>CAMZMU010000070.1:40640656-42128156 GCA_947311845.1 Poa pratensis
GTGCCTACTATGTCTTTTGTCGACATCGGATGTCTAGGGCGTGGATTTCTGTTGATCAGAGATTGCGGAGGTGCCCTCAGAAGGGTCCTCCAGCAGAATGTCGACTTGGCGAAGGCTGTTGGCTTCATGGACCGCGTCTGCGCGTATGCTTCGGCGGCGCTTGCAGAAGTCGACAGGCGCCTTGGCGACTGTGCACCAGAGCCATCTTCCCCAGCAAGCCACCGCAGTTGTTGTTGTTGACGCGCTTGCGGCTCCGTTCGAAGGCAATGCGACCCCTTGGCGGACTACACGCGTGCGCAGACGGTACGCGGCTCCGAGCTCACTTTCCAGCTACTTCTTGGTCACCAAGTCGTAGGCGATTTTGAGAAGGTTGTCAGCGACTTCCTCGGAAGCCTGATGGCAGGACCGCGTCCCTTAGCGGGTGTGAAGGTGCAGCGAGCGAGTCAGCTGCTGCGAAGTTGGTCGCCACCTTCGAGAGAGAGGATTGCCAAAGCTGCAGAGTTGGCTGCTAGGAAGAGCCGTTCCCAGTCGGAGTCTGTGATGTAGACTCCGTTCTTTTAGGATTCTTCTGCTTTTGGTTCTTGTCTGTAATGAACTATTTAGTTTGCGGGTCTTCTGGCCGCGAACATGCTGATGTTGAAATGTGAATTTGTGTCTTCGAGTCTTCTTCATATCTAACGAGTGAATGTGTTCTTTTCTTTGCTTGACGCTGTCGAACTTGGCAGTCTGAGATGGGCGAAGCCTCATGGGGTCGTGGAACAATGGTGCGGTGCGGGCGATGAGGAGGACACCTCTTCGGCTGCACCCGCTCGTCGTCGTCGAGCTTCCAGCTCCTGCGCGAAGCGTGAATGATCAACGAGTGATCACCTGAGCTGAGGAACAGGTCGTTGAGATCGAGTCGAAGTTGAAGAGCGCGGAGTTGGAGTTGGAGCGCGTGAGGTCGCGGCCCGTTGCGCCGTTCTCCCAGCGAGAGGAGTTTCTGCTAGGCGAGATAGACTTGATCAGTCGGCAGCTGCAAGGTTGGTTTTCTAGCATATGCTTCTTCTTTATCCTTTTACTTTCTTAGCTTCGGGTCTTGATGCAGATGTGAATTCTGACTGGAAGGCCGAGCAAAGTCGAGTAGACGAGCGGGTGGAGAAAGAAGCCGCCGGTGACTCACCCAAAGCGCGTCATTTTTGGTCGAATAAATCCAGAGGCAGCGTACTGGCTCGAATGTTGGATCGCACCTGGCGGGCTGCTGTACTCTTGGAAGGTTGTAGAAAAACCCTCTGGCAGATCAACAGGGTGTACTTTCCGCACAACGAGCAGCCTAATGGACTGGTTGCGCTGCTGGAGAGGTTCCGTGAAGGCAGTGCGTTGAAGGAAGTCGTGCACACTCAACTTGTTGCCGGGCGAACGTGGCGCTGGCGTACGTTCGAATGCATCGGCCTAATCTTCCACTGTACAAGGTGCTTGACGGCTTGCCTGGAGAGGGTGACTACGCCGATACTCTTGCGGCTGCGCGTCAGATGGTTCAGCAGGTCCAGAGCTTTAGTGAGCACCTTGTAGGGCCACTCGATGCGCCAAAGGGCGAGCCTGTAGAATAAGAGTAGTAGACTGCTGTTGTATAGCGTTAGCTTGTAAAAGAAATTTTTCCAAGTGGAAATATGAGTGTATGTATGCCGAGGTGGGGGTAGCCCCGAGTGAGTAAATTGTATCTTGTAGACTTCTGTGAACCTGTATGGCGCAGCCCCGAGCGGATCGAGTGCGGCCTAGGATTTGAATTAGATGTGCGGCGCAGCCCCCGAGTGCTTCGAGTGCGGCCGAGGTGTGTCGAGTCAGACCTGTGCGGCGCAGCCCCGAGTGCGTCGGGTGCGGCCTAGGATTTTGACTTGGACCTGTGCGGCGCAGCCCCCGAGTGCTTCGGGTGCGGCCTAGGTTTCGAGTTGGACCTGTATGGCGCAGCCCCCGAGTGCGTCGGGTGCGGCCTAGGTTTGACTTAGACCTGTGCGGCGCAGCCCCCGAGTGCTTCGGGTGCGGCCAAGGATTTTCGAGTTAGACCTGTATGGCGCAGCCCCCGAGTGCGTCGGGTGCGGCCTAGGTTTGACTTAGACCTGTGCGGCGCCCCCCGAGTGCTTCGGGTGCGGCCAAGGTTTTCGAGTTGACCTGTATGGCGCAGCCCCCTAGTGCGTCGGGTGCGGCCTAGGTTTGACTTAGACCTGTGCGGCGCAGCCCCCGAGTGCTTCGGGTGCGGCCAGGATTTTGACTTAGACCTGTATGGCGCAGCCCCCGAGTGCTCGGGTGCGGCCTAGGTTTGACTTGACCTGTATGGCGCAGCCCCCGAGTGCTTCGGGTGGCGGCCTAGGATTTCGACTTGACCTGTATGGCGCAGCCCCCGAGTGCGTCGGGTGACGGCCTAGGTTTATGTTGCTTTTTGACTAAAAAAGTAAAGGGGAGAGCTTGTTCCACAAATCACTTCATTGATTTTTGCGAGCAGGCCGCCTCATTAAAACCCTTCCAGTCCCCTCAGGTACCCTGGTAAGGGAAAGAGTGCGTCTGGAACCTGCCGCTTCTTGACATAGTACACTTTGTTACAAGGGGAGTCGATTAGGCGTAGAAGCGGCGCAGTTGCGCAACGTTCCACGGGTTGCTGACTGTCCCCGTCTTCGAGTCCTTCAGGCGGTAAGCTCCGCCGCCGATTGCCTCTGTCACGATGTATGGACCCTCCCACGGGGAGGCGAGTTTGTGCACCTTCTTCTGTTTGAGGCGGAGGACAAGGTCGCCAGGGACGAACGCTCTGGGCCGCAGTCGCCGCCCGTGGTAGTTGCGTAAGTCTTGCTGATACACGGCTGTGCGGGTAAGGGCGATGTCGCGTGCTTCGTCCAGGGTATCCATGTCGTCCTCGAGTGCTTCTTCTGCGTCGGACTCGTCGTAGGCCACCACTCGGGTGCATCGAACTTGATGTCGCATGGCATGATGCTTCTGCGCCGTAGACCATGAAGAATGGCGTGTACTGAGTGGATCTGTTTGGCGTAGTGCGCAGACTCCACAGCACAGATGGCAGCTCTCAACCCAGGCGCCTGCGCGCGCCTCAATGGTACTCGCAGGCGCTTCTTGATGCCCTTGCAGACTAAGCCATTGGACTTTTCGACTTGCCGTTGGACTGCGGGTGCGAGACAGATGCGTAGTTGAGCTTGATGCCTTGCTCGAGCAGAAGTCCTTGAACTCTTCGGCTGTGAAGTTCGTGCCGTTGTCGGTGATGATGCTGTGTGGCACTCCAAACCTGAAGATGATCGACCTGATGAAGTTAACTGCCGAGGAGGCAGTCGAACTTGTGATAGGCACGGCTTCGATCCACTTCGTGAACTTGTCGACTGCCACCAAGAGATGCGTGTGTCCTCCCGGCGAGGACTTCTTGAGTGGACCCACCATGTCGAGCCCCCATTGAGCGAAGGGCCAGGCGAGTGGATGGTCTTTAGTGCTGATGCTGGTGCGTGCGGCTTGTTGGCGAACTCCTGGCAGCCGAGACATTTCCTCACGAGTTCTTCTGCGTCTTGCATTGCGGTGGGCCAGTAGAACCGGCTCGTAAGCTTTGGCCACTAAGGCTCGACTGCTGGCGTGGTGCCCGCAGATGCCAGCGTGGATCTCGAGTAAGATGGCTTGACCGTCGACTGGGTCGATGCACCTTTGGAGGACTCCCGAGATGCTTCGCTTGTAGAGCTCCCCTTGATGACGGTGAAGCCCTTGGAGCGGCGGATGACGCGCTTGGCTTCGACTGGGTTTGTTGGCACCCTCTGCTGCAGTATGTAAGCCAGGTATGGGCTCGTCCATGTGGGCTCGATCAGCATTACCTCCATAGGCTCTCCGTGCTGGGCGGGTCGGCGTGCTCGTTGTCGATGTAGAGGATCCTGGCGCGGGCCGGAGCTTGACGGAGCGTTGCGTGATGCACTCGAGGAAGACTCCGGGTGGCACCGGCGCTTTGTTTGAGCCCAGGTTGGCGAGGGTGTCGGCTTCCTCGTTGCTCTCGCGGCCGACGTGCCGCAGCTCGCAGCCGTCGAAGGTACCTTCCAGCTGGTTGTACAGGTCCCTGTAGGCGATCATGTTGTCGGCGATGGCGTCACATTGCTTCATGGTTTGTTGCACGACGAGGTAGGAGTCTCCGTAGATCATGAGGTGAGTGGCGCCGCAGTTCTTGGCCATCCGCATGCCGTGGATCAGGGCCTCGTACTCTGCCTCGTTGTTGGAGGGCGTTGGGAAGTTCATCTGCAGCACGTACCTCAGCTTGTCGCCTTTGGTGAGATGAGGACGACTCCCGCCCCTGCTGATCTGAACTTCTTGGAGCCGTCGAAGTACATTGTCCATGCGTTGGACAGGTCGGGTACGTCTGGTAGCTGGGCCTCTATCCACTCGGTGGTGAACTCTGGAAGCACCTGGGCCTTGATTGACTTCGGGTGCGCGTACTTCAGCCCCCAGGGCCCTAGCTCAACAACCCACTTGGCGACTCGCCCCGTCGCGGCTTGGTTGGTGAGGATGTCGGAGAGCCCGGAGGAGCTTACTACCGTGATGGAGTGCTCGGAGAAGTAGTGGACGACCTTCCTTGATGTCATGAAGACTCCGTATGCTAGCTTCTGGTAGTGCGGGTACCGCTGCTTGGACAAGGTTAGCACCTCACTGAGGTAGTAGACGGGTCGCTGAACAGGGTAACTGTGTCCTTCTTCTTCTCGTTCGACTACGAGTACCGTGCTGACCACCCTGTTCGTGGCTGACACGTAGAGGTATAGCGGCTCGTTCTCCAGTGGCGCCACCAGTACTGGGGAAGTCGTGAGTGTTTTCTTGAGTTGGTCGAACGCGACTTGCGCTTCTTCTGTCCACTCGAACTTGTCTGTCTTTTTCATCAGTTGGTAGAAAGGCAGGGCCTTTTCTCCCAACTTACTTATGAACCGGCTGAGAGCTGCGACTCGGCCGGCTAGGCGTTGCACCTCATGAAGCTTGGTCGGTGCTGGCATTGCGAGTATGTTTTGCACCTTCTCAGGGTTGGCTTCGATTCCTCTTGCAGAGACGAGGTACCCGAGCAGTTCTCCGGCTGGCACGCCGAAGACACACTTGTCCGGGTTCAGCTTGATCTGATACTCGTTGAGGGCGGCGAAGACCTTGCGGAGGTCGGCGATGAGAGTGTCCTCCGTTCGAGTGGTGACGACTATGTCGTCGACGTAGACTTGGACGATCTCTCCGATTAGCCCCTTTAGGCAGGCTTGCATTGTGCGCTGGTACGTGGCTCCAGCGTTCTTCAACCCGAAGGGCATCGTCTGGTAGCAGAAGACGCCGTGGGTGTGATGAATGCAGTCTTCTCTTCATCGTCGACGTTCATCCTGATCTGCTGGTACCCTGAGTAGGCGTCCAGGAAGGATAGGCGTGCGCAGCCTGCAGTCGAGTCGATGATCTGGTCTATCCGCGGGAGCGGGAAATGGTCTTGGGGCAGCATTTGTTGAGGGCGGTGAAGTCGACGCACATGCGGAGTTTCTTCGTCTTCTTCTTCTCCACCAGGACTGGGTTCGCTACCCAGTCCGAGTCCTTGATCTCTCGGATGAATTTAGCGTGGAGCAGTCGATCGATCTCCTTGCTTATTTCGTCTCGTTTGGGTCCTGAGAAGCGTCGCATGGTCTGCTTGACGGGTTTGGCGTCCTTGTGGACGCGTAAAGAGTGCTCGGCGAGGTTCCTGGGTATGCCTGGCATGTCAGAAGGTTGCCAGGCGAAGATCTCCCAGTTCTCACGTAGAAACTCGACGAGCGCGCTTTCCTATGCGATAGGCAACTCGACGACACTTTGACTGTCTTGTTTGCGTCCGTCGGGTGGACCTGATGAGTTGTCGTGTCGTCAGTCGTGTTGAAGGCAGCGTCCTTGGCTTGCTTCTTGCGTGGCGGGAAGATGGTTTTGTCGTTGTCGACTGCCATCGCCTCGAAGTGCTCTTCCATTCCGAAGAACTCGGAGATCTTGCTGAACTCGCGGTCGCAGCTGTTGGAGCGGTCGAAGTCGCCGTGCACCGTGATGACGCCCTTGGGCCAGGCATCTTGAGCATGAGGTAGGTAGTGAGGTACCGCCATGAATCTGGCAAAGGTTGGGCGCCCGAGTATCGCGTGGTACTGCGACTTCCAGTCGACTACCTCGAAGTCGATCGACTCCCTCTTGAAGTTTTCGGGTGTGCCGAAGATGACGTCGAGTGTGATCGTTCCCATGGGCGTGACTGCTTGCCCTGGTACTATGCCATGGAAGGTGGTCTCTGATGCCGCCAAGTCCGTTGGCCTGTTTATCCTTCTGAGGGTGTCGGCAAAGATGATGTTAATGCCACTGCCTCCGTCCATGAACACCTTTTTCAGGGTGTAATCTCCGATCAGAGCTTCGACTACCAGAGCGGCGTGCCCGGGTCGTGGTACTGCAGGGGTGATCTGCTCTGGAGAAAGTGATTGGTGTCTCTGACCCTCTCAGGTAGTCGGGTACTGCAGGCGGACAGGTGATGGCCTGGAAAACTTGGCGAGTGATGATCTTCTGGGTCCTGTTTGAGGGGCGCCCCTTCTGTATCATGTTGAGTTGTCCGCGTGCCGCTGGATATGCGTCCTGGATCACCGGTGGGGCATCTTGCTGCGGCTGTTGCTGCTGCTGCAGAAAGGCTCCCGCCGCCTGTGCTGGATTAGCGACTGCGGGTGCGGGTGCTGCCTGGATGGCCAGCTGCGCGGCTGCGCTGCGGGTGCTGGGTGACTATCTTCTGCATGGCTTCGTATATTTTGCGTGCCTTTCGACAGTCCTTCAACAGGTGGTTGGATCCCCACTTGCCCGTTTCCGGGTTCCTGAACATGTGGTGCCTGCAGGGTTGTTCCAGCTCTTCCGCTGGGCTTAGTGTGCGTTTCTGCCACTCGCGTTTATGGCCTCCGTCGCTGCGGTAGCTGCTGCCGCCGCTTCGGTTGTACTGCCCCTGGCTGTATTGGCGACTCTGGTCACCGCCGCTTCGACTGTACTGTGCATGGCTGTATTGGCGACTGCTGTCGCGCGCTTCATCCTCACGGGGGGTTTGGAATCCCGCCGCTACTAGCTCGATTGAGTCGTTGCCGTTGTAACGCGGCTTCTTCTTGTGGCGTCCTTCTCGCCAGTTGCTTGGTCCGGCTTCGTCCTTCGGGGAGTAGTGTGAACTATTGCGGACCGAGTCCTCTCCGTCTGCCCACTGGTTTGCTATCTTCATGACCTCGATCATGTTTTTCGGCCGGAGCCTACCAAACTCGTCCCACGTCCTGAAGGCGTTCTTGGGTTGAGTGTTGAGCCACCCTGCAGAGCCCGTGAGCATCAACTGGATGTACTGCATGGCCGTAGTTGAAGTACCGCCCTGGCAGCTGCAGGCTATGAGGTAGTCTTCTAGCCAGAGTCTCGGGTCCTGCTTCCCGTCGTACTTGACTGCTTCTGCCGTGAGCTTGAAGCCCTTGGGCATTCTTGTGTCGCGTATGTTGAAGCTGAAGCATGCGGCGCTGCACGGCTCGTAGTCGCCGTCGTTGCGGTCGTAGTCGAAGTTGGACGTGCTGACCGGCCGCTGGGTGCGGCTGCGGTCTACCGTCCTTTGTGTGATGACGTTGCGGAGGTCTTCACCTGGCTGCGGTTGTCGCAGTTGTCTTGCCGCCGGGGCTGCGAGTGCTGCGGGCTCGTGGTCGCGGCGATCTCGATCTTCTCGCGCTTTTTCTGTCGGCGCCTTGTTTATCAGTGCGTCTTCGAGTGCCTTGATAGACATGATCTGCTGCTTGTGGAGGAGAGCGCGCGAGTCGCCCTCAGGCGGCTGTGTCAACCGCAGGTATGTTTCGACTGCCATGAGTGCGGTATCCCGTCTGCATCTTCTATGTATGATGACTCGAGGTTGCGGGTGACTCTAGCGCGGTCGGCCTCCGTCATCAGGGGCACGCGGGCTCTGTGGCGCCTTGCTCCTTGTGAGACCTCTGTTGAGGCAGTGAACGAGTAAGCGGCCCTCCTGGCGCTCGACGCGTCAGCCTCCTCCTTGCGTCGGAGGAGCTCGGCCTTCTCTGCGCGGAGTCGTTCGCCTTCCTTCCGTAGCAGGTACTGGACCGCCATAAGGTCCTCCCGGGGTGCATCCGGTGGGGGGTACGTGCCGTCCTCGACGTGCTTCAGGGCTTTGATTGCCATGTCGCGGGTGATGGTGAGTCGCGTCACCTGGTCCGGCATGACCACCTCCAGTGGGTATGCGGGTTCGTCGTCGTTGCCCTGCGGCCTCTGGCCGATCATGAAGACTTGCGCGGGGTAGATCTGGGCAGTGGGACGGGTGCTGCCACTGCTGCTTCTTTCGTCCGAGCCATGCTCGGAGCTGAAAATGGGTGCGACGTGGTGGACACCACAGTCGCCGCCGAGGCTTCTTCCCTGGAGTTTCGCGATCTTCGCCGCGGACGTGAGGAGTGACGTCGCTGTCGTCGACGTGGGTGCGATTGGCTTGTTGGCGATCTTGTAAGTCGATGGAGACGCGAGTGGCGCGGCATAGAACGACGCGACCTCCGTTGCGCGCGAAGGTGTGGTCGACGTAGTCGAAGTTGACGTAGATCTTGGGCTTGCCAGCGACGCGATCGAGGTAGTCGAGGTCGACTCGATCTGCGCTATGGCCGTCGAGGTGGTCGATGTAGTCGTGGCCGATGCGACCTCCTTGACAGCTGGAGACGCGGGTGGTGTGGTCGCGTTGGGCGCGGTCCTTGCTGCAGTCGAAGATGTTGTCGTCGCAGTCGCAACAGATGCGATCTTCGCAGCGGGTGGGGGCGTGGTTGGGGCAGCCGCGGCAGATGCGGGTGCCACCACCGCGGGCGGCGCGATCGCCGTGGATCTGAGTACTCCACAGCTGTCTACGAAGTAGTGCATGGTACCGAAGGAGGCACATACCTACGTGCAGATCTACGTACACTGAGCGGTGGGCCGGCGGGTGGAAGGTGTACTCGAAGGAGCCGAAGCAGATTGGCTCCTTGGTGATGTAGACGTCGGTCTTCAAAGTCGATGGAGCCGGTGCGACCATGGTTCCAGCGCTCGTTCTTTCCCACAGACGGCGCCAATTGACGAGGAGTGGACTCGGCAAATCCCTGGGTTGTGTACCCCGGGTTGATTGAAGGGGAGAGAGATGAGCGCTGGTGATCACGACGGCTGACAAGCAAGGCGTTTACCCAGGTTCAGGCTCCCGGAGGATAACACCCTACTTCCTGCTTGTCTGGTATTGAATGGCGAGTTGTGGCTACAATGGCAAGATGGCAATCTCGCTAGGGTTTGTGGTGGCGGCTATGAGCGTACCCTAGACGAAGGACCCTCCTAGCCTTTATATGGTAGGCTAGGTCTCAGTGAACGGTGCCGATGGCGCTTACAAGCATGGCTGGGGTCACATGACCTAGCGTCGACTATCTTGGGCCGCACGTCGTCCTCCTTGGGCCTTCCTTGGGCCCTCGTCATAAGGCTGATGGGCTTGGCGTGACCCAGGTATCCCCACCGTGGGGTAGTCGAAGAGTGACCCCACGACAGTGCCCCCTTCGTCTCTCCTTCGGACTCCGTGTACGTGACAGAAAAATAGGACCTTGGCTTTTTGTTTCGTCCAATTCCGAGAATATTTCCAGAACAGCTTTTCTGGAATAAAAAACAGCAGAAAACAGGAACTGGCACTGTGGCATCTTGTTAATAGGTTAGTCCCAGAAAATGCATAAAAATGCTATAAAGTGTGAATAAAACATGTAGCAATTGACATAATATAAGCATGGAACATAAGAAATTATAGATACGTTGGAGACGTATCAAGCATCCCCAAGCTTAGTTCTACTCGTCCTCGAGTAGGTAAAACGATAACAACAAATAATTTCTTAGGTGACATGCTACCACATAATCATGATCAAATAATATTGTAAAGCATATGTTATGAATGAAGTGACTCAAGGCAATGGTCTATAGTTTGCTAACAAATAGATAATGAGTAAACAACTGAATCATATAAGCAAAAACTTTTCATAAATAGTACTTTCAAGACAAGCATCAAAAAGTTTTGCATAAGAGTTAACTCATAAAGCAATAGATTCTAAGTAAAAGGCATTGAAGCAACACAAAGGAAGATTTAAGTTTCAGCAATTGCTTTCAACTTTCAACTTGTATATCTCATGGATAATTGTCAACACAAAGCAATATAATAAGTGCAATAAGTAAGCATATAAAAATTGTTGCACACAAAGTTGACACAAGTGTTTGCTTCTGAGATAGAAAGGAGTAGGTAAACTGACTCAACCTAAAGTAAAAGAAAGGCCCTTCGCAGAGGGAAGCAGGGATTAAATCATGTGCTAGAGCTTTTTAAGTTTTGAAATCATATAGAGAGCATAAAAATAAAGTTTTGAGAGGTGTTTGTTGTTGTCAACGAATGGTAGTGGGCACTCTAACCCCCTTGTCAACCAGACTTTCAAGAGCGGCTCCCATGAAGGACGTTATTTCTACCCAAAGGCAGATCATCCCTCTCTCTTTTGTTTACACATGTACTTTAATTTGGGTGACACTCCTCCCAACCTTTGCTTACACAAGCCATGGCTAACCGAATCCTCGGGTGCCTTCCAACAATCACATACCATGGAGGAGTGTCTATTTTAAATGATCAACTTTTAAATTGCTTACTGATAAATCAGGGCAAAACATGTGAAGAGAATTAAAGGTGAAAGTTGTAATTAATTGGGACTGGGCACCCCATTTGCCAGCTCTTTTTGCAAAATTATTGGATAAGCGGATGTATATGCCACTAGTCCATTGGTGAAAGTCTGTCAGGAGTAAATGACAAGGTTGAAAGATAAAACACCACATACTTCCTCATGAGCTATAAAACATTGACACAAATAAGGGATAATAGCTTTTGAATAGTTTAAAGGTAGCACATGAAGTATTTACTTGGAATGGCAGAAAATACCACATAATAGGTAGTTATGGTGGACACAAATGGCATGGGTTTTGGCTCAAGGATTTGGATGCACGAGAAGCATTCCCTCTCAGTACAGAGTTTAGGCTAGCAAGGTTGTTTGAAGCAAACACAAGATATCAACCGGTACAGCAAGACTTACATGAAAACATATTGCAAGCATTATAAGACTCTACACTGTCTTCCTTGTTGCTCAAACACTTTTACCAGAAAATATCTAGACCTTAGAGATAGCAAACATGCAAACCAAATTTCAACAAGCTCTACGGTAGTTCTTTACTAATAGGTTTTTAACTACATGATGCAAGAGCTTAAACATGAAATACTTGAGAGCTCAAAACAATTGCCAAGTATCAAATTATCCAAGACAATGATCTATATGTGTGTCTTTTCGATATACCATCTACCACATGTTGCATTTTCTGTTTCCAACCAAACACCAATCAACTTATTTCAACAAAAACTCTCCAAATAATTTACAAATGAAACAAGAGAGTATTACTCTACAAGAACTAACAGCTCTGAATAAGAGATGCATGAAAAACAGGAGCTAAAAGCATAGCAGTAGCTAGATAAGAATACTCAACAATATAAGTGAAGAATATGAGTATTCACATGAAAAAGCGGAGCGTGTCTCTCTCCCACACAAGAATGCTAGGATCCAATTTATTCAGAAAATAAAAATAACAATGCAAAAATAAAAGCACACAGACGCTCCAAGTAAAGCACATAAGATGTGGAAGAATTAAAATATAGTTTCACTAGAGATGACCTGATAAGTTGTTGATGAAGAAGGGGATGCCTTGGGCATCCCCAAGCTTAGACGCTTGAGTCTTCTTGAAATATGCTTGGGTGACCCACGGGGGCATCCCCAAGCTTAGGCTTTTCACTCTTCTTGATCACATCATATCATCCTTCTCGCTTGATCCTTGAAAACTTCCGCCACACCAAACTCAAAGTAATTCTCATTAGAGGGTTAGTGCATAATCAAAAATTCTCATATTCTACAGTGACACAATCATCACCAATACTTCTGGACATTAGCTACAGCCACTGATGTTTTATGGAGCAAAGAAATCCAATCAAACATAGTAAAAGAGGCAATGCAAAATAAATGGCAGAATCTGTCAAAACAGAACAGTCCGTAAAGACGAATTTTTTCGAGGCACTTAAGTTGCTCAGATTGAGAACTCAAAACTAATGAAAGTTGCGTACATATCTGAGGATCACGCACGAATTTTTCAGAATTTTTCAATTTTTCTGGAGTGAATAAAGCTCAAAACCGTGGACAGCAAAAATCTGTCCCTGTGCAGAAATCCAAATCTAGCATCAACTTTCTACTAGAGACTTTACTTGGCACAACATTGCAAGAAAATAAAGATACAAAGGAGTTGTTACAGAAGTAAGCACACTCCTTGACTCAAATAAAATAAAAATAACAGGAAATAAAATGATGGGTTGTCTCCCATAAGCGCTTTTCTTTAACGCCTTTCAGCTAGGCGCAGAAAGTGAAAATCAAGTGTTCTCAAGAGAAGAAGCATCAACATCATAATTTGTTCTAATAATAGAATCAAAAGGTAGCTTCATTCTCTTTCTAGGGAAGTGTTCCATACCTTTCTTGAGTGGGAATTGATACCTAATATTCCCTTCTTTCATATCAATAATAGCACCAACAGTTCGAAGAAAAGGTCTTCCCAAAACAATAGGACAAGATGCATTGCATTCAATATCCAAAACAACAAAATCAACGGGGACAAGGTTATTGTTAACCATAATATGAACATTATCAATTCTCCCCAAAGGTTTCTTCATAGAATTATCAGCAAGATGAACATCCAAATAACAGTGTTCCAAAGGTGGTAAATCAAGCATATCATAAAGTTTCTTAGGCATAACAGAGATACTAGCACCAAGATCACATAAAGCATTACAATCAAAATCATTCACCTTCATTTTAATGATGGGCTCCCAACCATCTTCTAACTTCCTAGGGATAGAAGCTTCATGTCTTAATTTCTCTTCCCTAACTTGCATGAGAGCATTTGTAATATGTTTTGTAAAAGCCAAATTTATAGCACTAGCATTAGGACTTCTAGCTAGCTTTTGCAAGAACATAATAACTTCAGAAATATTACAATTATCAAAATCAAAATCATTATTATCAAAGTAATGGGACCATTGTCTCCCACATTCGAAAAATTTCAGCACTTTTATCAGGAACAGTTTCAGTGTTTTAGGCAATTTTAAACGTTTTGCAACAGAAGTAGAGACATTGCCAACACCAATTACTTTACCATTGATAGTAGGAGGTTTGTTAACACTTGAGTTTCAGCATTTTCAGTAGTAATAGTACAAACTCTAGCAATACTATTCTTTTAGCAATTTCATCTCTCTTTCCCACCTAGCATGCAAATCAGCTAACATCCTAATATTATTATCAATTTTAACTTGGATAGCATTGGCAGTAGCAAAAGTCTTAGTATCTTTAACTTCATTAGGCATAACTTTCAGTTTCAAAAGATCAACATCAAGAGCAAGGCTATCAACTTTAGAAGCAAGAACATCAATTTTGCCAAACTTTTCCTCAACAGATTTATTAAAAGCAGTTTGGGTATTGATAAATTCCTTAAGCATGACTTCAAGATCAGAGGGTACACTCCTATTATTGTTGTAAGAATTACCATAGGAATTACCATAACTATTGCCACTATTAGAAGGATATGGCTTATAATTGTTGTTACCAAAATTATTCCTATAAGCATTGTTGTTGAAATTATTATTTTTAATGAAGTTCACATCAACATGCTCTTCTTGGCAACCAATGAAGCTAAAGGAACATTATTTGGATCAACATGAGATTTACCATTCACAAGCATAGACATAATGACATCAATCTTATCACTCAAGGAAGAGGTTTCTTCAACAGAATTTACCTTCTTACCTTGTGGAGTCCTCTCAGTGTGCCATTCAGAGTAATTAATCATCATATCATCAAGAAGCTTTGTTGCTGCACCCAAAGTGATGGACATAAAGGTACCTCCAGCAGAATCCAGAAGGTTTCTTGAAGAAAAATTCAGTCCTGCATAAAAGGTTTGGATGATCATCCAAGCAGTCAGTCCATGGGTGGGACAATTCTTTACCAATGATTTCATTCTCTCCCATGCTTGGGCAACATGCTCATTATCAAATTGTTTGAAGTTCATAATGCTACTTCTCAAAGATATAATCTTAGCAGGAGGATAATATTTTCCAATGAAAGCATTTTGCATTTAGTCCATGAATCAATACTATTTCTAGGCAAAGATAGCAACCATTCTTTAGCACTTCCTCTCAAAGAGAAAGGAAAAAGTTTCAGTTTAATAATATCACCATCTATATCCTTATACTTTTGCATCTCACAAAGTTCAACAAAATTATTAAGGTGAGCAGCAGCATCATCAGTACTAACACCAGAAAATTGCTCTTTCATAACAAGATTTAACAGAGCAGGTTTAATTTCATAAAAGTCTGCTTTAGAAGCAGGTGGAGCAATAGGAGTGCATATGAAATCATTATTATTTGTGCTAGTGAAGTCACACAACTTGGTGTTCTCAGGAGTACTCATTTTAGCAAAATTAAAGCTAGGCCGAAATACAAAAGTAAATGCAAGTAACTAATTTTTTTGTGTTTTTGATATAAAGAAGCAAACAAGATAAAGTAAAAATAAAATAAGCAAGACAAAAACAAAGTAAAGAGATTGGAAGTGAGAGACTCCCCTTGCAGAAGGTTTGACTTCCCCGGCAACGGCGCCAGAAAACTGGCTTGATGCGTGTTAAGTTACACGTCCGTTGGGAACCCCAAGAGGAAGGTATGATGAGTGCAGCAGCAAGTTTTCCCTCAGTAAGAAACCAAGGTTTAATCGAACCAGTAGGAAGTCAAGGGTCTTCTGAAGGTTGTTGGTGGCTGAATGTGGCACGGCGCAACACCAGGGAATCAGCAGCAACGTGGAACCTGCACACAACACAATCAAACTACTTTGCCCCAACGAAACAGTGAGGTTGTCAATCTCACCGGCTTGCTGAAAACAAAGGATTAAAAGTGTGGTGTGGAAAATGATGTTTGCTTGCAGAGAATTAAAGAGAACAATGATTGCAGTAGGTTGTATTTCAGATGTAAAAGAATGGACCGGGGTCCACAGTTCACTAGTGGTGTCTCTCCATAATAAAATACTAACATGCTGGGTAAACAAATTACAGCTGGGCAATTGACAAAATAGAGAGTGCATAACAATGCATATACAAGTCATGATGATCACTATGAGATTTACTTGGGCATTACGACAAAGTACACAGACCGCTATCCAGCATGCATCTGTGCCTAAATAGTCCACCTTCAGGTTAGCATCCGCACCCCTTCCAGTATTAAGTTGCAAGCAACAGACAATTGCATTAAGTATGGTGCATAATGTAAACAATACAAATATCCTTAGACAAAGCATTGCTGTTTTACCCCTAGTAGCAACAGCACATCCACAACCTTAGAACTTTCTGTCACTGTCCCAGATTAAATGGAGGCATGAACCCACTATCTAGCATAAATACTCCCTCTTGGAGTTACAAGCATAAACTTGGCCAAAGCCTACACTAATAACGGAGAGCATGCAAGATCATAAACAACATAGGCATGATAAATCAATAATCAACTTGACATAGTATTCAATATTCATCGGATCCCAGCAAACACAACATGTAGCATTACAATAAGATGATCTTGATCATGATAGGCAGCTCACAAGATCTAAACATGATGGCACAAGAGGAGAAGACAACCATCTAGCTACTGCTATGGACCCATAGTCCAGGGATGGACTACTCACACATCACTCTGGAGGAAGGCATGGCGATGTAGAGCCCTCCGGTGATGATTCCCCTCTCCGACAGGGTGCCGGGAAGAGCTTCTGAACCCTCCCGAGCTAGGGTTGACGGCGGCGGTGTCGGGGGAATACTTTCTGGATTAACCCGCGGCCCAGTGCGACTTACCTTACTCGCATGGACAAAGGCCCACTTGGGAGCAAGCCCAATATTGAACCGCCATAAGGGGAAAGATCTATAAGACATATCCCGGAGGACGTGAAGACCAAGTAGTCTCCGAGTAGGCCTCTGTGGACGTATTCCTTATGGGGGAAGTTTCCCTTGTAAACTAGCGAGCCTCTGTGAATATAAAGAGGACTCGCAGGACTTAGACGGGGTCAAGCTATCAAGCCCTAAACCCTAGCTCCTACGGCGAGTACCAGATCGGATCGCCTCCATTGTAACACCTCGATTATCATATCAATACCAATCTAGGGTAGGCAGGAAGTAGGTCTTTTACCTCACATTGAGGGGGCCGAACCTGGGTAAATCTGTGTTGATCTTTGTTCCTGTGATCCCAAGCTCGGAGATGCTTGACTCACGTAATCCCACACCTACGAAGTCATCCATGACACCTGACGTGACAAACCCACGACAGTTGGCGCCCACCGTGGGGCTTGTGCGTGCGGATTCAGATTTCGATGGGTCCCATCTTCATGAACAATCTTCATCAACAGCGGCGGCTTGGTCGCCACAACACGTCCACGTCCAAAAGCTCGACACCAGCATTGCCTCGCGCATGCAGTCATGGGTCGGCCATCAAATCGCACGGGCGACTGAGGAAAATTCTCCTACGATCTGAGGCGATCTGGCGAGAACTCGTTTTTGTCCCGAAGAGGTAGGGCAACGTGGTTTCAGCCATGCCCCTGAAGATGACCTACGCAAAAAGCAATCAGCAGCCAACACGAGATCAAGTCTCGATGCATCGGGAACCAGGTTTGGTGCTTGGCTGGACTACTCTTCATCGACAACATAAGCCTGGAGGCTTGGCATTTACCTTGCCTCTCGTGAGCTTCAAAAAGTTATGCAGATCAGATGCAATGATCAGTTGAACTCCAGCAGCAATACGCATAGCGGCTTCCGATCTGATTCCAAATTGGAAAAGAAAAGGTGTACCAGTACTAGTCGGAGCCGGATCAAGAAAATAATCAAAGAAAAAAGAGGAAAGTTTTCGATAGCATACTGGAGTACGGAAGGCACGATCGTTTCAAGTTTCAAGGACAAAGACCACGTACACAATTTGCCGGATCAGGAGGACTTGGACGACTTCAACGGTTCAACATCATCGGCGGTCGCGGCTCAGGCAGTGATCTTCAACACGTATGTCAAACACTGCAGGGCAGCAGAAACTTCCGTGTTACAACTGTCACCGACACCGTCTCAGAAATATTATCAGCGATCTTCGTCAGCGGCTCGCGTACTGCAGCAAGCTTCACGTCTAGGCGAGTTTGTGTATCCAAACCAAAATCCGGTTTCGGTATCAATCTCATCGACTGGCAAAAGACAAAATTAGGCTCCATCGACAAATGCAGTCAAGCAAGATATATCGCCATCTTATGATGGCCCATACAGGTTTCACTCAGCCTCAACTCACTTGGCCACCATTGACGACATTAACAACGTCGGCAACTCGCCGTATTAGCGCTCGATTGAGGGCTCAACAACAACACCGTCCTGGTGTGCACAGAAGATCATGTCTACAGAATCAAGAATTATCGGCAAATTTCACGATCCGGCGCGGTCGGTGGAGACCAAGGCGTCATTATCAAACAAATTCGCGTAGGCCGTATGCATGGTTTCGATTGGCTCGGCGGAGTTTTTTACAGCAGAATTCGTCAAAGAAAGAATAAAAAGGAGCACTTTGAATTGGATCATGATTTGGCTGCCATATTAGATCGCTAGCCCTTGTCCTGTCCATGCGACTCAAAAGAAGTAAATTATCAGTTACTACCTCCCATGCTATACTATACTTTGACTGGTACATGGATCGAGGAAAAGATGATCAAGGAAGTGATAAGGCCTTACTCCCTAATAACTGCAAGGGGATCTTCGACGTGCCTTGCGACTTACATCGCAGGAGAGATGGCAGGCCAGCGGGTCACACAAAGGCGCAATGTCATTATTACCGGAGGTGGAAAGAAGGCGACACGCCAGATACGGCTCGCAGCAGATCGATGCAGCACAAGAATAAATCTAGCCCTCGTCAAGGGCTTGACGTTTTACCTAGAAGAAACATAGGACAGTTTCATACAGTGGAAGTACAAACAACGGATGGAAGCCGGAAGAGCGGTCAGATTTCAACGCCAGAAAGGTATCGTCGCTGGACAGAGCAATCGGTTATTTGGAGTCGCGGCGATCACCCCCAGAAGTAAGAGATCTAGGACAGCCAGCTCTGGTGGTCACGCCTGAAGTCGCGGGATACAAGTTAAGTAAGGTCCTAATGGACGGGGGAGGAAGAGTAAACATCCTATATCAAGACACGCTCCGAAGAATGAATATACCCGAGACGAGGCTGCGACCATCCAGGAAAGAAATTCAAGGCATAATCCCAGGAGCTGTTACGCGACCAATCGGAAGATAACACTTGAAGTTAGCTTTGGAACCGAGCGGAACTTCCGCACAGAGCTCCTAGACTTTGAGGTTGTAGCAGTCAAAAGCTCATATCATGCGATCTTTGTAAGAGAAGCCTATGTCAAATTTACCGCTCGCCCCTGCTACGTCTACCTACAGTTAAAGATACCAGGACCAAACGGTGTTATTACAATATATGGAGACATGCAGAGAGCGTTAGAATGCGAGAACGCAGGCTCAGTACTCGCAGAAGAAGCTTGTATCGCCAACTCCTCACACGGGTATCAGTCGCAGATCGGTAATCGCAGCTCAAAGCGAGTCGCGTTGGAGGTACCGCGGAAGCGGCCAACAGAATGCAGCCACCGGATGGTAAAATACCCACCGAGAAGTCGCGCATCAGCAAGACAAATGCCCCAGAGGTCGCTTTGATACAAAAAGAAGACAAGAGGTGGCGCATGTGCATAGACCCAACCTCGATCAACAACCCCAGCCAAAGAGGCTCAGTTATCGTGAGTTCAACTCTACATAAGTCGCAGCTCAGTGCGGCTAATTGCCTAACAAAATTGCTCTCTGCTTCAACATGAGACATACATCGGAGCTATCATGCTTGACCCGAGTCGCTTTTAGCGACTCAAAATTGAACCAATCAGGTGTTCAACCCACTCCGTTAGGAGTATTAATTCGCAACTAAGTGCGATGAGTATCAAGTATGCATGGCCTGCGGGGAATAGAAAACCCGCATTAAAGGGTCTGCATCATCCTGTAACACCCTGTAAAACATCGAGTGATTATGAAATAAAGCCGGCACCCTTGACATTCAAGGGTTTGTCGTTTCGCCTCAACTATCATTGAATCGCTGAGTCTTTTGAATTTCATATATCACTGACCCTTGAGGGCTCCTTACGAGCATCGCGAGTACCAATCGCACCTCAAATTTTGCCAAACAAGTGGCAATCCTTAAGCTCGAAGCGTCTTGCATTATGCGGCCAAAGTACTGGGGTGTGGCGTCAATCGAGCTTGATTGCCTATCATGGCCGCTCTCGACCCTGAACACACATGTTCCTAGGAAATACTGAGCCGCGCGAGCGTCTACTTAATAGAATTATCATGAAAAGAACCTGCTTATAGGTCACCAAAATACTATTTATAATACATGAATGTCTTACAGACTAACGGGCATGTCCCACATTATTTATTTTTCTTCTTCCGAGCTACAGGAGTGGGAATTGGCGCGGTTTGTCTCGCGGTTGCAGTCGCAGGTGCCCTAATAATCAGGGCGCCGCCAGACGAAGCAGAAGGGCCACCAGATACTGTTGTTGGAGTAGCAGCCCGAGATGACTCAGCTCCTGTGGACTTTTCCTTGGGCGCCTTGCTCCCATCAAGATTGAATTTTCGAGATAAGTGCCCAAGTCCAAATTATCAACAAATTTTGTGGCATATCCGCGCATCCCTTTCCAGATATCGAAGTACTCGCTTATTGGCAGTTTAGTATCATTCGCGCTCATCGCCAGGCCGTGGCGAGCAACCTTGCCAACATCTATTTCTGGATAATATGCTCGGAGTAATGTCAAGACATGCGCGGCTCCGGCGCGAGCTGAGGATCGTTTCCAATCAGAGACGTAATGCGGAGCCTTGAGCAGTTTATTTATCCAATACTCGCAAGATGTCGGGCCATCAGTCGCAGGAGAGATTACCGTCATAACTTCCTTGGTAACCTTTAAGAAGCTCTGGCTGAAGTCAGGCAGATATACCAGTTGATCCTTCAATTGGAGCGGGACACTGGGGCCTCAGGCCCTATGTCAAGAAAGAAAAGGCAAGAAACAAGTCAGAGACTCACGTTGGTTACCCAAAATATATATGATTAAAGGAATAAAAGACGAACCAGCAAGCTGCTGGATGGCTGATTTGACCATGGAGCCAAAACCCTCAAAGGCTTTGAACAGCGAGTTATATTTTTCATCTCGCGCGGCGAGTTCCTTTGCGTGGTCTCCCTTCAACGATCAATCAATTCAGATTTAAGAGTCAGCCCTTCTCGCAAAGATCTAATGACTTCGTTTTCTCCATGAGTCGCTGCTGCATATCGGCTTCAAGTTCTTTAAATTGTTCTTCACAGGAGTCGAGTTGACCTTTGAGAGATTTTATTTCCTGATATTGGTCCCTAATGACCTCATTATGCTGCTCCAGGCAAGACTGCATCATTTCAGGATGATCTATGGAAATGCCTTTACCCTTTATTGAGCCAGAAGCATCAAGCAAGGACAGTTCACGCTGAAAATAAACAGAGCAAAACGCATGGGTAAACTATCCAGAAGTTTGGGGGCTCGAGATTTGAAGCCAGGGAAAGAATCAACACCCCGTGCGATGACACAAGGTTTTGATCCTTGGGGGCTACGGTATATGTACCTGGCGACTTGAAGAAAATTGCTCAACTAAGCCGCGCAGCACAGCAGCATGCTTGTCTCCAGCAACAATTATGGCATCTGCAATTGACTTGGAACTATTTCCTGGAGCTGGAATTCTATTTTCAGTGGATACCCTACCAGCAGCAGGAGTTGCGGATGGAGCTGCGACTGGAGTCGCGGCAGGAGCCGCATCTGCAATACCTTCCTCCAGGGAGGGCCTTGGGTGAGTCGCACCATTAATGTTTCCCACATTTTCATCAGCAGCATCATCCTCGCTCATAGCTGGCTGAGAATAAGTGGGATGGGAATTAGACTTGGTATCCTATTCAGACATGGCCCTGCAAAACATTGATGGGTTAATAAGCTGACCTAGCAGAGCCGCAACATTGAAAAGAAGGCGAACCATACCCAGAGGCGACACGGATACTCTTCATCAGGCAACCAGAGGAAGGAGAAGATAAACCTTGCAAATCTGAACATACAGAGTATGAAAAGAAGTGGTGATCAGCAATTCTTTGCCAAAAATACGCAAGCACAAAAGGAAAAGAAGAGAGTCGCAAACAATTACCCGAGCTTGTTGAGAAGCAGTCCTTTGCAACAGCCTCGGAAGAGAAAGCAGCCTTGTTGGGATCAACAAGTTTTAAAGATTTGGCAGTTCTTGTTTCTACCAATAACGCCAAGGCTTTGCGACGTTTCTCAGGCTGCGCGGGGTCTTCTGAGCTCTTGCATAAAATACGCTTCGAGGACCTACGAGACACCTCAGGAAGTTCCAAGAAAGGTGTATTTGGAGTCGAGGACAGAAGAGCGTCGGCCATTTGTTGCTCCTCTTCAGAAGCACTGCCCTCGGGCTCGGAGACAATATCGTGCATAGCTGTATCTTCGCCAAAGGCTGCGGCTTGCTTCGACGACTCAGCTGTGGTTTCTTGGTTCAGGTCGGCGTCCTCTGAGGGAAGAACCCAGAAATAGGGATCGATCTGAAAAGGAGCTCAGGGCAAGTACGATCGACGTCGTTTGCATGACAAGTGAAATCCACCATAAGCCGCGAGCGGCGACTCACAGGCTGAACTCGCCACTTAGTCCAGCAAGATATGAGATCTAATCCAGTGAGACCATGGAGTGCCAGCGCTCTCACCTTGTCTAGAAGTGATTCGATAAAGGGCAATGAAGAAGGATCAGACTTAGAAGACAAAGCATCGGTAGCCTTGAAGGGAAGAGGAGACCAAAGAGGAAGAGGAATTTCACCCTCAGGAGAAGTGTTTTTACAATAGAAGAATGTCCTTTGCCAATCCTTGATTTTCTTGGCAAGAGTTAGTTTTGGGAAAATACTACCCCTACGGCGTTGGAAGGAAATAGCGCCGCATTGGAGAAAAGGACCATCTGTGGTTTCCCTTTGACTATTGCAATTGAAAAGAGCAAGCCAGAAATCTATTGAAGGCGGGATACCCAGATAATCTTCGCAGAGGACGTGGAAGTTGCTCACTTGCAACATCGAATTAGGGCCAATATCATGGAAGCGGAGACCCAACCGCTGCATCAAGGAGCGAAAGAAGAGAGAGCCCGGGGGCTTGAACTCGCGCTCAACATGCTCCGCAACTATCACTACTTCTCCTGGTTGAGGGTTGGGAATTTCCTCCTCACCAGCCGCCCGCCATTCGCATTGATCTTTTGGCGGAAGAAGGCCCCGTGCAGATAGGGATTCCAGGAAATCTTCGTCGACCCACGAGCCTTCCCTGTTGCACTTGCGGCGAGACATTTTTCTCAGATTTATGGAGATCTCCACCGAAGGATTGTGAGTACGAGAAGCGAGATTGGAGGCGGCGGAAAGGAGCAGCGGAAGCGTAATGCGGGACTTGATGCAGAACGCTGGGAAAAACGATGAGCCAAGATAAATAGCCCAGATGCGGAAGACGTTTAGATCTGAAAATCAACCGTCAAGGCAGGTTAAGTCGCGTTCTTGAGCCGCCAAGAAGAGTTATAAGCCGCAGATTGGAAATATGAAAATTGGAGTTCAGCTGGGATAATTCATGTGCGCGGCTCAGGGGTTTGTTAAGACGAAGAAGCCTTCACTCGAAATCCAAGCTGGACTTGGGGGCTAATGTCGGGGGAATACTTTCTGGATTAACCCGCGGCCTAGTGCGACTTACCTTACTCGCATGGACAAAGGCCCACTTGGGAGCAAGCCCAATATTGAACCGCCATAAGGGGAAAGATCTAGAAGACGTATCCCGGAGGACGTGAAGACCAAGTAGTCTCCGAGTAGGCCTCTGTGGACGTATTCCTTATGGGGAAGTTTCCTTTGTAAACTAGCGAGCCTCTGTGAATATAAAGAGGACTCGCAGGACTTAGACGGGGTCAAGCTATCAAGCGCTAAACCCTAGCTCCTATGGCGAGTACCAGATCGGACCGCCTCCATTGTAACACCTCGATTATCATATCAATACCAATCTAGGGTAGGCAGGAAGTAGGTCTTTTACCTCACATTGAGGGGCCGAACCTGGGTAAATCTGTGTTGATCTTTGTTCCTGTGATCCCAAGCTCGGAGATGCTTGACTCGCGTAATCCCACACCTACGAAGTCATCCATGACACCTGACGTGACAAACCCACGACAGGCGGCGTTTCTGGAACTTTTCATGGATAATGGCTCGGGTGTTTAGGGTTTTCCCGAGAAAGGCAATTTATAGGCGAAGGGGCGATGTCGGTGGAGGCCCGAGGGCTCCTCACCACGTGGCGGCGCGCCAGGGGTGGGACCCGCGCCACCACATGGTGAGGGCGCCTCGGTGTCCCCCTTGTCTCTCCTTCGGACTCCGTGTACATGACAGAAAAATAGGACCTTGGCTTTTTGTTTCGTCCAATTCCGAGAATATTTCCAGAACACCTTTTCTGGAATAAAAAACAGCAGAAAATAGGAACTGGCACTATGGCATCTTGTTAATAGGCTATTCCCAGAAAATGCATAAAAAATGCTATAATCTGTGAATAAAACATGTAGCAATTGACATAATATAAGCATGGAACATAAGAAATTATTGATACGTTGGAGACGTATCAGTACACTACAAAGATTTATCTGTTTTAGGTTTGATCATATCAAAACACTAAAATATCGAAACGACAATCTAGGCTAAAAGCCATGCCATCACTCATATGGTATTGCCTCCATGGATTTAGATGGTTTCCCTATTATCTAACGTGAATGTTTTGTTTCTACCATATGACTTCAATGATCACAATAATTCGATAAGAGAATTTATTCACCACACACTATTCAATAGAGTGTGATTACGACGTCTTAACACACCATAACATTGTGGTGTTCCATGCGGCGTAATTTGTGGAACTCTTTTCACAAGTCTTTCAATGATATGCCAAACTCATAACTCAAATCCTTGTTTCCTCAATCTGTATCGCAGGAATTTGATTTTCTTGTTAAGTTTATATTTCTTTATTCACTCTGAACTTGTTTGATCTTATCAAACTTTTTAGACCAGCGTTTCATTAAGTTGATATCCATATATCTACTCAAATCATTGGTGAAGTTTACGAAATAATGATTTCCACTACACGTTAACGTACTTCATTGATCCACACACATCATTATGTATGATTATCAATAAGTTAAATGCCCGTTTCCAGAAAACGGTGTCTTAGTTATTTCGCAAGTGTCAAAAGATCAAAATCTAAGAACTTGGAGGTCCATCTGAATGGAGCTTCTTAATGCATATAACATTGACATGACTTAAAACGTTAGTGCCACAATAATGTGGTGTCATTATTAAGTTTATATCCTTTGGCATTAATGTTATAAATGTGGGAGCTACTACCATCTAGATTCATATAAGAACACTTCATTCATAATCGGTGTATGATCATTAAAGATATCACTCATAAATGTAGGACAACAATTTTGTCACTGACAAATATGAATTATTGTCTCGCTAGAGGCAAGACACACTTATAATGATCATGCTAACAAGCGATCAAACTGAATTTGTTCAGATCCGAATTAATCCAAAATGGTAGATGCAGAGAAAGTGTCTATGGCCATCACAACATATTGCCTGCCATCATCAACACACATTGTCTCCTCATCCTTCCAAGCTACTCAAGCAGAAAATCTCGTTTTCATAAAACATGACTAGTATCAAAACTTAGTCACTGCTGCAAGTACTTGTTTAGGCAAAAACATTCATAACTCGTGTATCATATATACACTATCATCATTGATGACTTCCCGGTGATTCATTTCATCTCCATGGTTTTTCCAACACAACCAATAATTCATGAAGGTGAACGATTCCCCTTGCATGACATAGTTTATGACAAAACATTAGGATCGGGCAACGTTGTCTGTCATCCAGTGATCGAGCTGAGCGAGGCATCCTAACGTCATCAACTATGACCAATGTCATCAAGTATGACTAATGTCATCAAGTATGACCAATGTCATCAAATATGACTGCCACGTGCTCCTTTAATGCGAGTGTTCTCTTCCATCTTGGTTGAGAAGAAAACCTGATTTACGGTGGATACAGATCATCAGTCTCAGCGACCATTCCAAATGTTCGCGATCTGTCAACACACACCCACAGTTCATTCTCTATGGGAGAGATCATAGCATACACTGGACTATGATGAAAATATCCGCACAAAACTTGATAATCCAAATTATCCTTTTGTTTGCGGAATCTCCGGGTTCTATCTAACGGGTATTGT
Source organism: Poa pratensis (assembly GCA_947311845.1). Classification (NCBI taxonomy): domain Eukaryota; kingdom Viridiplantae; phylum Streptophyta; class Magnoliopsida; order Poales; family Poaceae; genus Poa; species Poa pratensis. Next base: position 40,666,170 of record CAMZMU010000070.1, read on the forward strand.
ATCATATAGAGCTAAAAGGTTTGAAATAAGGGGTATTCTCAAGCTACGGTATAAAACTATTTAGTTTGGACCCACCTTTTAAGTTTCTCAATCATAGGTATGCGACTAAGTTTAAAAGGTCTATCAAACAGGTTATTATCTACAAAGGTTTTGCAAAACATAAAGACTTTGTTCATAATAAAATATGGGTTCAAGTTTTAATAAAATAAAACTACCAGAACTTCCACTCAAAACGACCATTCCTCGCATCGTTTTAGTGATTACACGATCCTCATCCGATACACTATCCCCGATCGTCACGGCCGATAGCATAGCTTCAAAGGTAGACATCGATATGTCAATCACAACATCTATGTGACTCATGCTTAACCTTTAGGTCACTGTGTTCCGAGACCATGTCTGTACATGCTAGGCTCGCCAAAATAACTATAGTGTATTGCTTGTGCAACGTGGCTTACACCCACGGTATGTGAACGCAGATACGTCTGACACCCGATCGTCACGGCCTGCCTCGTATCGGAGAACTTTCGGTGGTGCACGCTAAAGGGAGAACACTATATGGTATTTTGGAGGGATCGTCTTATATTACTACCGCCGTGTAACTAATATATACCATATATATATACACAATATAAGATGCAGGCAACTAATACATAACATCAAATGTAATGCGACATGATATGGTCCTTGCGCCAATGGTCTCCTTTGCGCCGACAGTTTATAAACAATTCATAAAACTTACCGTGACCATATCACATTGCCCTGCAAAATAAAGTTAGATGCTTTCTACTTTATTTTTTGCATATTTTACGTGGCTTAGGGGCTTTCGCAAATAGAACCACTTCATACTTATGAACCTACAACCACAACACCGATCAAATAATTGTCAATTTCATATCCCTTTCGGGTACCCATTGAAAATGCCAAGCCGTCTATTGAGAGAGAGACAGACACCCGCCAACCGCATATAAGATGCAAGCCATATGTCAATTGCGGAACCAGTCTTGCGTAAGCGTACGCGTAAGGTCGGTCCGGGCCACTTCATCAACTCAATGCCGATGGCATAAGCAAGTGCACGCGAGAGGGAAACAATTATAAGATCAGTGCCCTCATTCAACATGAGTTCTAACCGTACTACAATATCTATGCATAGATCGGCTCTGATACCACTGAAGGGGATCGTAGGCAGAAAACAAAAAAAAATCCTAACAACGATAACCGAAAAAGCCAGGATCTATTACAATGCAGATATAAAGTAACGGAGGGAACGGTATACATACCCTTGTAGACCGTAAGCGTTGACGATCAAAAGATCTGTTTCGATGACGACGCGTGATGAAGACGGGCGGCGAAGACGACGGCGGCGCCGACCTCAAGGTCATATAGAGGAAGAAGACGTACTTCCAGTGCCACACGTGTAGCACCTCGTAGCTCTACACACATACGGAGTAGACGACGACCTCCAGGCTCCAGATCCAGCGAAGCAGCGGAAGCGAAGACTTGGACCCAGCAGCACGGCGGTGTGCATATGGTGGAGAGAACTCTCTCAACCGTGCGTAGCCCCATTTGCGTAGCCATGTCTAAACGGACGAGAGAAAGAGAGAGGATGGTGCGTATTTCCAAGGCATGGGGCACTACTATATAAAGGGGATGGGAGGGGTGTCACCCTTGGTGGCTAGGCCATGTGGGACTAAACCCCACATGCCCAGCCACACCAAGGGGTGCTGCGCCCCTAGGTGGGCCCTTTTGGCCCACCTAGGGCAGCCCCTCCCCAAACCGCACCATGGGGGGAAGTTCCTCCCCCCTATGGGACTTTTCTCCCATGGGAAGGCCCATTTAAGGTGGGCTGCCTTTATAATTCCAAAAATCACTAAAAAAAAATTATTTAACTATTAATTACACTAATTAATATTAAACACATATTATCTAATTTATTCCGGCTCCGAAAACCATTTCGTCGGCCCCTGAACTTCGTCGGATATGTCCCGGAACTATTCCGAACTGTCCCGGAACCATTCCGGATCCTTCTCTATTTTCTCTTCGATATCCAATCTTAAATAAACCGTCGCTACCCTTAAGTGTGTCACCCTATGGTTCGGGATCACCCCAGACATGATCGAGACACGTTCTCCGATCAATGACAATCAACGGTGGCTGGATAACCGTGACAGTCCCTGTGCGTCCACGAATGTCTTTTTATCGTTTGAACCTTAGATGTTCAGTTTCAACCTTTTGCCTGATGATACTTAGATTGTCCGAGACTTGTTCTCCGGTATCACGATTACCGTGCTTGATCTCGTCACTTGACAATTCTATCTTTACTCGTCTGTGATATTACATCCCCGTGACCTAGTCACATGCTTGCAAGCTCATTGATGTAATCTCACCGAGTGGGCCCAGAGTATCTATCCTGCTATGTGGATTGGCAAATCTGCTCTTGATCACTCGCCTCTCCCACTTCATTCGGATACCCGAAAGGGACACCTTTATTGTCACGCTAAATAAGACATGACATTTGATGCAATCAAAGCACCTTCCACAAGCAGCGAATACATATGATCTCACGGTCAAAGGTATGAACACTACGTTTCTATATCTTGTGTGTGTGTCCATCACATCATTCGCCTAATGATATGACTCCATTGTCAATTGGCATAAATGTCCATGATCAGGAAACCTTGATCATCAGTTGCCCAATGACTAGAATAGAGGCTAGTAGGGACCTGATTGTTTACATACCACACGTTCATTAATGTTTCTGCTTAATACAGTTATAGCATGGTACAAAACTTACTACGAACAATTGAGATATGACAAATAAAATATCTTTATTAATTGCCTCTAGGGCATATCTCCTTCAATGATCTCCCCTCCAGCAGAGTGTTGGGAAGAGATTCATAACCCTCCCAAACTAGGGTTTACGTTGACGGCAGCGTCGGATATCTTTCTGGAATATGTTTGGGTGTTTTAGGGTTTTCTCGTCGGGGGAATTTATCGGCGAAAGGGCATCCAGAGGCGGTGGAGAAGGGGTCCAAGAGACCCCTAGGCGCAGTCCCACCCTAGGTCGCGCCTGGCTACCTCCTCCAGGCTGTGGGGCCCTCCTGCAGCTGCTCTTCGGGCTCCGTCTTTGTTTCGATGAAAAATAAATCTCCGTAAATTTTTAGGTAATTCCGAGAATTTTTCCTTACTAGCTTTTCTGAAACGGACAACAAAAATTAGGAACTGGCACTGGGCATCTTGTTAAAAAGTTAGTCCCAAAAAATGCACCAAAATGATATCAAACCATAAATAAAACATGCAACATTGATATTAAATAAGCATGGAACAATCAAAAATTATAGATACGTTTAAGACGTATCAGGTCCCCAGCCAAATCTTGCTCCAAGGCGATGCCCTCAAGAGGGAGCAAGACACAAAGTGCGCCATTGCCGGATCCAGTAGAATTGGATCGAGGGTTTCCCCTGCAACAATTGAAAAGGAACACGAGAACGCCCTCAGTGACGCCTTCAAAGTTGACGACACTCGCGAGCGTCGTCGTCATCGGCCGACCAAGATCGAGCCATGCTTTCACTGGCGGCTACAATATGCTGCACTCGAGACCGACTGTCCACACAAAGCTTCCACCACCACACCGCGCACCAGGGCCACCCCATAACCCGTAGTAGCAAAAGACAAGGCCGCCACCCCGATTCCGGGCGCTGCCATCGAGCACCCACCACGTTGGGTGCTGCTGATACGTCCATTTCGCATCACTATTTTATAGCATAATTTACTGTTATTCAATGATATATTTCATATTAAGAGGAGTTACTTATGTTATTTTGTCTTATTTTGCATGTTTGATGATCATTGGATAATTAACTGCCGGAGTCAGATTTCAGCTGGAAAAAGCAACGTCAAGGCACTATATTTCTGGAGCACTAAAAATATTTCCGAGAAGACAGATGTTCCTATTTTATCAGAAGATGGACTAAGCCAAAAGGGGAGGCTGAGATGGGCCAGGAGGGGCCCACACCACCCCTGGGCGCGGGGCCCACCTTGGCCGCGCCCTGGCCAGGTGTGGTGCCCCTGGCCCACCTCAGGCGCTCCCCCTTCGCGTACTTCATCCCCCAGAAACCCTAAGACACGGGGAGTCCGTGAGAAAATATTCCGCCGCCTCCACGAGGCGGAAACACAGAGAGAGAAAAGCTCTCCGGCAGGGAGAAATCTGCCGGGGAAATTCCTTCCCGGAGGGGGAGATCATCGCCATCCTCATCGTCATCGCGCTGGACTTCATCGGGATCATCATCATCATCATCTCCACCGCCATCACCGCTGCACCATCTCGTTCCGCTGTAACATCTAGGGCTATACTTTGTTTAGTTCATAGGGGAAACTCTCCCGGTGTTAATTACTCCTTGTGGTTGATGCTATTGAGTTTTATCGGTGAATTAAAGTATATGTTCAGATCGTTATCCATCATTATATCACCTCTGATCATGATCCATATGATGTCTCGTGAGTAGTTCGATTAGTTCTTGAGGACATGGGAGAAGTCACGCTGTTAGTAGTGGAATTATGTTGAGTAATATTTAATGGTTTGATATTTAAGTTGTGGTGCTATTCTTCTAGTGGTGTCGTGTGAACGTCGACTACATGACACTTCACCTTTATGGGCCTAGAGGAATGCATTGTGTATTTGGTTGCTAATTGTGGGGTTGCCGGAGTGACAGAAACCTAAACCCCCGTTAGTATACCGGTGCACAAGGGAGCGTAGGATCTCAGAGTTTAAGGCTGTGGTTAGATTTATCTTAATTACTTTCTTGTAACTGCGGATGCTTGCAAGAGGTATAATCACAAGTATGTATTAGTCCAAGTAAGGGCGGTGCATTAGCATAGGTTCACCCACACAACACTTATCAAAACAATAAGATTAATCAACTATGTGAAGCGAAAGCACTTGACTAGAATCCCGTGTGTCCTCAAGAACATTTTGTCATCATAAGTAAACCAACCGGCTTGTCCTTTGCTCTAAAAAGGATTGGGCCACTGCTGCAATTATTATTACTGTCTTTTACTTACTCGCATTTTATTTACCTGCTATATCAAAAACCCCTAAAAACTTGTCTGCTAGCATTTACAGTGAAACCTTTACCGAAACTCCTTGTCAGCACCTTCTGCTCCTCGTTGGGTTCGACACTCTTATTTATCGAAAGTACTACGATACACCCCCTATACTTGTGGGTCATCAAGACTATTTTCTGGCGCCGTTGCCGGGGAGTGAAGCGCTATTGGTAAGTGGAATTGGTAAGGGAAACTTTTACTGTAGGTGCTATTTTTATTTCTGCTTGCTACTTTATTTTATCATGGAGAGATCTCCATTTGAATCCCTGTTTGGAAATACTACTACCACTGCTAGGTAGTAGAAGAGGAACCACCTGATCAAGTAATTCCATTTAAAATACCTATGAAAATTGTTGAACGAGTTACGAATAACCGCTATGCAGGAGATGGAACTGTCCCTCCTGGGGATCATTTGCTATTTATTCATGAATTATGCGAGTTGTTCAAGTGTGCAGGTATTTCAATGGAAGAGGTCAAGAAGAAATTGTTTTCTATATCGTTGACTGGTAAAGCTGCAAAATGGTATAGGATGCTGAAAAATGGGCGTTCTATTGGCTGGGAGGAGATTGTGCCTCTCTTTTATTCTAAATTTTATCCTCCTAGTGAAATTCATCAAGATCGGAATCATATATATAATTTTTGGCCTCATGATGGAGAAAGTATTGCCCAAGCGTGGGGGAGATTGAAATCATTAATGCTCAAATGCCCCATTCATGAGCTTCCTGGTAATGTTGTTATTGATAACTTCTATGCAAGGCTTTCTCTTCAAGATAAAACTCTATTGGATACCTCTTGTGCTGGATCATTTACGCGTAATAAAGAGGAAGTTAAATGGGACCTTCTTGATCGGATTGAGGAAAATACTGAAGGATGGGAGAACGACAAAGGTAGAGAATCAGGTATAAAGTATGATTACGAATGCATTAAAACTTTTATGAATACTGATAATTTTCGTAATCTCTATGATATGTATGGTCTTGATTCTCAAGTTATTGCAAACTGTTACAAGGCTTTTGCCTCTTATCTTGATGTTCCTAAAGAAAGTTGCAATAAGTATCATTTGCCTTACAAAGATAATACTAATTCTGCCAATATTAAAAACATTGAAGTTCATACAGTTGATCGTATCTTGCCAGAACCTTATATTGAGAAACCACCTTTTCCTGTTAAAATTAGGGAACATTCTATCATAGCTAGTGTGGTTAATAAAAGTGCAAAGAAAGCTTTAGAACCTGCTGAACAAATAGCGGTTGAACCCACAATAGCAATAGTAAAGGATTTGGTAACTGAAAATGTAGAAGGAGGACATATTATCTTTTGTGAAGATGCCTCTAATATTGTTTCACATCCCGTAGAGCTAGGAAAACAAGTGTTCCTGTGCTTTCAGTCAAAATAGGAGAACATTGCTATTATGGTTTATGTGATATTGGTGCAAGTTCTAGCTATTCCTTTTGATCTTTATAAAGAAATTATGCATGAAATTGGTCCTTGCGAACTTGAGGAGATTGATGTGGTTATTCAGCTTGCTAATAGAGAAACTATCTCCCAATTGGTATTGTGAGAGATGTTGAAGTTTTATGTGGTAAGACTAAATACCCTGCTGATTTTCTAGTACTTGGTTCTGTTGCTAGTAAAGCTTGTCCCATTATTTTTGGTAGGCCTTTCTTGAATACATGTGGTGCATTATAGATTGTAAGAAAGAGAAAATTTACACTAAATTTAATGGAGAATCTTATGAGTTTAATTTCTCTAAGTTTGGTAAACAACTTTATGAAACTGAATTACCTAATGAGAATTTCAAGTTGAACAACTTGCTTCTATTGCTGTTGCTCCTAACAATGCCTTGCAGCAATTCATGGAGGAACACGAAAGTGAAGTATTTATGGAGGAGAGGAATGAGATTGACAATGCCTTTCTTCGTCAACCACCAATACTTAAGCATAATTTGCCTGTGGAAGATTTGGGTACCTCAGCGCCTCCTAAGGAAGATCCTGTCTTCGATTTAAAACCGTTACCTGATAATCTTAAGTATGTTTATCTTGATGAAAGGAAAGTATATCCTGCTATTATTAGTTCTAAACTTTCAGGTAATGAAGAAGCAAGGTTATTAGAAGTACTAAAGAAACATCGAGGAGCTATGGGATACACTTTGGATGATTTAAAGGGGATTTCTCCTACTATATGTCAACATGCCATCAACATTGAACCCGATGCAAAACCTGTTGTTGAGCATCAGCGTCGCTTGATCCCTAAGATGAAAGAAGTGGTAAGAAATGAGGTATTAAAACTTCTTGATGCTGGTATAATTTATCCTATTGCTGATAGTAGATGGGTAAGTCCTGTGCATTGTGTCCCTAAGAAAGGAGGAGTTACTGTTGTACCAAATGAAAATGATGAACTTATTCCTCAAAGAGTAGTAGTTGGGATATAGGATGTGCATTGATTTTAGAAAGGTCAATAAAGTAACTAAGAAAGATCATTATCCTTTGCCTTTTATTGATCAAATGTTAGAAAGGTTGTCTAAGAAAACCATTTTTGTTTCCTTGATGGTTATTCTGGATTCTCACAAATTGCTGTTAAAGCACAAGATCAAGAGAAAACTACTTTTACTTGTCCTTATGGAACTTATGCTTATAGACGTATGCCTTTTGGTTTGTGTAATGCTCCTGCTACGTTCCAAAGATGCATGTCTGCTATTTTTCATGGTTTTTGTGAAGAAATTGTGGAAGTATTCATGGACGATTTTTCCGTCTACGGAACTTCCTTTGATAATTGCTTGCACAATCTTGATAAAGTTTTGCAGAGATGTGAGGAGACAAATCTTGTTCTTAATTGGGAGAAATGTCATTTCATGGTTAATGAAGGAATTGTCCTAGGGCACAAAATTTCTGAAAGAGGTATTGAAGTGGACAGAGCTAAAGTTGAAGCAATCGAGAAAATGCCCTGTCCAAGGGATGTGAAAGGTATCCGTAGTATTCTCGGTCATGCCGGTTTTTATAGGAGGTTTATTAAAGATTTCTCTAAAATTTCAAAACCCCTCACTAATCTTCTTCAAAAAGATGTACCTTTTGTTTTTGATGATGATTGCAAGGAAGCTTTTGAAACTCTAAAAAAGGCTTTAATCACAGCTCCTGTTGTTCAACCTCCTGATTGGACTTTACCTTTTGAAATAATGTGTGATGCTAGTGATTTTGCTGTAGGAGCTGTTCTTGGACAGCGGGTAGACAAGAAGTTAAATGTTATTCATTATGCTAGTAAAACACTTGATGCCGCTCAAAAGAATTATGCTACTACTGAAAAGGAATTTTTAGCAGTTGTTTTTGCTTGTGATAAATTTAGACCTTATATTGTTGATTCAAAAGTTACTATTCACACTGATCATGCTGCTATTAGATACCTTATGGAAAAGAAAGATGCTAAGCCTAGGCTCATAAGATGGGTACTTTTACTGCAAGAATTTGATTTACATATTGTAGATAGGAAAGGTGCTGAAAATCCTGTTGCTGATAATTTGTCTAGATTAGAAAACATTTCAGATGATCCTATACCTGTTAATGATAGTTTTCCAAATGAACAATTGGCTGCGATAAAGGTAAGCTCACGCGAAAGTCCTTGGTATGCTGATTATGCTAATTTTATTGTTGCCAAGTATTTGCCTCCGACCTTTACAGCTCAGCAAAGAAGAAAGTTCTTTTATGATTTGAGGCATTATTTTTGGGATGACCCACATTTGTATAAAGAAGGAGTAGATGGCATTATGCGAAGATGTGTTCCTGAGTATGAACAGAAAGAAATATTGAGCAAATGCCATGGAAGTGCTTATGGAGGACATCACGCTGGAGATAGAACTGCGCAAAAGGTTCTACAATCAGGTTTTTATTGGCCTACCCTTTTTAGAGATGCTAGAAAATTTGTTTTATCATGTGATGAATGTCAAAGAGTAGGTAACATTAGTAGACGTAATGAAATGCCTATGAATTATTCTCTTGTTATTGAACCTTTCGACTGTTGGGGATTTGACTTTATGGGTCCTTTTCCTTCCTCAAATGGTTATACTCACATACTTGTTGCTGTTGATTATGTTACTAAATGGGTAGAAGCTATACCAACTTCTAGTGCTGATGGTGAGACATCATTAAAAATGCTTAAAGATATTATCTTCCCTAGGTTTGGTGTGCCTAGATATCTCATGACTGATGGGGTTCTCATTTTATTCATGGTGCTTTTAGAAAAACTTAGCTAAGTATGATGTTAATCATAGAATTGCTTCACCATATCATCCCAAACAAGTGGTCAAGTAGAATTGTCAAATAGAGAGATTAAGTCTATTTTGCAAAAGACTGTTAATAAATCTAGAAAAAATTGGTCTAAAAAGCTTAACGATGCTTTGTGGGCTTATAGAACTGCTTATAAAAATCCTATGGGAATGTCTCCTTACAAAATGGTTTATGGAAAAGCTTGTCATTTGCCTTAGAATTAGAACATAAAGCCTATTGGGCGGTGAAAGAACTTAATAGAGATTTTAAACTTGCCGGTAAAAAGAGATTGCTTAATTTGAATTCTTTAGATGAATGGAGAAATGCAGCTTATGAAAATGCTAGGCTCTTTAAAGAGAAAGTTAAGCAATGGCATGATAGAAGAATTCTTAAGAGAGAATTTAACGTAGGTGAAAAAGTTTTATTGTATAGGTCTCGTCTCAGATTTTTTGCAGGAAAATTACTTTCAAAATGGGAAGGACCTTATATCATTGAGGAGGTCTATCGCTCAGGTGCGATTAAAATCAATTCACTAGATGGGGACAGACCACAAGTGGTTAATGGTCAAAGACTCAAGCATTACATTTCTGGAGATTCTTATAATGAAGATGTTGATTTATCAAAGTGGTAACTCCAGAGGATTTTATAAAAAGTCAAATTCAGACAACTGCAAAAGCTGATTTGGAATAGGTAACAGTTTCGGTAAGAAAAAGTTCGCGATTTACTTTTCAACTAAATATTTGTTGTTTTTACATAATATGGAAAATTATGAGTCGGAAAAGGGTAGGAAACGGTGCCCGAGGGCACCACACCACCCCTGGGCGCGGGCCCCACCCTGGCCGCGCCGTGGGTGCGTGTGGGCACCTCGGAGCCCGTCTCCGACCCCGTTTCGTCCTGTACCTTCCTTTTGTCGTAAAACTTTTTGCTATATAATCACCCGGATCTCCCGAGGTCCGTATATCGTGTTTTCGTCGAGTTTTGGTTTCGAGCTGTTTTCTGCCAGGAACTATTTCCGGATTTAGAGCGCCATGGTCTTCTCCAACGACAACGAGAGCAAGGAGGCGTGGAGGACATCATGGACCAGAGGATCGAGGAGGAGGTCAAGAGCGAAACCGATGATGAAGTAGAGGAAGACTCAACTCCACGTCCTCGCGCTACTATTGCAAGCATCGGGGTGACTGCCAACCCTTTCAATCCTGTGAAGAACCTGAACATGGGTGGTGAGGCATCGCGTCATGCCTTTGCACCCAAGACACTCGCCTCAAACTCCAGTAACCCTTTCCATACCCTCATCCATAAGTATCAATTTGAGAGAGTTCCGGAGATGGAGTTGCCTACTTGTTGGGATATAGATCGATCTAACAATGCAGGAAAAGAAAGCCCTAAGTCCAGTGAGAAGTGGGGAAACAATTCCAAGAGCTGGGACTCACCTTCTGACCAGTTCATGAACCGCATCGAACACAATTCGGAGATGATCCGCATCCTCACATACAAGATAGATGAATTGAAGGATTTGGTCGAGAAGCTCATTAGGAGTCGCCACCAAGGATCAAGCCTAAATCGTCAAGGGGTAATGGCACTCCCTTGGCTTGTTCCAAGCTTGGGGGAGTGCCCAGTATCATCTTTATCCTTTCGTAAGTAAACCAACCGGCTTGTCCTTTGCTCTAAAAAGGATTGGGCCACTTGCTGCAATTATTATTACTGTCTTTTACTTACTCGCATTTTATTTACCTGCTATATCAAAAAACCCTAAAAACTTGTCTGCTAGCATTTACAGTGAAACCTTTACCGAAACTCCTTGTCAGCACCTTCTGCTCCTCGTTGGGTTCGACACTCTTATTTATCGAAAGTACTACGATACACCCCCTATACTTGTGGGTCATCAGCTGCCGTCTCCACGAACACGACAATGGCCACCGCAAATCGTCAGATCTGAGCCCCAGGGGCCCGAATACCTTGCGCGCCGCCCCGTGGTCAGCCGCGCTCGACCTTCCCGTCGCGCTGACGAGCTGGCCGCCACCAGAACCGCCGCCCGGGATCGCCGTCCCGGCATCCACCGATACGACGCGAGGCGCGAGCAGAGGGAGGCCGCGCTGTAGCCCCCGCATGCACAGCCGACGTGCAGCTTCGGGCAGCACTAGGGCGGCACGCCGGAGCGAAAGCCACCGCGCACAGCTGCGGCCCGCCAAGCCCATCTGGGCCCTGGTTGCCACCGCTGTCACCTCCCGCGCCGGAGAGCTATCAAGGCCACAGGCCGCACCCCCCGTCACTGCCATACCTCGCTAGGGTTCCCCCGAGTCGCCACTGCGGCGACGTAGGAAGGCGATTGTCTATACCTTATTTCAGCCGAGACTGACGCCTCGATCAGTTTTCTTGGTATAGTTAAATGACTTAAATCGTGTTTGCTCACATGATTAATTGATATTCAGAGCTAGTGTGGATTGTAATAAGTGAATCGAAATAGGCTCATTTTTAGCACAAACACGCTACAGTTCCTCTAGTTTCTGAACCTTCAATCTACTACCCGACGAAAGATCAAAATATTTTTCTTAGACAAATAGGGTTACGCCCCCTGATTACATTTTATTAAATGCAACCACGACGTCATACAACCGTTAGTTTTAGCTCATAGCCACGAAGGGGAAGTAACCACAACAAAAACAGAGAACAAGTAAAATTTGTCCGTGCACCATAACACCAAACCAAGACAACTCAGATATACGATGGGGTGTCGTTGATCAGTTTGTCGCAGGCTTGTGCTTGGCGCCATTTATCTAGCGGGTTGGGTGAGGACCCATAACCAGCAGGGAGTAGGCTTGCCTTTAGTATAATCATCATCAAACTATCCTGAGCAGTCCCCCCTTCGGTTTTGAGCTTCATTAGGTTCGAGTCGAGTAAGGTTGAGTTTTGTTTTGGCATAGGATTTTCCAGCTTCTGATGGTAATGCTAATCCTTTGCACCAGCTCTGTGACATCTGGCCATCTTAAGTCCAGAAACACATTCCGTTCTTAGTTTCCAAATGCACCATAAGGCAGCAGATGAAAAGATGTTAATCACTGAATTTTGATCCTCACTGATCCACCATTTGGCAACAGACTCTAAGTCATTGCCAATGGAGAACCCCAGGCAATCAGAAATATATGACCACGCTGCTTGAGCTACTACACATTCAAAGAACATATGCTGAACAGTTTATTCATAACAGAATAGGCAAGACATATCACTCACTTGTCGACGTTTACTAAGGTTAGGTCTGGTATGTAATTTATTATTTGCCAACAGCCACAAAAATATATGGATTATAGAGGGAATCAGTAGTTTCCAAACAGTGGGAGTTAAAATGGGCACAACCCCACAGTTATTAACAATGCCATAAAAGGACTTGAAAAAATACGTGCGAGAAGGATGGAACACACAAAGAGGGCTATCATCTTCAGTTGTAAGCGACACACTATATATCCATTATCGCAACTATATAATTCCAACAAGAGGTCATCCACCCTTTGCGACACAGTTCGCGGAAAGGATAACCATAAATTTACACCATCCCAGACATCAGCAATTGTACATGTAGGGTTACGTGCAGGAATTTAATATTTTCCGCCTTACGCAACAGCCAAGATCATCTGTGAAGATACAAGCTGAGTTGGATCTAGATCGTTACCAACATGAAGAGGTGGAACGAGTGTTGATGATGATGTCGATGAAGCCTGATGAAGATTCTCACGGCTAAGCCAAGCCGTGAGAATGTTGATGATTCCCCGTATCCAGCCTTATGGATCCAACCGAGCGAGGGTCAAACATATGACCCCTCTGAGAGCTCGCACACGTTGTCCGTCAATGTCTTGCAGCGATTCGATGTCCAGAACTAGGAACTGTTGATGTACAAGAGGTGTAGAAGGACCCAACACATGGGAGAGAGGGATAGAGACTGATCTAGGGAGAGGACGCCTCAAAACTCCAACTCAATTGTGTGGGACAAAGGAGAGGGGGTCCTCTCCTTTTATAAGAGTTAGGGGGGAGTGAGGCTTGGACGAGGGGTTGCCCCCTTTCTGCCGCCCCCGCCCCCACATACGCCGGGTGGGCCACCCGAGCAAGGGCAGGGAAACCCTAACCCCAGCCGCCGCAGCTCCCCCATCTGCCGCCGCCCTAAACCGCCGTGCCTCCTCATGTGCCCTCACGGCTGCCACCTTGGTGAGCCCATGGGGCCCATGCGGCTGCCCCATGTGGGTCCAACCCAATGAGAGCAGCCCATGTACCCCATGGCATATTTTTTGGACTCTCCAAAAAATCCGACACTCCTTTCTGGCTATTCAAAAACACTGATGAAACTCTGGATAATTCTGATAATACCTCCGAATGTAATTCTATCACACCAGAACCATCAGAGTGATACTCGCTCTCTACTCTGAATCATCCAATATACACAAATGACTATTGACACCTTAAGTGTGTGACCCCTACAGGTTCGATAACAAGTATTCATGATTAGAAACTCCTTTCTAATCAATAATCAATAGCGGAGCCATGGGACTCCTACTGTGATACGAAGACACTCTGTTGAACCTGTTGGTTATCAAGCATGTTCCCTTTACTTCACGATATCGATCAATACCCGAGGCGAGATGACATGACCATGAACAAAAAAAATAACTACTATGTCAGATTATCCTCGTTTACTGGTATGATGTCGTTACTCGTTCCCGCGTTCTAGTATCCCCATGATGTGTATCATGCCTTTGTCTACGCAGACTTGTTATGTATATTATCACACGAGTAGATCCTGGATGTATCTCTCTATTGACTAGAGGAGTAATTTCCAATCTTGAACTATTACGATTAGATGCATGCCTTCAAGAGTACCCAGTGATAGCCATTTTGATCACCCTGTTACGGTGTGATGATTGACTATACCAAAGCAAGCTTTCCAGAATACACAACCGCATGTATTATCATGGTCAAAGGAATCAAACAAGCTAACCTTTTTGTGATGATATTATATGTGGCAAAACCAAAACAAGATCTGTATTACATTAAGTCTTTCTTAATTTAATCCGATATCAAATCGGTGAGACTCAAACTTCAAGCATGGTAGAGCTTTTGTCATCAGATCTGTGACATTCAGATTCATGTGAACCTTGCAAATATTTGTGTATCCTACCGCAAGGATGATCTCTGATGAGATTATACTTGTGGTGTATGTGTTTGGCCTTGTTGTGGGACATCATATCCTTTGTTAGGGCCACATCACTACTGTTGTCATAGTAGAGCTCAGTCGAGTCTGTCACAGTAGAAACTACTCCCGGTTCAGTGCTGAACTTCTTTATCCAATAGCCATCTTTTGTAGCTTCGGATGCTGCCACATACCCAAATACCTGAGTAAAAGAGGTTAGCCTCTTCCTCGAGTATGTTAGTAAGTAAGTCACCCTTGTGGTAACTGATCCTCATCCCCGACATCTGATCAAAGCATGTGAGGATCCATTTTAAGTTCTGGTCATGTCTAAATTAGATTGAAGAAACAAAATGGTATTGTCCGCATAGGTTAGCCACTTACGACAAATCCTATTTGCCGCGTTTTGCGGCGCTGATGCTTTGCGCCGCCTGAAGAGGCAGGTTGCTGGGCATGGCCCAGTTTGCCACGCGCTAGTCCTTGTTTTTATCGTGACGCTGCTGTTTGCCTATTTCCGTTGCGTCTCGCTACATAGTTTCTTCGTTCGTTTATTTTTCTTCGCTAGGCCTAGGCTGCTGATATCTTCGGCTCAGGTTTCTGTTGGTCTTCTTTTGATTTTTTATATTTTCTTTTATTTTTTGATTTATTTATTTTAGCCTTTTCTTTTTATCTTTTGATGTTTTCTTTTTTCTTTTCTTTTCTTACTTTTTTATGATTTTGAAAAATGTTCAGATGTAAAATTTGTTCATATTTGAATAGTTCAAATATGAAAAAATTCGCATGTAAAAAATGTTCGGATTTGAAAATTTTCAACTTTTTATGATTTTGAAAAGAAATCAAATTTGAAAATTGTTCAAATCTTAAAAAATTAGAAGCCTTTTTATGTTCACTTTTTTAAATCATTCAAAAAAGTTTTTGTTCAAAAAATTATATTTTTCCATTTTTAAAAATCATTCAAATCCGTTTGGAGACTTTTTCTGTTCACTTTTTAAAATCGTTCAAAAATAGATTTTGTTCACCAACCTTTTTTGTTCACTTTTAAAATCATGCAACAATAGTTTTCGTTCATCGCTATTGTCTGTTAACTTTTTAAAATCGTTCAAAAATAGATTCCGTTCACCGCCATTTTCAGTTCACTTTTTAACTCGTTCAAAAAAGATTTCGTTCACCAAACTTTTTTGATCACTTTTAAAATCATTCAAAAATACTTTCCGTTCACCGGCATTTTCTGTTCACTTTTTAAAATCGTTCAAAAAAATATTTCGGTCACCAACCTTTTTTGCTCACTTTAAAATCGTTCAAAAATAATTTCCGTTCATCGCCATTTTCTGTTCCCTTTTCAAAATCATTCCAAAATAGTTTTTGTTCACTTTTTTAAAATTGTTCCAAATTGCTTGCGTTCCAAGCCTTTTGTGTTCACTTTTTAAAAATATTCTAAAATAATTTTCGTTCATCGACTTTTTCGGTACACTTTTAAAATCATTCTTAAATAGTTTTCTGATCACTTTTTAAAATCGTTAAAAAAATAGTTTCTATTCAAATACTATATTTGTCCACTTTTAAAAAATCGTTCAAAATAATTTCCGTTCAGGGACTTTTTCTTTCACTTTTTAAAATTGTTCGAATATAGATTTCGTTCACCGACCTTTTTTGTGCACTTTTACAATCGTGCAAAAATAGTTTTGGTTCATCATCATTTTATGTTCACTTTTTAAAATCGTTCAAAAATAGATTCCGTTCACCGCCATTTTCTGTTCACTTTTTAGAACCGTTCAAAAAATGATTTCGTTCACCAACCCTTTTTGTTCACTTTTAAAATCGTGCAAAAATAGATTTGGTTCACCGCCATTTTATGTTCACTTTTTAAAAGCGTTTAAACAAAGTTTTCATTCACCAACCTTTTTTGTTCACTATTAAATCGTGCAAAAATAGATTCCGTTCACCGCCATTTCAAATCGTTCAAAAAAAAGATTTCGTTCACCAACTTTTTGTTCAATTTTAAAATCATTCAAAAATAGTTTCCGTCCACCGTCATTTTTTGTTCACTTTCTAAAATCGTTCAAATAAAGATTTCGTTCACCAACCTTTTTTGTTCACTTTTAAAATAATTCAAAAATAGTTTCCGTTCATCGCCATTTTCTGTTCACTTTTCAAAATTGTTCAAAATAGCTTCCATTCACAAGCATTTTCTGTTCACTTTTAAAAATATTAAAAAATATTTTTTGTTCATCGACCTTTTCTTTACACTTTTAAAATCGTTCTAAAATAGTTTTTGTTCACTTTTTAAAATCATTCAAAAATAGTTTCCGTTCAAATACCATATTTCTTCACTTTTTAAGAATCGTTCAAAATTAGTTTTCGTTCAGACACTTTCTCTGTTCACTTCTTAAAATTGTTCGAAAATAGATTTCGTTCACCGACCTTTTTTGTTCATTTTTTAAATCGTGCAAAAATAGTTTCCATTCATCGCCATTTTCTGTTCATTTTTTAAAATCGTTCAAAAATAGATTCTGTTCACCGCCGTTTTCTGTTCACTTTTTAGAACCGTTCAAATGCGGTCAATGTTCCAATTGAAAAAGTCAATTTAAAATATATTTTCTTATTTTTTAAAAAATCTTTTGAAAATCTTCACATTTGAAAATGGTTCAGATTCTGAAAATTTGTAAAGCATGTTCTATTTTGCATACGAAATTTCTAAACAACACAAAGAAAGTCTCAGAGCAATGCGAAACAACACGACCAATCGAAATGCGAAATAGCGCAACACGCGAAACTACCGAAGAAATATGCATGGTTAAACAGAGAGAAGAAAGGTAGATGGGCGCGTGGAATATGTTCACGGGCGCAAAAAGGCGAGTTCAAAAAATTATTCATGGGTCAAAAAAATGTTCAAAGGAGTTCGACAAACTCTTAACATTTTTGGAACATGAACATTTTTGGCCGAACAAAAAATGTACGTAACCACTAGATCGTGCGTACGAAATATCCTGCCAAATGAACTGAAATGGGCGTAACAAATGTTCTACACGAAGGAAACATCCTGAAAAAAACATGAAAGAAGAGCCGACGAGATATATGTGAGAAAGCATACGCAGTAGCAACTTAGCATACTCGATAAGATACAGAACAACAGACATACATCTACTATGGGCCGAGCCCATCAGAGCCAGGGGTGCGCGGCGTGAGCAGCCCCTGCCACAAAACGCGATGTACAGGAGCTCCCGGTAATCACTAAAAAGGGGGTTCCCTTTGCAAAGGGAACCTCACGTTCACTCTCATCGCGACAAGTGTCGTCTTGTCCTTGATCGGTTCCTGTGATTGTTTGCATGTCCGCCAAGTGTCGCCACCAGATTAAATGTGGGGAGAATGAGAGAGAAAGATATACGGTGGGAGGCTAGTTTTCCCTTTCATTTTTTAAATCCGAAATTTCAAAACGAAATATCTTGAGAACCGCAAATCCAAATGACGAACCGTTTTTACTTTTGAGCTCCCCACGTCGAGATCTTCAAAACTAGATCCCATGTTGATAGGTTTCGACAAACCCTTTTTTTGTACATCCGGTTCTGTATAGTTTGTACATCCGATAACAGTGTAGGTGTATATCCGGTAGCAGTGTGGGTGTACATCTAGTAACAGTGCGTGGGTGTACATCCAGTAGCATCGTGTACATACAGTAGCAGTGTGTGTACATCCAGTAGCATTTTATACATCCAGTAGCAACGTGAGTGTACATACATTAGCAACATGGTTGTACATCCAGCAGCAGTAGCAACGTGTACATCCAGTAACAGCACAGGTGTACATCCATTGTTTGTACTACCAATAGCTAATACTTGTACTTCCTTAATACTCATGCATGTACAACTACCGTAGAACGAGTCGCAGTCGAGATGATGCGTCGTACGCGCCTAGACCTCTGCGAAGCCGAGCCGTAGCACGCAAAACGACTAATGCGCGCAACGACGAATACGCGCAACGACCAACGTACCCCTTTCAAGATTTTATTAAAATTTATCGAGGCGAAGCCACTACTAGGAAATAGGCCATCTATGGCGCACCCATTTTGGATTTCTGTGGCGCATGATGGGTGCGCCACAGATATCTCGCCACTAAATTTTAATTCTGTGGCGCATCCGGGGGTGCGCCACAGAAAGACCAAGTTTCTGTGGCGCACCCACCCCAATGCGCCACAGAATTATTTCAGTGACGCATCAGTCGTCCATGCACCACAGAATTACATGCGCCACAGAAAAAAGAAACATGTGCCACAGAATACATTACAGGTATTCTCGATTTGTTGCTGCCTGCTGTATAAATATAGGTATATTACAGGAAATACAGGTTTATATACAGGATTTATACCGATATAATAGAAACAATAATATATTTAACACGATATATGAAAACAGACACATTAGTATGTCATCACATTACTTAGAGCCCGAGATACATACATATAGTGACAAGTGCCGAATTTTTACACAAGTCTTGATACAAAAGTTCATCATTTCACACATTACAAATGAAGTGGTCACCGACTAAACTAGGATCAAATAGAGTACACAGCGGCGATGATGGTGAGCAAGAGCGGGAGCACGATCATGGAGCCTTATTCTTCATCGGCGCCGGGAACGGTTTATACATCTCCTTCGTCGTCCACGTCCTGGTGTCATTCTGCATAGCTAGGTGTTCTTCGATTTCCCTCTTAGACAACCCTGGAGATGAATTGGGATATATATTGGTTAATAATATAAATAGAGTATGATTTATTCATCTAAGTGGATAAGTCTATAATAAAGAAAATAAAGAAGCACTTCTTGCGAGTGAGGCAAGGTTTTATTTTATAATACATCCTACCTATGGCGCGGTGGAAGGACCCCCTCTTGTGTTGACATCTTCGATGATGATTTGCGATAACTGCATCTGGATGCGATGGAAGTCTTCTCTAAGCTCAGAATCGGTGATTTCCCCCGCAGATTTGGTCCATTCTCGGAGACTAGATGGCATCCTTGTTTTCTCTGCATCCCGGACAAACCCTTTAACGTGATGGAGGACGTAGAAGGCCTCCTTCACGCTGCCAGGCTTCTGCTTGATGCAATGGAACTCGGTCCCATGCCTGAACCGGTGTTTGTTGTCATTCGTGAGACATTCCCCCATCTTTTCTTTTTCGAAGTGGCCTCCCTTTTGGGCGTAGCCCTCGAGAGCCTCATCGAGAACACCCTTTATTCTGGTGTAGTCTTTCTTCCTGCTCAAACTCCCCGAGTCGAAATAAGTGGCAATGGACCACCTCAGGCTTAGGACGATGAGTGTGCAGTACTTGTCCCTGGTCAACACAATTGAAACAGAATGTTGGAAAGGATCAACAACGGAAGAAATCTATAAGAAAGCATAAGATACGACGGCGGCGAGCGGATGTGTACTGTGACGCCCCAAAATCGGTACCATGCGGATTTCAGCGATCCCGCCACAAACCGCATAATAACGATCTTAGGACGCCCACCAGACATAACGTGCACGCCGAAACATGCGCGTTATGTGGGTGGAATTGTGATAACATTACAACAGTTCACGAAAGAATCCGCAACAACAACAGAAAGAGGATATATATACAAGATTGACTCAAACGAGTCAAGAAACAACGGATACATTACAAAGATACAAATCACAGCGAAAGCAAACTAGCGTCCGGCTACGGACAAGATACAAGTTTGGACTAAGAGTCCTGAAGATAAACGATGGCATCCAATCCCTGCCCAGGCCGAGCCGGAGGGATTCCCATGCTAACGTCGTCAGACTTCAAACCTGTTGACTGTTCAGTGCAAAACAGCCCAAAAAGATTGGGTCAGGTAATGGAATTTACCTGGCAAGCAAAGCACACTTGGAACCAATACAAAGGCTCCCAAAATATAAAGGATTGGTGGGCTGAAGCGGCAGCAGCACTAAGCCATCTACAGAAGACACGCTACAACTTTCGTCTATAAGATAGGGATGAGATCGAGTAAAGAACCAACTAGATACTAACACCAAACATAACCCAACCGATTATCACCCACTCGCTTAACCCACGAGTAAGCAATCCAAAGGCACTCACACAGCGAAGCAAGTTTAAGTGTTATCATTATTAGATGTACGGCTCCTAATCTTGTTAGCCAGCATCTTCACCAAGTTGTCCATAACCGCGGACGCGGCTTTTCGAAAAGATTTAACCCTGCAGGGGTGCACTATTGTTATACCACACGCACCGAGTTGTCGCTAAACGGTTCGGCACAACCCTTCACTTCTCTGCAGACAAGTCCAAGGAACCACATGATTGCGCGCACGGTCACTTAGGCCCATCCCCGGACCTTCGCAACACTCTAAGCACGTGCCGCTCCTATATGAGATCGACTACAACACATCACCATAAGATCGTAAAGTAAAAGCGTATGCATGCATCAAAGGGAAAGCCCGAACTAGGTGTGGCGCCCTGGACAAGGCTGCGGATCGGGTCGCAGGTCGCGGGGACTCCCATAGGGTCCCACATGTGGGTAGCGCTAAGTCTTGGATCCGAGGACAAGAACTACAGCGACACCAGAAGGACCAAAAACCTCAAAGGGCCTCCTGCCGGTGCCTTATCTTAAGGTAACCAGATCGTCCCACAACATAAAGTAAAACAGATAGCCACTTACCAGGGCTTCAAGGATACAAGTAATAACAAGAACAAAAGGTAACAACCTAATCATGCGCTACGACTCGCAAGGCCAACAAGGTAAACAAACAACAGGGTGATAGGATGTGGAGGTGGGGCTATATCATGGCAGCAGGGTAAACATGAGTAGGATCGCACAAGAATCGTAACATAAGGGTAGCAGAGATCAACGGCAAGGATGAAAGACAATGCATTGGGACCAAGAGAACAGTGCTTGCCTGAGAACACGATAGAGGAAGCAGAACTTGTCGTTGCTCACATCATCTCAACGTCTTATCCGCGAAGAAGCAATAAACACTGGAAAGCGCAAAAGATGCAACACTTACTTCTACGGCAAAAGATCCAGCATGATCATGAGATGATGCATGACAGGCAAGATGCAACTTAAACCAAATTAAGCGGAATCAGGATTCCGACAATTAATTATAGGTCCAAGTTATTTATCTACCACAAAGTTAAATGTTGATTAACATGTGAGACATGGCATGGGTGAGCTACACAAATTAAATGGAATAGGGCAAATTAATTAGATACCCCACACATTCCATATTTAATTATTTAGGTGATAATGCAAAAGACCACTAAGCAACAAGATAGATGATGCAAACAAGAGTATGGATGACATATTAATATTCCTTGTATTTTTCTGATCAAAATAGATATATAACTTGTATTATTTAGAGTTATACAACAAAAGATATTGAATATACAAGATTTGCAAAAATAAAAAACAGGAAAAAGACAGCAGAGAAAGAGATGGGCTGAATCTGGCTTGCGTCGGCGGCGGATAGCTACTGGCCGCTCGAGGCGATGGACTGCTCCGGGAAGATCTGGGCTGAGGCCCATCTGTGGCGCCGGATCGAAACAAAACAGAAAAAGGGGAGATAGTTGCTCCTCCTGGGATTCGAACTCCTGTCTGCAGAGAGCAGGGAGCGAGCGCGCAGCCACTGGGCTAGTGCGATGCTTGTGATTGTTCCAGGTGCGGATAGTAGATGAAGCACAGAAGCGATGTTAACTGAAAACTGACACGAAAGGTTCACACTTTCAGATCGAGTGACGACGAGGGACGCGACCGGCGACGGCCACCGCGGTGCCGCGCGACGGCGGGCACCCAGAGCAAGGGGAGAGAACGGGAGAGGCATCCCAGAGGTGCGTCTCACCTTGGGGGAGGTCGTAGGCGTGGAGGACGGCTCCGGGAAGAGAGGAAGACGACGACGATCGACGGAGTCGACGGCGAACTTGACGACAAGGAAGCCGACCTTGGCGGTGATCCTTCCAGCTGCGGGCTCCGGCTACTGCAGCGATCTTGATGCGGACGAAGCTCTGGTTCGATTCCCGCGGTCAGGAGGCCTTGGCGATGAACGAGGCGACGGCACGAACGAGCTTCTCAAGCTCCTGCCATGGAGGGCTCAGGTGGAGGTGGAGAAAAGGTGGGAGAAAGAGAGGAAGGAGCGGGAGGTGGCGGCGGCGGCAGGGAGGAAGGAGAGGGGGCGAGCTAGGGTTGCAAGAGGGCGCAACCGGGGCGGCTTTATGGAGGGGGAAAAAGGAGGGGAGGCGCTGGTGGTGGTGCGTGGTCACGCCATGTGCGTGCTCTCCTCGTACGAAGAAGCAAGCGACAGGAGGATGAGGTGGGCCTTGGGCCACATCGGGTTGAAGAGAAGAAGAGAAGAGGAGAGATGGGCCAGATGGATTGCTCCGGCCTTTTAACAAATTCCAGGAATTTCTCAATTATTCAGGGAAATAAAAGAGAGATAAAAGGATATAGAAAAGAGGGAAAAGAAATTAGGAAAGAGAGGAAAAGGGAGACAAGGCTTTTACAAAATAATTTACAAAACTTTAATTTTGATTTGAAATAGTTTTGCAATTATTCCCAAATATTATTTTGGGTTTGCTAAAATAGAAAGAGAGTGAGAAAGATTTATTATTTGCAAAACAAAATAGGGCTTGCAAAAATAATATTTTTAGTTCTTTAGCAAAACATGCAAGGTGATAACATAATGCATGATGTCATGATGATGCAAAAAAAAAACAAGCAAATCTAATTGGGGAAAAATCCCGGGACGTTACATGTACTTACTCGGGAAAGAAAGGCACAAGAAGGTTGTTCTTCCTCTTGTTGGTTAGCATGAACCTCTGGAGGTACTCTGTGGCCATGGTCCGTGTCCTTGATCCTTCCACCAGCTGGCTGTCACGCCTGTAGTAGGGATCCACTACCGCGACGTACGGGGTATTATCTCTCCTGATCTTCATCGCCATATTGAGCACGTATAGGCGAACCAAGTATAGTCCAGCCGTTTAGAGTGAAACAGATTGAAGACGTCCTCGTACGCTGATACGTCTCAAACGTATCTATAATTTTTGATGTTCCATGCTTGTTTTATACCAATTGCTACATGTTTTGCATCTACTTTATATCACTTTTATACATTTTTTGGGACTAACCTATTAACAAGATGCCGAAGTGCCAGTTCCTGTTTTCTGCTGTTTTTGTATTCCAGAAAAGCTAGTCTGGAAATATTCTCGGAATTGGACGAAACTACACGGGAGTCCCTATTTTACCAGAACTCATCTGACGGACCAAAGAGGCGACGGAGAGGAGCCACGTGGGCCCCACACGTGGCCAGGGCGCGGGGCCCCCCTCTGCCGCGCCCTGGGTGGTGTGGGCCCCACGGGCCTCTCCAGCCGCCGCCCTTTCGCCTACTTATTCCCCCCGACGCGAAAACCCTAAGTACCTGAGCAAATATCCACGAAAAGTTTCAGAGACGCCGCCGTCGTCAACCCTAGCTCGGGAGGGTTCAGAACCTCTTCCCGGCACCCTGCCGGAGAGGGGAATCGTCACCGGAGGCTTCTACATCGCCATGCCTGCCTCCGGAGTGATGCGTGAGTAGTTCATCCTTGGACTACGGGTCCATAGCAGTAGCTAGATGGTTGTCTCTCCACTTTGTGCCATCATGTTTAGATCTTGTGAGCTGCCCTACATGATCAAGATCATATTATTGTAATGCTACATGTTGTGTTTGCTGGGATCCGATGAATATTGAATATTATGTCAAGTTGATTATCAATCTATCTTATATGTTATTTAAGATCTTGCATGCTTTCCGTTACTCGTAGATGCTTTGGCCAAGTAGATGCTTGTAACTCCAAGAGAGAGTATTTATGCTAGATAGTGGGTTCATGTCTCCGTTTAACCTGGGACAGTGACAGAAAGTTCTAAGGTTGTGGATGTGCTGTTGCCACTAGGGATAACCTAACGATGCTATGTCCACGGACATATGTGTTTGTTTACATTACGCACTTTACTTAATGCAATTATCCGTTGCTTGCAACTTAATACCAACGGGGACTCGGATGACAACCCGGCGGTGGATTATTAGTCATAGATGCTGTTGGATAACGATCTATGTATTATGTCGTAATGCCCAATTAAATATCATAGTAGTCAACATGTCATGTATATGCATTGTCATGCGCTCACTATTCGTCAATTGCCCAGCTGTAATTTGTTCACCCAACATGTTAGTTATCTTTTATGGAGAGACACCACTAGTGAACTGTGGACCCCGGTCCATTCTTTTACACTGATTAAACAACCACAAACTGCAAACTGTTCCTTTTTCATTCTCTGCAATTTAATACTCATTTTCCACACCATACGTTTAATCCTTTGTTTTCAGCAAGCCAGTGAGATTGACAACCTCACTGTTTCGTTGGGGCAAAGTAGTTTGATTGTGTTGTGTGCAGATTCCACGTCAACAGTCCAGACTCCCATCAACAACACTATTTTTCTGGCGCCGTTGACAACCTTCTGAAGAGTTGCTGCTCCTACTGGTTCGATAACCTTGGTTTCTTTCTGAGGGAAAACTTGCTGCTGACTACATCATACCTTCCTCTTGGGGTCTCCCAACGAACGTGTGTTTCACGTCATCAAGCTATTTTTCTGGCGCCGTTGCCGGGGAGACAGCAGTCTTCTGCAAGGGGAGTTTCACGCTTCCAATCTCTTTACTTTGTTTTTGTCTTGCTTAGTTTATTTTATTTTATCTTGTTTGCTTTCAATTATCAAAAAAAAAAAAATTAGTTACTTGCATTTAGTTTATTTTCAGTTTTGTTTCTGTTAGTTATTATGTCTAGCTCTTTACTTGCTATCAATGGTTACTTTCCTTGAAACTAGTCCTATGGCTGAAAACAACATGAGAGAGCTTTATGAAATTTATCTTGAGTTGGGACATGAAGTGTTTGAAGAGAAAATTAAAAAGCCTATGGAACTTTATTTGCATAACAATCATGATAGTAGCAATGTTATTAGCATACATTCTTTGAACACCATTATTGCTAATGCCATGGAAAGCTCTAAGCTTGGGGAAGCTGGTTTTGATAAAAATGTTATTTTTAGTCCCCTAGCTTTGAAGAGGAAGAATGCTATATTGTCGAATGTGATGATTCTATTGAAATATCTCCTTTTGATAAATTTGAAGTAAACAACCTCCTTGACTCAGTAAAAGAGGAAATTGCAGAAAGTAAAAATGTGCTCCCTAATGTTATATATGATAATGCTCTTGATGATGGTCCTATATTGCCTAATGATATTTATTATACTATTATTGTCAAAAGTGGGTTTGATAACCCCACTATTTTGAGCTTAATAAAAATTATGTGTTTGTAGATCATGAAAATCATGCTTTATGTGATAGTTATATGTTGAGTTTGTTCATGATGCTACTGAAAATTATTTTGAGAGAGGAAAATATGGTTATAGAATCTTCATGTTATTAAATTTCCTCTCTTTATGATGAAAGTTTTGAGCTTTCTCTTGTGTTGCTTCTATATGATTTTTGCTTTAAGACCTAATGGTCCGTTGAAAGTTTTGAAGTTGCACTTGTTTTGCCTTCCTATGCTAGTCACTTTGTGCTTATTGACTTGTTTTCTTACAAGGCCCTATGCATAGGAAGAGTGTTAGATTTAAACATGTTTTATATATGCTCTTGATGCTCTCTTTTACGTTTCAACTCTCATCTTTATGTGAGCATCATAAAAATCACTATGCCTAGCTAAAAGGCATTAAAGAAAGCGCTTTTGGGAGGCAACCCATTATCTTTTATTTTCAGTATTAGTCAAGGAGTTTGTTTACTTCTGTAGCAACTCCTTTGTATCTTTATTTTCTCGCATTGTTGTGCCAAGAGTAGCCTCTAATGATAAGATGATGCTTAATTTTGATTGCTGCGCAGAAACAGATTTTTGCTGTTCACTGTACGAAATTCCTAAAATCACCAGATTGTTAAAAATCTGAAATTTTTTGCGTAATCTTTATGAATGTCTGAAACTTTCATTAGTTCAGAGTTTCTCGATCTGAGCGTCGTAAGTGCCTCGAAAAAATTCGTCTTTGCGGACTGTTCTGTTTTAGACAGATTATGCCTTTTTATTTTTCGCATTCTCTCTTTTACTAGTGTTGAGTGAAATTCTTTTTTGGGTGGAAGAGCTTCACATAACATCAGTGGCTGTAGCTAATGTTTAAAGTAACAAATCATATTGCGTCTTTACAGAACATGTGAATTTTTTTATGCACTAACCCTCTAATGAGATCTACTTTGAGTTTGGTGTGACGGAAGTTTTCAAGGGTCAAGAGAGAAGGATGATATAATAGGATCAAGAAGAGTGAAGAGCTTAAGCTTGGGGAGGCTCCCATGGATCTCCCCAGCATATTTCAAGAAGACTCAAGCGTCTAAGCTTGGGGATGCCCAAGGCATCCCCTTCTTCATCGTCAAAATTATCAGGTCATCTCTAGTGAAACTATATTTTAATTCTTTCACATCATATGTGCTTTTCTTGGAGCGTCTGTGTGCTTTTTATTTTCAGTATTGCATTTTTATTTTCAATAAAGCTTGACTGGACCCTAGCATTCTTGATTGGGAGAGAGACACGCTCCGCTTTTTCATGAGAATACTCCTATTCTTCACTTATATTTGTTGAGTATTCATATCTAGCGCTGTTCAGCTTTTAGCTCTTGTTTTCATGTATCTCTTGTCAGAGCTATTAGCTTTCTTTTGTAGAAAGTACTCTCTTGCTTCACTTATATTTGTTTGGAGAGTTGATGAAATAAATTGATTGGTGTTTGGTTGGTTCAGAAAATGTTGCATGTGGTAATTGGTATAAGGAAAAACTTGCTTAATCTTGTAGATCACTAAAATGGATAACTTGATGCTTGTCAATTGTTTTGAGTTAACAAGTAGATCATGATTAAATTGTGCATCACATGAGTTAAGCCTATTAGTGAAGAACTACCGTAAAGCTTGTTGAAAATTTGGTTTGCATCGGTGGTACCTCTAAGGTCTAGATATTTTCTAATAACAGGGTTTGGTTAACAAGGAAGACGGTATGAAGTCTTATAACGTTTGCAATATGTTTGTCATATAAAACTTGGTGTACGGGTTGATATTCTTGTTTGCTTACATAACCTTGCTAGCCTAAACTCTGTACTGAGAGGGAATGCTTCTCGTGCATCCAAATCCTTGAGCCAAAATCCATGCCATTTGTGTCCACCATAACTACCTATATGTGGTATTTCCTTGCCACTCCAAGTAAATTTTTCATGTGCTACCTTTAAATTATTCAAAATGTTATTATTCCCTTTTTGTGTCAATGTTTACTAGCTCATGAGGAATTAGTGTGGTTATTCTTTATTCTATTTGTCGAGTGGACTTTTACACCTGGACTAGTGGCATATACATCCGCTTATCCAATAACTTGCAAAAAGAGCTGGCAACGGGGTGCCCAGTCCCAATTAATTACAACTTTAACCAATTAATTCTCTTCACACTTTTGCCCTGATTCATCAGTAAGCAATGACAAACAGTGAAATACCTGAATGTGTGTAAACCAAAGAGAAAGAGGGATGATCTGCCTTGCTGGTAGAAATAACGTCCTTCATGGGAGCCGCTCTTAAAAGTCCGTTCGACAGGTAGAATACTGTTCTCACCCGCTACCATTCGTTGACAATTAACAAACACCTCTCAAAAATAGATACTCCTCCATGGTATGTGATTGATGGAAGGCACCCGAGGATTCGGTTAGCCATGGCTTGTGTTAGCAAGGTTGGGAGGAGTATCAAATATTTTATGCAATCTCTATATGCTTTCAAAAACCTAAAAGCTCTAGCACATGATTTAATCCCTGCTTCCCTCTGCGAAGGGCCTTTCTTTTACTTTTATGTTGAGTCAGTTTTCCTATTCTTTCTGTCTTCCACAAGCAAACACTAGTGTCAACTTTGTTACAACATGCGTTATATGCAATGTATTGGACTTGTTATACTACTTTGTGTTGACAATATCCATGAGATAAATATGTTGAAAGTTGAAGCAAATGCTGAAACTAAATTCTTCCTTTGTGTTGATTAAATACCTTTTATTAGAAACTATTGCTTTATGAGTTAACACTTATGCAAAACTGTTTGATGCTTGTCTCGAAAGTACTATTCATGAAAACGTTTAGCTTGTGTGATTCATTGTTTACTCATTATCTATTTGGTAGCAAATTATAGACCATTGACTTGGATCACTTCATTCATTTACATGTGCCTTGCAATATTATATGATCAAGATTATGATAGTAGCATGTCACCTCAAAAATTATTTGTTTTTATCGTTTACCTACTCGAGGACGAGTAGGAACTAAGCTTGGGGATGCTGATACGTCTCAAACGTATCTATAATTTTTGATGTTCCATGCTTGTTTTATACCAATTGCTACATGTTTTGCATCTACTTTATATCACTTTTATACATTTTTTGGGACTAACCTATTAACAAGATGCCGAAGTGCCAGTTCCTGTTTTCTGCTGTTTTTGTATTCCAGAAAAGCTAGTCTGGAAATATTCTCGGAATTGGACGAAACTACACGGGAGTCCCTATTTTACCAGAACTCATCTGACGGACCAAAGAGCAGGAGAGGAGCCAGGGGCCCCACACGCCAGGGCGCGGGCCCCCCTCTGCCGCGCCCTGGGGTGGTGTGGGCCCCCGGGGGTCTCCAGCCGCCGCCCTTTCGCCTACTTATTCCCCCCGACGCGAAAACCCTAAGTACCTGAGCAAATATCCACGAAAAGTTCCAGAGACGCCGCCGTCGTCAACCCTAGCTCGGGAGGGTTCAGAACCTCTTCCCGGCACCCTGCCGGAGAGGGGAATCGTCACCGGAGGCTTCTACATCGCCATGCCTGCCTCCAGAGTGATGCGTGAGTAGTTCATCCTTGGACTACGGGTCCATAGCAGTAGCTAGATCTTGTGAGCTGCCCTACATGATCAAGATCATATTATTGTAATGCTACATGTTGTGTTTGCTGGGATCCGATGAATATTGAATATTATGTCAAGTTGATTATCAATCTATCTTATATGTTATTTAAGATCTTGCATGCTTTCCGTTACTCGTAGATGCTTTGGCCAAGTAGATGCTTGTAACTCCAAGAGAGAGTATTTATGCTAGATAGTGGGTTCATGTCTCCGTTTAACCTGGGACAGTGACAGAAAGTTCTAAGGTTGTGGATGTGCTGTTGCCACTAGGGATAACCTAACGATGCTATGTCCACGGACATATGTGTTTGTTTACATTACGCACTTTACTTAATGCAATTATCCGTTGCTTGCAACTTAATACCAATGGGGAACTCGGATGACAACCCGGCGGTGGATTATTAGTCATAGATGCTGTTGGATAACGATCTATGTATTATGTCGTAATGCCCAATTAAATATCATAGTAGTCAACATGTCATGTATATGCATTGTCATGCGCTCACTATTCGTCAATTGCCCAGCTGTAATTTGTTCACCCAACATGTTAGTTATCTTTTATGGAGAGACACCACTAGTGAACTGTGGACCCCGGTCCATTCTTTTACACTGATTAAACAACCACAAACTGCAAACTGTTCCTTTTTCATTCTCTGCAATTTAATACTCATTTTCCACACCATACGTTTAATCCTTTGTTTTCAGCAAGCCAGTGAGATTGACAACCTCACTGTTTCGTTGGGGCAAAGTAGTTTGATTGTGTTGTGTGCAGATTCCACGTCAACAGTCCAGACTCCCATCAACAACACTATTTTTCTGGCGCCGTTGACAACCTTCTGAAGAGTTGCTGCTCCTACTGGTTCGATAACCTTGGTTTCTTTCTGAGGGAAAACTTGCTGCTGACTACATCATACCTTCCTCTTGGGGTCTCCCAACGAACGTGTGTTTCACGTCATCATACGCTATGAAGAACAGATCCGCGGGGGCTTCATGGACGAAGTCCGAGTCCTTTGGCACCTGGGCCGTGAACACGGGTAATTGGATTCTCGTCTTTAAGAAGGATGCCCTCTAGCGTCAAGATAGATTGATGCAAAGAGTGCATGGGTCCTTCTGCGAGGCGGAGCAACTCCGGAGGCAGTATCGGTTTACCAGCTTCATGAACTCGGGGCAAGCCATCCGCACGGGGTGATACCATCTCTTCTTGTGCTTCTTCTTCTTCATCTCTGGGGATGCTGGGGGTGCTAACCCCTCGCAAACCGTCTTCTTCAGTGTGCCAGGGCTGAAAACGTTAGCCGGTTTGTCTTGATCGCTGGCCTCCGGAGGCGTGTCTGAGAAAACCCTGGAAGGTCAGGCGCTGCGTGCATGTAGTGGGACGACCAGGTTGATCGCCGTGACCGCGGAAGGGTTCCTCATCCACAGGAGGCATGTACAAATCTTTGCAGGCGCCAGTGTTGAGGAAGCAATCGACGTCGACATTATCCTCATCATCGTCCTCGTTGCCAGCAAGTTGAGGTGCAACGTCTTTGGCTTTGGATGGCCGTTGCAGTACAGACGTTCCCAACAGTTTTTGGTGGCGGCTGGTGGTGGCGACGACCGTCGGTTCCTTCCGGGTGGTGGCAATGGCTGCTTGTGGCGCCGGTTCCTTCCCAACAATTTGTTGTGGCGGCTTCGAGGGCCGAACGATCGGGGGCCTCGAGGTGGCGCCGGTGGTGCGCCTCAACCCCTGAAGACCCTCCCAAGACGAATCTGGGTCTTCGGCCATTCCATGAGCCACATGACGCAATGTCCAAGGACCATGTGGTCCTCCTCGGCTCCCGGAGGTTGCATGGGGGGGGTCGATGTCACGAAACTCGGGCACTACCGTAGTCAACCTGACCTTCATCATGGCCTCTGATACGTCTCAAACGTATCTATAATTTTTGATGTTCCATGCTGATATTATACCAATTGTTACATGTTTTATATACACTTCATATCATTTTTATACATTTTCTGGACTAACTTATTAACAAGATGCCACAGTGCCAGTTCCTGTTCTGTTTTCTGCTGTTTTTGTATTTCAGAAAAGCTATTAAGGAAATATTCTCGGAATTGGACGAAAATCAACGGAGGTCCCTATTTCACCGACACGTCCACGGAGTCCAAAGGGGAGACGGAGCTGAGCCACGAGGCGGCCACACCAGGGCTCGGCACCAGCTACAGTGCTGCCGCGCCGAGGGGTGGTGTGGGCCCCTCGGGTGCCCGCTGACGCCGCCCTTTCGCCTATTTATTCCTCCCATCTGGAAAACCCTAAAGACGAGGATGATTTCTCCAGAAAAGCTCCGTAGCGCCGCCGCCACCAAAAACCCTAATTCGGGGGACATAAGTCTCTGTTCCGTCACCCTGCCGGGACGGGGAAGTGCCCCCGGAGCCAACTTCATCGACGCCACCGCCTCCATCATCGCCGTTGCTGCCTCCCATGATGAGGAGGGAGTAGTTTCCCTCGGGGCTGAGGGCTCGTACGGTAGCTATGTGGTTTATCTCTCTCTCCAATGGTGTGATCTTTATGTAATCATGAGCTTTGTAATCTAGTTGAATCCATAGATGTTACTCTTCTTAATCTTATGAATATGCTACTCAAGTGGTTTTATTAATGTAAACTCCGGAGTCATCTTTGTCCCACGATGTGAAGTTGACAGTGTGCGCACCGTGTGTGACTCTTTGGATTAAAGTTTATGCGAATACTTGCCATGAGTTGTTCTTTGTGTTGGATGTCTCTATGATATTGTGCCGTTTGTTTAGTACTAATTTGGGGGCTCATAGTGACAGCATGGGGCGCCCCAGAGGTGGAATACAGACTTGAGGCGTGATTTTACAGCCCTACGCAGTGGATTGGTGTTCGTTATCCAACGGGAGAGTAGTTCGGGGTAGCAGAGTGAAGAGGAAGTATCTATGTATTCAATTATATTATTATTGTTGAGAGTGTCCACTAGTGAAAGTATGATCCCTAGGCCTTGTTTCCAAGCATTGAAACACCGTATACAACCAGTTCCGCTACATGTTTGCTCGCTGCCATTTTTATTTCAGATTGCAATTACCACTTATAATCATCCATATCACTTGTATTTTAATATCTCTTCACCGAACTAGTGCACCTATACACCTGACAAGTGTATTGGGTGTGTTGTGGACACAAGAGACTTCTTGTATCTTAATTGCAGGGTTGCTTGAGAGGGATATCTTTGACCTCTACCTCCCTGAGTTCGATATACCTTGGGTTATTCACTTAAGGGAAACTTGCTGCTGTTCTACAAACCTCTGCACTTGGAGGCCCAACACTGTCTACAAGAATGGAAGCGTGCGTAGATGATAACCCCCAAGAGCAAGGGATCACTGTAGCACCTCTCAATGTGGAAGTAAGGTATCGATCCGCAGGAGCAAGAAGGAAAAGTTATCTATTCCCTACAACTAAAGTGTCACAAGTTTTAGTTGATTATGCACTAAACAAGTTTAGAGAACAAGATGGTTGGTTTGATGGATGTAAAAGTGTCCCAATCCTCTTCTTTGCAAGAGGACAAGACAAAGGTAGTAGCAAGTGAAAGCTCTCAAAGAGAGAAAGCCCAATCCTCTATGTAGCAAGAGGACAAGCTCAAGTGTGTGTTTCTTATAGGAACAATGGACATGGTTCATGGGTTCACTTAATCCTCTCTCTCTCATCTACGGTGATCATCATGTTATAGATAAAGTACACACAATTGTCATGTTTTAATGGTAGCTTTTTATGACGGCTATATGTCCTAAAACACATAGTTGAAAGAAATACTCATTTGTGTTGCTAGGTCACCCCTCGTAAGGCTAGCGTGGTTTCTCTCACTCCCACATCATACTCTTTCTTTTTACCCCCAGATAAAGGATGTTGGGCGGTACTGTGTCACTCAATACCTATGCCGTGTCACATCGGCCATCCCGTACCCACATACATCATACTTCAAAGTATGACAAATCACAAAAGCTCCAACACAACGGTAAATGCATAACAAATCATCTCACACCACAATATTCACCACAAAGGTATTACATAGATGACCGTAATCATGTTCAGCAGCTCATACGGTACTAATTAGTGAAGCTCAAGAGAGGAGAGATACAAAAGTTACCACCACAAACCCTAGTCCAGGGGTGGACTACTCCCCCTTCATCATGGTGATGATGGTGGAGAAGTTCTTGCTGTAGATGTTGATGATGAACACGCCGGAGGGGGGTGGAGCCCTCCGGAGGCGATTCCGGCGGCGTTTCCCCCCTCCGATCTTCTCCGGCGGCAGCCTTCTGTCTCTCTGTTTCGTGGTTTTGTGTTTCTCCGCCGCCTCCTTTCGCGAAACGCCAGGGGACCTTTTTTATAGGCGTTTTTAGGTCAAGACGGAGTCGGTGGACGAAAGATCGACGGCCACGGAGCTCCGAGGGGGAAAGAGCTGGGCCCACGCGGCCAGTACTTTAGGCCGCGTGGGACCCTCCCATTTCCAGCCTGTTGGGCTTCTGGTCTTCAATTTAAGCCCATTGCGTTCGTCTCGAAAATTCTGAACCGTGCTCTTTGCCTTGCCCTTTTTGGAGTCCCGAAGCTCCCGGAAAGTCTGAAACACTAAAAAAGACGTTTTCTGGAAAAACAGGGTTAATTCCAAATAAATGGGAAAACTATGAATATTCCCAAAATCATTATAAAACATTGATATAACCCTTATATGATGCAAATATGATTGGAATATAAGCAATTAAAGTGCAAAGTTCATGTATGCATTTTACATGCATCAACATCCCCAAGCTTAATCCATGCTCGTCCTCGAGTATGAAGATGATAAAACTAACATGGACTTTGCAATTTAATACTTAACAATGATATCAAAGATGATTACTATTGCTACATATAGTCAAATGATTCATTCTTCAAAGGAGTAGCAATATGCAAATAGTTTATGAAGTGATATCAAGTATTCAAGACAAGGATGTTCATTGATAGTTCACAAAGTGTAACATGGTAGCAAGTAATATGGAACACATGTATGCATAATGATAAGTAGAACATCCTACAATGGTCATAGAGTGTAGATGAAAATCTGAATATGATAGGTGTACACTTTGGAAAGATGTATATGTGAGTAGAGGTAAAGCATGCATAAGTTTCATCCAACTTCCAAACTCTTCTACTTAAGTTAATGATTGCAATAAGGTATTCATTGGTGTCAAGCTCTCATTGCCCCTATCATAGCATCTTGAATGATTAAGTTAAAGTGAAAGCAAATATGAGTAGTGTGCTTGATAAAGAATGGGTTGAATGTCTCATGCCCCTTGAATACAAGTACTTACACCATGTGTTACTCAACTTGGGAAACAAAGCAAGTTCAATTAAATATCATTGTAAGCATAATAGTATCATCAAGAGCGTCAACTGGGGTACCTCTTGTCCCAAGATATGGAACAAGCCCATATCAAAATGACAAGACAAACAAACAAAATGAACAATCTCAACACCCTTTTTATTTACCATTTGGAATAGTTTTTTATTGCAAGGTGTATCACAGAAGGTTCACCATAGTATGTAAGTAAATTTCCACCATGAATGATGCATGGCTTAGATTAGCGGCCCAGGCGTCTCTCTAACCATTTACACAAACTCATTTAAACTCACTCTATTTCCACATTTATTTCAACATGATAAGCATCCATAGACAAAAGCACATGATATCAACTAAATGAGATGAAGAGCGTGTTGAAAGCTTGCCATGTGACAGCACATATGGGCTAACTTCCAACCCAAAACATTCATCAAGCCACAAACATCATAATCTTAATCACAATGGGTCAAGTTTTATTATGCAAATAAAAGAACATTGTGCATCAAGTTCGTGAGAGCTATATAACCAATTTTTTCCATTGCAATCAATAACATAAACATTTTCATTCAGAGGTAAGATAACACAAACAACATGTTAAACATACTCGGAATAGCATAAAGCCAATAGGTAGATATGGTGGACTCACTGGAATAACTTTGGTTGAAGGTGTTGGAAACAAGTTTTTGCTTGTTGGAGTTTTTGGGCTAGCAAAAGGGAGAAAGTTGACCATCTAGATGCATGCATGAGTGTCCATAGAACTAACTAATCCATGTTAAACCAAGTAAAATAACAATCAGCACCAAAACATGAATAAGTGATAGCTCTACAAAAAGAATTTGCAAACTATTACTCATAAACAAGCTCATGAATCATGCAACTATATGTATCATTAAAAATCAAGTCAAACATCCCTTTTCCCAATCTTATAAAAGCATCCAACATATTTCAACCCATATTTCCAGTAGCTCTCTCATATATAATGATAGTGTGGTGGTCTCTCAAGACTCAAACAAAAACAAAAAACGACGCTCCAAGTTTATGCGATAAAGTGTTTCGATCGAAAAACAGAAGTTGGACGTGTGCAAACCGAGAGTGTGTAGGTCCAGCGGGGTTGTCTTCACATCCCCAAGCTTATGGTCTTCACCATCCTTGGATAGCTCTTGGTGCATCTCCTCCAATCCCTGTGAAAAAACTTCAAAACACCGTTTCTCCCATTTCTTTTCTGTGGGGTGCATTAATAGTGATAAACAAATAGGTTTTGCTGCATATAATCCTTGAACAAAAATTCATATGAGATGTCCAGAAAGTGTATAATGTTGTATGCCTACTCATAAACTCAATTGGATCAAAAAGATTCAACTTAAAAGCTCAAAGCATGCATCAAACAAAATGGGACAGAATCTGTCCAGAAAAACAGCAGCAGCAAAACGTATTTTTCTACCCTACCAAACTTTCTCGAAAAATTCCGAAAAAATTCATGCATACAGAGGATGAAAAGTTGCAACTACAGTTCAAATATGAGCTCATTCGGAGTTACAGAATAAGAATTAAAAATCATACCGTGCACTGATTCGTGCAGGAATAAAATCTCCGAACTATAAGCAACTTTTCAAACCAAAATGGGTAAAACTTGGCACTTTATTAAAACTCCAGAACTAAACTAGACACAAAATCTCTTGTTACAGCAAGAGGACACAAAGAAAAATCACACACAAAAATAACCGGGTTGCCTCCCGCAAAGCGCTTTCTTTATAGCCATATAGCTAGGCTTGATAGTTTTAATGATGCTCCATAGGAATAAGAGTTGAATATAAAAGAGCATCAAGAAGAAAATATCAAACACATTTAAGTCTAACCCACTTCCTATGCATTGGGATCTTGTAAGAAAATAAATCAATAAAGCACAAAGTGACTAGCATAGGAAGGCAAAGCAAGTGCAACTTCAAAAATTTCAACAAAAAGAGAGAGACTTAATATTTTGAGTATATGAAATCATGTCTCCCTCTCTCATAAAAACTTTCAGTAGCATCATTGATAAACTCAACAATATAGCTATCACATGAAACATTCTTATCATGATCCATATGCATAAAAGTATCATTACTCTCCACATAAGCATAAACAGTTTCATTAGGAATAGTGGGAGTAAAACATTCATAATAATCATTGTAATCATCATATATAGGAGGCATATCATAATCACAATAAACTTTATACTCAATAGTGGGTGGACTGAAAATATCATATTCATCATCATAAATGGGAGACATAGTATCATCAAACAAGTCAAAGAACCTCCCCAAGCTTAGATGATTGCAAGATATAAAAGAACCTCCCCAAGCTTAGTCTAGTGCACACAAGAATAGAAACTTAAGCGCTACGCTCCCCGGCAACGGCGCCAGAAAAGTACTTGATAACCCCCAAGAGCAAGGGATCACTGTAGCACCTCTCAATGTGGAAGTAAGGTATCGATCCGCAGGAGCAAGAAGGAAAAGTTATCTATTCCCTACAACTAAAGTGTCACAAGTTTTAGTTGATTATGCACTAAACAAGTTTAGAGAACAAGATGGTTGGTTTGATGGATGTAAAAGTGTCCCAATCCTCTTCTTTGCAAGAGGACAAGACAAAGGTAGTAGCAAGTGAAAGCTCTCAAAGAGAGAAAGCCCAATCCTCTATGTAGCAAGAGGACAAGCTCAAGTGTGTGTTTCTTATAGGAACAATGGACATGGTTCATGGGTTCACTTAATCCTCTCTCTCTCATCTACGGTGATCATCATGTTATAGATAAAGTACACACAATTGTCATGTTTTAATGGTAGCTTTTTATGACGGCTATATGTCCTAAAACACATAGTTGAAAGAAATACTCATTTGTGTTGCTAGGTCACCCCTCGTAAGGCTAGCGTGGTTTCTCTCACTCCCACATCATACTCTTTCTTTTTACCCCCAGATAAAGGATGTTGGGCGGTACTGTGTCACTCAATACCTATGCCGTGTCACATCGGCCATCCCGTACCCACATACATCATACTTCAAAGTATGACAAATCACAAAAGCTCCAACACAACGGTAAATGCATAACAAATCATCTCACACCACAATATTCACCACAAAGGTATTACATAGATGACCGTAATCATGTTCAGCAGCTCATACGGTACTAATTAGTGAAGCTCAAGAGAGAGGAGAGATACAAAAGTTACCACCACAAACCCTAGTCCAGGGGTGGACTACTCCCCCTTCATCATGGTGATGATGGTGAGAGAAGTTCTTGCTGTAGATGTTGATGATGAACACGCCGGAGGGGGGTGGAGCCCTCCGGAGGCGATTCCGGCGGCGTTTCCCCCCTCCGATCTTCTCCGGCGGCAGCCTTCTGTCTCTCTGTTTCGTGGTTTTGTGTTTCTCCGCCGCCTCCTTTCGCGAAACGCCAGGGGACCTTTTTTATAGGCGTTTTTAGGTCAAGACGGAGTCGGTGGACGAAAGATCGACGGCCACGGAGCTCCGAGGGGGAAAAAGCTGGGCCCACGCGGCCATGTACTTTAGGCCGCGTGGGACCCTCCCATTTCCAGCCTGTTGGGCTTCTGGTCTTCAATTTAAGCCCATTGCGTTCGTCTCGAAAATTCTGAACCGTGCTCTTTGACCTTGCCCTTTTTGGAGTCCCGAAGCTCCCGGAAAGTCTGAAACACTAAAAAAGACGTTTTCTGGAAAAACAGGGTTAATTCCAAATAAATGGGAAAACTATGAAGTATTCCCAAAATCATTATAAAACATTGATATAACCCTTATATGATGCAAATATGATTGGAATATAAGCAATTAAAGTGCAAAGTTCATGTATGCATTTTACATGCATCAGTAGACATCAAGCTCTTTTCTGGCGCCGTTGCTGGGGAGGTAAGGTAAAAGGTACTCGCATCCTCCGTCTACTAAGCTATTTTCTAGCACTGTTGCCGGCGTGTGAGTGCTCGAAGCTATCTCCTTTAGATCCTGCAGTTATATCTTTTTGTTTCTTGTTTTTATTTCACTAGTTAGGTTTAATGGAAACAACAAAAAAAATAGAGAGCTTTATGAAATTTATCTTGAGTTGGGACATGATGTGTTTGAAGAGAAAATTAAAAAACCTATGGAAATTTGTTTGCATAATAGTGGTAACAATGTTATTACTATAAATTCTTTGAACACCATTATTGCTAATGCTATGGAAAAGTCTAAGCCTGGGGAAGCTGGTTTTGATGAATATGATATTTTCAGTCCCCCAAGTTTTGAGGAGAAAATTTTCTTTGATGATACTTTGCCTCCAATTTATGATGATTATAATGATAGTGGTATTTTGGTGCCACCTACTATGGAGGATAAAATTTATTATGATTATACTATGCCTGCAATTTATGATGATTACAATGATGGTTGTGATAGTTTTACTCCCACTATTACTAATAAAATTGATTATGCTTATGTGGAGAGTAATGATACTTTTATGCATGTGGATCATGATAAGAATGCTTTATGTGACAGCTACATTGTTAATTTTGTTCATGATGCTACTGAAAATTATTTTGAGAGAGGAAAATATGGTTATAGAAATCTTCATGTTATTAAATTTCCTCTCTTTGTGATGAAAGTTTTGAGCTTTCTCTTGTGTTGCTTTTATATGATGGTTTCTTTAAGACCTACTGGTCATTATGAGAGAGGGAGACATGGATTCATATATCACAATAATATTAAGTCTCCTCTCTTTACGTTGAAAGTTTTGATATTCCACTTGTTTTGCCTTCCTATGCTAGTCACTTTGTGCTTCATTGATTTATTTTCTTACAAGATTCCTTTGCATAGGAAGTGGGTCAGACTTAAATGTGTTTGATATTTGCTTTTGATGCTCTCTTATATTCAACTCTTATACATATGAGAGCATCATCAAAATTATCATGCCTAGCTAAAAGGCTTTAAAGAAAAGCGCTTGTGGGAGACAACCCATTTGTTTTATCTTCTGCAAATTTTTTTATTGAGTCAAGGTGTTTGTTTACTTCTGTAGCAACTCCTTTGTATCTTTATTTTTTCGTATTGTTGTGCCAAGAAGAGTCTCTAATGATAAGATTGTGCTAGATTTTGATTGCTGCACAGAAATAGATTTTTGCTGTTCACTGTACGAAATTCCTAAATTCATAGAAATGTGATTTAAATCGGAAACTTTTTGTGCGTAATCCTGATGTATGTACGCATCTTTCGTTAGTTCAACATTTTTCGATCTGAGTCCTGTAAGTGCCTCGAAAAAATTCGTCTTTGCGGACTGTTCTGCTTTAGACAGATTCTGTCTTTTATTTTACATTCTCTCTTTTACTAGTGTTAGGTGGAATTCTTTTTTTTGTGGAAGAGTCTCACATAAGGCTAGTGGCAGTAGTTAATGTTTAAAGTAACGGTCATGTTTGCGTCCTTACAGAACATGTGAGTTTTTGATTGATGCACTAACCCTCTAATGAGAATTACTTTGAGTTTGGTGTGGCGGAAGTTTTCAAGGGTCAAGAGAGAAGAGTGATATAATAGGATCAAGAAGAGTGAAGAGCTTAAGCTTGGGGAGGCTCCCATGGATCTCCCAGCATATTTCAAGAAGACTCAAGCGTCTAAGCTTGGGGATGCCTTGGGCATCCCCTTCTTCATCGTCAAAATTATCAGGTCATCTCTAGTGAAACTATATTTTAATTCTTTCACATCATATGTGCTGTTCTTGAAGCGTCTGTGTGCTTTTATTTTCAGTATTTTATTTTTATTTCTGATCTCAACTTGCTTGGATCCTAGCATTCTTGATTGGGAGAGAGACACGCTCCGCTTTTCATGAGAATACTCCTATTCTTCACTTATACTTGTTGAGTATTCATATCTAGCGTTGTTAAGCTTTTAGCTCTTGTTTTCATGTATCTCTTGTTAGAGCTATTAGTTCTTTTAAAGAAAGTACTCTCCTGCTTCACTTATACTTGTTTGGAGAGTTAATAAATAAATTGATTGGTGTTTGGTTGGAACAGAAAATTTGCATGTGGTAAATGGTATAATGGAAAAGACTTGCATACTCTTGTAGATCACTAACTTGGATAATTTGATACTTGTCAATTGTTTTGAGTTAACAAGTAGGTCATGATTAAACTTTTGCATCATGTAAGTAAAGCCCATTAGTGAAGAACTACCGTAAAGCTTGTTGAAATTTGGTTTGCATGAGTGGTAATTCTAAGGTCTAGATATTTTCTAGTAAAAGGGTTTGGTTAACAAGGAAGACAGTGTGGAGTCTTATAATCTTTACAATATGTTGTCATATAAGTCTTGGTGTACAGGTTGATGGTATGTGTTTGCTTATATAACCTTGCTAGCCTAAACTCTGTACTGAGAGGGAATTTCTCGTGCATCCAAATCCTTGAGCCAAAATCCATGCCATCTGTGTCCACCATAACTACCTATATGTGGTATTTCCTTGCCATTCCAAGTAAATTTTTCATGTGCTACCTTTAAACTATTCAAAACTGTTATTACTCCTTATTTGTGTCAATGTTTACCAGCTCATGAGGAAGTAGTGGGTTATTCTTTATTCCACTTGTCAAACAGACTTTACCTTCAGACTAGTGGCATATACATCCGCTTATCTACTAATTTTGCAAAAAGAGCTGGCAACAGGGTGCCCAGTCCCAATTAATTACAACTTTAACCGCTTAATCTCTTCACATTTTGTCAACTGAATACTCAGTGAAATATCTGCATGTGTAAACAAAAGAGAAAGAGGGATGATCTGCCTTGCTGGTAGAAATAACGTCCTTCATGGGAGCCGCTCTTAAAAAGTCTGTTTGATAGGGGGAATACTGTTTTCATCCGCTGCCATTCGTTAACAATTAGCATACACCACTCAAAACTTATGTTTTTACTCTCTATATGATTTCAAAACCTTAAAAAGCTCTAGCACATGATTTAATCCCTGCTTCCCTCTGCGAAGGGCCTTTCTTTTATTTTATGTTGAGTCAGTTTTCCTACTTCTTTTATCTTCCACAAGCAAACACTAGTGTCAACTTTGGTACAACAATTGTTATATGCTAGATATTGGATTTATTATATTGCTTTGTATTGACAATATCCATGAGATAAATATGTTGAAGTTGAAGCAAATGCTGAAACTTAAATCTTCCTTTGTGTTGGTTAAATACATTTTACTAGAATCTATTACTTTTTGAGTTAACTCTTATGTAAACCTGTGGATGCAATGTCTCCAAAGTATTATTCATGAAAAGTTTTGCTTGTATGATTCAGTGTTTACTCATTATTTATTTGGTAGCAAACTATAGACCATTGACTTGGATCACTTCATTCATTTACATGTGATTTACAATACTATTTGATCAAGATTATGATGGTAGCATGCCACTTCAAAAATTATTTTGTTTTATCGTTTACCTACTCGAGGACGAGTAGGAACTAAGCTTGGGGATGCTTGATACGTCTCAAGCGTATCTATAATTTTTTATGTTCCATGCTGATATTATACCAATTGTTACATGTTTTATATACACTTCATATCATTTTTATATATTTTCTGGGACTAACCTATTAACAAGATGCCACAGTGTCAGTTCCTGTTTTCTGCTGTTTTTGTATTTCAGAAAAGCTATTAAGGAAATATTCTCGGAATTGGACGAAAATCAACGGAGGTCCCTATTTCACCGACACGTCCACGGAATCCAAAGGGGAGACGGAGCTGAGCCACGAGGCGGCCACACCAGGGCTCGGTGCCAACTACAGTGCTGCCACGCCGAGGGGTGGTGTGGGCCCCTCGGGTGCCCGCTGACGCCGCCCTTTCGCCTATTTATTCCTCCCTCTGGAAAACCCTAATGACGAGGACGATTTCTCCAAAAAATCTCCGTAGCGCCGCCGCCACCAAAAACCCTAATTCGGGGGACAGAAGTCTCTGTTCCGGCTCCCTGCCGGGACGGGGAAGTGCCCCCGGAGCCATCTTCATCGACGCCACCGCCTCCATCATCGCCGTTGCTGCCTCCCATGATGAGGAGGGAGTAGTTTCCCTCGGGGCTGAGGGCTCGTACGGTAGCTATGTGGTTTATCTCTCTCCCATGGTGTGATCTTTATATAATCATGAGCTTTGTAATCTAGTTGAATCCATAGATGTTACTCTTCTTAATCTTATGAATATGCTACTCAAGTGGTTTTATTAATGTAAACTCCGGAGTCACCTTTGTCCCACGGTGCGAAGTTGACAATGTGCGCACCGTGTGTGACTCTTTGGATTAAAGTTTATGCGAATACTTGTCATGAGTTGTTCTTTGTGTTGGATGTCTCTATGATATTGTGGTGTTTGTTTAGTACTAATTTGGGACGCTCATAGTGACAGCGTGGGGTGCCCCAGAGGTGGAATACAGACTTGAGGCGTGCTTTTACAGCCCTACGCAGTAGATTGGTGTTCCTCCACAAAATCGAAGGAGAATATTAATGAAATGAAACAGCTGGAGAAGCCTACAATGAACCACATCTCAGTAACAGTAACAGAATACTACATTTAAATGCATATTTTTAGAGGTACATCACACCAGCGCATGAAAAACTCTTTGGCAGAATATCAATAGTCGCAATAATAAAATATGTATGGAAACCTCACTACCCAGAAAACTTCAACCCGGCTGATTCATCCATGGAGTAAAGCATTACACAGAATTGACCAGCTAGCTTGAGTTACTGTGTTACTGTCACAATCCGACAAAATAAACTCTATGCATAATAAGAGAAGCAGGTTTTTCTGCCATGGTAATTCCCTGCATATCAACGGCAAAACCTGACAACTTGGAAACGATTAAATAAGGAAAAAAATTACCTAATGAGAAGGGCTAAGCCGGTGAATTGCAGCTTCATAATCATGACAGTGAAAGCACGTGTCTATTGCCAATTCGATCACAATGGGAACCTAGAAAATATAAATTCTTCGTCTAAAGAAAATATAATTCCTTCCTCACGTGGCTGCACAAGTAAGACCATGTAGGATTAGGATATGCTTGTACATAAGGATGTAGCAGCGAGCAAGTGAATAAAATTTGAAAGCAGGCACAAGCCTACTTCTTACCCTCGAAGGTTATTTCAACAAAATCAGCCTCTTTATCTGCTATCCTCATGACATATAATTGTGTGATCAGCACCAGCAGAAGAGAAAACATATAAAAATATGACGATTTATGCAGTTTCACTTGAAACACATGTAGAAGAACAGAACACATGAGGCACACTTGTTTCTTGAAGGATTTTCC
Source organism: Poa pratensis (assembly GCA_947311845.1). Classification (NCBI taxonomy): domain Eukaryota; kingdom Viridiplantae; phylum Streptophyta; class Magnoliopsida; order Poales; family Poaceae; genus Poa; species Poa pratensis. The sequence continues at coordinate 40,710,310 of CAMZMU010000070.1, forward strand.
AAAAGACAGAAAAAATCTAAAATGACAATGATCATGCAACACAAACAATGAACTTTACACCGGACACTCACATGTACTGGTACGTAAGAACGTGAATATTCTCACTTAAAAACCAATCAAAAAGTATCATCCCATGCATCGTACCTTGGGATAAATTTTACCAACAACAAATCAAGTGTGGCACCTATAGTGATAAGAAGATAAATAAAGATCTGACCAGCATAAGCAAGTAATTATCTAACTTTGTTTGTTGTATCTCCAAGATCCAGATAATTGATCTCAGATCTAAATACTTGATCCCGAAATTAACAAACATGGAGTATGGATGGAAGCAAAGTATCTATATTAGAAATAGCTTTGCATATGCATCAGAAGGGAGCTTGGGGAGACGAGAGAGAGTACCAGATCGATGCAGGACCCATGACGCTCGTTTGTGGGTGAGGAGAGAGTAGGCAATCGCCACCTGAGCAGGCCAGTCACTGCACCGCCAAGAAAGACGCGCGAGTGCGTGGGATTCGACGGCGAGAGCTTGGTGAGGAAGGAGACGTGGGACAGGGAGGCGCGGCGACCACCATCGTCCACCAGTCGCGCCAGGCCGCGCGCGGCCGGCCAACCTGCACTCCTCCTATCAATTTTTCCCGGTGAGGGCTCGGGGAGCAGCCGTGATCTGTTGGGCTTGGCGGCTCCTAGGCGACGGCGCGCTCACGGCGGCGGCCCAGCAACCTCGTCGAACTCGTTGACGCACGGTCGCCGCTGCCAGTACCCCTCGCGCCACCTCCTCTTTCTCTTCTACAGCGTCGCCTCCCGCCCAGCGCCACATCCGTCGCCGCCGCCGGTCTCCCGTCGATGCGCCTTCGCCGCCACCGGTCTCCCCGCGCCACCTCCTCTTCCTCTTTTCTTCCAGCCGATGCGCTCGTGGATTTAGGCCCTCGCCGCCGCCGGTCTCCTCGGGCCCGATCGCCCGATGCGAGGCACAGGAGCGAGCGGGGACGAGAGAGGCGGCTGAGAGGGAGGAGATTGGAGGAGGAGAGCGAGCGGGGATTGGGCTAGGGTTTCACCCCCGGGCCCGAGTTTTGTCTTCCCCTTCGTGCGGTGAAACTGCTCGTCCTCGGACACGCGCCGACGCAAGCATGGCTGACGAAGCGGCCCGAGGAAAACCTGGCCCCAGCGTCCAGTCGGTGTGCCCCTCGGTCACTTAGTGCATATAGAACTTACACGCATCCAACGGCAGGGAGAATGTACAGCACGATTTTGACTCGGATCCAACGGCCAGAAATGAACGATCGGGGCAGAGAGGGGGCAAACTGGGGCAAACGGCGGGTATGGCCTGAAGCTTTGTAGAAGTAATAGTTCCGTTGGGTAGATGGGCTGTTTTCCTGGCCAGATGGCTGTACGCGAACGGAGCGCTAATGGGCACACAAAGGCCCACCTACAAAAGCCCAGAAAAGTCCACATCAGCCCAAGGAACCCCGAACCCTGGCACTGGAGGCTATAAAGCTCCTCCGCCGCATCCTCTCGCAAACCCTCTCTAAAACCCTAGCAATTAGGGTTCCTCCATTCCCCACCCTCTCTCCCTCGCCTCTACGCCGCCAGCTATCCATGGGCAAGTTGAGCAAGAAGTCCGCGGCTCCCGCCGTTGTCGCGCCGGCGGCCGTCGTCCCCAAGGGGAAGGCCGGCAAGAAGCGCGAAGCGGAGGACGAGATCGAGAAGGCGGTGGCCGCCAAGAAGCAGAAGGCGGCGCCGGTGAAGGCCGTGCCCGTGACCAAGGAGGCCGCCAAGAAGGCCAAGAAGGCGCCGCCGCCCAAGAAGGCTGAGAGCAGCAGCTCCGACGAGGAGTCGTCCGACTCCGAGGAAGAGGTATAGCTACCATCGCCTTTTCCCCTTTGCTGTTTGCCCTGTCTTCGATTCACATGTGCTTGTTTGGTTATTGTTTCTTCGGTGAGCACCGATATGTGTATCCTTGACTGATGTTTGGTGTGTTCATGATAATTTCTATACGTTTCATAGTTGCTGAGCAACAAAAGTGCTAAATTAATCATATGCAAGCTATTTGTTCTGCGTGTAGCCAAACTATTTGCTGAGTAGTTGATAAAGAACACGCCTGTCAGTTTTCTGTAAATACTACTGTGGTGTAGTTATATTTTTAATTCTACCATGTTGTGATGTGGTTTATATATGCAAGCTAATTGTTCTGCGTGTAACCATACTATTTGCTCAGTTATAGATAAACCTATCAGTATATTCTGTAAAATCTAGAGCGGTGTGGTTATGTGGTCAATTCTACCATGTTAAGATGTGGTTTATATGTGTTTATCCACTTATGCTCCATGTTTGAGCCTGATCAGCAACTGAGCTCTATGTTATATAATGTATCTTTGCAGGTCAAGGTCCAGCCGAAGAAGACTGCAAAGCCTGTCAAACAGGAGTCTTCTGATGACAGCAGCGATGACTCGTCCTCTGACGAGGTAGACCATCACTGGCCTAATTCATTGTTATTTTTTCAGTTGATGCAATGCTAATTATCTACTTCTCCTGTTTACTTAGGAACCTGCAAAGAAGCCTGCTGCCAAACCTGTGGCCCCAGCTGCCAGCAATGGTTCCAAGAAGGGCAAGCAGGAGAGCAGCTCCTCCAGTTCCGAGGATGAGTCTGATGAGGATGAGGTTAATGCTTCACTTTTATTTTGCTTTGATGCTCTTAATTACTTTAACTTGTATCATCATTATGAATTTCACAGTATAGTTTTTTTTCTGTTGCACTTGAGTAGTTTTATTTTTGTGTTCATCATACCAATGCATTCCATTATTTGCTTTTCCAATTATATTTTTGGTGTGTTTCCTTAATAGGATCTTTATCAGTGTTTTTTGTCGTATTAGACATGTCAAATTTAGATCTGCATGCTCACTCAACTGTGTTGCTTTCCAGAAAACTGCTGCTCCAGTAAAGAAGCCATCAGCAAAGGAATCTGAAAGCTCTGAGAGTGACTCAGATGATGAGTCGGACGAGGTTAGTGTTTGTTTACATGGTTAGTTCATTCTATCTTTGTGCTTTAGTTAGTCTGAGGTATTGTTTGGTTTTAGGCTGTGCCCGTCAAGGCAAAGGCTCCTGCTGCTGCTACTAAGAAGGCTGATTCTTCTGAAAGTTCTGAGTCAGAGAGTGAATCCGAGGATGAGGTACCTTATAAACTATGTTCCCATAGCCTCTGTCTGTTGCTCAATAGAATTTTATTAATGTTTCTTCTGAACATCTTAGGATAAATCTAAGAAGGCTGCCCTGCTGCCAAGATTACTCCTGCTGCTAAAAGGAAAGATGATTCAAGTGATTCCTCAGACAGTGATGAGAGTGATGAAGAGCCACCCCAGAAGAAGCAGAAGGTTCTACTGCTGGATTTCCTATTTATGTTATTGCTTCTTTTGAAGATTATTATTTCTTCCATTTTTTACATGTTTATTTTTTGTTCACAGGATGCTGTGAAGGTTGCACCCAAGTCTGTCAAGAAGGATAGTAGCAGTGATGAGGACAGTTCTGAGGATAGCTCTGATGACGAGCCTAAAAAAGTAAGCTTGAATTTCTGTGTTTTTAGGATGTGACAAGCATTTTGGACAGTAATATGCTGGTTCCAGCTCGGACTTATGGTAAATGCTATAGCAGGCAGGAAAGGCAGCAGAGAGCAGTGATTCTGAGGAAGACAGCAGTGACGATGAGGATGACAAATCCGTTAAAACTCCAAAGAAGGTTGATTGTCATGTGTCCTGTGTCTCTTAATCTACTCTTCTGTTATCTTCTGAATTGGAATGATTGTAATTAACTTGTTTTTTTGTGGTACTCAACAGGAAGTTTCTACTGCCACAAAATCACAGAAGGAAGAGGTATAACATTTGCGCCTAGTTGTGATTCTTACCATCTCATGGACATCCGAATGTAATATGATTTTTATTGCAGCCTAAAACTCCTGCTAGCAATCAAGGTCAGGCATCAGGGACAAAGACCCTATTTATGGGGAACATTCCATTCAATTGTGATGTTGACCAAGTGTAAGTTTCTCCAGCAGAAGAAAAAGTCTTGATTCTTTGGACATTCATAATTGGTAACCCTTTCCTCTTTCTTTTTATAGGAAGAAATTTTTTGCTGATGTTGCTGAGGTTGTTGATGCTCGTCTGGCTTGCCATGAAGATGGCCATCCCAAGGGATTTGGTCATGTTGAGTTTGCTACGCCTGAAGATGCCGAGAAAGTATTTTTTTTACTATTTTTCGTCACTTTTAGTTTTTGCGAGGTTTATTATGTTCTTCTGCTGCAATGCTTTAGTATCTATTGCAGTTAGTTTTTGCTGACTCTTTTCAAGTAAATTGTTTGTGGAATATTGTTTTTCTGTTTCCTTAAAGCCACATCGATATAGATGGAGTTAATTACAAGTCTAGTTTCATTTGCTGCTTTCGTTCATTCAGCTGCTAGACCTAACATTTTCTTTTCTTTCAGGCCCTCGAGTTAAAGAATGGTGCAGATTTTAATGGTCGTGCTGTGAGACTTGACAGGGCTGCTGAAAGAGGTGCTAGTGCTCCTCGCACCAGGTAATGTGAATTTATCAAATTAAATATCTATGCTAATTTCTTTGCATGTTCTTTTCCTCTATCGAGCTAATTATTGTGGAACTTAGGGATGGTGGATCTTTTGGGAAGCCAAGTGGAGGTCCCAGCCTATCAGTTTTCGTCAAGGGTTTTGATACAAGCCAACAGGAGGATGCTGTAAATTCTTATCTATTTTGTCTCACCCTATCCCTGGCAATTTCTTATCAACAACCTTCTAATTATTTGTTTCCCTTTCGTGAAATTGTAGATCAAAGACTCCCTCCAAGAACATTTCTCCAAATGTGGTGAGATCACGCGTGTCTCAGTCCCGATGGATTATGATAGTGGTTCATCCAAAGGGTATGTTGGCAAAACTTTTCAGCAAAGCGTGTTCTTGTATTTAGGAAACAACTTGGAATCATCTATTGTTGATCCTTTCTGTTTGTTTAAGGGTTTTTGTATACGTTTTGTGAACTTTGCAGCATAGCATACATGGATTTTACCGACGAGAGTTCCTTCAACAAAGCAATGGAGCTTAATGGGTCTGATCTTGGTGGCTGGAACTTATATGTGTCTGAGGCAAAACCTAAGGCAGATTTTGGTGGTGGTCGTGGTCGTTCTGGTGGCAGAGATGGTGGCCGGGGATTTGGTGGCCGATCAGGCGGCCGAGGATTTGGTGGCCGGTCTGGTGGGCGTGACGGTGGTGGCAGGTTTGGCCGATCTGGTGGCCGAGATGGAGGTAGAAGAGGAGGAGGCCGAGGCTTTCAGAGCAGGCAGAGTGCTGGGACTGCTAGCGCAGGTGAGATATCTTGTTGTGTTGTATGGCAGAATTTATTATTTTTGATTCACATTAGCGTCATATTAGTTCTGGGTAACACATATTTTTGTTCTGATATATTTTCATCTTTGGCTGACCAGGAAAGAAGACAACATTCGGGGATGATTAGACACTGTTGAACCAGAAACCAGTCTATTGCAAGAAGCGCCGAAAGATATTTTATCCATGTTTTCCTTACTGTTTGGTGTTCGTACCAGTACCGTTGTCCTAGTGGACCTAGTATCATTTTGTCTGTAATATTGGCTGTTCTATGTTTGGGATGCAATGCCAGGATTCTACTATATAATATGTGTTACAGCTACCTTTTTTTGCGTCTGATATTTTCCCTAGTTTCTGAATTTGTTTTTTGGCTTGGTTGGTTCATCCTTTTCTGTGTGTTTATGATTGTATTTCTTGCACGGCAACTTGAAGTTAGTCTCCTGTGAAGGTCACATTCCTCATTTTCGTTTGATGTGTATCACTGGCAAACACAGCCCACTGTACAGCATTGTGTTGACCAACTTATTGCAGCATAACTCGCCTGGAAGTGGCAGTTGCGATGAAGCGCCAATATTCATCCGGCAAGAGCTTGGAAGTGCAAACTGCTGGTAAGATGCTGACGCTGGAAGCCTCTTATATAAGTATTATTTTCTCAGACAAACTGGCAATGCCAATGTACTTCAGCTTTAAAAATATTAAGGCGTTTCTGTGTCACGGTGTGAAGACTTGGAAGATTCTCAAAACCTCGATCTGATTCATTGCTTTTTGCAAATTTTGTTTTTTTTGTGGTGATACAAATTCAGTTTTACTTTTTTGTGAATTCGATACAAATTACGTCTGAGCATTGCTGAACACACCGCCTTTGCCGATGGACGAGAAAATTCGTCTGGCAACGGTGCTCACCAGAATCAAAGTTTGGAGGCACATCTGACAGTGCTAAGAGCATCTCCAACATCAGCGCTAGGCGCCGGCGCGCTAATTTTTTTTGCCGCGCCAGAATTGCGATTTTGCGCGCGGAACGCCTGTTTTGCTTTAGCAGAAGCGCTATAGTTAGCGTGGCGCGGCTGTACATTTTTAGCTCCAGCAGAGGCGCTAAAAATTCCACCGCGCGCGCCCAGCGCAAACAACATTCAGATCAAACATGCAAACAAACCGAATCAAACGGACACGAAATAAATTAACAATAAATAGTTTAATTATTTATTACAACACAAATAAATAGTTGTTCCGGAACAATAGAACAAATAGTTCATTACACAACACAACAAATGAAACAAACACACAAATTGAACTCAATGTTGTCCATTCCATGTCCACCACTCCTCGATAAGATCCTTTTGAAGCTCATCATGTGTTTCTCGAATGGCATGGTAGGATGCAACAAAGCGTGCCACCCTCTCAGCCCTCCTCCGCGGTTGCACGGGAATACCCATTAACTCATAATGAGTATAGTCCAAATCTACAAACATCTAATTCTTCATCGGAGGAGGAATCGTCACTAGACGAACTCATCTACAAACATGAATTTGTACTAGTTATTTTACCTATGTGAACTCATCTACAAACTAAAAAACTAGAGAACAAACATACCTTACAAGTATTTTGTCAAACACCTTGCGCGCGCGGAGGTTCGACGACCGCCAAGCGCTGTTCGTCGGAGGAACTGCGCGCTGGCTGGCGGCGACGAAGGAGCTGGAGCAAGGAGTGGAGACGAAGCGCAGCTCGCCGGAGGAACTGCGCGCTGCGGAGTAGAGGCAGAAGCGGCGGAAACGGAGGTGGCGTCGGTGACGACGGGGCAAAATCGACGCGGCGGCGACCTGCCCAGTGGTACACACGGCGGCGCGCAGGGGACGAGCGGCGGAGGCGCCGACGGCTGGTCTATTTGCACGCCATGGTCGCCGGCGAAGATGGGAAAAAGATGCGGATGGAGGCGCGCGCGGGTGGAGGATTCAGATCTGGCGGTTGGTCAATTCCTCGCGCGCTGGAGCGGCCGCCCCATATTCAGCGCAGCGAGTACCGCTTGGGCCAGCACGCTGGCCCCTTTTTACCGCGCGCGGAGTTTTAGCGCGGCTGCTGGAGACACCCTTTCGGGTGCGCGCGCGCGATATCGGCGGTTTCTTGGACGCGCAGCGTCTTTAGCGCTGCTATCTCTAGCTATCTCATATGCAACCCCCGTCTCCTGACGTAGCAATGTAGACCTGGGTCTGACAAGTAGACTTGAATTCCTTTTACCATAAACGAAGTATAGTTCGAAGTGATCTTGCGCACATGCAAACACAGCCTAACTTAAGCTGACCAAAACAAATTTGGATTTGTTTTCCATATGTTTGAAAAGACAGGATAATGCCATTTACTAAAACTAGCGTGCTTTAACCGCGTAAATTAAAATGAGCATTCCCACATCAAGTAGCATACATTCTGTCGTAAGAATGCTGGCAATTCAATTCCACAATTCCATGGATTCATTCTACCATATTACATAACACCCGATAAAGCATTGGTTCGCAATTGATGTATTTTCGTTAATGCTTTTGACAAACAGGCTAATCCATCGTTCTGAACGTGTACATAGCTTGCATGTCAATCACTATAAGCTTGAGCATAGTATTTTCACTTGATAGAATCAAGCAGTTGCAGTTTAACATCAAAGGTATCGAGGCAGGTTTTGTGCTGATAATCTTTTATGTCAAACCGACATCAATTTGAAATACAAACTAAGAACAACTACTCCACGCACAAACAGTACAAGAACATAGACAGACAGCTAGCAGCACTGCAGCAGTAGTACAAGAGCTAATGATGAAAAAAAAAAGCAAGGCATTGCTACCTCTCTCCCTTTTCAGATTATATCCCAACTACAAAGAAACAACAACCTAATCTGGATTGACACATACTTGCAAACACTGCCTAACTTAAGCTGACCAATTTTTTTTGGTTTTCTTTACCATATGTTCGAAAAACAGGATGCCATTTACCAAAGCCAACGTGCTTTAACCGCGTATATTAAAATGAGCATCGCACGTAAGTGCAGGGCAACATCTAAGATATAAGATCCTGAATTAGCATACAGTCTGTCGTAGAGAATGCTGGCAATGCAATTCCACAATTCCATGGTTTCATTCTACCATTATTATACAACACCCGGTATTATCGTTAATGTTTGACAAATAGGCTAATCCATCGTTCTCAACGTGTACAGAGCTTGCATGTCAAGCACTATAGCTTGAGCATAGTATTTTCACTTGATAGAATCACCAGCAGTTGCCGTTTAACATCAAAATAAGGTATCAGGCTGTTTTGTGCTGATAATCTTTTATGTCAAACCGACATCAATTCGAAATACAAACTAGAACAACTACTGCACGGACAACAGCACAAGAACATAAGGAGACAGCTAGCAGGAATAGTACAAGAGCTCAGGATGAAAATGCCAAAAAACTACTGCACGTACAACAGCACAAGAACATAAGGAGACAGCTAGCAGGAATAGTACAAGAGCTCATGATGAAAATGCCAAGGCATTGCTACCGCTTTTTTTTTCCAGATTATATCCCCTTCTTTACAATGGTGAACACTTGGCAAACAACACGGAGATCTATCGACTACAAAGAACAACAACCTAATCTGGATTGACACACACACCCTCACAACAACTTGAATGGACAAGAATCCCTCCAATTTTCTATATACTACCCAAAATACCTCACCAAAAGACCTTAGTCACCTACTGAAATCACTACAATCCTATTGTTAGAGAAAGAAGCACCACCTAATCCGGAGACCGAGCATCATCCCCGTCAGAATCAAAGTCACCAGAGCTCCTTGAGCCAGAATCTGCAAACAATTTGAAGGGTTACACAACAAGTCACCCAGAAATCAGCAAATGGGGGCACAGACATTATCCTTCATCATACCACTCGATGAAGATGAGCCGCTCTCAGACCCACTCGAGCTGCTCGCCACCTGGGCATCTTTCTCAATCTCTACAGACTGGTAATTTGATGTTGGCATCTCATCACCAATATCCACATACTCATCAATCATCTCAGCCTCCGAAGACCTCTTCTCTGGCACATCAGTCTCCTGCACAAAACAAGAAAATTAGAACCTACTGTACATAAGAACACAATTCAGCATTCCTCGACCATAGGAAAGAAATAAGCACATTGGCTTCCCAATGCCTTACCGATTCTCCAATGTCAACCACCGTAGGAGAATCCACATCCACCGTCACCATATCATCCTCAACAGGAATAACAGGAGCCATTACAGCATCACCATTCATCACAGCAGTGTGTCGACCCTTCTTCAGGACCTTCTTGCAATTGACCACGAATCGATCAAGTTCCCACAGCGTCTCAACATCCATTTCATCAAAATCAAGCTCAACAACATCCCCCCTCAGGGCTGGATCAGTACTCCTCTTCTGCACAATCTGCAGCACATTCCCCATCTTCTCCTCGGGCAAGCTCTCAATCTCCACCCTCAGTTTCTGCTTCTCCTCCTCGCTCATCTCTCTCTTATTGGGATCCCTCGCCTTGGGTTTCGGCCTCTTCGCACCCCCTGCATTCTCAGCGGTTCCTGCAAAAGCAGAGGCGCCAGCGTCGCCTGCACCGGCACATGTACCAGCGGCTGCCGCGGCGGCGAAAAATCCAGCGGCATTGTCGACTCGCACTCCTGTTCGAACCAGGAAACGGCCTCCTGATACAACCCTTCGAAGTTAGCCAGGAGGTTGCCGGCGGATCTGTGGACCTCGTGCCCAACAGGGTTGTAGCGCAGGGCATTGTTGAAGGTGAGCCGGACGTCGGCCGCGAAGGCCTCGTGGGAGGGGTACCTCCCCGCCGCGAGGCCCGCCTTGACGGTGCCGAGATCCATGGGGCTCCTGATGACGGCGTGGTAGTCGTGCAGCTTGAATTTCTCCACGTCCACGGGCCTGTTGAACCAGACGCAATTCCTCTGCTTCCGGAGCTTCGTGAGGATCTGCGCGCACCGGCCAAGCATCGCCTCCCGCAGCTGCGGCGGCGGCGGCTGAGGCTGCTGGTCCTCCCATGAGTCGATGTTGGAGAGGAGGGCGCGGACGCGGCCGAGCTCGCCGGCGAGCCGCGCGCGGACCTCGCGGGCCTCCCTGCGGGACAGCGACGACGGGCGGATTATGACGCGGCCGGAAGGCGGCGAGGGCTCCGGCGCTGGGCGCGGCGGGGCCGGCGGGATGGCGTGGTTAGGGTTTGGGTGGCGCCTGTGGTTAGGGTTAGAGGGTTTGGGCATGCGGGGGACGCGGGCGTCGCCGCCCCAATGGTGGTGGTGGTGGACCTCATTCCGGCCGGCGAGCACGGCCGAGGTCATCGCCGGATCTCACGATCTCCGGCGGGAGGAGGCCATGGCGTCCGCGTCGGGAAATGGGCTTCGCGGGCTATCGGGTTGGGGGATTTGGGACGGGGAGGAGAGGAGGGGAATGGGTGGGCTTTTATTAGCGGCGGGACGTGCCCGCGGGCGTCGCGGGCAGGATCTGGACCGTCGGTGAAACGTTGGACGGTCGAGATCGCCTAGGAGTGCCAGCGGAGCGTGGAGGGCCTGGGATGCCGGTTGTCGCCACGTGTCGTGTATCTGAGAGTAGGCGAGGCTTTTTTGGTTGAGAGATCGCTACGTGCACGCGCAGGATCGAGTGGTTGTTACTACTCCCTCGATCCATATTAATGGTCTCAACATTGTCTAGATACGGATGCATCTAGTCTAAACACTTAACTAGATACATCCGTATCTAGATAAAGTTGAGTCCATTAATATGGATCGGAGGTTGTACTAAAAATGGACCTGACATGTGGGGTCGGCAATTTATCGCTGGAAACGGCTCCTACGTGTGAGTGACGTACGAAAGGTGGATCCATGTCGACAGTGAGTGTCCCTAATTTGTGGGTAGACTGCGGGGTTCGCGTGGGAGTTTCGGAGTTGAGTTCTTTGGCGCGCGAGCTCTCGGCCTCACGAATTGTGTGCGTCTCACGAGTTGCTCGCTTTTGCGATTTTCTGCGGACGGGAGATTACCATTTGTCGAATACATCCCTGAGCAGTCAGTGAGTGACCCACTCCACTGAACGTGCTTAATCAACCTGAGCAGGAATGACAATTTTTGAAAAATAAAATAAGAAACACAGCTCACATAGACACACACACTCACGCATATAAACGCAATGCACATGTTCTATGCCGCGAGCACCTCAAAAAACTGAGCCGACGGGTCAAGTTTTGATATTAACAAAGTCGTCACAGGCGTCTCGTCATCGATGAGAATGTCGACTCGCACCAAAAGAATATTTCGCCTTTATGAGATCCAGATTTGTCAAACCTAAGGTTTGAACTCCGATGAGTTTGATATGCTAAAATTCCTTTGAAAATCAAATTTTCATGTGGCAGTTGTTCCAAAATGATGCGTCTGTTCTTTCAATGTTTAGTTGGTCGACTTGTGTGGGGAGGAATGGGTAATATGCCATCGTACAAGGTTTTGTCAAATAATTTATGGTAGGATCTTGCCTGGTTTCATGCATTTCTTCCCTCTGGTGATTGTTTTTTCATAGTTGGCATCTTGTTTATTGGGCAACGTGGAAAGCTGGAACTAAGTAACTTCCGATGATCATAAGATGAGGACTCCTTGCGAAATAATCTTTCATGTTTCTTCTCTACTATTTACTGGACAAGTTCAAATAAGGAGCAAAACAAGGAATTGGTGAATCTAGGGGCTAACAAGATGCTAGAAGCGACCACCAATTTTTGCGGTCTCAAGGTCTAGGAACAAAGATTTGCTTCTTATCCTGGTGTGTTAACTTCAAGAAATTGATGATCTTATTTGTTGATTCTGTTGTGAGAATGTTTTGACTCTTGGGTGTTGAGCTCGTTATTTTGTTCCTGATGCTTTTGCCTGGGACTATCTGGTGCAGTTGTTTTGGTGAAGCCTGCTAGTTTGGTCTGTGTTGGTTTTAGTAGCTATTATAGTCTTTGACTCTTATAATAATGCTCACAAACTCGTTGTGTTGTGGTAAAAGGTTTTTACCCCATAGTGAGTACTCACAGACGAGTACTAGCGGTGGGTTTCCTATTACTGCACCAACCCGCTTCCCTGTCTACCTACCCTGCTTCCTTGTTCCTGTTGTGAGCTGGTTATCTCCATTAGTGAAATCGAAAGGAGTCGAAACCCGCCTGGAGACATACTTTATACCCTCCCGTAGAACATCTCACGCTTGTAGATATATTTACAATTTGAGTTTTAGTTACTCCCAAAATGTATATTGCATATATTCATTGTGCGTACAACTTTTTTCTCAAGTAAGTACTCTCAAACCAATATCATGTTTGCATTTCTACATATACCAACACAAAATTGATGCCCCTATCAAAATCGTACTTGCATTTTCTTTTCTTCAAACCATGGAGCCATGGTACAAAAAATATCATTTATCACAATGGTAGAAGGGTTTAATCATATCAAACCTATGTGACTGAAATATTGAACAGATTATTGGATGCCTCGTATACCAACCTAACCTATGAAAGCGTTCATGACATTAGCTAGGTGCCTAGGTGATCTTCAGTGTTGTTTAGTGTTGTACTACAAAATTTTGACTATCCCATTTAACGTCGTAGACTCGTAGTACAGATCTTATAGTTTGGAAGCATAACAGAGCATATACTACTATCCTATACACAAGAAGTGTATTATTGGTACGGAATTAAAAAATGTGTATTTCACTTGTTATCTTGACTTGCTACGAGGAACTGATATAAATAGTGTTTGTAAAGCAATTTTAGAAAATATGTGTTGATTTGAGTTTAAAATTAGGTGCTCACGACACCAACATATAGTTTTGGGACAATGCATGTCAATATAAAATAAGTCGTTAAGTTATGACTCAAATCTGATACCTTTAAATATCCTCTCTAGTGATGCTTTGTGAGATTGTGCCTTTATCCTCGACTCGTGTCAAAAGTTACATGTTTGATCATGTTTATGTTTGTGTTGTGCGTGTGTAGAAAACCATTTAAACAGTACGAGATTATCACGATGTCCAAATAAAAAAATCTATCATTCTTGTGTCGTCGATGACATCAAGTTTTTTCTTGTGACGGATGACATTAAGTTTGTACCATTTATCATTCTCGTTGGACAAGCTTGATTGCTAGAAAATGTAGTTGCTACAAAAACGAAATCGTACTACCCCTCCGATCCCAAAAATCTGTTGTCATATGTGCTATGAATTGTAAGTGGTTAGTTCATTTGCCACAACATTTAAATCGTATCGGAGGGAGTACGGGCCACCCCTAGTCACCTATAGCCTATAGGCTATACCACCCCAACCACACTGACCTTCAAAGGTCGAAAACATCTTTCACGCAAGGCCTACCACATAAAGGCCTAATCTCCTGTCCTCTTCGCTCGGCTCAAGCCAGGAAAAAAAACAAAAGCAAAAGCGAAAAGTCTAAGAGAAGGACGAGGGCCCCGGCGTAATGCCAGTTGGGAGACGGAAGTGGAGCGGATTGCAAAAGCGAGCAGCAAAAACGGACCCACGACCCCTGATGTGCCTCGAGCTGGACGCAAGAGAGGTGCCATGCGTGTAAATAATCCTTTTGCTCATCCTCGAGCTGGACGCAAGAGCAGTTGCATGCTTTCAGGCTGTTTTAACTGAGCCTATTCTTAACAGAGGAAAGCTGGTGAACCTCCAAAACAAGGCACTCATTCCGTTTACTGATTACAAAGATGGTTTCCACCGAGTCTGGGTTCAGAACATGTCCTGCCTAGCTAAGATACGGCATGCACCTGATCTGCTTCGCGGACAACGACCTCTGCCATTGCGAGACGAGCTGCCTCTTGTGGGCAGGCACCAGTTGCTATCAACACTTCAGTGAGTTGGGGAATGTTTCCAAGACATCTCTTCTCCCTAGCCGTCTAGCTTGCTCTGCTTTGCTCACAGCAAAAGCAGATGGCGATCATGATCTAGGAAGGACAGGCACCATGTGCCCGCTGCGGCCCTTGTGCCTACTGCCTAGAAGAGCAGCCTGCTTTGCCCCTGATTATCACACTCATTTTTCTTTTCGAAAACAAGTTTATCACACTCATTTCTACCCATTCATTACTGCATTCCGAAGAGAAGCCATGCATGAATCGCCGATGCACCTACAGGTTGATGCAGAACAGATGAATGATCGTTTCGTTTGGAGTGATGTCTCATTGCAATGTGATTGAAATTCTTGTATTGGCGGACTGTAACTCTATTTTCGCTACGGAATAAAACTCCGTATTCTCCGCAAAAAAATAAAAGGAATGAGTACACATGCAGACTTAGAACAGTTCTCCCCACAATTATAAAAAAATACCCTGAAAAAACTTAGATAGTCAAGCCCCAAATATAACTGCAACTGACCGAAGTTTTTCAGTCTGTCCAGTGCCTCTTCTTTGAGTAGGATACTCCAACTCCTCAGGGTTCTCAGTAGCAACGACCACACCTTTTTTATATCGATCCAAATAGCATTGTTAAACGCTAGGTTATTTCTACTCTTCCAAATGCACCATATAGTAGCTGAGGTAATGGAATTTAAAGCAAAATTCTTATTATTTGAAACCCAAAATCTGGCTACAGATTCATAGTCATGGCCTAAATTCCTACCAAAGAATTCAGACAGTAGTTTCCAAGTGTTGACAGCTACTACACAACCAAACATCAAATGGTGGAAAGATTCCAGTTTATTGCAAAAGACGCAATCTTCTGGTTTAATGATCTTCCTTTTTTTCAAGTTATCCCTTGTCATGATTTTGTTATGTGGCATTAGCCAAAGAAAAATGTGGATCTTAGGGAGCACACACAGGTTCCATATGGAAGGGATAAAAACTGGGCAAACCCCTCTAAAATTGATAACATGATATAAAGAGCTAGTGGTATAGATCCCTTTGTTTTCTAACTGCCAGATTAGAGCATCAGTGTCATCAGTCAACGAAATACTTCTACTGATCTACTCTAGTTCATACCACTTCTCCATCATCAGAGGGCTAAATATTCTTCTAAAAGTCAGTTTGAGATCAGTCCCATCCCAAACCTCCGCAATGGTGGCAGTTTGCTCATTACAAACTGTATAGATATCCCGGTAGTGGACAACTAAGGGGGAGTTACCGAACCACGTGTCCTTTCAAAACCTAATCTTCTTACCATCTCCTACTTTCCATCTAAAACCAAACTTAATGGCTTTGACGACAGACATGATCCCTTTCCAGAATCTGGAACAACCTACTGTGTTGCTGTTAAAAATGTTGGGACGACTGGTTTTGTACTTATGGTCCAGCATGTTTTTCCAAAGCCTATCCTCTTTACTCTTTAGTGAGATATCTTTTGATCCAGGAACCTAAAAGGCAAACGTTAATATTTTTCAAGTTTGGGATTCCTAGACTACCAAACTCTTTTTTCATGCAAACTAGCCGCCAATTAGCTAGATGCATCTTTCTATGACCTTAAAAATCATTCCAAAGGCAACGAGCCATTTGAGTGTTAATGAGTTCAATCGCCCACTTTGGAAATTTGAAAAAGGACAAGAGATAGATTGGAATGCTCGCTAAGCACGATTTTATTAAAATAACTCTTCTTGCATAGGAAAGAAGTTTACCCCTCCAACCAGCAATTCTACTAAGAATCTTATCAATAAGAGGTTGGATATCCTCTCTCCTAAGCTTGTAATACTGAAGAGGAATCCCTAAGTATTTTATAGGAAAAGATCTCTATTTACAACCAAAGATATCTAGGTAAGGCGTATTCTCATCTCCTTCCATGTTTATAGGGATCAACTCGCTTTTGCTATAATTTATCTTCATGCCTGAAACCTTTTCAAAGCAAGAGAGGATAATTTTAAAGTTTCTAGATTTTTCTAAGTCTATGTCTGAGAATAAAATCATATCATCCGCATATTGGAGACAGATGATACCTCCAGGGCAAATCTCTGGACAGAGACCCTTAATGAGCTCACTTGAGGCAGCTTTAACCAGCATCTTGGTGAGCACGTCGACTACAGAGTTAAACAGCTGAGGTGACAGGGGACCTGCTTGTCGGAGTCCTTTTCCCGTGGTAATTAAAAAAGTCTCCCTCTACGTTGTTAGTATTAACACCAATAGACCCCCATGGGTAGCCTGGATGATCCATCTAACCCAAGCAGGGCTGAAACCTCTAAGTACTAACAACTCAATAAGAAAGTCTAGATTTATTTTGTCGAAAGCTTTTTCATAATCAAGTTTCAGGACTAAGCCTTTGTCATGAGAACTATGAATGGAGTGCAGAATCTCATGAGTCGTGACCACACTCTATAAAATGTATCTACCCTTAACGAGAGCTGATTGATTCGGGGCAATCAATCGATTTAAAACTTGCAAAATCCTATTTGTCAAAACCTCGATAAAGATTTTAAAACTACAATTTAAGAGACTAATTGGCCTTCACTACTTCATAGAAGTAGCATCTGGTTCTTTAGGAATTAGAGTTACTATGGTAAAATTAAGTCTATAAATGTCTAGCTCTCCCTGGTGGAAATCATCGAACAAAGCAAACATGCCGTTTTTAACTAAGTCCCAAAACTGTTGATAGAAAAGAAAGGGAATGCCATCAGGACCTGGCGCCCCATCTGAGTAAGATCCAAATACAACATCCTTAATTTCTTTTTCAGAGAACGGAGCTTGCAACATCTCATTCTCAGAATTAGTAACTTTCTCCTCCTCACTAAAGAAATATGTCTGAAGGCTATAACCTTGCCTATCCTCCTTACCCATGAAGGTATATGGGTAGCTCCCGTATGTTCTTGGAGTTGTGTGGCCGGCCGCGCGAGCACCGGAGTCAAGCCGCGCCTCCTGCGGGCTGGCCGACTCGTTCCCTCGACCATCGTCGGGCTCGTCGGCGGTTATAGCCACGCCAAGCCACCCGACCCACCGTCAGATATTTTTCTATTTTAATCACAAGTGACGCGATAATTATTCGTTCGAGTACTGATTACGATTTTACCCGGCCCTAAACTGATTGTACTCCATGCGTTTTGGGCGTGGTACTCCTCTGAGCTTTTGTTGGAGTACCAGTTAATATAAACCGCTAGATTGAAGCAAATGGATGGCTCACAGTTATTTTGGGGTACTGTAAAAGTTCTCTTTTCCTAAAGAATAAGATCGTTTTAACCACACAGTCGGGCTCAGGAGTCTATGTAAGAAGAGGGGTATTTATTTAGCCAGTGAATATTCAGAACCGCTTCTGTCTCAGCACTATAGTACGGAGTATACTACACTACTACTAAAACAAAGCCCTCTCAATTTGGCGACAAGCCCTGCAGTTTCTGAACATATCATGCTTGTCTTCTACCACACTAAATGGCAAAACCAAGAACCACTTATCACGTTTCACAAGGAAACAAATCGAGTTCAACATTTATTCGAGGTTATATTACTCCTGCTCCAACACGAGCAACTCTACTCTCGGCAGTCAGCATAAAGAAGAGAAACACCCACTCTATGGTATTTACTGAACTTAATAATAGACTAAAGCAGCTAACGCTGCACTAGCGAAAACGAAAATTCTCTTGATGAAGTCCATGTCAGCTAGCTATAAATCTGCTCAGACCCAAAAACGTGAGAAATGGCCAACTAGCTTACAAGCTCCATCGTTCCTATCGATCGATCTAGGCTTTGATTTTCGCTACCGGGGCCAGGAATGGAGCCTCCTTGCCGTAGCTTGCATTGTGAGCGAGCGCCCCCGGCGACGACTCCACGGCCTCCTTGTCATCCTCCCGGATCGTGTCGAGCTTCGTGGGCAGCCTTGCGCGCCTGATGATCGACGCCAGCTTCGATGGCGTGACCTCCATCGTGATCCGGACCGCGAACTGAGCCATTATGTGCTATAGCAAAGCTAAAACTGTTGAAGCTGGAATGATGAGTTGCATAAACAAGAAGGAAAGGGGAGTGTAAGACGAAAGAGAGAAAGCTCAAAGTCGCATGGGGTTTTTCTCAACCCGTGTCTTGTCTTGGATACCGCAAGGCGACCAGTGGGTGCTTTATATAGCCTATGCTCTGATATTTTTTTCCTTCGAGAGCACGCAAAGGGGTTTTGCACATGAGAAAATGAGAAGCGAGCTCTCTGAAAAGGTGGATTTTGGCAGGAATGAGTGAGCTGAAAGTGAAGGATAGAAATGAACGATGAGCATTCATCAGACAGAAGATGGAAGGGCATGTCAAAGGACAGTATAAGTGTTACGACGATGTGCCACGTGTGATGTTTTGGCAGTGTATACTGATATTATGCCGAGTGATTGTTCTAGCCGTACAAGTGTCCGAACAAGGAAAAGAAGGTGCATTCAACTACACACATAGTGGAAGAACAATAATCATGTAAAATGATCTTACAGATTTTTGTAAAGAAAACCTAGTTTCTATATGTTGTAAAGTAAATTCAACATGAACCAAGGTTACAAAAAAATCAACATGAACAAAGCCTATGGTTTCAGGCCATCTTCCAAAGCAGTATTGATATCTGAAGAAAACAAATTAGGTTCTAAAGCGAATTCAAAGTAAAATGAAGTATTGAATTAGGCACGTTAAGTTTTGTATACATGAAAGTTTGAAGAATCTCCCCTTGTATCCAATCTAAAAATATGTTTTTTTTGCTCAAGAAAGGCAGATTATAATTGTATAATATTAAATATTTCCTGTATAAACCACTAAAGTGGAAGATAAATAAAATGAGAAATAATTGTATAAGTTTTTTAATCGAAAGATCAAAGTGAAAGTAACTCTTAAACAGAAGAACCATTTTCACCACAAGACCTTGGTTAACTTTCAGTAGAATATGTAGGAACATGATGATCCATATGTAGTATATCTGGTCTAGCATCTCAATCCCATTGCCACATTTTCAAGTTGCATTTTTTTACATGAAACCATGCCATATTTACCTTTCCATCTCAGTTCTCTAGTTTGCTTTGTGCTTTGCACATCACCAGCAATGTTTTAAGACTTGCAGAAACAAGCATGCTTGTATTTTCAGTATTCGCATATTAGATATAAGGTATTGAAAAAATGCAATATATTGCTGATTCTCTGATCCATGAAAATACATATACACACGATATTTATAATGTTTTCATATCAATTAAATGTGGTAGAAATTATATACTAGGAAGTGTACGGCCGGTGAGAGAATGGCACTGCCAAGATATCCTCGCCGCGAGGGCAGTCACATGGCGACACAAGGGGTTGTTTTCTTCAACTTTTTGTGATCAATTATGCAATCAATCCAGATTGCGAGGTGTACTGTTATCAACTACTCACTCCGTCAAATAATATAAGATGTATATTGGTTGTAATAACATCCTATTTTGGGACGGATGGAGTAATATCTATAGATGCAAGAACTTAAATAGAGGCTAAACTTGGTTCTCCTAAGAGCCAAGCGCAAACTCCTACTCTCAATTTGAAAATTGGATAGCAAGCTTTGTACAGTGTTGTAACATTAACTTTTTTTCTGCCCTTTTCTGTACATATTTAAAATAAAATATTAATACAAGCGGTAGAATACTATTGATTTCCCTAAAAACTCACCTCTCCTTACGAGAAAAACAACTAAAAGAGAGAGAGAGAGATCCAGTGGCGCCATAGCTGGCACGCCCATTTGTTTCTTCGTGCCTCAAATGATAGGTCGTACTAGCCTTTGTTTTGGCTTTTGTGCATCACCTATAATTGATACGGTGCATTTTAAACAAGAAGCTGAATGATAGAGTAAAACCAATCACTTGAAGTTATGCTCAGTTTGGAATTTTGATAGATTCTTTTTTCTTTTGTGGATGTAGTAGTTAGCGGAAAACACCTTTATCTGGACATGTTAATAAAATCTGACCGAGACAACAAATGTCCCAAAATTAGATTCAACCATTCAACATTATCGTGTTATAAACGATAGGCAATAAAGCGATGAACAAAAGAAAGATTGAACCAATAGGGACACGAGATTTAACGTGAAAAACCCTTCCAACAATGTAAGCGAAAAAACCACGGTGCCAGCCAACAAATTTTCAGTATGATCGGGTGAGTTTACAAACACCGGGGATTTACAACTTGCGACTTATCCCAACCGGCGGCTTACAAGAAATATATATAGTGGTGCAAAACCCTAAGTCGGCTGCAGTCCGACTCAGCAACGGTCCGTACCGTACCGCGGGGGGGGGGGGGGGGGGGGGTGGTGGCAGCCCCTCACCCCTCCGTGCGGCAGGGCAACGTGATAGGCTAACTTCAGCCTCCGCTTCGCTCGGCCCAAGCTTCCGGCGACGGGCCTCCCTTCGCTACATCAGAAGTTAGCCTATATCTTTATATCTTCATATGAATTTGGATCACATCAAAATAACGCATCGGTCTAATTTCCTTCAACCGATTGAGGTACAAGAAACCGCATGGCACCATCAAGAATTCCAAATAAATAAATCAATCAATCAAAACACTAGACCTAGACCATATACATGGATTTTCCTTTATTGTAAAGATCTGAGTTGGTGGTTGTCCGTTCACTCTCACGGTCATCACCGAGATTGCCTCTTAAGCTACTAGAAAATTACAACAAATCTCAATTCTATGGAGGACTTATGGTTGACTGAATTGATGCATATTCTACAATTAAAATTTTGCACAAAGTTAGGGATTATGATGCCACAAGCTTTTAAGCAGTCGGTGCAAAGTAGCAAAAATTAACTTTGTGTAGTACCACCCGAGCATTTAGCTAGTCTTAACCAAAAGAAAAGGAGAACGATATAATGAAATAGAAAACAATTGACCTTAGCAACATGGTACAGTGACAGGTCACCAAGAACAAGCTTTGCTTTCAATGCCAATGGCACCACCACTGATGTGCGCCATTCATTGTGCCAGCTCTCCGCCGATGAGAGTCCCCTGTTGGAAGATTAGCATCAGTCCCCTGTCAATGGCTCAGCAGTCCTTTCGCAAAAAAAAAAAAAAAAGGATGGCTCAGCAGTCAACACACGCTCGACAGCGCGACAGACCGGCCAAGCTGCAGCTAGCAGCGGCGCACAATGGCCGGTGCCGCGATATCTTCCTGTCAATTAGCTGAATGCCCATGCAATGTTGCGGAAGTATAATAAAAATAAATATAATCACGCGGCACATCAGTTTACACACAAATGCCGCGTTCACAACAAAATAAATCAATGAATGAATAGAGCTGAAATTTACAAGTAGCAAAACTGTAAGTGCACGAGATGTTCTAACATCCAGACCAATACGGCGAAGAACGTAGAGAAACGAGATGACCCTAATTGTCAGAAGTTACTTCCTGTTGAGTAGATCGATGTCGTAGGATGTCGGTTGGACTATAACCAAAAACTCCAATGTATAGGAGTAAAGATGACCAATCAATTGTCAGTAGCAAGGGAATTCGTATAACTCTCAGATGCGAGTAAGATGATGATACACAATGGAAACAATATTTGGATACGAAAACAACGAAATGTGAGTTGAGATGATAATACGGTTCATGCCACAAATCGAAGAGGCAGCATTAGTGAGCTGCGTGTTGTTGTCTAGCACATTAGCAGGATCTGGAACAGGATTCAGCCAGTGATGTGAGAAACATATGCATTGGCATGCCCTTCTTTTTTTAGGGTGTCAGGAAATTCTACAGGTTAAAACATTAGGGGAGATGATGTTAAAAATTTAACCGACTGTGTTCAGAATCAGCACGGAATTATTATCATCGGAGGAGAAAAAAACTTGTAAGATACAACAATTTGAGCGAAAACGCACTACGGGAAACCGTCAAAACGCCGACGGCCTTCCTGTACGCCGACGGCCAAATGTCGGGGCCGTCGGCGTACAGCACGGGCTAGGGCAGACGACGAACAGGCCGTCGGCGTACGAAGCGCCGTCGGCGTAGAATTACGTCCCCGACGGCTGCCGTCGGCGTTCTAAATCCCGTCGGCGTACAAAGGGCGGCATAACGGAACCGTCCAGCGTCGTTGATACGCTCGGCGTACACGCGATAAAAACACCGACGGCTGCCGTCGGCGTTTAGTAGTTTTTTTTTAATTTATTTTCGTATATAATATTCATTTCTTTATTTCTCTATATAATATTTAATGTAGTTGTAATTTATATATATATTGGACCTATAATTGCCCTCCCAATTTCAGTATCCCACCCCCGTAAAATAACGGTTTGAGTTTTCCGGAACCCAACCCTACAACATATACATGTAAAACAAATAAAAACTTTTCCTGGCTATCTAGAGAGAAAGTGATGCCGGTGATGTCGGTCACACCTAGGAGTAGATTCTTGCACATTTACAACACACAACACACTTTTATACATATGGTATGTCACAACCTAGGTTTGGGTAGGGTTCCGACGCTCCGGGGCCCCGCTTCGGTGAAACCCTGAATCCGCTGGAAAAATCCTAACGTTTCCGTCTACCCCCATAGACGTGCGTCGAAAGGGGGTAGCCCAGTGGACTTTTTTGCTTGGTTGTGTTATGTTAGGCCATAGGAACATGAGAAACCAAAGTCTACCCCAAATCGACACACGATTCCATCCGGTTCGCCCGAAAGGGGAGTTTTCACCTCTAAGTGCAGAAACTCACTAGAGAGAAAGTGAAGCCGGTGATGTCGGTCACACCTAGGAGTAGATTCTTGCACATTTACAACACACAACACACTTTTATACATATGGTATGTCACAAGCTAGGTTTGGGTGTGGTTCCGACGCTCCGGGGCCCCGCTTCGGTGAAACCCTGAATCCGCTGGAAAAACCCTAACGTTTCCGTCTACCCCCATAGACGTGCGTCGAAAGGGGGTAGCCCAGTGGACTTTTTTGCTTGGTTGTGTTATGTTAGGCCATAGGAACATGAGAAACCAAAGTCTACCCCAAATCGACACACGATTCCATCCGGTTCGCCCGAAAGGGGAGTTTTCACCTCTAAGTGCAGAAACTCACTAGAGAGAAAGTGAAGCCGGTGATGTCGGTCACACCTAGGAGTAGATTCTTGCACATTTACAACACACAACACACTTGTATACATATGGTATGTCACAAGCTAGGTTTGGGTGTGGTTCCGACGCTCCGGGCCCCGCTTCGGTGAAACCCTGAATCCGCTGGAAAAACCCTAACGTTTCCGTCTACCCCCATAGACGTGCGTCGAAACGGGGTAGCCCAGTGGACTTTTTTGCTTGGTTGTGTTATGTTAGGCCATAGGAACATGAGAAACCAAAGTCTACCCCAAATCGACACACGATTCCATCCGGTTCGCCCGAAAGGGGAGAATTGGCGGGAAACAGGCGCTCGAAAGAAACACACGAAGGAAACACACGATCCGTGTGCTTCTTCCTGATCCAACGGCTCACCAGCGCTCGAAAGAAACACACCGCTGATCCAACGGCTCAGAAGCGCACGAAGGAAACACACGATCCGTGTGCTTCTTCCTGATCCAAGGGCTCAGAATCGCTCGAAAGAAACACACCGGTTGATCCAATGGCTCCCAAGCTCTCGAAGGAAACACACAATCCGTGTGGTTCTTCCTGATCCAATGGCTCACAAGCGCTCGAAAGAAACACACCGCTTGATCCAACGGCTCCCAAGCTCTCGAAGGAAACACACGATCCGCGTACTAGTTCCTGATTGGCTAGTAGTATGCCCAATCAGGAAGAAGCACACGGATCGTGTGCTTCCTTCCAGCGCTTGTGAGCCGTTGGATCAGCGGTGTGTTTCTTTCGAGCGCTTCTGAGCCGTCGGATCAGCACTATCACGACCACTTCGTAAGCCATGCGACCCTATATATAGCCCACCTCCTCAGACAGGTTACTCACTCACACAAAACATTCCAGCGTCACTCGGAGAGGCATCTTTGGGCAACCAGCGGCAAGACGTCTCTGATGACCTGCGACCGTTCCAAACGGTTGCAGATCATCAGAGATGTCTTGCCGGACGGTTGTAGAACATCAGAGACGTCTTGCCGGACGGTTGTAGATCATCAGAGATGTCTTGCCGGATCGAAGTGACCCTCAAACACAAAACATTCGGGTTCCCTAGCTACGTCCTACAGTGAATGCAACGGCATTCGACCGTGAATCACTGTAGGGCTGTAGCTAGGGGAAACCGTGTGTTTTGTTTCCCAGGTTACTCACTCATATATTCTACCGTGTGCTTCTTCCGGATCCAACGGCTCACCAGCGCTCGAAAGAAACACACCGCTGATCCAACGGCTCAGAAGCACACGAAGGAAACACACGATCCGTGTGCTTCTTCCTGATTGGGCATACTACAGCTCAGAAGCCCATTTCTCACTATATATATGTAGTCATGGCCTCCATTGGCATAGCACATCTAAACTGATATCTGATCCCTCATCACTCCCCGTGGCGTCACCACCGCGTGTGCCGTCCGCCATGCCAAGGTGCTGCCCTCTCCCTCCCCTACGTACCTAGGTTGCACGCACCTTAGTTGTTTGATCAAATTCCCCACTCATTTTTTCAGATCTCGGCGGGAATCGATGATGACCACCGGCCATTTGTTGGACACGGGCAGTGTCCGGGACTGGGCTCCGCCGGGCTGGCACTGGGAGGTGTCTTCCGGGACGCGTAGTTTGGTGAGGAATCCGGGTGACGTCGTCGACCCGGATCTTGTTTGGTGGCCGTCGCGTGGGCCAGCCTCGGTGCAGAGGCCGCCGGCCCCCGAGGTGGAGGTGCGTCGCCGTATCAGAGAGGAGGACGAGCACGTCCGTCGCTACCTGGTTAGGTTGGATACGCAAGCGGTGCATGACAATATGTGGTATACACTTCATAGGGATCCTCCTCATGTGAGTATTGCCCCAGTGATGGTTCCTTATCTTTGGGTGCAAGCCGCCGCCGCTCAGCACCTCGCGGCTTAGGACCCGGCAAAAGTTAGTTACATTATTCGTGATGTATTATGGATTAAATAAAGATGTAGACTGGTGGCTATAAGCACATTCCTACTAGTGCAAGTTTGTTGTCATTCGTCTATGTACCCAAGTTTGTTGTCATTCGTCTATGTACCCAAGTTTGTTCTATCTTAGTTGCTACTACTCCGTTTCGATTAATTTTGATAAAAGTTGGTTTCACAAGCCCCAATGGACTAACCTAACACAAATAAAGTCTAGTTTAGTTTTCTTATGTTCCATGGTAACGTGACTCTTTTGTTTTGAAGGGTCCTCAAGATGCAAATAGTTTTGCAATTAGCACTGATTCATCTCATTTATCAACAAAACAATGGCTAGATAAGGGTGATTAAACACTTTTAGGGGTAACTAACCATGACTAAATGGGATCTAACAAAATTGGTCCTAATTCATTTGGGTTAACCAATCAACAGATTTATACTAAACAATTACCACTGCATAATTAATTCTCCCAAAATTAGGGAAGCTAGTAGATCACAGTACCAAGCTAACAAAATTGGTTTGGAAATATTTGGAATGCCAGAGTATCAGAAACAAACAAGTTTAGAATTTAAACCTTCTGTGGTATTTTGAATAATACATTTTTATTATTTATCTAAATGAAATGAAACCACTTGGGTTGGTTAAAAAATTTCATAAGCTTTCCAGAACATATTTATTTGATTTATTTGGAGCTATAAATCTCGAGATATTGCATTTCTAAAATAGGTCCAGTACTGGTTTTCCAGAGAGAAAAAAATTAAGCAAAACCATACGCCGACGGCACTGGGTGGCTTCACCAAATCGACCCGGCCATCTTTTTCGCGCGCCTCGTCCCCAAATCCCCCAAATCCCAAATCGACCCGGCCGCCCCCGACCCCGCCGCCGGCCGCCCCACCCCGTACGCCACCCCGCCGCCGGCCGCCCCCGACCCCGCCGCCGGCCGCCCCGCCCCCGACACTGCTGCCGCTGCCGCTCCTCTGCTCTCCCTCACCACCTGCTCCCCACCATCCTCTGCGCTCCTCTGAAACCCTAGCCCCGCGAGCCGCCGCCGGAGCCAGTAGCCTCCGCCCCCGCCGGCGTCCGCCCCCGACGCTGCGCTCATCAGCCTCCCGCGGTGCCACCTCGCTGCTGCCGTTCGCGGTGCCACCAAAGGTAAAATGCATGCGGCCATATGCGTTAAACTATCCATGATCAGTATAGGATCATGTTTGCATGTTATATTTGCCTAGCTAGCATCCATGATCAGTATAGGATCTAGACTTGCATCCATGATCAGGTTGTTAGTGTTAAAATAAGCAGGACAATCAAAATACTGAGTTGAATTTGCATCCTGCCCATGAAATATAGCTAAACTGTCCTAGTTTTTTTCACACATATCATAAATCTTGGATAAGTGTAAGGCATAACTTGGACACTTAGAGCATCTCTACGGAGGCTGGCAAAAGCGCTCCCAATAATTTTCAAGATAATTTATAGTACAAAGCTAGGGGCTAAAGGTTAGCATCAAGACTAGTACATCAAGGCTGCAAGCCCCTAAATTAGCATACAAATATTTGTTCCATCTTTGCGATTATATTGTAACTAGTACCGTAGCTATGAATTAAATGGTCTGCTCCATCTTTGCGAGAAATGGGGATAGGGAGTATGTACCATTTTCACATACATGCAAAATTATCCTTTTAAAACTTATTAAGTATTTCTATCCTCACATGTAGTTGGAATACATACTTAGCTTTTGATCCTTGCTAGTTTTTTGTTTTTTTCAGATATCGTAGTTTACGGTGCTTAAAAGTTTACCCTTTCTCAATGCAGGTGATTGACCAAGATGAGCCAAGGCAAGGAATCATCGGCCTCCTTGGTGAAGAAGATGCGCCAGAAGAAAGTTACTAAAAGTGGAAGAGAACCTATTCCGAACCCGCGTTACCTGTCTGACAGTGGTGAGAGTAGAGGTGATGCAATTCTTAATTTGTTCATGTCTTTATGCTTAATTGTTCACCCTTTCTCAATGCAGGTGAGGGTGGAGATGCTGGAGGAGGGGGAGGTGCCGATGCTCCAGTTCCTCCGAGGGGACGAGGTGCAGGACGAGGGCGAGGTGTCGGACGAGGGCGAGGTGAGGGAGGACGAGGGCGAGGTGGGGGCGACGTGTCTTCGGACATACCCTCTGCGGGCCCCTCCACGGACGTGGGGACGGGCCCCTCCACGGACTCGGAGGAGACGGGCCCCTCCACGGACGTGGGGACGGGCCCCTCCACGGACTTGGAGGCGAGGCCCTCCGCGCCGCCGAAGAAGCCAAGGATTCGAGGGGAATCCCAGGTCCCTGATGTGGACAAGGAACCTGCTACCGAGGAGGCGAAGATCCTCATTACGCCTAATGGGAAAGAGTAAGTGACTATATATACTAATTTTGAACATGGTAACTTCATTGTGGTCAGGACAATTTGACATGTACTAATGTTTAATTATTGTGCAGCAACTGGATACATCCTGCGGGAGCCCGTGTGCCTAACACCCTGATTGGAGCTTTGATTAGGAAGTTTTGGCCGGGCTTGTACAGTACCGTCCCCAACGGCGCGACGAAGCTAGCCACCCAGTGGGTAGACTATCAGGCCGCCAATTACGCGAGCGGCGGGAAATGTTCTGACGCCGTGATCAACAAGTTTTGGGTAAGTTGAACTTTTCGAATTTCGTTCATACTTGATGTCCCCACCATGCTCTCACAATTTGTTTTTTGTGCATGATTAAAGAAGTTCTATAGGGTACTTCCTGAGCAGCGGGGCGATGCAGACAGGACTTTGGAGGGGGCTTGTAGGAAGTTGACACGACAGCAGTTCTACAATGCAAAGCATACCATCATCAATCATTTCAGTACTGAGACGTTACACAAGAAGGCGGTGAAGCATGAGATTGTGGAGAACCCACTTGAGGTGACCGTAGATGACTACATAGCGGTAAGTAGATTGTTAATGAGATTACATGTTGCTGCTAAGTTGCAATTGCATTATCCGTTCTTCACATGAGTATTGTTTTTTCAGTTTAAGCCCTCATGGGCCTATGGCAAGGATGACGCGTGGAGAGCGTTGGTGTCTAGGTGGGCTGGGGAGGACCCCGAGTTCAAGGCCTTGAGCGAGCGAAACAAGTTAAACCGCGGGAGCGGGGGGACACATTGTGCGGGTGCCCGCAACCATGATCGCTTCAAGGCAAAGCTGGTATATATATACATGAAACAATCTTCATTTATTTCCCCTCATGTTCCTACTTGATACGCATGACACTTCTTTGGCATTGCAGGAGGCCGATCTCGGGGAGCCTCTTACGGACATGCAAACATGGGAGAGGATGAAGATGAAGAAGCCCAATTTTTCTGAGCCTCAGCCCTCGCAGCCCGATTACTTCGGCACTGCCAAGGAGGGGCTAAAGGCATACGTCGAGTCGTTCAAGGGTATAAACCCGGAGGTGGACAACCCTCTTCAGCATGACA
The DNA here is from genome assembly GCA_947311845.1 of Poa pratensis. NCBI lineage: Eukaryota > Viridiplantae > Streptophyta > Magnoliopsida > Poales > Poaceae > Poa > Poa pratensis. Next base: position 40,739,118 of record CAMZMU010000070.1, read on the forward strand.
CCGACGAGAGAGCGGTGGTCCTTGCGGGAACGGTTGGGAGCATGGCCGTCCTCTCATGCTTAGTGCGGTACTCACGCGTACTCCTGAGTTGGGCCTCTCGCGTGTCAAGGCTACCCTCACCGCCGACGACCCTCCCATCCTGCCTCGTCGGCCTTCCCGAGCTCGCCCCGATGTAAGTTTTTCTCAATTTCATTCTCTTTCCGACATTCGTTCCTAGCTAAGTGGCTAAGTTGACGAGATGCGTTCCCTTTTAAAACTGTAGGCTGATTTCGAGGCGGCCTTCGATGCCGCTTACGCGACTATGAGAGACAGTATCAGTTGTGGGTACAGAAGAGCCAGGAGTATGAGGAGTGGAATGAGTTGAAGGATGCTGTAAGTTTCAACTTTTATATTTGCAAAATATGACAAGTCCCATTTCCTCTAGTTTGAACCTTCTTTTTCTACAACTCCTGACATCTAAACTATCTTGTAGGCTACCGAGAAGTTTTTTGCCACTGGAGAGCGGGAGGCGCTGCCTACGCGTCCACCTAGGCCTGGGATCCGCCCGTCGGCCCAACGAGGGAGTCGGTCGCTCGCACATACAGGCAAGGGACTCCGGTAAGTTATTTGCCAAACAAATTGTTACCGCCATGCTGTGCTTTCCAAGTTGCTAACTTGGACTCAAACATGTAGGGATCGAGTTGCTCGAGGAATGCACCCTTTGATCCTGCTTTTGCCTCGCCGACTTCGACGCGCGCGCTCGTGGTGCATGGCACTGGTGGTGCCTCGCCGGGTGCGTCGCGTGAGACCACACAGTCCCGTGGCTCACCGGATTCCCTGTGTGGTTCGACTGGCCCACGTGGTCGGTCGCCTATTCTCACGCGGTCAGAGATAGGTGGCTCGACCTCTCACGAGATGTAGGATTAGTTCGGGTGTTCCGGGTGTGAATTCGAACTATGTTTCTGTCATTTTGAGTTTGTATGAATGCGTGTATGAATTCGAATCATGTTTGTGTCATTTTGGATATCTATGTGATGTTTATGTGATGTTTCTGTCATGTTTTATAATTTGTGCAATTTTAATTGTATTTAAATTGTGCTAGAAACAAGCAGCAAGAATCAGCAATAAACTGGAAATATGGTCAAAGCTATTGCCGTCGGCGTAGAGCTCTCCCCAGTTGCACAGGATGATGCCACGTCGCCCTGGAAGGACCAAATGGTCACGAATACGCCGACGGCAATGCCGTCGGCGTACGGTACGTCCCAGACGCACCAGATCGCTCCACGTGGCACTATAGGCCGACGGCTTTGCCGTCGGCGTATTGGTGGAGCAGACGGGGACGGACGGGTTCCGTTTTTGTGGGCCCCACTGCGGCGTCGCCGACGGCGACGGATACGCCGACGGCATTTTGTCTACGCCGACAGCCCGCTACGCCGACGGAGATACGCCGACGGCGGCCGTCGGGGTAGGTGTACGCCGACGGCGATCGTGGCTACGCCGACGGCTTCCGGCCGTCGGCGTATTGTCTGTTTCCCGTAGTGACGAGCGCAAAGAAAACAAACATCAGGATATCATCTGTCTCGTTCATGTATTTTTTTACCGGAAAATTTGCCAATTGCCGCGCATGTTTTTAAGTTGTGGCTAAATTTATGACAAGGAAAATCTGGAACCAACCCAGACTGGATGGCAGATATTCCAGTTGCGTCATCATAGATTTTGTGAGATCTGATGTTTCCTTTTCACCATGACTTTTAACAATTGTCGTACAGAGTAAGCAGGAAACAGTTGTCACAACAGTGTATATCAATTCAAGAACAGATTTTATCGCAAACAGTACCCTCGATTTCAAGAATATGTATAAAATCACAGAAAAACACCAGGGTGGACATATCAAAGGTCGACACGCGGACAGGTGGAATCAATAACAGCTATTCCTCAGTTTCAATGCAGAAAAAGAGTTACTTTCCATAAACCAATATACTAGAATTAGTCATGAGTAGTTAAATTAGAAGAGGCAGAAAAACCGTGATTGATTGAGTTGCAACCTGAAGTTGGAAGGAGTTTCAGCATGTAGTGAAATAACATCAAGCATGTCCATTACCACTCCTGAATACTCCCTCCATACCATAAGATGTTTTAGGTATTTCAATACGGACTGCATACGGAGCAAAATGAGTGAATCTACACACTAAAATACATCTATATACATCCATATATAGTTCGTATTGGAACACCTAAAACATCTTATATTATGATACAGAGGGAGTAGGATACACTATTCTGAACTGGAGAAAAATGGTTTGATAGAAAAAACTAAAGTACTTGATATAGTTTCCCCCCCTTTTTTTGAGTTTAATAGTTTCCCCTTTTTGACGAGACATGAGAAATATCAGCGAAACCTGCTCTGTCTATAGAAGTCTTATGTATATTGATAAAAAACGAACTGCTGCAAGCCTTGCAGAGCATGTGAAATTGATTACATGGGGTGGTAAGCGTTTCTCTGCACTGGATGCAGCTGAAATCAACCGAAAGTATAAGCAGAACTGTTGAATGGTGTACTGATGTGTTGGCCCAAGTGGCCCAAAGCCCAATTACGTGAGTGACCTAGTTCAGTGTGTATCAGATAAGAGGTGATCAGGGAAGCAAGGAGGAACAAGCAGCCACAAACACACTCAAGGATAGATCAACACATGCGTCTTCTCTGAGGTATGTATCGGGGATTCAATATGGTATCAGAGCTAGGTTTGGCAGAGGAGGCAGAGCGACCGGCGGGGCTATTACGGCACGCGGTGGCGGCGGTGCCGGTGCAGCTGGCTGAGTGCAGCCGGGAGCTAGACGAGGGGCACCACGCGCGGGATGTGCACGGGGAGAAGGCGGCGCGGCGGCTGATGCATGCGGAACTCGAGCTAGAGTCGGAGTGCGCGTGCCGGCGATGTGAGGCGACGGAGGAATTTGAGTCCAAGATGCGTGCGTTGTGGGAGGAGCAGGCGGCTGCCGTGGAGCGACTGGAGACGGAGTACCAGGACAAGGTCGCGATGGAGGACGTGGTGGAGCTGCGTGCGTTGCAGCAGCGGAAGGAGGCCGTGCACGTGTCACGGGAGCAGAGGCCGCAGCCGACCAGGGAGAACGTTGAGGCAGAGCAGCTTGGGCGGCACGCGCTGACCACCGAGGTGATGACGGCCACGGTGCAGGAGCAAGCGAATGGACAGCTGCTAAGTGTTGGTCCTAGTGCTGCTGCTCAGGTGTTGCACGCGCAGCTGGCGCTGTTGCTAGGTGTTGGTGCTGCAATAGTTGCAGGTGCTCTGGGAGGAAGATAGAGGATACTAGTCTTCCAAGTTCGGCTGATTTTACGTGTAGAAATGAGGACAACATCGAAAAGGCCACTATTGCTGCTCACAGAATTAAACCGGAGTGGGTACTAGACTCGGGTGCATCTCAACATGTTGCAGGTGACTTCAGGGAATTTGAGTCATATGATCAGCACTCTCAAAGTAACACTATATGCACAGCTGACGGGACATTGCAGCCTATTAAGGGTATTGGGACCGTTCAATGTACACCTTCTATTAAGTTATCTTCAGTCCTTCATGTGCCAGCCTTTCCGGTTAATCTGGTGTCTATGAGTGCTCTAGTCGACCAGGTAGACTGTAGGATAACTGTTGACAGAAGAATGTGCTTGGTTGAGGACCGGACGACTGGACGGAGGATTGGGGTAGGAATAAGGCGTAGGGGACTATGGTACATGGACCGTGAGGGGCTTGGTCAGATGGGCAGCTTAGTGTTTGCAGCAATTGTGGAAGAAAGAGAGTCTGTGGCAATGAAACATCACTGCAGAATGGGGCATGTATCCTTTGATAAAATGTACAAGCTATTTCCTGGTGTAATGCATGGAGTAGATAAGAACAAACTGAAGTGTGATGCGTGTGATTTTGCAAAACATACAAGGACATCTTACGTGAGTAAGGGACTTCGAAGTATATCCCCATTCTTGCTTGTTCACTCGGATGTGTGGACTAGTCCTGTGGCGTCGGTTAGTGGGGCAAAGTATTTTGTGACCTTTATTGACTGTCACTCAGCATATGACATGGGTCTATTTGATGCGTCACAAGGATGAAACTTTCCAATGCTTCAAGACTTTCTATGCCTATGTAAAAAATCACTTCAATGTTCAGGTACAAGTGATAAGAAGTGATAATGGCACTGAGTATGTGAACAAAGTTTTTGGGGCTTTCTTATCAGAGCACGGGTTTTGCATCAAATGTCCGGATACTCCTCCTCAGAATGGAGTAGCAGAAAGGAAGAATCGACATATTCTGGAGGTTGCTCGATCACTGATGTTTACCATGAACGTGCCGAAATTCTTGTGGAGTGAAGCTGTGATGACTGCGACATACTTGATCAATCGCACATCATCGAGAGTACTAGGTATGAAGTCACCCTCTGAGTTACTTTTTGGAAAGAATGATTTTGTGGTTCCTCCCAAGCTGTTTGGTTGTGTCTGCTTTGTCAGGGACCACAGGCCATCTGTGGGAAAATTGGATCCACGCGCCGTAAAGTGTATCTTCATTGGGTATTCTTCTGGACAGAGAGGCTACAAGTGTTGGAGTCCTTCTGAACGGAGGACCTTTGTGAGCATGGATGTCACCTTTAGGGAATCCGAACCATTTTATGGTGAGAAAACTGATCTTAGTGGCTTATTTGACAGTCTTGACCATACCCAGTCTCCTGTGGTTGGTCAAGAGGGGGAGAGTGGTGGTAGTTGTGGGGGTGTCGATTCAGTGCGGCATCAACCAATTCGAGGTGATATTCTGGTACAACAAAGAGAGCAGCTAATAACGCCACTAAGTGAAGGACCGGTTGTGACTGATGAGGTGTCGAGCCAGGCAGGTGGTGCTCCCACACGGATTATTAGTGTGCCAAGGTGGACAGCAGAGCAAGAGAAGCAACTAAAGGTGTATACACGGAAGCGAGGCGATGGTGTTGCACATCCGGGGGAGCAACTAGATCATCCCCAAACGGAACAACGGGGTAGTACTGATGTGATTTCAATATCCTCTGATGAAGATCAGGCTGAAGGGCAAATTGCTTTGAGAAGAACTACTCGAGCAACAGCATGGATACCACCGGAACGGTTAGGGTTCAATGTTAATGATATTGGAAACTATGTTTCCTATGAAGCATTATCTCCGGCCTACAAAGCATTTGTTGCTTCTCTTCAGCTTGTGTCCCTTCCAACGAATTGGAAGGCATCAAAAGAGGATCCAAAGTGGCGAGCAGCTATGATAGAGGAACTGGAGGCATTATGTAAGAACAAGACATGGGTATTAACACCTCTTCCAACAGGAAAGAAGGCAGTCAGCTGCAAGTGGGTATACACTGTGAAGCAGAATGCAGAAGGAAAGATTGAAAGGTATAAAGCTAGACTTGTGGCGAGGGGGTACAGCCAGACCTACGGCATTGACTATGATGAGACCTTTGCGCCAGTAGCAAAAATGAATACTGTGAGGATTCTGATCTCCTGTGCAGCAAATTTTGGGTGGCCTTTACATCAACTTGATGTGAAGAATGCTTTCTTGCATGGCGACCTGCAGGAGGAGGTCTACATGGAGATCCCACCTGGGTTCTCTACTTCTCAGACTATTGGCAAGGTATGTAGGTTAAAGAAAGCTCTCTATGGCCTGAAACAATCTCCGAGAGCATGGTTTGACAAATTCAGGCGTGCTGTATGTAATATGGGGTATGGGCAGTGTAATGGTGATCATACACTGTTCTACAAGCATGCAAAAGGGAAAATCACTCTACTTGCTGTATATGTGGATGATATTATTATCACAGGGGATGACAAAGAAGAAATTGCAAAGTTGAAAGAGTCTTTGGGTAAGGCGTTTGAAGTCAAAGATTTAGGCCGACTTAAATACTTTCTGGGCATAGAAGTGGCGAGGTCCACCAAGGGGATTTCACTATCTCAGAGGAAGTATACTTTAGATCTCCTAAGTGATGTAGGGATGCTAGGATGTCGGCCAGCCTCAACTCCAATTGATCAAAACCACAAAGTGACAGCTCAGTCAGGAGAGCCAGTAGATAAAGAGAGATATCAAAGGTTAGTTGGGAGGTTGTTGTACTTATGTCATACACGCCCTGATATTGCCTTTAAGTAAGTGTGGTAAGCAGGTACATGCATGAACCTAGGAGTGATCATCTTGAAGCAGTGAATAGAATCCCGAGGTACTTGAAGGGACTCCAGGAAGGGGGTTGTTATTTGAGAGTAACAAGCACCTCGTGATAGATGGGAACTGTGATGCAGATTGGGCAAGTTGCCTAGATGATCGTAGATCAACCTCAGGTTTTTGTGTCTTTGTTGGTGGAAATTTGGTATCGTGGAGAAGTAAGAAGCAGGTTGTTGTGTCCAGGTCGAGTGCCGAGGCAGAATATAGAGCTATGGCTCAAGGGCTAAGTGAGATGTTGTGGACAAGAAATTTACTTGAAGAATTGAAGATATTGAAGACTAGTTGTGTTAATGTGTGGTGTGATAACAAATCAGCAATCAACATAGCAAACAATCCAGTACAGCATGACAGAACCAAGCATGTGGAAATAGACAGATTCTTCATCAAAGAAAAGCTAGATGCTGGGATCATCAAGATAGAGCATGTGAGTTCAGGACTACAGATTGCAGACTGTCTAACTAAAGGATTGGGAACAAAAGAATGTAGCCTAGCATGTGACAAGATGGAAATGATAGATATCTATCACCCCTCTTCAGGGGGAGTGTTGAATGGTGTACTGATGTGTTGGCCCAAGTGGTCCAAAGCCCACTTACGTGAGTGACCTAGTTCAGTGTGTATCAGATAAGATAAGATGTGATCAGGGAAGCGAGGAAAAAGCCGCCACAAACACACTCAAGGATAGATCAAGACATGCGTCTCCTCTGAGGTATGATCGGGGATTCAATAAGAACTTACCTGATAAACTATTGGCGATTACGTACGCCACAGGTACCCACCATCAGTTCGACTCATTTCCCTCTTAACAGACAAGTCTAGGCAGAAACAATCATCCAGGCCAGCCATAATGACATTTTGAGAATATCACTAGTCCCTTTGTATAGGAAAAGCTATCATAAGTTTTGCTACAAGAAAATATACACCGATGTTCCGAAAATATTATGTCGCAAAATTTAGCTCCCGCTTATCTTTGAAAGAAACAAAATTTAAGTCGTCATCTTCGTCTTCCTCGTAATCATCATCATCGTTGTCTTCATCATCAAAACCACTGCTCCTGGCCCCGTTTCTACCATTCATATCACTTGCTGTGGATGCACCATTTAAGGAATGGCGATGCCCAGTATCAGTTAGCCCACCTTCATGCACATCAGCACCAACGACACCTAAACCTGAGGCCATCCCGTTGGGTTTTAGGTCAAGCTGAATTGCACCATTCCCCGTCAGCTCATTCGCTTCTTGTTGTTCTTCAGGTGTTTTGGCAAGAGAAAGTAGGATGTTCTTGGCTTTCTTGTCTGGTGGGTATCCACGTGTTTCCATTTCGTTGAACCAAATCACAGCATTCCCAAAATCTGAGTTCCTGCCATGTACATCCATGATGGTAGTGAAGATAGTTTGATTGGGTTCGACACCCTGCACCCGCATTCTCTCATACACTCGCATTACTTTCTCAACATCATCCAATTTCGAGTAGCCTTTCATCAGAGTTCCATAAACAACAACATTTGGCCTCAAACCATCCTCTTTAAGCCGACGGAAAAATTTCTCAGCCCCATCCATATCAGAAGCATTTACATAAGCTAAAAGCATTGTTGTGTAAGAGCAGAGATCAGGTTCAACCCTGCAAAAGCAAATAGTGTGACAAGGTGAGAAACTAGCAGTTACACCTTTCTGAAATTCAAATTCAACAATACAAGTCATACCTGTGTCTTCTCATAGTCTTGAAAACTGTTTGGGCCTCTTCAACTAATCCAGATATTGCGAATGCATCAAGCAATATGTTATACGATTTGCGTGTTGGCCTGGAAAAATAACATTGAATGAGATCACCAATAACATATTCTAGATTACCTCCTATGAGAAAACATTGATCTGATGGCTATTCTTCAGCGAAAATGTGGTGAACTTGTCCTTTTTGTTTAAATTGTGCAAGCAACAGAGTACAACTTGGTTTATTTAAATAGAACCACATAATTTTTTTCCTCTTATTTTCGGATTTGAAAAGACACGCTTTATCAAAATCACATGGCCCGGCATGAAGTTTGTGCCGATATGACAACTCTTTGACGTGCGTAAGACTGTGTACATGTGCTATCTATACGGAAAACAAGTCATCAGATGGATGGAGTGTGTGCTCACAGCTTAAACATTACAAGCTCATGGCTTTAACAAAATTTTGCCAACAACTGGACTCATCATTACACAAGCCAGCAATGACCAATTCTCAAGCCTCAACGTATTGAAATGAAATCAAACCTGATTCCAGCATCAAGCATCTCTTCGAACACCGCCAATGCTTCATCTTCCCTCCTGGCTTTCCCGTAAGCTTTGATGAGCAGGGAATAGCTCACAACATCTGGTTTTAGTCCGGCTCTTTGCATCTAAAAGTTATGGCATTTGTTAGGAAAAACAACTAAACTAGTTTATATCTTTAAGTCTGTAGCAGCACACGACACATTGATTGTTGAGTTAAGCTGTAGAAGCACCTGATCATAAATACTTGAAACTTCCTTATAATCTGCTTCAAATGACATCAAACTATTAAAAGTGACTGTAGACTGTGGGATTCCTCTCTCGGGCATCTGCGCGAATAGCTTACGCGCCTGGGTATAGTCACCAGCCTTCTTGTACATATAGATCATCATATGAAACATCTTCTGGTCTGGCTTAAAAAAATCTCTTTTTTCATTAAGAAGGTCCTCAAATATAGCTTCAGCTTCCTTATATTTGTCACCCTGACAGCAACCGGCAAAATATTGGTTAGGGACTAAGGTAGAGTAGTTGAGGAAATGATATAACTATGCTATTTTTTTTTTGATAGATGCATAGGTGGAAACACAAAAGCGCTCGACAAGAGATGGGAATATATTATGAAAGTGTTGCACAAGAGATGGGACCGTCGGAATCGGAACTTTCAATAGCAGGCTGTGGAACAGTACTTGCAGAATGGCCAAAATATCAATGACTAATGAGTAACAAAGAGAAGAATTTGATAAGACTATGAGTTGACGTCTAGTATAAACAAGAGGATTACTATGCATAAATAAATAAAGACCTATCCTCTAATTGTGGTCTCTGCTTGCGTGGCTGCTAATGCTTTTGTTAGACAAGTAACAATTTTGGTTCAAGCTCCCATATGATGCAAGGATAGATATTTTATCAAATCAATTGTATTGCCAGTTTGAAACCAACAAATCCCAAGCTCATGAAATTTCTAGTAAAAGGAAAATCCGTCCACTTTATAAGTCGTGAGGGTTCAAGTCTCTATCCCCAAACCCTCCTTTATTCCCTAACACCTGCACTAGCATGTGTGTTATCTCCTCTCTATCCCAAAGGTATTAACAAGATTTTTATGATTAGTCCCGAGGCCATAGGCAATAGGGTGTGACAGTTACGGCATTTAGCAGCCGAACAACTTGCCTACTTGGCCTTAGAAACTATTGCAAGTTTGAAACCAACAAATCCAAGCACAACCTGCACTAGTATGTGTGTTCTCCTCCCTAGCCCAAAGGCAAAGGTGTTAACAAGATTCTATTCGTCCTAAGCCCATTGACAATCACAGGTCAGTTGAAGTGCAACAATGTCAGATCATGGCCATGAGTGACTTCTGGCCCAAATGTTATTTTTGATAAGACATGCTACAGTATGTCCAACATCTAACTGATTTCAAGGATGTACAAGTGGGTTTCATACATAATTATGTATGAAACTCAACACCATTATGTTGGTAATTTTGCATGTAGTGCTCTCAGTATTACATGGTGTTAGCTTCACAGGAAGCTTCCAATGAAACGACCACCAAATTCTACAATTTTGTTATTAGTATATGACGCTGAATCAAAGTAACAAACCGAATTATTACCACTAATTCGACAAAAGAGTAATCATTAATTTTGTGAGCAGTTTTTCATATAGTACTTTGGTAGCTAAACCATTAGACTATATAACAAAAGAGTAATCCTGGATATGGCAAGGACATTGCTTGCGTCTTGGCAGGGAAGGCTTCAGAGGACCTAATCAGGAAGGTGGAGAAATCTCTCAAGACGGTTTCTATCAGGGGCAAAAGAAGAAAGAAGGGAATAGCAAGGAAAGCTTCGAAAGATGCGTGATCCTAGAGTTGCGCAGTTGTTATAGGTAGATGGACGTTGTTGCTTTGGGTGTTGCTTGCTTTAGGTGTTGCTCTCTGTAGCTGCTGTGTGGGCTCCTCCCTGTGGTGTTGGTGTTTGTTGTAGGGTTTTCGCCCGGTTTCTTCCGCTAATAAACCGGGCACCCTCTTCTTAATAAATGATAAGGCAAAGCTTTTGCCTTTGTTTCAAAAAAAAAGTGAGAGGTCAATTAAATGCGCACCTCAACAAGCGATTTCAAAATTATTTGATATGAAATAGGCGATGGTTCAGGGCCTGATGTCTGCATCTTATGAAATACAGCCTCAGCCTTTTGGTACTGCTTGGCTCTTCCGTATGCTTCCATCAGAGCTGTCTGAGATATCACAGTTGGCCGGTAACCTTTCTTGTTCATGTACTTCAGAACCCTTTCCGCCTTGCTAAAATCTCCCAACTTTCCGTAAGCCGTGACAAGCATCAAAAAGTCCATCTCACTGAAGTCCCACCAATGCTGTGTTCTAAGCCATTCAAGAACCTGAAGTAAAAAAGGCACAAGACATTTAAATATTTCAGAATTCCTCAAAGCACATTGCTCGTGGATTGAAGAGTCTCTGGTAGATGCTAAGTCACCAGGAAACTTTCAGATTTGACTAATATGCTGCAAGTGGATATACCTCGCTGACGAGATTCCATTTTTTGAGCTGTTTGAACCGCACAAGAGTCCCAAGAACCGCATCCCTTGGCATTGGCTCCTTGGAGTTTCGTTGAGTCTTCAGAATGGATACAGCCGATCCTGACTCCTCTATCTCGTTCATCATTCTCCTCCAGTTCTTTTGCTTGGCCTCATCAGCAGCATCCTTGAAGACCTCGTCCCTCTTCTTCCGCACAAACTTTCTGGGTGCCAACATTCCCTGGCAGACCACCTGAAGCCTTCGATTGCTCTTGATCTTCACATTGTAAACAAGCAAACCGCAGGATACCTTTGCATTGCTGACACCATGAAACATGTTTCAAACAGATTAAAACAAGGAAACGACCATCGAGGCATGAAAAAGGGAAATGCAATACAACAGGTGCAAGCAGCCTTTTGTTCATAAAGAATCATAAATACTAATATAACAGATGTGGACATAACATTAGATTCTCTAATGCCTGTACAATAGCAACTTGGATGCACCCACATGGCGACAACCCCTGGTTATAGTGCCCATCCACACACTTTTTTCCAGGCAAAATACAAATGACATTATTATATCTATATGACATATCTGACCGAAGAATTGAAAAATATCCACTTCAATGCATACTTTTAAGTGTTTTTAAGAGGAAGCAGTACAAAAAGACCTGGCATTTCGACGAGATAGAAGGTCAATAACTACTTCAGCAATCAAACTCTGGGCTTCCCCTTAACCAACAAGGACCCAGAACGTACAGCTGCTCATCGGCACACTCTCTCACCAACGAATTACAGGGTCTGTTAAAGTTTCACCTAAGATCAAACCCAACGAAGGGAGAGAACAACTTATATCAACTTGGTCAACATGCAACAAAATTACGGTGGAAAATTGCAGCATAAACTACTTGCTGTTGAACGAACAATGCTCCCGTCGCACCGAAACCCATCCCGGAGCCAAAATGGCAAAATCCACGCCACGACCACAGGTTAGGCACGCATTATTAGGAACGAAATGTACAAGGCCGGTCTACAGCGAGTTCGCGCAGAAGCACGAGAAACCCTCTGAACTAAACCAACCTGACGTAACAGCGAATTCTTCCGAGACCCCCTTCCCCGCACTCGACAGGCGCAACAGGCGGTAGTCGGAACCGGCGAGGCGAGGGAGGAATAATTAGCAGAGGAGGGAGAGGGAGCGCGGTACCAGAGGCTGGAGGAGAAGGAGAGCGGGGACTGGGAGCCGAGCGTTCCCATCGCCGCCTCCATCGCCGGCGCGCCCGAGCTGGAGCAGCAGCAGCGGGAGCGGGAGAAGGAGGAGCCTTATCGGCAGAGGAGCTTAAACCCCACTGTCTTTCTCTGTCACCGCTGTCCGTCTGCGGATGAGGAGGAGGAGGAGGAGCAGCAGGATCTTTTCAGCGTTTTCGTGGGCCGGATAACGGTTCGGCCCATCAGAATGTTCGATGAGCCCCTCGGTCCAGCTCCGCGTCGAGCCCATATCAGAAGCCGAACTAAAAGGGAACCAGACCCTTGAGGCTTTGCTTTCCCCGGTTCGCCGCCGCCGCCTGCTGTGATGGAAATCCGCCGAGTATGCGAGGTGATCGAGTGGGGAGAGCCCTAATTTTGGTGGAGATTGCGGCTGTGGTGGGGTTTTGACACCGATGGTGCTGGTTCCGTTACGCGTTTGGTTGTTGGTTTTCGGGGAAGGCGCGCCGCCGGGGCTGGAGATGGCGAGGGCTGGACACGATGTAATTGGAATTGGAGTTGGAGGAGATAATTCGCGTCGGTTAGGCGTCAGCGGGCGACGAAGAAGCTCCACCATGTCTGCAAGCACGTCTCCGATCGAGCACCGCCAGCCGCGTGCACATCATCCGGGAAAGACTAGTCGGGATGGGAGTATCATAGCTAATATCATGCATGCCACGTTGGTAAAAATCTGATGTGACATAGTATTTAATGAAGAAAGAGAGGATGGTGGCATCTACCTATGTTACGGTATCATATCATATAAAATAAGATATTTTAATAGCAAGCTAATCTTGTACATATATTTGTATTGGGATACTACAAACAAATAAATGAGATGTGGCTATGATACTACTATATGATACTATGCATTGTAGGGTTAGTATCATACACTAGTATCGTATACATGATACCGATTTATGATACTACCCATTGTGAGTTTGTGACTAGTCTAAGTGGGTAACCCATTCATTCTAGGCCCCCTTTAAATTTTGACTCGGAATTTGACTATGAACCTGACTAACAAAATATAAATTATCTGTTATAAAAATTGGACTGTTAGGCATGGCGTCAGGTAGGAGTTCGCGGGCGATTTCCGGCGGCTGCGAGTGAAGAAGCTCCACCCCGTCTGCCACCACATCTCCGATCGAGCACTGCCGGCCGCGCGCACATCGACGTCGTCCAGGTAACCCAGTCACTATAACTTCTATGAGTCGTCCGGGTTTGTAAATCTCCTTTTAACTTTGAGTTAGACTTTGACTATGAATATGATTACCAAAATATAAATGTCACAACAATTATACAGTTGAAACCCTTTTCTAATACGGTCGAAATAGTATACCTTTTGTGACATATAATTCGTATTTGATTTGTCAAATTCATGGCTCAAAACTCAAGGTGACTTTCCAAACACAACGGAGGGAGTACTTTACAAGTTGGCTTACTGTGGGCATTGTTCTCATATTTATTTTCATAGAGATATTTTCACTCAGCTTCGGTATACTGCTTGTGATAAATATTTGTGGTAGTGATCTAGTGATCGCTTCCTCATCTCAGCAGAAAATAAAAATTCAATTTTACAAGACTATTTGAATCGTGAGCACATACTGCGTGCTTGCTGTTGTGCAAAATCACTATATCGATACTTTTTGGGATTTAAATGTTGTTGCATATTAACTTTATCTAACCATCCCCATATATCTTTAAATCAGGTGGAGTGCAAAATGTATAAGAATAGGACATGAATATATACTTTGTACAAGTGTATGAAATGGCGTAGAGATATATGATATGAGACATGGCAAACATATAAACATGAAAAAAACAAGTGCACAAGATATATGACAATATATCTTTAAATCCAGTGGAAAAAATGTGTAAGAATACGGCATGGATATATACTTTGCACAAGTGTATGACATGGCAAACATATACATATGAAAAGAACAAGTGCACAAGATATATGCCAATAAATGAAAACTCAACATAGATCCATGATTAATAATATAGCAAATCGACATAGAAGTCAACGTTCTATCGCACACATAAGAACCAACAACACAATAATTATTAAAGAGTTACTCCGAGTTCGTACGTGATTCATTTAGCATCGCTCACAGAGGAAACACTTTTTTTTATTGAAAGCTACGCGATGCATTCTTTTCAAAACAATGAACGATATTACATACCACTATAATTGATTCACATTTAAAATCACCCTAGACTACAGATCACTTGATTCTAACTAAAGACTTACCTGAGTTGTTTTCTATATTGGTGTGCTTATGATTCAGCTCCATGCACGAGTTAAATGGTCTAGCTTATTCAGTTACCCTATTGTATTTTTTGGGGAACCATCTATCTTTCTTGTTACCATTCAATTTGATCATCGCAAAGTTAACTCAATATAATCCCATCCAAGCCTTTTTTCACTTGACTAAGCTTTCATGGGATCTTCATTTGGATTATTCTAAATCTAGTGTTGTCAATAGCTTAAAAAAAGTGGGCATAAGAAACACAGACATTATCGTGGAGTTAGTAGGTGTACGTGAATGCTTGCATGTTGTGCTTAACACATTCTTCCCTTCGCCGTGTTGTAACACTTATGGTATTTCAGTTAGATGCATTACAACAGAAAGTTCAATAGTTTTTCTACTCCTACCAGTTGTTGCGCAAAGAAATAACAAAGTATTCTTATCACAAGCAGAATAAGACAAAACCTTCTTAACCAAAAATTACAGTAGTACTAATTACGAACCTCCATCCCAAATTAGTTGTCGCTGAAATGAGTGTGGATTCACTCATTTCAGCGACAACTAATTTGGGACGGAGGGAATACTAACAATAGATGTGAGGTTGCTGTGGTGAATTCCTATAACCCCTACTGATCACGGTTAATACAACCTACTTGGTCAAAACAGAGCCCATATGACATGTGGCTGCAAGCTAATAATAAAATGATTGTCTCCAATCTCTTTAATACTAGGTGGCTTCACGCAAATTATGAACTTGCACCATGGGTAATTACCATAGACATGAACTGTAGACATGGGCGTAGACATGGGCCAGTCATATATTCCAAAATTCCACTAACACCCATGTACTTCATTAAACTCAGTTGTTTTCCCCTATTTAACTATCAAAACACTTTTAACAGCAAGATTAAGTTTAATGGGTATCAAGAAGAAGGTAAAAGGCCGATAGTTATTCTAACTGTAATTTCATAGCATAATACAGTAATAATCCTATCATGCATAATACAAAACGACCAGAGCATATAATAAAATAACAGGTAATTCATGGCCAAAATATCACTTGCCTTGCATTAGTTTTTTTTGAAGTATGCATGATATGATGATTATTATTATATTATGCTATACTATGTTATGCAATTCTAGTTAGAGTAGCTATCAGCTTCTTACCTACTTAATAGCCATTAAACTTAGTTGAATGCTTAGTCTTGCTGTGAAAACTGTTTTGGTAGTTGAATAGGGGAAACCAACTAAGTTTGATAAACTATCTGGGTGTTGGTGGAATTTTTGAGTGGGTGACTACTCAGGGGCACCATGTATATGGTTGCCCATGGTGGAAGTTCACAGTTGTGGAAAGCTACCAAGTACTAAAGAGATTGGAGACAGTCCTTGTGTTTTTAGATTCAACTACAACCACATTTTATATGGTCTCTGTTTTGATTGAGTAGCTTGTGCGAACTTGGATCCGACGTGACCAGCAGAGGTAGGTAGGCATGGGTTCCCACGGTAATTGGGAGTTACTTCTGAAATGTCTCGTCTTGATCTTCTCCTTTCCATCTCACAATTTGAGTGTTATGGATATTTGGGTTGATTGGGTCCTTTCCTGTTTAGATGTACTTTTTGGTTCTCCTGTTTAGTTCCTTTCGTGTTTTGCTTAGGGGCGACTTTGGTGGACACTTTATCGGGACCACCAACTACAACGTTATGTCCTCCAAACACATGTGCATCTTCGTTGTCGAAGCTTCTATGAACATCTGCTTCATTCTTGTTCTCATATTTTTTTATTATGTCATGTAGATAATCTGTCAACTGATCGAACACGATTGGGTCATTGGATGCCACATGGAATACTCCTAACCCTAACAGTTGGCTATATGTTTTACGCTGCCCTGACTCTGACCAACCCCATCCAAACAGATCGCTCGTGCGCCTCGGAGGCAAGTCATATGTCGTCTTTTTGGATAAGCGTCTGAGAATTAAACACTTTGGCATTTCAGATATTTTCAGATGCTTCAGTACATATAGGATATGCTTGCAAGGGAGGCACACACGATCCATCATTCGACAACTACACTTTATAGTTCCTTCTAAGTCTTTAGAAGTGTATTGCACGCCGAACATGTATTTACGGTTATTCTTCCATGTAACTATAAACTGTCGAGAGTCCGATCCCACCGCGTTCTCAAGAATCTCGTGGTCACCAATCTTCTTGCAAAAGGTAGAAATTTGCCAGAGTAAAGGCGTGGGCAGTAGACTTCTCAATCTTCTTCGAATCAGTTATTGTAATCGGTTTAGACTGTGAAGCCATGCAGTAATCGTTCGCCTCTCTTGTACGGATGCGAACAATGGCATTCTCAACTAAGCTCATACCGAAGTCAAGGTGAAGGTGAAGGCGGGACTTCAAACTTTCACTCTTTTGGTTGCTTCGCATACTAAGGAAAATTCATCGAACATATAAGAGGCGGAACACATTAACTTCTTCCTATACATCCTTCTTAGCCATTATTTGCTTAAATCCGTTTGCCATTTAGAAACAAACGCGTGCCATCTCTACTCAAAGACGGCATGTGAAGTGGTGTAGTATACAAGCGACAGAAACAAAGGTAATGACTTGAAACTGAGATGTTGCTTCATTTTTATTTCTCTATATGCCACTAACATAAGCGGTGCCTCATGTCTTTAAGGACACTATGAATTCATCCGATCATGGCAGCGTCCCCATAAGTTATTACAGACTTTGGTTTCTTCTGACTCATTGCTCTCACGAATGACTCAAGCACCCAAGCATAGATATCCTTGGTCTCGTTTGAAATGATGGCGCAACCAAACACCATAGTCTTACAGTGACTGTTCAGACCGACAAAAGGAATGAATAGCATAGCATATCGATTCATCTTGTATGTACTGTCAAAATCAATCAGCACGTCAGCAAAATCTTAATAATCCTTTTTAGCTGGAAATCTTAATAATCATGACGTGACTGAGAATCACACCAGAACATGCTTTTCATATTTCCTTTTTATCTACTTGGTACTCAAAAAAGAAACTCGAGTCCCTCTCCCTGCTGCTGAGCATAATTCCAATGGTTGTGTTAACATCGCCTTTTGCGAGCAGCTTCCTCTTCACGTTGGAACACATGTTGTACAATTCCTTGTGCACAAAGACTACATCTTGATACGCACCATGTTTACTGATCATATTGTTCATTATTAAATGCTTACTCATCCCAACTGCTCACAACGCTAAGATCTCGGATTTATGGAAATCCTTGATATTTCTGTGAGATATGAGAAAGGGGACTTCGTCTGATCTAGCTAGGATATGGTTGTGATTTTCTACTTGCCAACAAATCATTTGCAACTGGATCTATCAAGTTTAACATCTAGAGGCGCATTGCAGTTGCATCGAGTCTCAGGTCTTAGCCTACTCTTACGCCTGCCCATGTTTAGAAACTTTCTATTCCTTTTTCCTTCTCTCAAGCACACGAAACGCCCGCGGCAAAGAAAAAAAAGGATAGCAAGGTCCTCAACATGAAGATGATACCTCGGTGGCCTTGGCCATGAGACACTTGGCGGATTGGATGGGAATGTTCTCATTGGAGGATTGAAAGAGAGAAGGAGTTGTTGATGAAGTAATAGCAATAGCGGCAACTTCACTTCTGGTTTCTTCTTCATCGTCTTCTTCCCCGGACATGTACTCCTCTCTTGTCACCAACACCATTCTTGAAGGTGGCTTCTTGTTGGGAAAGTTCTTCTTGAAGAAAGGTTTTGTCGTGTCTCGGGTGACGGACACCGGGAGTAGATGATACCCCTTTTTAGGTTTGGCACGGGGCACGAAGGAGGCTGGAAGACGCCTTACCCGGGAGCAAGGACGCCAAGTTCTTCGTCGAGAGGGAGAGATCAAACAACACAGCAGGACACAAAGAGTTACCCAGGTTCAGGCCGCCCGGAGGCTAAAAGCCCTACTCCTGCATGTCTGGATTGAGAGGTTCATCATGGAGTGGTGTACAAGGGTGTTCTGGGGTGAACCCGGCAGAGTTTCGGCCGGAGGTAGACGAAGAGCAGATCCTGCCCTGGGGAGATCACCTCTCTCTCTCTACCTTCCAAACCCTAGTCTAGTCTTGCCGAGCTCTAGCTTGCTTCTATCTTGGTTCCTCCCCTCTCTTCGGTGCCATGGTCCTCCTTTTATAGGCTAAGGGGATCCGACATGGGCACGCGAGAGGTGTGAGGGGTCTTGGTGGGAAAAACCCCTCGGCGGTCCTTGGAGGAGACGTGGCACTCCCTCCTCCAAGCGTTCTGAGGAGGGCGGCGTGGTCGTCCGCCCTTGGAAAAGGTGGACGGACAAAGCCTGTCCGCCCCACCAACTACGCTCGTGGCAACGTCACCAGGGCGCGGCCTTCATCTTGGCGCCCAAGTCTTCCACCAGCTTCCGGCGAGCTGGCGATCTTATCCTCTCGATGGTACGGATGGATACCCGGGGCGCGCCTGGCCTCCTGCCGGGAGCACGGACCCCGGGTGTCTTGCCTGGTTCTCCGGGCGAGGGGGTGACCCGGAAGGTCACCTGGTCCTTAGCCGCAGAGACTTGATGTCGAACTTGTCGGGTGTCCTTGAGGCAGATGGGCTAACCCATCTGCTGTACTTGACTCCTTGCCTTGTCCATCTTCTTGGTGGGCCCCAGCGGAGGACCCACTTTGGCAGCATCAGGGGAACCCCATGTTCCACTGCTGCGACAGTAGCCCCCGGGCATGGTCCCGGCGGCTCTTGCTTCAGTTGCTGCCGGGCTATGGCCAAAGAGTTGGCCAAAGTGGGTACCCGGCGCCTTGCTTCGGTCCATCAATCGTCGTGATGGTCTTGGAGTTATTCCGCTCGGGGGAATAACTGAGTTTGCCTCCTCGATTCCCGCTGCGGGGAAGCTGTGAAGACGGTTGGAGAGAGAAGCTCCGCGCGCTATAAAAGCGGACGAACGCCTCGCAAGTCCCCATCTCTTCTTCCTTGACCCATCTCTCCCTTCCCAGGCCAACAGCTCCAATGGCGAGAGGAAAGAGAGGAGTGGGACGTCCTCGAGCTTCGGCCCCGACGGAGAGAAGCTCCGGTGGCCGCGGAAACGCCGCCTCAAGAGGGCGAGCGAAGCGAGGTGGTGGAGGCAGAGGAGCCGTGAGGTGCGGAAGAACTCCTTCTCCGTCCCCACGGGCTGCAATCCACACGAGCTTCGCGCCCTACGAGTTCATCCTGGATTTGCGCCGCAAGATCCGCAGCCGGATTGACCTTCCGGACTCCTTTGCGATGGCGATGGAGAACAACCGGCCTCCGGGCTTGTGGCTGCAGGTGGAAGGCTGTCCAAACGGCCCCTCCTGGATCTCGGTGGAGTACACCGTCGACGACTCCATGCTCCTTGGTCAGGGGTGGAAGTCATTCGCTCGCTCCCGCCGCCTGACCCGGGGGCAATACCTTGCCTGCAAGTATGACGGAGACGCCACACGCCGTGAAGATCTTCCGTGCTGCAGGAGGGCGCGTGGAATGCTGCGCCGAGAGTGAGAGCAGCAGCAGCTCCGGCTCCTTCGACGAGGATGAAGATGAGGAAAACTCATCTAGCGTCAAGGCCGAGGAGAGCTAGCTTCCCTGAGGGCGAGGAGCTTCAAGTCGGCGGTCCTGAAGATGTCCTTGACCTCCTTCTTGGCCGCCTCGTCGACGTACTTCTGGAAGTAGCGTCTTCCATTGTACGGTGGTGCTCCTCGCGCGCCGGGAGCCAATCTTTTTGTTTGTAAAAATTAGCCCCCGCTGTAGATCTTGAAATGAAGAAGAACTTGTTCTCCTTTTTGTCTCTTGGCCTTCGTGTCGTACTTGATGTGAATGGGAGCGGTTTTTCCAAACGCGCCCCATTAACGCGGCAGCCGTAGCGCCAAGGGGTAGGTGGAGCATGGGAGGCCTATAAAAGGCCCTCCAGACTCCAACTCCCTTGACACATCTTCTCGCCTTGCTCCTTTCTCTTCCCCCCATAGATCGCAAGCAATGTCTGGAGGGAGGAGATGTCCTGTCCGACGTGTCGACGGCGGAATCCACTTTCCGAGGCACGGTGGAGGCCCACGAGAGCGGAAGCCCGAACCACCGGAAAGGACGAGGTCGTTCCCCGCCCTCGGGTCTCCTTGGTTTTCCCGCGGTGGGGAACATCGCCGGTTCTGCCGCCATGGAAGCGTCGGTGGCGCTGGCGACCCGGAAGGACACCATCAAGATGGAACTGTGGAAGGAGGCCGCAGGCAATCAGAGATTGATCCGCCTCCTCTGCGACCTTGACGATGTCTTCAAGGTAAAGTTGCCTTGGTTTTGGCAATACGATCCTTGGGAAGAGCCTGCGCCTTGACTCGATCTCTTTCCTTCGTACAGGATGAGGAGGACATCATGGATAAGTTCGTGGACCACGTGCACCTCCTCTGCAGCCAGCATGTGCCGGGGTTCGCCCGAAGTTCCCCGGCCCGTGGGACCCCTGAAGATCCTGCGCGAATGCCCTCCTTCATCCCAGGCGTCCCCGGGAGTCCGGAGTTCACCCGGCAGGCGAAAACAGAACAGAAGACAAGTCTGCACAGCCAGTGACCCTGGACTGGCCTTAGTAGCATAGGCTTGTTATGTAATCAAGAAGTTGCACAGCTGAATGTAATTCGAATTGTAATTCAGAATTTAAATTCAGATGAATGCAACCTAGCCTCAACTCCCGGGGTCATGTCCCAAATCTTCCTTTGCACTAACGCGCTGTCAAGTTTCAGAGGAGGTCCCTTAGGTGCCAGATACCCTGACTGTTCCGCACACAGTAGTGGTACCCCTAAGAGCGCTATACCTTCCGGGTGTCTGACTCCACTGTCCACAGGTACTTGGCCAGAGGGAAACGGACCGTTCGCTGGGGTGGTAGCATTACCCCCGCAAAGGCTCTCATCAACTGTCAAGCATGCGCAGGTCGATGGTATATTGACTCCGAGCGAGATGTTATGCCTAAGTGCAGGATGCTGATGCAAGGACTTAGCTGTTTTTCTGCCGCGTCCTCGATCCATCCTGTCCCTCCCGGGTATCCAACTCCTTAACCGCTTTCCACCGTCAGCTCCTGTCCCGGGAAGGCGCTGCACACAACAAACTTTCAGTAGGAAAGAATGGACCCTCTTTTCATGTCGAGATAGTGTTTCATCCGGAGCAACCCGCAAGCAAAGTTGAATGTGCATTTCTGTGCTTAGGTTCGTTAAAACACAGCACTGCCCGTTCACTCCTTTCCGCGGCAGTACGGCACGATCGGGTGGCAGTGCCTACTGATAGGCCACTCGCGCTCGACCCGTCAGCCACCGGCACCATGTCAGCCCCCTGCTTGGGGGTTGTTACGGATAACACACATCTCGACATAAATTGAGGCTCACGGAATTGAAACACTTATCTTTTATTTCTTGGCGATGACTTCTTACACCCTATTACAGAACACTAGCCCCTTGGGCGTGCTTAGCGGATTCGACGTTTGGCGATTCATGTTCGTAATTAGGGGTAGAACTTGCGGAGATTCTCGATGTTCCAGGCGTTGCCTTCCGGCCTGCCGTTCTCGTCTTCCAGATAGACTGCTCCGGGTCTCAGTGTATGAGTAACCCGGTAGGGTCCTTCCCACTTGCTTGACATCTTGTTCAAGCCCTCGAGATTTTGCATCTTGCGGAGAACCAGGTCTCCCTGCTGTAATTCCCGGGATCGAACATGACGGCTGTGATACCGGCGCAGCCCTTGCTGGTATCGAGCAGACCGCAATGACGCCCGACAGCGCATTTCCTCCAGGATGTTAATGTCATCGATCCTTTGCTCAGCTTGGGCATTTCATCATATGCGAGTACCCGGGGGATCCGTGCCTTAGCTCTGTTGGCAGGACAGCTTCAGCTCCATAGACAAGGAAGAAAGGTGTTCTTTGGTGGCTCGGCTTGGAGTTGTTCTGATGGACCACACACACTGGGTAGGTGATCAATCCAATTTCTCCCCTTGTTCTCCAGCTTGTCAAATGCTTTGGTTTTCAGACCTCTTAGGACCTCCGCATTGGCTCGCTCCACTTGACCGTTGCATCTTGGATAGGACACTGATGCAAAGCACACCTTGATGCCCAATTCTTCACAGAAGCTGAGGAAGGCTCGACTTGTGAACTGAGTGCCATTATCCGTGATGATTCTGTTGGGTACTCCGAAGCGGTAGACAATCCCCTCGATGAACTTGATGGCGGCCTGGGCCGTCTGGCGTGGTACTGGCATTACTTCAACCCACTTCGTGAACTTGTCAATAGCCACAAAGAGGTATTCATGTCCGCCAACTGACTTTGGCAACTTGCCGACGATGTCTAGCCCCCAGACTGCAAACGGCCAGGATATTGGGATTGGTTGCAGTGCTTGAGCTGGCTGATTGATGTTCTTCGCGTAGTATTGGCAAGCTTCGCAGGTCTTGACCATTTGCTCGGCGTCGTGCAGGACTGTTGGCCAGTAGAAACCCTGGCGGAAAACCTTCCCCGCCAATGATCTTGATGCAACATGACTTGAACATGTGCCCTCGTGGATGTCTCGTAGAAGTACTTGGCCTTGTTCTTGCGGTATGCAGCGGAGCCTGACTCCGTTGTCGCGTCGCCGGTAGAGCTCGCCGTCGATCAGGACGTAGAGCTTGGCTTGACGAGCCACCCGCTCGGCCTCGTGATCATCCTCCGGCAGAGCATGCTCCGTCATGTACTTGACGATGTCCAGGGCCCAGGGTGGGTGGGTTCTCTCCACCGGCAACACCATTTGACCAAGGAGGAGCATAGCTTCCCTTGGTCTCGGTCCTGCCGGGTCTTGCGCGCCTTCTGGGCTGGCTTCCCGGGTTGTCGAAGTAGACGGGTCACCAGCCCCCAGTGTCGATGTAGACCTTGTCTTGAGCCTCTCGGGAGACACAGAGGGTTGCCGGAGCACCTCAATGTATATCCCGGGAGGTACTGGTTCTCGCTTGGAAGCCATCTGTGACAGCTCGTCCGCGGTCGTGTTGTCATCCCTAGGGACGTACACGGCCCGGAAGCTGTTGAAGCGCCGCTGAAGCTTCCACACCTCCTCGACGTACGGTGCCATCTGAGGGCAAGCGTACTCCTTGTTCACTTGTTTGATGACTAGCTGAGAGTCACCCTTGACGATGAGCTTGGTGATGCCGAGGCCAACGGCAGCACGAAGTCCCGCAAGCAGGCCCTCGTACTCCGTCGTGTTGTTCGAGATATTCTCCTTGTACTGCATCTGGATGACGTACTTCAGACGATCTCCTGTGGGGGAGATCAAAACGACTCCGGCGCCTCCTTGGCCCTTGGTGTAGGAGCCGTCGAAGTTCATGGTCCAAGCGTCGGGATCTTCTTTCCCGGGAAGGCTGGATTCCTCCACCGGGTCGTCGAACGCTGTCTCAGTCCACTCCGCCGTGAAATCAGCCAGCGCTTGACTCTTGATGTTGTTCGTGTGCTCGAACTTGAGGCCGAAACCTTGAAGCTCCATGGCCCACCAAGAGACTCGTCCGGTGGCGAGGGGATTCTCCAGCGGACTCCTCAAGGGGTACTTGGAAACCACGGTGATAGGGTGGCTTTCGAAGTAGGGCCTCATCTTGCGAGAGGCGATGAGGATCGCCAGCAACAGCTTCTGCATCATGGGGTACCGCTCCCGGGCATCGCGCAGCACCGAACTGATGAAGTAGACCGGGTGCTGTATCTTGCGGGTCACCGAGTCCTTGACGGGCTCAGCTGCTCGAGAGGGAGCGCGTCAGCCCCCAGTGATGCTTCTTCTGCGACGTCGATGACGGCGTCGGTGGGCATGCCAGGCTCAGGCCTTCCGGCCCTGTGCCACCTGGCTGCTTCTTCTTGCTTGGTTGCCCCGGGAGGATGTTTCCGGGACGCTTGCCGCCGACCTTGTCCGGAGGAGCGTCACGCTCTACTACAAGAACCGCGCTGATCACCTGATTGGTGGCAGCGATGTACAGTAGTAGGGGCTCCTTTTCTGCTGGTGCCACGAGGACAGGAGGCGAGGCGAGGTAGCACTTGAGGGACTGAAGAGCTTCTTCAGCCTCCGGGGTCCATTTCCGTTGAGGCGTTGTACGTCCTTGACTCGCCGTGGTGCCTCCATGCGCTCGATGGCCTTGATCTTGTCGGGATTGGCCTCGATCCCCCGGTGGGAGATTAAGAACCCCAGTAGCTTGCCGGACGGGACCCCAAACACTCACTTGTCGGGGTTAAGCTTGAAGTTCACCTGACGAAGGTTGTTGAAGGTCTCGTGCAGATCTTGAATGAGGGAGTCCTTATACCGAGTCTTGACCACGATGTCGTCGATGTATGCCTCCATGTTGCGGCCCAGCTGGGACCCAAGACATGCTTGCATGGCGCGCTGAAAGGTTGCGCCGGCGTTCCGGAGACCAAAAGGCATCGGGTGTAGCAGTAGCAGCCCTTGGGTGTGATGAAGGCCGTCTTCTCCTGATCCTCCCACTAGTACAGAACGACACATCCGATACCCCTCTATGGAAACGGCACGAGTTAGGCGACGGAGAATCGCGCTTTCCGCGTGAGAAAACCCGCCCCACCAGGCAAGCTGGCCCGCGTCCCGCCTTCATAGGCAACGGTCGCGAATTATTAACCGTTGCCGATATGTTGGTAACGGAGTTTCTTTCGACTCTGTTTGCGATATGTTCTTCAATGGCATCGGACATTTGTATACAGCCGTTGGCGAGGTTGCTTATATAAAATTCCTTTTTTAGCACTATCTTGGATATTATAAAAGACTGACGATTCGCCCTTGTTCCTCCGCTCCAGCTTGTTTTTACTCCGCATTCGTGTCCTCCATGGCCAAGAGCATGAGCTCGTCGGGGAGATCGAATGCGTCCTCCTCCTGCGCCGCCGGGGCCGGGTCAGATCTACCGCTTGTGATCTACTTCAAGTGTCCAAATCACAGGGTTAGTTCGACGCTTCGACCAGTTTTGATTGATTCTATTCTATGTGTGATGCTGATTTGCCTCTGGATTCGATTTACCATTTGGCAGGGGAGGGGCGAAGAGTATTCTGGGAGCTGTGATTATTTTTTTTGGATTGAAGATTATGTTGAGATGCTGCTTGCTAATGGCGTCGAAGTGGAAGCTGCAGAGCTGGAAAATGTAGCCTTGATAGTCAAGAAGGTGAACATGGAGATGAAGCCGCACACTGCAGCAGCTCTAGCTGGTTTGGCATGGAGCCCAACAAACACTTCGACTAAATCTGACCATGTTGTTGCTGTGCGCAAGGAGCGGCATAAAGGAACAGAAATAGCTCAGTTAAATGTTCTTGTGAGCATTGCTAGAATGATTTTGTGTGTTTGTGTGCTGCTGTTAGGTGTGAACTTGTATGCAGCAATGAAAATCAGTAGAATGTATTAGGTTCGTATGCAGCTATGCAAATCAGTACAATGTATTAGGTTCGTATGCACTTTGAAAATCACTAGAATGTATTATGTTCGTATGCAGCTACGAAAATCAGTAGCACATAGTAGTTGTGAACTTGTATCCAATGGAAACGGCTATATAAAATGTCCGTTGCCAATTGGGTGCCTATAAATGTACTGGCGAAGCAAGCCTCATCAGTCTCATTCTCAATCCCTCACTGTCCATCTTTCAACCCTAGCCGCCGCACATTGTAGCTTTTTACTCTCCTCACTCTCTCATGGCTTCCTCTGCCGGCGCTTCTAGATCTCGCCATCGCAACCGCGGCTCTAGCGGCCGCACCGATCTAGCTCTATCTGTTCGTGATAGGGCAGATCTGGAGGCGGCTGTGATGCGGCAGGTGTGGGAGCGCGTCAGGCTCATCACCTCCGGTGATGCCCCGCGTCCTCTGGGCCACGCGGAGCTGGATCAGATCATTCATCGGGTGGTGATGCAGCAGTTGTGGCGGATCCGCCGTCAACGGAGGCCGATCTGGAGGCCGCCGTCGACGGAGGAGGAGGTGGCCGATCTGGAGGCGACGTCCCCGGTGGAGGAGGTGGCGTCCACGGTGGAGGAGGTGCCCGATCTGGAGGCGACGTCCCCGGTGGAGGAGGTGGCGTCCACGGTGGAGGAGGTGGCCGATCTGGAGGCGCCGTCGACGGAGGAGGAGGTGGCCGATCTGGAGGCGACGTCCCCGGTGGAGGAGGTGGCGTCCACGGTGGAGGAGGTGGCCGATCTGGAGGCGCCGTCCACGGTGGAGGAGGTGGCCGATCTGGAGGCACCGTCCACGGAGGAGGAGGTGGCCGATCTCGAGGCGCCGTCCACGGAGAAGAAAATGTGAGGTCTAAATCGCTCAGCTCATGAACTAGTTCATCAATTGGTTTTATATAGAACTTGTCTAGTATATAGAACTTGTCTAGTATATAGAAAACTCGTCTAGTATCTTGCACTTTATTGTTTCTGTCTAGTTTTCTAGTCTAGCATAGAAAACTTGTCTAGTATATAGAAAACTTGTCTAGTATCTTGCACTATTTTAAAGTCTAGTAGGGTGAATTAATTTCAACTCTTTGTAGTACTACCGATGTTGAATAGATCTAGTCACAACTCTTTGTCAATGTGCTAATCCTCGTTATTGTTTTGTGTAGCTAGTGTATGAAGTAATAGTATTTCGGCGACACTGTATAAAAAATGGTGGGGCTCTTGAAGGAAACATCACCTTCAAGTTATGCCTCCAAATCGTTTGATCGGACTGCAAGCACACGGATATAGGCGCTTAAAGGTGTGAACTGTTTTCACATTAAATTATATCTATGTCATGTAGCATCATATTTTGGCTCTTCTCTAACTATCAATCCATGTATTTTTATCCAGAAGCACAAAGCTGATCCGAACAAACTTTAAATGTGCTACTTATAAAGTGGGATTATATTTCGGCGACACCGTCCAAGATGGAGCAAGCCTCAGTACGGAGAATTTGGCAATTTGGCTTGGTGTAGTTTCTGTTTTTTCAGTTTCTCCGGCTATTTTGTGGATGTGTGTTTAGGGAGCAAGCCTTAGCTACAGTTTAGGGAGGCATGAGAATGATAGGATTAGCGAAGCATGTGTAACTCATCTTTTGATGCTATGTAATGGTGACAATTGTTATATAAGTTATGAACGGTTTTGCTAGCAACTTTGTGCTTCTGCTGTGATATTTTGAATGTCAATTGGCAACTGTATTGTTGCTGTAGGCTTATGAAAAAA
Source organism: Poa pratensis (assembly GCA_947311845.1). NCBI lineage: Eukaryota > Viridiplantae > Streptophyta > Magnoliopsida > Poales > Poaceae > Poa > Poa pratensis. Next base: position 40,766,769 of record CAMZMU010000070.1, read on the forward strand.
CCTCATTGCAAACGAGTAAAACAGAATCTCCGTTTCTGATGTCCAGATACATCGGCAACGGAGACTGGATAGCAACCGTAGCCAAAATCAAGCCTCATCGGTGACGGTTTTTCCTGTCCGTTGCCGATGAGAGCCTTCACATCAGTGACAGGGTCGGGGACACGGACCCTTTTTCCGTTGCCGAAGGGGTTTTTGGCCCGTTTCCGATGTGTCGTTATGTACTAGTGTCCACTGCCATCATGATCTGGTGGTACCCGGAGAAAGCATCCAGGAAGCACAGGAGCTCGCACCCGGCGGTTGAATCCACGATGAGATCAATCCGGGGTAGTGGGAAAGGATCCTTGGGGCAGGCCTTGTTCAAGTCGGTGAAGTCGATGCAGAGCCGCCACTTGAAGGTCATGGGCTTTGGCACCACCACAGGGTTGGCCACCCAGGTTGGGTGGGGCACCTTCCTGATAACGCCAGCTTCTTCCAGTTTGTCAACCTCGGACACGATGAACTCCAGTTTTTCCTTGCTTTGTCTGCGTAGAACTTGTTTTATCGGGCGAGCGTATTTGCTGACCGCCAGTTTGTGCTCGATCACCTCCCTTGGTACGCCGGGTAGCCCTGACGCTTCCCATGCGAAGACGTCAGAGTTTTCCCGAAGGAAGGCGACGAGCGCGCTTTCCTATTTGTCGGTGAGGCGGGCGCCGATGGTGATGGATCGACTCCCGTCACTGGTCAACGCCACCTTCTTGGTCATTTGCGGGTCTTCATGAAATGACGCCTTTTGGAGGAGTTGATGTCGAGCCCCGGGGTACCCTCCGTCCCCAGAGAATGCACCGACATCAGCTTCCTGTACATCTTGCGGAATGTCCGAGGTCGCCGCCACCATCTGGTTCAGCTTCTGAACGCAAAAGATAGCGTCGTCGACGTCGGCCTTTATCGTGATCACTCCCCAGACCGCGGGGATCTTCATCATGTTGTAGGCGAAGTGCGAGACGGCCATGAACTTGGCTAGGGCCGGCCGGCCAAGTATGCCGTTGTATGGAAGTGGCGTGTCCGCAATGTCGAAGACGATGTCCTCGGTGCGGAAGTTCTCCTGGTCACCGAAGGTGACAGGGAGCGTGATCTTCCCCAGCGGCCGAGTGATGCTTCCATTCACGCCTTGGAACACGCTGGTGTCTTGCAGGCGAGAAAAAGGAATTTGCAGAATGGCCAGCACCTTCGCCGTCAGAAGGTTGAGGCTGGAGCCTCCGTCGACCAGCATCTTGGTGACCTTGTAGTTGTGGATGACGGGCGAAACGATCAGAGGAAGCGTTCCCACCCCGGCCACACTGGCAGGATGGTCCTCCGGGTCGAAGGAGATGACCTGCCCAGACCACTCCAGGGGCTTGGGCGAAGCAGAAGCAACCGCGTTAAGCTCCCGGACCAGCCTCTTACACGCGCCGTTGGATGGAGGCAGAGAGGCTCCCCCGTGAATGCACGACAACTCCGGTGACTTCCTGGAACCTTCCGTCGCCGCCTCCCTGAGGAACCGGAGCTTCCTTGTTGGAGGCGCCTTCCTGGTTGTTATGTTCACGACCGCCTTGGCCGCCGCGTCCTCCTCGTCCCCCGCGGCCACCGCCGCGGCCCCATCCACGGCCGCCTCCGCTTGGCGACCTGTGGGACAGTCACGAGCGACGTGCCCAATGACGCCACAGTTGTAGCAGCCGTCCAAGCTTACCCCGTCGGCCCGACGCTGCTCTCGTATGGCGAGGTTCTTGAGTTGGCGGCAGTCCTTGAGAAGGTGGTTGCCGTCAGGATGAATGTGGCACCATGGGTCGTCTTCTCCCTCAGAGGCCGCCGTAGGCTTGGCCTTCTTGGGAAGGGGTTCGGTGACGAAGATGCGCTTGTCGGGTCCAGAGTCCCGCTTCTTGTTCTTGGCGGGGGTGGCTTTTCCTCGGGTTCATCCTCCCCAGGGAACTTAGCCCCCTCCTCAGCTCGGGCGCATCGATCCGCCAGCTCCCAGAGCTCGCAGGTGGATTCGACGCGGCGATTGCTCAACTTCTCGCGCATCCGGGTATTGCGGACGTTGGCGTGAAAAGAAGCGATCACCAGCTCTTGCTTGATGCAGGGGATTGTGTTCATCTTCTGGGTGAAGCGCTGGATGAACTTGCGAAGAGTTTCACCCGGAAGTTGCTTGAAGTCGTGGAGGTCGCTGGGAGCCCCCGGGCGCTCGTACCCGCCTTGGAAAGCCCCCAGGAACTGTTCCTTCAGGGTCCTCCAGGAACGAATGGAGCACTTGGGAAGGTTGAGAAGCCATGTCTGGGCATCCCCTTCAGGGCCAGCGGGAACCAGCTGGTCATCATCATCTCGTCGGCCCCGGCGACTGCCGCAGCTAGGGAGTAAAGCTGCAGAAGTCCCGGGGGTTCGTAGTGCCGTCGTAGCGGAGGACGTCGATCTTGAACTTCTTGGGCCAGGTGACCCGTCGGAGCTCAGGGGCAAGGGCGAGGCACCCTTCAGCGATGTCGTCGTCCCGATCCTCCCGGCGATGACGCTCGCGACGAGGTTCGATGCGGGTGCGCATATCCTCGGTTAGACGGTTGTTGAGGTCGTGGCGAAGATCCCGGTTGCGCGTGGTAGATGACACACGGAGATGGCCTTGCCGCGATCGCGGTTCAGCCGGTTCGCCATCGGTGGAGCAGTGCGAGGAGGCTCCGTCTCGCCTCGGCGCTCGCCAGGGGTTGACCCTATGGTTCATGCGCCTTGCGTCCTCCAGCCTCGGGACCGTTGACTGTGGGAGCTCGAGTTACGTCGGGCTCGGGGCCGCCGTCGGCGAAGTCGACGAGTGCCTCCACACGGGCTCTTCATTCTTGGTAAACCTTGGGATCACCAGAGCTCGGAGGGAACTGCATGAGAGCCTTGGCAGCGACAAGAGCGTCGTGGCGAGCCTGTGCGTCCGAGGGCAAGTGCGTAGAGGACTTGCTTTTGAAGCTTCGAGGACCTCCACTGGCGCGGACGTGATCTCGCCCCTCCTTGGCGTCGTGACCCTTGCCCGCGCCGTTCCCGAGCTTTTCTCCCCGAGCGTGGGGACGGCTCGGAGGACAGTCCAGGAGCCGCCGGTTCGTCAGGGTCGACGTTCTTGTTGGTGTTGGCCCTCTCCGACGCCACCTTCTCCGTAGGTGGCGCCTGCGGAGGAGCAGGCTGACGCGCATCCGCAGCGCGGCGCTCGGCGGAAGCCTGAGTGCGCGAAGGAGACGCGGCCTTGGAGGTAGCGGCGTTGATCTTCTTCCTCGGCGGCATGCTTGATGAAGAACTTGAATTTGATGAAGAAGAAGACGAATCCAGCGCTTGCACCCCCTACCTGGCGCGCCAGATGTCGTGTCTCGGGTGACGGACACCGGGAGTAGATGATACCCCCTTTTTAGGTTCGGCACGGGGCGCGAAGGAGGCTGGAAGACGCCTTACCCGGGAGCAAGGATGCCAAGTTCTTTGACGAGAGGGAGAGATCAAACAACACAGCAGGACACAAAGAGTTACCCAGGTTCAGGCCGCCCGGAGGCTAAAAGCCCTACTCCTGCATGTCTGGATTGAGAGGTTCATCATGGAGTGGTGTACAAGGGTGTTCTGGGGTGAACCCGGCAGAGTTTCGGCCGGAGGTAGACGAAGAGCAGATCCTGCCCTGGGGAGATCACCTCTCTCTCTACCTTCCAAACCCTAGTCTAGTCTTGCCGGAGCTCTAGGTTGCTTCTATCTTGGTTCCTTTCCCTCTCTTCGGTGCCATGGTCCTCCTTTTATAGGCTAAGGGGATCCGACATGGGCACGCGAGAGGTGTGAGGGGTCTTGGCGGGAAAGACCCCTCGGCGGTCCTTGGAGGAGACGTGGTACTCCCTCCTCCAAGCGTTCTGAGGAGGGCGGCGTGGTCGTCCGCCCTTGGAAAAGGTGGGACGGACAAAGCCTGTCCGCCCCACCAACTACGCTCGTGGCAACGTCACCAGGGCACGGCCTTCATCTTGGCGCCCAAGTCTTCCACCAGCTTCCGGCGAGCTGGCGATCTTATCCTCTCGATGGTACGGATGGATACCCGGGGGCGCACCTGGCCTCCTGCCGGGAGCACGGACCCGCGGGTGTCTTGCCTGGTTCTCCGGGTGAGGGGGTGACCCGGAAGGTCACCTGGTCCTTAGCCGCAGAGACTTGATGTCGAACTTGTCGGGTGTCCTTGAGGCAGATGGGCTAACCCATCTGCTGTACCTGACTCCTTGCCTTGTCCATCTTCTTGGTGGGCCCCAGCGGAGGACCCACTTTGGCAGCATCAGGGGAACCCCATGTTCCACTGCTGTGACAGGTTTCTTGCTAGGGGACTTTGAGGCATTCTTGAGAACGAGCCTTCCTCCATGTTCTTCACGGTTCTCATAGGGACACTCGGCAACTTAGTGATATCTATCTTGGCAATTGAAGCAAGTCTTCATTTTTGGGTTGCCCTCCTTGTAACCACTAGATTTGAACTTTTGCTCCACTTGAGCTTTAGCTTTGGATGGGTTATTCCAAAAGGTTCTTGCCGCAAGAGCCACATAGTCTCTATGAGCAATCTTGAGTTCTTCGGGGTCCATGCAGGATACATCTTCACAATCTTGATCTTCATTGTGTTCAACCACCTTGGCCTTCAAAGCAAGTGAAGCTCCTTGTTGCATTCCAATAGCTCGGGCACGAGAGTCTTGTACAATTTTGGCTTGAACTTTGAACGATTGCATCTCTTGCATGACTTCATTGGAGGTCAATTGTGGATAGTTGTGCCTTCCTTGGAGACTCTTCAAGTCGGCCGGTTCAAAGGGCAAGAGAGCATTCACATACTTCCTCTTGATCCAAGCATCATTCACATGGGGCGCACCAAGATCTCTATAGGCATTGGCAAGGGCCTTGAGTCTTCGATACATTTGCTCATGGTCTTCTCCGTCATCAATGAAGAACCCTTCGGCCTTGTTGCTCATCTCCTCAAATCGGTTTCTCCTCATGCTATCATTTCCAACGAACACTTCAACGAGACACTTCCAAGCTTCTTTGGCGGTGGTGCAATGTTCGATGTGAGTCAAGTCATCATCTCCCACGGCATCACGGATCAAATCAAGAGCGGTGGCATTTAGTTGACAATCAACCACCTCCCTTCTTGTCTTGTTGGATTCATCAACGGCTTGGTATCCTTCTTCAATGATCCTCCAAAGCTCAATGGATGCACTGTTCACATAAGATCTCATAGAAGATTACCATTTAGAAAACAAAGATGCATTTAGCTTAGGTGGGTTTCCCCTTAGGTGTATAGGAGGATGAGGGATAGGTAGGTCGGGAGAGTATGGAAAAAGAACAGTACCATATTCTCCCGAACCATTAGTTGGTTTACTTGGGTAGTCAATTTTAACTTTGTCAACCCCTTCTTCTTCGCATCAACCTCTTCCTCCTCGGGTTTGTTAGGAATCTACGAATAAAGAGGAGTGGGGGGGAGATGAGATATCCTTCGCCTCCATGAGTTTCAAGATCATCTCTTGCAACTTATCCATTTTAGTTTCCATAGAGCTCTTCATGGAATTGAAGTCCTCTATGGAAACAGAAGTGGACACGATGGGGAGGTCGGGAATCTCATTTCCATGCTCGTCAATGGCCATACTTCTCTTAGGCGGTTAAGCCTGAATAAAGAGCCGAGGCTCTGATACCAATTAAAAGGATCGGTATGGCCACCTAGAGAGGGGGGGGGGGGTGAATAGGTGCTACTCAATTTTTAGCTCTTTTTCGAAATTAGGCTTGACACAAAGGTAAATTCTCTAGATATGCAACTACGGTGAATTTACCTATATGACAAGTTAACACTTGACTAAGCAACGGTACAAGTAAGAGCTAGCGAGTAAGGAGTAACCAAACAGGAAGCACGCGGAGACAAGGATGTATTCCCGAATTCCTCCTTTTTAGGGGAGTATGTCTCGTTGGAGGGGTGTGAGTTTCAAACTCAAACGCCACAAATGGCCTCACCCTATTCTCCGATGAACCTTGCCCAAAAGCTCAGTTCACCTTCCACTATCGGAATCCTTCAAGGCGGAATCCGGAGCCCTTACAACAAACTTGAGGCTCAACCCACAAAAGGATTGGGGGCTCCCAAGCACCACAACACCTGCTACACAAAAGTAACAAGCAAGTAAGTACAACAAGATGCCTAGGTTTTCCTAGTGGAAACCCTAGACTCAAATCTCTCAAGTGAATGAGGGGAAATGAAGAACGCTTTGGTGAAGTAGTAGATCGGGGCCTTCTCCTTCAATCCTCCAAAGATCAACGAGTTTGGGTGGAGGGATTGGGAGATCTAGTAAATCTTGAGCTTGCAATAATGGTGGACTTAATGCTGGGCGAGCTAGCTGGCTGGAGGTAGGTGGAGGGGTATTTATACCCCTCCCAGTTTTTTGCCCGTTGGAGAAGAAAGGGGACCGGATATTCCGGTATAAGTGATGACCGGATATTCCGGTCACCGGATATTCCGGTCCAAAAGAAAAAACTCCGGCTAGAATCTCCAGTCACCTCCAGAAACTTCAGCCTTCAGTCCTTAGCAGAATTTCTTTGAATCTTCTCAGGAATCGGATATTCCGGTGTCCACCAAATCTCCGGTTGGAAATCTCCGATGAACACCAGAAACTTCGAGCTCTGGTTCTTAGCAGAATTTCCATGAAAGTTCCCAGAACCGGATATTCCGGTGTCCACCAAATCTCCGGTTGGAAATCTCCGGTGAACTCCAGAAACTTCCAATTCTGGTCCTTAGCAGAATCCTTCGATATTTCTTCTGAACCGGATATTCCAGTATAAGGAAAACCGGATATTCCGGTAAACTCCAGAAACTTGCAAGCTCTTTTCTTCCTTCTTTTGGTGTTGATGCACATGTAATTTATACAACTAAGACCTGCATCACTTAACACCTCATTAAAACTTCAGTAGTGTTGTTAACTAACACACAAAACAGAAGGGATAAAGAAATGCTCTTTCAGACACCAAACATATGAAAATCACAAATCCTATAGATAGCCTATGCTGGCGATTGGTACCTAGCATCCATTTATTGTCGAATCTCATTGATTACTCCAACATCAGTATTTGTTGTTGAGTCGACTGATAATGATGCATGGTCGTGTTTTTTTTAAGATGTATTTGAACATATATTTAATTGTCTTGATACTCAAGCAAGCTTCAACATTAATGTGACTTCTACCACATTCACCACTCATACATTACTCGAAAGCCAACATCCCTCCTCCTATAGATAGGATACGAGTCCATCCCTTCTCCTATTGATAGCGGTACCAAACTGTGGAGGATAGTGAAAATGATATTGTCCGTATGTCATGCATGGAAAAAAAACTGGAGAGCACCCTTGGTCCGTGGACCATATGTTAAATAACCAGAACATGCATGTCCTTGTGAGGTATGTCTGCTGGTATGACCTTCTCTTAACCATCTGGGTTTGTTAGCTTACTATTCGACCGCATGATAAAACTGAAGTGCTCACGCGGCAATCCCCCTCTTCTAAAACTAACTAACATGGTCATACAGTACAACCGCACCAAAGTACTTTTTTTTTTTTTGGATTTTTCATACTTGTATTCATACGTAGAGGAAGACATAACAAGGCCAGATACAAGCACAGAAAAAAGGAGAATACAGAGGACGTCGCTGCAGCGACACGCCGTCTTCAACCTCGAGCAACTCCGGCACGCCCGTCCACCACCGCCAGCGACGACGACGAACGCGACCGCCCAGAGCCCTCCACCAAGGATCGAAAGAGCTCCTAGCCCAAAGGCGATGAAGAGCCGCAAGAAACTCCAGCTCCGACGAGCTGGATCTGACGACGAAGAACGAACATCGGCCGGGGACGGGCCCCGAGCATCTTCCGCTCCCGATCTGGGGCAAACGCCACACCACCTCCACGGAGGCGACCAAAGTACTTATGAGTCCTCATATCTTATAGCTTGGACATCTATACTCTAGCCACCAAGTCTAGAGTCTTGTGGTGTCACCCGTCACATCAACGTAGATGTCTCAATCGCTTCATGGAAATGTCCGTGGGACCATGGTTATGAAGCTCCCCACTTGATATGCGTGTGCATTACACGACCATGGCAGGATCATCATACTAAACTCACCCGATTCCCACTGTTAGTCAGGGCCAGCCCTGGAGGGTGGCAGGGTGGGCGGCCGCCCTGGGCCCCCAAAATTCAGGGGCCCCACTCCATAGTATAGGTACTATACTTGTTTAGATACGTATATAACCTATTTTACAGAAAAAAGGAATGGCCCGGCCAGGACATAGGATGTTAGGAACGAGGCCCATTGAAAGGAGCCAGATCGCACGCACATGGCCCAGCTCGATCGATCGCATCCTTGTTCGCTAGCACACACACAAATGCACAATCGCGACGCGTCGGCTCTCTCTCTGTAGTTCTGTTCTGTTCGCCTTCTCGGCCGTGATTCTCTGTGCACCTGATCTCGGATGATCCGCGGCGGATCTTCCCATCGAGCGTAAACAGCATCTAGGCGATCCAATCTCTAGCCAGATTCCTAGGACACCGCCGGCCCCGGCCGTCGCCGCCACCGTCAGGCTCTGGTCTGTTGGCCACGGTAAATCTTTTGCGCACTTCTTTCTAAGTTGTATCTGTATGACTGTATGTGATTTGTGACGGCGTGATGTCTAAATTCTCTAATCAGTAACATTAATTTTGATGTAACTTTATTTTCAGCAGTCTGTGAGATCATGTGGTCCGGAAGGTATCAATCTGGTAGTGCTAAGAGGAAAAAAGCAAACCATGTGGATGACTTGGTACAATCACAGAGAGAAGATATTCATAAATTTTTCAGGGATGACTTGGTCACCTCGAAAGTTGGAATTATTGAAGAACTACTTACGACTCGAGAGAGATTAAACGGGTTGACAACATTATGCATCGAGAAGAAATTATTGGACGACATTGACATCGACCCCTTCATAATTGAATTTGCATTGAGAAATGTTAGTAGAAAATTTTAAGATAATTTTGATATGTGTATTGTTTTAGATGCATTCAAGTTTTACAGAAAAATATTTTACACATATATTCATTATCATTATGATGAAGGGCCCCAAGTTTTAGTTTCGCCCCGGGCCCCGGAAATCTCAGGACCGGCCCTGCTGTTAGTGCTCTGATGAGTGAATAGTTCAGGTTGGCCAAGCGTAAAACGATCATATAAATATAATTTCTGCCATGGGTGAAGGAAGAGTCCAACAAAACTTGCATCGAATGGGTTAAACCCACTCATCAATCTATATGTTTGATATCAACCTTGGCTCTCACATTTCACTTATCAGGTTGCATATTTGATTAGTCAAAATTAATGTCATGGCCCACTGATCATGAATAATAAGATACATGTACACATTCTAATAGCCTAATTATAGGAATTGCAAGGACGAACAAACAAGCATGATATCAGAAGGTAACAATACCCACTATGTATCAAAATAAACATGGCACGAGTTAGATAGATAGATAAATAGATACTAGATAGATAGATAGATAGATAGATAGAGAGATTAGAAATTCAACAAACTGATGCTTGAGTTGCTGATCATACTCCATTAAATGCTGAGGATCACCTTGATGATACCCCTCGTTACCGGACTACCAATAGGTAGCGATCAAAAATACTGGAAATTACAAATTTAAAAGCTGTATTTCAAGTTTTGGAACTTAAACTGTAGATTTCTCTTTTTTCTTATTTTCACAAAGGTCACGAACTCAAAAATCTGATAACTTTTAATGAAAATCAACATGTGTAAGTTTCTACAAATAACTACATGTTTAATTTTCTCTGATTTATAAAACTTAGAAATATGATTTTCGCTAAGATTTGAAACGTGGATTCACATGGACCTGGGTTCCGTTGGGCATTTTTTCCTCACCTTGCCTGATCCGCGTAATTAGAGTGGTGTTGATTTGTCTGATCCACATAGTGATGATGGCGGCACAATGAAAAGCGCCGGTCGACAAGCACGCTGTTTTGGCCCCTATTTCCTTGCAAATATAGCATGCCAACGTAGGACCGTCTACATTTAGACATGGCATGACGCTTTGCACATTTTTGAAGAATATACAAGGTGATTTAAAATGGTCTCAGTTTTGCTATGTTCACTGTGATTACCAATGGGAAATGAAGGTAGGCTCTTGTACTGTGCTGCCTCCAGTAGTCCTCGGACATGTCCTTGAATATAGCAGAATTCATCGAGTATATATCGATTTTTCTTGGTGACCCTTGTCTCAATACAGCACTATGCTCTACTTCTGTTTCACTTAGCAAAGTGGTTTCTTGCGCTAGTTCAATTCCTGGATCACCTTGCAGCTTGCACCTGTATATGTTTAGTAAATTTGAGTTGGACACCTATATCTCTTCTCGTTGCTGTTCAAACTTCAAACTTCATTGTAAAAACAGAGGGGGGGAGTACTGTTTAAGTTATTCTGCCATAGCTGTTCGTATTGTTCAGTACTGTTCATTTGTGAACTGAATCTTGATCTGTTCTTGCAGGGAGCTACGGCAAAGTGAAAGAGATGACCACGCGAGTCTAAGGAAGATGCTTCATTGCTATTGCTCCCTGTCATCGCAGAGATGGCTGAATTACGATTTTTTTTACAAATATGGCCCCCTGCCCAGCGTATTTGTCAAAACTAGCTAATTTTTTTTTAATAATACATTTTTTTACAGAAATTTGATAAATATTACGCATTTTGCATAAATTACAGAAATAATACGGCCTCGGCCCAGGTTAAGCCGACAGGCACTAATCGGCCCAGGCCTGGCCGATAAGTGCCCTGGGCCGATTAGTGCCTGTCGGCTTAGCCTGGGCCGAGGCCGTATTATTTCTGAAATTTTGTGATTTTGCGTAATATTTTTCGAATTTAATTAAAAAACGTATTATTAAAAAAAATTAGCTCAAAACTAGCCCCCACCGAAAAAAATAGTCAAATATGGCCCTGACGGGTTGTAGAAAAGGCGACACGTGTCTTCCCGCCGGACCAGCTGGCGGAAAGCCACTTCGCGCCAAACAAGCTGGCAGAAAGGTCCCTTCCCGCCAATTCAAACGGCGGAAGGTGACTTTGTGCTATCTCAGTGTGCACTACAGCGTCCACTTTCCGCTCACCCAGGAGGAGACACGTGTCCTTCCGCCAGCTTGAACGGCGTGAAGTGCCTTCCCGCCAGCTGGTTTGGCGAAAAGACACGTGTCGCCTTTTCTGCTTCCCGCCAGGGCCATTTTTGACAATTTTTTTTAATGGGGCTAGTTTTGACAAATACTTGCAGGCTGGTCTTGGTTGGCGTTTGCGGCCTGACTGTCGGGCCGAATCGGGGCGTTGTCCCCGTCGATGAGGACAGCTCCGCTTCAAGATCTCGTCGTTTGCGACGGGTGGCTCATGCGGCGATTTCAACGAGGTGTTTTCCTCTACAGGTTCGATCCGGCAACACAGCTGCAGCTTCGGTCGTCTTTGTCTCCCTTTCCAGTGGTACGACGGCGGCTGATCGAGCGGCGGCGGAATCGCTCTACAGAGATGGTCCCAGGGTCTTGGTTGTAATTTTTTTGTTTTTCAAGATCCTCTCTGTAAATTTCGGAAGAGCTGGGCTGCTTCTGGATACCTCTTGTACTATCGTGTTTCCAAAGTAATATATCCAGAAAGTTGTGTTAAAAAAAAATGTCAACGATGGTATGGCCTCGGAGCTCGGAGCCCACTGCAAACTGAGGAATCTTTTATGGAGTAATATGTACTCCCTCCGTTCCAAAATAGATGACTTCCATTTGTCCAAAAGTGGATGTATCTCATCTATTTTGGAACGGAGCGAGTATGTGTTAGTTTCATGGGTGACCTTTTGAGAACCTGTAACTTTCAGAAAGTAAAGAGTAGTCTGCAGTGGAAAACTTCTCTGCCAGGTTTCTCGTACATATGGCACTCAGTTGTCCACTATAGTTTTGTGGTTGTTTCTCATGGCCGGAAAGCTATCCGGGCACCTTGACAGGAGCGTCATCCGATCGAGAAGTGACACCTACTTAGCATTAGCAGGCAGGTGACTGTCGATGCTAAGCAGGCAGGTGAGGTTTGTGATTAGCCTGTAGCTACATGTCGGAAGAACTGAACATCATGGCTTGACGCCGGGCATATTCACTGCACCTGGACGCCTCTTTCATTCGCATGAACTTTCTTGCTAAATTAAATGTTTGCTCGTGATTCCTCGCTGTTGGAGCTGGACCGCCATTATTGTCGATTCCGCATCCAGAGTAGAGATCTGGATCGACTTGATTCCATCGTCGATATTTGTTCCAGTGGGGGTCCGGCAGTAAAAACGGCGAACTAACCCATGCGTTATTAGTGACCAGTCGAGGCGTTGACTCGTCAGAAATCAGATCCCAGATTCGTCGATAGCAAAGCTCTGTTAATCTCTTTTCCTCAAATGAAATTCAAAGTTTGAGTTTTTTTTTACTTTAGACACGAATGATCATAATTGCTACTAGATGAGTTTTTGCAGGTGCGTACACGCTCACTTCTACCAGTCTACCACTATAATTTCTCAAGATCTCTTCTCAAACTCATAGGTTAAGTAACAATGGGAGACTCGCACGAGTATTGGTGCACCACTCCGCATTACGTCTCTTTCTGTTGTAGAAATATCATAAGATTTTTAGGATTTAATTCATCATTTATATAATATCAATTTATTAAAGAATACTATCCAAATGATGAAATGAATTTTTCAGTTCACGTACAGCCATCTTTCAAAACTAAATATTTTTTATTATATTTCCTTTCACAGTAAATTTCACTTAGTAACTCCAATTTGCAAAACAAAAACTTGAAAATTGAAAATCATTCGTTAGTAGGTTGGAACTATGATTTACTCAGTGTGAAAAATCAAACGTAACATTGTTTAGGGTGGTAAGACATTAGTTTGTGCCAAACCCTAACTATTTTCCGCATCATAGACTACTTGGCCATACCATAGAAGATTGTTAGGTCTTCAAGGACTGGGTGGGGGATAAATACAAAGCGGAAGAGTTAACCCTTTAATTAGAAAGAGTTATGCAAGATCCTGATTGTTCACCTAGTTCAGAGAACATTCAGGTTAAATGCGCACATCATCACCATCACGAATCTTGGTATGGACATGTGCTTGACCTTTTTCATTTGACTTGAAACTTATTAATGTTCCTAAATGATATGCCATTTTGTGAAGCAAGTTTTTTTTATATAAGTTGTCAAAATTCAAGTTTATCATTTTTCCTGTCAACTGATACCCAAAAGAGGACACCGTGTGAAAAGATTGCAATTGGTTTGACCTATTCTTCATATTATTCGATTGTTTTTTCGAAAAGGGGTGAACAATTGTCTACGTACCCTTCCATATATAGGTCTTGAATTTATTCCCCCTAAATAACAAAGGTCTTGAATTTTTCAATACATTCTAGGTAGATTGCGTAGATTCCTGATGCGTGAAAATGAGTTTTTCCTATTTTATGACCATTGTTTCACACATGTTGTTCATTTTTGAATTAATTTTAGTAAAATTCAGAAATTCATTTAGTTAATGAAATATAGAAGAAAAAAACTCGAAAATTTAAAATATCTCGGTGATGGGTCTCCGAAAATTACAACCGTCCCATTTTGCATCTTATTTTTGATACTTGCTTCACAATGCACCCTTTTTGGCCATTTTGAAATTAGCAAATATTAACATTCAAATCCGTTCCTTTTATATTCGAATCCGACATATCCACAATTAACCGATTATTATGTGGTCCCCTATAAATCCGAGAAAAATATGGTAAAAGGATATGGTACAAACGAAATCTGATTCAATCCGTTTACATCACTAACCTCATTCACCCAATTTTCTATAAATTCATTTGAACCAAAATCTAAACGTGGATACAACAAAGTGGCATTTATCTTTCATATACTACCTCCGATCCATATTAGTGGGCACAACTTTGTCTAGATACACATGTATCTAGTCTAAATACTTAACTAGATACATATGAATTTAGACAAAGCTATGTCCACTAATATGGATCGGAGGGAGTAGAAAAATCTAGGTGCTCAACCGTGCACTTTTCGGCATCTTCCGGAGAACGTGTACGTGCACGAAATCCACTCGCCTACCTACTGCCGCTACACAAACGCCACGTGACTAGCTGTCCTATATACATAGGTGTCCTCATCTCTTCCCCTTGGAGAACTGAAGTGGAAGATAGAAACCTCGAGAGTGTGAGCTCCTCTCAGCGTGGGATCAGAACCAAACCGAATCGAGTCGACTAGGTCCGATCGAATCTCCAAGGTCAGCATCCCCAAATCAATCTCCTTCTTTACCCCCTCCGCTTGCTTCCGATTACTCGCCGGTTTGGACCAGATGGCCGCGTGGTTTCCGTTTAGATTTCTTCAGTTTCTGATAAAACTTAGATCTCGTAATTCGATTTATTTCAAGCACTGCGGCTGTGCAGGATTTTCGCAAATACAGTAGAAATCATGGGCAAAAAAATCCCCCAATCCAACCTTTTTGGAACCACAGAAGAGTCCAACTACTTGTACACTTAGTTTGCTGGTTTTTTATTTATTTGATTCAGCAGAGGCTCTTGCTGCGTCCCGTTAGAGGAAGATCGTGTACACTTAGTTTGGAATCAAAATCAGGGTAAGAAGATGAGATGCTTTCAGATCTTGAGCTCCGTTAGGAAACACTGATTTATTTTTGTAGAGTAGTTGTGAATAATGATTCTGATAAGTGGCTGTTTTGACATTATTCTGTCCTTGAATCAGTTACCTTTTTTATGGTGGACAGAGACATGCTCTCTCAACCGATATTTTGCCTTTGGAGCATTCTGATTTTGTACTATAGTTCTGACGAGTACTTCAGCGCAACTACTCTAGTGTCGGGGACTCCTGGTTCATGCTTCGTTGGTTCATTGTTTTTCTCATGATTAGTCTGTCACCTCTTTCCTCTAATCATCAAACGTATAACTCTTACGACAGAGATGGCAACTGGTAGCGAAGCTGGAAAGTCCGCCGAGGCCGTGCTGGAGTGGCCTAAGCAGGACAAGAAGAAGATGCTGCATGCTGTTTACCGTGTGGGAAATCTGGACCAAACCATTAAGTATGTTAGCTTAGCTGTACTTTTGGTAAATGGTGATATTTGCAATATCGTTCGTACTTACTAGTATGCAGGTGCTAATGTGAGTGATTTAATTCTCGTAGGTGTTACACAGAGTGCTTTGGCATGAAGCTGTTGAGAAAAAGAGATGTTCCTGAAGAGAAGTACACCAATGCGTTTCTTGGGTTTGGACCCGAGGACACTAATTTTGCACTTGAGCTGACTTACAGTATGTTCATTGATCCACTTACAATCTTTTCTTTGGAACCGGTTTGATGTTCTAGTTAAGGTTTGGGTAGCATGTCTGTTGGGCTCAGTAATAAAACTGATGGCTTGTTATTCTTCTCAAATGAGGTCATGAGGATGTATGTGTTGTTTTGTGCAACATCTTACCGTTCATCGCAAATGAGGATGTATGTGTTGTTTTGTGCAACATCTTACCGTTCATCTTACAGACTCGTGCTTATATGAACCGACGAAAAAAAAGTTTGGCTGTAGTGTCATTCTTCTTCACTTTGTACTGTGCTAATATTGTCTGTTCTTATTTAATAGATTATGGTGTTGACAAGTATGACATCGGAGAGGGCTTTGGACATTTTGCCATCGCAAATGAGGATGTATGTGTTGTTTTGTGCAACATCTTACCGTTCATCTTACAGACTCGTGCTTATATGTGCTGTGGATGCAATTCAGGTGTACAAGCTGGCTGAGACAATTAAATCATCTTCTTGTTGTAAGATCACTCGTGAACCTGGTCCTGTCAAGGGAGGATCCACTGTGATTGCCTTTGCACAAGACCCAGATGGTTACATGTTCGAGCTAATCCAGAGGGGTCCAACGCCTGAGCCTCTCTGTCAAGTTATGCTTCGTGTTGGTGACCTTGATCGGTCTATCTCCTTCTATGAGAAGGTATTTTCTTGTATAATGGAAGATTGTTTGAATGTTAGAAACACTCGAGTACATTTTCTGCATATTCTGCTGTTTATATGTGTGATATTCTGATGTTTGTCTTTTATGCAGGCCCTTGGGATGAAGGTTCTAAGGAAGAAGGATGTGCCTCAATATAAGGTAACATATACTTAACTGGAGCTAGACACATTTTCTTAGATCAGAAGTACTGAGAGACATTGGAATTTTGGTAGATGAGCATGTTTATGGTTTGTGCAGTACACTATTGCCATGTTGGGCTATGATGATGAGGATAAGACCACTGTTCTGGAGTTAACATACAACTATGGTGTCACAGAATATAAGAAGGGCAATGCATACGCTCAGGTTTTGACAAGCTTTTTTTTGCACCTCTTTCCTTGTTAAGTTTTGGCATTTCTTGATGATTCTTTTACCTAACTGCAGGTTGCCATTGGCACCGACGATGTGTACAAGAGTGCTGAGGCCGTTGAGCTGGTCACGAAAGAACTAGGGGGGAAGATTCTACGGCAGCCAGGGCCACTTCCGGGGCTGAACACGAAAATCACCTCTTTCCTTGACCCAGATGGCTGGAAAGTGGTATGTTTTCTGACTATCTTGTGCATCAGCGCCACTTTATTTGAATCTAGGGGGCTATTAACAGTTATTAATGATGAACCACAAATAAATGAGCTTACTGAAGATAATGCTTTGTTTAAAATTTGAAGAGCTATTTGGTAGTTAAATGATATAATTCTAAACAAAAGGAAAAATAGTTTCAAAGTCTTCCACAATATAAGACGATTTAGCAAGCTATTAGTACGTAGTTTCAAAGTCTACTCTTGTATTGGCACTTACGAAGACAAGCTGTTGCTTGTATATAGAATCTAGTTTTGAGACATCACATAATTTGTAGAACACAATGGAAGAAACTGAGATAGAACCCCACCTCAGATTTTGTGTGCACAATGTTACACTGAGCATGGTTTCGGTCATAAATTATTCTTGGCAACCAGCCAACCACAGTATCTGGATGTGACCTATGTTATTCTTGGTTTTATAGGTTCTGGTGGATCATGCAGACTTCCTCAAGGAACTCCACTGAAGATGGTCGTGAGGAGGCAAACCTTATGTGGCAATGCAGGTCTGTGATGTAATAAAACGGCGGTCTCTTCCGCTCGACAGACAAAATAAAAGCTGTACTAGTGATGTCGTGGTTGGCCTAGTTAGAATCGAGTGCTTGGGACTTGGCATGGTATGTACTATGATCGCCAAACATTAGTGTATAAGTATCAGTTTTTCCTCCGTTATCTTCTCGCTATTTTGTGCGCGCGTGCGTTTCAGTGCTAACACAGCCTATGGCATGCCGGTCGTAGGTGTCTGGTTATAATTTGAATGAGACGATTGAGTTCAGCCATGAAACAAACCTTATGTTTGAGACGGCCAATACAAAAAAAATCAGCTGACGCTATTGATCTTTACGAAAAGAAAAAAATGGTGCTATGACTGAAAATTTAGATGCTGTTATGTTCCCATCTTCTCGTCAGACGTCTGCAAGTCTCGTGATAGCCTTATAATCACATGGCATCTTATTCAGCATTTCAACCTGGAGTCAGATTCGAATCTTGAAACCTTCATCGTCATCCATTAACAGAATAGTCTGTTGATGAAAATATAAAAGCATTTGTATACTAGAGCAGTACACTGGGCACCAAGTAGTTATGAAAAGGAATGATTTGTTTGAAGGTTCATTGATAGTAACAAAAATCTACAGATTAACATGTTTTCTGTTCACGAACGTTGTATAATGATTTAGTAACTAGCATTGAGAGATTGCGATCTCAGAAAAAAAATTGAGTAATAAATTAACCTGGAAGCAAAGGAACAAGAAAAGCTAATGTGTTTAGCTGGCAATCATGTAGTGTTTTTTTTTCTGAACTGGGAATGTACTGTAGTATTTTCACACACACATCTCCCTCCGATCCATATTAATGGTCTCAACATTGTCTAGATACGGATGCATCTAGTCTAAATACTTAACTAGATACATCCGTATCTAGATAAAGTTGAGCCCATTAATATGGATCGGAGGTAGTATTACAATTTACACATCACAACCAGTAGCGCAAACCGCAAATACACAAAACAGAATTACGACACAGGCATGTACTGTATACTGCAGCGAGCCGGAGTGGCCGGCGGCGTTTCGGGTCATTCGCCGCCGTACGGAGCGAGCACGTCGCCTCATTCCCCATCGTGGCCGCTCTCGGCGCGGTGGCCGCTCTCGTGGCGATCCTCCTCCCCCTCACCGCCGGCGTGCTCCTCCCCCTCACCGCCGGCGTGCTCCTTGGCGGCGGCGTTCTCGCGCATGGCGCGCTGCTTCTCCTCCTCGGCGGCGCGCACCCTCTGGTGCATCTTCACCTCGGCCGCCTCCTTGTTCACCTTCGCCCCCTCCCGGGGCCCCGTCGTGTACGCCGCGGCCTTGTCCACCTGCCCCTGCACGGCGGCCCTCGTCTTCTCCATGCCGGCGCGCGCCGACGCGCC
Source organism: Poa pratensis (assembly GCA_947311845.1). Classification (NCBI taxonomy): domain Eukaryota; kingdom Viridiplantae; phylum Streptophyta; class Magnoliopsida; order Poales; family Poaceae; genus Poa; species Poa pratensis. Next base: position 40,785,360 of record CAMZMU010000070.1, read on the forward strand.
GACGTTCGCCGCGGCCTCCTTGCCAGAGTCCATGCCGCTCGACCTTTGCTTGCTTCTTCACTGTAAAGCTAGGTAGCTGATGATGCCGCTGGGATCTGTGATAGGTTGGTGTGTGATTCGACAAGCAGGATGGAGACGACTTTTATAGAGCGGCGCCATGGAGCCACGGGCGGTGACGCGGATGTGCAGGTGGGAGACGCAGACGCGTAGAGGTCGGCGTGGTGAGGTGTCCGGACACGAGGCACACCACCTCAACTTGATTATCTCAATTTTGCGTCACCACAATATCGTTGGCCGGAATGAAGATGAGTCACTGCTTCCAAATGTCTGCATGATGAATGCAACACGAAGTATGATCGAGCTTAAGATGCTGCCAGCAACGCTACATCCACCCGGAAATTCAGTTCGGTACCCGAGCTCATATGGTCCTGTCTGAATACGACATCGAATAAAAAACATTCTGAATTCTTTTGGAAACAAACATTCAAAGTTGGGGGCGGTGCCCTCTGACTTGTACTAAGCTCCGTCACTGGACACGTACTCCCGTAAGCAAATACCCGTAACTATTAATAAGTGTAGCCATTTTAGCTTCTTGGGACATGCCTAAAACCAACATCTACATCGTGTTGGGCATGTGGTTTGGTTGCCCACATTTATTTTCTAGCATGAGGACAGAAACAAGAACACGATTTTTGGTTGCCTCCATTCTTGATTCTACGCAAGACTATGTTTGATTGCCTCCAACATACCTGACGTGGTAGCTTCTTATCATAAGTGGTGACGTTACCCTACTCACTCATCAATATCATAGACAGATACAATAACAGTTACCGAAGCACAACGAGTTTACCAACAACAACTCGTGATGCATCTGAAGTTTATCATCGAAAGGGTTAATATATACCTTCTCCCAAAATATTTCCAATAATCGTCCTACCTCTATTTTCAAAAAAAGAAAACCCTCGACGAGAAAAATCTAACTCTATTCAGGAAGAATTGCAGCAAATCCTTCGATCGTAACGAAGTAATTACGGACACATGATAAAAAAGAATTCCTATCATCTGCAAAAAATAAACGAAAAATGCATTACGAGTTTTCTCCTAGAAAAAATGGGAATTTTAAAAATAGAGTAAACGAAGTTGCATCACATAACTTGTCCGAGCAAAAATACAATGAAGTTCAACGAAAAAACCCACAAATCTAAAATTGCAGGATACTGCCCCCACGCGTATATACATCATACCAGATAGCGCATGAAAGGTAAGAAGTCCAAACATTAAGGTGTCCGAAACCTATTGTCAACTAAAAGGCATTACAACAAAACAGCAATGCTGTTTTGCATCATCTTGTGGTCCTGAGAAAGAACAAAAACATATAGTTACAGTGCCTAAGTCTTGCTCTTCTTCATCCTCTCGAAGGGTTTAACATCGTCCTCATTCAAAGTAGAGTAGAACATGTTGAAAGCATTCAACATCCTATATTTGGGAATAATTTTCTGCAAAAGAAGGTAAAAAAATATTAACCAATGGGATCCAAAAATGCTAAACAAAAGAAAAGTTGGAGGCAAGGGACAAAGGCTGAAATCATGTGCTAAATAAAATGTACATTACCTAAGTGAAGTTGGCCATAACCTTCCCATTGAAGTGTTCAGCATATAACATGATTTAGAAGCCGCAATCATGCCTAGTAAGGTAAAAAATGGAGCATGTTACTCTTAAGCAAGAGAAACTTAAAATCCACAAAGTACAAGAAAAAACAGTGGGGAATAATGAACGAACAGCAGTGCATGATGTGGTTAACTTAGTGTAGTGCATTTGCTGAACTTCTAATAACACGTACCTAAGAAAATACACATTCACTACCATGAAGACAGTACTCAGCTAGCCACTGAAGCAAAGAAACAGGAACCATCAAGTGATCGGGCATACGCAACATATAATCCATGTTGCGCGCAGTGATGTAGCCCCTCTGTATAGGGTTAAATTGCTTCACAGTCCTCATAAACCTAAGTGATGAGAATCCATGGCTGATAGTGGAGATGATCTCTGTACATCCATCGGGATATCTCCTGCATTAAGGAAAAAAGACCATGAGAACAAAATTAAGAAGCAGCCACCCTTTATGCTACGAATATATACACACGGATAGCTTCTACCATTGAGAACAAAAAAAAGGCGCCAACTAGTACTGGATACGCACTAACACGAATAGATAGTTCATGCCAAACACGAATATATACACACACAAAAGTGATTACGATGGATTGAAAGAGTATCTTCACAGAAAATATTCGCTCCACAGCAAAAATCATAAGAGACAACGTGCAGCCAATCTAAAAAACATATGGATACCAATGTAGCAGGCCGACCTACCATATATGCAAAACCATGGATCAGCGTGGAATGAAAAAATTGGAACACATACCAGTAGCGTCCTAATCAAGAACAACCCTACCGCACAAACACATGGTGGATCGGCGTTGATGGTAGAAACCCTGCCACTCTCTACCCAGATATAGACGACGGGAAGGAAAAGACTGAACGATTCGTACATATTCCGCCGCCATGGCCGGCGACGAACCGATGAAGAACAGTCGTTCGTCGCTGATGAACCCCATACAGAAACAGTGTAGCGTCCTAATAAAAACACCCTACCGCGCAAGCACATGGTGGATCCGCCTTTGATGGTAGAAACCCCACCGCTCTCTCCCCAGATGTAGACGACGAGAAGGAATAGACTGAAGGATTTGTGTACATACCTTCCGCCGCCATGGCCGGCGATGAACCGAGAAGAAGGCCAGACGTTCGCCCTTGAAGTACCCAGACAGAAACAGTGGATAATATCGAACAGATCGGGAGGAGAATAAGTGGAACACGCAGGAGATGGAAGGAGAAGAAGTAGATCTCGCCTTCCCCTCTATCGCCTGGTTCGAGACCGTGAAAGCAGAAAGAAGCGGTCTCGCGGCCTGATATGGGCCTGGCCCAAAACAACGATGCTTCAGGCGTCGCCTGGTGGAAATCACTAGAAAAAGGGTTCACTTTGCGAAGGGAACCCAGCGAACCGTGGCGTGATGACAAGTCACCCCGGGCACAAAAAACCGAAACCAAAGCCCGAACCCGAAAAGACCGGGACCGAAACCGAAATACCCAGAATTTCGGGTAACCGAAATAATATCGGTCCTGAGAATCAAGTAACCGAAATAATATCGGTCTGTTCGGTTATCACGAGCTGAGGACCGAAATGACCGAAGGGACCGAACTAGCGATGCGAATTAGACATTCAGGCCCAACTCGTGTACTCTAGCATGTAGCACAGCCCATCGAGGCCTAGTTCCCTACTTCTTTTCCCCAATTTCAGCACTAGCGCTCGTTTCCATGACCTAACTCCATCCCCGCCGCTTGTTTACCTAGAATTTTGTGGTACGCATACGTATCCATCCATCTTGCTGCCTGGAACCAGCACCCTCCATCCATTCTCCGCCTCCTCCCATGTCTACTAGAACAAGAGATTGTGGTACGCATGCCAAGCACACAGCAAGCTTGGTTCTTGTTTCCCTGTAATTTTGTTGCCGGACTGTGCTAGATCAGGCTTAGTGCTAGACTACTCTGCTAGTGCTAGACTGCTAGTGGTACGCATGCTTATGATTATATATTTCTGTATTGGCATCTAAACAAGAGATTGTGTTGCTGTCTTTTTGTAGATGACATTTGAACAAGAGGATGAGCTGAAGGAATATAACTATGAGGATGAGCTAAATATAACAGAGATTGTGTTGCTGTTATTTCCTTTTTTCGGTCTATTTGGTCATGACCGAAGACCGGACCGAAAAGACCGAAGACCGAATACAAAAAGACCGAAAAGACCGGCCGTAATTCGGGTAGCGTTTCTAGATGACCGAAATTTTGGATGACCGAAAAGACCGGACCGAGCAAACCGAACAGACCGAACGCCCAGGGTGAATGACAAGTGTCAGCTTCTCCCTTCACGCGGTCCCCCGTGGGTGCTTAAATATGTGACAAGTGGCAGCACGAGAGAGTTTTGGTGGAATTTCTGCTTCTCCGTGCGGAGGGTTGTATGTGCATTTATTTTGAGATTCGTTTTAAAAAAATGAAATATCTTGAGAACCGTTTATTCGAATTACGAACTGTTTTCACTTTTGAGCTCCTCGCGTCGAGATCTTCAAAACTAGATTACATGTTTATAGGTTTCGACGAACTTTTTTTTTGTACTCCCGGTTATGTATAGTTTGTACAACTTGTTTCTGTTACTTTGTACAACCATTTCTGTGTAGTTCGTACTTTTTGTTCTGTGTACTTTTTGTATGATGAGAGAGAAGTGATAGTGAGGTGGGAGGGCAGTTTTTTCCCTTTTATTTTTCTAAATCGAATTTTTGAAAGGAAATATTTTGAGAACCGTTTATCCGAATTACGAACCGTTTTCACTTTTGAGCTCCTCGCGTCGAGATCTTCAAAACTAGATCCCATGTTGATAGGTTTCGACGAACTTTTTTTTGTACAACCGGTTATGTATAGTTGTACAACCTGTGTCTGTGTAGTTGTACAACCTGTATTTGTACAAACTGTGTTTGTGTAGTTGTACAACATGTGCTATATAGTTGTACAACCTGTGTCTGTACAACTTGTGTCTGTCTAGTTGTACAACATGTGTCAGTACAACCAATGTCTGTGTAGTTGTACAACCAGTGTCTGTGTAGTTGTACAACCTATGTCTGTACAACCTGTTTCTGTCTAGTTGTACATATCGTGTACATCCAGTAGTAGCGTGATTGTACATCTAGTAGTAGTCTCGGTGTATATCCAGTAGCATCGTGTACATCCAGTAGGAACGTGAATATACAATCTGTAGTAGTAGCAGCGTGTACATCTAGTTTGTACACCGTTTTCTATATAATTGTACATAGTATTTTATTTTTCTTGTACTCAGTACTATTGTTATGTGTACAATGTACAGACGTTGACCGCAATGCGTGGAAGCCGGGCTGCCCATCGCGGGGTCCTTCGGTTGCGCGCAGGTACATGAGCCCGACGTACGCGACCCGGACGGCAGGCTTCACGTGTGTCGCTGTACAAAGTCAAATTCGATTTTGATGCTCCGATTCAAAACCATGCGCGTGACCTCCCGTGCCCACACGTGTTGTACGTACGTGCACTTTTCGTTACCAATTTTCGCTTTGCAAAGGAAAGCCTCTGGCTAGTGGCACCCTCGCCTGGTTCGAGACCGTGAAAGCAGAAAGAAGCAGTCTCGCGGCCTGATATGGGCCTAGCCCAAAACAACGATGCTTCAGGCGGCGTGAGCGGGTAGCACCGCTAATGAGCGACATATAGGTTTTACCATGAAGTTGTCCGCAACACGCAGATCGCACGTCGGAGTCGATCGGATGGCATGGCACATCAGGATAGCTGCACAAAAAATGGCAGTTTTCGGCCTATTTCCTTTGAGAACAAAAAGGAAAGAAGCACAGAATAGCCGCAAGCAATAACCATAGTTTAAAAAATCGGACCGGACCGCCGGTTGAACCGGAAAAAACCGGAACCAGTGCCCTCGCCGGTCTATTAAGCGCACTGAACCGTCCGCGCCAGCGAACCGGGAAAAACCGCTTAAATCGCGGTCGAACCGGCGGTTTTCCGTCAAACCGGGGCCTAACAGACCGGTGGTCAGACCGGAAATATACTTACAGCGAGAAAAATATATTGCGCGGAGAGGGATTCGATCCCGCGACCCCTCGCAGCGCGCGCACGCTGAACGACTGTGATAGCCACTTGGTGCTAGGCAAGTTTGTGTCATACTAGTACACGTATTAATTAAATACATTCAATATTTCCTCACTATACTATTTTTAAAAAACCAACAAGTGAACCGGACGAACCAGCGGTCTAACCGGGTGAACCGCAAACCGAGACCCTCGCCGGTTCAGTCGCCGGTCCGTTTTTTTAAACTATGGCAATAACGTAGCGCAAAAACTCAATGGTAGGACCAAGAAAAAGAGAACAGAAACACAGCAATAATGGGGTACGAAACCACTTGAAGTCTGGATTTCAATTTTTGTTAGAACAACAGTAACTTAAGACCACATAGAAGCATTGGAACTACGGTAGCGGAAGGATCAGACAGTACTTCTTAAAACGTATTGAGCATCATATGCATCAAACGTCAGACAGGTTTTCGACAATTAAATGCGAGGACTTGCAACGACGGGAAGAACCATGATATACACAGAAGCCTTTCCTTCTTCAGATGCCTATTTACAGGAGGAATTGTTCAGCGGCATTATTGTTCTTGCCCAGTTAGAACAGCCCAAAGGTGTTCTCGCCACTGTATGTCATGTAGAGGAAGCCGTCCTCGTCCTTGTTCTCCTCGTAGATTGCAGACATCAGAGCAGCTGCAGGACCAACGTGCCACGTATGTTTAGGGATACCAAAATTAAAGGTTTCCAAGACACTGCCATAGGGCTAGGTTAGTAGTGCGTTAATATCTTCCGTACCTGTTGGTGGGAGGGTGTTCTTTACGAAGATGAAGATTGCTTTCTCAGCACTGAGCTTGATCCGCTTCCGTACGACATACACAAACTGTCCAACAGTCAGGTCAGCAGGAACAAGGTACCTGTATGGAGTTCCATTTATTAGAAACCATAACTTGAACCAGGACTATGGTTAGTAGGTAACAGCTGACGTTATAAAGATGCAAGAGTGGAGAAAGCAATTGACAGGTAACAGCAATGCACTCGTTGCAATGAGGTACAAGCAAACAAATATTCTAAGGTGGAATAAGTAATCAATTTCCAATGGCAACTTGCCAAAAAACAAAGTCTTGCTTAAGACGACATCTAAGATCATGGACCAATGAGAATAAAGTAAATGATGGGCGGAAGGATAATGCTCAAAGCAATACCACCAATGAACAGTTCAACATTGTTAGTCTGACAAACTCAACAACATAGTTGCTTGAAGCAAATGTCATAAGCACAAAATGGCTAATTTCAAATATAACTTATTGAACAAAATGATCAGAACTTACTTTTTCTTGTCGATGTCTGGAATGTCACTCTTCTCAGCCTTCTCAACAATAACCTTTTCAGACGGAAGTTGCTTTGAATTAGAACAAACATCATAAAAAGGAAACAAACTATACATAAAGAGGAAAAAGGATCTTACAGGAATTCTATCAGGATACTTCTCCCTGATGCGGTTGGCCTCAGCCTGCCTCCTCTCTGTAACACAGAGCATAAATAGAATAAGACTAAGACTATCTACACTGAGAACATTTAGTTCTGTACAGAAAACTGAACAAAATTTCCATTAGAAAAGTGCAATCAGTAATGGAAACAATCATGGTAAAACAGTTGCCCAAAGAAAGAAAAATCAACTACAGATGGTACCACTCAACTAGGAAGACATGGGAAACAAAGGGTAACACCAAAATCTAAAGTAGGTATTCTCAAAAAAAAAAAAAAAATCTAAAGTAGGTAGATTATAAATAACTTGAAACTGGAGAAGTAGAACAATCATGACCCGCTAACAGTAGGATAAAGAGCTTAGATTCTCCACAAAAGGGCATCCTAAATCACATAAGCTACAGCATAAGACCCTCATTGAAGACAACAACAGATTGTGCAGAATACAAATAATTATGTAATTTATTTAACCCACTATAATCATTTGATAACCAAATCATGCCATGGAGAAATTACAATTATATCAAACATTTCAATTCTCTTACGCAATGAAACATCAACCTCCTAGAGAATTTACACCAGAATATGATTAGAGTATAATTTGCTATCTTACACGTGAGGGTACAAACATTCACTCACATCATCAATTCCTCTAAAGGAATCATATTACGAAACATGTAAGAGATCTCAACATGTAACTTTGTACAGCACGATGTAGATTTGCATGAACACAACGAAGCAGCTACATGTTCTCGATAGTCAAACGCTACCCGCTACGCAGCTAGGGCACGGTGTTCATTGAACAAAATGGCCTTAACAGGCAACTAATTATAGTACTATTAACCAAAGCAACAGATTACCCCAAACCTTACAAGTTTATAACCCAATAATCCACTAAAAGCACATCACAGCTCCCAACAAGCGACAGCCAGCAGATCACAGCTCCCACAGCAGTCACCACAAAATAACTCAGAAAATAGAAAGAGGGCAAAAGGTGGGGGAGAGACGAACCGAGCGGGTGCTCCAGCTTGAACGAACTCCTCGCCATCACACGCTCCGCGACCGTCCTACGAGCAAACAACAAACCACCACGAGATCAGCCCAAAACCTCGCCGATCGAAACCCCCAACCGACAAGTCTCGGAACGAATCCTCACGGACTGGATCGAACCGGAGGAAGCGCCTACGTTTTAGGTCCTGGGAAACCGAAAACACCGACAGAAAATCACATAAGTCAGGTCAGAGAAAATGGAGCGATCGGCGAAGAGATCGATCAAGAGTGGGGGAAGCCGGAGACGCTTACGAGATCGGACTGGACGGGATCCGGCGGAGGAGGAGGTGACTAGCGAGGGGAGACCGGCCTTGTGGGAAGGTGGGGAAAGGACGAAGAGATAGGGACGAGAGGAGGAGTGGGGTTGGTTAAATTGCTACGCGCACGAAACGTATTGCAACGGGGAGACTTAAGGAACCCGCCTCTTCTTCGTTGAGAGTAGGTAACCTTAACTTGTCGTCTCTCCAACTGATTGGCGATGATTAGTTCGATTGGATGTCTAAACTAGTTAGAGAAAATAAATGGCAAATTCGATTGAATATTGTATAGATGTGTTTGTATGCTTCACCCTTAGAGTTTGACCTATGTGTTAAAATTACAAAAATAAAATAATCAAATGCATGTACGTTGCCCGGTGAAAACAAACTTATAGTGGAATGTGGCGAAAAACGAAAAAAATCACGTTCAAAAGTTTTGAAAAATATCACCAAAAATGCATTAAGTTGAGACTCTACCTTCTCAACGTAACACATTTTTGTTGAGAATTTTAAGAACTTTTAAAAATGATTTTTTATGGTTTTCACTGTTTCCAAAGTTAGTTTTCACCGGATATTTTCTCATGTTTTGTCATTGTTCATTGAGTTTTTTCTTACACCACATGCCAATATAATACACGTGAAACTTTATGCTTCAACTAAAAGTTAGTTTCCACCTGATACTTTCTCGTGCGTCGGCACGGTCCAGTATAATACACGTCAAAAGTTATGCGTATAAAAAGTAATCACATAGTGTAGTAAACACTAAAATTTCACTTCGTTTGACACCCACGGGACATCTCCAAAAGATACAATTAGTAAATGGGACATACATATTTCTCACATTCATTCCACAAACTCAATTGCTCGCGTAAATACATCAAGGCCAAAAAAATTCGGACAAAGACTTCAATAGGATAACCTTTTTCCACACTACGGTTCAACTCTAAGCACATGTAGTAATGAACAATTATTTACTATAAATAGAATTCGTCCATGCTATGGTTCAAACTTAATCATCCCTATACCCAAAGAATTCAAGAGTCATGGCATATGGCCAGTGCCATCTTCCTTACCGTAGACTATATATGGCCATATCTAGGGCCGGAAAGTGCTAAAAAAAAAACCAATGCTAAAAATCTAGGCATGAGCCCAGCCGAACAGGGCTGAAATTTTGGGCCTGAGCTCGGCCCGAATAGGGTAAAAACGTTGGTCTGTAGGGCCTCAAGCCGGGCCTTTGTTATAATCTGTAAATTTGTTGAGCCCGGCCCAATCTAATAGTCGGGCTAAAAAGGCAGGCTCGAGCCCAGACCGAGATTTTGGAGATAGGTCGGGTCGGGCAGCCCATGGCTTGGTCTATCTTAGATCAAGATCTGAGGTGAATAACTAAATAGGAAATTTACTACACTTGTAATCAAACCAAATTCCAGTAGCCATTAACTACTGCATAGTTGTTGGTCCATAACTGGTTACCAACCGCCAAACATTATCTCCTTTACACAAGATATCAACAAACAAATATTAGTCAGTTTACCAAAACCGAAATGAAATATATTGTATGTATTGCATGGCCCTGTTTCATTTTTCTTTTCAAGCAAATGAATGCCAACGTAGAACCCACAATAATTGTTTTACAAGATTTTCCTTAAGTTATATAGAAGGAAAGAAAAGAAAGGATCAATACAAACATACTCCTACTAAGAATGAACTAATTAACTCCTTAATACCTAAAAATGTTTACTTCTAGCTAAACTGATTTATATCCATGAGAACACTCAACCAATATTGTTGACCAAGTAGTCCCATTTCTTGCACAAGTCTGTCAATTAAAAGCAACACTGAAACACAAACTATTAGACAGCTACATCTTATTAACTCGTAAAAAGTGGAGGAGCATTCCTTGGATTAGATGTTCTCCATCAAAGTTTTAGCACGCAAATAAGGGAAAGTTAATCCCCATTATGAGGAAGTTTCAATAAAAATATATGCAAGCTAGAAAATGAGACAAAGTTCTAAGTAAATATGATATAACTTATTTTTTTGAATAATGCATACTGTAGGGGAGACCCCCACAGCCTTTTATTGGAAATTAAACTGTACAGTTATTTACAAAATTACAGAAGTATATATCAAGGGAGATTCCTAAGCCATAATTCTAAAACAGGAACTACAGAACGCTTTAACCTATACATAAGTAAGGTCAAGTCAGAGAAGAAGCCAGCCTTCCAGCCTCTAAAAGAGGGCCTGATATCTTTGAAAATCCACCCATTTCGCTGCTTCCAAATATTGCAGCAAGCCAGGATTAAGATCTCAGTAAAACAAGGTCATGCGAAACCTTTCCTGGCAGCAAGCATGCACTGAACAACTGTGTCTCCCCTCCAATCAAATTGGAGGTAAGCTCAAACTCTAGAGCTAAACTGACAACCAAAGAACAGATGGTTTCTATCCTCGAGTTCCTGAGAGTGACAAAGAACACAGTCATTGTTGTCTGTCACTTTCCACTGCCTACGCAGCATCATATCTTTTGTGTTAATCCGATCATGTAAGACCAGCCAGGCAAAAACCTTATGCTTAGACATGCATTTCGATTTCCAGATCATCCTGGATGGGCCATAAGCGGGCAGAGAAGCAAAATGCAGCTTATAGAAATATTTTAGGGTATAAATCCCTTTGTTCAACTGGAACACCCAGGAATCAGGTTGATCAGTCAGCTGACAGTCACCCAACAGAAGTTGCAACTCATTATACTCCTGGAAAGCCTCGACTGACAATGGCAAATGCAGTCCATCAGCAAATGAGTCCATGTTCAATATTTCCTTGACCGAGGCCTGCTTATCACGAGCAAAGGAGTACAACCGTGGGAAGGCTATTGCAATTACCTTCCCCAGCCAGAGATCCTCCCAAAACAGCGCTGAAGAGCCTGATCCTATCACACATTTTGCAATTTGTCTCCAATCATCTGCCATCTGGATAATTGATCTCCACCAGAAGGAGCCACTAAGTACCACGGCATGAGGAACCGACTCGAAATAATACGAGTCCCTGATCAACTTTACCCACGGTATATCTGCATTATTATAGAATTTATCCAGATGCTTCAACAACAAAGCCCTATTCTGCACCTGTAGGTTTATTATGCCAAGTCCCCCTTTGTCCTTCGGCCTGCAAACCATTTCCCAAGAAGCAAGAGAATTAACTCGCTCCTTATTCTTGTCCTTCCTCCAAAGACATCTCCTTCTTGCTCTATCAATAATTTCAATAATTCCTTTGGGCAAGACCAAAGTGCACATAAAATATGTAGGGAACGAGGAAAGGACAGAATTAATCAGGACCAAACTATCTCCATAAGAAAGGAAAGAAACTGTAGAGAACAATCTTCTCTCAATTCTGTCCACCAAGGGTGACAGATCCTTGATGATATAACTTATTATGGAGTCAACACACGGAAGGTACATAAGGTCAAATTACTTGTGCGCTGCAACGAAGAACAACCTAGTATCTGTGAGTTGCAACCGAGAACAACCTAGTGCAGTAAACCCCACCTTTCTCACTCACTCACTCCATCGGTCCCTAGAAACAGTTAGCCCAAAAATAGAGGCGACGCCACACCATATATAACTACGGACGAAATTAGAAAGTGTGGTCTTGAATATTTCGTCCAAGTCTCGAAATCTCCACGTGTGAGGTCATCTCCAATCTTCGCATGCCTGCTGCTATCTCCATGAATGATCATACTCCAATGTTTGTCCTTCTCCTCCTCGCTAGGTCCATTATTTCTAAGTGTAACAAACACATCTGTTTTAGGCAGTAGCATATTCTCATGTATGTTTGGAACAACTGTAGTACCATCGGGTGTATATGTAGCTGGGATGGGACGCGGATTTGCAGCACCCGAGCAGTAGTGCTCTGGATAACGTCGCCGTTGTGGTTTGCTTGGAGATTCGGCTGGTCGCGATTTTTCATTGAATACCGATGGTGGAAATGAGTTAAATACGACTCGTTTTCGTATGTACGGGTGGGCCAGGTCGTCGCATGAACAGTATATTGCCGAATAAAAAAAGTTTTCGAGAGCGCAATCGTCCGAGGTGGAGCTGTGCACATTAACTTCTGCATTGTAGCAACACGTCTACAGTGACGACGTAATGAAGGTCTCCATTGGCCAGACTGAAGCGGGGTGAGTATTGAGCTGCGTCTCTCTAGGCGAAGAAAGGCAGCCAGGGCAATGGCGGCTGCCGACTGTTCTTCTGCATGCGACGTTGCTATGGTCGAGTACGCCGGGTGAGTTCTTCTTCGCCTGGCCACTGTGTACTCCTCTGAATCCCCGCATGCTTGTTGGGAAATATTCTCATCACAGATTTGTTTCCTGCTATGTAGATGTGGAGAGTGGAGTAGGAGTTCTTCAGATATATTCTTAGATCTGAACGCAAACCCTCTCGATGTTTCGCTTGTACCATCTGGCGTATCCCAATTGCAACCTTCACAATTATCGGCTGGAAGCGACAGCTTTGTGGGTGGGGATTTGGGGGAGGGCAGTCCCGACCCTGTTGTTGACGACGTCGCTACAGTAGCTGCATAAGAAGTTTGAAAAAATTAAATTTATGTTTCAAAAAAAACCTGAAAAAAATCGTATGATAAGTATGCATGCATGATTCCCGGGATATCCTTCCATATTATCACTTGTGCCTTAATTTCGATTACTCGATACTTCTAAATAAAGACCTGACAGACATGGGAATCCACTTCGGCTCATGGTGTGCATCTGCACGTATGCAGAGCTGTAGCTACTGAGCACAAGTGAATCTGTTATTTTAAAACATTTCAAAATTTTAAATTTATGTTTCAATAAAATCCGAACGAAAATCCTATGATACTTATGCATTCATATTTCCTTGATGTCATTGTCTGTTGTCACATGTTTCATAATTTCGAATACTCGAACCTTTGAAATAAAGTCAAGTGTGACAGGGAATTCCGCTTCGGCTCATAGGTGCATATGCAGGGATGAAGATCCATAGGTACTGAGCACCCGTGCACCTGCTATTTTAAAATTTGAAAAATGTAAATTCATGTTTAAAAAATCCGAAAAAAATAATACATAGGCATGCATGTTTCCTAGATGTCCGGGTCTGTTATCAGTTGTGTCATAATTTCAATTGCTTGATACTTCGAAATAAAGTCTTATCTGACAGGAAAATCCACTTCAGCTAGTATGTGCATCTGCATGGATGCCGATCTGTAGCTATTGAGCAAAAGTGCACCTGTTATTTTAAAATTTTGGATATTATGAATTTAAGTTTAATAAACACCAGAAAAAAATACTAATAGTGAAAAAATAGGTGCATCTGCACGAATGCAGATTTGCCGCAACCAAGCACCAATGCACCTGTTGTTTAATTTTTTTGAAGAATTTATAATTATGTTTCAAAAAATTCTGAAAAGAAATCCTATGATACATATGTGTATTTCGTACGTGCGTGTCAATTTTCGGTGCTGAAAATATCGTATTCCGAGAAATGTAAAAAGAACGAAATTCTAGTCAGTGAAACATGAAAACATTTTGTTAAATCTGTCGGAACTTCCTTTTTTTCCATAGCCCAAAATGTAATGTTTTTTTTCAAAAAGTTATGGCATACATGCATAACATGTATATGTATGTGTGTAAACCTTTTTGAAAGTTTTGGAAACAAGAATGTCCGATTTTCTCAGAAACTCGGGAGCTGCTGAGGATTTCCGCATGTACACCCACTAACCCAACAACAAAAATTTTAAAAAAATCAAAAATAAATAAATTCGAAAAAAAAGAATGTACATGTGAACATTCGATCTCCATACAAAGAAAAAACGGGGTGAAGAATACATTTTATGAGGACGGGTGTAAAAAAACAAATTCGCTGTGTTAAAAAATGCGTCTGCACGTAATTTTTTCTTTTTTAATACGAAACTTTGTAATACATTTTTAATACCGTTCTCACAATGTTTCTTTTCGGATACAAACTTTTTTGTACGGATAGACATTTTCATAAAAAATTCCGACATTTTTTTCTTAATTTTTCAATTTTTTTGAAATGCGTTAAACAAGCATTTTACACAACGGACTTAGTCTGCACCCGTTAGCAAAAACATCATTTCTGTCGTCCTTGCCTAAGATTTATATGTATGTGTGTAAAAAATTTCCGAAGTTTTGGAAGCAAATAATTTTTTCCCAGATGATTGAGACATGGTGGCCTCGCCTCATAGCTCAACGACGGTGCCCTCGACTCCTTGCTCAAAATGTGTAGGAAGAATACAGTGGTGGCTGTGTGTGTGTGTGGACGCAGCAACGGTTAAACTGCTGGGCGGCGTCGAACTGCTTTTGTAGCCGGCGGAGACCAACGGCTCCGGCGCGACGCGATGTATAACGTCTCTCATGCCCGTTGTACCTCCAGCCTCTCCGTCTTGCTTTTTTTTTTTTTTTTTTTTTTTTTTTTTTTTGACGTGGAACACAACGATTCCAATTAAGCTGGCTCAGCTAACTCGCTGGCCACCTCGACACTTACAAAGTCTGGGGCTGCATCCAGCCAATAACGCTTGACCTCAGCATGTCTTGCACCGGCAGCTGCCAGGCCATGCGCTACTTTATTACAATAACGAGGACAGAATAAAACTTCAAACGAGATAAAATTCAACCGGAGGAGAGAACGAATCTCACGGAACAGCACACCTTCAGGAGCCCGGTCTTGATCTGCGCTTCTGATCGCCTGTACGAGGTTCATACAATCAGTCTCTACTAGGATGTGTCCCATGCCCCATTCCGTTGCCGCCTCAATGGCTTCAAGGCATGCATTGGCTTCAGCACAAATCGCACTGCCAACATGCTCCATTCTCCCTGCGCCTGCCCCCTCACAATGCCTTTTTCATCACGGGCAACGAAGCCCCAACCTCCCTTTCTTTCAGTCTCAAAGAACGCCCCATCGATGTTTAGTTTGATGGTGTCTGGAGGTGGCAGTCTCCACGTTTCCATTGCTCCTCTCGTTGCTACTGGTTTATCGGGTCGGCAGTACTGCCATGATTCATTTGCCCAGTACCTTGCCTGCCGGAAGATGTCATCTACTGACAAATTCTTCCCCTCAGAATTCTTTTTGTTTCTACCCAGCCACCAGCGCCACAAGGTACAACTCACCAGAGTTAGCTTCTCAGGTGTCAGCTCCAGAATTTTTTGCACCACAGCTTCTGCATTCGGTAATGTACACAAGTAATCACGTACTTCACTTAAGCCCATCTTCTGCCACAGCTGCTTTACTAGCTTGCATTTTAAAAATAGGTGTGCCCCGTCTTCATCTAGTCTTTGGCAGCATACACACAATTTTTCACACTCAATACCCCGGCCTGCTAAATTTCTTTTAACTGCAAGGCTGTTATGTGCTAATCTCCACAAAAACTGCTTTACTTTCGGTATACATGCAGATTTCCAAATCCGTGTCCACTCAATAGCACCCTCCGGAGTCGAGGATGATGATTGCTGGGGTTCATTATGTAACCGGGTATACAACTTATATGCTGATCTGACTGAGAAGAGGCCCTTACTATCATAATGCCAAGCATAAAAATCTTCAAAATCTGCACGTACTGGGGTTGTTAATATTACCTTTGCATCAATATCCCAAAACGTTTGTCTTACTAGTTCTTCGTCCCACCCTCCTGTAGTTGGATCCAGTAACTCATTAACCTTTGTCAATAGACATAGTCTCCTCGGGGTAATTGGACTTCTTGCATCATCTCTATTCATCCACGGGTCTGTCCAAATATTTATGTTTTGTCCATCCCCAACCCGCCAAACAATTCCGTCTTTCAGCAATTGGACACCCTTCAATATGCTTCGCCATGTATATGATATTCCGGGCGTGGCCACCGCTTCTAAAATAGAGGAAGTTGGGAAATATTTTGCCTTGAGAACACGTGCACATAGAGACTCCGGGTTAGTTAGCATTCTCCACGCTTGTCTAGCCAGCATAGCTATGTTAAAACCATACAGATCTCGAAAACCCAACCCTCCTTCTTTCCTTGGTTTTGACAAAGTTTCCCAACTAAGCCAATGCATCTTATTCTCCTTCTCCTGTTGTGCCCACCAAAATCTGCATATCATATGACTCATCTCATCACACAGTGTCTTAGTTAGATCAAAACAAGACATGGCAAATGTTGGTATGGCTTGTGCACATGCTTTAATAAGAATATCTTTCCCAGCCTTTGACAACAACCTCTCCTTCCAACCCTGAATTTTCTTCCAAATTCTCTCTTTCAAATATGCAAAAGTTTTGGTACGTGATCTTCCAACATAAACCGGTAGACCAAGATATTTTTCAGTTCTTGCCTCCACCTGAATATTTAACTCCTCTAGTACTTGCTTCTTACTCTCATTGGTCGCATTTGAACTGAACATCACCGATGATTTATCATAATTAATAGTCTGTCCCGAGCACACCTCGTACAAAGATAGAATATTTTGCAAAGACGTGGCACTTTCTCTAGTAGCTTTGATCAGTACCAGTGAGTCATCTGCAAACAGTAAATGGTTGAAACTCGGAGCATCATTACATATTCTTACTCCTTCCAATCTCCCCTCTAGTTCGGCCCTGTTTAAGAGAGCAGAAAAACCCTCCGCGCAAATAAGGAACAGATACGGCGACAACGGGTCACCTTGGCGAAGGCCTCTTTGCGGTACAATAACATCAGTTAAGTCCCCATTAATCCGTACCTGGTAAGACACCGATGAGATGCATAGCATTGTCAGTCTGATCCACTTCTCCGCGAACCCAAGCTTCCTCATCATTTTCTCCACAAACGACCATTCTACCCGATCGTATGCTTTACTCATATCGAGTTTAATTGCAGCATATGCATCTTTTCCTCTTCTCTTGCTTTTCATATAATGAGTACATTCATAGGCCAACAAAATATTATCTGTAATCAGTCTGCCCGGTACAAAAGCACTTTGGTTAGGAGAAATGATCTCAGGAAGAATCAGCTTCAGTCTGTTTGCCATCACCTTCGAGATGAGCTTATACACAACATTACACAAACTAATAGGCCTCAAATCCTTCATACTCTCCGGGATCTTCACTTTGGGAATCAAGACTACACATGTTTCGTTCCAATCTGCTGGCATCGGCCCTCCATTAAGCACATCTAGCACTTCGGTTGTTACCTTCTCTCCTACCACAGCCCAAAATTTTTTGTAGAAGATCGCATGCATGCCATCTAATCCGGGTGCCTTGAGATCCCCTATGCTGTTTAGGGCCTCCACCACTTCTTCGGATGAGAACTCTTTACATAAAAGCTCATTCATAGCTTCAGACACTCTCGGGTCTACTTGGTGAAGAAGTTCCTCCATTCGATTACCTGTCGAAGAATTAAAAAGGTTAGAGAAATAGTTAGATGCCACCTCTTTCATGGCCTCCTCCTCCTCCACCACCACTCCATCCTCCCTTTTCAGTTTGGTGATACGATTTATTTTCCTCCTTTCCGTGGCCACCGAATGGAAGTATTTTGTGTTACGATCCCCCTCTTTCATCCAATGAACATGTGAACGTTGTTTCCAATAGATTTCCTTCTGCTCTTCAAGTCTACTTAGTTTAAACCGTAATACCGCCTCCTTACGCACTTGCTCCTCACCTATGTCCGCCCTTCTCCATTTTTCAAGTTCCTTCTTTTGCCGATTTATTCTCTTATCCAAATCGCCAAGAATGTTTTTGCTCCAATCTGTTAACTCTGTAAGCACACCACGTACAGCACCCATCACATTCTTTCCATGTACTTGAGCCTCTCTTTCCCAAGCATTTTGTACAATACTCTCACACGCTTCCTCCTCTAGCCAACGTGCTTCAAAACGTGGTCCTATATTCCGAGCTGGTTTCATCCTCTTGCTCACCGCCCCATGCGTGTCCACAAACACTGGCCTATGATCTGAGTGTCTGGGATCTCCGTTGATCACTTTGTAGCCCAGAAATCTCTGTTTCCAAGCTTGTGTTGCTACTGCCCGATCTAGCCGCTCCTTTATATACCGATCAGCTTGGTGGCTATGGTTGCGCCAAGTAAATGCATCTCCGGTGAACCCTAAATCATCTAGACCGCAGTCCTCCAAAGTTTCCCTAAACTTGTCCATGCGCCACTGCGGTTTTTGTACACCTCCTTCCTTCTCCCAACTGAAAAGTGTTTCATTGAAGTCACCTACACATAACCATGGTTTGTCACTGTGATTTTTCAAAGTCCGCATCAACCTCCACGTATTCTCTCTATCTTCCACTTTCGGGTCACCATATATGCCTGTGAAGCGCCACTTAAACCCATCTGGTTCAGTAATTATGGTGTCAATATGATACTTGACATGAACCCAGTCAGCTCAACATTTACATCATTTTTCCAAAAAACTGCTAACCCACCACTTTGTCCTACACAATCCTTCACCGCCATGTTGGGCATTCCCAACTTCCACCTAAGCCACTCCAATCTCCCTCTGTCTAACTTTGTTTCAGACAGAAAGAGCACGTCGGGGTCCTCCCTCTTCTGGAGATCCAGAAGACCATCAATTGCCGGGCCATTCCCCAAACCCCGGCAATTCCAGCCACCTAGCTTCATTGGGACATGCAGGGCTGTTCCGACAGCCCCGCTTCAATTCCAGAGTTTTGTGTCACGTCCACTACCATTGGGTCCTCCACCGTATTCTTTTTATGTTCCTCTTGCATCTCCTCATTCATCTCTGCACCCTTCCTTTTCTTAATACCCTTCTGGTTATACTGATCATGCACCTCAGGTTTCTGACCATATGCAGCACCCCTTTGATAACCATCATATTGGTCCTGACCAATGCGACCCCTGCCCCATTCTCCTCTAACTGTAATTGAACCACGACCAGGATCTTGGTCTCCATCAGCTAAAAAGAAAATCCCCCAAAACAAATCCACTTCTCCAATCTTGCGACCATCAGTCCAGCCAATTCTGGTTTCTTTGCTTTCCATCTCGGTCAACTTCAAGCTTCTGAGCAGACCTTCCACCTTCTCCATCTCCGTCCTCTCCCGATGCCGATCAGTATGACTCAAGAGGCAAACAATGAATTGATTTGCATACAGAGTATCAGGTGGTTCATGGGTGATCTCCGCTGAAAAACCCATGACACAGATCCAGAAAATGCTTTCATCTTCCTTACCACAGACTATTTCTGCTCTTTTTACTGTAATCTCTATCCTGGCCGGCTCCTTCAGGATTCCCGCCGATTGAAGTGGCAGTGCAAAACAGTGCACTTCCTGCGGTAACACAGCCAACTGATTAGTGATTACCTTTGTCGAAACCTCCCGATTTGTATATCCCTTAACCATGATCTCCATTGCTCTCTTCTTGAGTTCTGCAATCTCCGGCATCAAATCATTTGATCCGCTGCAGCACTCACGACATCCCTTGTCTTCACCTATGGGATCTACACATGAAGTTGTCCCTGATTCCGGACGGCCGGCCGGCCGGGCAACCGATCCTTGACCTTCCTCCGTTGTCTTCTTGCCCACACCACTCGGCGCACCTGAGTCAAAGAAGCTGGCCGCTCTAGACCGCATCAGCTGCACGCATCGCACTGGGTCACGAGATTTGCGGACGATCTGCAGAGCCCGCCTCTTGAACTCCTCCATTGGGAAAACCAGAACGCCCGAGAGCCAACCGTGGGGACTAGCAGGGGTACCCAGGAAAGCGCCACCCCTACCAGCCTTTGCACGGCAAGCCCGACTAGATCGCCCGGACAGGGAGGCGAAGAAGGACCAAACCCTACCGGCGACGAGATCGTCTCGCGATCGCTGAGTCCCTGGAAAGTTGCGTATCAGACTTTTCCTCTTTCTTCTAGGCTTTACGAGAGCTGGATTGTTGGGGGATTTTGGGATTATGGAAGAGCAGCAGGATGATTCGCTGGAGAAATCGATGGGGAAGGGAATCAGATGTGGAGAAGGATTAGCAGGGGATCAATAGGAGGAAGAGAGATCGGCATTCGCCAAGCTTCGGCATGTCGCCATTTTCCTCAGAGTCAAGCTTTCGCGCGTGCGTCAGAAGATGGTACTTAACATCCTCTCCGTCTTGCTCGAGAAGCCAGCTCCGGGCACCGACTTGCTACAGAGATTGTTAGGTGTGGGGTGGCTGGCAGTTGTAGGGCGTTGCAGCGCCCCGCCCAGTTACTGTACATTTGTTGACTTAGACGATGGTATTTGCCCTTCAATACTGAGAACATCTCCATGGAATACGAGTAAGATTGGTGTAGCTGGGTGAACTCGCACCATTCGTCGCTGAATCGATAACCGGCTGAGATAAACGGTTCAGTGCTGCTCGGGAGCTGCTCCGAATTTTCGGCTGGGATGTCCCATGATTAGGCAGCGCGCCGTATCAGAGTGGCTCGTACATTAGCTGTTAAGGCGGAGGTTTGCAACGCGGCGATACCACACCTAGTTGGATATCCATCAACTATCATGACCATCGATTTTGCATCGAACGAACGATATGACTCCTACTAATTTATGTATTGATAAAACAAAAAATCATGTTAATCTGTTATTTCAATTTTTTGTTAATTCATGTCCGGAAATTTCTTGTTAATACATTAATCAAAAACCAAATTACATAAATCTGAAAATTATTGATAAATGATAATGCATTGATATTCCCAAGATATTTCCGGAGGGTTGGCAGTATCCGCCAGATTTTATTTTTGAGTTGCCCGCCGGGCGATGTAACTATATTCAGTAATCAATAAATTGCCATATGGCTTTCCTAAAAAAAAAAATAAGCCGCCATATCATGTAATTATGTTCTTGTCCTCGGGTTGTCATCGGTAAAGAATAGTAACCGTAACATTGTACTACGATGTTTGCATATGCTAGCTTGCTAACTCGATCATGCGCGCGGATCTCGGTTCTCTGTACTATTTCAGGAGCTCAACGCGCACGTCGTCGACGACGACCTTCTCGCCGGCGACCGGACGAGCGTGACGTTTAGCAGCTGGTCCCGGCCGCACCCGAGGTCCTCAACCAGCTCACGCAGAGCGAACCGGTACGCCAGCTTCAGGCTCCCCATGCTGCCGCCGCCACCGCCGTCGCCGCCCCCGTGCGGCAGGTTCACGAAGCTCCCGGCGAACTCACTGTTCTGCGGCCCCACCCGCCCCTTTTGACCTTTCGGCACGTTGACGAGAACGTCGAACTTGGCGTACTCGCAAGGGTCGATCGTGACGTCCACGACCAGCACCTCCGGCTCCTTCTTGCTGCTGCCGCCGCCGGCCTGGGCCTCCGTCGGCCTTTCCACGGCCACGTACTCCTTTTCGCCCACCTTCAGAGCCACGGGGAAGGAGATTGCAGCAGGGACGCTCGGCTCAGCACTCAGCAGACGATCTATCTATGCCAGTCGCCGGCTTGGGCCGTTTGTCCAGCCACTCCAGCGTCTCCTCCTCGTACGCGTAGCCGAGCCTGCCAGAGTCGAGGACGTCGCGGACCCTGATGCGCACGGGGCGCTTCTTCTCGTCGTAGAACACGAAGCCGGTGTCGAGCCACTGGGCGGCGCTAGCGCCGACGAAGTTCTCGTGGCCGAGCGCGGTGGTCCAGAGGTGCCGCAGGCGGTCGACGTTGGCGTGGTGCGAGTAGAAGACAGGGTCGCGCCCCGCCGTGCCGAGCACCCCCATGTCCTCCCCCTTGTTGGCGGACAGCGGGTCGCCCAGCCAGATGTGCACCGCGGTGTGCGCCACGTTCTCCAGCGACCCGGGGGACTTGACGCGCGCGGCGCAGAACTTGTCGCCGTGGAACTGCGCTGGCGTGTCCACGGCCATCTGGCGGTACATAAGGCAGAGGTTGTTCGCCTTGAGGCAGGCATCGTCGCTGCAGAGAGGAAGATCGTTCTCCTTGCCCGGCCCCAGGTTGAGGTCGATGACGGCGTCGACGTGCTCCCGGTTGCGCTTGGCGTCGTACAGCGGCGAGGACTCGTTGTTGAATATAGTACGGCAGCGCGAAGGTGCTGTCGCCGACGAGCTCGCCGATGATCCGCTCGAAGAAGTAGATGTACATCCGGTGCCACGGCGCGAAGATGGACGAGAAGTGCACGTCGAGGTCGATCTCCGGCGCCGAGCTGAGGCCCCCAGCAGCCGCAGCCACAGAGGTCACCTTGTAGTGGAAGTTAAAGTAGGCCTCGTGGATGGCCGCCTGTCTCTTGAAGCTGCGCGGGTCGTCGGTGGCGTCCAGATCTTTCATCATGCGGATGCCGGCCTCATACTTCTTCACGTACTCCTCGTCGGCGGCGACAAGGTGCGCGGGCCGGCGCACGCGCAGGGGGCCGTTTGGCCGTGGCAGCGCGGTGAAGTCTATTAGACATGTAATAGGATGACTTTTGCTAATTCTCAGCTGTCTGTTTTCTTTTTCGTGCACAGTCACTTTTTTGGCCGTTCATCTCTGTTTACGATTCGTGCTGTTCTCTCCTTCGTGTCTTCTCTATCCGTGTCGTGTCTGGTCTGGGCGTTGGATTCTGTTGCGGGCCGCGGGGCTGGATGAAGCCAGTTTAGATGCGGGTTTGGACGCCCGTTGGGACTTATGGTGGGGCCGTGTTGTCAGACAGGTTTTTATTTTGGTTTTCTATTTTTGGGCTGTTCACCGCGTGTCTTTGACTCTTTGTTAGAGAGAGGAGGTCGTGCAGATTGGAGAAACAGAGGAGCGGCTCTTCCTTGTCTGCCGAGCCATGGCGACCAGGGGCGGAGCTAGCTCCCGGCGACCCCGGGCGGCTGCCCGGGATTGTCCGGCTAGTGCCCGCTGATAATTAGCTTAAGCATGGCAATTAGTGCTGATGCATGCTGGGGCAAACGATTGGCCACCATCGCGTGCACTCGCTTTGCCCAGACTCCATGAGCCGGCTAGCTCCGCCACTGGCGACCATCCGAGGAGGGGATGGAGGGTGGCGGCGATGTCGACGGCGAACGAGGTAATCCCTAGCCAGCTCACCTCCTCCCGTTTCGTTCCCCTTTTGTCCATCTTTGTGGCGCCGTGGGGAGATTTGTCGATGTGTTGCCGTCAGACGTGGCGGAGTCGGAAGTCGATGTAGCTTCCCGTCGCCGGGGGCGTTTACTTTGTACTGAATCAGCGGTGCCCATCGCCGTGGCGGCGAGCGAGTTGTTGTTTTAGTCTGTCCGTGTTCAGATTTTGTTTTTGAGCTAGCTGCTATGTCTCCGTTAGTATGGGGAAGGCATTGTCTATCTAGATCTCGTCTCCAGCTGCGTATTGTTGTTCTGAAACCTTGCAGCCCCTCCTTCGGAGTATTTTGTGCTTGGGCTTGTTGATATCACAGTTTTCAACCTGGGCATACAAGCTCCACACAAAAGGAGCTGTTTGTTGACTGTTTTTGGACTGGCATACAGAAACAGAACGGGGTGGGGAGGCATATGTGTACTCAGATTTGCTGTATATTTTTTAATTTTGTCTCCTTGTATATATAGATGTTTCCATGCATTTTCAATCCATTGTGTGAGCATCAGTTACATAATGTTTTTGTTGCCTTTTTTGTGGGGGGCACTACATATCTGCTGAATCTATGGAAGACCATATCGGTGTTGGTTACAGTGAATTGCACAGGTTTCTCCAGTGACTGCGATGTTAGTCTGTTGCTTGTTTTTGTTTGTTGCCTGATTGCTTTCAACCCTACGTGGTTTATCTAATATGTGCAGTATTCTTTGTGTTTTTTCAGGTGAAAGACTATGATAGAAGTGGTAGGGACAAGGTCTTAGACGATGCACTGTTTGGTTTATTCAGGAAACATGTATTTTCGTTATCACTCATGATTTACTCTTTGGCATGTACTATCTAGCTTTTTCTGGCATTTTTACCGAGTGTTCTTTTCTAACGTGTTTGTGTGTTTAATTTTCTTCATTTTGTAGGCTGTGAACAATATGGAGAGGAATGTCACTGATTTTTGCCAAGATACGATAGGAACTGTTGAGGGTAGATCGATTAGTTTTGCTTCACTTTTTGTTGAGTCTTTGTTTGTTCTTAACACTAATAATCTTGATGGTTAATTCTCTATATTTCTTATCTAGTTTTGTGATGTGTATCATGTTTGAAAACTCCCCTGAAGTAGACATGTGTATGTAAAGTTTTGGTGCTGCATTGAAATTGCATCATGAATACTTCGTGATTCTTTTTATTACTCGGTAAAATTGTATAATACTACCTCTGTTCCAAAATATAAGCCTTTTTAGCAAGCTAAACTAGCTAGCTCTCTCTATATATATGTATATATTCTTTATTGTATTTCTATGTCTATATATATTCTTTAATATATCTCTTTATATTCAATCTCTATATGTGTTTTTTATTCTTTTATGTATCTATCAATAAATTTAGTCTCTCTCTCTGCATACATTTTTATTCAGTGTCTCTCTCTGTATATATTAATGTTCAGTCTTTTGCTCCTCTCTCTCTGTCTAGGTTTAGGTGTACCTCTCTCTCTCTCTTTGTTGGTTCAGGCATATCTCTCTCTCTCTTTTTATGTTCAGGCGCCTCTGTCTCTGTCTCGGTTCAGGCGTTTCTCTCTCATTCTCTCTCTCTCTATCTATCTATGTATGCCGAGTTTCATTTTTCTCTCTCTATGTATTCCGAGATTCAGGCATCTCTCTCTCACTATCTTTCTCTCTCTCTCTCTCTCTCTCCTTTGTTTACTGAATCTGATTCTCTCTCTCTGTTTCCCTTGTTATCTCATTTTAGATTCAGGTTTCTCTCTCTCTGCCTGAATCTCTCTTGTTGTGTCTCTAGATTCAGCATCCCTCTCTCTCTGTGTACTCTTTCTCTGTATCTATATTTATATATTTTTTAATCTATGTCTCTCTCTCTCTATATATATATTCTTTATTGTATTTCTATGTCTATATATATTCTTTAATATATCTCTTTATGTTCAATCTCTATATCTGTTTTTTTATTCTTTTATGTATCTATCAATAAATTTAGTCTCTCTCTCTGCATACATTTTTATTCAGTGTCTCTCTCTGTATATATTAATGTTCAGTCTTTTGCTCCTCTCTCTGTCTTTCTAGATAATATTTGTCAAGTTGATTTTTCAGTTTTGCTATGCCTGTTCAGTTCCATTTGTTGATTTTCAGTATTATTACATAATATTTATCGGTGCCATTAGATCACCAAGGTTAGCAATGCATCATTTCGGGCCATCCAGTTTAATTCATTTATGGTAGCAAGAGATCCGATATTTTTATTAAGTAAAGGGATTACCTAGCTAGCCCATATCGAAGAGTTGGAGACTTACACGGTAAAAAACTGACTGCTGGTCAGACATCAAGGATGAATGTGTGCGTCCTCACACGCGGTATTGGTTTGGGAGCTGTTTTCGTCCACACATTAACAGTCACACATATGTGCAGCACAATGGATTGGTAATTTTGTTCTTCTTCTGTTTGCATGTTGGGGCATACTCTCCTGATGCATCTGTCCCTTTTTGTACTAAAGGAGTCAGATGTGTTTGCTTTTTGTTGGTTCTATATTTTTGCAGCGCATCCCAAAGGAGATTATCTCAGTTCTTAACATTCCTGAGGCGGGAAATGCACCTCTCGTGAAAAGACTTTTTGGTGTCAACCATAGGGGATCATCATAGACACGTGCAAAGACGGAAGGATTTGTTTCAGAGATGGATGGTTAACTTTTGCTAATGAGAATGAACTGGGCCATGGGATGGATGTGTTGATCCTCTTTCACAAGAATGATGACAACTTCCTGATGATCAGGTTTGATGTTCTTTTAGAACCTCCAACATGGGTGGCATTTGTCAGTGCTTTTCTGATGGTATGCAATTATCTGTCGATGGTGTGTAATGCTAGGACATCCAATGTCGTAACGTACTAGGAAATGCGAACTCTATATTTGTCTGTGTTGGTATCTATCTTATGCGAACTCGGTTAGTACGAGAGCTATTTGAATATGGAAGTTATGTAGTGGAACTCTTTCTATCTATGTTTTAGTTTGATGTATGTTTCCTTCTTGTGAGTTCCTTCTCTGTTTCGTGTATTTTTTGTCTCAGATATTTTCAGTGCATACTACATCTACTATTTGTAACAGCTAATCTAGCAGATTTTGTTTGTGAATCTTTTTCTTGTCTGAGTGCTTGTATGCTATTTATTTTTCCTCTATTTTCGTGTTTTTCGTCAGAAATACGTGCATATTTCAAGCTCTGTTTGCAACAGCTAATTAAATCAGAGAGGCTTTGTTGTGGATTGTTTGCTGGTGTGTAAGCTAAATGGTGCGGAAAAAAGAGTGGTGTACATGTTCCTGCTGGTAGTTTTGGACCCGTAGAGAAAATGAGCACATAAATGAGAGAGGGAAGCCCATATCAGAGAGAGCCTAGGCCAGAAATAGACTCCTTGCCGATTTGGGGCAGCAGTCGGGCTGGAAAACATAACGGGCTGGAAAAAACATAGACCCGCTAAAAACCGAAAGCTGGGGTGAGGACGCATGGGCGCGCTTATTCGGCTGTTATTTCGATACTGTGTCGTCTTGACCACGTGTCAACGAATGGTTGGACGAAAAATGTGTCTGTGCATGAAATAGAAAACAGCTAGCTGACAAATAGACAGTCCCAATAGGATACGTATACGATATGGTGTAGTACACCAATCGTATATGTATCAATCTCTGTAATAGCCACGCAAGGGGCTCTTTCTTGCTATATAACACACAACCGGTACCTCAAGAGAGGTCACCGTTCCACTACGAGATTCAACATGGTATCAGATGGTTTCCACGATCCGTGGTGCTCTCACCAACACAAAGAAGAGCGACATGTCGGCTCAACAGTACATCTCCAAGATGAAAGGCTTCGCCTCTGAGCTTGCTGCTGCCGGGAAAACGGTGGATGATGATGAACTCAAGAATTATATCCTGAACGGATTAGATGGTTCCTTCAACAATCTTGTTGCTGCCATCAACGCTGTCCCCTCGACATCGCTCAACGATATGTGTTCACAGCTGCTGTCTTGCGAGGCGTGCGACAACATGCTTCAGACTATAGGTCAGGCTGGTGCTTCCTTCTCGTCATCTGTTAATGTGGCTGCTTGCCATCCAGCTCCTCGACCACCCCACGTGTACCAGCCGCCGCAGCCGGCATATGCTCCACCATACCCACCACAGCAGCCGCCTATGCCCCGCCACAGCCGGCCTACGCCCCACCTCAGCAGGCCTATGCCCCGCCCCAGCCGGCCTATGCTCCTGTTTATTCGCCGTATCAGCCTCCGCCGTACCAGCCGGGGCTGCTGGCATATCCCCCACAGTATGTCCAGCCGCCGCAGCCGCATCGTCCTCCACGTCCTCCACAACAGCTACAGCAGCCGCAGCCAGGACGCCAGGACCAAGCTCGGCCTCAACAGCAAGGGCGCCGTCCAAAAGGGGGGCGCAAGGATCGTGGTCGGGTTGCCTCTCCATGGCAGGAAGGTGTATTTTGTAAGATTTGCAAGAAAGAAGGTCACCCGGCTAGTGAATGTTGGTGGCGCTATGGCGATGATGATGATGATGACACACCAAAGGAGACCAAGGCTGCATATGGGGTAGACACAAATTGGTACATTGATACAGGAGCAACACATCATGTCACCGGTCAACTCAACAAGCTCAATGTTCATGACAACTATCAAGGGCGTGATCAAGTTCACAATGCTAGTGGACAAGGTATGGACATTGCACACATTGGTCATTCAGTTTTGCACACCCCTAATAGTTCTTTACAACTTCGTAATATTCTTCATGTTCCTGATGCTTCTATGAGTTTACTTTCTGCTCACAAAATTGCCCTAGATAATAATGCCTTTGTTGAAATTCATCCTTTTTTTTTTTGATTAAGGATCAGGCAACGAAGCAAATCGTGTTTAGAGGTCCGTGTCATGGTGACTTATACCCTCTAGTTCCAGTTTCCTCGGAGTCGTCCAAGCATGTTCTTGCCACCGTCAAGCCTTCATCCTCTACATGGAATCGTCGTTTAGGGCACCCATCATCCTTTATTGTTCAGCAAATAATTAGGAAGCATAAACTTTCGTACTCTCCAGAAATAAATTCTTACATATGTGATCCATGCCAACAGGCTAAGAGTCATCAGCTACCCTATCCTGTCTCCACTAGTGTTTCTACTGTTCCTTTGGAATAGATATTTTCTGATGTATGGGGTCCAGCTCCTCTTTCTGTAAGCAAAGATGCATATTATGTAAGCTTCATCGATGATTTTAGCAAATTTACTTGGGTCTACTTGCTTAAGAAACGTTGTGATGTGTATCAAGTTTTTCTTGATTTCCAACAATATGTTGAGCGCCAATTTGGTCACAAGATACTTACCATGCAAACTGATTGGGGTGGGGAATATGAAAAATTAAATGGATTTTTTCAACGTGTTGGTATTGCTCATCATGTATCCTGTCCCCATGCTCATCAACAAAATGGCTCAGCTGAACGCAAACACCGTCACATTGTCGAAGTAGGCCTCGCTTTGCTTGCTAATGTTTCCATGCCTCTCAAATTTTGGGATGATGCCTTCATTACAGCCACGTTTCTCATAAATTTGCTTCCTACCAAGGTTCTCAATTTTGAAACTCCCACGGAAAAACTACTCCAAGTCAAACCCAACTATGAGTCTCTTCGTGTCTTTGGTTGTGCCTGTTGGCCCAATCTTCGTCCTTACAACAAACACAAACTTTCTTTTCGCTCCAAACCCTGTGTTTTTCTTGGCTATAGTCCCCGTCATAAAGGAGTAAAATGTCTAGATATCACCACCGGTCGTGTCTATGTCTCACGTGATGTTGTGTTTGATGAAAACATTTTTCCCTTTGCTTCCTTGCATCCCAATGCTGGACGTCGTCTTCGTGAGGAAATTCTTCTACTTCAAACCGAAACATCTTCCTCGGCATCTCAGGATAGGGGTGTGCATACTAACGATCATTGCTTGCAAATTGTTCCTGTTGTTCACCCTCCACAGGTTGTCGCCGATGCTGCTCCAAGTTTAGATTTAAATTCTGGTCAAAATTCTAAAGAAACTGCATCAAATAATACATCAGATGATGATTCCAATCCAGCAGATAAGACAAGGAGGGACAGCGGCGATCCCGGAGCTGCTTCTGGTTCAGAATCCACCTTGGATCTGTCGTCGTCCGGCCCTGACGTGGATTCTTCCGCGCGCACACCTGCGAGCAAGTCGCAGCCTGCCATGTCCCCCTCACACCGCCGCTCGCGTTCGTCAGGTGCAGGTGCGCCCCAATCCGCTGAGGTCACGTCCACGCGCTTGCACCGGTTGTTGTCGCCCGACCGGTCTCCTCTGCATGCGCCTCCTGACCACGGCAATGATGATGCCGACAGCTCCGACTTGGCGCCCTCTGATTCGTCGGCCCTTGACAACCAGCTGGAGCATGTGCAGCATGCACAACAGGCTGGATCCTCTGTGCCAGCTACGTCTGCAGCACGTCCTGCTGTTGGTGTTCGCACACGACTTTCCAAGGGTATTACCAATCCCAGAAAATATACAGATGGTACAGTTCGGTATGCTTTGCTCACAACTACAGGAGAACCAAAGAATCTTTCTAAAGCTCTCACTGATTCAAATTGGAAGTGTGCCATGCAAGATGAGTATGATGCATTACTTGCGAACCGCACATGGCATCTTGTGCCACCAAGCTCCAACAAAAATGTCATTGGTTGCAAATGGGTTTATCGTATAAAAAAATGCTGATGGCACTATTGACAGGTATAAAGCATGTCTTGTTGCAAAAGGATTCAAGCAAAGGTATGGCATAGATTATGAAGATACGTTTAGTCCAGTTGTCAAGGCGGAAACTATCAGACTTGTTCTTTCTATCTCAGTATCTCGAGGATGGAGTTTACGGCAGCTAGATGTTAAGAACGCGTTTTTACATAGTGTTCTGGAAGAGGAGGTTTATATGAAGCAACCACCTGGTTTTGAGTCTTCCACTACTCCACATCACGTCTGCAAACTTGATAAAGCTTTATATGGTTTGAAACAGGCACCTCGAGCGTGGTACTCTCGTCTCAGCTCCAAGCTTCATACTCTTGGTTTCATCCCATCTAAAGCCAACACCTCACTTTTTCTATACAATAAGTCAGGTATAACTATGTTTATTCTCATTTATGTTGACGACATAGTAGTGACAAGTTCTTCAGACACGGCTATATCAGCCCGCCTTCATAGCTTGAGTTCAGACTTTGCTCTTAAGGATCTTGGACATCTACATTTTTTCCTAGGACTTGAGGTTCACAAACAGTCCAATGGACTGCTCTTAAATCAAGCTAAGTACGCTACAGACCTATTGGATCGAGTTGGTATGAGCTCCTGTACCTCATGTCCGACTCCTCTTTCCACCACTGATTCATTGGCATTGACAGATGGCTCCCCACTAGGCCCTGATGATATTACTCGCTACAGGAGTATTGTAGGTGCTCTTCAGTATTTGACATTGACAAGACCTGATCTGATGTAGTGCAACCTTCCCTAAGCAACCCAACATATCCCAAGTCATCATCGAACTCAAAGGTGAACTCCTTCCTCTATGTGACCCTCAATATGACACTTTGGAACGGTATACTACTGATACGTGCATTTTATATCATCATCTATACCACTATACCACCATATTAGGATGTTATTTGCATTATTATATCATTGTTTTTACATGTTTTAGATGATTTAGGGGACTTTCCTACAAAGTCCCTATTTTTAGTATTTAATTTCTGGGAGGCAGAAAACCTCCTTTTTCATGTTTTTATTGTTTCAGGAGCTACGAATGCCCAATTAATAAAAGGAAAATTGCACAGCTGGTTTTTCTTCGGGAGAACACCAGAGGGAAGAAGAAGCAAGCAAGGCCACGAGGCCCAAAATAGGTGGGCCCACGCGGCCAGATTCCCTGACCGCGTGGGACCCACCAAAATGAGCCTCGGGCACTTCCTCGCCTAGGGCTTTTTAACGAGGTCTCCGTCTCGCCCAAAAAAAACGCCCTAATTTTTCCAAGTCCATCCGAGGCCGCGGCGGCGGCGAAACTCCTGATTCCTTCCGAGGGGGATCAGATCCTGCTGCTCCGGATCTCCGGAGAAGGGGGAAATCACCGTCATCATCATCACCTCTCCTCCTTGGCGTGGGAGGAGGCCTCTACACCATCACCATCACCAAGACCAGCACCATCTCCATCATCATCTCCGTGATCCACTCCGTTCCCCCTCGTACTTTGAGAGTTGCTATACCCTAGATACTTGTCTTGTGCTACTATTCATGTTTGTGATTGAGTACTTGTCATTATTTGTTGGTGGAGTTATACTTTCAGATTGTGTTGTACCATTTATGCCACTGATCATCACCATGTTTCCACGTTGTGAGTAGTTCCCGTATGTTCCTGAGGGCATAGGATGAATTGGTAATGATTTATATATGACATGTGTTGGTATTTTGTCTAGTGTTTATCTTTTTGTGTGATTCTATGATGGTGTTGTGAGAACGTCGACTGCACAACACTTCACCTATATGGGCTCATAGGAGAACACCGTAGTGTAATGGCGTGAGGGAGACTTGGGAGGACACGAAAGCCTGAGACCGAATCATTAAGTTGCTTTACGGGGTATTAGTATCGGGGACCTAGAGCGTAATGCTATGGTGGGATTTTATATCTTAATAATTCTTGTGCTGTCATTTAATTGGCCATATGATCCATCATAAGGGGTTTAGTCTATTTATTTAGCTGTACCTAATAATAGCTCCGTCCGAAGAAGATTAAAACTAGACAAGATATTCAACGCGTTGTTTAATAAATCTATATGCCTAGCAATATCCATGCCGCCCTCGGGAACGTTTTTCCACATATAAGTTACACATCACTTGAGCTTGTCCTCTTACACATAGAGGATTGGGCTTTCTCTCTCTTTGAGAGATTTTACTTGTTACCATTTACCTGCTGCATTGTCACTGTCTTGCAATCATACAATCGAAAATACCAAAAACACTTGCATCTTTTATTGTCTATTTATATTTGTAATAACCAATACCTTCAGCTCCTCGTGGGTTCGACAACCTTTTCTATTCGAAAGGTACTACAATTGATCTCCTGCACTTGGGAGTCATCAACTACTTGACCTTTATTCTCATTGCATGGCTAGGTTTGTCACGATGAGTACATGTACACGGACGGATGACCAAGGTGCAAGAGGAATGAAGTCCGACAAGACGGTGGCTTGGAAGAGAAGAAGGAAGAGACGTTGAAGTCCCGCCGGTACTACCGGAACCACCCGACCGGTACTACCGCCGAACCGCCGAAGCTACTGGACTCACTGCCAGTTTAAGCGGTACTACCGGAATTCGACCCGGTACTACCGGACGTGCGCGTGTCCGGTACTACCGGACCGTATCCGCCGGTAGTACCGGCCCTGCGCGTGCCTGTGTGTAGATCTGGGCTTTGACCCATGTATCCCCTTTCCCTTTGCCCTTTGGGCCTAGACTATAAATAGGCACCCCTTGGCTAGATCTAGGGATAGACAATGTTTTGAGATTAGAGTAGAGCTAGGCTCCCCACCTCAAGACGGTCTCCTTCCTCCCCTTGCGGGGATGGTTCCTCCCCTTATGGAGAAGATCCCCTTGTGGATTCAAGACCTCTACTTGTAGTTTGACTACTAGCCAATCTTTCATCTTCGGGTGACTTTATTGGAGCGGTTCGGTTGACCGTTGGAGAAACAACCATCCAAGATCCCTTCTTGTATCTACTTGCCGATCTCTCCACCTTCGTGTGGATTCTATTGGGCCGGTTGGACCGACCGGTAAGGGAAACGGTTCTTGTATCGTGTTCGTGTTCTTGTGTTCGGGGCGTTCTTCTTGGTGTTCTTCGTGTTCCTCGTGTTCTTGCGTGCGTTCGTCCACATCCTCCGTCAATCCGTGAAGATCGGGCCACCCTAGTAGTCCCGTACTACACCATATGGTATCAAAGCATGGTTGCCACGGATTTGACTTTGTTTCCCCCACAAATCCACCAAATTTTTCTTTGATTTTGAGAAATTCGAAAATTTCCACCAAAAATAGCCCCAATTTGCTTTTGGATCGATCTGAGATTTGAGTGCGTTTTTGCAAGTTTTGATCCATAAATCTATTGCTTTACGAATTGATCTACCTTCCTTGCGTTCCCATAGCCTAATTCCATCGTTTTCCCCTCCGATTTGGCCATTTTCGGGCCGTTTTTCCGCCAAAATCGGCCATTTTCGCGTTCTCGGGCACGAACAGCGACCTCGGCCGGTACTACCGGCCATTTCCGGTACTACCAGACCTGCGTTGACCCTGGCCGGTACTACCGCCCGTTTTGGCCCGGTACTTCCGCAGCTGCGCAAAAACAACAATTTCTGCACACGGTTTTGGCCATATCTTTTGATTCCGGACTCCATTTTTGGTGTTCTTTGGCTCGTTTCGAAGCTACGATCAAGGCCTTCGTCACCATTGCGGAAGATCCATCATCCACCACCACCAAAATCTGTGGGCAAACACGACACTTCTACAACAAAGGGTGAAGAACATCGACGAAAGGTATAACATCGCCAATCTTTACCCCTTGCCATTCCGTTAAAAGCCACACTATATCTTTGCGATTACCATGTCCTATTGAGGTTAGCTCTTGATGATTGCTTGGGCTTTGCACATTTGCACCATGTAGTTTCCGAGCAAAAGTCGTGCGCTAGTTGATATATCATATATCTTGTGTTGGCATTAAAGAAGTGGGTGTGCAAAATAGAAAAGAGTCAAAAGAGAAAAGACTCAAAAGAGAAAAGAAGCAAAAAGTGCCAAATCAAAAGAAAGAAAAGAAAAGAAAGAAACACCACTTGCCATATCTAGTAGGAAAGCGCAAGCTCGATGAACATCTTGTAGGTGGTGCATTGTTGTGCAAATCTTGTAGCCCACCAAATAAATTGCAATCGAGTTAGTGGCTCTCCTTGTACTTGTGCAACACGAGCTTATAGTCTTCGCTAGGATCATATGGTTCTTTAGCTCACTTCTTGGTTGCATAAGTCCCATTTATCTCTCCGCGCGTGTGTTTCCTTGAACTACATTCCTATCTTTGAGATTGACTTGTTTTTGCTTTGTGATCATCGTGGTTCTCTACTTGCTTTACAATATCTTGGTTTCTGGTTGGTTCAATTTGCTTTCCACCTACCATACCTCCCTATACACTTTTAAGCCGTGTGTGTTTTGGAGTTCGCTTTGGATACTTGAGCACAAGCATTTTACTTTGTGATCGTTTCCCTTGGTTGTCCACGACGTCCAATACTATCTACAAGGTGAGAGGTTGTGTTCTAGTTCCTTTCCACTCCACACATATACACTTGTCTTGTGAGTTGACATGTCTAGGGAGAGCGAATGCAACTATGGAGCCTATGAGGAGGACTACACGATGAGTCACATGGACTATGATGCCTCAAACTTTGAGGACATGGGGGACTACTACGACTACGCCGACAATGACCCCCATGACATGATGGATCATCACCAAGACTTCTGCTACAACTACTCCGACTACGACTCCGACTATTCGAGCGTACACGACAAGGAGCGGTACCATGACGTCAAGCAACCTTCATCATATGGTATCGACTCCAAGTACATACGAATCTACCACGACTCCGACTACACAAGCTCCAACGACAATGAGGCGCAAGTGTCTTCACACGCCTCATCACATGGTACGAACTTCGACTACAACGACATGGTGGACTGCCACTACCACGACTACCACTCCGATGACATGGTGGAGAACGTCTACGACTACTACTCTTGTAGCATGTGCGACGACTTCGACAACATGCAAGAGGAGAGGTCCCCCATCACCACCATGTTCAAGAGCGGCACCACCAAGCGTCATGGCACAACCTACTATGGTTCAAGCTCAAGACGGTGCTCCTACAAGCCCACCATGCACTCATCCAATGGAGCTCCATCTACTTCAAGAAGGCGCCATGAGACAGACATTGCAAAATGTGCCAAGTGTCCCAAATCTCCATCAACTTCACAAAGGCGCCATGACAAGGACATCGCTAAGAGCGACAAGCTTCGACACTCTACATCGACAACAAGGCGGCACCCCAAGAAGTGCATCGACAAGGTCAAGCTCCAAAATCTCAAGGATGCCATGGACAAGTTTACCAAGAGCCTACATCCTTCTTCTAGCTCATCAAGGCGCCACAAGAAAGATGCCAAGGTGGACCACAACATGTCACCAAGCTCTAGTGGAAGCTCCAAGGAAAGGTCGCCACGGCAACAAGCACGACGACGCCAACATGAGGAGAAGCATCCGAATGACTTTCGGCGACACCCCACCACTCAAGAGCGTCAACGTCGACATGAGAAGAAGACGGCGACAAAGGCGCATCCTATGGTGTACCCTAGTGCTATCACTTCAAGTGCGCCAACAAGAGCTACAAGTTCCATGTTTGATGAGATCATGCCCGACTTCGACAACTTTGTCGCGAAAAGCCTACGTCGACGCCGGAAGAAGCATGGTCACACATGTGAGGCCACAACCAAGACGGCGCCTTTCTCAAGCACTTCTCTTGATATGACCTCTACACCAAGTGCCATCACCACATTGGCCCCCATATGGGAAAATGAAGACCTTCTATGTGACAATTGCCAAGGCCAAGACCATGATCCACGAGAATGTCCCAATCTCTTGTGCCCACTATGCAATAGAAGAGGTCACATGATGTGGGAATGCCAAGTTGGTGAACAAGACGGTGACCAAGGAGATGAGAAGATGGTCGAGCATGGGATTTTCCCTTCGACCAAGGAGGCGAGCATGGATGATGCTATCACTTTGGTTGATGCGCCAAGTGAAGTTGCCGTGCATGGGATTTTCCCTTCGACAAAGGAGTCGAGTGATGATGGCTACACTTTGGCATTGACCTTTGGAGGCGATGAGGTCGAGAAGGTTGAGCATGGGAGTTTCCCTTCAACCTTGGAGGCGTATGGAGATGAGGAAACCGAGCCTATCCCTATGAGCTTGAGTTATGAGATGGTACCAATCCCATGTGAGTATGAGAGCCACTTAGCCCACTTGAGTGAGAGTGAGAGTGAGTTGAGTGCCTCCACCATATGTGAGTTTGAGTGCTTTCACTTTGAGGGAATGAGTGATACACCACTTGAGTTGAGAGAGGTAGTTGATAGGTCTTGTGAGGCCATTTCGATTAATAACAACTTAACCTCTACCTCTAGTGTGTTTTCTCATTGTGTGTTAGGTTCCATGGATGATGAGACGTCACTCCTCGACTTGACGGTGCCTCAAATGGATAAGATGTACATGGAGGATGATGATGATGCCACCCCATGTCTACTTCAAGATGAACAAGTCGGCTACATGGAAGCCCCTACTACTTCAACACCTACGTCACATGAGCGGGACTACCAAGGTATGGGTGTTGATGTGACCATGATCCCACTAGTGGACATGATGAACTATGATTGCTTGCATGCTATGGATGATTCTCTTGCACCATCATATGATACATTCTTATTCCCTTGTGATACTTTGTTTGAAACCAATGTTGATCAAGTGGAATTACCTATTTGTGATGATTTTGCCATGAGCATGCCCTGTTACGAATGTTTCCATTTTTCTCCCATTGTGGCATGCAACATGTTGAACAATTTCTCTTTCACATGTGTTGCTTGCAATAATGATGAAATGCTTGATAATGAGATTGCCCCCATAGCTTTCTCAAATTTTAGAGATGTTTCGTTTTGTCTTATGGACCTTGTTCCATCCTTCACTTTGCATAGTGACCATCCACATATGTCATATTTTTCAATTGATTTTGGTGTGGTTGGTGATGTGCAAATGAAGAGACACTTCATGATGGATGATGTGTTTATATACCGTGCACATAACTTCTTCATATGGTGTCTTGTGTGTGCCGGTAACCGCATGATAATGTCAACCTCAATTGAACATGAGTTGACAAAAAGAGCTCTTGAGAGCATACATTTGAGTTGTGGATTGAATCCAACTGAAAATTCTTTCCCATGTTTTGCATCAAACAAGTTGACCAATTTCTCTTGCTTTTGGTTTGTTTGCAAACATGTTGGTGATATTGGTTTTCCCTATGGCAAGAATGTATTTTTGATCTTTCCTATGAATGATTTATGTGTTGCAACAAATGCGGACAATTGTCCTTTGAGATTACTCGTTTGCGACCATAATGACATTTTGTGCATGTCTTGTCATGAGTTTATTGGTTTCTACAAAATTGGTGTTGCAACAAATATGTTGAAAACTTGCTCTTTCATGTGCTTTGTTTGCCACCATGATGATATTTTGGACATTCTACATTGTGTGTTTTTGCCAAATCCTCCTCTTGTTGCATCAAGGTTGATGACAAATTGTCCCTTCCAATGCCTTGTGTGCAATAATGATAATCATATGGTTCAAGATGAGATACCTAGATGGCATCCTCATATTTTCATGGAGTTTTTGTGTTTACACATTTTGAAGATGTTCCATTGGATTGCTTGCACATTGACCTTGCACTTGCACTACCTCTTCATATTCTTGTGTTGTGCTAACGGTGCTATGACAAAGAATGGACATGTCATTGTTGATATGCTCCTCTTTCTTGCACACACATGGTTTGCTTGGTGTTTAGTGTTTGTAGGCATGGTGAATTCCAATTCTTCGACAACACATCTACCTCCTTTGCATGGTGATGAAGAGCAAGAGTCGAGGACGACTCTTATTAAAAGGGGGGGGGAGATGATGTAGTGCAACCTTCCCTAAGCAACCCAACATATCCCAAGTCATCATCGAACTCAAAGGTGAACTCCTTCCTCTATGTGACCCTCGATATGACACTTTGGAACGGTATACTACTTGACTTTTATTCTCATTGCATGACTAGGTTTGTCACGATGAGTACATGTACACGGACGGATGACCAAGGTGCAAGAGGAATGAAGTCCGACAAGACGGTGGCTTGGAAGAGGAGAAGGAAGAGACGTTGAAGTCCCGCCGGTACTACCGAAACCACCCGACCGGTACTACCGCCGAACCGCCGAAGCTACTGGACTCACTGCCAGTTTAAGCGGTACTACCGGAATTCGACCCGGTACTACCGGATGTGTGCGTGTCCGGTACTACCGGACCGTATCCGCCGGTAGTACCGGCCCTGCGCGTGCCTGTGTGCAGATCTGGGCTTTGACCCATGTATCCCCTTTCCCTTTGCCCTTTGGGCCTAGACTATAAATAGGCACCCCTTGGCTAGATCTAGGGATAGACAATGTTTTGAGATTAGAGTAGAGCTAGGCTCCCCACCTCAAGACGGTCTCCTTCCTCCCCTTGCGGGGATGGTTCCTCCCCTTGTGGAGAAGATCCCCTTGTGGATTCAAGACCTCTACTTGTAGTTTGACCACTAGCCAATCTTTCATCTTCGGGTGACTTTATTGGAGCGGTTCGGTTGACCGTTGAAGAAACAACCATCCAAAATCCCTTCTTGTATCTACTTGCCGATCTCTCCACCTTCGTGTGGATTTTATTGGGCCGGTTGGACCGACCGGTAAGGGAAACGGTTCTTGTATCGTGTGCGTGTTCTTGTGTTCGGGGCGTTCTTCTTGGTGTTCTTCATGTTCCTCGTGTTCTTGCGTGCGTTCGTCCACATCCTCCGTCCATCCGTGAAGATCGGGCCACCCTAGTAGTCCCGTACTACACCATGATCTTTCTTTTTCAGTTAATAAGGTTTGTCAGTATGTTCATGCTCCCACTACTACCCATTGGACTGCTGTCAAAAGAATTCTTCGGTACATTCATGGCACACGGACAGTTGGTCTCACTTTTCAGAAGTCCTCCTCTACACTTTTTAGTGCCTTTTCAGATGCAGACTAGGCATGTGATTTAGATGACAGACGCTCTACTGGTGGATTTGCTATATTTTTTGGTCCTAATCTTATTTCTTGGAGTGCTAGAAAACAACCTACTGTGTCACGCTCTAGCACTGATGCTGAATACAAAGCGCTTGCAAATGCCACTGCTGAGCTTATTTGGGTTGAAGCCCTTGTCCGAGAACTTGGTGTGACACTCAAGGAAAAACCATGTCTATGGTGCGATAATCTTGGTGCCACCTACCTGTCTGCTAATCCAGTTTTTCACGCTCGTACCAAGCATATTGAGATTGATTTTTTCTTTGTTCGAGAGAGGGTTGCGAACAAGCTTCTTGATGTCCGGTTTATCTCTAGCAAGGATCTGATTGCAGATGGTTTTACTAAACTTTTATGTCCTAGGAAACTTAATGAGTTCAAGCGTAATCTAAACCTCTCCCAGGCCTAGATTAATGGGGTATTAGACATGTAATAGGATACGTATACGATATGGTGTAGTACACCAATCGTATATGTATCAATCTCTGTAATAGCCACGCAAGGGGCTCTTCCTTTCTATATATATAATACGCAACCGGTACCTCCAGAGAGGTCACCGTTCCACCTACGAGATTCAACAAAGTCGACGACATCCTCGGGGCGGAACAGGCCTGGGCACTGGAAAGCCGTCGGCGGAAACGCAGTTGATGACGTCGTTCGTGATCGGCGGGGTGAGACACGCGGCCGGCTTGGTGTCGTCGGCGGCCAGCGCGAGGCCAAGGTTGCCTGCGGTGGCACCAGCGGCGAACCCCGTGAGGGCGAAGAGCACGTCCCGGCGGTCCATGTTGCGGCTTACCGAGGCGTCGTCATCGCTGGCGCCGGCACCACGTGCCGTGGCTTTGCACGACAATCGACGGCGGCCGTGTTTGCGTAGAGGAAGGCATGCAGAGAGGCCGCTGCTGTCAAGTTGCAGATGAAGCTAGAGCTCGCCATGCCGGACATTGCCGGTGATACGAACGGAGCCATGGATGAACCGTATATAAATGAGATCATGGTCAAGTTACTTTTGTAAAATACTAGTTATATTTTGCGCAGCGTCACGCCGCGCGTTTGGTGAGAATATTTATTGTGATAATTTGTGTATTCTGTTTAGCTGTGTTATATGTATTATAAGGAAAGGTGGTAGTTGTAATTAATGTAATGTTCTTAGTTTAAATTCAGTTTGAAATCATTCCGTAATTAAAGGGAACAAATTTATTTTATCGAAATATTTTATGTAGTGAAGTTTTTTTTTTTGGATTGTGAGTACATAATTAGATATATTTAAGTTATATTGCTTGTAAACATGTTAGCTAGATTGAGTGGTCAAATATAGTTCCGTTTTGCCATAATTGTCTTGTTTATTTACCATTTTAATAAGATGGAATATGTTATGGTTATGTCGAAATATTGATTATTTTTTAGCATTTATTGAAGTTATATGCATAATTGGAGAGAGTTTAGTTAAATTACCTATAAATATTAATCAGTATGAAAGGATGCACAAAATTAGTACTTGGCTTTGGAATTTTAAAATTTCTCCAATTTGGATTTTTTTTGTAGTTATTCTTTTGTGTGCATGTTGATATATTTGGCATATTTTGCGGTCATATAGATTTGAAATCGTTGTTGCAGTTTAAATTTCGTACGTATGATTTTTTTTCTTAAATAGTAGTCCTTTTTTTTTTGGTGAAATGACTTTGTTATTGTAAATTGAAAAGTTGCTTATGAAATGTCCACAAAGCTTCCAAAAGTTTTTGTAGAAAACAGAAGGGGGGAAAAATTTGTAAATTGTTTGAAATATTTAAAGTTTGAATTCAACTATTTGTAATGTGCAAAAAAACTTCGACTCTAAATATTAATCTATATGAAAGGATGCAATAAGTTAGTACTTGGCTTTGGAATTTTAAAATTTCTGCAATTTGGATTTTTTTTGTGTAGTTATTCTTTTGTGTGCATGTTGATATATGTGGCATATTTTGCGGACATATAGATTTGAAATCGTTGTTGCAGTTTAAATATCGTATGTATATTTTTTTCCCCGCAAATAGCAGTTTTTTTTTTGGTCAAATGATTTTGTTATTATAAATTTAAAAGTTGGTTATGTTTTGTAGACAACTGACTCCATTATTTAGAGAGATGTCGAACGTTTGGATAACTGGGAAAAAAATATGACTCCATTACAATATCAAATTTAGAACATTGCTTAAATAATATCTCATTACCATATCAAATTTAGAATAGTGCTTAAATAATATATTATATGAGAATTTGTGAAATTTAACTTAAATCCATTCCATATTTAGGGGATATGAATTTGTATTCTCTGCAATTATTCACCTAATCAAGTATGTGTGGGGAAAAGTACCTTCATATATTTAGAGGAAGTGCATTTGTTTTTTTTTTGTGAATTAGTGACTGCCTTTGGAATTCTGAAGCATATTTGGTTTTTGCCATAAATAGCAATATTTATTTCTTAAGAGTGGCCGGATATGTTATTCAAATTCGTTTAGGTGAATAGATTAAAAAATATTGTCGTTTTGTAATTTTTTTATTTTATGCAAATTGTGAAGTGCGAGTTGTCGTCTGTTGTTGTTTTTTTTTTTTGTTGGCATTTCGTTTTTTTTTTTGGCATTTCGGCTTTGGAATTTTAAAATTTCTCCAATTTGGATTTTTTTTGTAGTTATTCTTTTGTGTGCATGTTGATATATTTGGCATATTTTGCGGTCATATAGATTTGAAATCGTTGTTGCAGTTTAAATTTCGTACGTATGATTTTTTTTTCTTAAATAGTAGTCCTTTTTTTTTTGGTGAAATGACTTTGTTATTGTAAATTGAAAAGTTGCTTATGAAATGTCCACAAAGCTTCCAAAAGTTTCTGTAGAAAACAGAAGGGGGGAAAATTTGTAAATTGTTTGAAATATTTAAAGTTTGAATTCAACTATTTGTAATGTGCAAAAAAACTTCGACTCTAAATATTAATCTATATGAAAGGATGCAATAAGTTAGTACTTGGCTTTGGAATTTTAAAATTTCTCCAATTTGGATTTTTTTTTGTGTAGTTATTCTTTTGTGTGCATGTTGATATATGTGGCATATTTTGCGGACATATAGATTTGAAATCGTTGTTGCAGTTTAAATATCGTATGTATATTTTTTTTTCCCCGCAAATAGCAGTCTTCTTTTTTTTTTTGGTCAAATGACTTTGTTATTATAAATTTAAAAGTTGGTTATGTTTTGTAGACAACTGACTCCATTATTTAGAGAGATGTCGAACGTTTGGATAACTGGGAAAAAATATGACTCCATTACCATATCAAATTTAGAACATCGCTTAAATAATATCTCATTACCATATCAAATTTAGAACAGTGCTTAAATAATATATTATATGAGAATTTGCGAAATTTGACTTAAATCCATTCCATATTTAGGGGATATGAATTTGTATTCTCTGCAATTATTCACCTAATCAAGTATGTGTGGGGAAAAGTACCTTCATATATTTAGAGGAAGTGCATTTGTTTTTTTTTTGTGAATTAGTGACTGCCTTTGGAATTCTGAAGCATATTTGGTTTTTGCCATAAATAGCAATATTTATTTCTTAAGAGTGGCCGGATATGTTATTCAAATTTGTTTAGGTGAATAGATTCAAAAATATTGTCGTTTTGTAATTTTTTTATTTTATGCAAATTGTGAAGTGCGAGTTGTCGTCTGTTGTTGTTGTTTTTTTTGTTGGCATTTCGTTTTTTTTTTGGCATTTCGTATGTATGAGTGGAATTGTTGTAATTGGTAATTTAAAATAATCGTTCGCATTTCGTTTTTTTTTTGGCATTTCGTATGTATGAGTGGAATTGTTGTAATTAGTAATTTGAAATAATCGTTTTTTTAAGAAAGGAAGAATGTCATGAGGGAATACCTTTTTTTTTTAAATCGTCTGAAATATCGCATTTTGTTTTGAAACTTCGTAAGTAAGCGGATATTTTTAGAGAGGTAGAATGCCACGGGGGTGTAACCTTTTTTTTTCTTTGTTGTAAATTGTTTGAAATATTCAAAGTTTGAATTCAAATATTTGAAGTGTCCACAAAGCTTCCAAAAAGTTTTTTGTAGAAAAGAGAAGGGGGAAAAATTTGTAAATTGTTTGAAATATTCAAAGTTTGAATTCAACTATTTGTAATGTCCAAAAAACTTCCAAAAGTTTTTTTAGAAAAGAAAAGAAAAAAAAAGAGAATGGACCGACCCAGCTGCGCGGCAGCCAGGCCGGCCCACGGCCCATCTGGAGCCCAAACCCACGTGGGCGTCGCCGTGACGTCAGCGGCGGCCAGAGTCGGCCGCGGCGACCGCGAGCTCGCCGGAGGCGCGTCCGTGCGCGCTGGGACGCGGGAGCGCGCGTATCCGGAGCGGCTCGGCGCGGGGAGCCAGTATGTGGCGGCGCCGCCACGATTTGGTGGCCGGGGCGCCGCCGGCAACGGCAAAACGCGGCGGAGGGCTGCGGATGCGGCGGCGGCGATTCCCGCGCGTCGGCGGCGCGCTGGCAAGCGGCGCTTGGCGAGGAGGTAGCGGCGCGGGCGGCGGAGCTTCCCGTCCCCGTCGATCTGGCGGGGGAGGCCTGTGGCGGCGTGATGGGGCGGCGGCGCCGCCGGCG
Source organism: Poa pratensis (assembly GCA_947311845.1). Classification (NCBI taxonomy): domain Eukaryota; kingdom Viridiplantae; phylum Streptophyta; class Magnoliopsida; order Poales; family Poaceae; genus Poa; species Poa pratensis. Next base: position 40,829,429 of record CAMZMU010000070.1, read on the forward strand.
ACCCCGCGGTCGCGCGAGAGAGAAGAAGGAGGGAAGGGGGAGTTTTGGGCTGTTTTGCATGAACGTCCTCGGAGTTGTTTGTAATTTTGTTTAGATCCTTTTGTTCGTAAAACAGTGGATGACGGAGCAATTTCTCGCCCGCGAGGGGTCTTTTTGCAAAATGTTACGGACGGGGACGTGCGAGCCATCCGATCGACGACGGACGGCGCGGATCGCTGCACTGCTCAACACTGTAGCAGACTGTAGCTGCTACAGTGCCAGGGCCTCCCCACAATTCGCGATATATTCCAACTTTTATATACTTAGGATGCATGCCAGGTGTGCACACTGCACAGTACGCATATGCGAGTATGCAACCAACAAGCGCATGCGACAACACCTAGGCCAGTAATTAAGGTCCATGTCAGACAGATCTGTCGAACAACCTGAAAGCACGCATGTATACAAATGTAGAACCGCCACGTCATCAAGACCGATCGATCGTGATGTGCATCAGCATCAAACATACGTGCAGATCATGCGATCCTTCTATTTTCCTGCAACCTAAGACATGCTATTTTTTGCAAATTAGTTAGATTTTCTGCTAGGAAAATCATCGGCAGTTGACTACTTCTCGATCCTCCAAAAAAAAAAAAAAAAACCACACTTATTTGGAGCTCCCAGACTTATCATAGCCGTCCATCTAATTTATGATTTGTGCGCAAATTATCGATATTTTTCAAATATCAATGTATTATCAATAATATTTGGATTTATGTACTCCCTCCGTTCACTTTTATAAGGCACACTAGCTATCCCCACATACATAAAAATGAGTGGATCTAGACTAGATCCACTCATTTTTGTATGTATGTGGTCAAAATGAAAAGGCTAGCTAGTGTGCCTTATAAAAGTGAACTGATGGAGTATTTTTTTTTGGATTCATGTACTAACAAGACATTTCCGGGCATGCATTAACAAAAAGAAATACACGCATTAACACTTTTTTCTATCAATAAATTAATTAGTAGGAGTCATATCCTCCGTCAGATGCAAATTGGACGGTCACAATAGTTAGGCGGACCTCCAAGTAAGTGTGGAATCCCCCGATATGGATCCAAGCAGAAAGGCGGTCCACGTACGCATGCAGACGATATGTGGGCGTGTGGCTATCGACTCTCGCTATGTCCATCCACGGAGAGATGCATCGCACAGTCGTACAATAGTATGAATGAGAACTCCTGAATTTCCAAGAAAACAGAAGTGTGTCAAAACTATCGGTGGACATGGATACTACGTTTGGTCTATTTGTGTCTTGAGCCAGGACAATACAAAATACTGCTCCACACATGCACCCATCAGTGCCAAACAAAAAATCATGCGCTTACAAATCTTCATTTGTGGCTCGTCACGTGTGCAAGAACAACACTGAAATATCAGATCTATGTGATCTCAATTTTGCGGCATCGAAGTATAGCAAACATATTGGAAAATTTAATGGTTGAGAATTCCCAATGGCTAAAAAGCACATGCACGCTATTTGACGGAAACGAGCTGGCCGGCCAATTAGCTGTCTACGTGTAAGACCATTCACTATGTTGAGCCGATTCATCGTAAAATGTGTTAAAGTGGGAATCGGTTGCCATTTTGCTGTTATGTACGGAATCGCCCGTGGGTCCTACTTTTGAATAAACAATTAGTCATTTTTTCCTTTTCAATCCCGGTCGTTCTCCCTCACAGTTCTGTCAAAGGGTACACATATATGCATGCTATGAGCTACTCCCTCCGTTCTAAAATACTTGTCTTCCATTTGTCCAAATTCGGATGTACCTAGACATGTTTTTGTGTATAGGTACATCCAAATTTGGACAAATGGAAGACAAGTATTTTGGAACGGAGGGAGTACTATTTAGTGATGCAAATATGTCATATTTTATCTGTGCAACTTTTTGTGGGTGGAGTTTTGGAGTGTTTATTATAGGAGCAATTTTTCAGACTTTAATTAGGTTGTAGCACTATATAGAATTTTCCAAAAATTTCGACAAAATATTTTGAGGCTATCCTGTTTTTAGCTTTCGGGGAGCAGTTTGAGATACTTGCCTTCATATTACTTTCTGTCACTTCGCACGGTTTTTGGAGCATATATATTAAAAAAATAAAAATTAAAGCTCCCGTGCGCCGTGTTTGTTATACATTCATCACTACCTTCGTGACATTGTCTGCGATCTTCACTTATATCTGGTTGTATCGAGCTTTTGCTTGCTTGTTGTTTTCTGTCGTGTCGTGACTTCATTGGTGATTCTAGGCGTGTGTCTCTATTATGGTCTAGCCTAGGACCAGCACGATACCGTCATTCACTATTACATGACCTTTTGTGTGGAATGGTCATAGACGCTTATGATAAAAATAGAAGGTCATAGATGTTATGACCAACTTTTTTGGTCACTGGCGATCTGGCATGTCCATGTCAGATCCAACGTGGCAAACCTGACGTGACAAAATTGTGACCAAACCAAATGGTCATAGATCAGAATCCGCCCAGTCCATTTTGGTTTTTTATATGGGCCAAGCCCAACAATTCAGCCTTTTTATTATTTTTTCGTAGTCAATTCTGGAGGACTACATGGGCCAAGCCCAACATTTGGGCCACTTTATTTCTGGGCCACAGACTTTACTGCAATTTCTATTTTTCGTCTGTTATATTTTCGAGGTGGTCCCACTTGTCAGAAAAACCAATCGGTCCCACACGTCAGAAAAGACAAATTTTCTTATAATATTTCTGTAATTTGGTCCCACTGGTCAGGTTTCCATTTCACTAGTTTTCAAATCACATACAAAATCAATATTTTAAACAGAACCGAGAGGAATTTGTCCATATAACGCTAAATTAGTCTATTACAACCCAGATATGCCTACTATTACAATACATAACTAGCTATTCTTTGCTTTGATCAGCTTCTACAAATTTCTTCAGCCTGGAGATCCTGTAGAAGAGAGGTAACACCATACTTTTAAGAGAGCAGTAGCTTCAGGTCCAAGTCCACGCTTCCTCCCATTCTGGTCCGCCGGGATCCGGTGAAGAGCTTGATGATGGCTTTAGTGACAGCCTTCGGTGAGGCACGCCAGAGAGCTAGACATCGTGGGCTCCTAATTGAACACATGCGTAGAGTTAGGAGGTTGACAAAGTATAGATCACATACATCCATGCCAAACAAATTACTCACCCTCTAGATGGCAATTTCAAGCAAGCAATAAGCAATTTGAAGCAAGTTTCAATGCAGTGCATAGGCAAAGAACAGTGTGATGGAGCACAAGTGTGGTAATGTGTAGATTTGCCTCACGATAAACTATATACTCACACTATATAGATATAACAAGGGAGTCCACAATGATGACTGATGCAAGCAACCTAAATATCCAAAAGAAGCAAACAACGTACATGTCAAAGAGAGACAAGTAAGAAAATAGACACTAAATATGAGAATAGAACAAATCCATCACAAAGTATCAGTGGAAGAATGCATCAATAGGATATGAAAAGAAGAAACCATTGCTCTGCTTTTGTTGAATCTAGTATTGCTACAAGCAATGCTACATGAAGTCATGTCATAAAATATATTTATAGAAGTAACAACAACAAACATGGTATATCCCAAAAAAAATCCAGCAAGTGGAATGACCATCTCAATCACAGTTCAAGAATATCTAATCACCCATTGCATACAGAGTTTAGTTAAAGGGATTCAGATCAACACAGCTATGAGAATTTGTGCATCCCTCAACTCAATGCGTCACAGCAACAGAACTAAGAAGATGATCACTGTGAAGATGATCACCGTTTATTCAATTTGCATTCCTGATTTGATTATTGCTAATCCTTGCTAAGCCTTCCCAAAGCGCCACTGATTTTCACAGCAGTGTGTTGTGACTCTTACCTGGCAATCGCTTCATCTAATATTCAGCGAGTTTTGACACCGTCTGTTGCCAGTCACCTACCGCTGCTTGGAAGAACTTGTAAGAGCTTTGTTTTTGGTTTGGCGGATTACGTATCTTTTTCACAACCACCTAGTAGTTGATAGGATCATCTTCTTATGATTTGTTTCTTGTCTACCATTATTATTCTATTGTTTGATTTTTGCAATTAAAGATCTTAATTTTGCTCTTTCACACTTTTATAATATTCACAATCACGGTACTTTTGCTCGGATTTAAATATAACTTGCAGGCGCTCCTTGATATCAAGACATGGATTTGACACTCAGGCAAATTAACTTGTGCTCCTCGGTTTGACGCTCAGCAAACCCATAAGCACACAAGCACCCTACATATCCCACGGGTTGAGCTGGGCACTCGGCAAACCCCGTGGGACACGTAGTGCGCTCTTGTGCTCCTGGGTTTGCCTAGCGTCGAATCTACAACACTTGGCAAACTCGGGTGCCACGGCAAAACCGAGGGATACCTAGAATGCTCATGTGCTCATGGATTTTTCCACGTTTCACTCAAAAAAAACTTGGGATACCTGGAATGCTCGTGTGCTCATGGGTTAGCTGAGCGTTATACCCACTAGACTCATTTATTGTTGTGGTGTAGTGTGAGCAAACACGAGTGTGTGTCACACCAGTCTTTCCACCGCCGTCACGTTGCTTTTTTTTGTTGCCGAGTACACAACAAATTTAACACTTGGTAAAGCGTTTGCCGAGTGGCGCGTAAAAAGACGTACGTTTGCCGAACGAGGTTCAGCCGATGGCCATATGTCGAGCGGGACAACATAGCTTTTTTTCTCGTGGTAATACGATTCTCATTGATAAATAAAAGACAAGATACAAAGTATATATACACCGATCTTACAGATCTGGAAAGATAGGATAAACCTATGTGACAAACCAACGCATATCCATCTTCTTCGGCACTACCGTAGCAGCCACCAAAGAAAAAATAGACAGATCACCTCTTCACCCGAGTTCGACGCGGCTCCATCGCTGATCATCAGCTTTTCGGACCTCCAAAGTAGTTTGCCATAGGACAAGCCATTGCCGTTGAAAGAATCAGACCGGGGCAGCACGACTCCGGACACGCCATCGACCATCAGCACTGACACCCCCGCACGACGATATCGGAGTAGGGAACCAGAACCGTCAATCGTCAACCACGAACCCAGCACAAGGTGCACAATCTTCCATCTGTCACCAGCACGGACAACCGTCTGCACGTACTCCTGGATAAATCCTCTCTGTTCCACCATGGCGCCGGAGACAACGCCACAACAACGGGGACAGAACAGGAGGAACGACTTGTAAGGACCCCTCGAAAAACCAAAGTCTGAGGTGCCCACGTTATGTAAACATATCACGATCCCAATGATCAGTGCATCGTGATCACATAACCAACTGGTATACAAAGTTACATCATTCAAACGTACATACAAGTCTTACACAAATAAATAGTGGTCACATGACCAAGTCTGCAATCACTGTCACGCAGGACAGAATTAACTACGATATAGCGGAAGCTCTCGGCTAGCGTCGGCCCTCGTCACAACAGGACGCATTCCCACAGAGCAGTTGACCGGTGACACTCCGTTGGCGTAGTCGTCGGCGTGCTCCTCATCTTCGGCGTAGGTCTTCTCGTTGAAAATCTGGACATGGGAATATCCAGGGACACAGCCATGAGGTACTCCTCATACGATAACAGTATAGGGGTGTTTCGGATAACAGATCAAAGCTTTTCACGTTACTTTTGTAAAACTTTCTTCAAAACACTAGGATAGGGATGCCCCTTTTTCTTTTCCGGGTTAGACTCCCCGAGACCAACCATCTTCTCCCATTCCGTACCTCCCAGGCTTGATGTCTCTTTCTCCTTTCAGTTTCTTTTTAAAACATAAAATGCCCATACGGATCTGGCCTTTCCAACCGTCCATCCCCGGCACCCAGGTGGTGCACTTTCACCACACCAAACAGTCAGATGGCCAGTATGCGGTGTTTCGGATAACATGATGTCGACCCTAGTACGAGCCTCCTCTTCAGTGGGTCTGAATCTCCCCGGCACCCAGATGGCCATCGTATCATCCGGTCCCTCCAAGCAACACTGCGCCATGACAGGAGGCCCACTGTTTGCAACCAGCAGCGATCCAGACTCGAACTGGATCCCGCATTTAGATAACTTGGTTCAGAGAGCCCCGCCCTCCTAAGCATTTTGAGGCGCTCCGTACTAAGATAAACAAGTTTCCAGCTAAGCCCTACCCATCTCAGGTAGTGTGGTTGCACGGGTTAATTGTTCGGGCGGCCGCTAGGGCTGTACTTTGTTTTTCAAAAACATCTCCACCTCCGACTGCTCCCAGCAGCTCGGGTTTTCACAAACTCTCCGAACGCTCCCAGCACTTCGGGTTTTCATAAACATCTCCATTTGCTCCCAGCAACATGGGTTTTATAAATTACTTTCTCGCCGATCGCTCCCAGCGACTCGGGTTTTTCCTCTGGAAACATTTTACCAAAGACCAGGCTCCCATCCTATAGCTTTGAGATAAGGATATAAGGATATTCTATTAGAAAATATAATTTTCTTGATAGCACCTTCAGTAGAAGGCTTCTCAAGTAAAGATCTATTTTTATAAACCTATTATATACTAGTAGATATCTTTGGCCAAACAATATTTTATAAAATAGTTTTGAGTGGCAAAGTGCCACAGAAGAAATAAAACATGCATTATTTTATTTTGAAAACAAAACATGCTTTAATAAAATAATAGGATTTCATTAGGGTATGGTGAGGTGGCTTGCCTTACTCAGCAAAGTGTCCCTGGTCCTGTTCTTCTTCGTAGACAGGTTCAGCTCCCACGTACTGCTCCTCCTCTTACGGTTCTATCGTACCGGAAAATTAAACGCAACTACCGTTAATTCTAAGTAGCGGGTTGACAACAATCTAAAGTACTTAAACAAAACAGCAAGCATTTCATTACACAAAACAATCTCTGGACACACATCTAAAACAATCCTAAACACAAACCATTAAAAACAATCCATTAAAATATGACTTTTTAATAGAGGCAAAGTTGCTGTTTTGGGGAAAAAGGCACAAGTCCTAAAATAATGTTCCAAAAATTTAATCCTTCTACCACAGTACTCCTAGTAGTCATACAAAGCTATAGGAATTGGATTTGCATCAAAACATAACTCCAAACAAGAATTAAAAATCCTACAATAGCTACTGGCCTCAAAACCAAAAGAATTAAAACTCCAGTTCTAGGAATCTCCTGCATGCAAGGTTAATTTCTATGGAAAGGTATAGATTTTAGCTTTCTGTAGAAATTGGATTCACTCTGTTTGGGTCATCCTAGCTCAAGATATTCCAATTTGAGTGTTAAACACACTTTCTACTAGATTAAATGTGCAGCACAAAATAAAGTTTATTTTTATACCAAACCAGTGCTGCAGGTTAAAGAAAACTCATAGGCACTCCACAAAAATACTCCTAAGTTCAAAGCATGAACAGATCTAGCACAAACAATTAAAACTAGACACAAACAATTAACAGAGAATAAAAATATTCTTTTTCAAGTGCAAAACCACACTGTTTTTGGAAATAAAACACTCTGGGCAAAATATAAGCTGGAAAATTCTACCAAGCTAGGAAATGAAAGCTAATACCCATATCTAACACAATCAATTGGATTTACTCCAAGAAGTATTTTTAAAAACCAATTAAAAATCGCCAAACATCTACTGGTGTTAAAACAAAACCTAATACAACTCTAGTTTTACAAATCTCCTGCATGCACGGCTTACAGATCTAGGTAGGTGGGGTTTTAGGCTTTACATAGAACTAAAGTTTGCATGATTTGGATTTACAGAACTCCCACAATTAAATAAAGGGTGAAAACCATACTTTTTACTAGAATCAACCTAGCACAAAGATGAAAACATACTTTTGAAAACGGCCAGTGCCACACGGTTAAGAAAACACATATGAACGCTGCAAAATTTAGTTCACAAAATTTGCACGCACAGATCTACCACAAATGAATTAAATCTACACTGTAAATTAAACCGAAAATTCAAACAGAAAAATAGATCTAAAGAAAAAAATGAATGGGCCAGATCTGGCCCAGATTCGTGTTGAGCAAAGTTGGGCTGGAAATTCGGCCCATGCGCTGCTGTGCATCTTCTTCTTCAACGGAGCACGTCCAGGACGTGAAAAAATGGAGGGGGTTCGACCCGGGGCTGCCAGTTGCTCACCGTGGGGGCTGCTGGGTGCGACGGGGAGTGTGCAAGAGAGGTGCAGGGGGTCGGGGTAGCCAGGGGTGGATGCAAATCGCGTTGGAGAGCTCCCGAACAACCGCGACGTCGTGGACGCCCGCGACGGACACGAGGTGGCTGCTGTAGCTCCAGTGTCCCTACAACCAAACGACCATGTCTCAGAGGTAGTGCTAGAGGAGGGGAGCAAGTCGGCGCAAAAATGGCGGGTTGAGAGGGACGGTGGAGGTGGCGAGCTTGCTCGGAGTCCACGGACCCGAACGTCGAGTTCAACTCGAAAACGAGTAGAGAGGAGAGAGAGCTTGCTCGGCCTCGCAGGGGGGGTGTGAGAGTGGGGTGAGAGGAGTGTGAATGGCAACGTTAGAGTGGGGGAGCTGCCCCGTAGCTTTCTATCCAAGCCGATGCCGGTCCACGGTAGACTTGGAGCATGGATGCGCATGAGGTGGCTGCTGGATGGTGATAGGGCTAGCAAGGCGGTGTCTGGGGGTGTGGGGGGGTGGTGCAGATCGTCGGGGCAGCCACTGTCTGGCCTCCTAGGGCAGGGAGGGAGTGAGCAGAAGGGCATCATTGCCTTCCTCGTCCACGGGTTGGCCAGGGCGTATTTGCATGATTTCTTTCTACTCCGCGTGCCCAGGTTTTCGGTAAAGGGTGCAGAGGTGAGTGTGGTGCCGTGTGACACGATGAACACGACCGTGGTGGTGTGTGTGCGTGTGTTGAGTGCGTGGTGTTCACGGTGGACACAGAGCTGGCACGTTTGTGCACGACCTCCCTGCACGCCACAAGTGCACAAGGTGCTCAAGGATAGATAGGTTAGTGAAAGGGTCGGGTTAGGTGGAGTTTTGGGTGAGTTTAAACCACGTTTTTTTAACCAATTTCAGATTTGGCCGAAATCTGCAGTTTCAGAAATTCAGTTTTCAGACTTAGTGAAAAACTGCTAAGTCCCAGAAATCTGTTATCGCGAGGGTAACAAAACCATCATGCAAAAGTGACCATATAGCCAAGAGAATCAAGAACAAAGGTACAGGGATGATTGCTATCCATGGTGATCACATGTGTCACAAATGCACGTCTGAAAAATAAAGTTTGAATGGTTTTGTAAGGAGGTAGAAAGAGAATAAAATAACAGATTCAGGAAACTGTTATTTTGACGTCACCAAAAGCAACATGAAATAATGACTTTTAAAACAATTAAAACTCAAACAAAACATTGGAAGGATAGTAGAGATGACAAGGATGGATGAGGTGGTGGTGGATTTCCAAAATAAACACCACAAAGATAAAGATGATGTTCTAAAGATGCACTCTTTTAACAGAAAAGAAGATAGGTCCGGAGAAGGTTTCGTCAAGGTTTTACAAGATGTTAAATAGTATTTGCAAATATTTTTGAATAAAGGGGTCACATATGCCCATAGGAATGTTGGGTAATTTTCTAAGAATTATGGAAATACTTTTATTCACAAAACATTCAAAAATCCTTTTCTGGCCTTTTTGTAAATAAATTATAATAATTTAAGAAAATCTTTCCAGAACAAATTTTTTTGAATAGAGACGAGAGGGTATATCATAAGGATCACAAAAGTCATTTTTAATAAATAACTCTTTTGAAAAGTAATTGAGATCTCTTGTGAAAACAAAGAAAACAAGAGGCTTTTTAGCAAGCACCAAAACTTGGAGATAAAAGGAGTTTAATGGCCAAGGCAAGAACTTTGGCCTTAGTAGATGTGAAATACAAGTCATGAGGATGAGAAAGAAAGGTTTGGTTGAGCTCCTAAAGAATAAGGAGTGATTTTAGAAAGATTGCCAAGATAAGAGGATATAGCCACTAATTTGGAATGCCACCAAAAAGGGTTTTGAAATAAAATGCTAGGGAGTTTCATAACCCACTTCCATAGCTTGATGAAAAGTATCTCAACTCCACTCTTGATATTTTCAAAAATAAGATGGGAGAAGACATAAGGATTATTTTTCTTATCATGACATGGTCACCAAGATTAAAGATATTTTATCTAGGTTGAGTTCATAGGTTGATAATTCAGTGGTTGTTAACACAAACTACAAACCACACAAGGTCAAACAAAGCAATGGGAAGTCGAACACAAGCATTAGTGAAGCATTTTCAAAAAGTTTTTGTTGGCCCTAAATTTTTGGGTGTCTAACAACTAGGTTTTTATTAGTTCCAAAATTTGGGGCGTTACAAACCTTCCCCCCTTAAAAGAATCTCGTCCCGAGATTCCTAAGCGGGTACAAGGAGAGTGCAAGGTTAGAGGGTTTGATACTCCTTCCTTTCCTGAGGTTGTTGCTTCTCAACTGAGATGTTCCTCAGGGTCTTGTTGTCTTCCCATGGAGAGGTCTTCACTTGATGATAAAACAGTTGTTTCCTCTTGAGGGTAAAAATATTTGTTTGACGATGCTGACGTGCTGGTCGATGCTGATTAGCGTTCTTGTCGGTTGACTTCAGATACTCCAGGGTTGGGGCGCCAAGGAGCAATTTGTCAAAACACCCAAATAAAACTAGCATATGTCTTCCCCCCTTAAAAAGGGGCCTTGAAGGGTTGATGGTAAAAGTTGCTGTCGGCTTCAAGGTGTAGTTGGTCTTGAGTATCATGATGATCTTCATCTTGGTCGTAGCTCCTCGGTGCTTGGGGTTGATGTAGACACTTGTACTATTGTTGCCACCTCGAGGGGTTAGAAGTTAAGCACCCGCTAACAGTTTTCAAGCCTCAAAGGAGTGTCAGGTCCGTAGACTTGACTCTCTCCGGTTTTTCCTAATAAGTCGAGGGGTTATACAAGCTACGAGATGCGTTAGAACTTGCTAGGTGTTAATGCTTTCAACTGCAACAGTCTTCGGGCTTTTCGTCATCCTTGGCGTCTTGTTGAAAATGACATCTTCATTTGTGTCTGCCTTTGGTTTAGCAGACGAAGAAATTTGATGAAGACTACCTTGGTTCTTCGGCTTCATGACGCTTCGCACTTTCTTTCAGAGGTCCGTTCTACCTTAGTTAGTCTAAAAAGATTAGTGAGGGTACTTCTTGCTATTTGTCTCTAGTCGGGGCAAGTTGAGTTAATAAGGTTGGCGCATAGAAGGCACATCTGACACTAGCTTTGTGGTGGATCTTCATGTAGACGATCTTCAGTGCTGGTTATCTCTGTTGTTGCTGTCGTCGATCTCTAGCTTCAGGGCTTCACAAAATCTTCAAAAAGTAGTGGCTCTTGCCGATCTTTGAGTCCTCCTTGATGACATCTATAGGAGAGACTACCGTTGGCACCTCTTTTCTTGTCTCGGTTTGTTGGTCTTGAGTAGGTTCGTTAGTTAGCAACAAGACAAACTGGTGTGAGATGCTACTCTAAAGTTGGATTACGTTAAGTTAGTGATGGTATACTTGTAATTCGAAAAGTTAATTAAACTAGGCAAGGCCCGTCACTTTCACGGGGATGGGCTTTTTCCGGGTGGTCTTCTGTATCATGTGTAGTTAATAGCTCTCACGTGTTAAGGTTTAGATCAGAGGGAAAACATTTTAGAAAGGTTTCCAAGACAATTTTACAAGTGCATCTGGGTGCAGCTATGGCTAAAAAGGCAAGAAAGGTTTTTGTGTAGAGGCAAAAAGATGTTTAAACCAAAGGGAAGTAAGTGTCTAATATGTGTTGCCGACTAGGCGTGCTTGTGAAAATTACTAGAAAAAAAAAACAACACACCAACAACAAGCACACAAACAAGACACACACAAACAAAAAGCATACCAGCAAAACAGCACACCAAACATCTATAGTACAAAAAGGGCACTTAGCAATCGCGATAGTCGGGTAATCTAACCAAGGTTCCTATCCTAGATGTCCTATGGGTCTTGGTTAGTCCTACTTGTTGGAGTCTTCATTTCATCGGCTTGGGCTCCTGCTGGAAAGCTTGAGACTGTTGAAGTTGCAACTTGAGTAGCATTGTTGGGGTTGATGTCTTGACAGTGAGACTGCTTTGGCAAGCAGGGGTTTCGTTGTAGCTTGTTCCTTCACCTGACGACCACCTTGGTGTCGTACGTTGAAGTCTGGAGACTGAACTTCGTCTTCTCGGTACTAGTTACTTAGGTCTCACTTGGGTTCATCGTCAAGTCTATACAAGTTTTGAATAGGGACAAGATAGTAGGAAAAATATTTTGAAATACTTTAAATTAGAGAGGAAAGGTCAAGATATTTTTGGGAAAAAGAGAAGAGTGGAAACCATACTAGGCTTACTTAGGTAAAAATAGATTTTGTGCAAATAGAGTTTTAGCAGAAATTTTTTCTTCCTAAGCTAACGACCATGCTAACTAAGGTCTCCCAAGGTCAACGATGGCTCTGATACCAAGTCTGTAAGGACCCCTCGAAAAACCAAAGTCCGAGGTGCCCACGTTATGTAAACATATCACGATCCCAATGATCAGTGCATCGCGATCACATAACCAACTGGTATACAAAGTTACATCATTCAAACGTACATACAAGTCTTACACAAATAAATAGTGGTCACATGACCAAGTCTGCAATCACTGTCACGCAGGACAGAATTAACTACGATATAGCGGAAGCTCTCGGCTAGCGTCGGCCCTCGTCACAACAGGACGCATTCCCACAGAGCAGTTGACCGGTGACACTCCGTTGGCGTAGTCGTCGGCGTGCTCCTCATCTTCGGCGTAGGTCTTCTCGTTGAAAATCTGGACATGGGAATATCCAGGGACACAGCCATGAGTACAATTACGTACTCGCAAGACCACCACCAGGCTTAAGTTTTCATGGTAATGCAATAAAAGCGTTTTCAAAAAAACTGGGATAACTGCTATATATGACTATAGGGCTTAATTTTCGCAAAACAATGCTTTTAGACATAGAGAATACAACATCTCTATATCTTTGTTGAGAAAGGCATTTGGAGATATAATTCTCCTTCTTTTAGAAATAGCAGAAACCATTTCCACGTTCGAAAACACTTTTGTAAAACTTTCTTCAAAACACTAGGATAGGGATGCCCCTTTTTCTTTTCCGGGTTCCGACTGGTTGACTCCCCGAGACCAACCATCTTCTCCCAAATTCCTTACCTCCCAGGTACCTCCTTGATGTCTCCTTTCTCCTTTGCCGAAAACAGTTTCTTTTTAAAACATAAAATGCCCATACGCCTAGATCGGTGGCCTTTCCAACCGTCCATGACCGAGGACTCGGCTATTCGAATAGATTTACACTCTGCAGAGGTGGTGCACTTTCACCACACCAAACAGTCATTCCGCCGTGATCAGCCACGGTCCTCATACGACAGTATGCGGTGTTTCGGATAACATGATCAAAGCTTTTCACTATGTCGACCCTAGTACAGAGCCTCCTCTTCAGTGGGTCTGAATCTCCCCGGCACCCAGTGGAGATGGCCATCGTATCGATCCGGTCCCTCCAAGCAACACTGCGCCATGACAGGAGGCCCACTGTTTGCAACCAGCAGCGATCCAGACTCGAACTGGATCCCGCATTTAGATAACTTGGTTCAGAGAGCCCCGCCCTCCTAAGCATTTTGAGGCGCTCCGTACTAAGATAAACAAGTTTCCAGCTAAGCCCTACCCATCTCAGGTAGTGTGGTTGCACGGGTTAATTGTTCGGGCGGCCGCTAGGGCTGTACTTTGTTTTTCAAAAACATCTCCACCTCCGACTGCTCCCAGCAGCTCGGGTTTTCACAAACTCTCCGAACGCTCCCAGCACTTCGGGTTTTCATAAACATCTCCATTTGCTCCCAGCAACATGGGTTTTATAAATTACTTTCTCGCCGATCGCTCCCAGCGACTCGGGTTTTTCCTCTGGAAACATTTTACCAAAGACCAGGCTCCCATCCTATAGCTTTGAGATAAGGATATAAGGATATTCTATTAGAAAATATAATTTTCTTGATAGCACCTTCAGTAGAAGGCTTCTCAAGTAAAGATCTATTTTTATAAACCTATTATATACTAGTAGATATCTTTGGCCAAACAATATTTTATAAAATAGTTTTGAGTGGCAAAGTGCCACAGAAGAAATAAAACATGCATTATTTTATTTTAAAACAAAACATGCTTTAATAAAATAATAGGATTTCATTAGGGTATGGTGAGGTGGCTTGCCTTACTCAGCAAAGTGTCCCTGGTCCTGTTCTTCTTCGTAGACAGGTTCAGCTCCCACGTACTGCTCCTCCTCTTACGGTTCTATCGTACCGGAAAATTAAACGCAACTACCGTTAATTCTAAGTAGCGGGTTGACAACAATCTAAAGTACTTAAACAAAACAGCAAGCATTTCATTACACAAAACAATCTCTGGACACACATCTAAAACAATCCTAAACACAAACCATTAAAAACAATCCATTAAAATATGACTTTTTAATAGAGGCAAAGTTGCTGTTTTGGGGAAAAAGGCACAAGTCCTAAAATAATGTTCCAAAAATTTAATCCTTCTACCACAGTACTCCTAGTAGTCATACAAAGCTATAGGAATTGGATTTGCATCAAAACATAACTCCAAACAAGAATTAAAAATCCTACAATAGCTACTGGCCTCAAAACCAAAAGAATTAAAACTCCAGTTCTAGGAATCTCCTGCATGCAAGGTTAATTTCTATGGAAAGGTATAGATTTTAGCTTTCTGTAGAAATTGGATTCACTCTGTTTGGGTCATCCTAGCTCAAGATATTCCAATTTGAGTGTTAAACACACTTTCTACTAGATTAAATGTGCAGCACAAAATAAAGTTTATTTTTATACCAAACCAGTGCTGCAGGTTAAAGAAAACTCATAGGCACTCCACAAAAATACTCCTAAGTTCAAAGCATGAACAGATCTAGCACAAACAATTAAAACTAGACACAAACAATTAACAGAGAATAAAAATATTCTTTTTCAAGTGCAAAACCACACTGTTTTTGGAAATAAAACACTCTGGGCAAAATATAAGCTGGAAAATTCTACCAAGCTAGGAAATGAAAGCTAATACCCATATCTAACACAATCAATTGGATTTACTCCAAGAAGTATTTTTAAAAACCAATTAAAAATCGCCAAACAGCTACTGGTGTTAAAACAAAACCTAATACAACTCTAGTTTTACAAATCTCCTGCATGCACGGCTTACAGATCTAGGTAGGTGGGGTTTTAGGCTTTACATAGAACTAAAGTTTGCATGATTTGGATTTACAGAACTCCCACAATTAAATAAAGGGTGAAAACCATACTTTTTACTAGAATCAACCTAGCACAAAGATGAAAACATATTTTGAAAACGGCCAGTGCCACACGGTTAAGAAAACACATATGAACGCTGCAAAATTTAGTTCACAAAATTTGCACGCACAGATCTACCACAAATGAATTAAATCTACACTGTAAATTAAACCGAAAATTCAAACAGAAAAATAGATCTAAAGAAAAAAATGAATGGGCCAGATCTGGCCCAGATTCGTGTTGAGCAAAGTTGGGCTGGAAATTCGGCCCATGCGCTGCTGTGCATCTTCTTCAACGGAGCACGTCCAGGACGTGAAAAAATGGAGGGGGTTCGACCCGGGGCTGCCAGTTGCTCACCGTGGGGGCTGCTGGGTGCGACGGGGAGTGTGCAAGAGAGGTGCAGGGGGTCGGGGTAGCCAGGGGTGGATGCAAATCGCGTTGGAGAGCTCCCGAACAACCGCGACGTCGTGGACGCCCGCGACGGACACGAGGTGGCTGCTGTAGCTCCAGTGTCCCTACAACCAAACGACCATGTCTCAGAGGTAGTGCTAGAGGAGGGGAGCAAGTCGGCGCAAAAATGGCGGGTTGAGAGGGACGGTGGAGGTGGCGAGCTTGCTCGGAGTCCACGGACCCGAACGTCGAGTTCAACTCGAAAACGAGTAGAGAGGAGAGAGAGCTTGCTCGGCCTCGCAGGGGGGGTGTGAGAGTGGGGTGAGAGGAGTGTGAATGGCAACGTTAGAGTGGGGGAGCTGCCCCGTAGCTTTCTATCCAAGCCGATGCCGGTCCACGGTAGACTTGGAGCATGGATGCGCATGAGGTGGCTGCTGGATGGTGATAGGGCTAGCAAGGCGGTGTCTGGGGGTGTGGGGGGGTGGTGCAGATCGTCGGGGCAGCCACTGTCTGGCCTCCTAGGGCAGGGAGGGAGTGAGCAGAAGGGCATCATTGCCTTCCTCGTCCACGGGTTGGCCAGGGCGTATTTGCATGATTTCTTTCTACTCCGCGTGCCCAGGTTTTCGGTAAAGGGTGCAGAGGTGAGTGTGGTGCCGTGTGACACGATGAACACGACCGTGGTGGTGTGTGTGCGTGTGTTGAGTGCGTGGTGTTCACGGTGGACACAGAGCTGGCACGTTTGTGCACGACCTCCCTGCACGCCACAAGTGCACAAGGTGCTCAAGGATAGATAGGTTAGTGAAAGGGTCGGGTTAGGTGGAGTTTTGGGTGAGTTTAAACCACGTTTTTTTAACCAATTTCAGATTTGGCCGAAATCTGCAGTTTCAGAAATTCAGTTTTCAGACTTAGTGAAAAACTGCTAAGTCCCAGAAATCTGTTATCGCGAGGGTAACAAAACCATCATGCAAAAGTGACCATATAGCCAAGAGAATCAAGAACAAAGGTACAGGGATGATTTGCTATCCATGGTGATCACATGTGTCACAAATGCACGTCTGAAAAATAAAGTTTGAATGGTTTTGTAAGGAGGTAGAAAGAGAATAAAATAACAGATTCAGGAAACTGTTATTTTGACGTCACCAAAAGCAACATGAAATAATGACTTTTAAAACAATTAAAACTCAAACAAAACATTGGAAGGATAGTAGAGATGACAAGGATGGATGAGGTGGTGGTGGATTTCCAAAATAAACACCACAAAGATAAAGATGATGTTCTAAAGATGCACTCTTTTAACAGAAAAGAAGATAGGTCCGGAGAAGGTTTCGTCAAGGTTTTACAAGATGTTAAATAGTATTTGCAAATATTTTTGAATAAAGGGGTCACATATGCCCATAGGAATGTTGGGTAATTTTCTAAGAATTATGGAAATACTTTTATTCACAAAACATTCAAAAATCCTTTTCTGGCCTTTTTGTAAATAAATTATAATAATTTAAGAAAATCTTTCCAGAACAAATTTTTTTGAATAGAGACGAGAGGGTATATCATAAGGATCACAAAAGTCATTTTTAATAAATAACTCTTTTGAAAAGTAATTGAGATCTCTTGTGAAAACAAAGAAAACAAGAGGCTTTTTAGCAAGCACCAAAACTTGGAGATAAAAGGAGTTTAATGGCCAAGGCAAGAACTTTGGCCTTAGTAGATGTGAAATACAAGTCATGAGGATGAGAAAGAAAGGTTTGGTTGAGCTCCTAAAGAATAAGGAGTGATTTTAGAAAGATTGCCAAGATAAGAGGATATAGCCACTAATTTGGAATGCCACCAAAAAGGGTTTTGAAATAAAATGCTAGGGAGTTTCATAACCCACTTCCATAGCTTGATGAAAAGTATCTCAACTCCACTCTTGATATTTTCAAAAATAAGATGGGAGAAGACATAAGGATTATTTTTCTTATCATGACATGGTCACCAAGATTAAAGATATTTTATCTAGGTTGAGTTCATAGGTTGATAATTCAGTGGTTGTTAACACAAACTACAAACCACACAAGGTCAAACAAAGCAATGGGAAGTCGAACACAAGCATTAGTGAAGCATTTTCAAAAAGTTTTTGTTGGCCCTAAATTTTTGGGTGTCTAACAACTAGGTTTTTATTAGTTCCAAAATTTGGGGCGTTACAAACCTTCCCCCCTTAAAAGAATCTCGTCCCGAGATTCCTAAGCGGGTACAAGGAGAGTGCAAGGTTAGAGGGTTTGATACTCCTTCCTTTCCTGAGGTTGTTGCTTCTCAACTGAGATGTTCCTCAGGGTCTTGTTGTCTTCCCATGGAGAGGTCTTCACTTGATGATAAAACAGTTGTTTCCTCTTGAGGGTAAAAATATTTGTTTGACGATGCTGACGTGCTGGTCGATGCTGATTAGCGTTCTTGTCGGTTGACTTCAGATACTCCAGGGTTGGGGCGCCAAGGAGCAATTTGTCAAAACACCCAAATAAAACTAGCATATGTCTTCCCCCCTTAAAAAGGGGCCTTGAAGGGTTGATGGTAAAAGTTGCTGTCGGCTTCAAGGTGTAGTTGGTCTTGAGTATCATGATGATCTTCATCTTGGTCGTAGCTCCTCGGTGCTTGGGGTTGATGTAGACACTTGTACTATTGTTGCCACCTCGAGGGGTTAGAAGTTAAGCACCCGCTAACAGTTTTCAAGCCTCAAAGGAGTGTCAGGTCCGTAGACTTGACTCTCTCCGGTTTTTCCTAATAAGTCGAGGGGTTATACAAGCTACGAGATGCGTTAGAACTTGCTAGGTGTTAATGCTTTCAACTGCAACAGTCTTCGGGCTTTTCGTCATCCTTGGCGTCTTGTTGAAAATGACATCTTCATTTGTGTCTGCCTTTGGTTTAGCAGACGAAGAAATTTGATGAAGACTACCTTGGTTCTTCGGCTTCATGACGCTTCGCACTTTCTTTCAGAGGTCCGTTCTACCTTAGTTAGTCTAAAAAGATTAGTGAGGGTACTTCTTGCTATTTGTCTCTAGTCGGGGCAAGTTGAGTTAATAAGGTTGGCGCATAGAAGGCACATCTGACACTAGCTTTGTGGTGGATCTTCATGTAGACGATCTTCAGTGCTGGTTATCTCTGTTGTTGCTGTCGTCGATCTCTAGCTTCAGGGCTTCACAAAATCTTCAAAAAGTAGTGGCTCTTGCCGATCTTTGAGTCCTCCTTGATGACATCTATAGGAGAGACTACCGTTGGCACCTCTTTTCTTGTCTCGGTTTGTTGGTCTTGAGTAGGTTCGTTAGTTAGCAACAAGACAAACTGGTGTGAGATGCTACTCTAAAGTTGGATTACGTTAAGTTAGTGATGGTATACTTGTAATTCGAAAAGTTAATTAAACTAGGCAAGGCCCGTCACTTTCACGGGGATGGGCTTTTTCCGGGTGGTCTTCTGTATCATGTGTAGTTAATAGCTCTCACGTGTTAAGGTTTAGATCAGAGGGAAAACATTTTAGAAAGGTTTCCAAGACAATTTTACAAGTGCATCTGGGTGCAGCTATGGCTAAAAAGGCAAGAAAGGTTTTTGTGTAGAGGCAAAAAGATGTTTAAACCAAAGGGAAGTAAGTGTCTAATATGTGTTGCCGACTAGGCGTGCTTGTGAAAATTACTAGAAAAAAAAAACAACACACCAACAACAAGCACACAAACAAGACACACACAAACAAAAAGCATACCAGCAAAACAGCACACCAAACATCTATAGTACAAAAAGGGCACTTAGCAATCGCGATAGTCGGGTAATCTAACCAAGGTTCCTATCCTAGATGTCCTATGGGTCTTGGTTAGTCCTACTTGTTGGAGTCTTCATTTCATCGGCTTGGGCTCCTGCTGGAAAGCTTGAGACTGTTGAAGTTGCAACTTGAGTAGCATTGTTGGGGTTGATGTCTTGACAGTGAGACTGCTTTGGCAAGCAGGGGTTTCGTTGTAGCTTGTTCCTTCACCTGACGACCACCTTGGTGTCGTACGTTGAAGTCTGGAGACTGAACTTCGTCTTCTCGGTACTAGTTACTTAGGTCTCACTTGGGTTCATCGTCAAGTCTATACAAGTTTTGAATAGGGACAAGATAGTAGGAAAAATATTTTGAAATACTTTAAATTAGAGAGGAAAGGTCAAGATATTTTTGGGAAAAAGAGAAGAGTGGAAACCATACTAGGCTTACTTAGGTAAAAATAGATTTTGTGCAAATAGAGTTTTAGCAGAAATTTTTTCTTCCTAAGCTAACGACCATGCTAACTAAGGTCTCCCAAGGTCAACGATGGCTCTGATACCAAGTCTGTAAGGACCCCTCGAAAAACCAAAGTCCGAGGTGCCCACGTTATGTAAACATATCACGATCCCAATGATCAGTGCATCGCGATCACATAACCAACTGGTATACAAAGTTACATCATTCAAACGTACATACAAGTCTTACACAAATAAATAGTGGTCACATGACCAAGTCTGCAATCACTGTCACGCAGGACAGAATTAACTACGATATAGCGGAAGCTCTCGGCTAGCGTCGGCCCTCGTCACAACAGGACGCATTCCCACAGAGCAGTTGACCGGTGACACTCCGTTGGCGTAGTCGTCGGCGTGCTCCTCATCTTCGGCGTAGGTCTTCTCGTTGAAAATCTGGACATGGGAATATCCAGGGACACAGCCATGAGTACAATTACGTACTCGCAAGACCACCACCAGGCTTAAGTTTTCATGGTAATGCAATAAAAGCGTTTTCAAAAAAACTGGGATAACTGCTATATATGACTATAGGGCTTAATTTTCGCAAAACAATGCTTTTAGACATAGAGAATACAACATCTCTATATCTTTGTTGAGAAAGGCATTTGGAGATATAATTCTCCTTCTTTTAGAAATAGCAGAAACCATTTCCACGTTCGAAAACACTTTTGTAAAACTTTCTTCAAAACACTAGGATAGGGATGCCCCTTTTTCTTTTCCGGGTTCCGACTGGTTGACTCCCCGAGACCAACCATCTTCTCCCAAATTCCTTACCTCCCAGGTACCTCCTTGATGTCTCCTTTCTCCTTTGCCGAAAACAGTTTCTTTTTAAAACATAAAATGCCCATACGCCTAGATCGGTGGCCTTTCCAACCGTCCATGACCGAGGACTCGGCTATTCGAATAGATTTACACTCTGCAGAGGTGGTGCACTTTCACCACACCAAACAGTCATTCCGCCGTGATCAGCCACGGTCCTCATACGACAGTATGCGGTGTTTCGGATAACATGATCAAAGCTTTTCACTATGTCGACCCTAGTACAGAGCCTCCTCTTCAGTGGGTCTGAATCTCCCCGGCACCCAGTGGAGATGGCCATCGTATCGATCCGGTCCCTCCAAGCAACACTGCGCCATGACAGGAGGCCCACTGTTTGCAACCAGCAGCGATCCAGACTCGAACTGGATCCCGCATTTAGATAACTTGGTTCAGAGAGCCCCGCCCTCCTAAGCATTTTGAGGCGCTCCGTACTAAGATAAACAAGTTTCCAGCTAAGCCCTACCCATCTCAGGTAGTGTGGTTGCACGGGTTAATTGTTCGGGCGGCCGCTAGGGCTGTACTTTGTTTTTCAAAAACATCTCCACCTCCGACTGCTCCCAGCAGCTCGGGTTTTCACAAACTCTCCGAACGCTCCCAGCACTTCGGGTTTTCATAAACATCTCCATTTGCTCCCAGCAACATGGGTTTTATAAATTACTTTCTCGCCGATCGCTCCCAGCGACTCGGGTTTTTCCTCTGGAAACATTTTACCAAAGACCAGGCTCCCATCCTATAGCTTTGAGATAAGGATATAAGGATATTCTATTAGAAAATATAATTTTCTTGATAGCACCTTCAGTAGAAGGCTTCTCAAGTAAAGATCTATTTTTATAAACCTATTATATACTAGTAGATATCTTTGGCCAAACAATATTTTATAAAATAGTTTTGAGTGGCAAAGTGCCACAGAAGAAATAAAACATGCATTATTTTATTTTAAAACAAAACATGCTTTAATAAAATAATAGGATTTCATTAGGGTATGGTGAGGTGGCTTGCCTTACTCAGCAAAGTGTCCCTGGTCCTGTTCTTCTTCGTAGACAGGTTCAGCTCCCACGTACTGCTCCTCCTCTTACGGTTCTATCGTACCGGAAAATTAAACGCAACTACCGTTAATTCTAAGTAGCGGGTTGACAACAATCTAAAGTACTTAAACAAAACAGCAAGCATTTCATTACACAAAACAATCTCTGGACACACATCTAAAACAATCCTAAACACAAACCATTAAAAACAATCCATTAAAATATGACTTTTTAATAGAGGCAAAGTTGCTGTTTTGGGGAAAAAGGCACAAGTCCTAAAATAATGTTCCAAAAATTTAATCCTTCTACCACAGTACTCCTAGTAGTCATACAAAGCTATAGGAATTGGATTTGCATCAAAACATAACTCCAAACAAGAATTAAAAATCCTACAATAGCTACTGGCCTCAAAACCAAAAGAATTAAAACTCCAGTTCTAGGAATCTCCTGCATGCAAGGTTAATTTCTATGGAAAGGTATAGATTTTAGCTTTCTGTAGAAATTGGATTCACTCTGTTTGGGTCATCCTAGCTCAAGATATTCCAATTTGAGTGTTAAACACACTTTCTACTAGATTAAATGTGCAGCACAAAATAAAGTTTATTTTTATACCAAACCAGTGCTGCAGGTTAAAGAAAACTCATAGGCACTCCACAAAAATACTCCTAAGTTCAAAGCATGAACAGATCTAGCACAAACAATTAAAACTAGACACAAACAATTAACAGAGAATAAAAATATTCTTTTTCAAGTGCAAAACCACACTGTTTTTGGAAATAAAACACTCTGGGCAAAATATAAGCTGGAAAATTCTACCAAGCTAGGAAATGAAAGCTAATACCCATATCTAACACAATCAATTGGATTTACTCCAAGAAGTATTTTTAAAAACCAATTAAAAATCGCCAAACAGCTACTGGTGTTAAAACAAAACCTAATACAACTCTAGTTTTACAAATCTCCTGCATGCACGGCTTACAGATCTAGGTAGGTGGGGTTTTAGGCTTTACATAGAACTAAAGTTTGCATGATTTGGATTTACAGAACTCCCACAATTAAATAAAGGGTGAAAACCATACTTTTTACTAGAATCAACCTAGCACAAAGATGAAAACATATTTTTGAAAACGGCCAGTGCCACACGGTTAAGAAAACACATATGAACGCTGCAAAATTTAGTTCACAAAATTTGCACGCACAGATCTACCACAAATGAATTAAATCTACACTGTAAATTAAACCGAAAATTCAAACAGAAAAATAGATCTAAAGAAAAAAATGAATGGGCCAGATCTGGCCCAGATTCGTGTTGAGCAAAGTTGGGCTGGAAATTCGGCCCATGCGCTGCTGTGCATCTTCTTCAACGGAGCACGTCCAGGACGTGAAAAAATGGAGGGGGTTCGACCCGGGGCTGCCAGTTGCTCACCGTGGGGGCTGCTGGGTGCGACGGGGAGTGTGCAAGAGAGGTGCAGGGGGTCGGGGTAGCCAGGGGTGGATGCAAATCGCGTTGGAGAGCTCCCGAACAACCGCGACGTCGTGGACGCCCGCGACGGACACGAGGTGGCTGCTGTAGCTCCAGTGTCCCTACAACCAAACGACCATGTCTCAGAGGTAGTGCTAGAGGAGGGGAGCAAGTCGGCGCAAAAATGGCGGGTTGAGAGGGACGGTGGAGGTGGCGAGCTTGCTCGGAGTCCACGGACCCGAACGTCGAGTTCAACTCGAAAACGAGTAGAGAGGAGAGAGAGCTTGCTCGGCCTCGCAGGGGGGGTGTGAGAGTGGGGTGAGAGGAGTGTGAATGGCAACGTTAGAGTGGGGGAGCTGCCCCGTAGCTTTCTATCCAAGCCGATGCCGGTCCACGGTAGACTTGGAGCATGGATGCGCATGAGGTGGCTGCTGGATGGTGATAGGGCTAGCAAGGCGGTGTCTGGGGGTGTGGGGGGGTGGTGCAGATCGTCGGGGCAGCCACTGTCTGGCCTCCTAGGGCAGGGAGGGAGTGAGCAGAAGGGCATCATTGCCTTCCTCGTCCACGGGTTGGCCAGGGCGTATTTGCATGATTTCTTTCTACTCCGCGTGCCCAGGTTTTCGGTAAAGGGTGCAGAGGTGAGTGTGGTGCCGTGTGACACGATGAACACGACTGTGGTGGTGTGTGTGCGTGTGTTGAGTGCGTGGTGTTCACGGTGGACACAGAGCTGGCACGTTTGTGCACGACCTCCCTGCACGCCACAAGTGCACAAGGTGCTCAAGGATAGATAGGTTAGTGAAAGGGTCGGGTTAGGTGGAGTTTTGGGTGAGTTTAAACCACGTTTTTTTAACCAATTTCAGATTTGGCCGAAATCTGCAGTTTCAGAAATTCAGTTTTCAGACTTAGTGAAAAACTGCTAAGTCCCAGAAATCTGTTATCGCGAGGGTAACAAAACCATCATGCAAAAGTGACCATATAGCCAAGAGAATCAAGAACAAAGGTACAGGGATGATGTGCTATCCATGGTGATCACATGTGTCACAAATGCACGTCTGAAAAATAAAGTTTGAATGGTTTTGTAAGGAGGTAGAAAGAGAATAAAATAACAGATTCAGGAAACTGTTATTTTGACGTCACCAAAAGCAACATGAAATAATGACTTTTAAAACAATTAAAACTCAAAAAAACATTGGAAGGATAGTAGAGATGACAAGGATGGATGAGGTGGTGGTGGATTTCCAAAATAAACACCACAAAGATAAAGATGATGTTCTAAAGATGCACTCTTTTAACAGAAAAGAAGATAGGTCCGGAGAAGGTTTCGTCAAGGTTTTACAAGATGTTAAATAGTATTTGCAAATATTTTTGAATAAAGGGGTCACATATGCCCATAGGAATGTTGGGTAATTTTCTAAGAATTATGGAAATACTTTTATTCACAAAACATTCAAAAATCCTTTTCTGGCCTTTTTGTAAATAAATTATAATAATTTAAGAAAATCTTTCCAGAACAAATTTTTTTGAATAGAGACGAGAGGGTATATCATAAGGATCACAAAAGTCATTTTTAATAAATAACTCTTTTGAAAAGTAATTGAGATCTCTTGTGAAAACAAAGAAAACAAGAGGCTTTTTAGCAAGCACCAAAACTTGGAGATAAAAGGAGTTTAATGGCCAAGGCAAGAACTTTGGCCTTAGTAGATGTGAAATACAAGTCATGAGGATGAGAAAGAAAGGTTTGGTTGAGCTCCTAAAGAATAAGGAGTGATTTTAGAAAGATTGCCAAGATAAGAGGATATAGCCACTAATTTGGAATGCCACCAAAAAGGGTTTTGAAATAAAATGCTAGGGAGTTTCATAACCCACTTCCATAGCTTGATGAAAAGTATCTCAACTCCACTCTTGATATTTTCAAAAATAAGATGGGAGAAGACATAAGGATTATTTTTCTTATCATGACATGGTCACCAAGATTAAAGATATTTTATCTAGGTTGAGTTCATAGGTTGATAATTCAGTGGTTGTTAACACAAACTACAAACCACACAAGGTCAAACAAAGCAATGGGAAGTCGAACACAAGCATTAGTGAAGCATTTTCAAAAAGTTTTTGTTGGCCCTAAATTTTTGGGTGTCTAACAACTAGGTTTTTATTAGTTCCAAAATTTGGGGCGTTACAAACCTTCCCCCCTTAAAAGAATCTCGTCCCGAGATTCCTAAGCGGGTACAAGGAGAGTGCAAGGTTAGAGGGTTTGATACTCCTTCCTTTCCTGAGGTTGTTGCTTCTCAACTGAGATGTTCCTCAGGGTCTTGTTGTCTTCCCATGGAGAGGTCTTCACTTGATGATAAAACAGTTGTTTCCTCTTGAGGGTAAAAATATTTGTTTGACGATGCTGACGTGCTGGTCGATGCTGATTAGCGTTCTTGTCGGTTGACTTCAGATACTCCAGGGTTGGGGCGCCAAGGAGCAATTTGTCAAAACACCCAAATAAAACTAGCATATGTCTTCCCCCCTTAAAAAGGGGCCTTGAAGGGTTGATGGTAAAAGTTGCTGTCGGCTTCAAGGTGTAGTTGGTCTTGAGTATCATGATGATCTTCATCTTGGTCGTAGCTCCTCGGTGCTTGGGGTTGATGTAGACACTTGTACTATTGTTGCCACCTCGAGGGGTTAGAAGTTAAGCACCCGCTAACAGTTTTCAAGCCTCAAAGGAGTGTCAGGTCCGTAGACTTGACTCTCTCCGGTTTTTCCTAATAAGTCGAGGGGTTATACAAGCTACGAGATGCGTTAGAACTTGCTAGGTGTTAATGCTTTCAACTGCAACAGTCTTCGGGCTTTTCGTCATCCTTGGCGTCTTGTTGAAAATGACATCTTCATTTGTGTCTGCCTTTGGTTTAGCAGACGAAGAAATTTGATGAAGACTACCTTGGTTCTTCGGCTTCATGACGCTTCGCACTTTCTTTCAGAGGTCCGTTCTACCTTAGTTAGTCTAAAAAGATTAGTGAGGGTACTTCTTGCTATTTGTCTCTAGTCGGGGCAAGTTGAGTTAATAAGGTTGGCGCATAGAAGGCACATCTGACACTAGCTTTGTGGTGGATCTTCATGTAGACGATCTTCAGTGCTGGTTATCTCTGTTGTTGCTGTCGTCGATCTCTAGCTTCAGGGCTTCACAAAATCTTCAAAAAGTAGTGGCTCTTGCCGATCTTTGAGTCCTCCTTGATGACATCTATAGGAGAGACTACCGTTGGCACCTCTTTTCTTGTCTCGGTTTGTTGGTCTTGAGTAGGTTCGTTAGTTAGCAACAAGACAAACTGGTGTGAGATGCTACTCTAAAGTTGGATTACGTTAAGTTAGTGATGGTATACTTGTAATTCGAAAAGTTAATTAAACTAGGCAAGGCCCGTCACTTTCACGGGGATGGGCTTTTTCCGGGTGGTCTTCTGTATCATGTGTAGTTAATAGCTCTCACGTGTTAAGGTTTAGATCAGAGGGAAAACATTTTAGAAAGGTTTCCAAGACAATTTTACAAGTGCATCTGGGTGCAGCTATGGCTAAAAAGGCAAGAAAGGTTTTTGTGTAGAGGCAAAAAGATGTTTAAACCAAAGGGAAGTAAGTGTCTAATATGTGTTGCCGACTAGGCGTGCTTGTGAAAATTACTAGAAAAAAAAAACAACACACCAACAACAAGCACACAAACAAGACACACACAAACAAAAAGCATACCAGCAAAACAGCACACCAAACATCTATAGTACAAAAAGGGCACTTAGCAATCGCGATAGTCGGGTAATCTAACCAAGGTTCCTATCCTAGATGTCCTATGGGTCTTGGTTAGTCCTACTTGTTGGAGTCTTCATTTCATCGGCTTGGGCTCCTGCTGGAAAGCTTGAGACTGTTGAAGTTGCAACTTGAGTAGCATTGTTGGGGTTGATGTCTTGACAGTGAGACTGCTTTGGCAAGCAGGGGTTTCGTTGTAGCTTGTTCCTTCACCTGACGACCACCTTGGTGTCGTACGTTGAAGTCTGGAGACTGAACTTCGTCTTCTCGGTACTAGTTACTTAGGTCTCACTTGGGTTCATCGTCAAGTCTATACAAGTTTTGAATAGGGACAAGATAGTAGGAAAAATATTTTGAAATACTTTAAATTAGAGAGGAAAGGTCAAGATATTTTTGGGAAAAAGAGAAGAGTGGAAACCATACTAGGCTTACTTAGGTAAAAATAGATTTTGTGCAAATAGAGTTTTAGCAGAAATTTTTTCTTCCTAAGCTAACGACCATGCTAACTAAGGTCTCCCAAGGTCAACGATGGCTCTGATACCAAGTCTGTAAGGACCCCTCGAAAAACCAAAGTCCGAGGTGCCCACGTTATGTAAACATATCACGATCCCAATGATCAGTGCATCGCGATCACATAACCAACTGGTATACAAAGTTACATCATTCAAACGTACATACAAGTCTTACACAAATAAATAGTGGTCACATGACCAAGTCTGCAATCACTGTCACGCAGGACAGAATTAACTACGATATAGCGGAAGCTCTCGGCTAGCGTCGGCCCTCGTCACAACAGGACGCATTCCCACAGAGCAGTTGACCGGTGACACTCCGTTGGCGTAGTCGTCGGCGTGCTCCTCATCTTCGGCGTAGGTCTTCTCGTTGAAAATCTGGACATGGGAATATCCAGGGACACAGCCATGAGTACAATTACGTACTCGCAAGACCACCACCAGGCTTAAGTTTTCATGGTAATGCAATAAAAGCGTTTTCAAAAAAACTGGGATAACTGCTATATATGACTATAGGGCTTAATTTTCGCAAAACAATGCTTTTAGACATAGAGAATACAACATCTCTATATCTTTGTTGAGAAAGGCATTTGGAGATATAATTCTCCTTCTTTTAGAAATAGCAGAAACCATTTCCACGTTCGAAAACACTTTTGTAAAACTTTCTTCAAAACACTAGGATAGGGATGCCCCTTTTTCTTTTCCGGGTTCCGACTGGTTGACTCCCCGAGACCAACCATCTTCTCCCAAATTCCGTACCTCCCAGGTACCTCCTTGATGTCTCCTTTCTCCTTTGCCGAAAACAGTTTCTTTTTAAAACATAAAATGCCCATACGCCTAGATCGGTGGCCTTTCCAACCGTCCATGACCGAGGACTCGGCTATTCGAATAGATTTACACTCTGCAGAGGTGGTGCACTTTCACCACACCAAACAGTCATTCCGCCGTGATCAGCCACGGTCCTCATACGACAGTATGCGGTGTTTCGGATAACATGATCAAAGCTTTTCACTATGTCGACCCTAGTACAGAGCCTCCTCTTCAGTGGGTCTGAATCTCCCCGGCACCCAGTGGAGATGGCCATCGTATCGATCCGGTCCCTCCAAGCAACACTGCGCCATGACAGGAGGCCCACTGTTTGCAACCAGCAGCGATCCAGACTCGAACTGGATCCCGCATTTAGATAACTTGGTTCAGAGAGCCCCGCCCTCCTAAGCATTTTGAGGCGCTCCGTACTAAGATAAACAAGTTTCCAGCTAAGCCCTACCCATCTCAGGTAGTGTGGTTGCACGGGTTAATTGTTCGGGCGGCCGCTAGGGCTGTACTTTGTTTTTCAAAAACATCTCCACCTCCGACTGCTCCCAGCAGCTCGGGTTTTCACAAACTCTCCGAACGCTCCCAGCACTTCGGGTTTTCATAAACATCTCCATTTGCTCCCAGCAACATGGGTTTTATAAATTACTTTCTCGCCGATCGCTCCCAGCGACTCGGGTTTTTCCTCTGGAAACATTTTACCAAAGACCAGGCTCCCATCCTATAGCTTTGAGATAAGGATATAAGGATATTCTATTAGAAAATATAATTTTCTTGATAGCACCTTCAGTAGAAGGCTTCTCAAGTAAAGATCTATTTTTATAAACCTATTATATACTAGTAGATATCTTTGGCCAAACAATATTTTATAAAATAGTTTTGAGTGGCAAAGTGCCACAGAAGAAATAAAACATGCATTATTTTATTTTAAAACAAAACATGCTTTAATAAAATAATAGGATTTCATTAGGGTATGGTGAGGTGGCTTGCCTTACTCAGCAAAGTGTCCCTGGTCCTGTTCTTCTTCGTAGACAGGTTCAGCTCCCACGTACTGCTCCTCCTCTTACGGTTCTATCGTACCGGAAAATTAAACGCAACTACCGTTAATTCTAAGTAGCGGGTTGACAACAATCTAAAGTACTTAAACAAAACAGCAAGCATTTCATTACACAAAACAATCTCTGGACACACATCTAAAACAATCCTAAACACAAACCATTAAAAACAATCCATTAAAATATGACTTTTTAATAGAGGCAAAGTTGCTGTTTTGGGGAAAAAGGCACAAGTCCTAAAATAATGTTCCAAAAATTTAATCCTTCTACCACAGTACTCCTAGTAGTCATACAAAGCTATAGGAATTGGATTTGCATCAAAACATAACTCCAAACAAGAATTAAAAATCCTACAATAGCTACTGGCCTCAAAACCAAAAGAATTAAAACTCCAGTTCTAGGAATCTCCTGCATGCAAGGTTAATTTCTATGGAAAGGTATAGATTTTAGCTTTCTGTAGAAATTGGATTCACTCTGTTTGGGTCATCCTAGCTCAAGATATTCCAATTTGAGTGTTAAACACACTTTCTACTAGATTAAATGTGCAGCACAAAATAAAGTTTATTTTTATACCAAACCAGTGCTGCAGGTTAAAGAAAACTCATAGGCACTCCACAAAAATACTCCTAAGTTCAAAGCATGAACAGATCTAGCACAAACAATTAAAACTAGACACAAACAATTAACAGAGAATAAAAATATTCTTTTTCAAGTGCAAAACCACACTGTTTTTGGAAATAAAACACTCTGGGCAAAATATAAGCTGGAAAATTCTACCAAGCTAGGAAATGAAAGCTAATACCCATATCTAACACAATCAATTGGATTTACTCCAAGAAGTATTTTTAAAAACCAATTAAAAATCGCCAAACAGCTACTGGTGTTAAAACAAAACCTAATACAACTCTAGTTTTACAAATCTCCTGCATGCACGGCTTACAGATCTAGGTAGGTGGGGTTTTAGGCTTTACATAGAACTAAAGTTTGCATGATTTGGATTTACAGAACTCCCACAATTAAATAAAGGGTGAAAACCATACTTTTTACTAGAATCAACCTAGCACAAAGATGAAAACATATTTTTGAAAACGGCCAGTGCCACACGGTTAAGAAAACACATATGAACGCTGCAAAATTTAGTTCACAAAATTTGCACGCACAGATCTACCACAAATGAATTAAATCTACACTGTAAATTAAACCGAAAATTCAAACAGAAAAATAGATCTAAAGAAAAAAATGAATGGGCCAGATCTGGCCCAGATTCGTGTTGAGCAAAGTTGGGCTGGAAATTCGGCCCATGCGCTGCTGTGCATCTTCTTCAACGGAGCACGTCCAGGACGTGAAAAAATGGAGGGGGTTCGACCCGGGGCTGCCAGTTGCTCACCGTGGGGGCTGCTGGGTGCGACGGGGAGTGTGCAAGAGAGGTGCAGGGGGTCGGGGTAGCCAGGGGTGGATGCAAATCGCGTTGGAGAGCTCCCGAACAACCGCGACGTCGTGGACGCCCGCGACGGACACGAGGTGGCTGCTGTAGCTCCAGTGTCCCTACAACCAAACGACCATGTCTCAGAGGTAGTGCTAGATGAGGGGAGCAAGTCGGCGCAAAAATGGCGGGTTGAGAGGGACGGTGGAGGTGGCGAGCTTGCTCGGAGTCCACGGACCCGAACGTCGAGTTCAACTCGAAAACGAGTAGAGAGGAGAGAGAGCTTGCTCGGCCTCGCAGGGGGGGTGTGAGAGTGGGGTGAGAGGAGTGTGAATGGCAACGTTAGAGTGGGGGAGCTGCCCCGTAGCTTTCTATCCAAGCCGATGCCGGTCCACGGTAGACTTGGAGCATGGATGCGCATGAGGTGGCTGCTGGATGGTGATAGGGCTAGCAAGGCGGTGTCTGGGGGTGTGGGGGGGTGGTGCAGATCGTCGGGGCAGCCACTGTCTGGCCTCCTAGGGCAGGGAGGGAGTGAGCAGAAGGGCATCATTGCCTTCCTCGTCCACGGGTTGGCCAGGGCGTATTTGCATGATTTCTTTCTACTCCGCGTGCCCAGGTTTTCGGTAAAGGGTGCAGAGGTGAGTGTGGTGCCGTGTGACACGATGAACACGACCGTGGTGGTGTGTGTGCGTGTGTTGAGTGCGTGGTGTTCACGGTGGACACAGAGCTGGCACGTTTGTGCACGACCTCCCTGCACGCCACAAGTGCACAAGGTGCTCAAGGATAGATAGGTTAGTGAAAGGGTCGGGTTAGGTGGAGTTTTGGGTGAGTTTAAACCACGTTTTTTTAACCAATTTCAGATTTGGCCGAAATCTGCAGTTTCAGAAATTCAGTTTTCAGACTTAGTGAAAAACTGCTAAGTCCCAGAAATCTGTTATCGCGAGGGTAACAAAACCATCATGCAAAAGTGACCATATAGCCAAGAGAATCAAGAACAAAGGTACAGGGATGATTTGCTATCCATGGTGATCACATGTGTCACAAATGCACGTCTGAAAAATAAAGTTTGAATGGTTTTGTAAGGAGGTAGAAAGAGAATAAAATAACAGATTCAGGAAACTGTTATTTTGACGTCACCAAAAGCACATGAAATAATGACTTTTAAAACAATTAAAACTCAAACAAAACATTGGAAGGATATTAGAGATGACAAGGATGGATGACGTGGTGGTGGATTTCCAAAATAAACACCACAAAGATAAAGATGATGTTCTAAAGATGCACTCTTTTAACAGAAAAGAAGATAGGTCCGGAGAAGGTTTCGTCAAGGTTTTACAAGATGTTAAATAGTAGTTGCAAATATTTTTGAATAAAGGGGTCACATATGCCCATAGGAATGTTGGGTAATTTTCTAAGAATTATGGAAATACTTTTATTCACAAAACATTCAAAAATCCTTTTCTGGCCTTTTTGTAAATAAATTATAATAATTTAAGAAAATCTTTCCAGAACAATTTTTTTTGAATAGAGACGAGAGGGTATATCATAAGGATCACAAAAGTCATTTTTAATAAATAACTCTTTTGAAAAGTAATTGAGATCTCTTGTGAAAACAAAGAAAACAAGAGGCTTTTTAGCAAGCACCAAAACTTGGAGATAAAAGGAGTTTAATGGCCAAGGCAAGAACTTTGGCCTTAGTAGATGTGAAATACAAGTCATGAGGATGAGAAAGGAAGGTTTGGTTGAGCTCCTAAAGAATAAGGAGTGATTTTAGAAAGATTGCCAAGATAAGAGGATATAGCCACTAATTTAGAATGCCACCAAAAAGGGTTTTGAAATAAAATGCTAGGGAGTTTCATAACCCACTTCCATAGCTTGATGAAAAGTATCTCAACTCCACTCTTGATATTTTCAAAAATAAGATGGGAGAAGACATAAGGATTATTTTTCTTATCATGACATGGTCACCAAGATTAAAGATATTTTATCTAGGTTGAGTTCATAGGTTGATAATTCAGTGGTTGTTAACACAAACTACAAACCACACAAGGTCAAACAAAGCAATGGGAAGTCGAACACAAGCATTAGTGAAGCATTTTCAAAAAGTTTTTGTTGGCCCTAAATTTTTGGGTGTCTAACAACTAGGTTTTTATTAGTTCCAAAATTTGGGGCGTTACACGACTCATCTGATGAAGTCGCCGCCGCCGCCTCGCCGACAACATCCAAGAACCCTAAAGCCACCGACCTGAAAGATCGGCAAGCACACGGTGCCACCAACTCCGAGACACCGTCATGAAGGACAACGCTGGTGTGGGAGAAGAGCTGAGGCAGATTTATTCCTGGACAACCATAGTTCCTGGTGAGGTCCTTCACCAACAAATAACATGGGACCGTCTAAAATGCAGTCATTGTGTTTCTGCTGAATTAGTTAATTACGAAAAAGGATGATTACACAAAAAGGGTGATTACACTTAAAAGTGCAATTACATAAAACAAAAGGTTTAGTTTAACTCAATTTTAAAGTGTGACTGGTGTGTTGGTAGGCCACTAGGGTTCCCAGCGTGAACGCCTCGGTTTGAAGTGCGACAAACCCATTAGAGCATCTCTAGCAGAACCGGAAAAAATAGGACCCTTAAAACACGTAAAAGTCGAGCTGTAAAACGATTTTAAGGGCTGAAAATTGCTCGGACATAACAGATACGGAAAGCGCGAACTGTAAAATCGAATATTCCCAAATATTCCCCCTTTTTTTCTCTCCCTTCTTCCCTCCCACCAACGTCTCGCACGAGATATAGGTTCCTGTCGGGTTGATCTCCCAACTTGGTATTCTACAGGTTGGCGGTGCGAATTTTCGGTAGCCCTTAAAGAAAATTCAGGTCGGGGGAGACATCGGAACAGTTTTATAACACGGTGAGCAGGGATGCGGAAGTCCTATCCCAGTTGGAGAACTTGTCTGTGGCAAGATGGTTAGTAGGGTGGTTGTACCCCCAGCCCATCAGAGTTCAAACCCCAGGTTTGACGCTGGTATTTCTCATTTAGGCAGAATATTCTTTAGTGGGAGGCGACGTTCCCGTCGACAGCGAGGCGCTTGTGGTGACTTCGTCAATTTCAAGACCTGATCCGCCGGCTCAGTCTCTCGGAGGTGCCCATAGGGGTAGGGTGTGCGTGTGTGTATTCATAGGGGTGAGTGTATACGCGTGTATATGACCGTCTGCGTTGTACTGTGTTTCGCAAAAAAAAAAGTCCTATCCCAGTTGTAATATCCCACTTGTCCCACTTTCGCATCCTTACAAAAGTGTGCACCCAACAAGATTGTGCATAGCTTTATTTTATTTTTCCTTCAGAAGAATCAATCATGCAATGGAGTAACCAGAGCAAGGCAGCAATAGGCGGACAAATCTCATGAACTGCTTGCGTGATACAGATACAGTGTGGAGGCTCTGGAGCAATATCTCTTGCACATGGCAGCAACTAGCTAGCCGAGGGATCAAAGGATGTCGATGCGCACGTTGTTGACGAGGGTCTTTTCACCGGCGACTGGGACGAGCGTGACGTCCAGCCTCTTGTCCCGGCCGCACTTGAGGTCCTCGATGATCTCCCGCAGCTTGATCCGGTAGGACACCTCCTGGCTCACCATCGCCATGCGGCCTCCCTCGCCGGCGCCACCGTGCGGAACGTGCGTGAAGCTTCCGGCATACTCGCTGTTCTTCGGCCCCACTTTCTCCTCCTGGCCTCTGGGCACGTTCACCAGCACGTCGAACTTTGCGTACTCGCAGGGGTCGACGGTGAGGTCAAACACCAGCACCTCCGGCGCCTCCTTGCTGCTGCCGCCGCCGACCTGGGCCTTCTCCGGCCTCTCCACCGTCACGTACTCGTTCTTGCCTTTCCTCAGCGCCACGGGGAAGGAGGTGGCAGGGGTAACGCTTCTCTGGGCGATGAACGGCCGCTTTATTCCGGTCGACGGCTTGGGCCGCTTCTCCATCCACTCCAGCTTCTTCTTCTCCTCGTACGTGTAACCGAGCTTGCCGGTGTCGAGGACGTCCTGGACCCTGATGCGCACGGGCCGCTTCGTCTCGTCGTAGAAGACGAAGCTGGTGTCGAGCCA
Source organism: Poa pratensis (assembly GCA_947311845.1). Lineage (NCBI taxonomy): Eukaryota > Viridiplantae > Streptophyta > Magnoliopsida > Poales > Poaceae > Poa > Poa pratensis. Next base: position 40,864,511 of record CAMZMU010000070.1, read on the forward strand.
CTCCTGGTAGGGGAGGTCGCCGCGGCCGAGCTTGGTGCTCCACAGGTGCCACATGCGGTCCACGTTCGAGTGGTTGGAGTAGAAGACGGGGTCACGCGCCGCCGTCTTGAGGTTCCCCATGTCCTGGCCAACCCAGATGTGCGCCGCGGTGTGCGCCCCGTTCTCCAGGGACCCCGTGTACTTCTTACCCGCGGTGCAGAACTTGCCGCCGTGGAATTCCTCCGGCGTGTCCACAGTCATCTGCAAAAACAGTCATGTCATCGGAATTATTTGGACACAGTTGGATCTTGGCGTCTAATGGCGAGGGTAAATCTGGGCCGTCCGTTTCGGCCATCCGACGGCCCAGATTCGCCGTGGACAAGTCCATTTTTGTCCGCGGTCAACGACGAATCTGGGCCGTCGGATGGCCGAAACGGACGGCCCAGATTTGCCCTTGGCGCCATATGCCGTTGTAAATGCTTTTACCGAGTTGAGTTTGTTTCTGAGGAAGAGGTCCAAAGAGAAGTCCACTAAAAAAAGAAATCTTTATACAGTAGTGCACCACATCATTTTTCTATTACATCGCTAAATTATATTTTAGATTAGCAATTTATGCAGTGAAATGTTACTGCAACTCTTAGATTAATTAGTTGTATTTCTAGTTTTCTACACATGTGCGGTAAACTATTGTTGTAATTTTCAGACTAGTTCTATACACAAAGAAGGTTGGAATCATGAAAATGTGAATTGACTTTATCTAAGTCTCTAACAGACGTAATATGACTGCATCACAGAAAAAGTCAATGAATTTTGTTAAAACAATTTCAAGCAACTGTACTTTATTTTGTGTTATGTAGGTCCAAACAGAACAAAGTCTAATCTCCACCTATATAGATTGCCATAATTACTACCCAAATAAACAGCAATAAATCGGATAGTTGCAATTTTAAAATTTATGTGCCACTTCTGTTTTAGAGAAATAGTGAGCAGCTGGGACGTTGCACATTCCAGAGCCTATAATTTTACCTTTCTCTTTATCAACTTTTGACTTGAAGATGTGCAACTGATCAGTTCTCAGATGATATACGAAATGCCACACGAAAACGGATTTTCTACAACTCATATGGCGCATAACCCATATCTCTACCATCCGTTTCCGCGATTGAACGGCCGAGATTTGGCGTTGAATGCGTTGAACGTTCACAAACTATGATCATTTCTGTGGCCGTGTTCAATATATGAAAAGTTGCCGTTTTCAAATGTTGGAAGGTTCAAACATAGTCCATATATAAGGTGTATGTAGTAATCTGTTTTTTTTTCTTGTCACTTTCTTAATTTTCAGTTGGTCTTGCCTTATAATTTGGGAATTCTCGTTCGCCACAAACTGCACATATGTTAGTATCATAAAATTGCATTATTGTAAATTATGAAATTTTAGTATAATGTCACAACACTTTTCAGTTAGTAGTATATATAGAGTGGAAAGTCACGGCAGTTTCTTTTCGAGTTTTAAATTGTGATGACTCTATTGTTAGACATGTGAGTTTTGCAGAAGGCTAGCACTGCTCACCTGACGGTACATGCTGTAGAGATTGTTCTCAATGAGGCAGAAAAGGTCGTCGGTGCACTCAGGTTCGGGAAGGTTGGGTTGCTTCGCCGGGCCCAGATTGAGATCCATGAAGGCGCGGGCGTGTTCCGGCTTGCGGTTGACGTTGTAGAGCGGCGAGCACTCGTTGGCGAAAATGGAGGGCATGATCATCCCTTCGGGGGCGTCCCAGTTCCAGTAGGGCAGGCCGAAGGTGGGGTCGCCGATGAGGTCGCCGAGGATGCGCTCGAAGAAGTAGATGTACATGCGGTGCCACGGCGCGAAAATGGAGGAGAAGTGCACGTCGAAGTCCACCTCGGGGCTGGACGACGACACCACCTTGTAGTGCGCGTCGCAGTAGGCCTCGTGGATCCCGGCCTGGTTCTTGTAGCTGCGCGGGTCGTCGTCGCCCAGCTCCTTCATCCTCCGGATCGCCTCCTCGAACTTCTTCACGTACTCGTCGTTCATCAGGTGCGCCGCCATGCGGACGCGCGGCGGCCCGCTCGGCAGCGACAGGCTGCTGAAGTCCACGACCTTCGTGGCGTCGTACTCGGCGGGCAGTGGAAGCCGTCCGCCGCGCTGCATTTCAGCACCTCGGCCGTGATCGGCACGGTCGCGCACTGTGGCTCGGCGGCCGCGCCGCCCGCGTCGGCGGCGAGCGCGAGGCCGAGGTTTGTGCTAGTGACAGCGGCGAACCCGGTGAGGCCGAGGAGCACGTCGCGGCGGTCGACGTTGCGCCGTACCACGTTTTCGTCGCCGGCACTGCCCGGCGTTGCTGTGGCTCTGCACGACAGGCGGCGGCGGCCCTGCAGCTTGCCGATGGAGCTGGGAGCGGCGCGGTGGTTACATGGAGGAAGCAGGCATGCAGAGGAGGCGGTCGCTAAGGGCGAGCAGACGAAGCTGGAGGCGCTCGACATGTCGTCGATTCGTAAACTGCTGTGTTCTCGAACTAGTGTTGCTTGCTTAGAGGATGGCTGCGTGCATGTGTATTTATAGTGGTGCATGCGTGCCCAAGTGTCTATGCGAGACCCACGACACGAGCGCCCATACGCCAAATGGCATGGAAAGATAATGGCATGCCGGGCGGATGATTCAGCACAGCTCAGCTGGATCACTTGTGCTGTGGCGACGCACGTTACTTGTGCTGTGCAAGATAAAGATGTGTCTTCGAGTGACGACAGATGCAGTGCTTCTCGCCATGCGTCTACTTGGTACACTAGTGTTGTTGGCTGCAAGTGACCCTTCCCATCTCGAACCATAATGCCTTTTGTACTAGCTAGCGATCGACGTTGGCTAACCGTGCGATGGAGAAGTCAGTCACACACAGTTGCAATGTAAAATGTGTATGCGATGTGTTTGCATGCAGTTTTGAGTCAAAAAAAAAAAATGTGTGCGATGGAGCAGGCAATTCACGCACAATTAAAATACAAAAAGTGTATACGATCCGTTTGCACACGGATGGAGGAGGGGCAATCACACCGAGTGAAAATGTACGAGAATACACCCAGTCAAGTGTATTAATCGCATAGAAGGGGCGCCAAGAAAGACGATTACACCGCTGCAAACAGCTTGTCTGGCTGTCAACAGGAGGTGACAGCTCCTCACAAACTAGAAAGAGTAATCTCCTACTAACATCGACAGTGGCAACGGCTCCGGAAAGCAGGAAGCATCACTACGGGAAAACTTCGCTAGGCGCTACCCCTCATATTCCTCCTTGATCTTGGTCTTGATTGTGACCGCCGTCGGCACCAGGGGCGGATCCACATGGTGCCAAGGGGGTGCACTGGATACCGGAAAAATTAATTTTTCTTTGTATATCAATAGAATTTCACCATATATGCACCCCCGAAAGAAGGATTTTTATCTGTTCTGGCACCTTATTCTTCACCATGGCTCCATGGTCGCCACTGCTCTAGCTCCGCCACTGGCCAGCACCGCTCCGTCGAAAACCATGGCGTTTCTGTGACGCCAGATGCACCCGGAGAAGAGAATGATCGCGGTCAACATGTCTCGACGCGTCCCCCGGGGGCACTGTCTCGACGTCCACCAGTGCAACACCTTCGAATCCGCTGCGGGGAGCCAGTCCAGCTTATGCTAGCGTCCGAGCGCCCATGCCCACACCTCACGGGCTACCACGCATCCAAGTAGGAGGTGCTGGATCGACTCCTGCCCTTGGTCGCAAAGCGGGCAAGCTGCCGGGTGCGGGAGACAGAGTGAAAATGTTGTATTGTGTGTGATGTCCTTGTTACATAGGGTGTAAATGGGTAGGATAATTTCTGCACCGTATTCGATACTGAAACAGTTTCAAATCATCAATAATTGCTTTGAAGGAATCCGACGGATAAGGATGTCACATTCCGAACTTAACACCCGATACCGTATAGGATATGGTATGTCAAATAGCTCCGAATATGGATTATCCTAAAATCAAGTAGGATTATCCGATGGTTTTTATCGGAATAATCTGCTTTTCTACCAAAATGTCTAAATTCATATAGCACAATTTGTAGTAAGTTGTCGTTCGTCCGTTGAATAACAACTCAGTTACATAGTCATTGTACACACTATGTAGTACAACTTTGTTAGGTTACTAGGTTATTGAACAATTATTTTTCGTTGAATGGTTTGACGATGTACATATGCGCGTACATATCCCGAATCCGCACCGTTTCCGTTTCGAATCCGTGATCACATATATCCGTCTCCGAATTCGAAACCGGTCATTATCCGCTCCGCTCCGAAATGTGTTAGAGCCAAAATCTGATCCATTTACATCGCTATGTTACGGTTTATTTTCCACCTTTTTAGAAAAAAAAATCATTTTCTATTGTTTAAATTGTTTTTTAATCAAAACACTGTAATATATTAAGCTAGCAAGCCGCCTCATTAAAAACCTTCCAGTCCCTTTAGGTACCCTGGTAAGCAGTGGCGGATCTAGCACAAAATTGGTGGGGGTGCCAAGCTTAAAAACTTTCCTATTATACTTAACATTTAGCAACAATTAGTCCAAATACTAGCAACATTTAGCAAAAAATAGTCCAAAATTAGTATCTATATAAAAATTTCTACATTTTTTAGGGGGTGCCATGGCACCCCCACTGGATACGCCCCTGCTGGTAAGGAAAATGGTGCGTCAAAAACTTGCTGCTTTAGGGATCCACAATGGTTAAATTGTTAAAACAGGTGAGGGGGAATTGAGAAGTTTTGACTATTATATTTTCACATACACTAGACCATACTGAAGGGTGAGGGAGAATTGAGAAGTTTTGAGTTGTTTTGTTATCTTGGACCATTTAAATAAATTTCTGCTATTTTACTGAAAATAATTCAAATTTGAACTAGAGTGTTTGCTAAAATAAGGTGAAATTGATGATATCTTATATAATCTTCCACGCATGCCAAAGATTAACCATCTGAAAACGTGTTCAGCTCATGTAAGAAAATATAGAGGTGTGTTGTGTTGGTTAATTAGCTGTTCTGGTCTGGATCATACAACATTATAGTTTCCTCCAACAGTAATCATTTCTCGTTACATCGTCAGAATCGATGTTCACAAACATGTCTTCAGAGTTCGCAACAGCAGGAGCATGTCTGTTTCGGAACCAATTGATCTGCATAATCATGTTCCTGCCATTTTGCAAAATGAACAACAGAAATAAAGTGCACTAGCTTATCAGATTTTACGCGCTGAATGGTACAATTCAATGTAGTCGAGCGCGGGCCGGTTCCATGACCAATCCTGCTCCATGACTCTCTTGCAGAGTGAGTGGAACCAGTCACGGGCGTCAAACCAAGAAGCGATCGCTCTGAAATGAGGTACGGGACAGAAAGTGAATAACGTAGCATTACTGATTCACGGCTAAGTTTATATGCGACTTAGGAGCGGTGCTTGCCTGTTCAGGGCATAATCCACACCGTTGCTGTCAGCTCCGTCGAAACTGAATCCATTTGTCTCAAGACCAAGAGACCGAGCACGATCCTTATCATTGTCTACATCAAAGATAGTGTCGTAGAGTCCTGCAATGCCAAAGGACAAGTTCCATTTCGTGTCCAACTCAAAATATATGCAAAGCAGTGCAGCATAATGGCGAGAAACAGTTTAGCTACTAAGCTGTATATAGATGTGTACACACCTCCAGTTTTCCGAACTATAGGGATTGCTCCATAGCGCATGGCAACGAGTTGAGTTAAGCCACAGGGTTCAAAGATAGATGGAACAAGAATGAAGTCGGAGCCAGCGTATATCTGCAGCATGATCATCAATCTAAATTATTAAACAAGTCTCCAGCTCATTAATTGCGGGCTAGATAGAGTAGGACGTCGGAGCTTACCAGATGGGAAAGAGGCTCATCGTAGGTGAGTACAAGCTTTACCATACCGTGGTAAACACCGTGAAGTGAATCAGCCAATCTACAAAAATCGCCTTGTATTCGATGATCTGGAGCTGAACCAAGCAAAACCACCTAAAAACCAAATATGTCAATGCCACTCTTTTTGTTTTGAAGAGAACAAAAAAAACTTACAAGGGAAGCATTTTTCTAAGAAAAAATTAGAAGTCCATCATTCACATGAGACACACCTGGCCATTGCTTTCGAGAGTCTGGTGAATTGCATGTTTGATGAGGTGGATTCCCTTCTGGGCTGTCAGACGGGAGATGATTCCGACAATAGGTACATCAATTTGTTGTAATCCAAGCTTCTGCTGCAATGCCTTTTTTGCAGCAGTCTTTCCCTCAGTAACATTCTCAGAGGTATAAGGGACCTGAAGTAGTATGAAATACTGAGGTAAGAAGGAAATCTCTGTGCCTTTGGTATCTAGTCGCACTTTACAAAATTAGTACCGGTATACAGTTGTCAGTGTACGGGTCCCAGATATCTGGATCAATTCCATTGAGAATGCCATAAAATTTCCGAAGATGTGGAGCGATGGCACCATGGCCTGCCACTTCCCTAGAATATGTATGAGAAACCTGCAAAAATAGGACAAAACACAAGAACGTGACTCGTTACAATGTGAAAAATATTATCTGTGATACAAATTGCGCCAAACACAATGATTAAAATTTACAAGACAGTAAGGTACTCACAGTTGTGGCTTTATCGCAGTATGTCATTGCTTTACCAATATAATGTACTCCAAATTCAAGATTGTGGATGGTAAACACAACCCGAGCACTTGCCAATCTGGATTCGGCATAGTGTTCCTTGTACAGCCAGGCAACAGGAGCACTTGTCCAATCATGGCAATGTAGTATATGCTGTCAGGAGGATACAAATATCAGCTCTTTAACTGACAAGTGAAAGGGGAGAAACAAGTAACTATTGAGAATAAGGAATATACAAGCAGCATTCAGTTAATAGAGTAGAAAGGAAAAGGCTGGTGCAGCAAATATGCTAGTATAGAAACTGAAAGTAACACGACTCATAAAGAGCATGGTGCACTGCAGACATGATAAGCAAGTATAGTGTCCCAAGGAAAGAAAACCAATGTAACCACTAGTCCACTAGTATTCCAAATAACACTTACTGGAGAAGATCCATTCTGGAGGATAAATTCTAGAGCAGAATGACAGAAGAAGCCAAATCGGCGGTCATCATTCCTTCCATATACACATCCGACCCCAAACATCCTAGAAAAATAAATATTAAATGATTAGTTTGTGAAGCATCTACATGCAAAATCCTCAGCATAGTTCTTGAGATACTGACATCCACTAACAGGAAGAGAACCAAAAAGAGATAATCAAATTAGTAAATCGTTTAATTTGATGTAAATATGATGAACATGTGAAAGTGATGCTGATTTCTTGTGTATTTCAAGATCTAACATTCATGTGAAGCCTTTTTTTCTTCATACATCGTTTAATAAGAAATGGGTATTCCTGTACCCTGAAAATGGAAGTTATACACCACACTTGCAGTATGTATCTGCTATCTAGAGAAACTGAAATGTGCCAATCATTTTTTTTAAACCAACTGTGGCAATCAAATGCATGCTCAAGAACATTCAAAATTGGTCGGGCTTATTGACACATCTAGCAAATTATTTTAGCTCAAAAGATGTCATTGAACACTTAATCTTTCATATCATTGTTACAACTAGCTCTCAGCCAGTGAACTGGAGCACCAAGGCCAGCATGTTTTAAATATGTACTGAAAAAAGCTAGTCCGATATAATGGCAACGATACACACTAGAAACCAGTAGAAAACTCTAGCCCAATAATTTTGTGAAGAGGAGTAATGTGTTTTACATAATTGGTGCTATAAATCAGCTGATGCATACCCATTTTGAGGTTCAAGGAAGTAAACTGTAAGGTCTTCGACTAGTCCAGACCATACTATTATTTCTGTACCACCCCAGGAAAAACTTCGATATACATGTAAATTCTTCACCTGCATTGGAATAGATGTAACTTGATTAATAATAGATATATACAATGGAAATTAGTTAGTGCCAACTGATCTCGGCATCCGATCCACACCACCCCGGTGCCGCTCCACCGCAGTGAGAGGAACGCAAAAAAATTCTTAACTTTAACTGAACATTTGTGGCTTTTCGAGTTTGAAGTTTGAGGACCTCGCGAAAATATACTATAAGACTATTTTTGGATGCTCTTAAATATAGAAATTAACTTTCAGCTTCAGTAACAACTGACAAACAGACAAAGCCTCTCAGATTGATGGGGGCACATAAGAAGACAAGAACAATAGAAGATTTAGTATAGAACTTCAACTTACACTGCTTTCGTTCAGAAAGTCGTACTTTGGAAGAATAACCTCGACGGTATGTCCTAAATCTTGAACAGCACGTGAAAGACTTGTAACGACATCACCGAGACCTCCAACCTACGAGAGCATTGATCATGACAGAATTTGGTATTATGGTATACAAAGAAAAATGGGCAGAAGGCCATGACAGCCCGAATCTAATCACAATGATTAGCCTTACAAATAAGGATTACCTTTGCAATGGGGGCCATCTCAACGGCAATGTGGACAATATGCATGTAAGTTTCCGTTTCAATTGAGTCAGAAATAGGAATATGATAGTCCATCCCATCCCTGTTGTCATAGATCCCACCTTCTTCCGACTCCGAGAAAACAAAGTCCATCATATAGGCATCCGGTGGAACGTTTACTGGACAGGGAATAAATAATAAAACTAATGAAATAGGAAATATACAGCTTCTAGGTCTTGTTCTGTATTATACTCAGAGATAACAAGGGATGTAGGATAAGTAATGCCCCACTTTAGGAATATTGTGAGAAAGTTTCCACAAGCCAGCTAAACAGTAAGCCAATTTAACAGCGATTTGGACAAGTTTGGCCATTAAATTTTCGTGATTTACCAAGCTTGAGTGACTATCACAACATAAAGATATCAAAGTAGATTCTCCCAGTCACGCTCCCAAAGAAACTACTTACGAGCTTATATAGTAGTACCATATCTGTTATGTCAATAAACTAGCTAATTCTTATCAACAATAGAACAATATACCTTTTGATTCAGGTCTCATGAGGCAGAGATTAGATACCATATGTGGATCATTAGGAGAACTTGACCGTATTGATTGCATAAATATGTACATTCGTATACGTAACCCATAAATTTATCTGCTAAAAACATTGATGTAAGAAAACAAGCTCAAACCTGTTGCTTTCAAGAGAGATCCATCTCTTGATTTCACCATCCTCTGGGGTGGTAATGCACCACCTGGATGCATCCAGAGGTTAAAGGAGCATCTAAACCAAACATCAGGCTTTCCATTTAGCACTGTATTAGAAGGATTGTATAGCACATCCACTCTGGTTCCAGCACGTATTTCAAGCGGTTCAGTATAAACAATGTGTTTCTGGGAAAGCAGAAACCTACGCATAGTTTTTGCCTTCATCTCAGCTTTCATTTTCGCACTTCTTTCGGCCTGTGTAAGTAAAAAAGAATAGGAGTCAACCCAAAGACTTCTGATCATATTTTTTTCAAATATCAGATATCAACCACAAAGAGCACCTACTCTTGTCTTTGGTAATATAAAATGGTAACCAAGTTCTAAAGAAGCAGTGCCAACTGTGCAGATTGTCGCCACTCGCCAGTAACTCGTTAAGCCATCCAGATCCAATAGAAACTTCAAAGTTTCAAGTAGGAATGGTGTGATGGTAAAGTACATTTAAATTCGGTTGTGTTTTGAAGATTACTCGGTGATATGGATATATAATCAAAAGGAGATAATATATTCCAGCACTCAGCTGGTTAACTGCCAAAAATGACAAATTATGGATGAGTTTGCCCGGGGACGAAGTTTGAACATACAAGCGTAATGTGGCATTAGTATGCTACACACAATTTCAAGTGGTTGCCTGACGAATGTTATGTCCCGTCGCCGGCGGTGTGATGGCCGCCGCTAGGGTTTGCTAGAGTTGGATCGGAAGAAGGGGGGAAGACGTGCAGAGGAAGAAGAACAGAGACAGGACAGCAATATTCAGCTCAGTTCATTCATACTTCGCATAGATGGATACCTCACCATTATAACACTGGTGTTCACGCACACGACACAGCCAGAAGGCAAAGCCCACAGCTGACCCAAGACATGGCCCACGGCCCACATAAACGACACAACCTACACAGCTACAGCACTACTCTTCCTGTAGCTCGTCATGTGACACTCCAGGTGTTACAACGAAGTACACCGGAAACAAGTAATGCAATCCTAGTTAAATTATAGCCTTGCATAGATTATGCACATATTATGTGGCAACTGACCTTTCTTTTGATAGCCTCCTCCTGTTCTCTTCTTTCTTGCAGAAGCCTTGCATAGATATGTTGTTCCTCTTGCGCCCAGTAACCTTCCTCAGTCAAAATGTTTGGAAGAATAGCATGGAAATCTTGTCGACCATTGTTGTCATAATTCCTTGCCTTCCCAGGTGGCCCGTCAGCAAAAACCCAGTCTAACACTAGCGCATTGTCAGGCTGAATAACTGTAAATACAGAAAAGGTAGGTGTTACATATAGGATTCATAGAGTACAATACAATCTTTAAGTGTATACGGTAAATGCTAAGTTTACATGGCCTTCAAGTTAATAACATATTTTTATTCAATGTAATAATAAAACAAGGAAAATCATGCCATATGAGGAGCACCATGCCAGAATCAAAACAATGGTATGAACATATAAATACCAAGTTGGTCTAAGTGTGAGATGTCATACCATCTGCATACCACCAATCGCCATCTTTGTCATTGCACTTGACAAACCTTTCGACAATAGAGAGGCCATCTGTCCAATTGTTGTAACCACCATGCATCCAAATCTCGGTACTATGCACAAGTGGCGTCAATTTTACATTATAATATAATCTGACAGTTTCTCTTGTATCAGTGCTAGCCTCTATGTACCACAAATTATCAACAGACGTTCTAGCTGAACTCAACATAGTGTGCAATTTATTCTTCTTCATCTCTATCTCAGCCTTCACTTGTGCCCTGACAGCTTCAGCTGCAGCCGTTTCTTCCTTCTTTCGACGTTGTTCTACCGTCTGTGTCCTCCTTTCAGCTTCTTCAATGGCAACCATCTCAAGCTCCCTCTGCTTCTGTTTAACCAAGAAATCCTCAAACAGATCTTCATCCATAGTGTTTTCTATTTCTATGAAGAAATCATTTTTTCCATTGTTTTCATAGACTGACCGACCGTTAAAAAACACAAAGTCCAATCTGTAGGCCTCCTTGGGTATGTACAGTTTGCAAGACCACCAAACCCCTCCCAGTTCACTCTTTGCAATTTTTCAGTGAAAGGACTCCATCTCCAACCATTGAATGCTCCTTTTATGACGACATCCGGTTCATTTGCCAAAGCTGTTAGGTCACGATTCAAATAGAGATCAATAACTGAATCGGCTTTTACTACCTCTGGAAATACAAAAAGTTTGTTTCCCATCAAATGATTTTCTCAGCAAGTTCTTGAAGCAATTTTTGTTGATCCACAACATCCTGTGGTGATTGTATATCCGGTTCAACAGACATAGAGATCGCATCAGCTTCATAATGTTCATCATCCTGGATTAACCCCACTTCATCTTCGTCCCATGAGAACTCTTCCGCAGAAAGCAGGTGTTCAAATTTATCACCTATCCTAGTTTCATCTTCAGTCACAGAAAGCCCATCCTCTGTAACTATCATCTGCCCTTCAACAGCACCTATCTTATGTTCATTCATGGAAAAATGTACCTCATCAACTTCCTTGCTAGTTATCATTTCCAATTCTTCTTCGGTTCTATCTCCCTGATGTTTCTGCAACACATTTTCAATATCAAACTTTACATGAATTTCATCCCCATCAGTTTTCTGAGGGGTGTAATCTCCATCCTTAGCTTCCACTTCCTTCACAAGCGATGCATCCTGTCTATCAAAGACAGGGACTTGCTTTGTTTGACCCTCTCCCAAGGTACCAACAATTGATAAGCTTTGTTTATGGGGACCAACAATTGAAAGATCCTGTTTACGGAATGCAACTATGGGAAGCTTTTGTTTAGGGACACTAACAATTGATTGGTGTTGATTACTCGAACCAACAATGGGCTGAGTCTGTTCAGGGACATCTGGAACTGATTTAGGTTGCTGATGGGAACCTATGACTGATTGGTTTTGTTCTGGCAAATCAACAATTGATCGCTCTTGTTTATCAAAAGCAGCCATGGATTTGTTTTTCTTAAGAAAGGCAGAAATAGATTGGTCTTGTTCAGAGAATGTGGCAGTTAGCTTGTTTTGTTTGTCAAAAGAAATAATATTTTTCTGTTGCTCATGGAAAGTTAATGGAGGTTGTTTATGTTCACTGAAAGCAACAATTGATCCTTCTTGCACGTGAACACTATGATTTGATTTGCCTTGCTCCTGGACCCTGACAAGTGGCAGCATGGGCGTCAAACTTACACCTGTTTTATCAATAGCCTTGCTCCACATAGATATTGAAGACGGTGCTGGATAGTGCTGTTGGTAAGTCTCTTCTTTATCAGTGGCTTCATCCACAGAGTCCACTGTCATGTGTTTCTCCTGGCCAGAAATACTGTCTAACATATTGTTCTCAAATATTTCTTCTTCCACTCTAGCTTTATCCACCATATCCACTTCCCATATGTTGCATCATTTGAAGCATTTCCCAACAAATCGGGTACAAAAGTGTCTTGATCACCCCCGGCTTCAACCGCATCCACTTCCACAACCTTTGCACTGGTTGAAACATTTCCTAACGAAGTTGCCTCTGTTGTGGCTTGTGTAGTCCCAGCTTCATCAATCGAATCCACTTCGCACATTTTTGCACTGGTAGAAACATTTCCCGATGAAGTAGCCTCAAATGTGTCTTGAACGGTCCGATCTTCATCGGCCATATCCTCTTCCCCATTTGTCGCACTGATTGAAACATTTCCTGACAAATCCGCCGCAAATGTGTCTTGTACAGCCCCAGTTTCATTCATGACATCCACTCCACCTATTATTGCACTACTTAATGCAGTTGCTGGCAAATCAACCTCAAAAATGTCTTCTTCAACTCTAGCTTCGTCCACTGCATCCATTTCTCCCTTTGTTACACTGCTCAATGCATTTACTGTCAAATCCATCATGAATATGTCTTCATCCGCCACATCCAGTTCCCCTATCACCGAAATGCTTGAAGCATTTTGTGACGGATCCCCTTCAGTAGTTTCAGCTTCTCTACTGTCAGTCCATTCTGCTGTGTCGGTACTTAACAGTGTATTGTATGTGCCAAGAGTTTCTTCATCAACATTGTTGTGTTCCCTCTTCTTGGTGCTCGGTTCAACAGTGAGTCTAGACATATAACCTCCAGAAGAAATGACTTTAACCTGAGGAGACACCATCCTCCTTGATTTCCTATTATGAGAATCTGCATGATGCAAGTTGGACAAACATGAACTTAACAGAACATCCAATAGGCTTAATAATATTTTGATACATGATAAATTATTGCCTAGACCTGAACTTGGTAACATGCATCGGACAATCTGCTTCGAGTTAATCTGGAAGTCATCAAAAAGTCTGGAAAAACAAAAGGGGAAGTAAGTTTTGCAGCAAAACATGTTTGAACACAAATAGAAAAAATCTTCTTCTGTAGTAATGCCTCAGCGAATCAGAATGGCATTTATGAACAACCAGAACAGAAATGTCAACATCATTTAATCATACAAAATTATTATGCCTCTCAATATTGTACTGATTGCCTTCTGACCTCACTTCTGAGCAATATAGTAAATTTCTATGATCAGAAAGGATAATCATTTTGTATCGCTTTTGTAGTATCGTTTCCTCGAACACTTTGGCGTAATTCAAACTATTGATTCATTCGCTTCACTAGCAGCAAAAGATCAGCTAATATTAAGTTGGCTCGCACATATATAGAAATAACTTCATCTCAGAAATATACATAAATAACTGAAGGTATGAACAAACATAGAAGGTGCAGACAAGTAGATTCACCCTATCCCTCCACTTTTTGGCAACGATTTTCTTACTTTTTTGAAAAGCTTTGCCATGAAATTTTCACTCTAAATTAACAAGCATTAAACACTAACACAAAACATTTCCATGATCATGCAGATCGAAACACCAAAACCTGGAAATATTGCAACGAATAGAGCAGAATTCGGGTTCTCTACGTTTTCCAACAATAACTCAGACAGCATGCGTCTCGGCCGCCAAATTAAGCAATTTTTCGAAATGCACATCAAAATCCTCACAGGAACCATAAGAAAACCCAAGAAAGAACACGGAGCCGAATTTCCCTTGATTCCCCAAATAAAAATAAAAACAGATCCATCGGCCCAGAACAAGAAACGAGTAAAATCATCACTCTCCACTTGAAATTCCCAAAACAAAGAACATTCCGTGTCCGTCCGGTCCAATCAAGAACCGAACCACATGAGCAGCAGGGAACACGGGCAAGAACGTAATCATACCTGCGCGAGGCCGCCGCCACCGCCGGCGACCGGCCGGACGACGAGCGCCTGCGTGCTCCGAGGGCACAGAGGGCTCCGCGGCCGGAGAGCCATCTCCATTTCCTCCTAAAACCCGCAAAACCCACCACGCAGCAGCGCCTGCCCTCCCTCAGTCAGGCCCCTCTCACCCTACCTAGCCTCCCCGCTCACGAGGGAAGAACTAAAATGGAAGACGGCGCGGCACGCCTCTTGCTTGGAGATCTGCGGTGCACACCAGAACGGCTCCTCCGTCCTTCAACCTTTATTGTCAGATCAATTTTGATCCCTTCTTTTCGTTTTGTTTTTGTTCGGAGCCTTGCGCACACATGGAAATGCAAGTGCCAACTGTGGTCCAGTGATGGACGGTGGAGGTGGTGCATGCACAATGCTGGTTTTATTTTTCTTTATTTTTCATTCGAGTAATCTTCTGGTGAAATGAACGTGCGTGTAAAATCCTGACCATGTACAATGCTAGCTTAGCGAGGTGTTTACCAAAATAAACCAAGTTTTTTCATAAGTACCGATGTTTATTCCTACTATAGAGGTACCTAGTTAAGCATATATCTTATACAAATAAGCAGTAGTGTTTAATCAAAAAATTGGTTTGTTTTTCTTAGCACCTCACATTATACATGCACTTGCACAAAAAAGAGCGAAAGAGGAAGGGGGCTGACCGGCGTTGAGGCAATGACCGCGACATCCTTGGCGGCGGCGTGGCGCATGGTAGCTGGATAGCGAAGGACTTCCCTCGGTGCTTGGAGAGATGGCCTGATCGGGGTGTGTCGACATCTTCACATACAATCTGACCGGTCGTCGATTGGCGGTAAATGGCGAAAACAGTGGAGGAGTCGAGATATGAAGGGGGGAGGGTGATGGTTCCGGATGGGAAAAGCGGGGGAGAGGATGGTGGTTGCGGATGGGAAGAGGGGGAGAGGATGGTGGTTGTGAATGGAAAGAGGGGGGGAGTGGACAATGGATTCGGTATCGGTGTGTTTGAAAGGGATGTCGACAAAGGATAAGGAGAGAGCATCAAAGGATGAAGACGAAGAGATCAACGACACACTGCAAGTCCCTAGAGAGCGCATCGCGTTTAAGTAGCACCATTTATTCTTTGGTTTGGTGATGGGAGAATAATGGTGAACGGTGAGCTCGTGAATCATGGTGTTGCTTATGCACGTGAATAATCGTGCGTGTTGTTTCGACTTTCTTCTTTTTGAGAAACAGAAAGAGAAGGATCTGCCTACTTATACCATATTGAAAAGCATAAACATTTGTGGCACTCTCATGGTTCAGTGACTGTGACTACTTTCTCATTGATTATGAAAAAAAGTTCTTATGCGACAGTGAGACACAGTTCTCAAATACCTTCAGGGTTTTCCACACTTTTCAAGCAGTAAGAGCCTCTAAAACCACATCCTTTTGTGAGGGAGGATCTTCACTTCCCACTTATGGAGAGAAACCAACCCTCACGCGTCCCACGGTGACGCTGGAACTAGCCACGCACAACAGAGACAAGGCCAAGGTGCTTATCCCACATTGGTCACCTCCACCGCCTGGAGAATGACCCAAGAACACGAAAATCTAACAATCGAAACCATGACTCCCCACGAGGGTGAAGATCTATTGTCTCACCTGCCTCTTGTGTCGGAACCGGGACGCTAGAGGCAGGGAGAATGACGGAAATCAGCATGCGAGGATGAGGGTTGTGTGGATGGTAGGGTTTTTTGAAAGGAGAGGGGAAGAGAAAAATCATATTTAACGATTCATCTCTATCTTAATGTAAATGTTGGCATTTTTTTCCAGACACCGGTATGTTTCAAAACCGATGAGTTTTATGAGCCGGGTTAAGTGTTTGAATACAAGCACTCGGTCTTTCAATATAAGGCCATTCCATATTTGAGCTCTAACTTTGACTATTAAATTTACCAAAATAAAATTGTGAGTTATATTCCACAAAAGGTACTCTACCAAAAAATTGGAGTATGCCATTGGATGCTCATTTCAACGAACTTTCTGATGATATAATATAACCCATATTTTGTTGACCAAAATTATAAGTCAATTATCACACGAAAAACTAAGTGGCATTATATTTAAAAACGGATAGAGTATTAAACTTTACAGGAGATTTGGTGCTCCCGAGCTCTAGTGATTCTAATATTTTTTAAAAAAATATTTATGAGTTTAAAAAAAAAATCTCAGATGTACCCAATAGTGTATTGAACGAACATGCCAAAAATCACCTTCAAATATTTTGTATCCTGGGCTACACAAAAAGGACAAAAGTGCGAATCTGAATATGCATATTTTCAAATCTCCAAATTTAGCAGATTCTATTATTTTTGTGTAACCCGTAATACAAAGTATCTGAAGTTGATTTTTTACGCGTTTGTGGGATACACCATTGGCTATATCCGAGATTTTTTTTCAATTGTTTGAAAACTCTTATATATTTTTTTAATTTTTTAAACTATCAGGATCACTGTAGCTCGGGAGCAAAAAAAAAACTTTCCGACAAAAAAAAAACCCTTTCCGGCAATTTTTTCGTAAATAGTTCAGGAGACTCTTGGAGAACCGTACATGATTCTCGTAATCTCAAGTTTTTTGTTAACACGCACGCTACTCTTCAGGCTAGCTGTGAACAACTTTCGCTACGAGTGAACGTACGGTGTTTAATCTGGCGCAAAGCTGGCGACAAACGAGCAATGCTGTAGCGCGCTGAACTGCTCGCTCGTCCGTCCATCCGTCTTGGCGTCGCGAGCTTGTTTGTTTGCTTCCAAGTGAAGAAGAAAGATACAAGAGCAGAGAGACACAAGAGAGGCGAGCTGTAGGTGGTTAGCTCCTCCTTTGCCGCAAGTGCACACGCATACGCACGAGCTTTCTGGACCGACGAAACACTGGAACGGGAACATGACAAGTTCGCCATCCGAGATACAGTGGCAAAGAAGAAGTGAAGGGCATCGGAAGGCGTCAAAAATGATTTCTCATTTAGGTTTGCGTATGCGCATGTATGTGAGCGTCTGCGTCTGTACTGCGTTTCGCAAAAAAAAAGACGTCAAAAATAAAAAGGAGGTCGAACAGCGTGCGTTATTTTTTATAACAAGGATTGGGTAATTTGGGTCCAAATGATCCGGAGGCCATACAATTAACAGAAAGGTCCACGAGAAACCAAAATTACAACCAAGATCTTAGCATTTACATAAAGGACCCTGAAAAGAAACTAGGAAAAGCATTCGGCTCCTCCGCATCCTTCTCCACCGCGGCGCAACGACAAACTCGACAGCCAGGGCAGTAGAGCAAGCACCGGGATGAACCAGTTTGGCAAGCTCCACCATGGTATCCAAAGTTGGAAATCCTCCATCCAGGAGGAAGAACGGTCGGTAAAACGCGGCCTTGGAGGGTCGCCCTTTGACCAAGGTAAGCAGCGGCAAGATTGCTCGCGCCATCGCGAGTCCGCTATTGAAGGACTCCAAAAAACTTGAGCAGCTTGCCGACGGGATCGAAGCAGGGCGCCACCCGTCCACTCCCCTTCTTCCTCTCCTTCAGGGCCAAAGCAGAGGAGGCGAGTAGCAGCGCGCGCACACACACACACCGACTCAACCAGCCCAGACCTCCAGACCTGAAGGCCCACTGAGCTTATTTACAGGGGGTTAGCAGATTCCTTTCCCAACCCCTTCAGCCCCGACCACCGGAGCACCACAGGAAAAAGAGCAACCACCACCAGCAGCCAGCCACACACAGCTCGGATGCGCCGGTAGCCAAATCCCACGGCATGACGCCAGTCTCCACGTAAGAACAAGGCAACCTAGGTCTACTACTATAAATAGAGGGTGGAAGCCCCCCTCCCCCATCCCCACCGACTGGCGAGGCCACTAGGGAGGGGAGCCGGGGTGGCTTGGGAGACTCTCAAACAAGAGGGAGAGGAGAGGGAGGAGAGAAGTGAGGGGAATAGTGTGTGTTGTCTCATCCCTCCGACATATGCTTCATCCCCTTACTCGAGTCGAGCTAGGCTTTCGCCGAATTTTGGCTGGTATTCTCTTCGAGCTCGGCTCGATCAAGAGACTGTGTCGTAAAAGCTAATGTTCCCACTCATATAAAATATATAATACTCAGCGGCGGAACTCGCATGGCATCGGCGAGGAGGCAGGGGTGCAGTTGTTGCGGCCGCGGTGGGGAGGCAGCGGAGGGGGTGGAACTCCCCCGACAACTGGGAGGAAGAGGGGTTGCAAAAGGAAATATGGTAGGTGGTGGTCCTCACGCTAGCGGCGGGGATGCAATGGGGAGGGTCGTAGAGGGTTTATGACATGAAGAGAGAAGAGTCGCCATACACGAGCCAGCACGAGCGCACAAAGATGTGCTGGTGGTGGAAAGAGGGAGCTCACGAACAGAATCATGAGGTCGGGGAGCTCATAATGGACTGACGAGCGGGGAATTGTGTTGATGTATTGGATGTCAAAGTGGCGACGACAGACCTGCGGCGGTAGTGTTGGCGGTCGAGATTCCGTGGCGGTGGTCAGGGGGAGATGCGAGTGCGGCCGGATGAAGTTTCCTACTGGCGGTGTTGCGACTACGTGCGGCTCGTTTTTTTGTTTGGTGCTGCAGCTCAGCTGCTATATAGTTGCATTATGGGACTGCTTTAATTTTTTTTGTATAAATATAAAGATAGGCCATCTGTTGGAGCATCGTTTTGTGATATTTGTTGGAGATGTTCTTAGAAAGCACAAGCGCGCATGGCCACAGCTGCATCGTTTGTATTTGTCTAAATAACCCTTGTTGCAAGACGGCGTGATGCGTGTTGATCGATTCAGACCCATACTAAAAGGATCTTACATCGTGTTTGTTTGGAGAGATTTGGAGGTGCACAACGAGAGTTTAAGTGGGTGGAGACTTAGCATCCGCTAATTGCTTGGGGACGTAGGAGTTCACGAGAGATGGGGGAAGGGAATTACGGGAGAGGAATTCCTGTTGAAATGTCTGGAAGAAACAATGTGTTTGTTGCCCATGTCTCTATCCCATGCATAGTCCTAAACCTAGGAGATAACTTCCCCTCAAATTCTCTTTCCTGATTCCCATCACACACCAAACAAGAGATCATGACTAGTGATAAACTTCTCAATTTAGTCTTCCCTCCTAAACTCCTCTTTCCCTAATTTTGCCAAACATGATGTCAAAGTGTATGGCACAATAAAGGCTTCTATCAATTAGCATCGGCGTCATGTTCCAAACTTAATGTAAGATCCACTTTGATAAATCTCCACCGTTGAATAGTCTAATTTTAGTCAGATGAATGTGTATAATATTAATAGATGGATAGATCAATAGAAATGTGCCTTTTGTTAGAAAAAAGATAGATGGATTGATATCTAACAAGTTTCCATGATACGAAGCTATTTGGAAATCAAATTGGAAACCATGAGTCGGCTGCATTTATTTATTTATTATATCGTTGGTGGTTGTGTAATGGAGTTTGGTCATTTTTTTATAAAGAGTATATATTATTATCAAAGAGATACCAATTACACTCAGCCTCTGCAACAACGCACTACCCTAAGGGCATTACGGATGCACACAACCGAAAAGGGTAGAATAAACTAAAAAAGAAAAGTCATGCTATAGAGTTCCAGTCCTTACAGCAGGAACACTACCACCATCAAGATATCACCTGATGTCCAAGTCTCTAAAAGCAATGCCTTCAATAAGGAAACCGTGCACAAGCGCCATCATTGCCCGATCATAGATCTTGAGTTTTCACCCTGGAGATAGTCCCAGCTTAAAGTTCGAAACTGTGAGTCGACTGCATTTATTTATTTATTATATCATTGTGGTTGTGTAATGGAGTTTGGTGCATTTTTTTGATAAAGAGTATATATAAATATCAAAGAGATACCAATTACACTCAGTCTCTGCAACAACGCACTACCCTAAGGGCATTACGGATGCACACAACCGAAAAGGGCAGAAAAACTAAAAAAGAAAAGTCCTCCTATGGAGTTCCAGTCCTTACAGCAGCAGCACTACCACCACCAAGACAACACCTGATGTCCAAGTCTCCAAAAGCAACGCCTTCAATAAGAAAACAATGCACAAGCGTCATCATTGCCCGATCATAGATCTTGGGTTTTTCACCCTGGACATAGTCTCCCCTCTCAAAACAATGTCTTTAACAAGGCCACTGTCATGCACAACCAATTAAGTCCAGACCTTGGATTTTCACCCTGAAAGGTAAGACTTTGAACTTCACCTGTGTTGTCGCCCCCACTTACATACCGCTGCTACGATTCCTGAAACACCAAGCAAGTTACTCATCGCAGCAAAGGCTCCAATCACCATTACTAGTCCTCCAATCTCAGCTTTCATGACATTCTCCGCCTCTGACTTCACCATGCATTTGCCCATGATGACAACAGAAGCAGAGCTTTGAGGCGCGACCGAATACCATCTGATCCAGCAGTCTCTAGGCATAACGTCCATGCAAGACCGATGGCGGAGCCTTCCGGAACCCGACACTCCGACCAGATCAGGAGGACAGGCGTCAGGCAGATCTTCGTCTTGGCGCAAAGGAACCCTAGGACCACCACCTTTATTGGGCAGATCGGCAGGCCCCCACGCCGCTGCCCGCCGGCCGACCCCCTCCGGCGGAAGAGGAGGCACGACAACGAAGAACCACGAGCGCGCACGCCGTCCCGCTGGTAGCCGTCTCGAACAGAAGTCCACGACGCCGCAGCAAGGCCGAACACGAGCACCGCGCCGCCTCCCCACGCACCTTCGGGCGACCGACGGCTGCACCGTTGACAGGTCTAGGCAGGAGCCTAGGACCTACAGCCGCCGCCTTACCTCACGCGCAGACGCCCACGGGAGGTCCGTGCAGACGCCGCGCCCGAGGGAAAGCCGCCGTAGACCGAACTCGCCGCTCCTCTTGTCGGATTTTGTTCTTTTAGCTCTAAAACTTCGTTCGGTGACCTCCCATGCCGCCGCTTTTTAAGGATTTTTAAATTTATTTCTCTTTTTTTCTTTTTTCTTTTATTTTTCGTTTTTTACCGATTTTTTAATTTATTCAGTTTTAAAAAAAAATCATAATTAAAAATATTCAGATTTGAACAATTTTCAAATATGAAAAAAAGAATCCGAACTGAATAATTTTCAAGTCTGAATAGTTTTTAAAATATGAAGATTTTTAAAATTTGAACAATTTTCAAATTTGGGCGATTTATTTAATCCAAACATTTTCAAATTCTGAACTTTTTTCAATTAACTCTTCTCAAAATCTGTACAATTTTTGAAAATAGATAAAAAATCAAAAGAAACAGCAAAAAAAAACAAAAGGAGAAACCCGACTGAAATGAGAACGCGAGTTAAATGGCTCGGCCCGGCCCGAGAAATGCGCAGGTAAGCCTGGAGATAGTCACCGCTCTCAAACAATGTTTTCAGCAAGGCCACTGTCACGCACAACCAATTCAAATGAGAAACCCGACTCAAATGAGAACGCGAGTTAAATGGATCGGTCCAATGGTCCGGCGGGTCACTTCCGACGCCTGAAGGCGGGATATAGGAGGCCCCCTTGCCCAGCACATGGGCTCACACCAGATGGGCTGTGGCCCACCGTAGATTTTGGGGGCACATAAAACATCATGGGTTATTTCAAGAGATACGGCCTGCTAGAAAAAACGAGTTTATGTGCAGAAACCCAAATACAGCCGTAGAGGTTTGAAACTGGACCTAGCTTTTTCGTTTCTTTCTCCATGCGTTCGTCTTCGAGCTTCTAAACCCTGCAAGCCATGTGGGCACGAGACGAACGACAAGCAGCGTGGTTGGCCGCAGCAAGCTATAGGCACGGCCGTCGTTCATTGGCGGCGACCGTCGAGCACACTGGTGCCAGAGATTTCTTTTCTTCAACTGAAGAGCAAAGGCCTAGCTAGCTGCCCAGCTGTAACGGCAACACGCGCTTGTGACCGTACGCACAAACGGCCTATCTCTGCCTGTGGCCGTAGTCCGATGATGGACGGAATGACTTGATGATGGAGATCCAAACTTTTGAATCCTAAAACGATTCGTATCCTAAGAGATGAACAGAATTACATTGACTAATTTGGAATCTAAAATGATCTGTATGCCATGTTACGTCATGTTCTTCCATCTCCACTTGATATGTAAGTTTTTCTTAATTACCTAGCATGTTACTAGCTAAGACGTACTACATATTGCTTAATTAGTTTATTTGGTAGATCAGTGATGCTCCCTTCTTTCTAAAATATTAAAAAATTATATAGTGCTCCCTTCTTTCTAAAATATTTAAAAATTACATTTACAAGTTTAAAAAACAACTGAATTTTTTTTGGACATAGCCATATCCAACAAGCACGGAGATTCGTGGTTCAAAATTATTTTGTATTACGAGCTACATAAAACGACAGAATCTAATAAAATATATAGATTTAAAAATACGTATATCTAGATCCACATTTTTGTCATTTATGTGTAGCTCATGATACAAAGCATGTAAAATCAATATTTCCCGTCTGCGGGACACACCATTGGCTATTAATGAAATTTTCTTTAACTCGTGAATATGATTTTCGAATATTTTTAAAATAACAAAGTCACTAGAACTCATGAGTCGGTAGGAATCTCCACTTGAATACACATGGCACGGATTTTCTATCCATGTTTACGTTTCTTTTATAGAAAAATATATTTTTTGTGAAACATAGAATATACGAAGACACTCACATACATACGTTCATACACTCACCGCTATGAGCGCACGTACGCACGACCTATCCTATGAGCAACGAGATACGGAGCCAGCGACGGTCTCATCTTGCCAACTCTTTGCGTTGTTGTTTTTTTCCACTCGGTAAAATTCCTAGCTCGGCCACCGGTTGCGGTGTGATGTGGTCGTGGTCATTCCCACGGCAGAGTTGCCCAGCCCGGGTGCGGTGGTGATGACGTGGCCTGGTGCCGAAGTCGAACGGAAGAATCTGGCTCATTCCGACGGCAAAAGGTGGCACGCAGGCGCAGGAAGCAACAAGCCGCGCGGTGAGGTTGCGGTCGCTGTCGCTCGCGCCATACCGATCCCCAGGTCACACGCTTCGCCCAACATCTCCGTCTCTTCCCGTTGGGCGCTCCACGCACACGGCTCCGTTGAGGATAACGACGAGCAGATGCGGAGAGAGCGACCCGCACGGCTCCGGCGACCTGCCGGTGGTTCCGTTTCCTGCTTCTGTCCGACCCACGAACGCACGAACGGCCTACCTGGAGTCCGGTGACGTGACGGAACGGCGCTGGGTTGCATGTCAAGGACCTTTTTTTTTAAAAATCTTTTCTCTTCTTTGCGAATTATTCTTATCTCGTCAACTCAGGCTCAGGGATGTCGTTGAGCTGACACGCTCTCATAATTATCTACTACTACTCCGTACTACATCGTCACCATTAATTCCCATCTAATCCAGTGGTGCCACTGGTCCAAAGTCCAGACGGGCACCTGGCCCTACAACCAAAAGGATAGAAGCTCCCCGTTCCCTCCCTCTCTGCTACAGTAATAAGAGCGAGAGAAAGGCGATTTAGGTCTTCGTCGGCGAATCCGCCGCTTCCCTCCGTCTCCGGCGCCGTTCCGGCGTTGCGAGGCGGGGGAAGCTCCGGATCTCGACCGTGCGAGTAGTTAGGTCTAGTTTTGTACAGGTTCTCGTCTTCGTCGTCGGCATCGGGCTAGGGTGGATGTCGGCGGCTGTGAAGAATAAGGTCTCCCCCTCCTTTCTCCAGTCCGGCGGCGCGGCTGTCGGGGAGGTCGTGGAGTTTTGGGTCTCCTTCTCGCAGGCGGTCGTCAGGGCGTCCGTGGCTGCTGTGCGTGATGGAGTGGTGTTTCTCTTCCCTGTCCCCTGCGGCTGGATTCCGGCGTTTTGCAGTGGCGCTGGAGCCAGGCTTCCTCCTCTTTGCAAGTTCGGTCCATGGCGGACTCCTTGCACAGATGGAGCTGGCCAAAGCCGTTTCAAGATCCTCGTCTGCCCAATTTTCTGCTCTGCAGATCGAGAGGCGAGTTGGTGCCATCTTCCTCTGGCCGGCCGTGGCGGCGAGGAGAGGAAGAGGGGGTGCTGCTCTTCTTCGACTCTGTTGGAGCGGCTCTCGCGGCTTCCCCTCATCTGGAGCTATTGCGAGCTGCATGGCTGGTGTGCAGCGCCATGCCCAGCTCGACTGTCTGCGCAGGTCGGGGCGTGTCCCCCGCCGATGTTCCACCGTCGTCGCCAAGATCTCGTCCTCGTTGGTGAGTGGCAATTGCGGCGATCTCAACGGGAATTGATTCCCTATAGGCCTGTGCGGGCAATTCAGCCGTTTTCCTGCTACCTCTCGTCTTCCCCTGCGGTGTTGCGACGGCGAGGTCCTGGACGACGGCGGACAAGGAAGGGCAGAAATCCCCAGGGGTGTGTGCGTAATTTTCTGTTTATGTGGGGTGTTTTCTGTAAAAGAGGGACAGCTGTGGCATGTCTGGATATTTCCAGTGTAATCCGGTGTTTTCAGGACGGGGCCCAGGCACCGCGCAGCCCCGATCTTGGCCCCGCACGGCAGCCACCGCGCAGTCCGTGACCCCGTGGCCGCCACGGTCCCAAACTTAACCTCAGCCCAGGGTTACGGCGCTCGCTCGTTCCCATCCACCTCCGAACCCCATCGCCACCAACCACCACGCCCTCCGCCCGCCTCCTCCCTCCCTCTGCGCCCGGGCCGGACACCTGATGAGTCGACTCGCACGCACCTGCTCCATGTATAAAGCCGCCCCTCCGCCCGCCTCCTGCTCAGATCCCTCGCCTCGTCCCCCTACAACACCGCATCGTCGTCGCGCCTCGTCGCCTCCAGGTGCCTCGCGCTCTCGCGGCCGTGCGCCGCCTTCGCCGGACGTGGAAGGGTGCTTCGCTGCACCGGAGGCCTCTCCTGCTCGCCGTCCACCGGGGGCGTCGTCCGCGACCAGATCGGGGCCGTCGAGCGGTTCCAGCGCAGGATGGCCACCTCAGGTGCGTGCCTTGTGCCTACCTCGATGTCGCCATCTGGCTGGGTTACTAGGACACTGTTCTGGTCACGGGTGATCCGGATCATCGTTTGCCTCGCGCTCGCCGATGCCGTGTAGCGGCATCTCTCACGCACGCACACGCACTGCTACGCTAAGTGGAATTTTGGCCGCTTGTGCACGTAGGCCTCCCCTACTACCCACAGATTTGAACTTCTGGGATAGGGACGTCGTGTTCGTTTTCCGTCGATTCGGCGCTGTTGATCACTGATCGGTACTAGCTGGAATCGCAGTTTACGTGTTTTCTTAGATTTAAGCCACTGGTGCGGTGTGATGCCCCCTGATGCCAGCTGTTTAGTGGATTTGCTCAATTTGCCACTGATGCCAGCTGTTAAGCAGATTCGAATAGATTCAACTGAGCTCCTGCTGGAACGACACTTTAGTGGAAAATACGTGTTGGATTCGCAGCTTGGGTCCTCGGGGGCAAAGGTTTTATCTGTTAGTGGGAATAGATTCTGGAACTTTATTCCAGACATATGTGTGCTTTGATTCTTTGAAGTTCCTCCTGTTTGCCTGTAAGCTTAATTCTGCCTGCTGAGACCTTGAGGCAGAGCCGTGCCCCAGATTGATCGTTTGTGGCTTGGAGTTGTGAATAGTCGTACCAATGCAGTGCTAACTATATTGGTTGTCTCCACCGTTTCCCCTCGAAGATATATTGTATGCTTATTAGATGGGTGAATGCGATGCTTATATTGGCACCTTTATTGCTTTTTGTAAGCTGCAGATTTGAAATGATACTTTAATGTAGTTCTTGAAACGAAGGACCTATTATTTGAGTTTAATGTATTATTAGTTGGCTGTTGGAGTAAGTTGAGCTGTCCAGGATACTCTTATTATATTTATCCTAGGTAGTAGGTACTATATGTGCTTATACCTGCTACACGAATCTCAGTCCTGGTCTTCTCGGGATATTTTAGAAGTCCCTAAAAATGTGACTTATATTAAACAAGGCATCAACTCGAGGACATACACAATTGACCTGGAAGTCACTTCCTTTTAATACCCTCCTTCACTACTAAGCGGCTTGAACATGGAAAATGGAAATTCAGCTTTAGCAATTTATGGCGTGCCTCCATTTTTTAAACTGCCAAGTAACTAATCGAGTGCTGTTTTGCCTGTGCATTATCCTTCATTTATGCTAATTATTGATCTTGTTGCTTGCTTGTGCATGCAGCTACTGAGCATGCCTTCAAGAACATTTTGACCAGCCTCCCGAAGCCTGGGGGTGGCGAATATGGGAAGTTCTACAGCCTTCCTGCACTAAATGATCCAAGAATCGGTAATTGCAATGCTTGCTTTTGGAAATTTCTGCGTTTTCTCCCTTCACTTTGTCCATTACAGTTTACATTCTTATTTGGGTGGTCAGTTATCTCTTGTATTTAATTCTTGCATCATCCTAGACTTAGCGAAAACTATAACCCATGCTAATTTTGTAAGTTAACTATGCATTCCATTACTTCCTTTCGACAAGTCGGTAAAATTGCTGTTTTTGAAAATGAATTTTGTCTCGTACTCTTTTTTGGCAACATTCAATCTTTTCTTGAAAAAGCTATATTTTCTTCATTAATATTTGACTTAAGAATATGTTATGCATGACATTAAGGTTAACATGTCAATTGATGGCGCCCGTTGAATCTATATTGTGTGTATCTCAATTTTCAAGCAATTGCTAATCTATTGATGTAGCCGTACACATGCATATTAAATCTGCAAATGTTTATATCGGACTTACAAGTATTTTCTTTTTCGTTGTATCAGATAAGCTGCCCTACTCTATCCGTATTCTTCTGGAGTCAGCTATTCGTAACTGTGATGACTTCCAAGTTACGAAGAGTGATGTTGAGAAAATCATTGACTGGGAGAACACATCTCCGAAACTGGCTGAGATACCTTTCAAGCCAGCACGAGTTCTTCTTCAGGTTTTGAACTGAAACATCACAAAATCACCTGTTTCGATGTGCCTTTTGCTTACGATTGGTGCTTCTCTCTAGGACTTCACTGGAGTCCCAGCAGTTGTTGATCTTGCAGCTATGCGTGATGCATTGGCCAAGTTGGGCAGTGATGCCAACAAGATCAATCCATTGGTACATCTCATCTTCAAGTTATCTGAAAAGCTCTGGACCATCTTTGGTTTTGACAGGAAGAACGTTTGAGTAGCCCATTTCAAATTGTATTCTTCTGATATATATGTATTCGTATGGTGCGTAGGTTCCGGTGGATCTTGTTATCGACCACTCGGTTCAGGTGGATGTAGCAAGGTCGTCCAATGCATTGCAAGCTAACATGGAGCTGGAGTTTACCCGCAACAAAGAAAGATTTGCTTTCCTTAAATGGGGCTCAACTGCTTTCCAGAATATGTTGGTCGTACCTCCTGGTTCTGGCATTGTTCACCAGGTAATGCTCTGGATCAAACAATTATTTTTATTGCCAGTATGTCTTGTACCTGAACACTACTTATCTTCACTTTCTGTTTCTATGCATATTTCAGGTCAATCTTGAGTATCTTGGTAGAGTTGTTTTCAACACAAATGGCATCATGTACCCTGACAGCGTGGTTGGCACGGATTCACACACCACTATGATTGATGGTCTGGGTGTTGCTGGTTGGGGAGTTGGTGGTATTGAAGCAGAGGCTACAATGCTTGGGCAGGTAAATCTGCAGTGAAGCTCTACCAACTTCACCAATATTTATAAGATCTTGTTGACGAAAGGGAAAAATGAACTATTGATCATCTTTTCGCAACACAACTATGTCCCAACACTCTTTCCTGTACGGAAATCATAGTGCCCTTCCTTTAAAGAGTACATAATTTAATGTGGTAATTTGCAGAGCTTTTCTTGAAGTGACTTGCTTGGCTGTACTGTTATATCCTTTTGGCACGACGAGTTTACTCGGAATTTGTGGGTTGTTCGGTTTGAGGAATTGGATGATCAATGAACAAAACAACCTAAGCCCACTTTCTTTTTGCACATTTGAGGAATGAACTGGGTTGGTTAACTACCTCACCCCCCATAAGAATAAGAGTATTGGAAAGTGAGGGAACTCATGGGATTATCCCATGATGGAACAATCCATGCTCTAGGATATGGTGGTCCCTGAAACCAACAACCCTATACGTTCAGAAGCATAGTCTGAAATGCTGACTTTTATTTTAGCACCTTTTGATGTACCTCCAGTTGACCCATATGTTATTTCCTTGTACAGCCGATGAGCATGGTTTTGCCTGGTGTGGTTGGGTTCAAGTTGACTGGAAAGTTAAGGAATGGTGTCACTGCTACAGACCTTGTTCTTACTGTTACCCAAATGCTAAGGAAGCATGGTGTTGTTGGCAAGTTTGTTGAATTCCATGGTAAGTATTCATGTTAAACTATCGGTACTTGCTGTATCGACATAATTTGTCTGTATCTTATTGGTATTTTTTCTTTCCATTGTTTTTATTCAGGTGAAGGTATGGGCAAACTTTCTTTGGCTGACAGGGCCACAATCGCAAACATGTCACCAGAATATGGAGCTACCATGGGCTTCTTCCCTGTAGACCATGTGACATTAGATTATCTCAAATTGACTGGCCGAAGCGATGAAACTGTAGGTTCCTCTATCAGCGAACTCTTTTACCCGTTCCATCACTTTGATATTTTGACAGCAAGTACTCTTTGATAGCCAAAATAAGCATAAAATTGGTGTTAAAAGCAATTGTTTTCATCGCATTGCTTCGTGCCAACAAATCCCCTGTTTTCCATTGGGGTGTGGATGGTTTTTTATCCCCATGAGTATTCATGCCTACCCGCTGCACCACCATCACCATAATTGAAGCTGTCCGTGAGTGATACGAATTCGGTCTGTTCCATGCGCAATTCTTTTGTTTAAGCATGAAACTTTAGCTATATCGAAAAATTATGTTTTGTTGAAGAGATATAATCTGACAGAAAAACCATTCCTGGAAGTTTTATTGTAACCAGCAATCAAGCACATTGCAGCTGGCTTCTATTCCTGCAACAGGGATATGGATGAGGAATGTTGCACAATTAGGGCTATTGCAGTTAGGGGCACAGTACAGCAGTAGCTCCTGATTTTCCAAAATTGTCACGACCCTGTTGCAATTCTTTTGCCCTGCTCCAAGTTTTTAAAACTGACATATAGTCTTATAGCCATCCTCACCATTATTTCCTATTCATGTTGTTGTTTCTTCTCCATTGTGATATAGTTTGAAATGGATAACATAATCTAACGAGCCTTATTTTCTTATGTTATATCTAAGCTGTACCTGCAGCATTCTGTTAACCGAATCTTGAATTTGGTTTAGGTGTCAATGATCGAAGCATATCTACGAGCTAATAATATGTTTGTGGACTATAATGAGGTGTGCCTTTTGTTATGTTATGTTGCTTCGATTTCAGTTATTTGTTTACCACACTATAAGAGATATTTGCATTCATGATGACAGCCTCAAATAGAAAGAGTTTACTCTTCATATCTTGCGCTGGACCTTGATGAGGTGGAACCTTGCATTTCTGGCCCGAAGAGGTATGAATATTTGTTTCATCGTTGAATACATTTTCCGCTAAATTGGATTTGCATTATGACTTTGTGAGTTTGAAGTGCTATTTGATTTATCAACCTGTAGGCCTCATGACCGTGTCACTTTGAAGGATATGAAATCAGATTGGCATGCTTGCCTGGACAACAAAGTTGGTTTCAAGGTGAGCTGCTGTTTATATACCTTCGGATCTCTGTATTGGAAATGTGCAATGTTGTATCTGACATTGCTCCTACCACACAATAAATGTCAGGGTTTTGCGGTGCCAAAGGAACAACAGGAAAAGGTTGTGAAATTTGACTTTCATGGACAACCTGCTGAACTGAAACACGGCAGTGTTGTTATAGCAGCAATAACTAGTTGCACAAACACATCAAATCCCAGCGTCATGCTTGGTGCTGCCCTTGTCGCAAAGAAAGCTTGCGAATTGGGTCTCGAGGTTTGTTCTTCCCTAATGTGCTCAGATCTTGTTGTATTTCCTGTTTTTATCTGCTTCCTGTTAACTGTGGAGCAATACTTCTCTTCAGGTCAAACCATGGGTTAAGACAAGCCTTGCCCCTGGATCTGGGGTTGTCACTAAATACTTGCTGAAGAGGTATCTTGTTGTCCTTCACTAATTTTACTGTCATATCCGATGGCAAGCTTAAATATGGTGGTTTTTCATCATGCAGTGGCCTACAAGAATACTTCAACAAGCAAGGATTCCATCTTGTTGGATATGGATGTACCACTTGCATTGGCAATTCTGGTGACCTTGATGAATCTGTATCAGCTGCCATCACAGAAAATGGTATGCCTAGGTTGTATGCACATTGAATATTTTTAGCTGCAAGGACTTAGTATAATTAATTCACGGTTTTGTGTGTGTAGATGTTGTTGCTGCTGCTGTGTTGTCAGGCAACCGTAACTTTGAGGGTCGTGTGCACCCTTTGACTCGGGCTAATTACCTTGCTTCACCGCCTCTGGTTGTTGCATATGCACTTGCTGGCACTGTAAGTCCGTGACATATTCTCCCACTTCGATGCTCACATAACTTTCGTCAAAGGGGTAGCGATATCATGTGTTTTTTGTGTGCTTTATTGCACATTACAACCTCTACTTTTCAGGTTGACATTGATTTTGAGAAGGAACCCATTGGAATAGGAAAGGATGGCAAGGAAGTTTACTTCAGGGATATATGGCCCACAACTGAAGAAATCGCAGAGGTATATACTCCCTCCATTCCTGTTTATAAGGTGTATAGCTTTCTCTGAAAAGTCAAACTTGACTGCCTTTGACCAAGATTTTAGAAAAAACTATCAATGTTTTAAATAATAGGAAACTAAAACGTAAAAACATACTTCATGCTGAATCTAAAGATACTGATTTGATATTATAAATGCTAATAATATTTTGTAAAATCTTGGTCAAAGTTAGAAAAGTTTAACTTTTCAGAGAAAATTATACACCTTATAAACAGGAACGGAGGGAGTATTACACTGTAACTTTAATGCCTTTCATCCTTCTGTATGTAATCATGACGTGTTGCTATCATGCCTACACTTCATTATTTTGTAAGTAACAATTATAACTTAAATGGTACTCTACAGGTTGTCCAGTCCAGTGTGCTACCTGATATGTTCAAGAGCACATATAATGCTATCACGAAAGGCAACCCAATGTGGAATGAGCTTCCTGTTCTAGAAGCATCGCTCTACTCATGGGATACAAACTCCACTTACATTCACGAGCCCCCATACTTCAAGGACATGACCATGTCCCCACCTGGCCCACATGCGGTGAAGGATGCTTACTGCCTACTGAACTTTGGGGACAGCATTACCACAGATCATATTTCACCCGCAGGCAGCATACACAAAGACAGCCCTGCTGCCAAGTATTTACTTGAGCGTGGCGTGGACCGGAAGGACTTCAATTCATATGGTAGCCGGCGTGGTAATGATGAAGTAATGGCAAGAGGAACATTTGCAAACATCAGGATCGTGAACAAATTTTTGGGTGGAGAGGTTGGGCCCAAGACCATTCATGTTCCTACTGGGGAGAAGCTTTCTGTTTTCGATGCGGCCACGGTATGTTGCCAGTTGTTCTGTGAATAATGTGATATCTGTCTCCTCATTGCTATTAATATTGCATATATATACCCTTAGTTTTGTCTGTTGATTTATGCAGAAATACAAGTCTGAAGGTCATGATACTATAATTATTGCTGGTGCCGAGTATGGGAGTGGCAGCTCACGTGATTGGGCTGCGAAGGGACCGATGCTCCTCGTAAGTTGCAGATTCAGTGACCTATTCCAATCGTCCCTCCTATTTGGGAAACAATCACATCATGTATGTGCTTTTTTTCAGGGTGTGAAAGCAGTGATTTCGAAGAGCTTCGAGCGGATCCACCGTAGCAACTTGGTGGGGATGGGAATTATCCCGCTCTGCTTCAAAGCTGGGGAAGATGCTGATTCATTCGGCCTTACTGGACATGAGCGGTACACCATTAACCTTCCTACCAATGTCAGCGAGATCCGTCCTGGCCAGGATGTGACCATCACGACTGACAACGGAAAATCTTTCACTTGCACACTTCGCTTTGACACAGAGGTACATACATTTTAGAAAATTGTTTGATCTTATTATCAGTCATACTATCTTGTACTCCCTCCGTTTTTTAATATAAGAAGTTTTAGCTTTTGTCCATATGCACATGCACACAAATGTATGTAGACTCATTTTTGTGTGCATGTTCACTCATTTTAGTGTGCATATAGACAACATGTGTACCACCTAAAACATCTTATATTAAAAAACGGAGGGAGCACTACCTATTGTTTTAGTTCGGAACGTTTTAGTTTGGAACTTCTCTGCGGGATTGTCTCATTATTGGTTGTGCTTGCAGGTGGAGTTGGCCTACTACAACCATGGAGGCATCCTCCCGTACGTAATCCGCAACATGGCAGGAGGTCAGAACTAGGCGAAGGCACACATACACCCTTTCATCAAGAAGGCAGCTGTGCAGTCTTTTCAGCGCCAGCATCAACGTCTAGTTCGTTTGGAATTCCGTGGCCTTTGTTCACCGTTTAAATAAACCAAAAATAATGCCGCCGGGGAGAGGAACCACAACAATGACAATTGCACATCTGGTTGTGATTATGAAACCGTGAGGTTGTCTGAAACATATCTTCAATGTTGGATTAAATCGTTCAGTCGTAGTCTCAGAGTGAGAGCATGGTGTACATTGAGTTGTGCTAAATATATCTGGACCTATAGTACAGTAATTTCTCATTCTGCAATGGAATTGGTAGTGGTCTTTAGAATCTTTTAGCTTGATGAAACGACTTCCCGGGTTTACAATCTGTGGTGTCATTCATTTACGTTGCCCAAACATTCGTTTTGCATAAATCACTATGCTTGTTTGGGAGAAAATGACACAAGTCAAAGGAGATTAGCCAGATTATTTGTAGGTACTGGTGGAGCCAACAAGATGAAAAGAACACATGTCTTTTTTGTTTTGTTTTTGCAAATGAAAAAGAACACATGTTAGCCAGATGATTTGTAGGTACTGGTGGAGCAACAAGATGAAAAGAACACATGTCACTGGATCTGGTATGAGAAAATGACACGGTCAAAGGAGAATGGTGGAATGGGCTTCCGAAAGTTGCATATTTTCAACATGTCCATGTTAGCCAGTTGTTGCAAACTCCAGATTCTTTGTGCTGAAAGCTATGTACTTCCTGGATACCGTTATTCTGGAGGCAACAATGTCGTAGACCTGGAGAAGCGTTTACAGAGGGATGAAGCTGATGAAAGAGGTTATAATATGGAGAGTAGGATCAGTAGAGGATATTGATGTTTAGGGCGACCCTTGGATTCCGAGAGGAGCAACAAGGCGTGTTCGCACTCGAAATGAGATGGAAGAACATCTGAAAAGTTTCAGATTTGCTACACCTTGTTACCGTGCAATGGGACCAAGAGGTCCTAAGAGCTATTTTTGGTCTGGATGATGTAGTCTCTATTCATGTTCGTCAAGTGATGGGGATACCATCGCTTTGCATTTTGACGGATGACCGTGCCCCTGGTCGATTCACTATAGTACCAACCGGAGGGATGTTAGAGAGGGAGGAGGAAGACACCGCCACACACTGACGCCCCACCCAACATCCACCGCATCGACGCCCTACCCCTAGAAGCCACTGCAACATCGTCGATACCGGTTACTGCTTCCGGCCATCCCTCTACCCCCTGCTCCCCCTTCTTCTTCGGCGCTGGCGAGCTAAACCTTAGCCCCAATCGTCGGCATCACACCCCCACTACTAAGTGTAGGGCTCAGCTCCCGCCTCACTCCAGACTCGCCGACGCCTTCCCAGACATAGCTCCCTGCTGGTTGCAGTGTTGTCACCGGCGTCAACTCGGTTGGTGGGCTTTAAGGAGGAGATGGGATTGGAGCAGCGTGACACGGAGAGAAGAGAGAAAGGAAGTGATGAGAAGAAACACGTGAAAGAAAAGAGAAATAAAGGATAAGGAGGAGGGGGGGAGGGTGGGGTCCACGCGTGCACTCATGTCACCGTGTGACCTTGGGCACGGTCGCGGGAAGAAGAGCCCCTTAACACAAGAACAACTTGAAATCTTTAGGGACTCGAATATGCACTTTCGCAGTTTTGGGACCAACCTTATGGCATTGGTGTATGTATCGCGAGTTGGAATCCTTTGTTTTGAGCCTGTGAGACTGGTTCGCCTCATGTAGGTAAATACGATGTTGGTTCATAGTTTAGTTGCCCACATTTTCTTATGCATGACAGCGGAAATATAAGCACGATATTTAGTTGCATCTGTGTGCTCCTCTGATGTAAAGTTAGGGCATTTGGTTGTGTTTGTACTGATGGTTGCTCTCACATCGTCCCCACATGGTGAAATTATCGCACACCACCAAACTTGAAACAACTTTTTATGTGGTATTTGAAATTTAGAACCTACAACATGGAGTTGCGTGTAAGAACAAGATGAATGTAGTGGTTACAGGAAAGTCAAAATGATCGACCGTGTATAATGAAGCGGACATAATTCGTCTAAAAAGGACCAAACTTAAACATGAAATTAAGTGGAATTGCCATAATGGAATCACATTGTCAATGTGCATTTTTTATGCATACCTCATTCATCAACCGATGAAATGACATAGTAGAGATAATTAATACTTGATAGATACACATAGGCACACCCACTACGCATTCAAACAAAGTTAACACTAGTGAGATAAAGAACTCCACACCAATTCATTTGTGACACTCGGAATAAAAAACTTAAATATAAGAATTGTGTGGAATGACGAGATGAAACTAGTGGTCAAAGAAATTTTCAAAATTGACCAGGTGCGATGAATTTGATAAAATAGAGGCTGGCCACAAAGAGTCTAGTTCCGATTTGCTTTATGTATCGTGTAGGGCATGGCTTAGATCACCGACATCTGAAAAAATAGTACCGATTAAATTTTAATTTAAATCCTGATAGATAAGAACACCCATACCAAGTCTAGAACTTGGACCTGAGTGGGCTAGTTCTAACAAAAGGAACTTAGCATTCAGAAGTGCAGCCACATGCTAGGCAGCACAGGTAGTAGGTAATCAAACGAGTGCGTTGTTTTTTGGCTTCCGGGCTCTATGTAGCCCTTTTATTTTAGTATTTGAAAATCAAATTTCAAAGTTTGAAAAATCTGAAAAATATATTGTATCCAATTATTTATCCTACAAAGGTGTAAAATCTAAATCCGAAGTTCATTGTATTATATGCTGCATAAAATAGACAAATGTAGATGGGTGTGTAAACAGTGCATTTCCAAAACATGTCAGAATTTGTCGTTTCGTGTAGCTCAAAATATAAAAAAATTCGTATTGAAAGGACATAGTATTACATCCAAATTTTATTATTAATATTTTTGAAACTTTCAAATGCTGTTTTCAAAATTTCCAAAATGAATGGATCGAGATAGCCCGAGTTCCAAATACGGTCAAACGGGTAGGCTGAAGAACACTCGTAGCCGAGTCGGTCCGAGTCCGACCGATACGACCCGACGCAATCCCTCTCCTATCGGCACCCCCTCTCTCCTCTTCCTCTTTCCTCTCCTCGTCGTGCCAATCCCCGATCACCAGCGGCGGCGGCGGCGGCGGCGGCGGCGGCGATGGTGTGCACCAAGTGTACGAACCCTTATCCCTCTCACCCCCTCTACGCCCTCCCTGCTCCTGGATCAACAAACCCTTCCACTCGATTTCGTCAATTTCTTCCGCCCTAGATGACCTAACCCGTGCGCGGTCCCCTTTTTGCAGGCGAGAAGAAGCTGGGGAAGGTGATCGTGCCGGACAAGTGGAAGGAGGGCGCCAGCAACACCACCGAGGGCGGCGGCCGCAAGATCAACGAGAACAAGCTCCTCTCCAAGAAGAGCAGGTCCGTTCAAGCCCCTTCCCTCACCCGATCCGCGTTGTTCTTTCGCGTTCAAGGCTATAGTTCTCTAGTTTGAGCGGAGTATTTCTGGTATCTGTATAGTTCTGTCATAGTAGGCATTGGTGATGGGAATCTGGGTGTTGTTATGATTGGTCGGATGGAGGATCTTGGCCTCTTGGGGGAGTCAAAAATAGATCCCACCATGAATTTGCTGATTGGATTGGTATAGGGTAGATGGTAATAGTCGATGCCAGTCCATGCAGTGGCGGAGCCAGGAATTGAACTGACCCGGGTCGAACAAATAAGGTCTAAAAAAATTTTAGGCAAAAAAGCAAGTGTATTCAACACAAAAAAGGTTCAAACAGATTCAATTTCATATTTCATCAAGCACAAGTACAAACTGACTACAAAGAACAAGAAAACTACATAAAGAATAGTGCAGATTTCAAAATGTGATGTTTTGTTTCATCAATCAATCTGCAAGAAGGAACGAGAAGGTTCTCTGAATGTCTATGTGTTTCTGAAGTCCAAAGAACGATCAGAAATAATAAGTTGCAGATATAATAATGACCAGCTTATGAAACTGTCCTCTGGGCATACCATGTCATTACAGTACGCAAAGTTCCAGATGAATACCTTATCTTTGCTTGGGCTGAGTTTCCCCAGAGAAGAAATACTAATCAGTGAACTGCTCCCATCCTTTCTTGGCATGCGAGTTGGCTTGGTGTTCCCTCACTGGTCAGAGAAAAAACAATATAAACAAACACTATATAGCAAGATGTAACTCCCAAACAGGTTGATTTTACCGCAACTTACTAGTACATCACTAAAAGAGTGTGAATTCGAATGGTAAGACTAGATGTTTAACAGATCAATGACTAGAGAGGGACTGATGTGCGGCGGGGGCTGGCCGGGCGAGCTCGGGGGCGGTGAAGTACAACTAAAAACAACAAGAAATAAACATAGTTTATGTAATCAAGATTCAAGTGCACAGAGTAGTGGCGGGGGGCAGGAAGCGCGCAGTTGTGCGGCGGGGGCGAGCTCGGGGGCGAGGTCCTGGTGCGCGGGGATTCGCGGCGGGCAGGCGAGCTCGGAGCAGGGCGAGCTCGGAGCGGTGCGCGGGGATTCGCGGCGACCGGGCGAGCTCGGAGCAGGGATAAGGCGCAGCTGCGCCGGGGCAGGGACTGGCGGCGGGGATTCGCGGCGGGCAGGGCGTGGCGGTGGCCGGAGGGGCGGGGCGGGGCGTTGGCCGGCGGGGGCTGGCCGGGCGGGGAGTTGCGGCGCGGGAGAGATGGGGATTAGGGTAGGCGAACAGGGCAAGGTCGGGCTCGGGCGGGTCGGGGATGCTCTGCTCGGTCGCTGTTTCTCGCCTGTTAATTTTTTCGCTCGAGCTGAGCCGGGTCGGTCGACCACCCTCGACCCCCTACTGGCGCCGCCACTGAGTCCATGTGACTGTTTTCACTTGCTGGTGTTAAAAGAAAGTAGTACTGGGATGACAAACAACAATTTCAAGAGTCCTAGTTTGGTGCCTCTGTATTTTCTAAGCTGAAGTATTTCAAAACCGAAGTTTTCCAACGCAGGGCAAACAAATACTTCAGTTTTTCTCATTTCTCAGTTTGGAAAAAAATAGGGTCAGACCTCTTTCTACAATACTTCACAAAAACTACAGTTTGGAGAATACTTCAGTTTTAAAACCACATTATTTATTGGATCCAAACACCTTAAAGTATCTAATACTTTACTATTTTCATAAACCGAAGTATTATCTTTATACTTCAAAAATACTTTGATGCCAAACGCATCGACAATATGTCAGATCAGTTGCCGTAGAATAATAGGAGATTTTATCTTGCAATCAATTGACGGGGGTGATTTGTGGGTAAGGAGATGATGGATCCTCAAGCAAATCTACTCTCTGATTATAATTGATTTCTGGTTAAATTCCATTACTAGCAGGGTAAACATGATGTTCGGACCACCCAAAGGAAATTCGAGAAAAGGCCATCTATGTGAACACATTTTTCTCCCAACTAAATGAGCTGGCAAGTTCATCCTTGACAATGCAACCATCTCCAGTTCCACCATAAGAAATCATATGCAATCGTCTCCCTTATGTTCTAGGGTGACAACCACTTGAGCCTGATGGCCACCAAGAGCTTGCAGTATTCTTACTATGCAAGGCCTTGTTTCTGCGTTGAATTTAACTAGACTGCCTTGTTAAATCAAACTAGTTAAGTATGATTATGACAAAATGCTGCAGACCGTGACCATGGAAGCTACATACAGACTAAATTTAATTAGGGGGGATTTCCATACTATCATTTAGGTTGTCATACGTATGATCAATGGATATAAATGAGGGGGAAAATAAAAAGGGGAGGAATACATGTGATGATTTTGTGTTACACAAGAAGAGGTAGGGATTCGTATGTATATGGAGAAGGAACCACAATTCCAATTATTATCTTTGACGTTTCAACTTAAAATTTGAGTATGTCTATATACGTTCAAGCAAGGTAATGTCGTTCTATCCGATATCTTCATTTATCATCTGAGATCCTTTGTCTGCTCAACATCTATAAGGAAGCATAGTTAAGATCCACTTGCTGCAGTCCATACCTAATCTCTTCCATAGTGATTGATCTTGACGCACCCTGCTGGAATGACCAATGTGCGTCAGCCAGGGTGAGATGTGAGGGCGTGCGTGGGGCTGTATGACAGAGTAGATATGATACAACTGAATAAAGGAGGGGATGCTATCTGTTGTGAAAGAGTTGTTTGTATTTTTTTACAGGAAATAACGATATTAGTGAGAATATATCTGCCTTAGAGTGCCACTTCACCGGAATGAGATGACACATCAGCTAAAACTGGGTTTGTTTAGGACGGAGGTCGTTATCTCTCCATGTTTTGGTATTTGGAGGTGTAAAGTGAACAGTTTCCAAGTCGAGGGTTGTTCTCTAGATTTTTGCTAGTGTTAAGTAGGGTTTATTTCCACATGAGTTTCTCTGTTAACTTCAGCCTATTCAAATTGTTATTAGAAAATAATATGATGTGAATGTGGTCTAACTCTGTATTGCTGCTTTATATCAGGTGGAGTCCATATGGAAACACCAAATGCGTAATCTGCAAGCAACAGGTGCACCAGGACGGCAAATACTGCCACACATGTGCCTATTCAAAAGGTAAACAGGGAAGCTGTTAAATCATTTAGGAATAGCTTCTACAAGTGAGCTGTTGTTTTTTCCCCCGATGTGGTTGTTTCCTGCACATTAAGTTTTTCTGCTAACAATGCCGTGGCTATTGTGCGATCTTGGTACTAATATAAAGCCACAATAATAGTTATTATGTCATAGTAGTTCACCTGTTATATTTTGTTTAAACGGAACATCTTTTGCCTGCATTCAGAAGATTTTATGGAATAAGCTTACCTTCGAAATTCCCTAGATTCTGATTATGTTACTTGCTTGTTTCAGGGGTGTGTGCAATGTGCGGGAAGCAAGTTCTGGATACGAAGCTGTACAAGCAAAGCAATGTATGATGCCATGACATTGTCACATTGCAAGCTTATAATCCGTCAAGGATAATCTCGTAGCGACCTGTCTATGTTTAACTTGTAACTTTGTAATGTCATGTACTCGCGGAAAGATACTTGTATGTGTTAAGAAAAAACCATTTACTTGGCTAACAGTTCTGTAACATGAGCGGTTGTCTCCAAAAGTTCAACTCCAGGTAATCTATGCTAGAGCGATGTGAATTTGTAGTTCTTTCAGCCCGTTGTTAGCCAGGACGAGAACGTGTGCTCGGTTCGTATGTCAGTAGTTCCATCCTGGCTTCGCAACTGGCTTACTGGCATGTGCATGTTGTTGAAGTACCATCAGTTTAGTAAGGCAAGTCAGGACATGAATGACACAGTAATAAATAGATGCACAAAATTGATGCTTACCTTACCTTACAGTGATTGTGAAACAGTGAACTCAATACATGCGTTGCAGAGAGAAAGATAACTGCAACTCAGTACATACGTAAATGAAACAAAAAAGGATACTTATTTCATCAATGCTTGTAAATGACGGTGCTGTTATTTGATGAATAAAGTTGTATTCCCATAAAAAAAGGAAAAATGATTCATAGTCAATGGCAGTTCGTTTGAACAATGCAGCTTAGTGCTAAAATTACACAGCAACGACGTCACGTTACTACAGCCTGTCAAATGTACCAACACAAATGGGACAGCATCAACTACGGCTAGATTAAGCTACGAGGCTACATACGGCTAGCTAATGAAGTACACTACGTTACAAGAGAGAATTGTAGGGTAGATCGTGTCCTTGGACTTATTTCATGGCGTAAACTGCAGGGTTCAACAGTGCAATCTCACTCTTCCCTTGCTGCGGCTTCAGGTTCTTTGGCTGAGCACGTGGCGAAGCTGGATCTTCTGGCTCTCCATCCGGGCTTCTAGAAGCTTTGCTTTCAGGCTCTGCCTCTGGACCAGCTCCATGCAGCCTCTAAAGCCGCGATTGAGCTGGCTGTTCATCGAGTCTGGTGAGCTCCATTGCTCCATGCTCGGGGAGCTCAGACCCATTCCCCCGTCTGCACCTTCGGCAGCATAATACATACCACCATTTGATAGCCTGCCAGTGGACGAGTTCACTGGTTCCACAGCATTTTCCTCGTGGATTTCACAGTTTTTCCGAGGGGAAGACCTCCAGAGCTTAGATATTGCTGACTGTTTCTTCTTGTGTTGCTGTTTCATATCGGTCAAGTACACATTGCTCAGTTCATTCAGCCCATCCTCCGAATCGTTTCCGCTCGTCCAGGAGATTCTGTCACATATCTTGTTGACTGAAGGTTCACTTCTGTTCCCGTTCTGAGAAAAGCTTGAACCCTGCAGATCTTCGTGGCTTGTAGTCTCCCAGCTGCTGCCATCTTCTGTCTCACTGTCTTCGCAATGGCTTCTATTCGAGTATAGTTTGGTTGGGTTTTCCAGGAATATATCAGTCATTGGGTCAGCTTCTTGGATTTCTGATTCGTGTACTGAAGGGATGTGCTGCTTACAGCATGTTTCCTTTTTTTCAAGCTCTTCGCTCGGGCGGAGCTCCTCAAATATGGATAGTATATCCTCTGATGCTGTAGGAGGGTCATACTTGAATTCAACCTCCTGTTCCCTGGCCGATCCAATTGCCCTTATAATGTTCTCTGCTTCCCGTACTATAGTGCTATCTCCTTTGCCACGATCCAAAGACGCGACAAAGACCTCAACATCCTGCTGCAATTTGCTTAAATGATCATATTTGTCTTCAAGAGTGAGCCTTGCATCGACAAGTTTCATCTGAACCCGCTCTTCACGCCACACCTCAGCCATCTGGAGCAATTTTTTGTCCTCATCCACCTCCTCCCGGAGTTTCAGAGAGTCCCGCTTTAAGACTTCCATATCGGATTTGTATTCCTCGACCTCCCTCACCAGTTTGTTGCACACGTCCTCCGTGAGTTCACGCGTCTTCCTCTCGTTGTCATACTCCTGCAACAGATTATTGGCTGCCATTTTGACCTCCTTCAACTCATCAACAAGCTTCAAGTTAATCGTCTCTAGTTGCCTTCGGTTCTTCTTCTCATGGTCGAGGTCTGCCTTCATGTCTTCAAGAATGGCCTGAACCTTTTTGTGTTCTCTCCTCCGCCAAGCTGCCTTTTCCTCCCTCAGTTTATCAAACAAGCGGTCAAGTTGCTTCTTAGCTGAGACCCGCTCGGCTTCTAGCTTGCCCACCCTATCTTGTGCCCGCTGAAGCTCCATCTGGAGACTAGTATCCCCTTGCTGTTTATCAATGAGATTAAGTTGGCTGGCAATCACGTAGGCACCATCCAATTCAACCGCCTTTATGCTCTCAGATTCCCACTTTGTTGCATTCTCCAAGCCGGTGATAGGCATCAAAGCTGAGGCAAGATGAAGTTGAACCTACACAATTAATCCACAAAATTAACTTGCTGCATAGCATAAATAACACCAGTTTAGGTGCAATTAATTTCTAGCTTTACATTCTGGAGCTCTCCGCTGTGCCGCTCCAAGACGGAATTGGGGCTTGAAGTTTCAACCTTCAGACCATGTTTGTGACCAAGATGATCCTTTCTGAGAAGCTGGGCTTGCAGATGTCTTGGTATATGCTGCCATACAAGTAAATGCGAGAAAGATGTTCACCCGCAAATAGAAAGGAGCATCAATATGTTACATTGCTTAAAAATTTGACAGCACGCTAACATCTAGGTACATCGTATCATAATTTCTGGGTAAAGACAACACAAAGCTTCCAAAGAAAACAGCTCTATAAAGACGTGTGGCCGTAAACATCAGGCAGTTTCACTGCTTTGGGTCAGCCAGACTTTTTCACCAAATCCGACCAAGAACATTTTTTTAGAATGGCATAGCACCCTCCAAATTAAATTAACATGAGTCAAATCACTGTTATTGACAATTCCGACATTTCTGAATCCCAACACACACACGGGAGCATTTTCTGTTCACTGAATCGACTGCAGCAACATGGTAGCTGAAAACTAGTTAAAATTAGGCACTTACAAAATTAACCAACTAAACTGTGAGAAAAGGTTCTACTTGTACTACGTTGTAACAATTAGGCACTTAACCTACATTTTCCCACCATCATCTTATAGATATGAGTGGAAAAAATAGTGAGAAAACTCCTCAGTACAGTTTTTCTCTCAAACCATATAATAGTACTTTACACTCAACCACCTGGCGAGGTGATAGCAACTCCAGTAAGCACCCAATAAAGCGATGGCCACAATAAACACCAGGAGACAAACCGATAACTCCTGCATCAAGAACATTGCGAGGACTAGGTACAAGCGTACAAAGTGATTCATAATGTGGAGGTCGGGGCCCACCTAGGTGGGTGTAGAGGGGAAGATCACATGAGCAGAAACTAGCTCACAAGAAAGGCGCCCATGGGCGGGCGGGCAATAAATGGCACCCCTAATGTCGATCGCTCACATGGCTAAACACCAATAAATTTGGGGATCTATGCTTCGATTTGGAAGCGCCGGACGCCGCAACGGCCGGCCCATTAACTGCTGCCCGCCACGACGAGAGCGGGAGGCGAGGCAGTACTGTGGTGCACGAGATAGCGCGCTTTAATGCGGGCATCGGCCGGCGCCCCAGATTCGGCTCCGGTACGCGGCCAGATTAGCGACGGCATTGGCGGGAATTCGACCATACGCTTAGCTAGAGCGACCTAGGGGTTAGGATTTTGGGTGGTGTTGGAGAAGATGCCATGGGATTGTGTGTACCTCGAGGCCGACGCGGGTGTCCGCTTGGCGCTCGGCGGCGGGATTCTCCTCCGGTGGCCGAAGGCGCCACACCGCGGCAGCGAGCCGCCTAACGGACGCGGCCCCGGCGCCTTCTGCTCGCGCGCGCCGCCCTCGTCGGTTTCCCGGACGATCCATCGTGACTTGGGAGTACTGGGCCCGTCGCGGCGGCCGGTGGCGGCAGATGCGGGGGCGATGGGGGTTTTGAGCACGCGGCGGCGGCGGCTGGGAGCGCGAAGCGAGGCGGCGGTAGCGGCGGAGCGCGGCATTGTGGGGGGTTAGGGTTCAGGCGGTGGTGCGAGCATGGGGAAGAGCCGTTGGAGGAGGAGGAGACGGCGGTGAGGGAAATGATAGGTGGGCGAGGAAGGAGTGAATAAAGGAGGAAGGAAGGAGCACGGTTTTTTTTTGGGACTTGTAAGGAAGGTGGAATTAATGGAGGATTTTTTTTCTTTTTTTTGAAAGTGGAGGATATTTTTTTTTTCTAATTCATCCGTGGTGATCGAACTTGCGCCCTTGCGATACGTTTGCCCTATTTTGGTCACCCAATCTCTCATCTACACACAAATGATTAAACGGTTTTTCTAATTAGGCAACGTGCCCCCGGAAACTCTCTCCGTCCGACGCTAGATAGCATTCTTTCTCTTAGGGCAACTCCAACGCGCCGACTCATTTGGTCCGTTTTTTACCGTATGGGTCGGCGCGGACAAAAAATAAGGCCCAACGCGCGAACACAATTGAGCCCGTGCCTCCTTTTGTAACCGTTTCGTGTCCGCGCCGACCCAATTCCAGTCCAAATTTGAGCCAGCATTGGGTCGAGACGGACATGAGACGGAGCGGTCGCGCGTCCGCGTGTGACCGCCCCTTGCCAACGCGTGGTCAAAGCTGGCCTACCTGCCAGCGACCCACCGCCCCGTCGTCTTCCCCACACGGTTCTTAAAAATAAATCGGCCGTGTGGATAGCGACCTCAGTCCACACCACGGCCCCCACCAAATCCAGTGCAAACCCTAGCCCTAGCCGGAGCTGCACAAACCCTAGCCGGCCGA
The DNA here is from genome assembly GCA_947311845.1 of Poa pratensis. Taxonomy (NCBI): domain Eukaryota; kingdom Viridiplantae; phylum Streptophyta; class Magnoliopsida; order Poales; family Poaceae; genus Poa; species Poa pratensis. The sequence continues at coordinate 40,909,434 of CAMZMU010000070.1, forward strand.
AGCAATGTAGCGGTGGTGGAAGAAGACCAAGCACGACCAAGAGGCCGACAGCTCCTCCGACCAGCGTAGATCTGCGCTGCAGCGCGAGCTCCCTCCTCCACCGCGCGCCGCTCCACCTCCTCCTCCTCCTCGCCGCGCCCTTCCTCCGCCACAGGGACGAAGCTAGAAAAATTTCCCAATGGGGTCAGCTCTCTATTATAGAGGGGTCAACCTCTACAAATAAACATTATTTAGTAGTAATTAGTGAAGGATTTGCTAATTTTCATTGGGGTCAGCTGACCCCATTGCCCATAAGCCAGCTCCGTCCCTGCTCCGCCACCTCCGGAGGCTTTCGACATCGCGCCTCCGGGCGTGTTGGTGGTCGGGGGACCCCCGAAGCGGCGGTGGCGCTACGTGCCCGTGAAGGAATGCTGGTGGCATTAGAACAATGCCACCGCCGTGTTGTGGCCCAAGTCCACCTGCCGGATGACTGACACATGAATCCACAGCGGATTCCGGTGCCACCGATCCCGAAGAGTGGCTGATGACGTGGAACACACGTTCGTTAGGATACCCAAGAGGAAGGTATGAAGTAGTGCAACAGCAAATTTTCCTTGCTATCAATACCAAGGTTTAATCGAACCGGTAGGAATTGGAAGAGGTTCAACACGGTGTCAACAACAACGCCGTTGAGATGTTGTGACGTGGACCTGCACACAACACAATCAGACTACTTTGCCCCAACGAAACAGGAAGCCTGTCAATCTCTCTGGCTTGCCGAATACAAAGGATTAAACGTATGGTGTATAAAATAAATAAAAGTGCAAAAATGGACAGCGAGCAAATGAGTGTAGAACGTGGTGGAAACAGTGTTTTTATCAGTGTAAAATAAAGGACCTGGGTCCACAGTTCACTAGAGGTATCTCTCCATAAAACAGATAAACACATGCTGGGTAAACAAATTACAGCTAGGCAATTGACAAATAGCAAAAGCATGACAATGCATATTATGACAAGACCAAGTTAATTGTAGTATTTATTAGGCTTTAGTACATGCTAACGTCCATGCTAACTAAGGTCTCCTACAGTCAGGATGGCTCTGATACCAAGTCTGTGGGAACCCCGGACTAGCTGTCCGAAATACCCTTGTGCCTACAACATCAGCGATCCCATGATCAGTCTGTCGCTGAGCACAATCAAACTAGTATCAAAAGAACATCCATAAATACCGAATGAATTTACTTACTTGATTGAAGCCATAACTTCAGCAGGTACTTGCAGCGGAAATCATCAAACAACGTGGAGCCCAAGTCATTTGCCATAACCCTACATGCAGCTGACTGGGAAGCGCCCTAGCTCGCATTGACGTCATTGAAGTCTTCTTATTCGAACTGCTCCTCTTCAAAATCTGGCTAAGACAATGGCCAAGGACGAAACCAATATGAGTACATTTGATTGTACTCGCAAACTACCCCCGAAATGAGCATGCACTACTCTTTTTATTGTTTAAATAAAACTTTGTTTGCTTTGAAAACTCTATATCCTTATTGAAAAAGAGAAGGATAGACTTTTGTTTAATAAAACTTTGTTTGAAATCTCTATAACTTTAATTGAAAAAGGAAAGAAGAATTTTATAACTTTTCATAAGCCTTGTATTTTTAGAAAAACATCTCTATACCTTTGTTGAAAAAGAAAAGAAGGCTTTTAGAACTTTTTCCCATAAATCTGTCTTTGTAAGAAGTATCATTTAAAACGTTTTCCCGAAAATATATGTTGGTTGAAAAAGGTAAGAAGTCTCCTTTAAAACTTTTTCCCGAAAATATATCTTTGTTGAAAAAGGTAAGAAGTATTTGTAAAACTTTTTCCCGAAAATATATCTTTGTTGAAAAAGATAAGAAATCTCTTTTAAAACGTTTTCCCCAAAATATATCTTTGTTGAAAAAGATAAGAAATCTCTTTTAAAACTTTTTCCCGAAAATCATCACCAGGTTTATTTCCCCAAAACTCCTCCTTTTTCGACCATAGCCCTTCATGGTCGTTTAATCCCAACAACTTCATACCGGCCCTTTGGTATAGTTGCGTAAAACATTTTCCACTTTTAAAACATGAAACTTTGCACTTCTTGACCATAGCCCTTCATGGTCTTTCTCTTTTCCAGCAACCTCCTGCCGACCCTTTGGCATAGTTGCATATATAAAACATCTCCATTTTATTTTCAAATCTCAAAACTTTGCAAAACTTGCACATAGGTCAAAGTAGGGCCTTCCAACTGTCCATGACCGAGGACTCGGCTATTCGAATAGTTTTACACTCTACAGAGGTAGCACGCTTTTTCCACATCCATCCGGTAACTCATCGTGTCAGCCACGTTCCGCCATACAAGGTGTATGCGAGTTGAGTCACCGACCATAGCCTGTCCTTTGCTCATGCTAGTATAGGACCCTGCCCGTATGACACTTTCCATCGACACTCAGTCCAGCCCTTCGGAGCCTAAGTGTGAGGACTCATAGTTCTGCCCGACGGTGTATAGGGGACGACCTTCTATCCTCCACCAATGTGCGAGGACCCGGGTCAGGGGTAGGTCACCGAACCATCCCCTCATGGAACGAAGTCATCTCCGTTGTTGAGGTATCCCATACTAATATGAGCAAATTATATGACTAAGCCCCGTTCCCATATGGAGGTAAATGTGGTCGCACAGGGTAAGGTTGGTCGTCATAGTACTAGGACACAATGTGCATTTTTCATAAACATCACCATTCTCCATTTCTTCACTTCAACACCGACATCTCGGCATACCAGAATTCATATAAGTATTTTCAAAGGAGTTTTGAGTAAACAATATTTTTCCCATCCTATAGTTTGGAAAAGAATTTCCATCTAATATCTCCATATAGGGTGTCAAAATAATACACTTGTATTTTGGAAAAAGGGTTTTCAAAATCATAGCTTTAGTGGCAAACCCCACATAAATCACTTATGCTCTTTATAAGTAAAACATGTGAACCAAAATAGATGTATATAGATGCAAGCTCAGAGAAGTAGCTTGCCTGATTCCAGCATAATGTCCCTGGACTTCTCCTCACTGATTAAAGAAATAAACTCCGATTCTTCTTCAATAAATCCTTTCCAAAGACCACTCCGGTAGCGTTTATATCTAGCGTCGCAAAAAATGGAAATAAAACAACACTCAATAAGCAAACCAAACCACAAGTGGTAGACAAACAAGGAATCATACCAAAAACATAGCACTAATTTAATCAAGCATCAAACTAAAATCCACTCTAAGAACACCTCAAGGAAGACTGCCTTAATAACAAGCTTAGAACAATTTATTTAATAAAGCTACAGCAACAAAAATAAAAGATACTAGTTGAACTAAAAACAAACTCCTAACCACAATCACCACACTTAACTAGATGCAAACAAGAAATTAATCCAAACAACCAAGACAATACATGCTACTAACACAAGCATAATATACTAACCAAAGACTAAACATCATAAATTAGAAACATAAGTTTTATAATTTTAACCCCAACTCTAAACAATAATCACCACTTGTCTAACTACACCCTCATACTTAAACTACCCAACAAGTCAACTAATCAAGACATAAACACAAGGGCATTATACTAACAGGAGTATAACACCACAAACATGCTATAAGCATGGAGCACAAAACTACTTTAGTTAAAGGTAAACATCAAGCATCTTTCCTAAAATAGAAAATACTTCAGACAAAAGTTAAGCCACCACTTAATCTCTGTAATTCAAAATATTTCACCAAGCTAAGGTAGAGACATTAACAAGATACCTATGATAGTACTCAACTTAAGGACAACCAAGTTTAACAAGCAAGGCAAACATATTAATCACACAAAATAATCTAACATCAAACTAAACAAGCATAGTAATTCCTAATTACTAGGAGAAAAACTATATTGGGAATAAAACCCTAACAAATACATGACTCACAATTAGTTCTCCTAACATGCTAGTAAAAATAAGGAAACACGTCACAACAGTGGATTACCACCCTACACATGCTAGGAAACACATTTATAACAATAAAGTCATAACACAACAATTAATAAAGGTATAATAAAAATAGGCAGAAAAGGCCTAAATCTTGCAATCATCTTCACACTCAATCAGTGACTCCCAAAATCATACCAAGTTAGGAACATGTAACCCTAAGCATACAGAAGACAAGCCAATTGGATTTACTCCACGAATCATTACAGATTAATTTATAAAATCCTTTTTCAATCTGCCCTTTTGTCAATTTATTTTAAACAACATTACAAGATAATTATCCATGGTTGGAAACAAGGTGGAACATGAAGTATATCACTTGCTGAACATTTTGATAGGTCAAACTTAATTTTTGAATCATTATTTATAAAGTTATGAATTTTCCAAAAACTCTTTTCTATTCTGCCATTTTCATTATTTTAATAAAACAGCAAATAAAATAATTTAGTTGGATAGGTGAATCATACCAACATAAAGACTTTATTTTTTGAACAATTTGGTACCTTATTTGTAATTTTTGGACTAGTATTCAATTAGTTATGAATTTTACAAGTTACAAATGATTTCTGCCTAATTTATAAATCCACAGAAAACTGGGCCGAAACGGTTTACACCCAGGCCGTCGCTAGCCACAGACACTGATGGTTGGGGCCCAGGGCACGCTGGCGTCCACGTCAGCGCAGAGGCCCATGGCCTGTATTGACCAAGGGGATACGCAGACCCGGCGCACGCGCGACGGTGATCACCGGCGGCGACGCGCATGGAGCCGGCGAAGGAGCACGCGCGGGCATCTACTGGCGCAGTTCCGAACCAAATGGTTGCCGGAGATGGCGACGGCGACGAGCTACGGCGGCGACGAGCTACGGCTACGACGAAGCAACAAAGCTACGATGCGAGGGGGAGGAAGGAGATGTCCAGGAGGACAGTGCGCTCACCCTCGACGCGTGGGTGCTCACGGCGGTGATGGAGGAGGTCGGAATTTTCGGCGAACTTGCTCGGAGCGCGGCGGCCGGAGCGGAAGAAGACGAGGACGGCCCGCTCGATTCGCGGCTTCCCGGCTCGATTCCTGCGGCGAGGATGTAGAGGAAGACGAGGCGGTGATGATGGCGGTCTTCGATCTGCTCTGGGCGGCCTCAGTCGACGGCGATGCATGACGGCGAGCTCAGCAGCCATGGCTAGGGTTCGGGTTCGTAGGGAGGAGCAGAGAGAGAGAGAGGGAGCAGTTGAGATGCAGGAGAAATATCTGAGGTGAGAGAGAACAGCTTCGGCTTCGTGGCGTTCCTATCCTCGTCGAGCTGTACGGCGGCGGGCGGAGGGGAGCATGGCGGCGAGCGAGCTGGTGCGGCTCGGCTGCTCGGTCGCTACAGGAAGAAGAAGGTGAGTTTTGCAGAAAACCCCCTGCTTCCATTTTCTTCTGTTTTTCTTTTAATTCCTTTTTAAAAACAGTAGCCTTTAGGGATTTAATTGAGGCACTAAAACATTTTACAAAAATCTGAGAATATTCATGTAGCCTCCCCATAACATGTAGAAGCTCCACAAAAATTGGTGTTGCAAAATTAAATGTTTTGAACCACATTTGTTCATAGGGTTTAAATATGTTATTTTTTTTGGTAAAACCAATTTGATACTCCTTTAGTATTTCAAAAGCAAGTGAGAGATATTGTTTTGAACTCTTAGAATTTCCTTGACAAATATATTATCTTCAAATAATTTTTTATTTTCATAGAGAAAATATTTGTTTGAAGGAAATCGAGAGTTAGGTAGGGAAAATAATTTATTAAGATCATTTCTTTAACTCATGATCTTAATTTCCGTTTGTTGAATAACTTGAGGAGTTTGTTTTAAATTTAAGTCACATTCCAAATTGTGATCTGTGTGTTTTCAACTTTAAGTTCAATTACATTTGTGTAATTATTTACCCAAGCAACAATAAAACAAGGAAATAACAATCAACACAAACATAAGTCAAACAAGCAAACAATATAAGTTTTCAACCAAATTTCAAATATTCAGATAGGTGGTGGGATGGTAATCAGGTATCATCGTAACAATAATAATGTTGAAACAAGCTTGACTCAATAAGTTTGATATTTTTCAAGAGGGGTTGCTAAAATACATGGGTAGTATATTTCCCACTTTTATTGTTTCCAAAAGAGTGAAGATAGGAGTTTATAAAATAGGAGTTGAAAATATCAAGGTTGAGTAGTATATAGGAGACAGCATATAGATCCCCATATTTTTGGAAACACATAATTTTTGGGAAACACTTTTACTTTCTCAATAATGGGTAATTTGGTTGTTGCTAAAACCAAATTATTATTGAAATGGACTTTGGCTAGAAATAAGAATGGAAAAGATATATGTAATATTTTCTTGTCATAACATGATCACCAAAGTTTAATATATTTTTACTTAGGTTGGGTTCTTAGGTTAATATTTACTAGTCAAACAACTTAAACAACAAGTTACACAAGGTCCAACAGAGCAATAGGAAGAAAAATACAATCATTAGTGAAGTGTTTCAAAAAGTTTTTGTTGGCACTGAATTTTGGGTCTTGTAAAACTAAGTTTTTCTTAGTTCCAAAATTTGGGATGCGACAATCTCGAGCCCAGGCAACCGGAGACATGGACCCACTATCTAGCATAAATACCCCCTCTTGGAGACACTAGCAATTACTTGGCCAAATCAACCACTAGCATCGGAGAGCATGCAAGAACATAAATAAAACATATAGATAGACAGATGAACAATCTTGATCATAACTTCACAATTCATCGGATCCCAGCAAACACAACATGTAGCATTACAAAAAGATGATCTTGATCATGTTGGGCAGCTCACAAGATCTAAACATGATAGCACAAAGTGGAAAAACTATCATCTAGCTACTCCTATGGACCCATAGTCCCGTGGGGAACTACTCACGCATCAGTCCGGAGGAAGGCATGGCGGTGTAGACCCCTCCGGTGATGATCTCCCCTCCGGCAGGGTGCCGGGAAGAGCTTCAGAACCCTCCCGAACTAGGGTTGACGACAATGACGGCGACGGAACTTCTCGTGGATTTTTGATCGGGTGTTTAGGGGTTCGGGAGACAGAGAATATATAGGCGAAAGGGCGGCTCGAGGGGCCACCCGAGGGCACCAGAAGATGACGTGGAACAACACGTTCACTGCGAGACCCCAAGTGTAAGGTTTGATATAATTTAGCAGCAAGTTTTCCCTTGATTACAAAACCAAGATTATCAATCCAGTAGGATTTGGAGAAGGCTTGGAAAAGGTGTCAACAGCGCCGTTTATGATAATTGACGTGGACCTGCGCACAGTCGAACAAACTACTTTGCCCCAACGAAACAGAGAGGTTGTCAATCTCTCCGGCTTGCTGAACACAAAGAATTAAATGTATGTGTGTAAAATAATATGAGAGCAAAAATGACCAGCGAGCAAAATGACTTAGAAAGGCTATTAGAACGGTTGTAAACAATATAGGAAAATAGGACCGGGGTCCACAGTTCACTAGTGGCGTCTCTCCAAAAGATAAACATGTTGGGTAAACAAATTACAGCGAGGCAATTGACAAACATGGGCGCAACATAATACTATCATGACACAAAATTCACCATTTCATTTAATATGGGCATTACGACAAAATGCATAGACCGTTATCCAACTGCATCTATGACTAATAGTCTATCCCAGGATCGCTATCCAGCCTGTCACCCGGAAGTATTAAGTTGCAAGCAACAAATAATTGCAATAAGCATGGTGCGTAATGTAAGCAATGTAAACAACATAAAGCAATAAACACCGCTGTTTTATCCCTAGTAGCAACAACACATCTCAAGTCTTAATCATTTCTGTCAACTCGAGCGCAGACAAGAGAGGCATGAACCCACTATCTAGCATAAATAACCTCTCTAAGATACTAGCAATTATTTCGGCCAAAACATCCACAAGCATCAGAGAGCATGCAAGATCATAAATAAAACATATGATAAACAATCTGAACAATAATGTCATGACTCCATAATTCATCGGATCCCCGCAAACACAAGATGAAACATTACATAAAGATGATTTTAATCATGTAGGCAGCTCATAAGATCTAAACAATGGAGCACAAAGTAGAAGAGACAACCATCTAGCTACTGCCATGGACCCGTAGTCCAGGGGTGGACTACTCACGCATCACTCCGGAGGCAGACATGGTGGTGTAGATGCCTCCGGTGATGATCTCCCCCTCCAGCAGGGTGCCGAGAAGAGCTTCAGGACCCTCCCGATCTAGGGTTGGTGACGGCGGCGGCCTCGGAACTTTTCTGGAAAATATGATCGGGTATCGAGGGTTTTCGAGACGAAGGCAATTTATAGGCGAAAGGGCAACTCGGGGAGACGCCCGAGGCGCCAGGTGGGCCCCAGGCGTGGTCAACCCTTTGATCGCGGCTAGGTGGCGTCTGGGGCCTATGGGGCCCCTCTGCATGTCTCCTTCGGGCGCAGTCTTTGTTTCCATGTAAAAATAATTCCATTAAATTTTCAGGCGATTCGGAGAAACTTCCCTGACTAGCTTTTCTGAAACACTCATTTTGTTTCAGAAAAGCTAGTCGGGAAGTTTCTCCGAATCGCCTGAAAATTTAATGGAATTATTTTTACATGGAAACAAAGACTGCGCCCGAAGGAGACCTGCAAAGGGGCCCCACAGGGCTCGGACGCCACCCAGGCGCGGTCAAAGGGTTGACCGTGCCTGGTGCCCACCTGGCGCCCTTGGGCGTCTCCCCAAGTTGCCCTTTCGCCTATAAATTGCCTTCGTCCCGAAAACCCTCGATACCCGATCATATTTTCCAGAAAAGTTCCGAGGCCACCGCCATCGCTGATAACCCCCAAGAGCAAGGGATCACTGTAGCACCTCTCAATGTGGAAGTAAGGTATCGATCCGCAGGAGCAAGAAGGAAATGTTATCTATTCCCTACAACTAAAGTGTCACAAGTTTTAGTTGATTATGCACTAAACAAGTTTAGAGAACAAGATGGTTGGTTTGATGGATGTAAAAGTGTCCCAATCCTCTTCTTTGCAAGAGGACAAGACAAAGGTAGTAGCAAGTGAAAGCTCTCAAAGAGAGAAAGCCCAATCCTCTATGTAGCAAGAGGACAAGCTCAAGTGTGTGTTTCTTATAGGAACAATGGACATGGTTCATGGGTTCACTTAATCTCTCTCTCTCATCTACGGTGATCATCATGTTATAGATAAAGTACACACAATTGTCATGTTTTAATGGTAGCTTTTTATGACGGCTATATGTCCTAAAACACATAGTTGAAAGAAATACTCATTTGTGTTGCTAGGTCACCCCTCGTAAGGCTAGCGTGGTTTCTCTCACTCCCACATCATACTCTTTCTTTTTACCCCCAGATAAAGGACGTTGGGCGGTACTGTGTCACTCAATACCTATGCCGTGTCACATCGGCCATCCCGTACCCACATACATCATACTTCAAAGTATGACAAATCACAAAAGCTCCAACACAACGGTAAATGCATAACAAATCATCTCACACCACAATATTCACCACAAAGGTATTACATAGATGACCGTAATCATGTTCAGCAGCTCATACGGTACTAATTAGTGAAGCTCAAGAGAGAGGAGAGATACAAAAGTTACCACCACAAACCCTAGTCCATGGGGTGGACTACTCCCCCTTCATCATGGTGATGATGGTGAAGAAGTTCTTGCTGTAGATGTTGATGATGAACACGCCGGAGGGGGGTGGAGCCCTCCGGAGGTGATTCCGGCGGCGTTTCCCCCCTCCGATCTTCTCCGGCGGCAGCCTTCTGACTCTCTGTTTCGTGTTCTGTGTTTCTCCGCCGCCTCCTTCGCGAAACGCCATGGGACCTTTTTATAGGCGTTTTTAGGTCAAGACGAAGTCGGTGGAGCAAAGATCGACGGCCACGGAGCTCCGAGGGGGAAACGGGGGCCCACGCGGCCAGGTACAGAGGCCGCGTGGGACCCTCTAATTCCCAGTATGTTGGGCTTCTGGTCTTCAATTTAAGCCCATTGCGTTCGTCTCGAAAATTCTGAACCGTGCTCTTTGACCTTGCCCTTTTTGGAGTCCCGAAGCTCCCGGAAAGTCTGAAACACTAAAAAAACGTTTTCTGGAAAAACAGGGTTAATTCCAAATAAATGGGAAAACTATGAATATTCCCAAAATCATTATAAAACATTGATATAACCCTTATATGATGCAAATATGATTGGAATATAAGCAATTAAAGTGCAAAGTTCATGTATGCATTTTACATGCATCAACATCCCCAAGCTTAATCCATGCTCGTCCTCGAGTATGAAGATGATAAAACTAACATGGACTTTGCAATTTAATACTTAACAATGAATATCAAAGATGATTACTATTGCTACATATAGTCAAATGATTCATTCTTCAAAGGAGTAGCAATATGCAAATAGTTTATGAAGTGATATCAAGTATTCAAGACAAGGATGTTCATTGATAGTTCACAAAGTGTAACATGGTAGCAAGTAATATGGAACACATGTATGCATAATGATAAGTAGAACATCCTACAATGGTCATAGAGTGTAGATGAAAATCTGAATATGATAGGTGTACACTTTGGAAAGATGTATATGTGAGTAGAGGTAAAGCATGCATAAGTTTCATCCAACCTCCAAACTCTTCTACTTAAGTTAATGATTGCAATAAGGTATTCATTGGTGTCAAGCTCTCATTGCCCCTATCATAGCATCTTGAATGATTAAGGTTAAAGTGAAAGCAAATATGAGTAGTGTGCTTGATAAAGAATGGGTTGAATGTCTCATGCCCCTTGAATACAAGTACTTACACCATGTGTTACTCAACTTGGGAAACAAAGCAAGTTCAATTAAATATCATTGTAAGCATAATAGTATCATCAAGAGCGTCAACTGGGTACCTCTTGTCCCAAGATATGGAACAAGCCCATATCAAAATGACAAGACAAACAAACAAAATGAACAATCTCAACACCCTTTTTATTTACCATTTGGAATAGTTTTTTATTGCAAGGTGTATCACAGAAGGTTCACCATAGTATGTAAGTAAATTTCCACCATGAATGATGCATGGCTTAGATTAGCGGCCCAGGCGTCTCTCTAACCATTTACACAAACTCATTTAAACTCACTCTATTTCCACATTTATTTCAACATGATAAGCATCCATAGACAAAAGCACATGATATCAACTAAATGAGATGAAGAGCGTGTTGAAAGCTTGCCATGTGACAGCACATATGGGCTAACTTCCAACCCAAAACATTCATCAAGCCACAAACATCATAATCTTAATCACAATGGGTCAAGTTTTATTATGCAAATAAAAGAACATTGTGCATCAAGTTCGTGAGAGCTATATAACCAATTTTTTTCCATTGCAATCAATAACATAAACATTTTCATTCAGAGGTAAGATAACACAAACAACATGTTAAACATACTCGGAATAGCATAAAGCCAATAGGTAGATATGGTGGACTCACTGGAATAACTTTGGTTGAAGGTGTTGGAAACAAGTTTTTGCTTGTTGGAGTTTTTGGGCTAGCAAAAGGGAGAAAGTTGACCATCTAGATGCATGCATGAGTGTCCATAGAACTAACTAATCCATGTTAAACCAAGTAAATAACAATCAGCACCAAAACATGAATAAGTGATAGCTCTACAAAAAGAATTTGCAAACTATTACTCATAAACAAGCTCATGAATCATGCAACTATATGTATCATTAAAAATCAACTCAAACATCCCTTTTCCCAATCTTATAAAAGCATCCAACATATTTCAACCCATATTTCCAGTAGCTCTCTCACATATAAATGATAGTGTGGTGGTCTCTCAAGACTCAAACAAAACAAAAAGACGCTCCAAGTTTATGCGATAAAGTGTTTCGATCGAAAAACAGAAGTTGGACGTGTGCAAACCGAGAGTGTGTAGGTCCAGCGGGGTTGTCTTCACATCCCCAAGCTTATGGTCTTCACCATCCTTGGATAGCTCTTGGTGCATCTCCTCCAATCCCTGTGAAAAAACTTCAAAACACCGTTTCTCCCATTTCTTTTCTGTGGGGTGCATTAATAGTGATAAACAAATAGGTTCCTTGCTGCATATAATCCTTGAACAAAAATTCATATGACATGTCCAGAAAGTATATAATGTTGTATGCCTACTCATAAACTCAATTGGATAAAAAGATTCAACTTAAAAGCTCAAAGCATGCATCAAACAAAATGGGACAGAATCTGTCCAGAAAAACAGCAGCAGCAAAACGTATTTTTCTACCCTACCAAACTTTCTCGAAAAATTCCGAAAAATTCATGCATACAGAGGATGAAAAGTTGCAACTACAGTTCAAATATGAGCTCATTCGGAGTTATAGAATAAGAATTAAAAATCATACCGTGCACTGACTCGTGCAGGAATAAAATCTCCGAACTCAATAAGCAACTTTTCAAGACCAAAATGGGTAAAACTTGGCACTTTATTAAAAACTCCAGAAACTAAGTAGACACAAAATCTCTTGTTACAGCAAGAGGACACAAAGAAAAATCACACACAAAAATAACCGGGTTGCCTCCCGCAAAGCGCTTTCTTTATAGCCATATAGCTAGGCTTGATAGTTTTAATGATGCTCCCATAGGAATAAGAGTTGAATATAAAAGAGCATCAAGAAGCAAATATCAAACACATTTAAGTCTAACCCACTTCCTATGCATTGGGATCTTGTAAGAAAATAAATCAATAAAGCACAAAGTGACTAGCATAGGAAGGCAAAGCAAGTGCAACTTCAAAAATTTCAACAAAAAGAGAGGAGACTTAATATTATTGTGGTATATGAAGTCATGTCTCCCTCTCTCATAAAAACTTTCAGTAGCATCATTGATAAAACCCACAATATAACCATCACATAGAGCATTCTTATCATGATCCACATGCATAAAAGTATCATTACTCTCCACATAAGCATAAACAGTTTCATTAGGAATAGTGGGAGTAAAACATTCATAATAATCATTGTAATCATCATATATAGGAGACATAGTATCATCAAACAAGTCGAAGAACCTCCCCAAGCTTAGATGATTGCACGATATAAATGGAACCTCCCCAAGCTTAGTCTAGTGCACACAAGAATAGAAACTTAAGCGCTACGCTCCCCGGCAACGGCGCCAGAAAATTACTTGATAACCTCCAAGAGCAAGGGATCACTGTAGCACCTCTCAATGTGGAAGTAAGGTATCGATCCGCAGGAGCAAGAAGGAAAAGTTATCTATTCCCTACAACTAAAGTGTCACAAGTTTTAGTTGATTATGCACTAAACAAGTTTAGAGAACAAGATGGTTGGTTTGATGGATGTAAAAGTGTCCCAATCCTCTTCTTTGCAAGAGGACAAGACAAAGGTAGTAGCAAGTGAAAGCTCTCAAAGAGAGAAAGCCCAATCCTCTATGTAGCAAGAGGACAAGCTCAAGTGTGTGTTTCTTATAGGAACAATGGACATGGTTCATGGGTTCACTTAATCCTCTCTCTCTCTCATCTACGGTGATCATCATGTTATAGATAAAGTACACACAATTGTCATGTTTTAATGGTAGCTTTTTATGACGGCTATATGTCCTAAAACACATAGTTGAAAGAAATACTCATTTGTGTTGCTAGGTCACCCTCGTAAGGCTAGCGTGGTTTCTCTCACTCCCACATCATACTCTTTCTTTTTACCCCCCAGATAAAGGACGTTGGGCGGTACTGTGTCACTCAATACCTATGCCGTGTCACATCGGCCATCCCGTACCCACATACATCATACTACAAAGTATGACAAATCACAAAAGCTCCAACACAACGGTAAATGCATAACAAATCATCTCACACCACAATATTCACCGCAAAGGTATTACATAGATGAACGTAATCATGTTCAGCAGCTCATACGGTACTAATTAGTGAAGCTCAAGAGAGAGGAGAGATACAAAAGTTACCACCACAAACCCTAGTCCATGGGGTGGACTACTCCCCCTTCATCATAGTGATGACGGTGAAGAAGTTCTTGCTGTAGATGTTGATGATGAACACGCCGGAGGGGGGTGGAGCCCTCCGGAGGTGATTCCGGCGGCGTTTCCCCCCTCCGATCTTCTCCGGCGGCAGCCTTCTGACTCTCTGTTTCGGTGTTCTGTGTTTCTCCGCCGCCTCGCTTCGCGAAACGTCATGGGACCTTTTTTTATAGGTGTTTTTAGGTCAAGACGAAGGCGGTGGAGCAAAGATCGATGGCCACGGAGCTCCGAGGGGGAAACGGGGTAGTCCCACGCGGCCAGGTACGGAGGCCGCGTGGGACCCTCTAATTCCTAGCCTGTTGGGCTTCTGGTCTACAGTTTAAGCCCATCGCATTCGTCTCGAAAATTCTGAACCGTGCTCTCTGACCTTGCCCTTTTTGGAGTCCCGAAGCTCCCGGAAAGTCTGAAACACTAAAAAAAACGTTTTCTGGAAAACAGAGTTAATTCCAAATAAATGGGGAAACTGTGAATTATCCCTAAAATCATTATAAAACATGAATATAACCCATATATGATGCAAATATGATTGGAATATAAGCAATTAAAGTGCAAAGTTTATGTATGCATTTTACATGCATCAGTCGCCAACCCTAGATCGGGAGGGTCCTGAAGCTCTTGCCAGCACCCTGCCAGAGGGGAAGATCGTCACCGGAGGCATCTACACCACCATGCCTGCCTCCGGAGTGATGCGTGAGTAGTCCACCACGGGACTACGTGTCCATGGCAGTAGCTAGATGGTTGTCTCTTCTCTTTGTGCTCCATTGTTTAGATCTTATGAGCTGCCTACATGATTAAGATCATCTTTTTGTAATGCTACATGTCGTGTTTGCGGGGATCCGATGAATTATGGAGTCATGACATTATTGTTCAAATTGTTTATCATATGTTTTATTTATGATCTTGCATGCTCTCCGATGCTTGTGGATGCTTTGGCCGAAGTAATTGCTAGTATCTTAGAGAGGGTATTTATGCTAGATAGTGGGTTCATGCTTCTCTTGTCTGAGCTCGAGTTGACAGAATCGATTAAGACTTGAGATGTGATGTTGCTAATAGGGATAAAACAGCGGTGTTTATTGCTTTTATGTTGTTTACATTGCTTACATTACTCACCATGCTTATTGCAATTATCTGTTTCTTGCAACCTAATACTTCCGGGTGATAGGCTGGATAGCGATCCCGGGGTGGATTATTAGTCATAGATGTAGTTGGATAACGGTCTATGTATTTTGTCGTAATGCCCATATTAAATGAAATGGTGAACTTTGTGTCATGATAGTGTTGTGTTGCGCCCATGTTTGTCAATTGCCTCGCTGTAATTTGTTTAGCCAACATGTTTATCTTTTGGAGAGACGCCACTAGTGAGCTGTGGACCCCGGTCCTATTTTCCTATATTGTTTACAACCGTTCTAATAGCCTTTCTAATTCATTTTGCTCGTTGGTCATTTTTGGTCTCATATTATTTTACATACATACATTTAATTCTTTGTGTTCAGCAAGCCGGAGAGATTGACAACCTCTCTGTTTCGTTGGGGCAAAGTAGTTTGTTCGACTGTGCGCAGGTCCACGTCAATTATCGTAAACGGCGCCGTTGACACCTTTCCGAAGCCTTCTCCAAATCCTACTAGATTGATAATCTTGGTTTTGTAATCAAGGGAAAACTTGCTGCTAAATTACATCAAACCTTAGACTTGGGGTCTCCCAGCGAACGTGTTGTTTCACGTCATCAAGCAAGTTTTTTAGCGCCGTTGTCGGGGATTTGGAAGCTTCAGCGAGGGGAGTTTCGCACGTCCTTACACTCTATTTTGTTATTGTCTTGCTTAGTATATTTTTTATTAGTCTTGTTTTGCTTTTCGTTTGCTTTAAAACTCAAAAACACAAAAAAATTGAAAATTCCAGCAAGTAGTTTCTTTTTGTTTTTGCTGAGTTATCATGACTAGCTCTTCGGATATGTCATTTTTAGGAGAAATTCTCACGTTCGAACGAAAGTTGGGGAAAGTTTTAAGAATGCCTGGGAAAGAATTTCATATGCATATAAAAAGATCCAACCCAGGATTGAATTGAGTGTTCTCTTGAAATTTTTCTACTTCATGCTTTAGATGTTATGGTAGGAGAAACTTTTGTGGAATATTATGCAATGAAAGCTTTTAGAATTATAAATGGGTTGGCTATTTTTCCTATGATTGATAAAATTGATGGGGTGATTGAAAGACTGGATAAAATAGAGAAAAGTCTAAGTAATTTAGCAATGAGTAAAAGTGGGAACACTTTCGAAACCCAACAACCACTAGCCGAACCAAAAAGTGATTGGGAACCTTTTATTAGAATTGAAATTGATAATCAAAATTTCTTAGCTTATTGTGACATAGGTTCTACCATGTCCACCATGCCTAAAATGGTTTATGATAACTTGAAACTTAATAATATGATTGATTATCCCTTTTATCATTCTCATGCTGATGGTACTATCTCAAAAATCTTAGGGAGAGTTAATGTTCTTGTTATAATTCAAAATAAAGCTGTCCCAATAAACTTCGTAGTTTTATCTGGATCCCAAGGAAATATTGTTTTGGGTAGATCCTTCCTTAAAATTGATGGATGTTTTTATTAATGTTAAGTATGGATTTTTAAAACTCAATGCTCCAGTTAACCGTAGGATGTTCTTCCTAAACAAAGTAAAATATGAACTTATTGAGGGGAATGATGATTTTGATGATGCTAATATTGATAATACTTGACTTTTGCCATTGTGCCTAGCTAAAAGGCGTTAAAAAGTGCTTATGGGAGGCAACCCATTATTTTTACCTTCAGTTTGTTTTTGTTTTGTTGAGTTTTTGGGTATTGTTGCCTCTGTAGCAACTCCCTTGTATCATTTTTATTTTTGTTTTTGTGCCAAGAATAGCCTCTAATGGGAGGAAAGTAAATTTTTTGAGTTGCTGTCCAGAAACAGATTTCTGTCCGTCACCGTATGAAATTCTAAAACATCACAGAACGTGGTCTGTAGCTGAATTTTTTTGACAGCAAGCATCTGGGTTTTGTCTAACTTTCATTAGTTTTAAGTTTTCTGATTCGAGGTGTCCTAGTAGCCCGAAAAAAAATCATCTTTACGTTCTGTTCTCTTTTTAATAGATTCTGTCTTTGTTTTTGCATTGCTCCTTTTACGAGCAAAGTGGAGTTCTTTTATCCACGGAATATCACTTAAACCTTTGTGCTAGTAGCCAATGTTTAGGAACAAGTTTATGCAATTTGCCAAATGAGAACTAAAGGTGGATTATTTTGTTCGAAAACTAACTCCTCTAATCAGTTTGTGAGAAGTTTTGTGTGAAGGATGTTTTCAAGTGTTGAGAGAACAAGGTGATGAAAGAAGATCAAGAAGGGATTAAAGTTCAAGCTTGGGGAGGCTCCCCTGGACCTCCACTAAATATTCAAGAAGTCTCAAGCGTCTAAGCTTGTGGATGCCCAAGGCATCCCCTTCTCCATCGACAATTAATCAGGTCGATCCCATGAAACTATATTTTTATTCCTTTACATAATATGTGCTGTTCTTAGAGCGTCATTTGTGTTTTGCTTTCAGTTTCGTTTTGTTTTGTTTTGTTTTGTTTTGTTTGCTGGTCATTTTCAATAATGGATCCTTGCATTCTTGTGTGGGAGAGAGACACACTCCGATTTTTCATTATACACTCTTGTTCGTCACTTATATGTGTAGATTGTTTAGGAAGTGCTCTCTTGTGTTTCATGCGTATTTGCTTAGAGAGTTTTGTTCAAATAAGTTGATTGGTGTTTGTTTGAAAGGGAAACTATCATGTAGGAAGTGGTAAAAGAAAGAAGTTTACCTAATCTTGTAGGTCATTGTATTGAATAATTTGATGATTGTCAATTGTCTTGAGAGATGAATTAGATTAATTGTTTAAACTTGTGGATCATTTACTTAATAATGGAGTAGTGGAGAAATACCGTAAAGATTAAAATTATGACACTTGTTTTGATTGGTATTTTCTCAAAGTCTAGATATTCTTTTTGTAAAAACATGTTTGGTTGACAAGGAAGACAGTATGTGTGAGATCCTGGCTCAGGGCTTAATAGGATTGATAGAATACTCATATCAACAAGTTGCAACTTCTTTTCCGGAAGCTCATCTGGAAAGAACTCCGAGGTTAAGCGTGCTTGGCCCGGAGCACTCCAAGGATGGGTGACCGACCGGGAACTTGTTCCCGGGTGCGCACGAGTGAGGACAAAGTGCGCAGAAAAAACCAGTGTTGATCTGTGGGGCTAGTCTAGAGATCCTAGAGAGCTGCCAGGGGTGACAGGCCCGGCCCGGGGGTGGGCCGGGGTGTCACAAGTTGGTATCAGAGCAGGACTGCCTGTAGGAAACCCTTCTACTGGTCGACGTTGAGTCTAATGTTTGTGAAAATATTTTTAAACTAAAAATGAGTTGTGAAAACCATCTTAGGATTCTTTTTACTCCTTATCTGGTTACATTCTAATCTCGGAGCAATCTTATCTCGATTTGAGTTTAAAGTTTTACTCCTCGTGATCCTAAGTTTTTGAAGTAAGAGATGAGAAACGAGGGTGGGTTCTACCTTTAGTGTTATGTGTCCGGTTGCCCCCGCTGCGCCACAATCCGATATCAACTCAGATGCGCTACAATCCGATAGCAACTCAGAAGTTTACGAACCCTGTTACTCTTACCGAGTCTAATCACTGACTCCTTCTCTGGGTTTTAACCCAAGGACTTGAACAGAAGGTCCCGGATTGTGCCGGATAGTGTGGGTTGAATCACGTGGTTTCTTAGCCATTTGAATCTCACGCTACTGGTACATGATGCTGATCTTTGACCCAAGTTCCATCTTGTTGGTTCCTTGTTCGTTGTTGCCCAAAGTATTATCGTCCCTAGTCTGTGTACTTGAGTACGCTAATACTAATGTCTCAACCATACCGAGGTGGATACTAACTGCGTCCTTGTCAAATCTACAGAATGGCACAAAGTCCTCCGCTCCATCAAATCGAAGCCACCCCAGGAACCCACTCGACACCATTTGATCGGGAGGAATCCCATACATCTAAAGATCTGCCCAAGAAAATTAGTGAGGACCTCATCGAAGTCAGAGGACCGGACGCCAAGGCTATAGACAAACGCAGGTGTTACACTTGTAGGGAACGCGGACATCAGAGCCGGAAGTGCCCCCTTAAGTACACCGGAAAGAGAGGACCACCACAAGGAAAGGCGTGTAGTCAGTGCGGAAGGGGTGGACATCAGGCGAGTCAATGCCCGGGCAGTTGCCCGCACTGTTTCAACGCGCATCCACTTGGCAAGTGCCCAACCGCTAGCGCCACTTGCTACCTATGCGAAGGAAATGAGCATGTTCCGGCTAGGTGTTCTATGAAGTTCATAGTAGACGCAGTAAAGGATGCCCATGAGAAGATTGCTCAGGACGCCAGCCACGCGCCGAGAAAGACGCCCACCGGAACTTCTAGCCCATGTTGGAATTCGAAGCGCCGGAGGGTAGAAAAACAAGGAGCCAACACCACCCTTAGAAACATATCACAAGTTGTGCCTACGATCGGGAAGAACCCTTCGTAGGAAGAAGTCTGTCGGCCCAGTGAAAACCAGGGTGTCATGGGCCGGCCTGCCACAGCCCTCGAACGCTCCGCAGGAATTTCTGCTAAGGACCAGGCTTTCAGCCTGGCGAGCCTCGCGAGGCATTTTCCCTCACGAGGGCTTATTTGCTCGACTGAGCATTTCTGCTAAGGACCAAACGATCGGCCTGGAGGCCTCGAGAGGGACCTCTGCCTCGGGAAGGCCTCTCCTAGAAGATCTTCAGGCCCTGGCGCGTCTCCGCGCCACCCTCGGAGGTTTTCCCTCGCGAGAGTCAACGGCTACAGAACCTCGGCGAGGGTTCAGGCCTCGCGGGGTTCCTTCAAGTGGAAGCAAGCTCCTGCGCCGCTGCAGAGCGCACATGGGCTCTGCGCCCGCCGCAGAGTGACGCGCGCCTGCGCGTGATGACGAAGACGCCGCAGTTGCCATTCTCGTGTATAAAGTGGTCAAAGGAGCTGCGGCAAGCAAAGCGGACTCCAAGACTTGCCAAATTGGTGATAAAGCGGCCGGCCGCCGCTACGCTCCAACTGCGACGTCACCGTGGGGCGCGCCCCAAAGCTCTGCAGCGCCAGCCCACCGTCCTGGTTGGACGGTGGCTTTTTCTGCCAAGACGACGTGCTCCCTGCCATGGACCGTGTCCATGGACGCCCCCGACGCTGTGCGCTGTGCTCCAATTCGGCGGCATTGTGGTATCCCTTCCCGCCGGGAGTTTTCGGGGAAGAGGACCAAGCCCAGTATATAAGGAGCCAGTGTACGACCTAGGAGGGGGATCCCGCATTCACAACTCATTCCACAACCAAGGAGCTACGTCTGAGAAGAAGACGGAGCTCATTCCACCATAGTCCACCATAGCCACAGCAGTGCCCTCGGCAAGCACACTTGTACTGTGAACCTCTCCAAGCAGTGCAATACATCTTAGCAGGACGTAGGGCTTTTACACCTCACGGTGGGCCTGAACCTGGGTAGCGGCTCGTGTTACCTCTCTGTCGTGATGTTCCTCACCGAGCTCGACGAGCACCGTCGCCGAGGTTGTTGAGGATTTGTTTGACGTTGTGTTCAGCCCCTTACTCGTTTCCTGGCACTTGAGAGACACCCCTAGTTCCTGGGACTAGTCTCCGACATTTGGCGCGCCAGGTAGGGGGCTGAGGCGCGTCTTCAACTTCTTCAACCTCTCCGCGCCATGACTGACACGCGAGCTGCGCGTCTCGCGCGACGGACGTCCGGCAGGGCCAACACCGAGCCCGCCGCCAACCACAACCCGCGTGGTCGCCCACGCGCCAACCGCGCTTCAGAGCGCAACGCCGAGCCGCGCGTCGAGCACCCTGAGGACGACGGCGGCAACGGCAGCGGCAACGACGGCGGCATCGACGGCGAGGACGAGGGAGCTTCCTCCTTGCACCCATCCAGGCGCGAGAGCGCCTCCACGATGGGCCGAGCAGCGCCCAGTCCAGCCACCGCGCTGCTGATGGCGCAAGAGCTGCTGCGCTACCGTCCCACGCAGGCGGGCCATGACAACTGGCTGGGCGTCTCGAGGAGCTCATCAACGCCGCCGCCGTTCCTGCCGCCACCACTGCAGCACCAGCACCCTCCCGCTCGCTGGTGCGCCACTCCGGACGCGAGGGGAACATAGCGCACGGCGCTCCTCCTCCCCCTCCGCCTCCGCCACCTCCTCCAGCTGCAGCTCCGGCAGCAAACCACCGCGCCGCGTCGCACGCATCCTCGCCGCACGACTGCCAGATCGTGCAGCGGACTCCGGCGGACGCCCGCGTGGAGATCGAGCGCCAGAGGGACCGCCACAACCGCGTCGTGCAGGAGATCGCCGCTGCAGGTCGCCAGAACCGCGGCGTACTCGCTGGTGGCGCCGTGACGTACGCCACGGGCTGCACCGCCTTCACCCGCAACCTGCGCCGTGTCGTCTGGCCTGTGAAGTTCAAGCCAGACCTCCCTCCACGCTACGACGGCAGGACCAACCCTCTGGAGTTCCTGCAGCTCTACACCGTCTCCATCCAAGCTGCAGGAGGCGACGACAAGGTGATGGCCAACTGGCTCTCCATGGCGCTCAAGGACTCCGCGCTCTCGTGGCTCATGAACCTCCCCGAGAACACCATCGACACGTGGGAGGACCTCTGCAAGGTCTTCGTCGCCAACTTCAAGGGCACCTACGAACGCGCGCTCACCTACAACGACCTTCGCGCGGTGCGCCAGAAGCCTGACGAGACCCTCCGCAGATACATCCAGCGCTTCAGCCAGGTCCGCAACAAGATTCCGAACATCCCGGACTCGCACGTCATCTCCGCCTTCAGGGAGGGCGTCACGAACCACAGGATGCTCGAGAAGCTCGGCATCCACGACACCCTCTCCTCTGTGGTGAAGCTCTTTGATCTGGCTGACAAGTGCGCCAAGGCTGAAGAGGGCCTCCTCTTCGTCAAGAAGGAAGTGGAGGAGGACCCTCCAGAGGGGTCCAGGAGCAAGAAGAAGCCTGCGAGAAGCGCAAGACCACCGCCATCCTCGCGGCAGAGCCTGACGCAAAGCAGCCTCGCGAGGCCTCTCCGGCGGCTGAAGAGAAAAAGGCGGACAATCGCCCATACTGCATCTACCACAACAGGCACAACCACGCCACTGAAGACTGCTGGGAGCTCAAGCAGCTCAGCAAGGAGCGGGAGAAGAACCAGGGCCGCGGCGGCCGCGGCGGAGGCCGTGGTGGCCGCGGAGGTGGACGCCACAACTTCCAGCACAGGGCTCGGGGGAACAACGCTGGGCAAAACGGCAACCTCCCCGACGAGAACCCTGGGGGCTACCAGGCCCCTCAGGGGGCAATAGCCTGCATCCTCGGCGGGTCCCAAGCGCCCAAGTCCAACAACCACTTCAAGCAATTCTCTCGCGAGGTCAGCGCAGCGCTTCCAGGGCTTGAGGCTTCCCAGCCCCTCAAGTGGTCACAGTACACCATCGCCTTCGACTCCAAGGACCACCCCAAGTCGACCAAGGCAGTAGGCACCATCCCACTGGTGTGCACCCCCATCATCAACAACATCGCCGTCGCCAAGACGCTTATAGATGGGGGTGCGGGCTTGAACGTCATCTCTGTCGAGACCTTCGAGCAGCTTCAAGTGCCCTACGAGTGGCTCATGCCCTCTAGGCCCTTCACGGGGGTGACAAGTGGCTCTACCACACCTCTGGGGCAGGTGAGGCTCGCGGTCACCTTCGGCACGCCGCAGAACTACCGCACCGAGCAGATCGACTTCGACGTCGCGCACATTGGCCTGCCCTACAACGCCATCCTCGGCTACCCCGCCCTCGCGAAGTTCATGGCCGTCACTCACCATGCGTACAACATCGTCAAGCTTCCAGGCAGCGGCGGCACCATCGCCATCCACGGTCAAGTCCAGGACGCAATGCGCTCTGTCGAGACCGCCTACAAGGCCGCTGCCGTGGCATTCCCCGCTGATGAGGACATGGAGCCCCTCGAGAGGCCCGCGAAGAAGAAGCAGCTGTTCTCACAGGAGCAGGCAGCCACGAAGAAGGTGTCACTGGACGCCAGCGGCTCGGGGGCTAGCGTCACCATAGGCGCTGGCTTGCCTCCCAAATAGGAAAGCGCGCTCGTCGCCTTCCTCAGGGCAAACTCTGACATGTTCGCATGGACACCGTCAGAGATGTCCGGAGTACCGAGGGAGGTGATCGAGCACCACTTAGCCGTGTGTCCAAACGCACGCCCCGTGAAGCAGAAAGCACGGCGCCAGGCGCCAGAGAAGCAAGAGTTCATCATCAAGGAAGTAGAGAAGTTAAAAGAAGCGCACATCATCAGAGAAGTTCCACACCCCACATGGCTCTCCAACACGGTGGTCGTTCCCAAGCACACCGGGGGCGGCAGGCTCTGCATCGACTACACCGACCTCAACAAGGCCTGCCCCAAGGACCCGTACCCCATGCCTCGGATAGACCAGATCGTGGACTCCACCGCCGGCTGCGACCTCCTCTGTTTTCTGGATGCCTTCTCAGGCTACCACCAGATCAAGATGGCGAAGGAGGATGAGGAGAAGACAGCATTCCTCACCCCTTGTGGTGTGTATTGCTACGTCTGCATGCCCTTTGGCCTGAAGAACGCCGGCGCCACCTTCCAGAGGCTCATGAGGAAGGCCTTGGGGGCTCAGATGGGAAGAAATGCAGAAGCCTACGTCGACGACATCGTGGTCAAGACTCGCGAGAGCACACCCTCATGGAGGACCTCGAGGAGACCTTTGCCAGCCTGCGCAAAGTAAGCATCAAGCTGAACCCCGCCAAGTGCGTCTTCGGGGTACCGTCAGGCAAACTCCTCGGGTTCCTAGTGTCTCACCGCGGCATAGAAGCGAATCCTGACAAGATCAAAGCCATAGAAGAGATGCAGCCACCTCGTCGCCTTAAGGACATGCAGCGCCTCGCGGGATGCATGGCCAGCCTCGGCCGTTTCATCTCCAAGTTCGGCGAGAGGGCGCTGCCATTTTTCAAGCTCATGAAGCGGTCTGGCACGTTCAAGTGGACGCCTGAGGCGGACAAGGCATTTGAAGACCTGAAGAAGTACTTGGCTAGCCCACCTGTCATGGTTGCCCCAAGCCCGGCGAGCATCTGAAGCTGTACCTATCAGCCACTCCACAAACAGTGAGCGCAGCCTTGGTGGCAGAAAGGGAAGAGCCAGTCCTCGCCAAGAAGGACACCGCCACGCCAAGCCCAGATCCCCCCGACAAGGAAACATCCTCTTCAGGCCCTGAGCCCCATGCCGAGCCCGCAACCAGAAGGCACCCTCGTCGAGGGTCCACCTCTCGAGAGGCTCGACAAGGCTCCCGAGGAACCCAGCGCTGCGTCACCATCGACAGCCCTCGTCGAGCATCCCGTCTACTTCGTCAGCACTGTGCTGCGAGATGCTCGCGAGCGGTACACTATGCAGCAGAAGCTCCTCCTCGCGCTCCTCATCGCTTCCAGGAAGCTGCGTCACATCATTCCCTCTGGAGCAGATCCTGCGCAATCCAAACGCCACTGACCGCGTCGCAGGGTGGAACATTGAGCTGCAACCTTTTGGCCTGCGCTTCGACACCACCAGGGTCATCAAGGGGAGAGCATTGGCTGACTTCGTCGCCGAGTGGACAGACACGCAGCAAGAAGAGCCTCATGAGGCAGAATCCACGCCAGCAGGAGACACGGTGCCAAGCCACTGGACCATGCACTTCGACGGAGCATTCGCATGCCAGAACGCTGGGGCTGGCGTCGTCCTGACCTCACCCAAGGGCGACAAGCTCTACTACGCCGTCCAGCTGTGCTTCACGACAGACAAGGTCTCCAACAACATCGCCGAGTACGAGGGCCTCCTCGCCGGGCTCAGAGCCGCAATCGCCCTCGGCATCAAGCGCTTACTCATCAAGGGCGACTCCCAGCTCCTCGTCAACTTCTCCAACAAGAGCTACACGCCTAAGGACGGCCATATGGCCGCTTACCTCGAGGAGGTCCGCAAGCTCGAGAAACACTTCAAGGGGATGGAGCTCAGGCACATCCCACGAAGGGAGAACCAGGAGGCCGACGACATCGCCAGGCGAGCATCACGCAGAGAAGCCCAGCAGGCGGGCGTGTTCGAGGAGAGGCTCACCAGGGCATCGGTGAAACAGCCAAAAGAAGCCGTTGAAATGAACATGGACGAAGAGCTCCCACCACCACCAACATCTGGAGCACCAGGCTGCGGTCCACCCACAGGGGAACGCCTGCTGCTGGCCATGACACACCAAGAGACGGGCTGGATCGATGAGCTCAAGGAGTACCTCAGGGACGGAGTCCTCCCTGAAGAGGACGCAGAAGCAGAGAGAGTTGCTCGCCAGGCCAAGTCATACTGCCTTCACGAGGGAGACCTGTACCGCAAGCGTCCAAATGGAGTTGCACTAAAATGCGTCCCCCCTGAAGAAGGCCGCCAGCTGATCAAGGACATACACAGTGGAGAATGTGGCCACCACTCATCATCACGCACCCTCGCAGGGAAAGTCTTCAGGAGTGGTTCTATTGGCCCTCAGTGCTTCAAGATGCAACCATCGTCCAGCTGCGAGGCATGCCAGTTCCACGCCAAGCAAGTCCACCAGCCGCGCTGGGGCTCCAGACCATCCCCTCTCCTGGCCCTTCGCGGTCTGGGGGCTGGACATCCTGGGACCTTTCCCACGCTCCAGCGGGGGCTACCGCTACCTCTACGTCGCCATCGACAAGTTCACCAAATGGGCGGAGGTTGAAGCGGTGCGCACCATCCCGGCGAGATCAGCGGTGAAATTCATCAGAGGCCTGGCCTGTCGCTTCGGCGTGCCAAATCGCATCATCACCGACAACGGCTCGCAGTTCACCAGCGGCATCTTCAGGGCCTACTGCGAGAGTCTCGGCACACGGCTCTGCTTCGCCTCGGTGGCTCATCCACGAAGCAACGGGCAGCTGAGCGGGCGAACGCAGAAGTGCTCAAGGCCTCAAGACAAGAAGCTTCAATCGCCTCAAGGCCCACGGCAAGAACTGGATTGAAGAGCTCCCCTCCGTGCTCTGGTCCATCCGCACCACCGCCACGAAGCCCACTGGAGAAACGCCGTTCGCTCTCGTCTATGGCGCTGAAGCAGTCCTCCCCACCGAGATCAAGCATGGGTCCCCACGGATCCTTGCTTTCAACGAGGACAACCAAGAGGAGCTCCACAACGACGACTTGCTGCTGCTCGATGGACTACGTCGCCGTGCCGCCCTCCGAGCGGCAAAGTACCAGCAAGACCTGCGCCGCTACCACAGCCGCCACATACGGCCGCGCACCCTCGAGACAGGCGATCTCGTCCTCAGGAGGATCCTCTCCAGAGAAGGCCTCCACAAGCTCTCACCCATGTGGGAAGGCCCCTACAGGGTCGCGCACATCGCCAGGCCTGGCGCGGTGCGGCTCGAGACGGAAGACGGCGATCCGATCAAAAATCCATGGAACATCGAGCACCTACGCAAGTTCTACCCGTGATCACGTCGCGGCAGGCATTTTTTGTCTCAAGAGGGAAGCACGCGTCTTCACCTCCCAGCTTCACCAAGCTTTCCCTTCACGAGGGCCATCTCCACTGAGAGTTTCCTACAACGCGTTGCCACGGGCCGCGGGAAGCCTCAGCCACTCCATGTGGAACCCCATGCCCAGACATGGCGGACTTTGTCTTGGCCTCGCCAAGTGTAATGAACAATTTCAGGTCATCATGAACCTATTGCGCTTCGGCGCCGTTATGTAATATTGCTTGGTGAGTTTGCTTTCTTACATTTCATTCGCGCTCACATTTTTCCCCATGCGCACCTCGCGAGCGGGGGCTGAGCACGGTGCCTGTGTCTCGGGAGCATCCCAGCAGCGTCGTAAAATCCAAAGGATCCGAGCTCTAACTCGTGGCTCTCCGCCCACGACCGTTATCTCACCAAAGAGCTCTGACTCGTGGGTTAGCTCCCATGCACGTCACCTCACCAAGGACCTTGGTGCTTATTCTCCTCGTGAGATACCCATGAGGAAATCTATGAGCGCGCATGAGTTGTACAACTATGCTTTGCTTGTGGGTTCGCTCTCTCTCTCTCTCCAACACAGGGAACAAGACGCCTTGCAGGGCTCCAAAAGCTCCAAGCCAGTCTCAGGCAGCCTCGAGAGGGAGAACACCTCACCAGGAACACAACACCCTCTACAAAGCAGGCGTCTCGCCAGAGCTAAGTCCAGAACTTACGCCTCATGAGCTCTTTTTCCCTCTCGCTGGTTTTGTCGCCCCTCGAGCCTCTCTTTTCTCTCTTACGCCTCATGGGCTGCTTGCACGTCAAAGGGGAGCCCCTGAGCATCGCGCCTCGAGGGCTCTTACCTCTCTAAGCCTTACGCACCCCCCGGCCTTGTCGAGCCCTGACTCCGGCATACCGAAGCGGCGGTGCTATTTGCGCTAAGAGCAGGGTCCTAACGACGTAGAGCGAAAAAGACATGAGGGAACAGATAAAAGGCCTCCCGAGGGGCACTCACACTTGCACAAAGTTAAAGTGTCTTTACAAACCAGCACGAAATAAAAGTGACAATCTTAAGATAACTGTGCCCTTGGCACATCTCTCTACAGGGGCAACCTAAGCAGCGGGGTTGTCGTCGTCGCCGTCGACGTCCTCGTCGTCCACCTCCTCAGCACCAGCCTCGTCGTCGCTCTCCTCAACCTCGACCCTCTTGAAGCGTTGAGTGTACTTCTCCACGTCGTCCCACACCGAGGCGTCCAGCTTCTCGGCGAGCTCCTTCTCCAGAGGCTCCATCACAGACGCGAAATCGAAGCCGGGGTGGAGGTGTGCAAGGTTGGCGAAGACTTGGCCGATCGCGACGCCAAGGAGCTCGCGGCTCTCGGTGTCGACCAAGTCGTCGAGGTTCGTCACGACCTCTTCAAACTTGGTGAGGAGCTGCTCGAAGAAGCCAAGGTAGACGGCGACGTCCTGGTTCCCCTCGCAGAGAGCCTGGGGGCTTCGGTCCCCAGGCGGCCCGCGACGGCGCGCGCGCGCCTCACCAAGGAAGCAAACATGCGCTCCCGCTGGCGCGACAAGACCTGCGCAGTCAGAGCGCTCCGCCGAGCTTCCTCGACGAGTTCCACAACAGGCCCCACCTGCTGCTGCATCTCGTTCATGTCCTGCGTCAAGGAGGCAAGGTCCTGCTCCGCGTGCTTCCGAGCCTCCACAGCGTCATGAAGGCGGGAGTCGAATCGCTGCTTCTGAGCCTCAAGCTCCCTGATGCGGGCCTCGAGCTCGTTGCGTCTCTTCGTGAAGCGCGCCTCCTGCTTCTTGGCCTTGTCCGCGAAGTCCTTCCTGCAATTGTCGCGGAAGAGCTGCTCCTTGGTCGCGGACTCCGCCGCCAGCTGCTCCTCCTTCTTGCGGAGGTTCTCGTTGGTCAGCGCGAGGCGCTTCTGGTAGAACGCCTCGTCTTGAGTGACTTTGCTCTCGCGAGACTCCAGGTGCTCCCGCTGCGCGGACTGATCCTTCTCGATCTGTTCGACCTGTTCCTCGCGCTTGCGCAGCTCGGTCTCGCGGGCATCAAGTTCTGCCCCGCGCTGCACCATCTGGTTCTCACGGACACGCAGGTCCTCGCGGAGCTTCTCCAGGCCTTGCCGCACGGTCTCCGACTCGGCAATGATTCCCGCCTCGCGGTCTAGGAGCTCCTTGTGCTTGGTGGAGACCGCCGCCTCGCGCGCCGCCAGCTCCTGATGCTTGGCCTCCGTCTCCGCCTCGAGAGCCTCGCGCTTAGCGCTCAGGACCGCAAGGGTCTCCTCGACCTCGCGGACCACGCTGAGGCGGATCTCTTCAGCAGAGCGCAGCGCCGCCTCGCGTTGCGCCTGGGCTGCCTCGTCCTTCCGGCGGCAGCGCTCCACGGTCTCCTGGAGGCAAGCCCAGCCCCGCGCAAGCTCGGCGACCTCCTCCGCCCTGGTGCGGTCTTCCTCAGCGAGCTGGGCCTCGAGCCCATCGAGCACCTCCCTCGCCGAGCGAAGGACGGCCTCTCGGCGAGCGCGACAGGGCGCCGACCCAGCAAGGCTAGGGCCCACGATTCTCCAGAGGGCCTGGAAGCGCCAGCGCCTGCTGAGGACTCCGGGGCATCGCGCCTTGGGCTCTGGGTGACCTCGAGGCGCGCCTGGGGGCTCTGCTGGGAGCCTCCCTCTTCTTCCGTGCAAGGGGCCTTCTGGGGGCTCTGGCGAGAGCCCCCCTCGCCTTCTGCGCTGGGAGCCTTCTGGGGGCTCGAGGCGCCCCCACCGTCAGCTCCGCCATTTCCCTGCCCCTGGGGAGCACTCTCCTCCTCCTCAGGAGCAGGGTTGGCCTTCTCTGCTGAGGCCGTCCCCGCGGCAGCCTCAGCGCCCACCGTAGGCCCTCCAAGGCCCGAGCTCGGTGGAGGCGACGGCACCGTGGTGTCCTCCATGTCGACGTCAGTGCGTCTCTGCAGACGCAGCTGTTCCCGCCGTGCCCTCCTTCGCCGGCGGCGTGGTCCTTGCCGCGTCCACCTCCGGCGTCTTCTCTTGCTGCGCGGGAGAGGCATCAGGCCGCGAAGGCGGCGGCGTCGTCACTCAGCCTCCTCCTCCCTCTCCTCGTGGCGCTCCTCCGCCCCAGGAGGTGGCGTCGCAGCCTCGGGAGAGGAAGCGGTGGCCTCGTGGTGCACCTCTTCAGTTGTGGGCGTCGCGGACGCCGCGGCAGAGCCGGAGATCTCTCCAAGTCTCCGGAGCCTCCGCCTCTTTGGCTCCTCGGTGCGTCTGGAGAGAAAAGACTCAGAAACCCTCGAGAGGCATACACCAAGAACAACATCAAACAGGAAAGGGAGTACAAAAACTTACGCCGCGGTGTCGACCCACTTCCTCTTCTTCCGCTTCGCGGGCGGAGCACTGGGCCCCGCGCTCGTCCGTGCCTCTGTCTCCTCCTGGGCCCCGGCGTTCCTGTCGTGGATCGCCTTGGAGCGAGGCTCGCAGTGGCCCGACGAAGCATCGTCATCGTCGCTATCCTCCTCCCCCTCAACACGCCGCGAGGGGGCAACCACGAACTCGTCGCCGCTGCCTGAGGAGACTCGTGGACCTCAGCTTCAGGCGCCGCACTCTTCGAGGCGCTCGAATTCCCCGCCGAGGAAGCGGTCTCCCGAGGCGCCGGTCGCGCCCGCATCGGACTCTGCGGGCGTCTCCGTCGTCTCCTCATCGCCCTCAACTGGCGCCCCCTGCGCCAGACTCCGGGTCCTCGCGAGGCCCAACGTGCCCCTTAGGCACCAGGCCCCACTGTCGAACTTCGGCATCGCCTGCACATGCGAGACGCGGCGCCCGAGATCGATCCGATGAAGCGGCACAGTCTGGTCAGTGGGCACGGGGATGTCTGGAGACGTGAAGAGAGTCTCCATGAGGGCGTGCAATTCCTCCTTCGTAGAGGGTAGCGCTCAGGCGCATCTTGTCCCTCTGGTTGGAGTACAGCCACATCGCGTCCGCGTGCCTCTGGAGCGGAGCGATGCGGCGCCTCACGAAGTCCTTGGCCACCATCTGCCCGGTGAGGCCGGCCTCGCGGAGGTCCCTCAAGCGCCTCACCACAGGGCCAAGCGTCGCGCCCTTGAGCCCTTTGGAGGCCCAGCTCGCCCTCTTCGTCGGAGGCGCTTCAGGCAGCTCGAAGAAGGCGCTCTGGCTCCCGAACTGCATGAGGAACCAGCGCTTGCGGAAGTCCTCCACCTTCTTCGTCACGCTGGTCACGATGTCTCGCCGTTCGCGCGATGGGGATGTAGACGCCCTTCATGCCGTCGGTGATGCGGAAGGACACGCACCCTGACCGCTCCTTGTTCGCCGTGAACCGGAGCGCGTAGAAGCTGCGGAAGAGGTCCACCGAAGGCGGAATGCCGATGTACGCCTCGCAGAGGTAGGCGAAGATGGCGAGGACGAGGATGGAGTTGGGGTGGAGATGGAGAACCTGGATCTGGTAGCGCTCCAGGACCGCCAGGAAGAAATCGGAGAAGGGAGGAACGAGCCCGGCGAAGAGAGAGTGCATGAAGATGGGGTAGAAGCTGCCGTGGGAGTTGCCCGCGCGCTTGAGCACGGTGGCGCCGTGCTCGTTGGTCTTCGAAGCCGCCATGTGGCGCACCTTGTCCAGCTGCGCCTCCGTCTCGAAGCGGGAGCCGCTCAGAGCCGGCTCGAAGTCGCCGTCCCGCTGCGCCTCAGCGGACGCGCCGCCTGCGCCACTGCCTTGCCCTTCGAAGCAGCGGTGGCTTTCTTGGGCGCCATTGCAGCAAGGTCGCGAAGGAGGAGATTGGGGATTGAGCGCTGGGAGGAAGGAGATGAAAGGGGAACGAATGAAGTATGGCCGCCTGCGCCGAGCTCTTCGCCTTATATCGGCTCATCGAGCCGTTACAGGGACGTGGCGGGACCCACCACCACGCCCGTTACTTCAGAGGAGATCGTGGGATCGTGCCCGGCCAGCGCTCCACGTGTCTCGGGCTTCGCAGGCTTCTTTGGGCCCACGACGATTCGCCTCCGCCTGAGGAGCTCCAACGTGCCCATCGCGGGCCCGGGGGCTACTGTCGGCCCAGTGAAAACCAGGGTGTCATGGGCCGGCCTGCCACAGCCCTCGAACGCTCCGCAGGAATTTCTGCTAAGGACCAGGCTTCAGCCTGGCGAGCCTCGCGAGGCATTTTCCCTCGCGAGGGCTTATTTGCTCGACTGAGCATTTCTGCTAAGGACCAAACGATCGGCCTGGAGGCCTCGAGAGGGACCTCTGCCTCGGGAAGGCCTCTCCTAGAAGATCTTCAGGCCCTGGCGCGTCTCCGCGCCACCCTCGGGAGGTTTTCCCTCGCGAGAAGTCAACGGCTACAGAACCTCGGCGAGGGTTCAGGCCTCGCGGGGTTCCTTCAAGTGGAAGCAAGCTCCTGCGCCGCTGCAGAGCGCACATGGGCTCTGCGCCCGCCGCAGAGTGACGCGCGCGCCTGCGCGTGATGACGAAGACGCCGCAGTTGCCATTCTCGTGTATAAAGTGGTCAAAGGAGCTGCGGCAAGCAAAGCGGACTCCAAGACTTGCCAAATTGGTGATAAAGCGGCCGGCCGCCGCTACGCTCCAACTGCGACGTCACGTGGGGCGCGCCCCAAAGCTCTGCAGCGCCAGCCCACCGTCCTGGTTGGACGGTGGCTTTTTCTGCCAAGACGACGTGCTCCCTGCCATGGACCGTGTCCATGGACGCCCCCGCGCTGTGCGCTGTGCTCCAATTCGGCGGCATTGTGGTATCCCTTCCCGCCGGAGTTTTCGGGGAAGAGGACCAAGCCCAGTATATAAGGAGCCAGTGTACGACCTAGGAGGGGGATCCCGCATTCGACAACTCATTCCACAACCAAGGAGCTGTCTGAGAAGAAGACAGAGCTCATTCCACCATAGTCCACCATAGCCACAGCAGTGCCCTCGGCAAGCACACTTGTACTGTGAACCTCTCCAAGCAGTGCAATACATCTTAGCAGGACGTAGGGCTTTTACACCTCGCGGTGGGCCTGAACCTGGGTAGCGGCTCGTGTTACCTCTCTGCGTGATGTTCCTCACCGAGCTCGACGAGCACCGTCGCCGAGGTTGTTGAGGATTTGTTTGACGTTGTGTTCAGCCCCTTACTCGTTTCCTGGCACTTGAGAGACACCCCTAGTTCCTGGGACTAGTCTCCGACAAAGTCTCTTAGAAGCGCTCCACACCCAACAAAGTTTCAATCCGGCACCTCAGGCCATGGTGACTCCTAGGCAGACCCTAGAAGAAGTATGGGTCCTATTTAGTGAACAGTATTTGGGTTCAATGTAAGATCCTTCACTCGTAATAAATCCTTTCTAGACTCTTAAAGAAGGGAGATGCTAACATGACTAACACGAGCCTTACCCATATAGTTTAATTCTTGGAATTACAAGAATACCACACTAACGGATCATATCTAGCTTAAGCTTAACACCTGACCGAAGTCGTGATAGTACTAACTCATCGTTCCGGGTGGCGAGCCTTGACAGAAACTAGGACTTAAGGAGACCAATGTGTATTGTCGCGAGTAACGAGTAGGTGCAGATGTCCTCTGACAAGTTGCAAATACGCGAGCTCCGCAATCTCGTTCCTCCTTTGGAGTTGGACATTCTAGTCTAGCTCTTGGGTTCTAGCAAATGTAATCTGTTGATAATCCCGTGTGGTTGGTGATTGTCAAGAAGCTTGTTCCCGATGTCTGGAAACTCAAGAAGTGTTCCCAATTACTAACGTTCCTGGAGTTTCTACTGTTCTCTTGGTCCATCTTCCCGAATCCTTCTCCTGTGAGCTGGAATGTTCCTTCGCAAGGAAGGTCCTACTCAAGATGTCTGATAGAGGTTACCTCTTCATCCGGTGGAATCTTGTTCTACATTCTCCCTCAGAGACTTAAGGCCGTGTGCAAAGTTCATATTCTGAATCCTTGAGAAACAGTTGTCTACCAACTGGAAACTCCTTATCAATCTCCCGTCAAACGCATGTGTCTCCTAACTGTCAAATCAAGGGATGCTTGAAGCCTCATCCTAAGTTTTACTAGGAGGTACTCGGTCGTTGTATCTTCACCAAGATCCATCCTCCTGGTGAGGTTTCCTTCTTTCCTATGGTGTACTTTGGTAGTGACCTCGAAGTGAAGCCGATGAAGATCTTCAGGACGCGCTGAATCATTCTAACCGAGAAGATCGTTGAAGACCGTCGTAATCTTTTCCTCTTTCCTACTCTAAGAATCTCGGGACGAGATTCCTGTAAGGGGGGTAGATCTTTAGATGAGGTCTAATGGTTATGCTCAATGTATATTTGTGGTCATTCGTGTATTGGGTTGATGATATGTGTTTGCTTGATACCATGCTAAGCCAAAAATCTGTACTGAGACGGAATGCTTCTCTTGCATCCAAATCCTTGAGCCAAATATCCTTGCCATTTGTGTCCACCATACCTAAATACATGTGGTATTTCCTAGCCACTCCAAGTAAATTTTTCGTGTGCTACCTTTAAAATTTCAAAAAGTTATTACTCCTGTTTTGTGCCACTGTTTTTAGCTCATGAGGACGTAGTAGCTGGGTTTATCATCTTCCATGCCAAATAATGTTTATATGACTTGCATGCTTCATCTGCTCGTCAAAAATTTGCACATTGCTGGTTAGTCCAATATCAGAAATAAAATAATAAGGCACTCCTCCATGGATATGTGATTGATGGAAGGCACCCGAGGATTCGGTTAGCCATGGCTTGTATAAGCAAAGGTGGGGAGGAGTGTCAAAAAATATATATATATATAAAGTATGATATCTCGGAACCGCTCTTAAAACTTATGTTGGTATGGAAGATGTTAAGACCGCATTGCTAGTCGTTGACAAGGACAAACACACACTTAAAAAAGAAATATTTTTATGTCTCTATATGCTTTCAAAAACAAAAAGCTCTAGCACACGATTATCTCTGCTTCCTCTGCGAAGGGCCTTTCTTTTACTTTTATGTTGAGTCAGTTTTCCTTTCCAATCTTTATCTCTCAAACAAACGCACAGTATTAATTTTGGTGCAAGTTTACTACATTTTATCTTTACGTTTAACTGTGAAAACTTTTGTATTGACATTATCCAGTGATAAGTATGTTACAAGTTGAAGCTTTTGCTGAAAATTTAAATCTTCCTCTGTGTTGGTTGAACACCTTTTTCAAAAGTATATTGCTTTGTGAGCTATCAAGTATGATGAGTTTTATAATTTTCAAGTCTCCAAAGTACTATCCATGAAAAGTTCTTACTTAGATGTTATACATGGTATAATTATTGTTTACTTCATTTCAAACTATAGACCATTGTCTTGGATCACTTTCATTCAGTTCATGTGCTTTACAATATATTTGATCAAGATTGTGTTAGAAGCATGTCACCACAAAAATTATCTTGTTATCATTTACCTGCTCGTTTGGGGATGCTGATACGTCTCAAACGTATCTATAATTTTTTATTATTCCATGGTTGTTATATAACATTGCCACATGTTTTTATAATATTTTTATATCATTTTGTCATATTTTATGGAACTAACCTATTGACAAGATGCCAGTGCCAGTTCCTATTTTCTGCTTTCTTTTTTGTTTCAGAAAAGCTAGTCGGGGAAGTTTCTCTGAATCGCCTGAAAATTTAATGGAATTATTTTTACATGGAAACAAAGACTACGCCCGAAGGAGACCTGCAAGGGGGCCACAGACAGACACCCCAGGCGCGGTCAAAGGGTTGACACGCATGGGGCCCACCTGGCGACCTCGGGCATCTCCCGAGTTGCCCTATCGCCTATAAATTGCCTTCGTCCCAAAACCTCGATACACAATCATATTTTCAGAAAAGTTCCGAGGCCGCCGCCGTCGCCAACCCTAGATCGGGAGGGTCCTGAAGCTCTTCCCAACACCCTGTCGGAGGGGGAGATCGTCACCGAGGCATCTACACCACCATGCCTGCCTCCGGAGTGATGCGTGAGTAGTCCACCACGGGACTACGGGTCCATGGCAGTAGCTAGATGGTTGTTTCTTCTCCTCTGTGCTCCATTGTGTAGATCTTATGAGCTGCCTACATGATTAAGATCATCTTTATGTAATGCTACATGTTGTGTTTGCGGGATCCGATGAATTATGGAGTCATGACATTATTGTTCAGATTGTTTATCATATGTTTTATTTATGATCTTGCATGCTCTCCGATGCTTGTGGATGATTTGGCCAAAGTAATTGCTAGTATCTTAGAGAGGGTTTTATGCTAGATAGTGGGTTCATGCCTCTCTTGTCTGAGCTCGAGTTGACAGAAACGATTAAGATTTGAGATGTGCTGTTGCTACTAGGGATAAAACAACGGTGTTTATTGCTTTATGTTGTTTACATTGCTTACATTACGCATCATGTTTATTGCAATTATCTGTTGCTTGCAACTTAATACTTCCGGGTGACAGGCTGGATAGCGATCCCGGGGTGGATTATTAGTCATAGATGCAGTTGGATAACGGTCTATGTATTTTGTCGTAATGCCCATATTAAATGAAACGGTGAACTTTGTGTCATGATAGTATTGTGTTGCGCCCATGTTTGTCAATTACCTCATTGTAATTTGTTTACCCAACATGTTTATCTTTTGGAGAGACGCACTAGTGAACTGTGGACCCCGGTCCTATTTTCCTGTATTGTTTACAACCGTTCTAATAGACTTTCTAAGTCATTTTGCTCGCTGGTCATTTTTGCTCTCATATTATTTACACACATACATTTAATTCTTTGTGTTCAGCAAGCCGGAGAGATTGACAACCTCTCTATTTCGTTGGGAGCAAAGTAGTTTGTTCGACTATGCGCAGGTCCACGTCAATTATCGTAAACGGCGCCGTTGACACATTTCCGAAGCCTTCTCCAAATCCTACTGGATTGATAACCTTGGTTTTGTAATCAAGGGAAAACTCTGCTAAATTACATCAAATCTTACACTTGGGGTCTCCCAGCGAACGTGTTGTTCCACGTCATCATCCACCTCGGCTGCCTTCGGACTTCGTCTTCGTTTCGGTGAAAAACTTGTCCCCGTAAATTTTCGTCCAATTCTGAGAATATGTCCTTACTAGGTTTTCTGAAACAAAAAGACAGCAGAAAACAAGAATGGCAGTGTGGCATCTTGTTAATATGTGAGTTCCAGAAATGCATAAAAATGATATATAATGTAAATAAAACATGTAGCATTTGTTATAAAACAGCATGGAACATCAAAAATTATAGATACGTTTGAGACGTATCAGTGAGCAACTGGGTTAGATGCCCCCATAGTTCCATTGGAGAGCTTTCATACACTTATATCTCTATGTGCATGCGTTGTATGACAATCACTACTCCTTGCACAACTTCGATTATAAGACTTCCTCTTGTCTAGTGATCACTTATAGCTTTGTGAGATTTTCTTCCATTGACCTTCCAAACCCCCCATAATGTTCTCTTAGCCATAACATCCTGGTGCTAATACCAAATGCTCTCGCTCATCTGTTGAGTTAAACTTCGAAACGGCTGATGCATGACGTTCATGTTTCTATTACTTGACTGATCTTTTCTATGTTGTGAAAAATTGCTTGATGCTTGAATAGAAGGATATATACTTCTGCATTGGATACTTAAATAATCTCTAATAAACTTTGTTCGGTTTCATGTCTCCAAAGCATCATTCATTAAAGGATTTTGACTTGTTTAACCATCATGTTTATTCATTGTTTGCTTAATATCAATTATAGATATTTGCATTGAATGATTTGATCTCAGTTCACATGCTTTACATTACTATTTGATCAAGATTGTGTTGGTAGCATGTCACTTCAAAAATTATTTTTGTTGTCGTTCACTTACTCGAGGACGAGCAGGAATTAAGCTTGGGGATGCTGAAACGTCTCAAACGTATCTATAATTTTTGATTGTTACATACTTGTTTTATACCATTGCTACATGTTTTATTATAGTTTTATATCAATTTAGGGCATATTCACAAACTAACCTATTAACAAGATGCCCAGTGCCAGTTCCTGTTTTCTGCTGTCTTTTTGTTCAGAAAATTTATTAAAGAAATATTCTCCAAAAGACCTAAAAATTCACAGAAGGCATTTTTATCAAGAAACAAAAACGGAGTCCAAAGGAGAGCCGGAGGGCCCCACCAGGTGGAGGAGGCGGCCTCCCGGCGCGGCCTATGCTACTCTGGCGCCGCCTCTTCGCCTATATATTCATCTTCGCCCAAAAACCCTAGGGCGGCCAATATTTTCCATGATACATAACCGAGTCCGCCGTCAACTCGAAACCCTATTCGGGAGGGTTCTGAAGCTCTTTCCGGCACCCTGCCAGAGGAGGAAATCATCACCGGAGGCCTCTACATTGCCATGCCTGCCTCGGGAGTGATGCGTGAGTAGTTCTTCTTTGGACTACGGGTCCATAACAGTAGCTAGATGGTTGTCTCTTCTCTTGTGCTACCAAGTTTAAATCTTGTGAGCTGCCTAACATGATCAAGATCACTATTTTGTAATGCTACATGTTGCGTTTGCTGGGATCCGATGAATTGTGAAACTATGATTTGATTGTTCATCTTCTTATTATCATATCCATGTTTTATTTATGATCTTACATACTCTTCGATCCATGTGGTTACTCTGGCCAAGTGATTGTAAGTATCTCCAAGAGAGAGTTTGGTGCTAGATAGTAGGTTCATGCCTCCTGTGTGTCTAGGCTCGAGATGACAGAAATGACTAAGACCGAGGATGTGATGTTGCTACTAGGGGTAAAACAACGGTGTTTATTTCTTTATGTTTGTCAACATTGTGTACATTATGTATGAAACTTATTGCAGTTATCTGTTGGTTGCAACTTAATACCTTTGGGTGACAGGCTGGATAGCGATCCCGAGGTGGATTATTATTCATAGCTGCAGCTGGATAGCGGTCTATCTATTTTGATGTAATGCCCAATTAAATGTTACAATGAATTTTATGTTGTCATAATAGCATTGTGTTGACGACCAAGTTTGGATTAGGGAAGTTCTTTTCAAAAATAATAGGCCGAAACAGAATCTAACTAGTACTTGTATAGTTAAGTTCAGAATTTCGGCCAATTAGGACGAAACAGAGCCTAACTAGTACATGTACTAGTAAGGTTCGGATTTTCAGCCAAAACTAGATATATAAACAGACGTCAACTAGTACATGTACTAGTCGCGTTCTGTAAAAGGTCACAACTTGGTATAACTCCTGTTTGTTAACTAGACCGAACGACCATTAAGCAAGGTTCGGATGCAAAAACGTATAAAACAAGAGTTCTTTATTTTTCTGAGACAAACAACTTTGCTGATATAAGGTCGTTCAATAGCTCAAATCGGGCAATTACGGACGAATCAAATTTATATGATTCGGATCAAATACAGTTTTAGATCTGAGCCCAGATGAGTGCTCAAGATGGCGTCGGCTGAAAAAACACATAAAATGAAAGTTCTTTGTTTTTTCAAGTCGAACAACTTTGTCTTCTACGGTATTTCGATCAGAGGTCGTAATTGCCTCAAAACCGACCTGTAAGGTGCAGCCAGTTTTTAGACCGAACAGTTTTGGAAAGTTCGGGTCAGCTATCCGATTTGGACCCAAATTAGGGTTTGGACATGGATCCAAGTCGTTTCTGTAACATCCCAAAAAAAATATTATCAGTATTATTATTCCAAAAATGAGAGCCAACAAAAACTTTTGTTGATTTTATGTGTTGCTTGTCAATTGTTGCTTGTGGTAATTAATTCTTGTTAATTGTGTGCTTGTTTGCTTGAATTAATAGAAAGAAAATGCAAAAGCAAAAGTGAAACAAGAAAAATAAAAAGTGCCAAATAAGAAACTCAATAATGTTCCAAACAAAATTCAGAGGAATGTTAATTGAAACCTCTCATTTACATCCTTATCACTTATCTCTTCCAAATAATATTTTACACCTATTTTAAAATTCAAAAGTAAAAACAATTGAAATAAAATAAAATGCCATAATTAAAACCCTATGAAAAAAATGATTCAAAACATTTTATTTTGAAATGCCAATTTTGTGGAGCTTCTACATGTTATGGGGAGGCCCACAATTATTTGCAAATTTTCTAAAATGTTTAGTGCCCTAATTAAATTCTAGAAATGCTGCTGGAATTGAAAAGAAGAAAAAGAAGCAGAAGGACCTAGTTGTAAATGGAAAAGAAAGTCCATGGGCGTTTCAGCGAAAACGTCGTCGTCTCCTACCCCTAGCTCCCCGTCACCGTCGCCGTGTCGCCGTGACCGTGCCCCGTCGTTTCCGCGCTCCCCAGGCCCCCCCTTTGCCGCGCTCTCCCTCGCTCCCGTGCCTCTGCAGCCGCGGCGCCGCAGAGGAGAGCACTTACGCCCTCCCTCGCCTCGAATCCACCCCAGCGTCGCCGTGGCGAGCTCGCCGTCGCCGACCCAAATTAGCGCAGCTCACTGCACCTCGACATGCACCGCTCGAGCCAGAGCTTCTAGAAAGTGTCCGGACCCCGGTGAACGCCTAGTCTCCACGTCCCTCGCACCGTCGCGTCGGATTCGCGAGAAATATCTCGCCGGCAACGCCATGGACGCCGTCCGTGCACTTCGTCCACGATACGCCGCCCCCGCGCTATTTAAACCACCCCGAGCCTCTCTGGAAACCCCACGCCTCTCTCTCGACCTCTCCCTCGCTCCAATTTCACCAGGGCACCGCCAGGAGGGCGTGCTCGCTGCCGCCACTGCCGCCGTCGAGGTCGGACATGGCCGCGACGCCACACCCTCCCATTCTCTCATCTCTGGCCCCTACTCTCTTCCTTATGAACACCGCACTCACCCGAGTCCTTTTTCCCTCTGTTTCGTGCACAGACGCGCCCGCAGGAGCTCACCGGAGTTGCTGTCCGTGGTCGTGGAAGATCGGCACCTCGCCGCGACGAACCACTCCCCAGCAAGTGCAGCTCGCACCAGCACCTTCCTCGAGCCTCCGCCGTCGATCTGCATCATCGCCACGACCTCCCGAGCCCTCTAGGTGAGCCAACCAACCACCTCGCCGTCGCCGGAGCCACGGCGCCGCCCAGAAATGGTCGTCGCCGATGGACTCCAACGTGGGCCGTTGGATCTTGATCCAACGGCAGCGTACCCCTTCGTTTAGATGTTAGGCTAACGCGCTGGCCCCACCCGTCAGCGTTTTATTAATTTCCACGCGCGCACTGTGTCGCTGACGTGTAGGTCCCACCAGTCAGAAATCTGAACATTATCCATAACTGGATTTCTCTGTTTAAAATGAAAATGTGAAATCAGTACTGGATCCAACTTTGAAATTCAATATCTCGAGATTTAGGAATCCAAATAAATCAAACTCAATTGTTCTGGAAAGCTTATTAAAATGTTTAAACCATCCCAATTGGATTCATTCCATTTAATTAAATAAATAAAAAGTATTATTAAAAATACTACAGAAGGTTTAAATTCTAAACTTGTTTGTTTCTGATACTCTGTTAGTCCAAATAATTCCAAACCAATTTTGTTAGCTTAGTACTGCCTTGTATTAGCTTCCCTAATTTTTGTAGAATTAATTGTGCAGTAGGATTTGTTTAGTACAAAGTTGAAGTTTAAACACCCTTCTGCACTCAAACTTTTAAATATGCTTAATGGTTGACCCAAACGAACTAGGACCAATTTTTTTAGATCACATTTAGCCATGTTTAGTTACCTATAAAAGGATTTAATTTTAGGATCAATAGAATTTAAATGGTAGCCAAAACTTGGTTATTAAACTTCTGGATTCAAACAAATGTGTAGGGAGTTTAGTAACTCCAATTGAACCAAATCAAATTGTGTTGTCTTCTACACGTCAGTAGATTTCCATAGAATTTTAGTTTGTATTTTTGTGACCAACAGAACTCAAGTTATTGAATTAAACATGTTCCACAAGTTTCTGCCATAATTTTGAACATAAATAAATGATGTTTAATTCAATTATTTTGAAACCAAATTGTATGGTTTGATGTGTGCAGTAGCTATGTGTGATGTTCATGATTGTTGTGTTGAGATGATTGCTTGTATAGCTTAGTGATTGTTTGCATTGTTGTTTATTAATTAGACGAGAACGTTGTCGGATATATCGAGGAAGGAGAGTTTGCTGAAATTGAAGAACAAGAGCAAGGTCACTTTGCCGAGCAAGGCAAGCTATTCTCTGAGCTTGCACTACAAACATATGCATCTACTTTCATAACATGTTTTACTCTCAAAGCAAGATTTATAAAACCCATTTCAAAAGTATATGGAAATTATTTTGCCACCTATGTAGAAATATAAGATAGTTATATCAAATTATAGGATGGAAAAAAAAACAAATATGGTTTATTCAAACTCCTTTGCAATTACTTGTGAGTTTATGAAATACCGAGATGTCGGTGTTGGAATGGAGAAGTGGAAAAATGGTGATGTTTATGAAAAATGCACAGTGTCCTAGTACTATGACGACCAATCTTACCCTGTGCGACCACATTTACCATATATGGGAAAAGGCTTAGTCATGTAGTTTGCTCTTATTAGTATGGGATACCTCATCGACGGGGATGACTCCGTTATGCATGAGGGGATGGTCCGAGGACCTACCCCTGACCCGGGTCCTCACACAAGTTGGTGGGGAGGATAGAAGGTTCCACCATAAACCGCCGGACAAAACTATGAGTCCTCACACTTAGGGTTTCTGACGGGAAACTGGACTAGGTGTTGATGGAAAGTGTCATATGGGAAGGATCCTGTACTAGCATGAGCAAATAAGAGGCTATGGCCAGCGGCTTACTTCGCATACACCTGATATGGCGAGACGTGGCAGACACGATGAGTTGCCGGATGGATGTGGGCTAAAAGCGTGCTACCTCTGCAGAGTGTTAAAAACTATTCGAATAGCCGAGTCCTCGGATATGGACAATTGGGAGACTGTCCTAAGACCTTGTGCAAGTTTTTTAAAAGACTTTGAGTTTTAAAAGAAAAATGAAGTGGAGAATGTTTCCTACACCTATACCAACGGATCGGTATGAGGTGGTTGGATGAAAGTGGACCATGACGGGCTATGGTCGGAAAAAGGAGAAGTTTTGGAGAAACAAATAAAATAGTGATTCCTTTAAAAATGGTTATAAAACTCTTCTTACCTTTTTCAATAAAGATATAGAGATGTTTAAAATAAATAAAAGTTGTCCATTCAGTCAAAACTTGTGCATACTCATGTTGGGGTAGTTTGCGAGTACATTCAAATGTACTCATATTGGTTTCGTCCCTGGCTATTGACCTAGCCATACTACGAGGAGGAGCACTACGCCGAGCAGGAGTATGGCGACTTCTACGCCAACTAAGGATCTCCACAAGTCAGCTGCCTGTCGGGTTGACATCGTTAGAATATGATGTCTACTACGCCGTAGCTTCCGCTGATAGTTTGGTTTGGCCCACGAAGGCACCTATGTAAGACTTGGTCTAAATGACCATTTATGTAAGACTTTTTATTCGGTATTGTAATGGATGTAAACTTTGGTATCCAATTCGGATTATGTGCAACGACAGACTGATCACGGGATCGTTGTGTTAAGCATAATCGGGTATTTCGGACAGCTAGTCCGGGGTCCCACAGTTTCCTTGCACGGGAAGTCCAGCCGCTCCTTATATACACTAGCTGAGTGCCGTGCGTTGCTACGGCTAACAAATGCATACGCAAACTTCTCCGTCTTTTCTCACCGGTCACTAATTTTTTGATGCTATTACTTGTGGTCTCCATAAAAAATTAAAATATCTCAGATGATATTACTTACATATTCTCTCTTTGTCCATGATCTCATGAACCAAAGAAATTTTAGTACACTCGTTAGTTATTATGTAACCTGAAAACAGTGAATCTTTACAATTTACATGTAAACATTGAACGGTATATTTGTTTAGAATGACTGTATGAACTTATCAAAAGAAAGCACACAAATGAAAAGAAGCAGGTAAACATAAAGAATAACATAATTTTTTTATTACCAACATGCACATGAACCACAAGT
The DNA here is from genome assembly GCA_947311845.1 of Poa pratensis. NCBI lineage: Eukaryota > Viridiplantae > Streptophyta > Magnoliopsida > Poales > Poaceae > Poa > Poa pratensis. Next base: position 40,953,159 of record CAMZMU010000070.1, read on the forward strand.
CCAATATATTAAGGAAAATGAGGGTGCAGCCATACTTGTTTTTTTTTTCCAGTAAACCAGTATTTCAAGCGATCCACCATAATCCATAATTCCATTGAGTGGCTCTTTTGTTTTGATTTAAGTGTAGTTCCAAATTTTCACGTGTGCAACGTGTGCAAACTGAAGTTGCTAACAACAAATTGTACAAACTGAATGTGAATTTCCACCGGCAAACAAATCGAATAGCTAAACAACAGCAAGATTAATAAAATGAAAAATACAAAGCAGAGTAGGAGCAGCTAGCTAGCAAGCTAGCAAACAGATCGAACGAGCAGCAGCTAGCAAACAAAATCGAACACGGAGCAACATCAGCTAGCAAGCTGCAAACCGATCGAAAAGGCGGATGCGGCCAACCGCGCGACCAGGCGGCGACGGGAGCTAGCAGCTTGAGCAACTAGGGAGGAGCCAAGGACGCGCGACGGCTGCAGGTCGCTGATACGTCCATTTTGCATCACTATTTTATATCATAATTTACTGCTATTCATCGATATATTTCATATTTAGAGATGATACTTATGTTATTTTACCTATTTTGCATGTTTCATGATTATTGGAGAATAAATCACCGGAGTCAGGATTCTGCTGGAAAAAGCACCGTCAAGACACCATATTTCTGAAGATCAACAATTGACGGAAAATATCCAGAAGTCCCTATTTTCACAGATGCCGGAGGCAGCCAAAAGGGGGGCCAAGGTGGGCCACCATGGGCTCTCACCATGTGGTGGCGCGGCCCCCTTGGCTGGCGCGCCGCCATGTGGTGAGGAGGCCCTGGCCCACCTCTGCCGGTGCCCCTTCGCGTACTTCATCCCCTGGAAACCCTAAGCTCGGGGGGATCATCGAGGAAATATTCCGCCGCCTCCACGAGGCGGAAAACACCAGAGAGAGAAAAGCTCTCCGGCAGGGAGAAAACTGCCGGGGAAATTCCTTCCCGGAGGGGGGAAATCATCGCCATCGTCACCGTCATCGAGCTGGACTTCATTGGGATCATCATCATCATCATCTCCACCGCCGACACCATCATCTCCACCGCTCCACTCCGTTCCGCTGTAACATCTAGGGTTGAATCTTGTCTAGTTCATAGGGGAAACTTTCCCGGTGTTGATTACTCCTTGTGGTTGATGCTATTAAGTGAAACCGTTGAATTAAGGTTTATGTCCAGATTGTTATTCATCATTATATCACCTCTGATCATGATCTATATGATGTCTTGTGAGTAGTTCGTTTAGTTCTTGAGGACATGGGAGAAGTCTAGATGTTAGTAGTGAACTATGTTGAGTAATATTTAATGGTTTGATATTTAAGTTGTGGTGTTATTCTTCTAGTGGTGTCATGTGAACGTCGACTACATGATACTTCACCTTTATGGGCCTAGGGGAATGCATTGTGTATTCGTTTGCCAATTGTGGGGTTGCCGGAGTGACAGCAACCTGAACCCCCGTTGGTATATCGATGCATGAGGGATAGCAGGATCTCAGAGTTTAAGGCTGTGGTTAGATTTATCTTAATTACTCTCTTATATTTGCGGATGCTTATGAGGGGTATAATCACAAGTATGTATTAGTCCTAGGAAGGGCGGTGCATTAGCATAGGTTCACCCACACAACACTTATCAAAACAATGAAGATTAATCAGCTATATGAAGCGAAAGCACTTGACTAAATTCCCGTGTGTCCTCAAGAACGTTTGGTCATCATAAGTAAACCTACCGGCTTGTCCTTTGCTGTAGAAAGGATTGGGCCACTCGCTGCAATTATTATTACTGCATTTTATTTACTTGTATTTTATTTATCTGCAATATCAAAAACTCCTAAAAACTTGTCTGTGAGCATTTACAGTGAATCCTTGATCGAAACCGCTTGTCAACACCTTCTGCTCCTCGTTGGGTTCGACACTCTTATTTATCGAAAGTACTACGATACACCCCCTATACTTGTGGGTCATCAAGACTATTTTCTGGCGCCGTTGCCGGGGAGTGAAGCGCTATTGGTAAGTGGAATTGGTAAGGGAAACTTTTACTGTACGTGCTGTTTTTACTTTTGCCTGCTGCTTTATTTCATTATGGAGAGATCTCCGATTGAATTCCTATTTGGAAAAACTACTACCACAGCTAAGGTAGTAGATGAGGCGCCAGAGGTGCAGGTAATTCCATATAAGATACCTATGAAAATTATTGAACGTGTTACGAATAACCGCTATGAAGGAGATGGAACTGTCCATCCTGGAGATCATTTGTTGTTTTTACATGAATTATGCGAGTTGTTCAAGTGTGCAGGTATTTCAATGGATGAAGTTAAAAAAATTATTCTCTATATCGTTGGCTGGCAGAGCTGCACATTGGTATAAACTGCTGAAGAATGGCCGCTCTCTTGGTTGGGAGGAAATTGTACCCCTCTTTTATTCTAAATTTTATCCTCCAAGTGAAATTCACCAAGATCGGAACCTTATATATAATTTCTGGCCTCATGATGGAGAAAGTATTGCCCAAGCGTGGGGGAGATTGAAGTCATTAATGCTCAAATGTCCCATTCATGAGCTTCCTGGTAATGTCATTATTGATAACTTCTATGCAAGGCTCTCTTTTCAAGATAAAACCTTGTTGGATACTGCTTGTTCTGGATCATTTACACGTAATAAAGAAGAGTTTAAATGGGACCTTCTTGATCGGATCCAGGAGAATACTGAAGGATGGGAGAACGACAAAGGTAGAAAGTCAGGTATAAATTATGATTATGAATGCATTAAATCTTTTATGGGAACTGAAGATTTTCATAATGTTAGTGCTGTTTATGGACTTGATTCTCAAATTATTGCAAACTGTTTTAAGGCCTTTGCCTCTTATCTTGATATTCCTAAAAAGGAGTGGAACAAGTTTCATGCGCCTTATAAAGATAAAATTAGCTCTGTTCCTGCTAGAAGTGTTGAAGTTCATACTGTTGATCATATTGTGCCTGAACCTTATATTGAAAAAATTCCTTTTCCTGTTAAAGTAAAGGAACATTCTATTATAGCTAGTGTGGTTAATAAAAGTGCAAAGAAACCTATAGAACCTGATGAGCAAATAACTGTTGAACCTGCTGTAGCGATAATTAAAGATCTTGTAACCGAAAGTGTAGAAGATGGGCACATCATCTTTTGTGAAGATGCTTCTAATATTGTTTCACATCCTAGTAAATCTAGGAAAACTAGTGTTCCTGTGCTTTCTGTTAGAATAGGTGATCATTGCTATTATGGTTTATGTGATATTGGTGCGAGTTCCAGTGCTATTCCTTATGAGCTTTACAGGGAAATCATGCATGAAATTGGTTCTTGTGAACTTGAAGAAATTGATGTGGTTATTCAGCTTGCTAACAGGGAAACTATCTCTCCAATTGGTATTGTTAGAGATGTGGAAGTTTTATGTGGTAAGACTAAATATCCTGCTGATTTTCTAGTACTTGGTTCGGCTGCTAGTAAAACTTGTCCTATCATTTTTGGTAGACCTTTTCTGAATACTTGTGGTGCTGTTATAGATTGTAAGAAAGAGAAAATTATTACCAAATTTGCTGGTGAATCTTATGAGTTCAATTTCTCTAAATTTGCTAAAACTCCTTATGAAACTGAATTGCCTAATGAAGATTTTAGAGTTGAACAGCTTGCATCTATTGCTCTTGCTCCTAACGATCCTTTGCAGCAACACCTGGAGGATCATGAAAGTGAAGTCTTTATGGAAGAAAGGAATGAGCTTGATGAAATATTTATTCGTCAACCCATACTTAAACATAATTTACCGGTTGAAGATTTGGGTACCACGCCACCACCCAAAGAGGATCCTGTTTTCGATTTAAAACCTTTACCTGATAATCTCAAATATGCTCATATTGATGATAAGAAAACATATCCTGTTATTATTAGTTCTAAACTTTCAGGTATTGAAGAAGAAAGATTATTGGAGGTATTAAGGAAACACCGAGGAGCTATTGGATATACTCTTGATGATTTAAAAGGGATTTCTCCCACTATTTGCCAACACGCCATCAATATGGAAGATGATGCAAAACCTGTTGTTGAACATCAACGTCGTCTAATTCCTAAAATGAAGGATGTGGTAAGAAATGAGGTATTAAAACTCCTTGAAGCTGGTATTATTTATCCTATTGCTGATAGTAAATGGGTAAGTCCTGTGCATTGTGTTCCTAAGAAAGGAGGAATTACTGTTGTGCCAAATGATAATGATGAGCTTATTCCTCAAAGAGTAGTTGTAGGATATAGAATGTGCATTGATTTTCGAAAAGTTAATAAAGTCACTAAGAAAGATCATTACCCTTTACCTTTCATTGATCAAATGTTAGAAAGGTTATCTAAGAACACTCATTTTTGTTTTCTTGATGGATATTCTGGGTTTTCACAAATTGCTGTTAGAGCTAAAGATCAAGAGAAAACTACTTTCACTTGTCCTTATGGAACTTATGCTTATAGGCGTATGCCTTTCGGTTTATGTAATGCTCCTGCTACTTTTCAAAGATGCATGTCTGCTATTTTTCATGGTTTTTGTGAAAAGATTGTGGAAGTATTCATGGATGATTTTTCTGTCTATGGAAATTCTTTTGATAACTGCTTGCGAAACCTTGATAAAGTTTTGCAGAGATGTGAGGAAACTAACCTTGTTCTTAATTGGGAGAAGTGTCACTTTATGGTTAATGAAGGAATTGTTCTGGGACATAAAATTTCTGAAAAAGGTATTGAAGTTGATAGAGCTAAAGTTGAAGCAATTGAGAAAATGCCCTATCCCAGGGATGTTAAAGGTATTCGTAGTATTCTTGGTCATGCTGGTTTCTATAGAAGGTTTATTAAAGATTTCTCTAAAATTTCAAAGCCCTTACTAATCTTCTCCAAAAAGATGTACCTTTTGTTTTTGATGATGATTGTAAGGAAGCTTTTGAAACTTTGAAAAAGGCTTTAATTACTGCTCCTGTTGTTGAACCACCTGATTGGAATTTACCTTTTGAAATTATGTGTGACGCTAGTGATTTTGCTGTAGGTGCTGTTCTTGGACAGCGAGTAGATAAGAAATTGAATGTTATTCATTATGCTAGTAAGACTCTTGATTCTGCTCAAAAGAATTATGCTACTACTGAAAAAGAGTTCTAGCTGTAGTTTTTGCTTGTGACAAGTTTAGACCTTATATTGTTGATTCAAAAGTCACTATTCATACTGATCATGCTGCTATTAAGTACCTTATGGAAAAGAAAGACGCTAAGCCTAGGCTTATTAGATGGGTGCTTCTTTTACAAGAGTTTGACTTGCATATTGTAGATAGGAAAGGTGCTGAAAATCCTGTTGCTGATAATTTATCTAGATTGGAAAACATTGCTTATGATCCTATACCTGTTAATGATAGTTTTCCAAATGAGCAATTGGCTGCAATAAAGGTGAGCTCGCGAGATAGTCCTTGGTATGCTGATTACGCTAACTTTATTGTTTCCAAGTACTTGCCTCCAACCTTTTCAGCTCAGCAAAGAAGGAAATTCTTTTATGACTTGAGGCATTATTTTTGGGATGACCCACACTTATATAAAGAAGGAGTGGATGGTATTATGCGAAGATGTGTTCCTGAATATGAACAACAAGAGATATTGAGAAAATGTCATGGTAGTGCTTATGGAGGACATCACGCTGGAGATAGAACTGCACAAAAAGTTCTACAATCAGGTTTTTATTGGCCAACTCTCTTTAAAGATGCAAGGAAGTTTATTTTATCCTGTGATGAATGCCAAAGAGTTGGTAATATCTCTAGACGCAATGAAATGCCTATGAATTATTCTCTTGTTATTGAACCATTTGATTGTTGGGGATTCGACTTCATGGGTCCTTTCCCTCCTTCAGAAGGTAATACTCATATACTTGTTGCTGTTGATTATGTTACTAAATGGGTAGAAGCCATACCTACAAAAAGTGCTGATGGTGAGACCTCTTTAAAAATGCTTTTAGATGTTATTTTCCCTAGGTTTGGTGTACCTAGATATCTTATGACTGATGGAGGTTCTCATTTTATTCATGGTGGTTTTAGAAAGACCCTTGCTAAATATGGTGTTAATCATAGAATTGCTTCGGCTTATCATCCCCAAACAAGTGGGCAAGTAGAATTATCAAATAGAGAAATTAAATCTATCTTGCAAAAGACTGTTAATAAGTCTAGGAAAAATTGGGCTAGTAAGTTAACTGATGCTTTATGGGCTTATAGAACTGCTTATAAAAACCCTATGGGTATGTCTCCTTATAAAATGGTTTATGGAAAAGCTTGCCATTTGCCTTTAGAACTAGAACACAAAGCTTATTGGGCAGTGAGAGAACTTAATAGAGATTTTAAACTTGCTGGTAAGAAAAGGTTGCTTCAATTAAGTTCTTTAGATGAATGGAGAAGTGAAGCTTATGAAAATGCTAGACTTTTTAAGAGAAAGTTAAGAAATGGCATGATAGGAGGATTATTAAGAGAGAATTCAATGTTGGTGAGAAAGTTCTATTGTATAGGTCTCGTCTCAGATTTTTTGCAGGAAAATTACTCTCAAAATGGGAAGGACCTTTTGTTATTGTGGAGGTGTATCGTTCAGGTGCAATAAAGATTGCCTCATTGAAAGATGACTCTACACAAGTGGTGAATGGACAAAGACTCAAACACTATATTTCTGGAGATTCTTATAATGAAGATGTTGATGTTATTCGAGTGGTAACTCCGGAAACTTTTATTAAAAAGCAAATTGAGGGAACTGCAGAGTCTGATTTCGAATAGGTAACAGTTTCGGTAAGAAAACGTCCACGTTTAACTTTCCAAAAGTTATTTTTGTTATTTTTATTAAATATGGAAAATTACGAGATCGAAACGGGGAAGAAACGGTGCCCGAGGGCACCTCACCACGTCGTGGCGCGGGCCCACCCCTGGCCGCGCCACCACATGGTGAGGGCTCCTCGGAGCCCGTCTCCGACCAGGTTTCTTTCCCGTACCTTCCTTTTGTCGTAAAACTTTTTGCTATATAATCCCCCGGATCCCCTGAGGTCCGTATATCGTCTTTTCGTCGTGTTTTCGTTTCGACTTGTTTCTGCCAGATTTCATCTTCAGATCTAGAGCCACCATGTCTTCATCTGGACCTCCCAAGGACAGCTTCCTTGTGAACGTCGTCAACCCGTACATGAACGAGCTGAAGATGCATCCCAAGGAGTCACTGCTCAAGGATGGGAAGTTGCAGATAGAAGACGTTCGGGGCCCTAAAGGAGAAGGAAGCCTGGAAGACAGGATGGAGGAACTAGAGCAAGAAGTCTTTTCATACAAGAAGATGGCGGAACGTGAAGTGAGCATCTTTCACAGGATAGTGTCCGAACTTATTGCTGAGCACAAGAAAGAGACTACAAGGCTGTGGGACGATATTCTCTCACTTCATAACACCACCAACAAACTACAGGCGCAACTCTACGACGTTCAGAATCAAAACTGTGAGTATGAAACCAGGTTTAAACGCATAAGCTCTGCTGCAAGTTTCAGGATACCAGAAACCAAGACGTCGTTCGTTGATGGAGAGCCTCTTCCTTGGAAGTCTGATGATGAGGATAGCTCACCACCACCACCGAAGGAGTAATTCATCATTGGTATTGGCATCCCCTTGGCTTGTTCCAAGCTTGGGGGGAGTGCCGCGGTATCACACCATTATCTTTTACCTTTTACTTTTCAATAGAGTCATATCATGAGTAGGGAAGTTATCATATAGGATGGTTTGCAGTGTGGAAGTATCTCTCCTTTAGTTGGTTGTCTATGTATCCCTTGGTGTGAGTTGCCGTTATGGAATATTAATGAGAAGTTTTATCATTTACTTTCTGCACATCTTATTTTAGTTTGCAATTTCTGTTATATGAATGATCTTGTTGTTAGTATTGGCATCACTTTGGGAGCATTAAGTAAATCTATTTGGTTTTGGCAAACTTAGCATTGGTCAGTAGCAACAATACTTTGAGACTTAAGTAGAAAAGAGGGAAGTGCATGTAGATATATTATTTCGTTATCTTTCTTTCTTGTTGGCTAATAAGCTTAGTATTCTCAAGTTAAAATTATTTGTGCTTCCAAGGAAGATTGCATGATTGTTTTTATTACATGTATATTTGTTTGCATCCCTCAACTCTTATGCTTGCTACCCAGCCTTGCTAGCCAAAAACCTGTACTGAGAGGGAATGCTTCTCGTGCATCCAAACCTTGAACCAAAACCCATGCCATTTGTGTCCACCAAAACTACCTATTATGTGGTATTTTCGCGCCACTCCAAGTAAATACTTCATGTGCTACCTTTAAACTATTCAAAACTTTATTACTCCTTATTTTGTGTCACTGTTTATTAGCTCATGAGGGTTATGTAGAGTTTCTCTATCACTCTTGTCAGACAGACTTTCACCATTGGACTAGTGGCATATACATCCGCTTATCCATTAATATTGCAAAAAGAGCTGGCAAATGGGGTGCCCAGTCCCGAATTAATTATAATTATAACTTTTAACTCTCTTCACATGTTTTGCCCTGATTTATCAGTAAGCAATCTAAAAAGATTAATCATTCAAATAGACACTCCTCCATGGTATGTGATTGTTGGAAGGCACCCGAGGATTCGGTTAGCCATGGCTTGTGTAAGCAAAGGTTGGGAGGAGTGTCATACAAATATAAAGTACATGTGTAAACAAAAGAGAGGAGGGATGATCTGCCCTTGGGTAGAAATAACGTCCTTCATGGGAGCCGCTCTTGAAAGTCTGGTTGACAAGGGGATAGTGTTTTCTCTACTGCGATTCGTTGACAACGACATACATAGCTCAAACCTATATTTTTATACTCTCTATATGATTTCAAAACTTGAAAAGCTCTAGCACATGATTTAATCCCTGCTTCCCTCTGCGAAGGGCCTATCTCTTACTTTAATGTTGAGTCAGTAAACCTATTTCCCTCCTATCTCAAGCAAGCATTTGAGTTGTTGTGATTCAATCATCTATATGTTGATATTTACAATCATGTCTTTTATCCTTCCTTGTTTAGCACAATGCTTTTATCTGAATGGATACAACTTTGAAAGTTATCAATGACTGTAAGGAGACTGTTATAGTTGAGCATGTAAGTTCTGCAATATAAGCTCTATATAAAGACTCTGATCGAAAGATAAGTACAATCTGTTAATTGTTCTCTGACCAAGAACAAAGTTTGCCATCACCAATTATGATTTTCTCTATGCACCTTTATTTGTGACTTCCTTTACTTGTTTCAAGTTAAGTTATATGATAGGAAGTTGTTGTCTAAGATGACTTGTGTGATTATAAATGTGATGCTTCTTGTCCGTATTTTATTTATCGACACTTCACTCCATAAACATGTGGTCTTGTTTACTGAGTTCAGCTTTCGCTTGGGGACAAGCGAGGTCTAAGCTTGGGGGGAGTTGATACGTCCATTTTGCATCACTATTTTATATCATAATTTACTGCTATTCATCGATATATTTCATATTTAGAGATGATACTTATGTTATTTTACCTATTTTGCATGTTTCATGATTATTGGAGAATAAATCACCGGAGTCAGGATTCTGCTGGAAAAAGCACCGTCAAGACACCATATTTCTGAAGATCAACAATTGACGGAAAATATCCAGAAGTCCCTATTTTCACAGATGCCGGAGGCAGCCAAAAGGGGGGCCAAGGTGGGCCACCATGGGCTCTCACCATGTGGTGGCGCGGCCCCCTTGGCTGGCGCGCCGCCATGTGGTGAGGAGGCCCTGGCCCACCTCTGCCGGTGCCCCTTCGCGTACTTCATCCCCTGGAAACCCTAAGCTCGGGGGGATCATCGAGGAAATATTCCGCCGCCTCCACGAGGCGGAAAACACCAGAGAGAGAAAAGCTCTCCGGCAGGGAGAAAACTGCCGGGGAAATTCCTTCCCGGAGGGGGGAAATCATCGCCATCGTCACCGTCATCGAGCTGGACTTCATTGGGATCATCATCATCATCTCCACCGCCGACACCATCATCTCCACCGCTCCACTCCGTTCCGCTGTAACATCTAGGGTTGAATCTTGTCTAGTTCATAGGGGAAACTTTCCCGGTGTTGATTACTCCTTGTGGTTGATGCTATTAAGTGAAACCGTTGAATTAAGGTTTATGTCCAGATTGTTATTCATCATTATATCACCTCTGATCATGATCTATATGATGTCTTGTGAGTAGTTCGTTTAGTTCTTGAGGACATGGGAGAAGTCTAGATGTTAGTAGTGAACTATGTTGAGTAATATTTAATGGTTTGATATTTAAGTTGTGGTGTTATTCTTCTAGTGGTGTCATGTGAACGTCGACTACATGATACTTCACCTTTATGGGCCTAGGGGAATGCATTGTGTATTCGTTTGCCAATTGTGGGGTTGCCGGAGTGACAGCAACCTGAACCCCCGTTGGTATATCGATGCATGAGGGATAGCAGGATCTCAGAGTTTAAGGCTGTGGTTAGATTTATCTTAATTACTCTCTTATATTTGCGGATGCTTATGAGGGGTATAATCACAAGTATGTATTAGTCCTAGGAAGGGCGGTGCATTAGCATAGGTTCACCCACACAACACTTATCAAAACAATGAAGATTAATCAGCTATATGAAGCGAAAGCACTTGACTAAATTCCCGTGTGTCCTCAAGAACGTTTGGTCATCATAAGTAAACCTACCGGCTTGTCCTTTGCTGTAGAAAGGATTGGGCCACTCGCTGCAATTATTATTACTGCATTTTATTTACTTGTATTTTATTTATCTGCAATATCAAAAACTCCTAAAAACTTGTCTGTGAGCATTTACAGTGAATCCTTGATCGAAACCGCTTGTGAACAACTTCTGCTCCTCGTTGGGTTCGACACTCTTATTTATCGAAATTACTACGATACACCCCCTATACTTGTGGGTCATCAGTCGCGAGCCCACAAATCGAGCCCGACGGCTGCAGGTCGCGAGCGAGACGGCTGTAGGTCGCGAGCAGATGGGGATGAGCCAGGGACGTGCGCCGTGGGGGAGAAGGGCTGCCGCGCCAAGAAGGAGCAGGGGCGTCGCGCCGGAGATGAGCACGGCCTCCGCACCGCGTCATGGAGGAGCAAGGTCACCGAGTGCTGGAGCAGGGCGTCCGACAGCGGGGGTCGGGCGAGCAAGGTGGCCGGAGGCAGAGGAGCAGAGCACGTTTCCAGCTCGGCCGCCCGGAGCACCGAGAGCAGCACGAGGCCGGGGGCAGAGGAGCAGAGCACGTTTTGGCCGAGTTTGCATCACCGCCCCGTCGGTCAGGGCCCGAACCACCACGAGCAGCAGGAGGCCGGACGCCGCCGGAGGTCGTGGTGGACGGAGCAGCGGCCTGAGATCGGGTGAATGGCGCAGGTCAGGGCTCGGACCACCACGAGCGGCAGAAGGCCGGCGGCCGAGCTTGCATACCAGCACCAGACGCCGCCGGAGGTCGTGGTGGGGAATAGAATAGCGAACGGATCAAATCACTTGGCGGTGGCATAGGGGTAATATTTGTAACTATGCCTAGTGACACAAGGGTAAATTAGGAAATTAAAAAACATACCATGACCATCACCACCTGAAGACATATTATATAGTAGAGATGAGGGGTGACGGCCGATTGAAGCAACACCAATCGAACAAACACATCTACTACTTTTTCGTGTTCATCTACTTTTATCCCTATCCCTTGTATCTTTCTTCTCGTTCTTCGTTGTTCTTCGAGATTGGAGGGCTGCGATCCACGAGGCTCCAGGGGCGTTCAGGACGACCTAGGGCAGCCCATAGCCGCCGCGAGCCCTGACGGGTCCCTCCGGGCGAGCGGGGTTTCGGGTCTACAAAAGCGCCCGCCGGATTGTCCTGCGTATCGCGCTTCCGGCGAGCCTCCCGCGGAGTGAGTTGCGGAGCATCTCCATCGGCACCGCGGGTACACGTGACGTGTTCGTGTGTCAACACACTTTTTGGCGACTCCGCTGGGGACGAAGCGAACGGTCTCCAGCCCGTTCTTGCTACGAGGAGCGCATCAAGAAACTGCAATCTACATCGGTAACATGAATTCACGATCTCCTTGTGTAGATGCAAATTACTCTTATGTTGATGTTGGTAGATCTTTTGATATGAGTGTTTTATCGGCTAACCCTAGTTTACACTATGCGCAAAAGCCGATGCAAAATAATATCTATGCTTCAAATCCTTATAATATTAGCAACGTGCAACATATATATTCAAATTCTCATGCATCGACTGCCCATATCATAGGCCGATGAATAACATGGGTTACTCGACAGATCAATATGGGACACTCCACGGGCAAGAGGATGTCTCACGGTTTTATCCATCGGCTGTCGACACGCAATATGCGGGGTCGTCCCCAAGCAGGAGGATGGATGGGGGAATCGGCTATGCTGGTACCAGCGACTAGGCCGGTTATTCCCAGCCGACATATACTGCGCCTCATGTGACTACTTATTCGGCACCTTATGTTGCTAACGATATTCACGATTCGGCTCACCTCCATGGATATGGCCGAACTAGTGATGATTCTACAGGAACACATGTGCCGACTTATAATACTATGGCGTATAATACTTCCCCTGTGCAATTGCAAAATTTTGGCAATCCGCCGAAAGAAATCAAGAGTGCTGGGGGGCAGCCCCGACCAGAAGATGAGAAACTGAAGCGGATGATTAGAGCCAAGTGCAAGAGAATTGATGAAATCCGCCATGAGCTGCGCGAAAGTGGGCAATCTCATAACTCCGCTACAGTGATGGCTATGCTGAAGCAGGAAGAGGAAGCCAAAAGAGTCGGGGGGCAATCTCGGCCAGATGCTGACACCGGTGACTTCATTAAGCCTACCTGGGAGTAACTATCAGACGAACAATGTCAAGGCTATGAAGCTATCAAGAGAAAGCGCAGAGAGGAGTTCGAAGCTCTCAAGAAGAAGCGTGATGAGGAGGACTTGCAGATGTTTTACGCAACTCTTAATTTTCCAGCGTTTATTCCTCCCCGCAACAATCATGTTGAGCCCTCTACGTTGCCGACACAAGAAGACGAAGCTCTGCAAGCCAATCATGACAAGGTTGACTCGGCTATCACGACTGAGCCGGCAAAGGCCGGGTCATGCAGCACATGCACCGGGTACAATCAGCAGCGGAAGACAGACCCGGCTATCACGACCGACTTTGCAGAAGCCGGATTTAGCGGTCCGGGTAATGGCGAGTCGGACATACACGTCGGATCCATCAAGCCGACAGAGGAGATCTTCGTCGAGGAAGAGCGCGGCGAGAAACGCGAGCCGGCCGTGCTCAACTTTTCTGGATGCGAAGGAGTTTACTTACTACCTAGCAAGTTCCGTGCCAAATATGATGAGCATCAAGAACAGGAAGGCACAACCGAACAAAGTTCAGTTAATGATGAACATCAAAAGCCAGAAAGAGAAGCCGGATCATGTTCGGTTGACGAGAAGCGTCCGAGTGACACGACACGAGATCCAGAAGAGGAAGACGAGGCGTTGGAGAGTTATCCAGAGGTGGAGCAAAGTATTGTTCCTGTTGTGCCAGCATCACATTCTCCCAACGTCTTTGGAGAGGTACGCCTAGCCGGCAATTTACTAGTTTTTCGATTTGGTCAAAATTATATTGCTGATGCATCTACTAGCACAATTCTAATTAATGTTGAAAGACCAATCGGGATGAGTAACTTGTATGCTAGGAATAGTCTTGTCACGAATTATGCCGGTCAACATATCGTACCATTCATAGAGGCTATTAGTGACAATTTATCGCAACCAATGTCCCTTCATGCCGGCTAAGCTTTATATTCATATGGGCAACATTGCTTGTTTCATGCCTGGCTAACATTTGGTCTCAGATAAGACATATATTTTGTAATCATTTTGGTTGCAGAAACATAAAGCCAGGTTCAAAGTCCTTCCAGATAGCCGATTCAGAAAAGAATCGGGAACGGAGGGCAGAAGACGATACATAGCCGAGTTGGACAATGATTGCGTGGATCACACGTTTGCTGGGAGACCCCAAGAGGAAGGTATGAAGCAGTGTAGCAGCAGTTTCCCTCAGTATGAAACCAAAGTTTAATCGAACCAGTAGGAGCAAGAAATCACTTCTGAACGTTGTTGGTGGCGGAATATGGTGCGGCGCAACACCAGCGAATCTGGCGCCAACGTGGAACCTGCACACAACACAATCAAACTATTTTGCCCCAACGAAACAGTGAGGTTGTCAATCTCACCGGCTTGCTGAAAACAAAGGATTAAACGTATGGTGTGGAAAACAGTAGTAAATTGCAGAGAATGAAAAGGAACAATGTTTGCAGTTGATGTATTATTAGTGTAAAAGAATGGACCGGGGTCCACAGTTCACTAGTGGTGTCTCCATAAAGATAACTAACATGCTGGGTGAACAAATTACAGCTGGGCAATTGACAAAATATTGAGCGCATGACAATGCATCTATATGACATGATGATTACTATGATATTCATGTGGGCATTACGACAAAATACATAGACCGTTATCCAACAGCGTCTATGACTAATAATGCACCGCCAGGTTGTCATCCGAGTTCCCCGTTGGTATTAAGTTGCAAGCAACGGATAATTGCATTAAGTAATGTGCGTAATGTAAACAAATGCATTAGACCTAACGGCGCACCGTTAAGCTAAGCAATGGTTATTTTATCCCTAGTGGCAACAACACATCCACAATCTTAGAAGTTATTGTCACTCTCCAGATTACCGGAGGCATGAACCCACTATCTAGCATAAATACTCACTCTTGGAGTTACAAGCATCTACTTGGCCAAAGCATCTACTAGTAACGGAAAGCATGCAAGATCATAAATAACATATAAGATAGATTGATAATCAACTTGACATAGTATTCAATATTCATCGGATCCCAGCAAACACAACATGTAGCATTAGAATAAGATGATCTTGATCATGATAGGCAGCTCACAAGATCCAAACATGATAGCATAAAGTGGAGAGACAACCATCTAGCTACTGCCATGGACCCGTAGTCCAAGGATGAACTACTCACGCATCATTCTGGAGGCAGGCATGGCGATGTAGAAGCTTCTGAACCCTCCCGCATCACTCTGGTGACGGCCAATTGAGGCAACACCAATCGAACAAACACATCTACTACTTTTTCGTGTTCATCTACTTTTATCCCTATCCCTTGTATATTTCTTCTCGTTCTTCGTTGTTCTTTGATATTGGAGGGCTGCGATCCATGAGGCTCCAGGGGCGTTCAGGACGACCTAGGGCAGCCCATAGCCGCCACGAGCCCTGACGGGGTCCCTCCCGGCGAGCGGGGTTTCGGGTCTACAAAAGCGCCCGCCGGATTGTCTTGCGTATCGCGCTTCCGGCGAGCCTCCCGCGGAGTGAGTTGTGGAGCATCTCCCTCGGCGCCGTGGGTACACGTGACGTGTTCGTGTGTCAACACATTGTCATGCCCTCACAATTTGTCAATTGTCTAGCTGTAATTTGTTCACCCATCATGTTTACTGTTTTATGGAGAGACACCACTAGTGAAACTATGCCCCTCGGTCCATTCTTTTACATTGTTTACAACTCGTTTCTTTTGCTTTTAATCATTACTTGCTCGCTGTTCCTTTTTACTTTTATTATTGTTTTCCATAACATACATTTAATCTCTTAGTTTTCAGCAAGACATGAAGATTGACAATCTTCCTGGATCGTTGGGGCAAAGTTAAATGTATGTGTTGTGTGTAGGTCCACGTCAATCTGCCAGCGCCAGAGTGGATTGGCACCGTGTTGAACTCTTTCAAGTCCTACTGGTTCGATAAACCTTGGTTTCATAACTAAGGGAAAAACTTCCATCTGTAAACCGTCACCTTCCTCTTGGGATTCCCAACGGGTGGTGATCGCACCATCAGCACACATGCACTGCAAGACGGGATGTGGGCCTACCATTTTGGCCCGAACTAACATAAACAAGCGCATTGAGCACACAGTTCTGTTGAGATGCATTGAGGGCATGATCATCCCCGACACTCCTGATTCGATCTCTTGGAGCCTAGAACCATCGGGTCGGTTCTGGGTTAAATTACTTTACATAAAATTGTGCGAAGGTAACCCCAAACATCACTTCAATGAGATGTGGCGCCTTCTGACCACCCTTATGATTAGGGTGTTCTTATGGCAACTTATCCACAGGCAACTCCCCTCTAGTGATCATATTCATCGTCGCCGCGGACCAAGAAACGACAGTTGTGCCTTGTGTGGGGAACCAAAAGATGCTAACCATATCTTCTTTTAGTTGAACTCTTGCTCGTTTTCTATGGAACGCAATTAGGTAACTTATCCAATGTTTCTGGAACCCATCGTGCTATGAGGAATTTCATTGTGGCCTCCAACACCTCTCGGGTCAAAACAAACGTGTCTATTGGACTTGCTTCACCCACTAAGAGCAAATTCACGATTGAGGGGACCTTGCCATCCCAACCTTCTTATGTGTTCTTCAAAATGTCATCATTCTTGAAGGTGTGGAAAGCCGTGTCTAAGAGGAAGGACCACTAGTAGGAAACTGCCTTTCTGTGGATCCATCATCTGTGGCGCACCAAACTGCCCATGCGCCACAAAAAAAATTCAGTGGCGCACCGTTCCTAATGCGCCACAGAATACTGTGGCGCATATGAGCAACCATGCGCCACAGAAAAACGGTGGGTCCCGCCTCAACAAAAATCTGGCGACATTTTTGTGGCGCACCCAGTTCCGTGCGCCACAGAAATGCGGTGGGCCCGCTCAACGATTTCCTGGGGTGTTCTTTCTGTGGCGCATGGGCGTGGATGCGCCACAAAAAGACATGTTTTTGTGGCGCACTGGGCTCCATGCACCACATAAATACATCTTTTTGTGGCGCACTGGCCTCCATGCGCCACAGAAATACGTGTATATTCTTTGTATATTTGTAGCATAATTTCGCAAAAAGAAAAGTTCTATGTAACACTGCAACAAAAGGCTCACTACCAAAAAAAAGACTATTGTAGCAAAATAGTTGTATGTTTGTAACAAATATTGTGTGCTTTTACAACAACAAAAAAGACTGTATGTAGCATTGTAGCAAAATTCACAATAAAAATTGAAATGACTGAACCAAAATTGTTATATGTTTGTAGCATAATTTATGTGCTTTTACAACAACAAAAAATCACGTATGTAGCATTGCAACAAAAAGCTCACATTGATCAATATAGAAAACGATGTGCAAATATGGCTATGCACTCCGTCACGCACTTGCTGCATGACATGACATGTTCTATCACGTCGACCAGCACGCTTAGCTTCCATCACGTCACCTGCCTTAGCTGCCAACCTCATGATTCTCATAGACTGACTGATAATACATGACACATAAAGAGGAAGATGATACTATTATCTCTCGGTATCTAATCTACTCCTCCGAAGCAAGAGATGGCTCTGTCGCTGGGTTGACCACCGAATCCTACTGTCTGGTTATGTCCAGTCCAATCGAACCAGAGCCGATATGTGAATGCGTGCGACAGGCCTAGTGGCCCGCTGATGGCTCCCAAGTGCAGGAGATCAATTGTAGTACCTTTCAATTAGAAAAGGTTGTCGAACCCACGAGGAGCTGAAGGTATTGGTTAGTAAGATTGATAAATAAAACAATAAAAGATGCAGTGTTTTTGGTATTTTCAGTTGTATAATTGCAAGCAGATAACAGATAGTAGCAAGTGAAAGCTCTCAAAGAGAGAAAGCCCAATCCTCTTATGTGGCAAAAGGACAAGCTCAAGTGATGTGTAACTTATATGTGGCAAACGTTCCCGAGGGCGGCATGGATGATGCTAGGCATAGAGATTTATTAAACAACACGTTGAATATCTTGTCAAGTTTTAATCCTCTTTGGACGGAGCCATAATTAGGTATAGCTAAATAAATAAACTACAACCCCTTATGATGGATCATGTGGCCAAGCAAATGACTGCACAAGAATTATTAAGACCTAAAGTCCCACCATAGCATTACACTCTAAGGTCCCCGATACTAATACCCTCATAATATAACTTCATGACTCGGTCTCAGGTTTACGTGTCCTCCCAAGTCTCCATCAATTCATTACACTACGGTGTTCTCCTATGAGCCCATAAAGGTGAAGTGTTGTGCAGTCGACGTTCGCACAACACCATCATAGAATCACATAAAAGATAAACTCTTGACAAAATACCAACACATGTCATATATAAATCAATGCCAATTCATCCTATGCCCTCAGGAACATACGGGAACTACTCACAACGTGCGAACATGATCATAATCAGTGGCATAAGTGGTACAACACAATCTGAAATTATAACTTCACCACCAAATAATGACAAGTACTCAATCACAAACATGAATAGTAGCACAAGACAAGTATCTAGGGTATAGCAACTCTCAAACTGCGAGGGGAACGGAGTGGATCACGGTGATGATGATGGTGATGGTGCTGGTCTTGATGGGGGTGATGATGTAGAGGCCTCCTCCCACGCCAAGGAGGAGAGGTGATGACGATGACGATGATTTCCCCCTTCTCCGGAGTTCCGGAGCAGCAGGATCTGACCCCCCTCGGAAGGGATCAGGAGTTTCGCCGCCGCCGCGACCTCGGATGGACTTGGAAAAATTAGGGCGTTACTTTTCGGGCGAGACGAAGGCGTCGATAAAAAGCCCCAGGCGAGGAGGTGCCCGAGGCACCTTTGGTGGGTCCCACGCGGCCAGGTACATGGGCCGCGTGGGCCACCCCCATTTGGCCCTCGTGGCTCTCCTCTCTTCGGTCTTCTTCCCTCTGCCTTTCTCCCGATGAAAAACTGACGCAGTATTTTTCCTTTTATTATTTGAGTCCTGTAGCTCCTGAAACATTAAAGACAAGAAAAAGGAGGTTTTCTGCCTCCCAGAAATTAAATACCAAAAATAGGGACTTTGTATGAAAGTCCCCAAAATCATCTAAAACATGTAGAAACAATCATATAATCATGCAAATAACATTCTAGTATGATACTAAAAGTTATATAAATGATGATATAAAATGCACGTATCAACTCCCCCAAGCTTAAACCTTTACTCGTCCTCGAGTAAGTAAGGACATAGATCATTACATGCATCAATGGACTTATGGTTGATAAATAAATACGGGCATTGTATCATCATCATATTCAATTGCAAGATAAGATTAATGATCTAAAACTCATACATATGAGGGCAACATAAGTAGAACTCTAGCAATCACCCCTTACTTTTGAAAGCAAATAACCATTGTATGTTGGACAATCGAATCATATTGTTTTTCACATGCTTTTGCTCTTCATGGCAAGCATTATAATCTTTTATACTTTGCTGAAATTCAAAGACAAGATAAACTCTCATTGGATAACAAGTTCAAAAGAAGACAAATGAAAAGACAGATAGATATAAAAATTGTTATCACTCTTGCTTGACTAGTAACTAGTGCAAACTTTAGTCATGGATATCTCAATCAAGTTCCCATGCTCTACACAACCCTTTTCTTACACTTTCCATGGCTAGCTGAAATTTCAGGTGCCTTCCTTTCATTCACATTCAAGAGCATAAGTATTGAAATATCCATGATCATTAATTTGCTCAAAAGATACTAGGTTGTAACAAGAGTGTTTTATATCCTTTTCATTAAGTCTTCTCAACTTCTTATCCTACAAGACTATATCTTAACCTCAAACTATTTTCACAAGTCTTTTTACTTCTTCTATATTGAGATAATTCTATAATTGTCCAACATACTCAAGTTAATTAATTTCAAGGCAAGATGTGATTGAAATTCTAAATATGCCACGCTCATTTGCATGAGTGTTACCCATAAATCCCCAAACAAGAGAATCATGGATGACACCATACTTTAATATTCATTGATAAACCATAAGATAGGGATACATGATAATGCTCCATGAGCTCACACACGCCTAAGAGATATTGATAACTAATCGATAAAAGCAAAGCACACCATGACTAGATAGATATGATAGATTGATAAAGAGAAAGACTAGATGGAACTCCCCCAAGCTTGGTGTCTTGCTAGAACTCCCTCTCTTCTTTCACATTGCCTTCATAATAATTATCTTCAAGATCCCCAATGATCTTCATCATGAGGTTGTAAGCTTTTTCGAACTCTTTTGCGGCTTCTCCCAGTTTTTGCATGAGATTCTTCTCCACCGACTCTTTGCAAGGCTTCCACTCGGGCTTGGCACCTTCTTGTTGGGATCTTGCGATCCCATTCACCAGGATAGTTCTCTTGAGTGGTGCGCTGAAATTCCCTGTCAATAAGAGTAGAAGCTACGTTTTTGCTCGCAAGGAAGTGCCTGGGAACCTTCCCTCCGGTCTGCATGCGCGCGCCCGCCTCTTGTTTCCAAGAGAGTGGTTCACCCTCACGCCGGCAACAGCAATGGGTGATGGAGGTGCTGTCGCCAAGGGCGCGATGTCGACGGAGGGCTTGTGCTCTTCTTCTTCAGCTTCTTGCTTGTCCATCTCCTCTTCATCAAGCTTGTAGTCTTCATCGTCGGAGTAGTCCTTCCTCTTCCTATTCCTCCTCCATATGGACGTGGGGCTGTACCCATCGAGTTCATCATCATCGTCGTCCATGGAGGAGCATTGGTAGGAGTCTCCCGAAGACATGGCTAAAAACCTGACAGGCAGAAACAGCAAAAGAAAGAATCGCTCGAGAACGCTCGGTGCGAGATTAGATCGACAGAGAGGGGTATATATTGAGAGTTTTTGGGTCAAGGCGAAGCGTCGGGATCGAAAACGAGACGAAAAAGGACTCCGAGGTGGAAAAGGGACAGCCCCACGCGGCCAGGTACATGGGCCGCGTGGGCCCCTCTCTTTTCTCCCTCGGGTCTCCGTTTCGTCCAGTTTTCTTGTCCCATACGATGATTTCCATAAAAATTGACCTCCGTAAAATTTTATGCAATTCCGAGAAACTTTCCAACACAAAAGTTACCTTCTATTGATTTAGGGTTTCTGAACTGCACGGTTTCTCTCAATTACCTCTCCGGTGTTTGTAAATTCAACTCCTCCACCCTTCCGATGAAGCTCTTTCCTGCAATATAAGGTTTAAGGCGTTGTCCATTGACTACATGAGGTTTACCTTTCATGTCACCGTGAAGACGGATAGCTCCTGAACGGTACACCTCCTGTATCACTAATGGTCCCTGCCACTTTGAAGCTAGCTTCCCTGCAGAAAACTTGAAACGAGAGTTGTACAATAAAACTTGATCACCTACTTTGAATTCCTTTTTCTTAATTTTCTTGTCATGCCAAATCTTAACTTTTTCTTTAAACATCCTGGCACTTTCATAAGCTTCATTTCTCCATTCGTCAAGTAGGTTTAGGTCAAGAATTCTCTTTTCTCCCGCAGTTTTAAAATCAAAGTTCAGTTGTTTAATAGCCCATCTAGCTTTATGTTCTAGTTCAACAGGTAAGTGACAAGCTTTTCCATAAACCATTTTATAAGGAGACATTCCCATAGGATTTTTAAAAGCAGTTCTATAAGCCCACAAAGCATCATTAATCTTAATTGGCCAATCAGATCTAGACTTATTCACTGTCTTTTCCAAAATGAGTTTAATTTCCCTATTGCTTAATTCAACTTGCCCACTTGTTTGAGGATGATAAGGAGATGCAATTCTATGGTTAACATCATATTTTGCCAAAGTTTTTCTAAGAACACCATGCAAGAAATGAGAACCACCATCAGTAATTAAGAACCTAGGAACACCAAACCTGGGGAAAATGATGTCCTTGAGCATCTTCATTGCTGTGGCATGATCTGCACTTTTGGTTGGAATTGCTTCCACCCACTTTGTAACATAGTCAACTGCAACCAAAATGTGAGTATGCTTTGTCTTTGATTCTGGGAAAGGACCCATAAAGTCAAAACCCCACACATCAAATGGTTCAAGTGGCAATGAATAATTCATAGGCATTTCATTCCTCCTACCAATGTTTCCTACTCTTTGACATTTATCACAAGATTTAACATATTCAGCACAGTCCTTAAATAAAGTAGGCCAATAGAAACCAGATTGTAATACCTTTGCTCCTGTGCGATCTCCTGCATGATGCCCTCCATAGGGACTGTCATGACAATCTCTTATAATAGCCTGTTGTTCATGCTCAGGTACACAACGTCTAATAATACCATCCACACTTTTCTTATAGAGGAAAGGATCATCCCAAAAATAATGTCTAAGATCATAAAAGAATTTCTTTCTTTGTTGAGAAGTGAAGTGTGGAGGCAAAACTTTACCAACAATAAAATTTGCATAGTTGGCAAACCAAGGAGATGCAACTTTAGCACTAGAAACATTAACAATTGCAAGTTGTTCATTAACAAAGCTATCATTAATAGGAATAGGATCATCAGGTATGCTTTCCATCCTAGAGAGATGATCAGCAACTTGATTATCCTCCCCTTTCCTATCAACAATGTGTAAATCAAATTCTTGCAATAGAAGTACCCATCTTATTAGTCTAGGCTTAGCATCTTTCTTATTCATCAAGTATTTAATAGCAGAATGATCAGTATGTATTGTGACTTTTGAATCAGTAATATAAGGTCTAAACTTGTCACAAGCAAACAGTACTGCTAAAAATTCTTTCTCAGTTGTAGCATAATTCTTTTGAGCAGCATCAAGTGTTCTACTAGCATAATAAATAACATTCAGTTTCTTATCAACACGTTGGCCCAAAACAGCCCCAACTGCATAATCACTAGCATCACACATAATTTCAAAAGGCAAGTTCCAATCAGGAGGTTGAATAATGGGAGCAGTGATTAAAGCATTCTTCAAAATATTAAAGGACTCAATGCAATCATCATTAAAAGAGAAAGGAACATCCTTTTGCAGAAGATTGGTTAGAGGTTTTGATATTTTGGAGAAATCCTTAATGAACCTACGGTAAAAACCTGCATGCCCAAGAAAACTTCTTATACCTTTGAGGTCCCTTGGATATGGTAGTTTTTCAATAGCTTCAATCTTTGCTGGATCAACTTCTATTCCTTCTCCAGAAATCTTATGCCCAAGAACTATACCCTCAGTAACCATGAAGTGACACTTCTCCCAATTAAGAACCAAGTGTTGGTCTTCACAACGCTGTAAAACTTTGTTAAGGTTGAACAAGCAATTATCGAAGGAAGTACCATACACAGAAAAATCATCCATAAAAACCTCCATTATCTTTTCAATATAATCAGCAAATATAGCATTCATGCATCTTTGAAAAGTAGCAGGAGCATTACATAAACCGAATGGCATTCTCCTGTAAGCAAAAGTACCATATGGGCAAGTAAAAGTGGTCTTTTCTTGATCATCCTTATGGACAGGAATTTGCGAGAAACCTGAATAACCATCTAGATAGCAAAAGTGAGAGTGTTTAGACAACCTTTCTAGCATTTGATCAATAAATGGCAATGGATAATGATCTTTTCGAGTTGCTTTATTCAATTTTCTGAAATCAATAACCATCCTATAACCAACTACAGTACGTTGAGCCACAAGTTCATCCTTTTCATTTGGAACAACAGTCATTCCACCCTTTTTAGGAACACAATGAACAGGACTAACCCACTTACTGTCAGCTATAGGATAAATGATACCAGCTTCAATAAGTCTTATTACCTCTTTCCTTACCACTTCTTTCATTTTTGGATGGAGGCGGCGTTGAAAATCAACAACAGGTTTTGCATCTTCCTCCAGATTAATTTTATGCATACATAGAGCGGGGCTTATACCTTTAAGATCATCAA
Organism: Poa pratensis; assembly: GCA_947311845.1. Classification (NCBI taxonomy): domain Eukaryota; kingdom Viridiplantae; phylum Streptophyta; class Magnoliopsida; order Poales; family Poaceae; genus Poa; species Poa pratensis. The sequence goes on from CAMZMU010000070.1 coordinate 40,977,036, forward strand.
GAGAGTATCCAATGGCTGGTCGGTGAGCTTTTAGCACATCAAGTAATTTCTCTTCCTCTTCAGCTGAAAGGTTAGCACTAATAATGACAGGATATATGCTCTTCTCATCCAAATATGCATATTTCAGATTTGCAGGCAAAGGTTTCAATTCAAAACTAGGATCCCCTTTAGGTGGTGGTAGCACTCCTAAATTATCAGGTGGGATATGCAATTGTAATTGTGGTGGTTGTTGCCATAATATTTGTTCCAAAGCCTCTTTTTCCTCATCATTAAATGGTTCATCTTGATTAAGCATATAACGTTCTACAACATCAGTTGAAGCTACAGCTATATGAGCAAGAGTTTCAATTAAATTATTAGGAATTGGCTCTTTCTCAACATGTTTATCAGCAAATTTGGAAAAGTTAAATTCAAGTTTCTCACCAGCACATTTAATAAACACTTTCTCTTTAGGCAAATTAATTTCAGCACCAACAGTATGTAAGAAAGGTCTACCAAAAATGATAGGACAAAATGAATCTTGAGGACAACCAAGCACAATAAAATCAGCAGGGTATTTTATTTTGCCAATCAATACTTCAACATCTCTAACAATTCCAAATGGACTAATATAATCTTTATTAGCAAGTTGAATTGTCATACCTGTCTCTTCCATAACAATGGGATCAATATCAGGCTTGATCTCAAGATAAAGAGAATATGGAATGACACTAATACTTGCTCCAATATCACATAGACCATGATAACTTGAAGTCCCAATAGAGCATGATATAACAGGTTTCCCAACTTTGGCCGAATTACCTTTGATGACTTTGGTAGCATCTTCACATAGATAAACATCCACTGGGTCTTCTTCATTTAGTTGCTTGATAACAGAAATTTGAGTGTTGACTTCCACCTGTTCATAAGGCTGAGAACATCTTTTGTTACTCTTGTTAGTAACAGCTTTAAGTAAATTCTCCTTAACTTGGTTTGGAAATGGAGGTGGTTCAACATACTCCTCAATTGTCACAGATGACATTGGTTCAACCTGTTTAATAACTTTAGGAACAACAATAGATTGTTTAACAGGTTCAACATAAACTTCAAATCCACTTTTTGGAACACAGATATGATCAGCAAAACCTTTAGCTATTTCAATTATAACATAAGGATCAAGACCAAAAGTATCACTCAGATTTTTAAACAGAATAGAAGTAGAGAAATTCTCTACACATGAATATTCATAATCAAAATATGGCTCATTACCTTTATCAAGATCCCAGTGGCTAGTATTTTCAGAAATAGTCTCCAATAAATTCCATGCTTCTTCTTCAGTGTTATTAGTAAAACTTCCACCAGATGAATTATCCAGAATCTCCTTGTGCTTCATAGGTAGTCTCACATAAAAGTTTATCAATATAAGTTTCCTTGTAAGATCATGACATGGATTCTTGCGAAGGAGTTCCTTTAACCTCCCCCAAGCTTGAGTAATACTCTCTCCCAGATGTGGCCAGAAATTGAATATATAGCAGCGGTTATCATAAGCTTCTTTAGGAGTAAAATATTTAAGAAAGAAAACCTTCCTCAAGATACTCCATTCATTCTGGACCTCTTCATCCAAAGACCTGTACCAATCACGAGCATTACCAGATAAAGACAAATACAATAGCTTCCTTTTTACCTGATCCTCTGAAATACCAGGTAGTCTGAATAAGCCACATATGTCCTCAATTATTTCCATGTGCTCGCGTGCCGACTTAGTTCCATCTCCTGTAAATGGATTTTTCATAACTCTTTTAACATGACCCATGGGAATTTATATCCCACTTTAGGTATCTCAGGCACAGCAGTTTCAACCACCTTTGCAGTAGTGGCATAAGCACTTTCATATAGAGCAAGATGCAGCGAGGCACGATTCATAAATGCCATAGTAACAATGAGATAAACAGCTTTCAAGTTTCCTTACCAAACTTCTTACCAATAGCGCTACGCTCCCCGGCAACGGCGCCAGAAAAGTATCTTGATGGCTCCCAAGTGCAGGAGATCAATTGTAGTACCTTTCAATTAGAAAAGGTTGTCGAACCCACGAGGAGCTGAAGGTATTGGTTAGTAAGATTGATAAATAAAACAATAAAAGATGCAGTGTTTTTGGTATTTTCAGTTGTATAATTGCAAGCAGATAACAGATAGTAGCAAGTGAAAGCTCTCAAAGAGAGAAAGCCCAATCCTCTTATGTGGCAAAAGGACAAGCTCAAGTGATGTGTAACTTATATGTGGCAAACGTTCCCGAGGGCGGCATGGATGATGCTAGGCATAGAGATTTATTAAACAACACGTTGAATATCTTGTCAAGTTTTAATCCTCTTTGGACGGAGCCATAATTAGGTATAGCTAAATAAATAAACTACAACCCCTTATGATGGATCATGTGGCCAAGCAAATGACTGCACAAGAATTATTAAGACCTAAAGTCCCACCATAGCATTACACTCTAAGGTCCCCGATACTAATACCCTCATAATATAACTTCATGACTCGGTCTCAGGTTTACGTGTCCTCCCAAGTCTCCATCAATTCATTACACTACGGTGTTCTCCTATGAGCCCATAAAGGTGAAGTGTTGTGCAGTCGACGTTCGCACAACACCATCATAGAATCACATAAAAGATAAACTCTTGACAAAATACCAACACATGTCATATATAAATCAATGCCAATTCATCCTATGCCCTCAGGAACATACGGGAACTACTCACAACGTGCGAACATGATCATAATCAGTGGCATAAGTGGTACAACACAATCTGAAATTATAACTTCACCACCAAATAATGACAAGTACTCAATCACAAACATGAATAGTAGCACAAGACAAGTATCTAGGGTATAGCAACTCTCAAACTGCGAGGGGAACGGAGTGGATCACGGTGATGATGATGGTGATGGTGCTGGTCTTGATGGGGGTGATGATGTAGAGGCCTCCTCCCACGCCAAGGAGGAGAGGTGATGACGATGACGATGATTTCCCCCTTCTCCGGAGTTCCGGAGCAGCAGGATCTGACCCCCCTCGGAAGGGATCAGGAGTTTCGCCGCCGCCGCGACCTCGGATGGACTTGGAAAAATTAGGGCGTTACTTTTCGGGCGAGACGAAGGCGTCGATAAAAAGCCCCAGGCGAGGAGGTGCCCGAGGCACCTTTGGTGGGTCCCACGCGGCCAGGTACATGGGCCGCGTGGGCCACCCCCATTTGGCCCTCGTGGCTCTCCTCTCTTCGGTCTTCTTCCCTCTGCCTTTCTCCCGATGAAAAACTGACGCAGTATTTTTCCTTTTATTATTTGAGTCCTGTAGCTCCTGAAACATTAAAGACAAAAAAAGGAGGTTTTCTGCCTCCCAGAAATTAAATACCAAAAATAGGGACTTTGTATGAAAGTCCCCAAAATCATCTAAAACATGTAGAAACAATCATATAATCATGCAAATAACATTCTAGTATGATACTAAAAGTTATATAAATGATGATATAAAATGCACGTATCACCCGCTCCACGCACTGATGATCCAACAATGTTTCGCCCTCAACTCAGCTCGGATTCGGAGGTATACTAGCTATCAAAGTACTGTTTGCGTATCTGGGACATGCTCCATGACCACCTCCTGGTCTAGCTCGCCCGGCCGTCGAGCTAGGCATCGAGCAGTGGACCTCCGGAGCTCACCATCCAGCAGTTGATATAGTTTGCTAGTTTCATGAAATTTCTTCCTAGATGACTCTAGTTGTAAGAGCATCTCCACCGACACCCTCTAAATGGCCCTCCAAAGATCCATTAGGGGTCCGGACACCAAAAAAGCCCCAGCGGCACCCCAAGTGCTCGCCCCGAGTCAAAAAAGAGCAGCACAGTTTTTTAAAATTTCAGGCCACCTAATTCTGTGGCGCATCCTCCAGCAGATGCGCCACAGAATTACAGAATTCTGTGGCGCATCTGCTGGAGGATGCGCCACAGAATTCTGGCACTTAGCCATTTGGCTCGGCGGCCTTTCTTTCCCCACACACACACACCCGCACGCCCTTTACGCTCGACGCCCAACCGCCGCCGTTCCGCGTCCTCGACGGGCGCCCCATCTCGCCGCCGGCGACCTCCCCCGCCCAACCCTACGCGTGCCCCGCCGCAACTCGTCGCCGGCGACCTCCCCTGCGTCCCGCCCCCGCCCAACCCCTCGCCGCGACCACATGCTCGGCGCCCCCGCCCAACCCCTCGCCGCGCCCACACGCTCGCCGCCGAAGATGAAGAAGCTTCGCCCTCGACGACCTCTGCACCGCCCTCGACGACCACACGTCCCTCCCCTCCCCGAGGTGCTTCCTCTCTCCCCTACTCCCTCCCCTACCGAATCCCTGCACCCTAGGTGTTTGTTGAAATTACAAAGAGAAATTTATTGTTTTGATTGCTTGTTGATTGCTTGCTGCTAGTTACATTAAGTTGTTAGAAGTACTTGCTGCTAGTTGCTACTAGTTGAGATGAAAATTTTCACAAATTTTGCTAAGTGTTAAATATGGTCACTGTTTAAACATACCTTTAAAACTGATTTGAATTAAGGTGTTAGAAGTTTTGAAAAAATTATTTTTGAGCTTTATCATGAAGTAATATTTAGTGCAAGAGATCCATGAAAGTACATTGTAAATAGGATCAAGATTTGATAATTTCGTAAGCCTCCAAAGTTGGTACTTTTTTAACTTTCATGAAGATGCAATTTTAGTTGGAATTTGCAAGATTTTATATTTTCTAGAGAAGTAACAGTCAAGAAATACATGTAGACAAGTTTTGCATTGGTTCATCCATGAAGACATGTTTTTTAGCTCATGATCTTTTTTTTTTTGGTTGTACAGGTGCAGAGGTGCTTGTGTGTGCTAGGCAAGAAGCCGCCGGCAATCGATTTGTGAAATATTTGCAGGTACCTGGAGAGGTGTGCAGAGGTGCTCGTGTTCTGTGCAACCACGACCATCCTGTCGTGGTTGTTTGTGATTTGTTAAATGTCTGCAGGTACCCAGGAGGCCCTTGAGTTTGCCGGAACGTCGATTAACTTCCGTTCCGGTAAATTCGGGTACTCCATATGTCCATTTTTTAGCAAAGGTCATGCCAAAAAATTTCGTGAAGTTTGGCATGACTTTGCTAAAAAATAGGACATATGATTTGTGAAATGTCTGCAGGTACCCCGAGAGGCCCTTGAGTTTGCCGGAACGTCGATTAACTTCCGTTCCGGCAAATTCGGGTACTCCATATGTCCCTTTTTTAGCAAAGGTCATGCCGAAATTTTTCGTGAATTTTGGCATGACTTTGCTAAAAATAGGACATATGGGGTATTGCGACTAATGCATGGGCCGGGGTATCTTAGTACTTAATTAAGCGATTTTTTCTTATATTTGTTGTACTAACCTTTTGCCTCTTTTTAATGTAGTGCAAACATGTCGGAAGGCGGCCCTTCTAAGCACATGAGCGTCGAAGATCAAGCTAGAGATTTCAACAAGTCGTTCGGGAGGTGTCCCAGCAGATGGAGGAGGAGGTGGAGGCCGCCGAGAATGAGCAAGAGGACCGGGTGGAGGACGCCGAAACCACAGATGGAGCTGCTAGTGCCGGTCAGGAGGATGACACCAGCACCACTGATGGTGGCGACCACACAGATGCTGCTACCGATAGCAACCCGACCGCTAAGCGGAAGAAGCCAAGGAAGGATCGGAAACCGCAAGCGCTCGACAACGTCACACACGTGTTCACCAAGTCACGCCATGTGGCCTACCAGTGGAGCCGGAAAAGCATGCCAAAGGGTACATCATGCAACTAGGGTGCATCATCCGGGAAAGCATGTCGATCAACACGAAGGACCTCATAAGCAAGGGCAATGAGGCTTTGGTCGAAAACCTCCTCACGAAGCTTCACCAACGATACACGTTCCCGCATCCGTTGAACAAAAAGGTGGACAGTTTAGCCATCATGAAGATGAGCACCGCCTTGAGCAGCTGGAAATTTCGGGTGAAGAAGAAGATCAATAAGGGTCTAAGCTGGGAGGAGATAAGTGCCAAAGAACCGACGCTCGACAAAGAAGAGTTCGAGATATTCAAGGAGTCCATAAAGTCTGAGGAGGCTACAAAATGGACCGAGTGGGGTAAGTCTATGCGGGAGCTGAACATAGGTAACCACCGTTTGGGAAGCGGCGGTTACCGAGGAAAACAGCCCGTTTGGGAAAAGGAGGATGCCATTGTTGCAAAAATGGGAAAAGAGAACATGTGGAACAAATTCACGGACGAGCAAGTGAGGAACTTTGTCCGGTCCCGCTACTATCTGAACGAGGCGACGGGGGAATTCGTTACCGACGATGACGATGTGAGGACATTCGAGAAATTACTGGTAAGGAATTTAATTTCCGCGGATATCTCAAAGTACATTGCGTTGATCTAATTAGATAACGAAGTCATATATTTCTACATGGGTTCACCTTAATTTCCTTTGTCTGCAGGAGGATGAGTTGAAGCATGGCCCGTCGTCCCAGGAGTCGACGGAGCCGTGGGACACGACTTTCAACAGGGCGACGAACGCTTACAAGGATAGGGACAAGTCGAAGCCGCCGACGTCAGCTGGTCGTGTGTCCGGCTTTGGTACGAGCATGAAGTTCGTAGAGTACTACTCATCTGACCCGGAGAAGAGAAAGGAGAGGAGGAAGATGAAGAGGGATAATACCGCCGAGGTTGTGGAGCTAAGGAAGAAGGTGGAGTCACTAGAGAAGCAAATAGTGGACTCCAGTACAGTGGGCAAGTTAGTGGACGAGAGGATCCGGATGCTCATACCCCCTGGGTTGTTTGAGGGGTTAGCTGCTTGGAATGCGGGAGGTCAACAAGGGCCCATACACGTGCCCAGCTTCAGCGGCAGCAACTCAACCATGAACCGGGCCGTGTCGCTGGACCTGGTGACCCCACCCAACGCCACCCTGCATCAGTCGGTCCCTTTTGTCGCACCGACACCCCCTCCCGCGAAAGATACCGAGGCGCCACCACCCGAACGGCCGGAGGAGAATGTTAGGCCGGCCGCCGGCACCGGCGCCCTTGTCTCGACGTTAGCCGAGATCAACGCCATCGACAAGGTAACTAATTAATTACTTAGTCCGCGTCATTTTCTATAACTCTGCCTTTTATGACTGCCATCTCATGATGCCCAACATTTGTTCACAAAAGGACACGCCTTGCATACTCCTGCATAGGGTGGTACCCGACGGCGAGTTGAAGGAAGTTGCTGAGGGCATGCTCATACAACCATTGTGCCGTGATATGCACAACAATAGAATGAGCGAGGCCGTGATGAGGGTCAGGGTGACTGAGGTACTGCCTGAGTTTAGTGGCATCGACCCCCCCATGCAACCTCCGGGAGCCAAGAAACACATGCTCCTTGGAAATTGCCCCAAGTGGGTCCTGGAATGGCCGAAGACCCAAATTCGTCTTGGGGGGTTAAGGCGCCGCTCCACCGGCGCCACCTCTAAACCCCGGAAGCCGATCGTTCGGCCCTCGAAGCCGCCACGAAAACCTGTTGAGAAGGAACCGGCGCCACAAGCAGCAGTCGCCACCACCCGGAAGGAACCGCCGGTCGTTGCCACCACCAGCCGCCACCAAAGACTGTTGGGAATGTCTGTACCGCAACAGCCGTCCGAAGCCAAAGACGTTGCACCTCAACTTGATGGCAACGACGATGATGATGAAAATATCGACGTCAATGGCTTCCTCAACACGGGCGCGAGCAAAGATTTGTTCATGCCTGCTATGGATGAGGAACCATCCTTCCGCGCTCACGGTGATCAACCTGGTCGTCGCACTACATGCCAGCGCCTGAGTTTTTCTCAAAACACGCCTCCGGAAGCCGGCGATCAAGCTCCAGACAAACCGGGTAACATTTTCAGCCCTGGCACACTGACACGGACGGTTTGCGGGGTTCACTGCACCCCCACCATCCCCAGAGAAGATCAAGAAGTCTAAGAAGAGATATAGGCAAGGCACCTCTACGAGCCAGCCAGCTACTAAGGTTATCCGGGGTCATGAAGACATGACATCACCCCGTGCGGATAGCTTGACCCGAGTTCATGTAGCTGGTAAACCGTTGCTGCCTCCGGAGCTGCTCTGCCTCGCAAAAGGACCCATGCTCTCTTTGCATGAAGCTATCTTGATGATGGAGGGCCTGCTTCTTAAAGACAAGAATCCAAATTACCCGGTGTTGACGGTCCAGGTACCAAAGAACGTGGACTTCGTTACAGAAGCCCCCGCCGATCTGTTCTTCATAGCGTTCGAGAACGTCTTCAACCTGTTTCACTCTAGACGGCTGGACTATAACTTGGTCCGCCTATACGTGATCAATATGGCGATGAAGATCCAGAGAGATGTTGCCCCGTACGTCACGGTAGTGGATCCCTACTACATGCGTGACAGTCAGCTGGTGGAAGGATCAACGACACGGGATAAGGCCACGGAGTACCTGAAAAGGTTCATGCTGAACAACAAGAGGAAGAACAACCTTCTTCTACCTTTCTTTCCCGAGTAAGTACACATTCGCTCGCCGCCGTCGTATCTTATGCTTTCTTATAGACTTCTTCCATTGTTGATCCATTCCACTGCATTTTTTCCGACTAGGGACAAGTACTGCATACTCATCATCCTAAACCCGAGGTGGTCCATTGCCACTTATTTGGACACGGGGAGTTCGAGCAATAAGAAAGACTACACCAGAATAAAGGGTGTTCTCGATGAGGCTCTCGAGGGCTACGCCCAAAAGGGAGGCCACTTCGAACAAGGACAGACGAACGGGGAATGTTTCTCGCTGAACAACAAACACCGGTTCAGGCATGGGACCCAGTTCGATTGCATGAAGCAGAAGTATGGCAGCGTGAAGGATGCCTTCTACGTCCTCCATCTCATGAAAGGGTTTGTCCGGGATGCACTGAAAACAAAGTTGCCATCTAGTATCCGAGAATGGACCAAAAATGCAGGGAAAATCGCCGAGGATAAGCTTAGAGAAGACTTTCATCTCATCCAGATGTAGTTGTCGCAAATCATCTACGACGATGTTGTGACAGCAAAGGGGACCTTCAACAAAGCTAGTGGTAGGATAAATCAATATAGACTTATCATACTATAGACTTATCATACTCAATCTATTTATCATACCCCAATATAGACTTCTTTTCTATAGACAACAAAGTGTTTCTTTATTTTCTTTACTATAGACTTATCATACTCAATCTATTTATATTATTAACCAATATATATACCTATATTGACACTGCACAAATATTGACATGGTTACAAATATGAACACTAATACATGGTTGTATCCATTTCCAGGGTTGCATCAAAGGCAAATCGAAGAACACCTAGCTCTTCAAAATGACAGCTGGACGTGGACGACGAAAGACGGCTACAAACCGTTCCCGGCGCCGCTCAACAAGAAGACTCCTTGATCAGCAGGACGTGGGCGTGTACTCTGTTTGATCCTAGTTTAGGCGGTCGTGAAAACTTCATTTATACTAAGACTTGTGTGAACTTTTGTACCAGTTAATTGTCACTATATATGTATGTATCTCGGGCTCTAACTGATGTAATGACATATTTATTTGTCTGTTTTAATACCGTGTCAAAATATATTACTGTTTCTATTATTTTCTGTATAAATACTGTAATATATATGTATTATTGTCAAATTAATACAGCAAATAATCGATAATACATCAAATAATCGATAATTCAGCAAATAATTTAGTGGCGCATGGTAAATAATTTTGTGGCGCACCCTATTCTGTGGCGCACGAAGCAAGTGCGCCACAGATAAATTATTGTCAAATTCATCAACGCATGGACTAATATTACTGTGGCGCATGAGCAATATTTCTGTGGCGCATTCTGGAAGTGCGCCACCGAATTTCTACTTTCTGTGGCGCACGGCAGGGTGCGCCACAGAAATAATATTTTTGTGGCGAGAATTCTGTGGCGCACCCACCATGCGCCACAGAAAGCTATTTTGGTGCGCCACAGAAAGGCACTTCCCTACTAGTGGACAAGGAAGCGTTGGGAGTCACGATTGACAAGATCTAGACTCTCCTTAGCACTCTTCGAGATTGACAAACTTAGTTTCAAGTTTCTTTGTTGTCGATTGTCATCCCATCTTGTCATGTTTTTTTTGAGCTTTCATCTTGTCATGTTTGCTTGTAATGGATTTGTATGAACCTTGTACTCCTACCTATGGTGGCTTTATTAATTTAAGGCTGAGCTCTCCTTGATCTTTTTCATCTGAAAAAGTTGACTCAGTGAGGTATCCTTATACCGAGGTACTTTACAGTTTACACCAACACATGACACAACAGGCATGAATCTATACACACACGATGTCATGCTCACAAAGGATAATTTAATCAAAAGAAATTGGCATGGATGCACTAAATGATCTTTTTGTGGATGTGAGGAGTCTGTAGATCATTTATTCATCACATGTCCTTTTGCTAGATTAATATGGCGTGTGGTTTTTTGTAATTACAATATCACTCCACCTGCAAATGTTTCCAATATGTTTGGGAATTGGTTGAATGGGATTGATAAAAAGACCAAAGCTAGAATTCGTATTGGCGTTTCAGCTGTATGTTGGTCTATATGGAATTGCAGGAAAACAAATTTTCATATCTTACAGGTTATCAATATGGCGACTTACTGGATCCAGCTATGGGCTACCCTGCTTACTTCGGACCAGCGGGAACTTATGGTTTCTGGATGCGCTCGGCTCCTGTTGGTGGCACATGAGTTTTTCTCCCGACATACGTGGCAGCATATTAGTCGACTTTTGTAGTTGAAATTATGTTGTTCTTTCGATGGTTGATATATGTCTCAACCTTATGTGATCGCTGAGTTGTAATAAGATGATACTAGAATATTTTTAATAAAAGGTTGTGTGCATCACTCATCGAGGCCGGGGCTTCTCCCCATTTCTAAAAAAAATACACACACGATGTCATGCTAACATCAAACACTCATGATTACTTTTTTTTAATGTCCCTTGAACATGCTTAGTCCTAGCACATCGAGACCATTTGTCTCTTCATATCGTCTAAGTTTTGCTACATTTTCATCACCCCCTCTCTCTCAGCAACATGCTCGGTTGCACTGCAAAGTTTTTTTCCAGCTTTTAAGTCAAGCATATCAATAATTTAAAAATACCTTTTCCTTTTTATAATCTCCACTCAAATTACGAACATACCCTTGAAATGTGTGATGGATCTAGTTCTGCCACCACTCTACTGAAGTAGATCCAGTAGACAACAAAACCCATTCGACAACCACCATTTCATAAAACCTTTCTTGGCGTAATAAAAAAAGTTTGGACAAAAAGTGAGCTTCATTACCAAGATGAGTTGGATCGCCGGAGACTATTAGCAACATAATATGATCTAATGTGGCATAGTGAGATCACACACCGTTACTAATAGTAATTTTTGTCCGCGTTGTCTACGCTAGCCAGCACATGGTCTGACTTTTCATAGTTTGGTTATTCCAGACTACTAGCCCAGATGAATTGTATTCACGAGAGAACTATTAGTCTCCCGTTAAGACTCCGCGTTAAAAATGAATGGCCATAGAGCACCAATAAATATCATTATTTATTCATCTTGTCGTCATATGATGTTGAAGTGACCTCAGGAGCGGCTCATATACACGAACAAGCTAAGATAAAAATTTGTGGTTGTGTGAATTCCGAGCGATCCCATAGACCGCCACCAAGACTCATTCAAAATTATCATCCATATATTTCACATGGAATTCACATAAATCTCCTATATGATTTTTTTTGTACATAAATAGTTGTAGTATTATTTCTGAAAAGGATACCTTGGGTTCTACCCTGAGAGGCTAGACAATACTAGACATAATTTTAACCTTCAGCAAGGTGTTTTGAAAACGGGATGGGTTTATAAGTGCATACACCGAACCAATTTACCTAGAAGGTCAACTTTGATGGGGCAAGGAGGACAATGCATTTATAATTTAACTAGTAAAATGCCCGTGCGTTGCTACGGGAATGAGTTATTACGCCGCGAGTCTCAAAAAAGAAAAATATTACTCCATGATAGTGGGTACATCATTTGTAAATGCATATTGTTCGTAGCTGTGAGAAACATGTAATAATGAATCTGAGCCGCTCGTTAAGAAATCAACGGTGCATGTTGCGTTTCGAGCAGTTCTAATTTAATTATCGTTGGTATTACGTGTATATAATTATGTGAGACCAACACCCAACTGCGATATTTTTCTTACGACTTATGACGTTGCTAACAAAATGATCCATTTGAGAGACCCAATTTGATTTTTTGTAAAAAAAACTGAAATAGCCCTATTATATACGGAGTATATAGAGTATAAAAGGTCGGTGAGTACAAGATTAACGCTTTACGACTTTTCTTCGACCAGAAAAGCACAAAAAAATGGAGTGGACAAATTCAGTTTGTTTACCCACTCCAAAAGCTATTCCAATTTCGCACGCGACCGCTCGCACGGATATTCCTAGGAATATTCCGTCGTCGGAGTTCTCGCCAGAGAGGAAGATGGCGACGGCGCGTGGCTTCGATTACCCCCACAAACCCCGCACCCCCTGCGTTAAGCTTCATCCTCGCCGTCGCCGCCTCCACCGCGGCCAGCCGCGGCTCCTGCTCGGCCTGGCTGTCGTCTCGCCGGAGAAGAAAGTGGCGGCGGCGCTGCTTCGGTTTTCCCCCGACCCCGCACCCCCTGTGTTAAGTTTCGTCCACGCCGCCTCCGCCACGGCCAGCCGCGGCTCCGGCTCGGCCTGGCCGTTGTCTCGCCGGAGAAGAAGATGGCGGCGACGCTGCTTCGATTTCCCCCCGACCCCGCACTCCCCGTGATAAGGTTCGTCCTCGCCTCCGCCGTGGCCAGCCGCGGCTCCGGCGGCTCCAGCTCGGCCGCCGTGCGCGAGGAAGAAGAGAAGAAGTTGGAGGCGAGGAAGTAGTCGACGATGCGTGCGAGCGCTCGCACGTTCATAGATAAGCAATTCTGAGTTTTTCTCTAAACTTCCTCCCATTGTCTGGTCTATGTCTACCGGTGGATAAAGCTTATGTTTTCCATATAAAAAATAAGACGCATGAGCAGCGGTGAGGGAGGCCACCGTTTCAGCTATCACACTTTTCATTTATTTCATTTTCTCTCTCTCTCACTTTCCCTCCACCTTCCCTTCATGAGTGACCATGGCAGCAAGAACACCACAATCAAAAACTCATGGCAAACTCTACATTACGTTCAAATCTCCCCTCCAAATACATCAGGCTTCCATCTCATTAACTCAAATCTGGCGTTGAAGCTCACAACCCCTCTCGTGCCGGCAGGATTCCAATCGCTATGGTCGTGACCTTGAGCTGCCGCTGCCGACCATGGCCGGATTTTTGAGCTCGCAGCGCAGCTAGCTATACCCTCCGATAGCTCATGCCCTTAGTGAAGCAAGATTAATGGTGCCTTCATCAACATCAAGTGAGAATGAGGCCCTTGCCTCCCCATTCTCGTCCGCTCCTTCCCCTTTTTCAGCTCACGCCCCTGTCTCCTCGCTGCTGTTCTCGACGTCCGATGCCTCCCTGCCGCTGGCCTCGACGAATTCCCTCTCCCCGCCACTTCAGGCAATCACCTCGCGCTGGAGGCACGACCCTGCTCTTATCGTTGTACATCACCGATTCCGGTGGCCGAAGAGCTGGAGGAGGTTTCGCAGACCAGGCAGTAGAAGGAGAGTCGTGGCAGGCCAGGTGAACCGGAGCTAGGCGCCAATGAAGGCGGAAGACCTCGTCTCCACCGGATCAAGTATCAAGTATTGAGGACGTGATTTTTTACAACATAACGAAAGTGTCACACATATATAATAAAGTAGGGGCCTTCTGACACGTGACGGTACTATAGCCCTCAAAGTCGAAGGTTAGAATAGTACCCCATCTCTGTCCTTCGTTGTAGCCTTGTAGGAGCCAATCAATCTGGCCCCGGATGAATACTGGATTTAGTGCAAGGGTTGGACGAAAAGTCGCTAGCTCATTACCTAGTTGGTTGTCTGGCTCAAAGACAATTTGGCTCTCAAAGCCCCTACGACATTTAGAAAAAAAGGAACTGTTCATGTTACCATGTATGTCAAGCATGTTTGTAATTTTGTAACTCTAAGATCCACATTTCATCTTCAGCAAGGTGCCACCTCATCATGTGGCGTACCACGTGTTGGTCCCATATGCGAAGAACAATTATCTTCTGCCTGATAAAATAAACTCATTAAGCCAATACAAACATTGAAGAGTCAAAAAACCAATATATATTGTATATTACCTAGTGTTCATCAGCTCCGATTATTTCCTTGGTTGAATCTAATAGGCTCGACATGCACAACCAACCCAATTAAATCTAAAAATGGATGAAATTACACATTATTATGAAAAACTTTTGAAGTTAGAAATCCTGAAATGCTGAACATGGAAGAAATAAATATACTTGCATGTTCTCTTTTTGGTTGGAAGTCTAGCCACAGTAATGAAATGGTCAACTCAGTTGGTGTGTCGTCAGCCTCCTTGAATCCCACACATCTGAATAATTAAACAGAGCCGGTACACAGGTCGTTGTTGAAACGATATGCCTGCTGACCACAGGCTATTGCTTCCATTTGGTCACCCTGCCAAAATCGATTGTTTACTTATTTGAATTTAGAATACTACATTACATTTAAAACTATGCAAGATCATCGTTGGCAACGCGAGACCACCGAGTATCAACTTACATCGATGTCAGTGAGGATGGCACGGTAGACAATATTTCCGTTTCTTGTTTCCTTGATTCAACCAGAGCTAATTTTGGCCGTGGTGTCCCAGGAGCTGTCGATGTGCAAGTATTCGACATCGCTGAATTTAAATTCCATGTATAAATATGAGAATAATCATTAGAATACGAGAATACGAGATAATGCAAATTTTTGGATGTAGTGCAAGAAAGATATGAACGGAAATTTTTGGGTTGCCTGTGATCGGAGGCAAGACGACGAGGGCTTGGGGCGGCGGAGGTGCCATCACTTTAATCGTGCAAGGGCGACGGACAATGATTTGACTCTGCATGGACGTAGCTTGTTTACTGATGAGGCAGGCGTGGGATGTACTGGGGCATGCACGATTATATATGACTAGAGGCTGGGGCGCTCATCGGGGCGCCTCCTAGCCGGTCTTCTGCAGCCTAATATTTGGAATGCAAGATGCTATTATACGTTTCAAGTCTTCAAGATATGTCGTGAATTAATACTTGCAGCTATTGGTTCAACGGTATTACTGGAAGCTCTGTACTGTTGAGTCACAACATATGTTAGAGGCTGGGGCGCCCCAAGCCCTTTGGGGCGCCTCCTAGCCGGTACTGTGCGACCAAATTTTAGTATATTGATTTTTTCTGTTTGTGCAGCCCTAATTTGGTGATTACTCTTCAGTCGAGCCTGGCAAATATAACGACACAAACCATGACCACCAGATTAGTAAATGGGTGGAACTAAAGCTGAAAACTGGTGAAAGAGAGGCGGCGGCCTAGGGTTTCAACCCTAGCCGTCGCCGCCGGCGCCATCTGCATCTTTATCGTCGCCTTCGTCTAAGAATTGACGGGTCCTCGCCTCCTCTAGTTGCCGCTCTGGCACTAGGAGGGGTGGGGACCTCGGACCTGCGCAGGGCGCTATACAAAGGTCCTTAATGTTAGAGCTTGGTTTTGGTTGTTATCTTCTTCGTCAATGGAGATGGCTTCGTCTGCAATAAGTGATCTTCCGCGCTTCGTTCGACGGCGTGATCTCCTTCCCGACGTCAATGGTGGCTTTGGAAGATTAAGTTTGTTTAGGTATGGTTCTTCAGATCTTACTTCGCCAGATCAATCTTGGATTGTTTCTTATGGTTGCCGCGAGGAGGATTGTCCTCGCAATATCTATCCCGGCTACTACGTCTTCGGCAATGGTGATTCGTTCTCTCGGCTCCCAACGACGTCGACAAAGTGTTTCGGTTATTTGTCCCTGAAATATCAGTGGTGGTGCTCTTGCCGATGTTGCTTGATTAATTTAATGGTTGCCTGCGTGCACAAAGCCTTTGCATTGCGGCTCAAAATTAAAAAGGGAGAACCTTCGTTGGTATTCACAGGTCTGTGGTTTGGTGTATTCGGCGTTGTTCTACGGCTGCCTTCAGAAAAGTACAAGATTGTGTCATGGAAGAAGAAAGGGCTTGAAGATCTCATAGATTTGCTCGTCTCTTCTAGTATTGTTTTTGTAATCGATGTAATCGTGTACTCTTTGCTGGTTTAATATATATGGTAAAATTCAAAAAAAAAAAGCTGAAAACTTGTAACGAATAACATTTATTGAAAAAAAAAACATCACAGCTTACAACAGCCATCCAAGAGTGGATCACAAGCTACCGGTCAAATGAATAACTCACTAATTAAATAAAGATATATAGAATCGAAGATTCGTTAGTGTCGGAATGTGTACTCCCCCCTACATCAGTTCATTACAAAGTACCATTTCAACTTATCTTATAGATCCCGATGAGTAAGAATTCATGGATAGTGGCAATCAATAGTGTTCCCTAATAATACTCATGTGCTTTCTACAATGTCGTTTTAATTTCTTGTCTAGCGATGTATTGACTCCATCAGTCCAGTTTTCAATAGCAACTTCCCTTTTTTGTGCACCACCTGATGCATGCGAACCAGGATTCCCTGCGCCAGTTTACTTCAATACTATTTACACTAGCAAATGCGCCCGTGCGTTGCCACGGCTCAAAATTTATATGTTGGTGTAAAACTAAAAACTTGTAAGGTGAGCCACTCAGATCACTTAGGCATCTTTGTACTTTAACAATTCTAATGTAAAATATTTAATCCATCAATAATCAATTCTAAATTTGAGTATTGACTACCATTCGCTAAACATAAAATCGAAACAATCAATAAGCCACGCACAACTTTCTAAAAGAAAATTGTAGATAGACAACCTGACTAAGCTGAAAGCTATCCTAGGAGGATTCGGGTCTGTCGTGACTGTCGCTAGCCTGAGCAACAGTATGCTGCTGCCCATGCATGGTCATGACCCACCTAGAAAACCTGAAGGAGCAGTCAGGAAAAAAAGCTTTAATAACATATTGATCGGAGGCCATCGTCTCGCTGGTACCCACCCATCTCTCTCCGGATATTTCCTATTCTCCATCTATGCCATGCTTCATCTTCTTTCCCAGGAAAAAATTATTCTAAATTCGTCTTAAAATTCGACAGAAAAACCTGCAAATTTGTGAATTCGAGGCCCAAATCCGCCAATCCATTCATTTCCTTAGCAGTTTTTCTTTTTATCTTTGCATTACTTGGAGTTTGAGATTCCATGAAGGCCAAGAGGAAACAGCAAGACGACATGTACCATGGAGTAGTCCGTACGCCTTTTTCCGGTCTCAACATCACCGGCCGCCACCCAAGCACCACACGGCCGAGCCCCTGTTGCCCACCGTGAGCAACGCCATGGCGGTCTCGGCGGCCTTCCGCCACTGCTCGGCCTGCACCGGCTAACTTCTGGACCTTCTTCTCGGCGGACACGTACTCATGCAGCTCGAGCTTCAGCTGCCTGTTCATCTGCAGCACGCCCTGAAGCTGTGTTTTCAGCTCCGTGCTGTCCGTGGTCGAAGATGCGGGTCTCCGTGGTGGAGGAGAGCTCAGCAAGCTGCACGTGGGAGACGATTGAACCATCGCAGACGCGGATGGTGGATGCGCCCTGACCTCCTCGACCTCCATCGTGGCAGGCGTTGAGCCAACCGACCATGGCCTGCGGGATTAGGCGAAGACGTGGTTGTGGAGGTCAGAGCGCAGGTCCTCGTAGGCGAGGAGTTTGAAGTGGAGGAGCCCGTGGGGAGGCCAAGCTTCACCAGGAACTCAGTGCGCATAGGAAGGGAGCGTCGATCGGCTACCCTAGCGGCGTGACAACGACTGGGAGGCGCGACACAGGCGGCGGCGGCGCTTGGAGCTTCATGCGGTTGGAGTGGGACAGGAAAGAGGGAAAATATCTGGAAAAAAGAAAAATTGAAACGTTATGTGACTTACGGGTGGCATTGGTGGGTAATTTGCATCAACATTAGGGGTAAAATCGGAATCAGAAAAACGGACCATCACCTGAAGACATATTATATAGTAGAGACTTACGGGTGGCATTGGTGGGTAATTTGCATCAACATTAGGGGTAAAATCGGAATCAGAAAAACGGACCATCACCTGAAGACATATTATATAGTAGAGATAATATATATGCATTAGTCTCTCCGTGTTGTTAAAGTTGATGGCTCGGCACCAATTATCTGGTTTGCAAACAGAACATAAGTTAGACTACTTTGTTCGCTAACAAAAATTAATTTGGACTAAAAGCTATGACACGGTAAAGACATCAATAACAGACCTCGGCTGAGATGCGGAAATAAGGCATTTACCCTGTTCGTGGATCGATGAGATAGAGCAAGTTACTGGCGATGTATTTTTACATAAAAATTTGGCCTATCATCATAGCCGCAGGAACAATTCGACATTTTCTTTTCGGAGTCTGGATATATAAGCTCTGCACGGTTAAATCTAATTTGTATTACAAGTCGAGAAGAGTAACCATCTGAATAACTGTGCATAAATTTAGATTTCGAGAAGAGCATCATCACAGGCAGACAAACATTGGTAGTTTACCCACAATTGTTGAATTACTGAATCAAATGCATCAAGAATTGAGAAGTAAAATAATAAAAATACAACACAAAAAAGTCAACAAGCTTTACTTAGCAGGGGATCAATCCATAGGCACTCACCTTGTGTTTTCTTGCCGGAGAATCGGAAAAATCTTTGATTGAACCCCTGCTATTTGTTAAACAACATGTGCTAACTGAATCATCTATACCAATACTAGTAACGATGCACGTGCAAACGCACGTCTCGACAAATATAAAGTCCAATAAATATATTACACTATACATTCTATAGTTACATAAGCACAAAGTGCACACTGATTTGAACCTTCATATAAGTGACTCATCCTTCCATTTCGTGAATTTCCTTTTCTGAATCCATACTTCCTTGGAACTTGAATGCTTGAAATGATTCAGCTCTGATTGTTTATTTGCACATTCACATCATTCCGAAGATCATCACCAAGGCTATGGCTCGTCGCTTAAGTCCTAAGATGAACAACTTGGTCTCCCACTGTCAGAGCGCCTTCATTAAGAACAGAAGCATTCACGACAACTTCATGTACGTCAGAAACACTGCTAGAAGCCTCCACCGCGCCCGCAAGCCTATGTTGCTCGTCAAGCTCGACATCGCCAAAGCCTTTGATTCTATGCGATGGGACTATCTGCTGGATGTCATGCATCGCCGGGGTTTTCCTCCGCGTTGGAGGGCATGGGTTTTCATCCTATTCTCCACTGCCACATCCCGTGTTCTGCTGAATGGGATCCCCGGCCTTGAGATCATCCATGGGAGGGGGCTCAGACAGGGGGGCCCTCTGTCCCCTCTACTCTTCGACATCGGCATTGACCCCCTCAACAGAACTCTACAGATGGCCACTGAGCAGGGACTACTTCATCCTCTACCTGACCACTTGGCAACCTTGCGACTCTCACTCTATGCAGATGATGCGGCCATTTTTATATCTCCCACTGCGCATGACATTACAAATCTCGCCACTACGCTTCAAAGTTTCGGGGAGGTGACGGGCCTCGTCACAAACATTGCCAAAAGCTCCATCTCGCCAATTCGCTGCGAGGACATCGACCTTGCAGCTATCCTGGATGGCTTTCCGGCTGCCGTGGCCCTGTTCCCTATCAAGTATCTCGGGCTGCCGCTGTCGCTGGGAAGGCTGAGACGTGCGGATATTCAGCCTTACATTGACAAATTGGCGTCTCGTCTGCAACCTTGGAAGGCAAGATTCCTCAACCGTGCGGGTTGCAATGCACTCGTCAAATCTGTGCTCTCCTCTATGCCTATTTTCCTGCTCACTGCCATCAAAGACGACAAAGCTATGCTGAAGGCTTTCGATAGAATAAGGAGAGGGATGCTTTGGAACTGCAGCGAGATCGTCAGCGGTGGAAAATGCAAGGTCAGCTGGGATAAAGTTTGTCGACCGAAAATCCTTGGAGGTCTTGGAATTCTTAACTTGGAGAAGTTCTCTAGGGCGCTAAGACTGAGAAGGCTATGGCACGAGTGGGCTTCTCCTGATAAGCCGTGGGTTGGCTCTGAAACTCCGAATGATGACACCGATAGGAACCTCTTCAATGCTGCTACCAGGGTCACTGTGGGGAATGGTCGCAAAGCTTCTTTCTGGGGGTCTTCTTGGCTTGATGGGGCTGCCCGCTAAAGTTATCGCCCCTGACCTCTTCATGGCTTCGAAGCGCAAGAATAGAAAGGTGCATGACGCCCTCATGGACTTCAAATGGATCTCGATGTGTCCAACTTCACGGTCAACCACATCTCTCAGTTCATGCAACTGTGGGAGATCATTCAGGAGACTACGCTCTCCCCTGCCGCTGAGGATACCATCACTTGGACTCTTTCCACCTCTGGCGTCTATTCGGCTAAATCTGCTTACAAGGCGCAGTTCTTCGGTGCCTCTGCTTGTCCTTTCATGGTCGTGGTTTAGAACACTTGGGCCCCCCGAAGTGCTCTTTCTTTGCTTGGTTGGCCGTTCAGAACCGCTTATGGACCTCGGACCGCCTTGCTATCAGAGGGTGGCCTCACCAGCCTATCTGTCAGCTTTGCAGAAACCAACCGGAGACGGGAAGACACTTGCTTTTTGAATGTCGATACTCTAAGAGGATTTGGGCTGACGCGTCTGCTTGGCTAAAATGCCCTACGCTAATGCAGAGCCTGGAGATCACAAAACCCACTATCTTCGACTACTGGAAGGACTTGGCCGCCACTTCATCTCCCTCCCGCGAGGGGCTCAAGACCGCGATCATCCTCATCACCTGGGAAATTTGGAAGGAGTGAAATGCGAGAGTCTTCAACAACACCTTCACAATGCCCTCTGTTCTCTTCCATCGCATCAAAAGCGAAAGCGGCAACTGGATACTTGCTGGCGCCAAGAAGTTGGTGGAGTGTTGCGAGTAGTAGCTTTTTCTAGTTGCATTTCGGTGCTGCCGAGATGTTTTGTACCTTTTAATTTTTGGTCTCGGCTAGATCTTTGTCTTTGCTCCTTCTATATCAATATAAAAGGCAAAGCTTTTGCCTTGTTTCCAAAAATTGTTTATTTGCACAACCATCATCTCCTGTTGTGGTGGTGTCCACACCATGGTGCAATTTGAAAATGCATCTCATTCTTAACTTTCAGATGCTGCTCACCGTGGTGGAAGTGCACGATAAGAAAATGATTTTAATTACTAATCCAACATTTAAATTCCATAACATTGTCTTCTCCTACCCAACAGAAATAATTGCAGCGCAAATGAGTCATCAGTAAGACAGTAAGCATGCATAGCCAGTAGGGTAAATAAAAGATAAAATCATTGCTTATATGCTTTGGAAGGCTCTCCTCAATCACTATTGGGTTAATAGCTTCATACACTGCATCCTAGGTGCACCACCGGTTCCTTGCAATGAATTTCAACCTTGCTTGTAAAAAAACTGTCGATGCAAGATCTGATGCTCACAAGCATTGTTACACATGGTGTGTAATAAGTTACTTTGCAGTCTCCCATTAGAGAAGTACCTTTTGATTCTTGAAATCTTACAGTGAACTTACAGAGCAAAGATAATTATGTTGATAGAAGAATAATTGGATAAAACACATGGAAGTGGAACTGAATAATCATCGTCATTAGATTGTCATACAACTGAATCAGATCAGAGGCAATAGAAGTACGGTGTAACTAAAGGAGCTACCAAAAACAAGTGGATAACTGACACTTAATTCTAGATTATAGCTTTGCCATGCGTACTCCTGAAAAATTGACCACGTACCAACAACAGTAGACAAAGGAAAGGGAAGGATGAGTGTTTAGAAGTCTACCTTTCAAACTCTCGTCGAGCAATGACAACTTTCATATTCAGAATGACCTGGCGCCTTATTGGGAAGTGCTGATGTTCCAGCTGCTCTTAACCTCTCCATTATTGGTGCTCTGTTTCTGAATAATGGAATGGAAAGCGAGGTAATTAATTCTCGAATATACAATAGGAAAGGGTTTCCATTCAATTTTCTGAAAATCAAGCGACTGGAACTCCTATTTCAATTGAATCAGAACCACCAATAATTCGCCTGGTTTCTCTGCAGTACTGAGCATTTTCTCATTGAGAAGAGTTGATGTGATATTGCCCTCTTTACATGGCCTTCTTCTGATACTTTGAAGCAGCTCCACTGGCCGTGCATGCTCTGTTGCAACACAACAAATACAATGTCAGCTGTTACTCCACCTACTTGTGTTTCGCTCCTTCTATGAATTCGCTCCTTCGACGAATGAATCAGAACCACACCTGCAGCCCGAGGGAGAGAAACGGCGGGTGCAGACTGACCGCTAACGCCAATCTCGTCAGCACAACACTTAGAAAAGTCATCTGGGTGTCCGCCTCGTCCTCACCGAGTGGGTTCCTGCTCCGGTGCAGCCAGGACAGTCATCCTTGCTAGCGGCGGCGGGGGAGCTCATCAACTGTCTGATTCAATCATGCTTCGGTGCGGCCAGGACAATCATCCTCGCCTGCAAGATGTATTGACACAGAATCTATGATTAAAACCAAAGTGCAAGGAAGAGAGACAGACAAAGACGAATTGGCGGCGGTGATATGTTTCTGCACCTGCCCGAGGCGATTTCGGTCAGAGGAGCTGAGGAGGCGGCGTGGGGGCTCGAGTAGCGCAGCCATGAGGGATGCACTGTGCGGCGAGGCGCCTCGACAACCTTCTCTCGCCGGCGGGCGGCCACCTCGCCAGGTCCCGCGATGCGCAGGTGTGCTCCGCCCCTCTCTCCCGGCTCCTCGCAGAGGAACAACGTCGGCTGCGGGCGCATCCGCAGCGGCCGTGCTGGTCGAGGTCGTCCTCGCCCTATCCAGGCATCGCGTGACGGCGGGTTGATGGATGCGAGGAGAACGATTTACCGTGACGGTTTAGATACTGTTCCGTGATTTGGGGATACTGGGGCGTAGAGCGTATCGAGGCATGACCTACCGGCAGAACGCGCGATCGCATGGAACGTCGTCGTCGCTTGGGGGAAGGCAGCATCGCGGCGGCTTGTGGAACGGCGATCTCGCATGGTGAGGAGGCGGCGGGGCGGGGGTGATCGCGATCCTGGATCGTGCAAGGTACTGAGGTAGTTTATTTTCACCTTTTTTCCTCGGATTGCACGTGGCATCGAGGATGGAGCCTCCCGATGGTTGAGGCCCGTGAATCGGGCGGGGTGAGGGCGTGGGGAGAACGGATGGATCTCCACCGTTTGATCTATGCATATGTGCGGTCAAGATTGGATTTTCCTGCCAAGTTCTCTCTTTTATAAGTAGTGGAGAAGTGGAGATAAAAAGATCTAGAGGGGGGCAGATCCAACAGATCCGGAACATCTAACTTATATCCAACGATCCATGTTGCACCCATGTTTTGCGGTAAAACAGTGTCCGACGTCCCTG
Source organism: Poa pratensis (assembly GCA_947311845.1). Classification (NCBI taxonomy): domain Eukaryota; kingdom Viridiplantae; phylum Streptophyta; class Magnoliopsida; order Poales; family Poaceae; genus Poa; species Poa pratensis. The sequence goes on from CAMZMU010000070.1 coordinate 41,000,687, forward strand.
ATAACCCTCAAGAGCAGGGGATCACTGTAGCACCTCTCAATGTGGAAGTAGGGTATCGATCCGCAGGAGCAAGAAGGAAAAGTTATCTATTCCCTACAACTAAAGTGTCACAAGTTTTAGTTGATTATGCACTAAACAAGTTTAAAGAACAAGATGGTTGATTTAATGGATGGAAGTTTAATGTAACAAAACAAGAATGTAAAAGTGTCCCAATCCTCTTCAATGCAAGAGGACAAGACAAAGGTTTTCTCTTATAGGAACAATGGACATGGGTTCACTCAATCCTCTCTCCCATCTATGGTGATTATCATGTTATAGATAAAAAGTACACACAATTGTCATGCTTTAATGGTAAACTTCTATGACGGCTACATGTCCTAAAACACATAGTTGAAAGAAAATAATCATTTGTGTTGCTAGGTCACCCTCGTAAGGCTAGCGTGGTTTGTTGTCACTCCCACATCATACTTCTTCCTTTTTACCCCCAGATAAAGAATGTTGGGCGACATTACTGTCACTTAATGCCTATGCCTTCTGTCACTAGGCCACTCTCTACCCACATACATCATACTCTTAAAGGAAAACATATTCTAAGAACTAGTGCAATGATTTATTAATGTACGTGCATCCACATCCCTCTCATCTACCCACCGAGATGGTTGTCAACCACCCCGTTAGCGCGGATAAACAAGGCATTAAGAATAGATAAATCCATTGCATGTAACATAGATGTATTCCAAAGTATGACAAACCATAAAATCCCAACATGACGGTAAATGCATAACATAATATCATATCACACCACAATATCCACCATAGGAATTACAAAGATAGTTCCATAATCATGCAAGGCACATCATATGGACTTCAACAATGATCATACATAGAGAGATTGGATCAAGTTACCACCACAAACCCAAAGTCCAGGGGGTGGACTACTCCCCCTTCATCATGGAGACGGTGGAGAAGTCGTTGGAGAAGATGGAGACCACCCGGCAGCGCCCCGCCGGAGTTTTCCCCCTCCAATCTGCAACTCCAGGTCTCTGTTTCGTGGTTTTGTGTTTCTGCGGCGCTCCTTTCCGAAGGGCGTCGGGGACTATTTTTATAGTCGTTTTTAGGTCAAGACGGAGGCTCGGGAAAAAAGATCGACGGCAACGGAGCCTCGAGGCCCAAGATGGTGGGTCCCACGCGGCCAAGGAATCTGGCCGCGTGGGCCACCCTATCTTGGCCCTCGGGCCTCCGTTTGTTCGCTTCCTTCGCTCCCACGCTTCGTTCCTTCCAAAAACTGATGCTCGTAAATTTCCAGGTCATTTGGACGTCGTTTGGGTCCCTGAAACATCAAAATATAGAAAATAGGGTTTTCTGCCTGTGCAGGGTTAATTCCAGAAAAATAGGGAAACTATGAAATATTCCCAAAATCAATATAAAACAATGATATAACCCTTATATGATGCAAATATGATTGAAATATAAGTAATACAATGCAAAGTTCATGTATGCATTTTACATGCATCAACATCCCCAAGCTTAACCTATACTCGTCCTCGAGTATGAAGGTGATAAAACTAACATGGACTTTGCATTTTAATACTATCAATGGATATCAAGGATGATTACTATTGCTACATAGAGTCAAATGATTCATTCTTCAAAGGAGTAGCAATATACAAGATGGATTATAAAGTGATATCAAATATTCAATGTAAGGATGTTCAATGATAATTCACAAAGTGTAACATAGAAGAAAGTACTATGGACCAAATGTATGCATAATGAAAAGTAAAAACATCCTATAATGGTCATAGAGTACTCTTATGAAATCTGAATATAAAAGGTGGACACTTTGGAAAGATAGATAAATAAGTAGAGGTAAAACATGCAAAAGTCTCATCTAGCTTCCAAATGCTTCTACTTAAGTTAATGATTGCAATGTGGTATTCATTGGTGTCAAGCTCTCATTACCCCTATCATAGCATCTTGAATGGTTAAGTTGAAAGTGAAAGCAAATATGAGTAATGTGCTTGACAAAGTAAGGGTTGGATGCCTCATGCCCCGTGAATACAAAAGCCTCCCCAACTGGCTACTCAACTCGGGTCACAAAGCAAGTTCAAGTTTTAAAGTCATTGCAAGTAATAAAAGCGTCATCAAGAGCGTCAACTGGGGTACCTCTTGTCTCAGGACATGGAACAAGCCTCATGTCAAAATGACAAGACAAACAAACAAAATGGACAATCTCAGCATTCTTTTATTTACTATGGGTATAGCTTTTTATTGTGAAGTGCTTCACTGAAGGTCCACTATGGCATGTAAGTAAACTTCCACCATGAATGATGCATGGCTTATGTTAGCGGCCCAGGCGTCTCTCTAGCCATTTATACTTACTCCTTAAACTTGCCAAGTTTCCACCTTTATTTCACACAATGTTAGGCATCCATAGACAAAAGTGCATGATATCAACTAAATATAATTAAGAGCACGTTGAAAGCTTGCCATGTGACAGCACATATGGGCTAACTCCCAACCAAGACTCTTGTCAAGCACACAACTTCATAATTTTAATCACAATGGTTCATGTTTATTAAGTGCAGAATAAAAGTAAAGTGTGCATCAAGTTCGTGAGAGCTTTTTAACCAACTTCTCCCATAACAATCAATAACATAAGCATTTTAATTCGGAAACATAGATAATACAATATAACATGATAAACATACTTGGAATAGCATAAAGCTAATAGGTAGATATGGTGGACTCACTGGAAAAACTTTGGTTGAAGGTGTTGGAAAACAAGTTTTTGCTTGTTGGAGTTTTTGGGCTAGCAAGAGGGAGAAAGTTGACCGTCTAAATGCATGCAAAAGTGTCCATAGAACTAATCAATCCATGTTAAACAAAGTAAAGTAACATTCAGCATCAAAACATGAATAAAAGATAGCTCTTGATAAAACACTTGCAAATTAATATTCATTAAAAAGCACATGAATCATGCAACTATATGTATCTTTTTGAATCAACTCAAACATCCCTTTCCCAATCTTTTTAATAGCATCCAACTTAATTCAACCCAAATTTCCAGTAGCTCTCTCATAACATAAATGATAGTGGTGGTCTCAAGACAAACAAACCGAAATAAAAAGTAAATAAAAAGACGCTCCAAGTTTATGCGATAAAGTGCATTGATCGAAAAACAGAAGTTAGACGTGTGCAAACCGAGAGTGTGTTGGTCCAGTGGGGTTGTCTTCACATCCCCAAGCTTATGGTCTTCACCATCCTTGGATAGCTCTTGGTGCATCTCCTCTAATCCTGTGAAAAAACTTCAAAACACCGTTTCTCATTTCTTTTCTGTGGGGTGACATTAGTAGTGATAGACAAATGAATTGCTTGCTGCATATAATCCTTAAACAAAAATTCATATGAATGTCCAGAAAGTGTATAATGTTGTATGCCTACTTATAAACTCAATTGGATCAAAAAGATTCAAGTTAAAAGTTTAAAGAATGCATCAAACAAAATGGGACAGAATCTGTCCAGAAAAACAGCAGCAGCAAAACGCATTTTTCTACCCTACTTAATATGTCGAAAAATCTGAAAAATTCATGCATACAGAGGATGAAAAGTTGCAACTACAGTTCAAATTGCAGCTCATTCGGAGTTACAGAATAGGAATGAAAAATCATACCGTGCACAGACTCGTGCTGGAATAAAATCTCCGAATACAATAAGCAACTTTTTCAAGCCAAAATGGGTAAAACTTGGCACTTTATTAAAAATTCAGAAACTAAACTAAAAACTAAGTCTCTTGTTACAGCAAGAGGACACAAAGAAAATCAAAAAATAAAAACAACCGGGTTGCCTCCCGTAAAGCGCTTTCTTTATAGCCATATAGCTAGGCTTACTTACTTGTATCAAGATGGTTGGAGTGAGGTGGCTTGGCATCCCCAAGCTTGAATTCTTGTACTTATTTGATATATGTTGGGTGAGTCTAGGGGTAACATCCCCAAGCTTGAGTGGTTGTCCCTCTTGATCTTTGTTCATCACCCTCAACTCTTCCATTTGAAAAATTCTCTTTACACAAAACTCAACATAAAACTTGATTAGAGGGGTTAGTGTCTCCATAAATTAAATCCTCATAGGTACAGCAAAGACATATCATGAGTTGATTCTAAACATTAGCTACTGTTACTATGGTTGTGCATTGCTCTTTGATCAATAGAACTACACAAAACACAAGTAATGAGAGTAATGCAAAATAAAGACAGAATCTGTCAAAAACTGGACAGCCCGTAAAGAGTGAATTTTCAGAGGCACTTACGTTGCTCAAATCAGAAAATTTTGAACTAATGAAATGTGTATTAATAACTGAAGATTGCTGTCGTAAAATTTCAGGTCAAAATTCCTTTTCTGTGATTTTTAACATTTTTCGCAGTGAAGCTTAGGAATCTGTTTTCTGGACAGCCATGATAGTTTTAATGATGCTCACATAGGAACAAGAATTGAAATGCAAAAGAGAGCATCAAGAGAAAAATATGAAACACTTTTAAGTCTAACCCACTTCCTATGCATTGGGATCTTGTAAGAAAATAAATCATTGAAACACAAAGCAAGTAGCATAGGAAGATAAAACAAGAGCAATTTCAAGACTTTGAACTTAAAGAGAGGAAACGTAATAATGTTGAAATGTTTAGAACCATGTTTTCTCTCTCATAATAACTTTCAGTAGCATCATGAATAAATTCAACAATATAACTATCACATAAAGCATGTCTCTCATGAGCTTCAAGCATAAAAGTATTAGTACTCTCCACATAAGTAAAATCCTTCTTAGTAATAGTGGGAGTAAAACATTCATAATCATCATTGTAATCATCATATATAGGAGGCATATCATAATCATAATAAACTTTATCCTCAATAGTAGGTGGACTGAAAATATCATATTCATCATTGTAATAATCGTAAATGGGAGACATAGTATCCTCCCCAAGCTTAAATGATTGCAAGATATAACAAAAATAAATTTAAAGTTTAGTGCACACAAGAATAGAAACTTAAGCGCTACGCTCCCCGGCAACGGCGCCAGAAAAGTACTTGATAACCCCCAAGAGCAGGGGATCACTGTAGCACCTCTCAATGTGGAAGTAGGGTATCGATCCGCAGGAGCAAGAAGGAAAAGTTATCTATTCCCTACAACTAAAGTGTCACAAGTTTTAGTTGATTATGCACTAAACAAGTTTAAAGAACAAGATGGTTGATTTAATGGATGGAAGTTTAATGTAACAAAACAAGAATGTAAAAGTGTCCCAATCCTCTTCAATGCAAGAGGACAAGACAAAGGTTTTCTCTTATAGGAACAATGGACATGGGTTCATGGGTTCACTCAATCCTCTCTCCCATCTATGGTGATTATCATGTTATAGATAAAAAGTACACACAATTGTCATGCTTTAATGGTAAACTTCTATGACGGCTACATGTCCTAAAACACATAGTTGAAAGAAAATAATCATTTGTGTTGCTAGGTCACCCTCGTAAGGCTAGCGTGGTTTGTTGTCACTCCCACATCATACTTCTTCCTTTTTACCCCAGATAAAGAATGTTGGGCGACATTACTGTCACTTAATGCCTATGCCTTCTGTCACTAGGCCACTCTCTACCCACATACATCATACTCTTAAAGGAAAACATATTCTAAGAACTAGTGCAATGATTTATTAATGTACGTGCATCCACATCCCTCTCATCTACCCACCGAGATGGTTGTCAACCACCCCGTTAGCGCGGATAAACAAGGCATTAAGAATAGATAAATCCATTGCATGTAACATAGATGTATTCCAAAGTATGACAAAATAAAATCCCAACATGACGGTAAATGCATAACATAATATCATATCACACCACAATATCCACCATAGGAATTACAAAGATAGTTCCATAATCATGCAAGGCACATCATATGGACTTCAACAATGATCATACATAGAGAGATTGGATCAAGTTACCACCACAAACCCAAAGTCCAGGGGGTGGACTACTCCCCCTTCATCATGGAGATGGTGGGAAGTCGTTGGAGAAGATGGAGACCACGCCGGCAGCGCCCCGCCGGAGTTTTCCCCCTCCAATCTGCAACTCCAGGTCTCTGTTTCGTGGTTTTTGTGTTTCTGCGGCGCTCCTTTCCGAAGGGCGTCGGGGACTATTTTTATAGTCGTTTTTAGGTCAAGACGGAGGCTCGGGAAAAAAGATCGACGGCAACGGAGCCTGATACGTCTCAAACGTATGTATAATTTCTGATGTTCCATGTTGATATTATACCAATTGTTACATGTTTTATATACACTTCATAGCATTTTTATGCATTTTCTGGGACTAACCTATTAACAAGATGCCACAGTGCCAGCTCATGTTTTCTGCTGTTTTTGTATTCCAGAAAAGCTAGTCTGGAAATATTCTCGGAATTGGACGAAACTTGGACAGAACCTCCTATTTTTCCAACACGAAGACGGAGTCGAGAGGAGACACGGAGGGGAGCCACGTGGCGCCCACACCATGGGGCCACGCGGGCCCCCCTGCCGCGCCGTGGGTGGTGTGGGGCCCTCGTGGCTCCGCAGCCGCCGCCCTTTCGACTATTTATTCCTCCCGATGCGAAAAGCCTAAATACCTGAGCCATTGTCCACGAAAAGTTCCAGAGACGCCGCTGCCGTCAACCCTAACTCGGGAGGGTTCAGAAGCTCTTCCCGGCACCCTGCCGGAGAGGGGAATCATCATCGGAGGGCTCTACATCACCATGCCTGTCTCCGGAGTGATGCGTGAGTAATTCATCCTTGGACTACGGGTCCATGGCAGTAGCTAGATGGTTGTCTCTCCACTTTATGCTATCATGTTTAGATCTTGTGAGTTGCCTATCATGATCAAGATCATCTTATTTTATTGCTACATGTTGTGTTTGCTGGGATCCGATGAATATTGAATACTATGTCAAGTTGATTATCAATCTATGTTATATGTTATTTATGATCTTGCATGCTTTCCGTTACTAGTAGATGCTTTGGCCAAGTAGATGCTTGTAACTCCAAGAGTGAGTATTTATGCTAGATAGTGGGTTCATGCCTCCGGTAATCTGGGAGAGTGACAATAACTTCTAAGATTGTGGATGTGCTGTTGCCACTAGGGATAAAATAACCGATGCTTAGCTTAAGGGTACGCCGTTAGGTCTAATGCATTTGTTTACTTTACGCACATTACTTAATGCAATTATCCGTTGCTTGCAACTTAATACCAACGGGAACTCGGTATGACAACCTGGCGGTGGATTATTAGTCATAGACGATGTTGGATAACGGTCTATGTATTTTGTCGTAATGCCCACATGAATATCATAGTAATCATCATGTCATATATATGCATTGTTATGCGCTCAATATTTTGTCAATTGTCCAGCTGTAATTTGTTCACCCAGCATGTTAGTTATCTGTTATGGAGAGACACCACTAGTGAACAGTGGACCCCGGTCCATTCTTTTACACTGATAATACAACCAACTGCAAACACTGTTCCTTTTCATTCTCTGCAATTTACTACTATTTTCCACACCATACGTTTAATCATTTGTTTTCAGCAAGCCGTGAGATTGACAACCTCACTGTTTCGTTGGGGCAAACTAGTTTGATTGTGTTGTGTGCAGATTCCACGTCAGAGCGCCACTGACAACCTTCCGAAGTGATTTCTTGCTCCTACTGGTTCGATTAAATCTTGGTTTCATACTGAGGAAAACTGCTGCTACACTGCATCATACCTTCCTCTTGTGGTCTCCCAGCGAACGTGTGATCCACGCAATCAGAGCCTCGAGGCCCAATATGGTGGGTCCCACACGGCCAAGGAATCTGGCCGCGTGGGCCACCCTATCTTGGCCCTCGGGCCTCCGTTTGTTCGCTTCCTTTGCTCCACGCTTCGTTCCTTCCAAAAACTTATGCCCGTAAATTTTCAGGTCATTGGACGTCGTTTGGGTCCCTGAAACATCAAAATATAGAAAATAGGGTTTTCTGCCCGTGCAGGGTTAATTCCAGAAAAATAGGGAAACTATGAAATATTCCCAAAATCAATATAAAACAATGATATAACCCTTATATGATGCAAATATGATTGAAATATAAGTAATACAATGCAAAGTTCATGTATGCATTTTACATGCATCAGTCCCGCAAACCATCGCTAATCATGCCCAAGGCAACGCCCGCACGTCAATTTTTCCATCGCCAACCGCCCGCCGCCGGACCTCGCGACCACCTACACGCCGCCTCCCCGCACGAGCCTCCAAGACGCCTCCCCGAGCGAGCCGTGCCCGGCCTTCGTCAGCCGCCAGGCCGCGCTTCCACGCTACCTCCTTGCTGCATCCAGGCCGCCTCTCCGTCGGGTCCACGCGGTCGCCGGCATGAACCCGGCGCCAGGCGACACCTGCGCGAGAGCAACCACACAGCGGACGTGAAAGCCTGGAGGTCGCTGGCGTGGCATCCCCTGCACCTGCCGGCCGCCCACAGCTTGACTTTCTTCAGGCTGACGTCTTCCTCTGCATATTCAGCTGTACCAATGCTGCAACAGGGCCTCTGTACAATCTATCGACAGCAACAAGTCTGTGTACAATCTAGCGACATTTTTCTTGCATTATTCCTTAATCATAAGATTCTAAATGTAGTGTGTTCAAGACGTGTTAAAAACTTCAGACTTTTGCATGACAAAGGGCAATGAATCAGTGATGAATTAGGCCTCTTGCTTTGGCTGAAGGCAATGCTTGGCTGGCTGAATGGTCTTTAGTCATGCAATTCAAGAAGATAACAACTATAGTTAGAATGTCATGATACTTTAATTTGTTTTTGTAAGAGAACTGAGGTAGACACTTAGATATGATCTTTATCAGTACATGTTGCAATGATATTTTAGATTGGCTGGCTGGCTAGATGAATGGTCTTTAGTACACGTTGGCTGGCTGGCTGAATGTTTCTTTGTCTAGATCATTATTTTAAGAGAACCTCAAGTACTTTCTCCCTCTATATCTGTTGATAACGGACAACTTCATGCCACTGGACTGGCTGTGCACATATGTTGTAGCTAGCCAAAACTGTATTCCAAAGCCTAATGGAACACTCATAGTTACAAAATATAGTGTTTCAACATTGGTTTAAATGTCTTTTCTCACTTAATTACAGGGTTACAAATTCGAAGTCCTATTTTCATGGTGAAGCACTACTTGAACCTGGGATGCTAGACCATCACATCTGGCCTTGGGGAAAAGATTCCAGTTACAAATTGAACATCTTGACTTACAGGTATGTATCTTAAATTAAGACTGAATTTTATATTTTGTTGGTCTGAAATTTGTGTTGTTGCGTTATATGTAAAGCTTGCTGTGAAGTTGCATCCGCAGTTTTCCAGTGTGATGCTTCATGCTCCCGCCATCCTTCCTCATACGGAGCTATGGCTGGTTCACTGCTGAACTGCCGATGCAGTTCTTCAGTTATGAGTACCTGCTTCCTCTTACAAGTGCAGCTATTGGTGCTTTTACTTTAGTTTCCTGATGTATTTTGTTCTGGTTTGATGCTATCTCTTGAGTAATTTGTCTATCCACAATGGTGCGGTAATACCATATCATAAAATTAAATGATCACTATTTTGAAATGCTCTAGATTCTGAGCAAGGTATGGTAGGTATAGGTTTGCACACAAACTTTTACTCCATCATAATATCCATGTCCTCAAAATCCATGCCCCAACTCATGAATGATTTTCCTTTAGTTTGGGATTTTTTTTTAACTCAGTTTGGGCTTGTTGAATATGAGGAGTTTGCTGTATGTGATAATTCAGTATGAGTATTGGCATTGCCATGGAAGTTTAGGCGTGTCATGAATTTGAGGTATGCATATTAGCACCTATTTTTTATAGCAGCATTCCATGAATGATCACTAGCCGTCTTATTAAAATTATAAGTATTGTAATGCTAGGGACTTAGCTTATTTTTTTTCTTGTCCAATTAAACTAATCCTTAGGATTCAGTTTTTTTCAGTTGACGCTAGAGATGTTCAGATAAGAGTGATGTTGTCTTATCTCTATATCTCCATCAAACTATAATTGAGAAGTAGTTATTTGATAGCCACTCCTATTGATGTATGCGTATTGACAACATTTTTTCTGTGGGCATTTCCCATGAAAGAGCAATCTGCAAATATTGCTTGTTCTGAGAGTGCCAAGTAAGAGTTGTTTATTTTTTATTTTTGACATCAACTAGGAATGGCTAAGCTGATATTAAAATTGTACATAGACATTTATTCAGGGCACTGCATGTTACGTGCATGTGCACGTGCTTGATTACTAGTTACAATGATCTTCCAAATCTGTTCCACCCAGAGGCTGACCCGAAGAGTTCTCGCCATTTGAATATCGCTGAAGATTAGCTTCCAAAGCTTGGAGACATTGATGGTCTGCACAAGCAGCTGACTTAACCAAATTGCAATCTGGTCAGCGCCATCTTTTTGGTCTTCAGAGAGTGAATGGCAGATCCACAGTCAGGGGATCCACATTCAAATTAGGCTGACATTTACTTCTGGGTACATCAGGTGGAAGGTTCCGGTGATCTTTTCGTTTTTAAAGTATACCCAATAGAAAAGAAAACACGTTCCATCCTGAAACATAATAAGGAAGGATAAGATCTTTCATAATATAATTGATGACAACCAAAATTATCACTTGAATTGCCGGAAGAATTCTAACTCTCGGAGTTCTTTGACAGGATGTTGGAAGGGAATTTAAGCAATTCAGCTGTTTTGATATTTCCTGAGTGCCAAGTCATTGGTTAGCATATTCTGACTCAATTTATTGTAATGATGTTCATAGCTGCAGAAAAATAAATTCAGAAATTCAGAAAGATGTATGAATTATTGTTTAGCCTTGGCAAAATTCATCACAGTGTGTTGTTGTCCTCTCTTTGTTTTTGCTATTGAATGTTCTTTCTAACGGAAAATATAAAGGCACACTATGTGGCATTTTTGTTCTGTAGCTTATTCTGCAGGTTATGCTCGCAGGCGGGTAACATTTTTAGAAAAATTGCAGGTGTGGGTAAAGACATCAAATAAGACGGTGGAAGATCTTGGAGGGGATGTCTTTAATATGTGGTAGATCATTTGAAAAAAAATCAGAGATTGTTTCTGGTGATTGTTAAGATAGTACCATATCATCTTATGAATTAGATGCACTTCAATCAGTGGTTATTCTTGAGAGTTACCTCTCAAGATTAACCTTATTGAATGCATACAAGTGTGACAATGATTAAATTTCCTCAGGTGCAGGAATACTATAATGTTGGTAGGTACATACTTCCTGTTTTCGTACTATTCAGTTTTGACACTTAAGTATGTCTTTACACTAATGATCAAATCTCATGTGTGCATATGTGGTGCCTTTATAATCATTGAAAATGTAAAAAAACATGACTCTAATAATTTTTACAAAGCAGCAAAGAGATAATAAGATCTTCATAGTTTCAGTCCATACCACTTGAAGCTAATAAGAGAACCAATTCTAGATGAAAATAAACAGTAGATGTATTAGACTATTAGTTTGAGATAGCACCCAACAGAGAGTAGTAAACAAATTTAAAGCCTATGAGAATGTCAACTAAAGCACACAAGGAGCAAAAACAAAGTTAGTCAAGACATAACTATTGCTGCATCATAGCCCAAGCTAAGATTATCTTGTTCCAGTAGCTTCCCAATAATTATAGAACTACCAACGCCAGCATCTGCAGCTATGGTCATCAAGGGAGCCTGCAGAAATTAAGGAACAATTATTTTATGTTTAATATTTAATAAGCTTATATATGGTAGCCAAGGGAAGAAGCACCATCGTCATCAGTACAAATAACCTGCACAACATTCTTGATAATTTGAACTCCAATCTCATCCTCATGTGCTAATCTTGCCGAGCTCCTTTGGTGGCATATAAAAGGGCAATTCCACCACCTGTTAGGCATGACATGAAATGGAGATACACATTAGCCGTTGCAGCATTTAGAGAAACATATAATCAGGTTACAAAAAAAAGTAAAAAGAAACAAATGGAGAGATATCAGCTGCTAAAAAAATGTGATTACCTGGAACAATATCTTCCTTCACAGTAGTTGTTGCAGCATTTAGAGCATCTCTCATCCTATCTTCTTGCTCACGAACTTCAGCTTCACAAACTCCACCAATCTGCAATATAAGTGCACACTGGAGAAGAGTCCATAAAAAAGGGACCTGACAGTTGAACCGTGCTTAAAAATAACGAACCTTCAGGACAACACCACCTCCAGACAACTTTGACAACGCTTTTGAGCTGTCACCTCCACCAAGAGATACAGTAACCTGTGAAAAGAACTGTCACCGTTTTTTAATTGATATTACAACATGGTTCTCAGGTGTAACAATTTAAGGACGTTGGCAAACCTCCTTGGCTGTGCCGAGCATTTGTAGTTCGATAATGTCACCCATCTTAGCCAATTTTCTGATTATTCCCATAACAGCTAACATGCGCTCCTGTCAAAACAGCCATAGCATTTGTAACATCCCAAAATTATAACAATTATTATTAGTCCAAAAATGTGGGCCAACAAAAACTTTTGTTATTTATATGTGTTGATTGTATCTTGTTGCTTGTGATGTTGTTTGCTCTAATTAAAAACTTGGAAAAACAAAAGAATAAAATGAAAAGCTAAAACAATAAAACAAATGTGACAAGTGTCACACAATTTCTCCAAGTGAGAAATTAAAATTATGCCAAACAAAATTCAGTGGAGTGATAATATAGTTACTCTCATTTTATTCCTACAACTTTTCCCTCTCCAAATATTAATTTCAAAAACCTAAATTTAAATTCCAAACCTTTCTTTATCTTATTCAAATCAAGAAATGTGCTATGTTGCACTTGCCAAATAAATTCCAACACAGCACAACAAATCATGGTAAATATGTATGAAGCAAGTTATGAAAACAATTTGCAAAAATATGAATTTTTGTTTGGGTGAGGATACGGTCGAACACCTGGTGGCAGTGCCGTGTTCTTCCCCAAATCGAAGATCAAATTGATCAAATCCGAGTTTAATTCGTCGAATCCCTGGCACCAATCGATCCCTCTCACTCCACTCACCTCACTGCGCTCACGGGAGCCGAAGAAATCGAGCAGGGAGCAGCCGCCGTGGTCGCCGCGCGCCCATGCTGCCATGGTCGCCACTGTGGAGAAGGAGGTGTCGACGCCGTGGAGGCCCAGCGCCGTGCCCCCCCTCTCTCCCTCGCTCTTCTCCTCCCTTGAACACGAAAACACCGGCCAGACCGCGCCCCACTCGCGCGCATAGCACGCGCCCGTGCTCACCGTTCGCCATGGCCGACCCGAGGATACCGCGGTCGAGCCAGCGCTCCACTGCACCCCTCGCCGCGTGGCCGCGTCCAGCCACTCCAAAGCTCACCTGCGGCCCCCCAGACAACCTCCGCCGAGCTCTCCCACCCTCCGGACACCGCGTGAACCTCGACCACCATGCGCCGAACTTCGGCCTTATAAGCCACCCGAGCTCTCACTTCCTCTCCACCCCGCACCACTCCCTCTCCCTTGCTCCACCTTCACTCGTGCACCGCCAGGAGGGCGGAGCCATAGCTGCGAAGTTGCTGCAGCCCGTGACCGTCTCCGAGCTCGGCCGTGCCCGAGGTAGAAGACGACCACGGCCACGCCGTGCTGTTGCCCCTTTCTTCCCTCTGACCCCTCTACGTTGCTGCTCGAGCTCACCGCACTCACACGCCTTCTTTTCCCCTCTGTATCGTGCACAGAATCACCGCCAGGAGCTCGCCGGAGTTGGTGCCGTGGCCACAGAAGCGGAGCTGCTCGCCGCCGTCGATTGGAGCCGTCCCAGGAAGCGCAACTCCTCCAGCAAGCTTCCCCAGGCCGCCGCGTTCGATCTGCCTCACCTGCACGTCCTCCCGAGCCTCTAGGTGAGCTAATCGCCGACCTCGCCATCACCGGAGCCACGGCGCCGCCCGTTTTAGGTCGTCGCCGATGTGCTTCATCCTCAGCCGTTAGATCTTTAATCTACGGTAGCATACCATTTCGTTTAGATGTGTCACTGACCAGTGGACCCCACTGTCAGTGTTTTAAACATTATCCAGCGCGCAAGACGTTTTCGGTTGAGTTACTGACGAGCGGACCCCACCCGTCAGGATTCTCAACATTATCCAGAACAGAGAGATTTTCTAATTTAGTTTTCTCCGGAATTTCAGTACTGGACATAACTTAGAAATTCAATATCTCGAGATTTATAAATCCAATAAATCAAATCCAAATGTTCTGGAAAGCTTATGCAAAATTGCTTATCTCACTAAATCCAATAAATCAAATCAAAATAAAGGAGTGAAGTATTTTCGAAAATTGCTTATCTCCAATCCTCTTACTTATGCAAAATTTTACTCTCATTAAATATTACATTTTCCCTTGAATCCTTAAAATTTTGCACACTCGTCATTCTATTAAGCTTAAAATTTTGCTCACTTGTTGCCTCACTACATTTAAAATTTTGATACACTTGTCATCTCACTAACTTAAAATTTTGCTAAAAATTGTAGATGGCGATCCATTTCACCGAGTTCGTTCAGCTTGAGAAGGACGGCAAGTTGATGTTCGAGAAGGACTTGCTCGAGTTGAGCAAGCTGTTAGGTCGCCCCACTCCAGAGTTTAAGGGAGCCCAGGTTGACACTCTCGGCAACGGGAACCTGTGTTGGCTAGTGGAGTCGTCTGTTCGGGGGAACATCAAGTCTCCCGGATCCAGGACGCTGATCTTCATCACTATGGACGTCCACTGGGACGACGGACTGTGCCGTGCCATGCAGAGGCTGCTGGCCCGACTTTGTGTGGAGCACAAGGCGGAGTTGGTGAACTCCCGTTTCCGGTACTACGGGAGGCGCACCAACGATGGACACCCTATCCGATCCCCTCTACACCCGACGTTCGGAGAGTACATCCTGGACATGGAGATTATGCTCTTCCGCACCCAGGAGGATCTGATGTGCGCTAGACTCCGGTCTCGCTTTGAGCGCATCTCGCTTAAGGAAAGTCGCGAGAGTGAGACGCTACTGAAAGAGGAGAAGGTCGCTCTTCTCAAGAAGAGGACCCAGCTGAGGAGGACCATCGCCAAGCTCCGCAAGAGGGTGGCGGAGCAGGACGAGATGATTGAGGACATGGAGCATCAGGCCAACGAGATGGAGGAGGAGGGCGAGGATCTCCGCAAGGAGAACAACGCTTTCCTCAGTGACGACGACGACTTCCTGGAGGAGATGGACTATGAGCTGGAGGACGACGAGGAGGAGTTAGTTGACGAGGAGGAGGAGCCACTCGAGGCAGTTCTCGAGGACGAGGTGGAGGACCCGAGGAGCCACCCTACCAGTCCGATGCTGACGCAGCAGAGCCGGAGGTTCCACCTCAGTAGGCGAGCGACTTGAGTACTACCGCAGGATTAGGTTGACCCCTATCGCTAGTCGAGTCGAAGTAGTGGTTCTTTTGGAAACCATGTATTATGTACATTAGATGTAGGGCGATGTTGTAAGCTTGATGTTGTGAACTCCTTGATGTGATGTTGTGTTATATAAGAGTGTTTGTCTTGTTTGATCTGTGTAAAATATTTTCCGTATCATCCTTAATTAATCAACCACTTGCGAAATCGTCTTTTCCCTTAGTCGAACCTTTTTGCCTTGCCTCTTATACCCGGTGTGCTTCAGGATGGTGGACACTCATCGCACCAGTTCGGATGGAGGACCACCACCACCACCAAACCGACCCCCGCCCAACTTCTTGCGCTTATCATGGAGGAACGCCAAAATGCCCGGGAGGAGCGTCAAGCTCATCTCGCTGCCCTGCAGCAGATCGCTGCCGCCCATCTCAACAACAACAACAACAACAACAACAACAACAACAACAACAACAACAATGGTGGCAATGGCAATGGCGATGGAAACCAGCGATCCACTTTGAGCGATTTCAGAAGACCAACCCACCTACCTATTCCAAGGGACTTCACCCACTGGAAGCCGATGATTGGCTTCGCACCATTGAGAACAACCTGGAAGTTGCTGCTGTGGGAGAACCTGAGAAGGTGCTGTATGCAACCCACTATCTTGCTGGACCTGCACGAGCTTGGTGGGAAGCTACCAAGGCTCTCCAGCAAGCTGGCCATGTTATCAACTGGGCTGAGTTCCAGGAGAAGTTCGCAAGAAGCACATTCCTGGCGGACTCATTGAGAGGAAGAAGGATGAATTCCGCAAGCTGAGGCAGGGAAGTAAAGATGTGGTCGGTTATCTTGATGAGTTTACCGACTTATCTCGGTATGCTCCTGATGACACCGACACAGAGAAGAAGAAGATGGAGTGTTTCCTGAATGGACTTCATGATGAACTGCAGTGTGTTTGGTTATCCATGACTTCTTGATTTGGAGTCACTTGTGGACAAAGCCATCCAGCTGGAGACCAAGCGCAAGTCTATGTTTGAAGGTCGTAAGAGGAGGATGAATGCTCAGGAAGGTTCGAGCAACCAGAAGCCTCGTATCTTTCAGCAAACCCCAAGCCTGCCTATCGACCACCACAAGCTCCACGCCCCAATTTCCCTAACCGCCCAAACAACTTCAACCGCCCCAATGACAATAACCGTCCCGGAGGAAACTTCAACCGCAATGCCAATGTTGTCTGCTTTGAATGCGGCAACAAGGGTCACTACTCCAGAGAATGCCCCAATCCTAAGAGGAATGTTCAGCGCCCCAATGCACCGGCACCGAACAATGGTCAAGGCCGTAATGGAAATGGCAAGAATGCCGCACCCCGCGGAAATGTTGCTGTTGCCAAGGGCCGTCTGCACCACATCAATGCTGAAGAAGCCCAGGATGCGCCAGATGTTGTGCTGGGTACGTTCCTTGTCAACTCAGTACCTGCAACTGTTCTGTTTGATTCTGGTGCAACCCATTCCTTTGTTACCGAGGAGTTTTCGCTAAGGGAGGTTTAGTAGAGAGCTTCCTACTAAACCTATGAGTATACAAATCCCTGGCTACCATAGAAACCAAGAGTTTTGCCCCAATACTCCATAGAGATCAGGCGAAAAATTTGCAGCCGACCTAATCATCTAGGAACCCAGGGCATAGATGTATACTTGGTATGAATTGGCTAGCCAAGTACCATGGTCGAATAGACTGCGCCAGAAGAGCTGTATCCATCACCACCGACAAAGAGTAGAAGTGGAGTATGTGTCTGAAACCACCATTCCCAACCAGGCTGCCATGAGGGCATAGCTCGACCCACCCTAGATGAGATCCGTGTGTTCACCTATTCCGAGATGTTTTCCCTGAAGAGTTGCCTGGTATGCCGCCAGACCGGGATATTGAGTTCATAATTGAACTTATCCCAGGAACAGCCCCTATATCCCAAAGGCCTTATCGGATGAATCCGGAAGAACTGGTTGATTGAAGAAGCAGTTGGCTGATATGCTCAGCAAAGGTCTTGTTCGCCCAAGCGCTTCACCTTGGGGATCACCCATCATTTTTGTGGACAAGAGAGACGGTACCACACGCCTGTGTGTGGATTATCGCAAGCTAAATGACGTGACCATTAAAAACAAGTATCCTCTTCCCAAGATCGAGGATCTGTTCGATCAGATGAACGGAGCCCGAGTCTTTTCCAAGATCGATCTTCGGACAGGATATCATCAGTTGAAAATCCGAGAGTCAGACATTCCCAAGACCGCCTTCACCACCCGTTACGGTTTGTTTGAATACACCGTGATGTCCTTTGGTCTGACCAATGCCCCAGCCTATTTCATGAATCTCATGAACAAGATTTTCATGGAGTACCTCGACAAGTTCGTGGTAGTTTTCCTCGATGACATCCTTATTTATTCCAAGACCGAAGAAGAGCATGCTGAACACCTGCGTCTAGTTTTGGAGACCCTCCGAAGCACCAGCTGTATGCCAAGCTTAGCAAGTGTGAGTTTTGGCTAGTGAAGTGGCATTTCTCGGACATGTTGTATCTGCTGGAGGAATTTCTGTTGACCCGAGAAGATCCAAGCCATTGTTGACTGGAAAGCCCCAACCAGTGTGACTGAAATCCGAAGCTTTCTCGGACTAGCGGGTTATTACCGCAAGTTCGTTGAAGGATTTTCCAGTATAGCCAAACCCATGACCCAACTGTTGAAGAAGGACAAGAAATTTGAATGGACTCAGAAGTGTGAAGAGAGTTTCCAAGAATTGAAGAAGAGACTGACCTCAACCCCAATCTTGATTATGCCAGACGTCACCAAGAGTTTCGACGTGTATTGCGATGCATCACGCCTCGGACTTGGTTGCGTTCTGATGCAAGAAGGCAAAGTTGTGTCGTATCTGTCCCGACAGTTGCGACCGCATGAAGAGAATTATCCAACCCATGACCTGGAGTTAGCTGCTGTTGTTCTTGCTCTTAAGACGTGGCGTCCCTATCTTGCGGGACATCGCTGCGAGATCTATACGGATCATAAGAGCTTGAAGTATATCTTCACCCAGAAGGAGTTGAACCTGCGACAGAGGAGATGGATGGAATTAATCAAGGATTATGATATTGGAATCCATTATCACCCCGGAAAGGCTAATGTAGTTGCCGATGCCCTTAGTCGCAAACCTTGCACCCTGAATGCCTTGATCCAAGCCGAACAACCAGCCTTGTTCAAAGAGTTCAAAGATTTTGGACTAGAACTTGTTAGCCATGGATATCTCGCCAATTTAGAGTTAGCCCCAACCCTGATGGATCAAATCAAGGAAGCCCAAAAAGATCATGAAAGCATTGAAGGAATTAAAAGAAGATTTCTCTCGGCAAAGCACCCGGTTTTACCGAAGATGCTGAAGGAGTGCTGAAATTCAATGGCCGTATCTGTGTGCCCAATGTCAGAACTTAAGGAGTTAATCCTGAAGGAAGCCCATGAGACCCCTTATTCAATCCACCCCGGCGGAACCAAAATGTACCAAGACCTTCGTGAAAGATTTTGGTGGCATGGAATGAAGCGAGAGATTGGTTCTTTTGTAGCCAAGTGTGATATCTGTCAGCGAGTCAAGGCTGAACATCAGCGACCCGCTGGATTGCTTCAACCTTTGAAAATTCCCGAGTGGAAGTGGGATGAAATTGGAATGGATTTTATTACCGGACTTCCAAGATCCAACCGAGGCCATGATTCAATCTGGGTCATCGTTGATCGACTGACCAAGGTTGCCCATTTTATTCCTGTCAAGACCACCACACCGGAGTTCAGTTAGCAGACTTGTATATTTCCAGAATAGTAAGCCTGCATGGTGTGCCTAAGAAGATTGTATCTGATAGAGGCACGCAATTCACTTCAAGATTCTGGAAATCCCTTCACGAAGCCCTCGGAACCAAGTTAGCGTTTAGCACAGCTTATCATCCCCAGACCGAGGCCAAACTGAGCGAGTGAACCAGATATTGGAGGACATGCTTCGCGCATGTGTTCTATCCTATGGTTCCAAGTGGGAAGATTGTCTTCCGTTTGCAGAGTTCTCCTATAACAATAGTTATCAGTCTAGTCTGCAAATGGCCCCTTTTGAAGCCCTTTACGGCAAGAAGTGTCGTACGCCCCTGAATTGGTCCGACACCGGAGAAGGCAAATTGTTTGGACCAGATACCCTCCGTGAAGCTGAAGACAAGTTCAACTTATTCGTGAGCCTCAAAACTGCCCAATCCCGTCAGAAGAGTTACGCTGATCCCAAGTCGCGATGTCACTTTCAGTGTCGGAGATTATGTCTATCTCCGAGTGACACCCTTAAAGGAATGCAGCGTTTCCATGTCAAAGGAAAATTAGCGCCAAGATATATTGGACCTTTCAAGATCATTGCTCGTCGAGGAGAAGTATCCTATCAACTGGAGTTGCCCCAGAGTTAGCGGATTATCACGATGTCTTCCACATTTCCTTGCTCCGGAAGTGTCTTGAAGTTCCCGACCAGCCTGATGTTTTCAAAAACATCGACCACCTCTCCATCGACCTGAACCAAGACCTGACTTATCGTGAGAGACCCGTCAAGATTCTTGACGAAGATGTTCGTCTTACCCGAGGCGCGCGATCAAGTTCTACAAAGTCCAGTGGACTAACCACTCTGAAGAAGAAGCAACTTGGGAACGCGAAGACTATCTTAAAGCGAATTCCCAAACCTCTTTAGTACCTAAGCCTAGCAAATCTCGGGACGAGATTTATTTTAAGGGGGAAGGATCTGTAACATCCCAAAATTATAACAATTATTATTATCCAAAAATGTGGGCCAACAAAAACTTTTGTTATTTATATGTGTTGATTGTATCTTGTTGCTTGTGATGTTGTTTGCTCTAATTAAAAACTTGGAAAAACAAAAGAATAAAAAAAAGTTAAAACAATAAAAAAATGTGACAAGTGTCACACAATTTCTCCAAGTGAGAAATTATTATGCCAAACAAAATTCAGTGGAGTGATAATAGTCACTCATTTTATTTACAACTTTTCCCTCTCCAAATATTAATTTCAAAAACCTAAATTTAAATTCCAAACCTTTCTTTATCTTATTCAAATCAAAAATGTGCTATGTTGCACTTGCCAAATAAATTCTGACACAGCACAACAAATCATGGTAAATATGTAAGAAGCAAGTTATGAAAACAATTTGCAAAAATATGAATTTTTGTTTGGGTGAGGACACGGTCGAACACCTGGTGGCAGTGCCGTGTTCTTCCCCAAATCGAAGATCAAATTGATCAAATCCGAGTTTATTCGTCGAATCCCTGGCACCAATCGATCCCTCTCACTCCACTCACCTAACTGCGCTCACGGGAGCCGAAGAAATCGAGCAGGGAGCAGCCGCCGTGGTCGCCGCCAGGGGACAGGCGCCGCGCGCCCATGCCGCCATGGTCGCCACTGTGGAGAAGGAGGTGTCGACACCGTGGAGGCCCAGCGTCGTGCCCCCCCTCTCTCCCTCGCTCTTCTGCTCCCTTGGACACGAAAACACCGGCCAGACCGCGCCCCACTCGCGCGCATAGCACGCGCCCGTGCTCACCGTTCGCCATGGCCGACCCAAGGATACCGCGGTCAAGCCAGCGCTCCACTGCACCCCTCGCCGTGTGCCGCGTCCAGCCACTCCAAAGCTCACCTGCGGCCCCCCAGACAACCTCCGCCGAGCTCTCCCACCCTCTGGACACCGCGTGAACCTCGACCACCATGCGCCGAACTTCGGCCTTATAAGCCACCCGAGCTCTCACTTCCTCTCCACCCCGCACCACTCCCTCTCCCTTGCTCCACCTTCACTCGTGCACCGCCAGGAGGGCGGAGCCGTAGCTGCGAAGTTGCTGCAGCCCGTGACCGTCTCCGAGCTCGGCCGTGCCCGAGGTAGAAGACGACCACGGCCACGCCGTGCTGTTGCCCCTTTCTTCCCTCTGACCCCTACGTTGCTACTCGAGCTCACCGCACTCACGCCTTCTTTTCCCCTCTGTATCGTGCACAGAATCACCGCCAGGAGCTCGCCGGAGTTGGTGCCGTGGCCACGGAAGCGGAGCTGCTCGCCGCCGTCGATTGGAGCCGTCCCAGGAAGCGCAACTCCTCCAGCAAGCTTCCCCAGGCCGCCGCGTTCGATCTGCCTCACCTGCACATCCTCCGAGCCCCTAGGTGAGCTAATCGCTGACCTCGCCGTCGCCGGAGCCACGGCGCCCCCGTTTTAGGTCGTCGCCGATGTGCTTCATCCTCAGCCGTTAGATCTTTAATCTACGGTAGCATACCGTTTCGTTTAGATGTGTCACTGACCAGTGGACCCCACTGTCAGTGTTTTAAACATTATCCAGCGCGCGAGACGTTTTGGTTGAGTCACTGACGAGCGGACCCCACCCGTCAGGATTCTCAACATTATCCAGAACAGAGAGATTTTCTAATTTAGTTTTCTCTGGAATTTCAGTACTGGACATAACTTAGAAATTCAATATCTCGAGATTTATAAATCCAAATAAATCAAATCCAAATGTTCTGGAAAGCTTATGAAATTGTTTAACCAACCCAAGTGGTTTCATTTCATTTAGATAAATAATAAAATGTATTATTAAAAATATCACAGAAGGTTTAAAACCTAAACTTGTTTGTTTCTGATACTCTATTAACCCAAATAATTCCAAACCAATTTTGTTAGCTTGGTACTGTGATCTATTAGCTTCCCTAATTTTGGTAGAATTAATTATGCAATGATAATTGTTTAGTATAAAGTTGAAGTTAAAAACCCTTCTGCACTAAAACAATTATAATGTTTAATGTTTAACCCAAATGACTTAGGACCAATTTTGTTGGATCACATTTAGTCTTGGTTAGTTACCCCTAAAAGGATTTAATTTTAGGATCAACAGAACTTGATTTGTAGCTAAAACTTGATTATTAAGTTTCTGGTTAAAACAATTGTTTAGGGAGTTTGGTAACTCCAATTAATCCAAATAAATTGTGTTGTCTTCTACACATCAGTAGCTCTCTGTAGAATTTTAGTTTGTATTTTTGTGACCAACAGAATTTGAGTTGTGTAATTAAACATGTTCAACTAGTTTCTGCCATAATTAAGACATAAATAAATAATGGTTAATCAATTAAATTGAAACCAAATTGTTTTGCTTGATGTGTGCAGTGGCTATTTAAAGCATTTAAGATTATAATGGTGTGATGTTGATTGAGTAGTATATTGATTGTTTGTATTTGTTTGTTTATTAATTAGACGAGAGCGTTGTCGGATTTGTCGAGGAAGGAGAATTTGTTGAACCTGAAGATCAAGACCAAGTTCACTTTGTCGAGCAAGGCAAGCTACTCTCTGAGCTTGCACCCCGAATATATGCATCTACTTTGATAACATGATTTACTCTTAAAGCAATGATTTTAAAACCTTTTTAAAAATCATATGAGAAACTATTTTGCCACCGATGTAGATATATAAGGTAGTGTATATCAAATTATAGGATGGGAAAAATAAATATGGTTTATTCAAAACTTCTTTGAAAATACTTGTGTGGTTATGGAATGCCGAGATGTCGGTGTTGAAATGGAGAAATGGAGAATGGAGATTTTTATGAAAAATGCACAAGTGTCCTAGTACTATGACGACCAATCTTACCATGTGCGACCACATTTACCCACATATGGGAAAGGGCTTAGTCATATAATTTGCTCATATTAGTATGGGATGCCCATCAACGGAGATGACTCTGTTATGCATGAGGGGATGGCTTGGTGACCTACCCCTGACCTGGGTTCTCGCTCAAACTCTATGGAAAGATAAGGAGGAGGATTGAAGACTTCACCATGGGGTCGCCGGGAAAACTATGAGTCCTCACACTTAGATTCCGACGGGCTGGGTTAAGTGTGGATGGAAAGTGTCATAAGAGCAGGGTACTATACTAGCATGAGCAAAGGTACAGGCTATGGTCGGTGACTCAACTCCGCATACACCTTGTATGGCGGGACGTGGCTGACACGATGAGTTACCGAATGGATGTGGGAAAAGCGTGCTACCTCTGCAGAGTGTAAAACTATTCGAATAGCCGAGTCCTCGGATATGGACAGTTGGAAGGCTGTCCTAAAACCATGTGCAAGTTTTAAAAAGATTTGAGTTTTAAAAAGAAAATGAAGTGGAGAATGTTTTATACACCTATACCAACGGATCAGTATGAGGTTGTTGGAGACAAATGGACCATGACGGGATATGGTCGGAAAAAGGAGGAGTTTTGAAGAAACATATAAAATGGTGATTTTATTTAAAAAAAGTTATAAAATTCTTCTTACCTTTTTCAATAAAGATATAGAGATGTTTTAAATAAATAAAAGTCTGTAATTAAAATTTAAAACTAGTGCATACTCATGTTGGGGTAGTTTGCGAGTACAATCAAATGTACTCATATTGGTTTCGTCCCTGGCTATTGTCTTAGCCAGACTTCGAGAGCACTAAGCCGAGGAGGAGTATGACGACTTCTATGCGAACTAGGGATCTCCATAAGTCAGCTGCCTGTCGGGTCATTGTATGATATGATGTCTACTACGCCGTATCTTCCGCTGATTATTTTGGTTTGGCCCATGAAGGCACCTATGTAAGATTTGGTCTAAATGACCATTTATGTAAGATTTTAATTCGGTACTGTAATGGATGTAAACTTCGATATTCAGTTCGGATTATGTGCAACGACAGACTGATCACGGATCGTTGTGTTAAGCATAATTGGGTATTTCGCACGGCTAGTCCAGGGTCCCCACAGCATTCAGGTTGGTCCTTCTGTTTTCACCAAATCCAGGAGCTTTCACAACACATATCTACAGTCAAAGCCTATAATTAATAAGCTACAAATAGAAGATGAATTTGAAGCCCAATATCCTATGGGAGCATCAATATATACCACCGCACCTCACAACCTAAGTTGATCGTCTGTTATCCATTAATGTTATGCACACGTCCATGTGTGTTTAATAAGAGAAGCAAATACACTTCCGTCATCTTCCTCTGAGCAGAAGTTTCTTACAAAGAGAGTGTGCTACTTAGAACAATACACAAAGAGGGGATTGCAGGCTCATAAAAGTACTAATATACTGTTCAAATACATGAGCTACACAGGAAACACGAATCCTAAACATTCGGGATGAACTAACAAAATACGATACATCTAGCAGTGACATTTAGCAGATACATCCAGGCTGGCTGTCATCACCAGATACATCTAGCAGCGACATCTCATCAGTAAAAATAGAGCAGGCAAGGCAAATCCACTACTGCGGCAAGAGAAAGAAGTAACATGAGGATGCAAAGAGGGAGCAAAAGACCCGTACCCGTAGGCCTGGAGCAGCACAGGGTCAAGCGGTCGCAATTCTTGACATGTTTGTGGAGCTCGAGCTGGGAGTAGCAGAAGGCGACGACTACAGACATGCGTGGGGAGTAGGCCCACCCTCCTTATGCCGAGGACTGCCGCGACGGCGCGGTGGACGACCGTTGCGGCTCGTACCTGAGCGACCGCATGGGAGGGGTCGAGGTCGAGAGTGGGAGCTCCTGGAGAGGCGGCCCACCGGCGAGAGCGAGGGGGAGCGCGAGAGGCCGCGGCATCGAGGGGAAGGGGAACGCGAGGGGACGAGAAAGCGAGAGGCGGCGAGGACGGCAAGGGAGCGAGCGCACAGGGACGGGAATAGCGGGTGGCGGCGGCTGCGTGAGGCTCGAGCGGGGCTAGGGTTTTTACTGCCTTTTTCCTCCGGTGCGTCTATTTCTTTCTTCCAGCAATTTTTCTCGTTCAAGCCCGCGCAACAAGCCAAATCGATGGAGCGGAACCAGACAAAAAACTACCCAGCGCGAGCGCGCCACTTGTCTATCGTGGATAGTCCCAGAGCACGCCCCAGGGGTGGGCTCTTGCTTGTTCTCAATGGGGCAGGCGGGATGATAGTCAGTATGAGATGGGGTGGGCGTGAAATTAGCGTCATTTAATTCTGATTGATAAATACTGTTTGTACCTGGCCTGATTAATGTTGATTGATTACGTGTGTACGAGGCGATGAAAGATTGGATCCGTTTCTATTTGTTATCTGCTAATTTAATGCTGATTGATAACTACTGTGTGGGAATGCTGATTGATAACTACCGTGTGGGGTCATACGTGAGAGTTGGACGAAAGGTTTTAACGTAGTGCTGGTGTTGGCAGACTAAGGAACAAAACTCTTCTTTCAGATAGGAGAGAAGAGAAGAGAAGAGATTTTTCCTCCAGTGCGTCTATTTCTTTCTTCCAGCAATTTTTCTCGTTCAAGCCCGCGCAACAAGCCAAATCGATGGAGCGGAACCAGACAAAAACTACCCAGCGCGAGCGCGCCACTTGCCTATCGTGGATAGTCCCAGAGCACGCCCCAGGGGTGGGCTCTTGCTTGTTCTCAATGTGGCAGGCGGGATGATAGTCAGTATGAGATGGGGTGGGCATGAAATTAGCGTCATTTAATTCTGATTGATAAATACCGTTTGTACCTGGCCTGATTAATGTTGATTGATTGATAAATACCGTTTGTACCTGGCCTGATTATTGTTGATTGATTGATAAATACCGTTTGCACCTGGCCTGATTAATGTTGATTGATTACGTTTGTACGAGGCGATGAAAGATTGGATCTGTTTCTATTTGTTATCTGCTAATTTAATGTTGATTGATAACTACCGTGTGGGAATGCTGATTGATAACTACCGTGTCGGAATGCTGATTGATAACTACCGTGTGGGGGCGTACGTGAGAGTTGGACGAAAGGTTTTAACGTAGTGCTGGTGTTGGCAGACTAAGGAACAAAACTCTTCTTTTAGATAGGAGAGATTTTTCCTCCAGTTCGTCTATTTCTTTCTTCCAGCAATTTTTCTCGTTCAAGCCCGCGCAACAAGCCAAATCGATGGAGCGGAACCAGACAAAAAACTACCCAGCGCGAACGCGCCACTTGCCTATCGTGGATAGTCCCAGAGCACGCCCCAGGGGTGGGCTCTTGCTTGTTCTCAATGGGGCAGGCGGGATGATAGTCAGTATGAGATGGGTTGGGCGTGAAATTAGCGTCATTTAATTCTGATTGATAAATACCGTTTGTACCTGGCCTGATTAATGTTGATTGATTGATAAATACCGTTTGTATCTGGCCTGATTAATGTTGATTGATTACGTTTGTACGAGGCGGTGAAAGATTTGATTCGTTTCTATTTGTTATCTGCTAATTTAATGCTGATTGATAACTATCGTGTGGAAATGCTGATTGATAACTACCGTGTGGGGGCGTACGTGAGAGTTGGACGAAAGCTTTTAACGTAGTGTTGGTGTTGGCAGACTAAGGAATAAAACTATTCTTTTAGATAGGAAAGATTAAGCCAATACAAACATTGAAGAGTCAAAAAACCAAGATATATCGTATATTTCCTAGTGTTCATCAGCTCCGATTATTTCCTTGGTTGAATCTAATAGGCTCGACATGCACAACCAACCAAATTAAATCTAAAAATGGATGAAATTACACATTGTTATGATAAACTTTCGAAGTTAGAAATCCTGAAATGCTGAACATGGAAGAAATATATATACTTGCATGTTCTCTTTTTGTTTGGAAGTCTAGCCACATTAATGAAATGGTCAACTCAGTTGGTGTGTCGTCAGCCTCCTTGAATCCCACACAACTGAATAAGTAAACAGAGCCGGTACACCTGTCGTTGTTGAAACGATATACCTGCTGACCACAGGCTATTGCTTCCATTTTGTCACCCTGCCAAAATAGATTGTTTACTTATTTGAATTTAGAATACTACATTACATTTAGAATATAAACTATGCAAGATCATCGTTGGCAACGCGAGACCACCGAGTATCAACTTACATCAACGTCAGTGAGGATGGCACAGTAGAAAATATTTATGTTTCTTGTTTCCCTAATTCGACCAGAGCTAATTTTGGCCGTGGTGTCCCAGGACATCGTTGAATTTAAATTCCCTGTATAAATATGAGAATAATCATTAGAATAATAGAATACGAGATAATGCAAATTTTTGGATGTAGTGCAGGAAAGATATGAACGGAAGTTTTTGGGTTACCTGGTGATCGGAGGCAAGACGACGAGGACTTGGGGCGGCGGATGTGCCATCACTTTAATCGTGCAAGGGCAACGGACGATGATTTGATTCTGCATGGACGTAGCTTGTTTACTGATGAGGCAGGTGTGGGATGTACTGTAATGGGGCATGCGCAATTATATATGATGGGGCTGGCGGGATGATAGTCAGTATGAGATGGGTGG
This sequence comes from Poa pratensis, assembly GCA_947311845.1. Taxonomy (NCBI): domain Eukaryota; kingdom Viridiplantae; phylum Streptophyta; class Magnoliopsida; order Poales; family Poaceae; genus Poa; species Poa pratensis. The sequence goes on from CAMZMU010000070.1 coordinate 41,028,517, forward strand.
GCGTGAAATTAGCGTCATTTAATTCTGATTGATAAATACCGTTTGTACCTGGCCTGATTAATATTGATTGATTACGTTTGTACGAGACGAGGAAAGATTGGATCCGTTTCTATTTATTATCTGCTAATTAAAGTATATTTGTTATCTGCTAATTTAATGCTGATTGATAACTACCGTGTGGGAATGCTGATTGATAACTACCGTGCGGGGCGTACGTGAGAGTTGGACGAAAGGTTTTAACGTAGTGCTGGTGTTGACAGACTAAGGAACAAAACTCTTCTTTTAAATATATATATATATATATATATATAGGAGAGGAGATATTTGTTATCTGCTAATTAAAGTATATTTGTTATCTGCTAATTTAATGCTGATTGATAACTGCCGTATGGGAATGCTGATTGATAACTACCATGTGGGGCGTATGTGAAAGTTGGATGAAAGGATTTAACGTAGTGCTGGTGTTGACAGACTAAGGAACAAAACTCTAGGAGAGACACCCCTTCACGTGTGGATCCCTCTGTCCCTCATGTATAAAGGTGGGCCGAAAGTGGGCTGCAATATTGTTGTTTTATATTGCCTCAGCTGGGTGTTGAACTACCTCTTGATTCTTACACCATGTGTAAATATGCACCGAACCAGTTGACTCAAAAATTCAAATTGATGGGTGAAAAGGAGGGTAATGCATTTATACTTCAAGCCTTCAACAGTGACAACATATGCTCTCTCTTATCAAAACTAGTAGACAAACAATGTTTGTAATAAAAAATGGGAAAGGGTGAGCAGATGGCAGGCACTGCAGGCTGGATTGGGATTACTTTGAGCAATTAGTTGGTCAAGTCCTATGTTCTAACAGTCGTTGAATAATAAGATATAGAAAAAGAGCAGGCATCAAATGAACAACCAAGCATGTTGTCCACTACAGGATTTATATGCAACGTTGGACTGTGCTAACATGTTTTTAATCAGACTGCCAGACTTCTCATTGATTATTTCCCTGGCATTTTCAATAAGTTAAAACATCTGGCTAGCTAGCTAGCAGAAAATGGACGAAAATGCTGGTGATTGAGCCTGTAATCCTGTATACAAACGGGCGGATGGGTCGTCTCCGCCTCTCCGGGATCCTAAGCTAGAGGCAACAAATCGTACAAAGTGCTGTTAATCTTCAATGCCCGACTCCATTTGTTTCGTTTGGTAGGTAAATTGTCCGAGGCAAGCCTCCATTCCAATACGCGAATATTATTACTTCGGCGGACCAAATGTTTTTCAACATTGAACAGTCTGATATTGAGAATGGGGCAGTGGTTCGAATACTGTGTTTAGACTAGCCATAGTGGGAGTAACATATGTAGTAACATAAGTGTCACATAGGCAAAAATGATGATATGACATGCTATTAAAGAAAAGAGACACAAATGGAGTAACTAGCTATGTTACCGTAACATCACACAACCCAAGACAATATGAGTCTACAACCTAATTAATGAAGAGTTGCATGACACCACACACATGTTACTACCCACTATAGAGGTGGTAACATGGACGCGGAGTTTTGGATCTCGGGCACCAGTGCTCCTGGTGCCCCGATTTTTTTTCAAAAATTTTTGTTACACATAAAAATCTCAAAAAAAATCAAGCACAAAGATTTAAATGTTCGTTACCATAGGAAAAATTGGCAAAAAAAAATGTTAAGATTTGCAGGCTGTGTGAAAATAACAAATATCAGCAGTCAAGAAAGCAAATTCAAAAAGTGCAAACATGCCCAGATTTCTTTTTTTTGCACAGGTCAAATTATTTCGAGTTTTTTTTTTTGCAAATTTATGAGTTAAGCACACATGTAGACTACTACATGTGTGATTTTTTTTGTGATTTTTTGGCAAAAGAATAAAGTTAAAAAAAAAAATTGGGCACCAGGAGCACCGGTGCCCGAGATCCAAAAGGGATTTCCGTGGTAACATAGCCTAGTAACATGTGTATGTTACTAGTCTAAATTACTACCCACTATGACTAGTCTTAGCGAATTTCTGTTGTTCTCGCTAAGGACGCCTAAATAAAATCTTAACACGAATCAACTTTTTTTTAATCTAAAAAAGATGGTCTCATTATTAATCTCATGGTTTTGACAATCGAGCCAGCATATCTAGTAGTCTAGATTTGAGGGACCAAATGTAGACAATAGCAATAGAAGGGTGGCTGAAAATGAATTTTTTTTAAGATACAGGCTGAAAATGAATATCTCCCTTGATAAAACTAGTAAACAAACAATGATTGTGATTAAAAATGGGTGAGGGTGAGTTTCATGCCAGGCACCGCAGGCTGGATCAAGATGACTCTGAACAACAGTTAGTTGGCCAAGTCCTAAGTTCTACTCCCTCCGTTCACAAAGATACATACAAATTTAGGATAGGTTGAGACATCCTTTTGTGGACGGAGCGAGTAACAGTTTATAATGAATTCAAATTGTTGAATTGAATAATTGAAGCATCAAAACGAACAACCAAGCATGTTGTCCACTAGGATTTATGTACGACGTTGGAGTTTGATAAGAAGTTTATAATCAGACTGTCAGACTTCACATTGATAGTTTCCTTGGCACTTTCAATAAGTTAAAGCAGCTGGCTGGCTAGCTAGCAAGCAGAAAATGGAGGAACAGAGCTGGTGATCAGTTGACCCTGTACCTGTATAAGAACGGACGGGGTGCGTCGTCTCCGGCTCTCGCATTCGCGGCCAAGCACATACACAGGAGCAGCCATGGCTGACAGCTTGGTCAACACGGCGATGCTGAAGCTGGAGGGGATGGCGTTCGACACGGTGAAGCAGCAGACGGAGGTGGGAAAGAGGGCGCAGGGGCTCAAGGATGACCTGGCATGGCTGCAGCTGCTGCTGCGGGGCGCCGACCAGCGCCGGCGGCGGGAGATCAACGAGTACATCGAGCTGTGGGTGCGGCAGACGCGCGAGGTGGCCTTCGACGCCGAGGACCTCCTCGACGAGTACCTCCACGAAGGGCAGCTGCACTGCCGCGGCGTCCTGGACCTGCCGTCCTTTCTCCGGTGGCTCCGCCACTCTGCCACCGGCCTCTTCGTCCGCCAGTCCATCTGCTCCGACATCGACGCCATCAAGGCCAGGCTTGAGCAGATCAAGAAGAAGACGGAGGACAACAGCGTCCAGCTGCAGATCGGCCTCCCCGCCACCGCCATCAGCGATAAGCGCCGGAAGCGCTACGTCGACTGGTACGTACGTCCTCTTCCAGAGGAAAACCTCGCTTGAAATATATCTATAGTTACATTACAATCCTTAACAACTCAAAATCTTATTCGCACTGTAATCACATGCCCAAATTATCTGATAATAACTTGGATTTGAGGTCATTCACGTTTGCGCTCTCGTGGATTTTAGCATGTAAACTGTTTTCGTGAGATATTAATCTGTCCTTTATTAGTTTCTACTTCCTCAAGCCGAAAAAGAATCCTTGTTCGCTACTCACTCCGTTTCTTAATTATAAAATGTTTTAGACATTTCAATGTGGACTATATACATACTAAAATAAGTGAACATATACACTAAGAACTAATATGGTTCTAAAAACATGTGAATCTGAAAAAGGATAAAACATTTTATATTTAGAAACAGAGGTAGTACTTGCCATACCAAATATCTTCTTTGCTTATTTGGCCACATTAATGTTGGGAGACTTTTTTTTTACCAAACAGTTAGTTTCTATTACACTATTACAGCAGTACTACTAAGTTCAAAATTAAGTGTGGCCCAAGTAAAAAAAAAAGTGCAGTTTAGACTTGAGCCATGGGAGGAAGTGCTCTGACGCCACAGTCGATAATGCATCGACTTTCCCAAATATGATGTCATTCTGCAAATGCCATGCTCGACACCACAGAGGAGTCTGCTGCGAGTTATGTGAGGCATTTTTCTTAAACATAATCACCATTCAGTTCCTCGTGCTAGGGATGATCAAGTCTGAAACCCACCGGAGGCCGGAGAGATGAGTGGGGATTACGAGATATCTTCAGATTCCCCCCTTGTTGGTATCCAATTGTCTCGCCATGATCTCACTTACGTGCATGTATCAATTCTCCAAATAGCTCCTTTCTTATGCAATTCTAGCATGTGAGAAAGAAAATAGCAAAACGACAGGGCTAGGGTTTCACCAAACCACCACTTTATACTTTTTTTTTGTAAAATCAACCACTATCCAGTAATACACTGACAAAAACCACTCATTAGGGCCCCCACTGTCAAGCTGACGTGGCACGACCGTGATGAAAAATGTCACATATATTAAAAAGTTTTGGTCTTTATGTAAAACTAGTATATTTGCACGTGCAACGCACGTCTATTCAGTCGTAGCACAACACTTCGTCTTATGTTTTTCATGTGTGCCGTGTCCCAACTCCCATATCTCCTCTATACCAGACCCCCCATTCTGACACCACCTGATGAAAGGCGGCTATCAATTGCTATTCTAAGACACATCGTCTAACAGAACTTCCAAATCAAATCATCAAATCAATGAGAACATGGCCAAACTGTAAAGAAAGCTTTTATTCAATTCTCGCTTACTCAATTTGGAGAAAACTGGAGTATACATTTCTCCTTTGAAGTATACATTTCTTAAGCATCCACATATCCACAACCAAAAATAAACTGGTGATAAATAATCGGCACCAGAGAAAACTGGATAGAACCAAGAAGGTATCTTGAATTCTAAAGAAAAAGACTATTAACTTTATGTTCTGAATTGCAACCGTATAATGCTTGTAAAGACAACAACAATAGCCATCTGCAAAGTACCAAACAAAGGTACAAATCACTAAACCATTGAAGTGTAACATGAAACAACCTTTACGAACAAGGAAAAAACGGCTCATATTCAAAACCTTGATAAATGCTGATATAAGTATGATTTATGATTTTCCAGTAAATGTCATCATTGTGATTGCCTATATGTTTGCAAATAAAATCTCACATGGATAAAATGGATATTCTCAAAATAACTACGAGCAGAATACATATCGATGTAACAACCATTGATGCAAATCTTTGAATCATCTATTCTAAATTATCGCAACATGAATGATTGCACACAATCAATTTTCTGGCAGCCAACACATAATTGTTATATAAGAACCTAATTGTTATATAAGAACCTAATTGCTATATAAGAACCTAATCAATTTTATGGCAGCCAACACAATCGATTTTATGGCAGCCAACACGACATATTCAATACTCTCAAACTGGAAGTAGAAATGGCTAAATGAAATAGAAAAATAAGGCATAATTGTTATATAAGAACCTCAACCTGAATTTATGCATGAAACTGAAGGATGCTATGAGGCCCAAACCAGAATCGTTATATACATAAATCAAACATCAATTTATGCACACGGGCCATTTGAGTAGATGAGTGAAAGACAAGAATAGTAGACTCCAAGACAACATGGCTTAGCCCTGCATGTGGTCAGCAACAACGCCATTGCTCTCCTTGCATCCTCCTCACTCTCCTCTCGGACATCTCGTTCCATTTACTAAAGAAGGCAAACTCAGTTTTTAAATGATCAAGATTGAAATGGAAAATAGCAACCCAAATTACTTTTTCAGGAACTAAAGTGAAATGCAAGAATTTGTAGGTGACCTCAGTTCTAACATCTTTGTACTACCTTGGATCTTTGTCACCATGCACCAAATTTAAGGTCCTACCATGGCCTGCAGGGATAAGTCACGCCTACCATGGAAGAGGAATTGAAAAAAAAAGAAGAGATAATTACCTACAGGAAGCATGTGCAATTCAGGCTGATCCTTGTGATTAGTAATAGCAAGAAAATGTGAAATTTCATAAGATCTTATACCTAGTCAGTTGATAAAAAACAATGAACAAATGCAGATTAATACAGTATATACACTGACTTAGGCTTAAATCTGTTGGATCGCACTTATCATGATAAACATATGCCTCGATGTATAAAAGGACCATCCAACAAACTACCTGCATTAAACATCCATGGTTGGTTAATTGCATCACCTTTCCATCTGAATCATCGCGTCATATAGGTAGAATAAATTCAGAGCAGACTGAAACGCAGAGTTGCAAAAGAATAGTGCTCGTAGCTGGAATGCGTTCTTCATGGTGTGCGTCTGATAAAAGAAGAAAAAAGGATTGAGCAGACTATAGGACCGGCGTGCAGGTCAATGAGAACGACGATGACATCAGTAACATGTGGCTTGCTTACCTGCGTTGTAGTGGATCCACATGTGGCAGCCTGGTCGAGTAGAAGGCTCGCGCGGCGACGACGTGCAGGGCGGTAACTTTGCATGCCGGCGGTAGGCAAGCTCATGTGGCGGCGTGCAGCGCAGGAGCTTCGCGTGCAAGCACGAATGAGGCGGAGGCAGGCTCGCGTGACCGCGGCGTGCAGGTGCCGGCGGGCGACGGCAGCATCCGTTGGATCAATCTAGGCCATCAGATCTTGTTAAGCGGGATAGTCTGGGGGTATGGATCGGACTGTGTACACAATGTGAGGTGGCTGTAGCCTAACTCAATTTCGCTTGTTTATTAGTAGTGGAGATTCGAAGATACCTTTGCCAGCTTCTCTCTGGCTGGCTCTCCCTAAAAGATCCCGATGGTGGCCGCCTCTGGGCCTGCTGCTGCTGCCTGTTCTTCACGGCCGGCCGAAGGAGCGCTCGGCGCGGAGGACGGCGCCCCTGGCAGGAGGTTTCCTGGCTGCAACTCGCTGCCTCGACCTGCTCGTCCATGCCCACCATGGCCGGTGCTCTCCGTCCCTAGCCGAGGCAGCAACTCTCCGTGGCGGCCTTGCCCATCCCTGTTTGCCGCGTGCCAGTCCCGCCTCTCCTGTTCATACCGCTCGGCCTGGACATGTGACGCCGAAGGACCGCGTGCTCCTCGGTCGTCGCCGTGCTCTCTTCCACGGACGACGCGCCCTTGCCGCCCCCTTCACGCTCCCGTCACCGCGGAGGCTCCACATTGCGGCCGTGCTCGGCCAGGACACCGCTAGTTACCTGCTCGACGACAACCACGTTGTTAACCCCATGACGACGCACGCCGCGTGAACCACGTGAACGGACGCGCGGCGGTGACCGTCCGACCTGCCGGCATAGACGGGCACGAGCAGGACCGGTAACCCGACCGACCACACCAGCGTCGACGCCACCCACCGATCGTGCCCTCCGTGCGCGAAGTAGTAGCGGGACAGCGGGCTGGATGGTTGCCACATATAGCCGCCCAGCAGGGCGGCGTATTTGGCGCACAGCAGCTGCCTCCGCCTCCGCCCCGCGTGCGCACCATTGCTGGCGGCGTAGTTACCTGCTCGACATCGCGCTTGACGGCGCCAGGGAGCACGCCACCAACACTGTCACCCTCCGGCGCGTCATCGCGGGCGGCGTTCGTGGATCGCGAGTCCGGCGCCGGGCAGAACAGAAGGAGCGGCGGCGGCGTTAGGTCGACATGGCGGCCATGGCTCGGGCGCGGGGGAGCGCCAGCCATGGGCGTGAGAGCTACAGCTAGGCGCCGTCCAGAATCTCCGGCTAGGGGCAGGGTGGGCGAGCTCTGTCGAGGGACAAACTCGTGGTCGTGCTCGAGGTCGACGTCCTCGGCGCGCAGGGAACCAACGTTGCGTACATCCTTGTCGTCCGGAGCAGCGCCTCTCGTCGACGGGATGGCCGGACTCGGTCGCGAATAGGGGACGGCGGCGAGCTACATGCTCAGTTATGGGGACTTGGGGAGGCCCCCGTGCCAGTGGAAACCGGTATAAAATCATGTTTCAATTTTTTTTAAATCTAAAACAAATGCATTATGTTGGGAATCTATATCTATACTACTATTAAAAGAGCAAACATGTTACGGATACATTAAATTTAAGTCGTTCAATATCCGATCAACGGATCAGATCGGTCCAACAATGTTGAGCACCTCAACACGCCTTTTCAGTTTGTTATATTACAAGAATTGCCACCGTAAAATAAAAGGTTAAGATCCCACTCGCCGCCACCGTTCCGCCGTGATCTCTACGAGAGAGCACCGGCCGCCGCTGCCACGCGCGAGCAAGCACGCCGGCCACGCTCCAGTGTCCAGTGCCCGTGCGCGTCCGCTCCCGTCTGCGGAATCGAGCCGCCCGCCCGCGCTGCCTGCATCAGGCGACAGGGGGACATGGCCCAGCCGCCGTGCGCGTCCGCACCCGTCTGCGGAATCGAGCAGCCCGCGCCGCGCGCATCAGGCGATAGGACATGGCCCCGCCGCGGACACCACGCGGTAGCCCAACAGCGCTCTCCCGCGACAGCGAAGGAGAGGAGGGATGAAGGGGAAGAGGGTCGTTCTTCCGCTCTCTGCGCCGATCGGTGCGCCCACGTTCCCCCGCCGTCGTGACGTACCCTGCACCCGTCGCGTGACCCCCTTCCTCTTCCCATGGCGCCCCCTTTACATCTCCTCTCTGCCTCTGGCGCCTCCGATCGCTCGCCGCCCTGCACGTGGGCGCCTCCATGCCACATGCGACGACGCCACCCATCCATCTTCTCGGCCGTGACGCCGTTCGATGTTGGTGCTGCCTGGGAACATCGTAGATGCGGCGGTTGGGGGCGCGCCCAGATGCGCACGGCAGCGCTTGTCTAACGCCGTCTGCCTGCCCTCCGCCGCCCGCCGTAGGGGTGCAACATGGAGCAGGTACGCCGTCTGCCTGCCCTCCGCCGCCCACCGTCCGGGTGCAGCAGGGTGCTCACCTGCTCCTCTTTTGCTCCTCCTCCTACCCATGCGTCCCTCTCCTCTCTGGGCACCCCTCCTACAGCCGACTGGTCCTCCACTGCTGGCCTGCTGATGGTGGCCTGAAGATATCGAGCCTGAAGGGATACTGGCGATAGGCAACTATGCATATGCACCTGATGTTTTGCATATCGGCCTATCGCACCTTACGGTCAATTTGGATAAGCTTGGGTGACACCTGCTGTGGTCTCTTACTGATATAATAGTAGTAGAGATAATGTTCATACAGGAAAGAACAAAAAAATAATTTCTCCTACAATAGGATCAAGAGCAGCAGTAGCAGTCAACTAACACCTATGTTTTTTTTAAACTGGAACACCTATATATGTTGCGGTCAATCTGAAACGATGTAGCAGTAGCAAATAAACCCGTAGCAGATAAACGAATGTACTATTTCTCTGAAGCTTTCGTTGTGTCTAAACCCGTCGCTAAAGGCTAAACCAATGATTGAAATCTGAACTCTAATGCTTATGAGGTAAGACTAGGCCGTGTGAATGCGGTTTTTACAGGAGAGCAAAAGACAACATAATTTAGTTGCTTTTCATGACTTCAAGGTTGGAGAGAGCAAAAGAGAAATTCTTAGCCACCTTTATGTGCCCACCTGGTAAGAGGCATAGTACCGAAAGATTTGCATTTAATTGGGGCTTCCTTAAAAGTTTTCGTGGATATGTGATAAGCCTCCTGATGTTGTATGTATTTGTCATAAGAAAACTCTATTATACATATCGTTATGACGGTAGATGGTTTGTTCTGATAAACATCATACGATAAAAAATTATGTAATGTGATTTACCCATTACCCATCTTTAAATTGTAATGTAATTATTACACATTTTAAATTGATCTTTTGTATTATGCAATGTTGCACGGAACACAAGAAAATATAAATCAAAGCTCCGTATCATTTGGATTTCATGGACGAACGGATCTAAACGTATGAAAGATAGTTCATTTGATTTTCTCAGCTTTCTTCAAGTTTTAGCAAGCATATTTAAATATGTAATTATTACACATTTTAAATTGATCTTTTGTATTATGCAATGTTACACGGAACAAAAGAAAATATAAATCAAAGCTCCGTATCATTTGGATTTCATGGACGAACGGATCTAAACGTATGAAAGATAGTTCATTTGATTTTCTCAGCCTTCTTCAAATTTTAGCAAGCATATTTAAATAGGTTGGTCTGAGATATTTAATCTTATTAAGTTCTAATTTCTGGGAAAATATTTCCACTAACTTGGATGACTAATCACCATTCTTAAAACCATATTATTGAGTACACCTTGAGCGGGCTATTCCTTCTTTGTTCAAGCATCATCATTAATTACATTGAGTTAACATCGTCACTGTTGTTTCATTCATCAAGTTCGACTTCGTGTATGGGTATATTTTACTTTCATTCAACATAGCTTCTTGTAGTTTAAAATCAGAGTGGAGACATTAGATTTTCCATAACTCGGCACGTGCACGCTTACGCATGTATAAATGTTAAGGCCACTAAACTTGGAACTATTATACACCAGCTATACATTTTGCAATATTGGGCCGCCTATCTCCATTAGATTTTGACCAAATTGCAATTTTGGATTTGCCAGTTATACAATAGTATTACTGCTTCGAAATATAGAAAGAATTAAGTGCTCGAAATTTTTTGTTGAGACGTGCGTGCATGTGCAAGGCTACTAGTGTAGAATAAGGTAGAATTCTATGGCATGCAAATTTGTAAGTTAAAACTCAAAATTTTCTAGGAGTAGTAAAAATGAAAATTTTGGCAAATCTACTATCATTGCCGAATTTGTCATTTTCATACCTCCTAATAAATTTTAAGTTTCAATTTGTAAACTTACATGTGTATAAAACTCTACCATCCCAACATAATGCAATTTTGTTAAGAACTAGAAATATACCCTACGTTGCAGCGAAAATCACTTAAATTTTTTATAAATAAAGACATATAAAACTCATGAAATATGAAATTGTTTATAAAAATATGAAAGATTTAATTGATCACAACTCTTGAAAGGCTAAAGTTAATTGACATGATTTTTTAATATGTGATAATTAAAAATTGGTGACGTGGACAATTGGATGGATGAAAAGTAGATGACGTGGATATGTGTTGCATGCAAAAAAATATTGGCTTTAGTGGGATGACATGTACATTTGGTAGGCTAACAGAATGGATAATGTGGATAGCTTGCATATTGAGATAGAAAAATAATTAATGCATTTAATAGAGTTTTGCGTTATAAGAGGTATAGATTTATATAACTTTTACACATGTTTTTTTCATAATTTTCACCAGTTTCTATTGAAAGTTGGTTTTCACCAGATACTCAACCGGGCAGCGTCCTGTGATGCTGGGAGGGGATCACAGTTGACTCTACAAATTTGCAAAAAACAACCCAAAGTTTACATCCTCTCTAACATAATTCCCTCTTAGTTACCCTGCCACCTAAAAACTGACAACGGCCCCACCCGTCAGAAACACACTTAGAATGGATTAACTGACCGATTAGTGGTTTTTGTCACACTATTATTGAATAGTGGCTGTTTTTGCAGAACAAAAAAACTAAAGTGGTGGTTCCGCGAAACACTAGCTTCAGTTGTGGTGTCTTTTTGTAATTTTCTCCCCGTCTGACCGTGGAACAGTGTGATGCGAGCAAAGGCCGTAGCTTTGAGGTCACCGTTAGGAAAATATCTGGCTTTGAGCAGCCGAGCTCATAAACTCTTCAGGAATTCAATATGTCTCCGAGCCAAGGTTTCGGTTACCGGCCGGAATTCCGCGGTAACCGGCCGGTAACCGGATTTCTCGGACCCCCCCGGAATTTGCATATCTCGGATGAAAAATCTCGGATTAGTCAAATTTGAAATAAATTTGTGCTCGAAAAATTTAAATTTCAAAAAAAATCGATGTTTTAAGTTTAAATCCTAAATTCTTGCCGAAATATTGGGCCGGTTACCGGCCGGTATTTTCCGGTAACCCCGGTTACCGGAAATACCGGCCCCCTCCGGATTTTTTTTTGAACCGGTATCCGAAAGCCACCTCCCCAGATTCGTTGTTTCAGTAAACCCTCATTTCAATCAGAAAGGCACTGCCAAGTTTTTGCCCGTGTGTTTGTAACTTTGTATACTGAAATTGTCAGACATGATGTTGCTAGAGATCCTAACTTAGAATTTTTCGATTGCATTTTCCACACTTGCTACCTCTACCAGCGCCAAGATTAATCCAACTTCCTTTTTCAGTCTCCAAATAGAGCATAAATCAACTGCTCCTGAGCCTCCTTCTTTCCCTTGCTCGATTCCCCGGCACACTACAAATCAAGCAACACCTATTGGAAAAATAAACTCCTAACTAGATTTTTTTGTCTTCCCTAAAATCTAGCTAAATTCTTCTATCTCCTTGAAAAAAAGTTCAGAAGATATGCACTCAATTGGGAGTGCAGATAGTACATAAGCAAATTGACAGCGCACAATGCCCCCTTTCTTTTCTAGCTGTGATCGGAAGTTCTGATAATTGTGAATCTACACCACGAGAGGTGTTAAATTGATCTGAATGAGCACACTGAAACTAGTAACGCATAAGTATCAATACAAATCAGATGCAACGCATTCGTGATACCTAAAGAAGCAAACTACTACCGATGCTATATGCCGTGTACCAGCATGCTGTACAAAGCTATAAAGTGTAAACCTGTAAACTAGAGTAACAAGGTAACTAGTAAATGAACAATCGATCTGTGTGTGGTAAAACTGAATCTATACTGTCCCAATTCTCTGATCTCAATAGGGGCCGGTACACCGCGGTCATGTCTGGCTTGAAGAGGGCGAAGTGCTGATCCATGCCCTCGAGCTTCTAGTTCTCGCTGAACATGGCGAACAGGTACGTCTCCACGGCCTTCCCCGGCTGCCTCGGCGTGCCGGTTACCGGGGCCACGTGCCAAAGCACGATGTTGTTGTACGCCACCGTGTTCTCCATGGTGGCGGCGCCGCCTGACGGCCACCGGTCTCCGACACCACAACTCTGCGCCCCGGTCGCATGCGCCGCGTCCATGATCGCGGCGAACATGTTGGTGTCCAGTAGTCCGGCGTCTGTCACCGACACCACCTTGAAGTGGGACTTCGCGCTTGACCCAGCCAGCAGCGCGTACCCGAGCTGCACCGTCTCCGGCTACGCCGCGTATGCGAAGTACTGGTACATGTTCACCAGCAGCGACGCATTCTTCGACAACAGGTACGACATGAGCGGCGCCATCACCACCGCTGAGGCCTAGGAGAACGCACCCTGACCCTACGACGGCAGGTACGAGGCGCCAAGCGTGGACTTGGCCACGGCCGTGGTGCGTGGTGACGGGCACGCTGGTGATACCAACCGCCCTGATCGCGGCCTCAAGGTTCCGAATGGCCAGGAGGACGTGCACGCCAAGGTCGCCCGGGATGATCTCGTTGCCGGCAGTGATGTACCGGAAGGCGGCGGATCAAAGAAGTAGGGGAGAGATTGAGATAGAAAGAGGAAAGGATTTTACACGTGAGGATATTGAGACGAAATTACCCTAAACGCCTTTTAATATCAGATAAAAAATAATACAATTTTGGTAATTTCAGGTAGTTTCAAGTAGTTTTTTTCCGGTAGTTTTTGGTAGCTACTATTTTTCCACCGTCAGATTTGAGCGGATGGACGGTTGTTAAAACTACCAAGTACTCTAAAACTTGTATCATCAAAAATGTTTCTCCTGAAATTAAGAGTTATTAAGACCTGATGCAGCAATGTGTGCCTGCTTATTCTATGTCAAAATGGATAAAACACACCCCTTACAATTACAAAGTGGTTTTGGCAATTTCAAGTGATTATAGATGACTTGATGCCTACATCTGTGCCACATCACCTCCATATCATCATAAAAGTTAGCGATAAAAAACACAAACTATAATGATACTTGGGAAATTTATTTTCCAATTTCAGAAAAAAAATCCACACTGGCATGAAATAGAAGCTCGTTAATTTTGTGTTAAGATTATCCATATGTGATGCATTTCACAGAGAAATAAAGAAACCAAACCGTGCATTAGGGCTAAGAACTTGTTTAGGCTATCCTTAAGCATATGTTGCCTCTAGTTTAAACTTGTCAGGGCTATCATAATCGGAAAGTGTCTTTGGCTCCCGATCTCTGATGATCCTGCTATTTAAAAAAATTGTAGTTGCGAGTTTCAAGAAAATCTAGATATTGCCAATGGTGTATCCCACAACCGTACAAAGTATGAATTTAAAATACTTAGTATTATGGGCTAAAAAAAATGGCCAAATCTGATAAATTTAGAGATTTGAAAAAAAATGCATACTCAGATCTACACTTTTGTCATTTTTGTGTAACTCAAATTACAAAGTGTTTGAAATTTATTTTTTTGCACGTTACGTGGGATATACCATTCGCTACATCTGGATTTGTTTTCAGAATTTTTTGAAACTTGTAATTTTTTTATAAAAAAATAGCAGATCTCCACTCTATCATAATATCATACTTCATGTGTACCCAATGATCCCTTTGTTTTAAGAATTTTGAGTTAGTTCTTGTTCCAAGTGCGCTCACACACTACTCGATCTCATATATGCAGGGATACGCCAAGTGGACGCAACATAGACAAGCTGGTGGGAATTAATGAAAATCTGAAGCAAATCAAACGCTGCCTGAACAATCCAAAGAAAAGGGAAAGAATTATTGTTGCGATCATGGGGAAGAGTGGGGTCGGCAAGACAACATTGGCTAGCTGCGTCTATGAGAGTAGCGACGTCAGGGCCATGTTTCCTTGCATCATCTGGGTTCATGTACCCCAGAAATTCAGGCTAGTGGATGTCGTCGCTGACATGGCCAGGCAAACCACATTCCCAGGAATGGTGTTTGATCCCGAGCATAAGGATGCATATGACATCGGTAAACTTACAAAGAGCCTCACTGAAAGACTCCGCAGCAATAAGTACCTGATCGTGCTGGACAATGTGCGCAGCCTGGATGAATTGAATTTGTTCTTGTCCGTGCTACCTGAATGCAACGGTAGCGCAGTGTTGATCACGACAGAGATTAAACCTCAGTATACGGCTTCTGGTTCCCGTTCAACTATGAACGACACAGAGACCTATTGGAAGCTGAACAAGCTGTGTGATCAAGAACATCAGGTGGTGCTACAGAAACTGGAGAAGAAAGAGGCTAGAGAGATGTTCATTACGAGGATGTCTGGAAAAGCAAGTTTTGATGTCAAGAATGGTACATATGCCAAGACGATCGAGGACCTGCTCGACAATAGCCTTCCATTGGCTGGCACTCTGTTAGCCGGGCTCCTAAGGACCAAGAAGGAGGAAGAGTGGGCTGGTATAATTGGTCAACTCACGCAACAGAGGCACAAATTAGTGCAGCAGAAACAGAACCAGGAAAAAGTGCAGAAAAAACAGCTGCAACAATTAGAAGGAGAAGTTAATCAACAGCCAGCAGGGGAGCAAGAAGAAATGGAAAACCTAGGAGGGCGACAAGAAGAAGTCTCGGTGCAGGCAAAACAGCTAAAAGAAATACAAGAACCTGGGCAAGAAGATAGGCTATTAAAGAAGCAGCAGATGATAGGGGAAGAGCAACAAGTTGACCATACAGCAGGGCAGCAAGAAGAGATGAAGATGCAACAAGAAGAAGAAGCAATAGAGTACAAACAGCCAGAAGGGAAAAAAGGAGCAGAGCAACAGCAGGAGAAACATGTATACCGGCAGATGTCTCTACTGGACCAAATACTCATGTTGAGCTTCGACGACCTCCCTCCTCAACTCAAACAGTGCTTCCTCTACTTTTCTGCTTTCAAGGCAGAGGAGCCTATCAACGCTGACAAGCTCATCCGGTTATGGGTGGCGGAGGGGCTCGTGCGACCAACTGATGGACGAACGGCGGAGAAGCACGGCCGAGACCATCTCAGGACACTGATCTCCAGGTGCTTGGTCAATCTGGTCAAGAAGGACTACAGCAACAACATCATCAGCGTCAACATCCACGAACGTGTCATCTCCTTCGCAAGGTCAGAGGCGCATGAGATCAACTTCCTCCAGGTCCATCATAGCACCTCTGACCTTCCTAGCACAGCCATACGCCGCCTCGCTGTCCGCAATGCATTTGATCCAAACACAAGGCTGGCCATCGCAACCCCTAAACTCCGATCATTGTTGTGCGAGTGTCCAGGAGCTGCTTGTGCCGATGACAGCTCCTATCACTGCACTCAATACCTCCGCATGGCATTGGAGTACTTCGTAGGCCGCGTGATCAGCTTGAACATCCACCAATGCAAGTTTCTGCGTGTGGTTGACCTCCAAGGAATGATGCACCGGTCAACCTTGCCATACGAGATTGGGTGGCTCATCTATCTTCAGTACCTGGGGCTTGCGTATACCGGGTTGAAGAAACTTCCTAGGTCTATCAAGAATCTTCACAGTCTGCAAACACTGGATATCAGCAGCACCAAAATTAAACAGGTTCCAAAAGGTCTTTGGAAGATTAAAGCACTCCGGCACGTGCTGGCAGGACAGCTCGAGAATGGCCCAACTAAAGCCAATGCTTTGCACAACCTCCAGACCCTCCATACAGTGCAATGTAAAGACTCTGCATTGAAGAAGATGGTCAACCTCCGGTCCCTAAGACTATGGGGAATTGATAAGCGTCTGATCCTTGAGGATTGTCTCGGGAGAATGGAGTGCCTCAAATCCTTGGATTTGGCAGCAAAGGATGTGGTCGAGGTCCCATTGTTCAATGTGCTGACCATGTTTGGCCTGCGCAACCTTCAACACCTCAAGTTAGATGGCAAAGCCAGTAAATTACCGAAGACTACTCCCAGTTATTTGCTTCACAACCTCACCAAGCTCGAGCTGGAAAACTCAGAACTGGACCAAGATTATATCAACCTGATCGCCAAGGTACCGAATCTGGCTGATCTTATCCTTGGGAAAGGTTCATACACTGAGGAAAAGATGATAATTCCATCTAATGGGTTCCTAGAGCTCAAAGAGCTCCAGATCAACAACTTGACCAAGCTGAAACAATGGACTGTAGATCAACCTGCTGAACCTGCACTCAAGCAGCTTCAGCGAGTATCCATTCTCAAGTGCACAGCACTGACAGCCATTCCCAATCAGTTGAACACACAAGAGCATCTGGTGTTGTTTGCTGTTGGGGAAAAATTCGAGAAGTTTCCAACTAATGGCGACTGGTCGGGGAAAAATCTGTTAATATTCAAGCAAGAAAATGCGGAAAAGTGAATCAAGAAAGCGTCTGTGACTCTAATGCTAGATAAGGTGCATGGCGTTCGTTGGTGATTACAGAATAGGCCACAACGTGATAGAAGCACATGATAAGGATAGTTTAAGTCTTATAAGGAGTCTGATCTGAGTATAATGGGGTTTTTTGTCCCGTAGAAGGTTTTCCCTGTTGTTTTCAGGTCTTAGTCAGTTTAAGAGTCCTTAGTTTCCAAAAGTCATGTAATATGTGTTACAATACATGTGGATTGCCCATTTTCGTTTCATCAGTTCGGAGTTCTTTTTAATGATTGGTGCATGAAACTTAACATGATATCAGAGGAGGGTTTTGGGTTCAGGTTTCAGCTTTCGCAATTGTAATAAAAAATTGCTCTTTCCCTCTATATCTACCTAAGGTCTTATCAAGTCATACATGAGATTCTATTCACGTGCAGGCCTCATCGACTCACACGTGAGAGGGGTGTTACAGTAAATGTTCAGACTTTTGGTTCTAGTGGTTGGTGCATGAAACTTGACATGGTATCAAGACAGAGGTCTTGGGTTGCCGTCTTTCTTTCCACGTATAGGCTTTTCTCGAGTCATACTTTTGTATCAATGCACGACAACATAAGAATTTATCTTACTCCCTTTGTGTCCACGTTTGAGCCTTCTTGAGTCATACGTGAGACTCTTCTATTCACGTGTAGGCTTCACCAAGTTACATGTGAGAGGGCTGTTGCATACCGTTTAGGAAAATGTTTCTGGGATAACCCTCTCGCTCTCAACCCAGGGCGACTCGGCGGGCCGCCACCGCCAAGCCCTAGAGCCACCACACCTCTGCTCTCCTCCCCCGCGCACCGCCGCTGGAGGATGCTGCCGGGCAAAGTCCATGCAGCCGACGGTGGTGGCGTTGTTTTCTTGCGGCAACGATGAGTCCGCGGGCGGCGGATCTCTTCGGCAGGCGCCAGTGCTTCGATCCACGCGGGGCAGCTTCCTCGCGTGTGGTTGCGGCGCCAGGCGAGTGGCGGCAGCGTGTTTGGTGGGCATCCAGTTAGGGTTGGGGTGCCCGCACCCGGACCAGAAGCAAGTCCGGGGGAAACCGAAGATCCCCTCAGGATCGAGCGATGGTTGCGCCTCGGCGTTGTAGTCCCTCTTGAGAGACCAGCGGCGGCGGTGTCGAGGTCGTCGTGGCCTCGTTTCTTTGGGTTGTTGGGATGACGGAGCGGGATCTCCAGCGGCTTGGGGCGGGGAGGAGGTGGCTGCCGACAATCGATGCTGCGTTGGCAGCACGGTAGCCTATAGCCGGTCTAGAGGCGGCGTTCTGGCCACAATCTGCTCGCTGAGACGTCTCATGACGCCACAAGAGTTTGGCGATGGGGCGGGGCCCGGCTTCTTGGTCATTTGTCTGGTGTGAGGGCTTGATCTTGGATTTGGTGATGGTCTCTAGTTACATGCTGTGTCGCGGTCGATGGCGGTATGGGACGTCCTCTAGTGATCGCCGAGATTTGAGGCTGGTGGCGCTATGGGACACCCCCTCAAGTTCAAGATTGGTTCGATTCAACGCAGCAGATGCGGAGGAGCTGCAAGTCATGCCTGGCCGGCGGTGGCGATGTGGCGTCTCATATTTAGGCGTCGAGTTATACCTGATCCTGACAGGTGCTACGCACGATGTCTCCTTCACGGTGTCAAGTCATGCCTGTTGCTACTCGATCGAAAGTGGTGCGACAGTGGCTGGAGGCGTGGTGGTATGGGACGTCATCAACTTCCAGTTTCTCCTCCAGGCTAGTGATGAGTCGTTGGCCGGACAGATGATGATGGTACAAGCGTCAGCACCGAGTTTGCACACTTCAGTGGAAACATTTTAGCAACGTCGACACGTGCCTACGTCGTGCCCTTGCGGAAGGGCTCGAAGCTCGTCTTTGGATATGAAATCCCGAGCTCGAACCTTGGTTGGACTCGTCATCATCTGCGCACATGCAGCTTTTCCTTTTTGAAGGCTTTGACTAAAAGTTATGTATTTTCTCTTTGTTGTCTTTTACCATAGAGTTAGTGATAGACTGGTGGAGGTACTATCGCGAGGCATGTGGCATCGGGTTTATTTTTTATTTTTATCTTTCTAATATATGCAATAAAAAAAGTTGTGTGCATTATTTCGATGCACAGGCTGGGGCTTCGATCTCCATTTCAAAAAGAAAAAAATTGTGAGAGGGTTGTTACGTTATATGTGGATTACCCCACGTTATTTCCACCAGTTCAGTCTTCTTGGTTCTGATGGTTGATTCATAAAACTTGACAATCCGCATGCTATACAATGCCATGATCTGGTATTCAGAAAGTAAACAAGAAACAAAAATTTAGAGGACGGCAATTCCCTCACGAACTTAGGCCTTGACAGGCTTCATAGGCAGTTACTCGCCTGCTTAATCTGGACCGATTTTACTTCAAATGAATAATATTGTGCCTTCTTTTGTCCACACTCATCAATAGGATAAAGACTGAGTTATGTAGCAACAGGTTGCTTATGTGGACGGATATGGCATGTAGTAATAAATATGTTGTATCTTTTTTTCTTTTCCTTTTTTTGCTCAAACACGCACCTGAGAGTGTCATTTTTTATTAGAAGACATTGAAATGACACAAGCTTATGTTGTATCTTATTCTCATGCTTATGCATTTATAATCAGTAAAACACTCCACTTTTTTGTTTAAAAAAATTAGAAAAAACTAACATACAAGGGAAACAAAATTCCTTCCTGGTCATGTTAATTACTAACATGCAGTTATATTATGTAAAATACAAGTAAAATAGCTTTTGAAACACTGTAAAGCACTTAAAAGTCAAGGGACCAATCTGGAGAATTTAATAATAGCAGGATGCAGATGAGCCCATGGGGAAGTAAAACAACATCTAAAACAAAAAGATGAAATCCTTTCACATACATTATGCTCCATCTGTTCCTGCTATTCTGCTAATACTTAACAGGAGGAAGTAAGTGAAAGAGAATCAGAGATATCAAGTATGTGGTGACAAATTAATATAACAACAACCAAACTTAGTTTCATTTGCGTAAATCTACCATTTGAGATGAATCACTGTATACATCATGATGAGTAATCTAAGGACATCAATAGATATAAGAGGTGCCTGCAAGCAGCAGAAGTCTATGTAAGCTGGTGATCTTCAGCACAGACCATTGGTGGAAGAACAGAAGCAAACAAAGAAGAATACTTAATATGAAGATCCAGGAAAGTGAATAGATCACGGTTACACTCCCCGTGGATTTGAACACTAGATCATCCAATAATGACATGAATTAGTGAATAACGTGGAGCAAACAGTGCGGAAGAAAATGATTGTGATGTATCACTTTCCCATTCCAGATGATTAATTTCATCCGGATACCTTGGGATACAGCCTCAGTAACTCTCTGATACATCCTTACCCACCGAAGACAGGACACCCGTTTTCTGTCTCTCGTCATTCTCCCACATCTGCGCCCATCCCGACCTGAGCGTCGCCAGCCACAACGGCAACGTATAGACACACCGGAGTAGAAGGAGAGGTCCAGCCGGTGCTGCTCCCCTAGAGGAAGATTGTGAAATTGGTCTTCTCATTTTCTAAGGTTGCAGCGGCTGAAGAAATCTAGGATCATTTTTACAGTGCATTTTCTATGTTCCTGTCACCTGATTAGTTATTAGTATTGCCAAACTCGGACTGCCATATTTTCGTTTCGTATAATGATTGATTTCTATATTTTTTTCGATAAAGGATTGATTTCTATATATTCCTATACTATTTATTATATGTCAAACGTACCCCGTATTTGTATTTTTAAAAATTTGGCATATCGATCGCTGTGTCTGGGAAACCTTACAGAACAAACCTGGAGGAGCACGGGAGATTGTGAGGCTCCGAGGAGGCGAAGGCGCGTTACAGCACCGACCCTTCCTTTTCTATCGAGCCCAACGCCCTAGCAGCTTGCGCTGTCAGTTAGGACCGGGAGGGCGCTGATCCTGTCACCGGCGCTCGCATGGCCGTCAGACCTGGGCATGTCTGTTTTCGTGCTCAGGGCATTCGGTCGAGCAGGTGGTGTGCGAGGTTGCCACTGCCGCCTCCTGTATGTTAGCACTAATCTTGTTAGCACTAATCTTGATAGCACTAATCTTGATAGTTTGTATCTGCATATTTAGTTTCAGTCATGCATGTAGTTTTACAATCTGTAGGCATGCGTAGTTCCAGTCTGAGTGCACGGGAGGTGAGATGCCAAGCTCTGTGCGATCGATGCAGGTGCAAGGCGAGATGCCGACGCTGTGCGATGCAGCGTAACCGTGTGAAGCGGAGTGCATGAAGAAGTGGAGCGCGAGGGCCTGATCCAGTTGAGCCGAGTGATTCGGTATAGCTCAGTTAGTTGGTTAGCTAGATGCATGCAAATCTGTTAGCCGTGCATGGAGTTTGTGCATTCAGCTAGTGGGTTAGGGGACGTGTGTTAGTGGCGTGTGTGTGGCCTCTGGCCGTGCGTGAGTATTAGCCTATTTAAGAGATGTAAACCATGTTTGTTTAGAGTAAGAGAATAGAAAGAAAGAAAAGGCCGTGGCTGTGAGAGACAGCCGGCACCAAAACACTTGTGTATTTTCTTGTTGAGTGAGTTGTGAGAGACAGCTCAAGGTAGAAAGAAGGAGCTGCCCTTTGGCAGCTCCAACACTGTACACAAGAAAAAACCTTTTAAGGCCTAACTGCAACTAATAGGGCTGCATCGCAATACCGTGTCTGGCGTCCATATCATCCTTCAGTTGCAGATCAACGCTGCATTGCACAGAAATATGGAAAATATGAAGTAAATTGGATCATGGAAGTTTACAGCGTCCGAACCTGAGCCATGTCCCAAAGCTGTCCGAGTGTGCCTCGTTTGCACACAACCTCAACAGATAGATCCGCAAAATTTCAGGCTTAGCGAGACATTGGATGACGTGAGAAGATATGGGTGGAGAAAACTAGGGAGGAAAGGAGGAGAGAATTGATCTGCTCTTCCTTGTGTCTCTCTCCACACACACGCACCCCCTCGCCGACTCTCACTAACATAGTGACCCCACAACGAGTGTGGTGTATATGTAGCCCTTAAACATTGTCAACAAAATCTGGAAAACATATGTGCATATAGCCATGGCTATTTCCTACAAGTGTGCAAAATTTTAATCCGAAATACGTTATACTCTACGCTACACAAAAAGACAAAATCATTGATCTCGTGTGTGGACAGTACACTCTAAATCTTGTCAAAAAGTTTGAAAGGGACAAGAGTCATAAGATCCTGGTCGACTGACCTCGATTATGAACTGCAGCGGTACTTGCAAAAAGTGAAAACGTTGAGTCATACCGGGCTTCATCTTCCAGTTCAAGGAGTAGTGTAAAGTAGCAGACAGAGGGGCTCTCCCAAAATATCAAGGCTTTTGGATTGAAAATTTGCGCAATTGGAGGATACGGTATAAGGTACGTCCAGATTTATTTTTAGAATTTTTTGAAACTTAAAAATGTTGTATTGAAAAATTTAAAATATAGGGCTACAAATGCCTTTTTTGCCCCACAAGCCACTCTGTCTTTTACCGTCGACTCTCTCCGTCACATAATATCAAATCTTTTGGCATGTTTTTTTCAGATGCGACTTTCGTGTCGTCCCCTGTAGGGTGACCAATGGGGAAACCCTAACCTCCCCGCCACCACCACTCACTACCGTCCTTCCTCCCTTCGTCGCTCCCTAAGGCTGCTAACGAGCTAAGCATCGCGGCACCGGTAATGGGGGCGGCACACGGAGATCTTCTTGTGCGGACCTTTGCGCGATGGCATGGAGCCTGGCCGCCGTGCTGGAGCCTGGTCTCCGCTGTTGGTGTTGGCGGGCACCTCACCGGCGGAAAACTGGGCAGTGGGCATGACAGTAGCTATCCAACTGTTCAAACAATGCATGTGCTGCGAATTTTATGTAAGAGACGAATGGCAGAATCTTCCATTCGAAGGTCAACCTTTCTAGAATAATTACTGGGTCGACCGGGTATATAGTTACGTGGCGCCCTCACCGGCGGCCGGTCGCCACGCAAATACGGCGTCTTGGGTGCACGGGGTGGAACTGGAACGACTTCTTTTCAACGCCACCGTCACCTTGTGTGGATCAGTCTCTGAAGTGCTGCCATAATATGTTGTAACGCCCATATGGATCTTTAGAAAAATAAAGCATACACATGAGTGCACGATAGAACCGTAGAATAGCCCGCCCGTGCGTTGATTTCACCTCATGGATGATGGATAGTACGTAACACCATACCAGTGCGGAAAGTGTCTTTGACTCGGAAGATGCAGTGCTCCCCTCCAGTTTAAATATTTAAAAAGTTAAATTTACAGGTTTTATAAAAATTGAAAAAAACCCGGACATAGCCAATGATATATGCTACAAGTATGAGAAATCTCAATGTAAAATCATTATGGGCTACACAAAAATGACAAATCTATAGAAAAATTAGACATTTGAATATATATGCATAATCAGATCCACACCTTTTTCATTTTTGTGTAGCTCAAAATCAAACTATCTAAAATTATTTTTTGCACGTTTGTGGGAAATATCATTGGCTACATCTAGATTTTTTTTCAGATTTTGTTGGAACTCATAAATATGATTTAGAAAAATGAATAAATAACGGAATCACTAGACCTCGGGAGTAAGAAATTAATCTCCGCTCCATGTATGCTTGTTAATTTCTTGACCGACAATTTTGTCATATATTCAACCACATTCACAACATTTGATCTTTTGGGAGTGCCTCTTGTAGGAGGCAGAAAGATGCATCGTTGCAGAAGCATCATGAGAAATTGGTATCAAAGTTAGAGAATGGAGATATTGTGTCGTGGTCAAAAGGAGACAAGCTTAGCAAAACTAGGTGATAAACGTTGGGGGTCAAACCATGGAACTCTAATCCATTTATATCAAATGTGGGATTATGTGGTTGAAGTGCTCTATCTTATTGTTGAGGATGGGACAAATATGGATGACAGAGGTGTGGATTAAGGTTATCTCATTAACATAGAAACCTTTGAATTTGTTATTATCTTGTATTTGATGCTTCAAGTGTTTGGTTTAACAAATGATTTGTCACAAGCATTGCAACAAAAAGATCAAAACATAGTTAGTGCCATGAATATCATTGTTTACGTGAAAAGTCT
This sequence comes from Poa pratensis, assembly GCA_947311845.1. Classification (NCBI taxonomy): domain Eukaryota; kingdom Viridiplantae; phylum Streptophyta; class Magnoliopsida; order Poales; family Poaceae; genus Poa; species Poa pratensis. The sequence continues at coordinate 41,052,769 of CAMZMU010000070.1, forward strand.
ACTGCGGAAGTTGAGAGATGACGGATGAAAGTTTCTTTTGTTGGCTTCTACTCACTTCCGTGTTGGAAGAAATATTGTGGTACCAAGTGTGGATTATAATATTTTTGCTAGAGGTTACCCAAGGAGATCATGCAAAATGGTCACTAACTTCCATCACTTCAAGGTATAAATATTCAAATCAGGTGATTTACAGAAACATAGTTGAGATGAATCATCGATTTAGTGAAACATCCACATGCGTGTTAAAGTGCATTGCATGCCTTGATACTGTGAACTCATTTAGTAGCTTTGATCATAAGAAGCTACCCGAGCTTCCAAGTATTTACTCTGTTGATTTCTCTTCACAAAATTGATATCTCTTGATTGATCAATTGAACATATAAAATGATGTGATAAGAACAAGCCATGATTTCCTGACTTGTGATAGCCTTGCTCTCAAGTTGGTTAGAACTAGACAACACTTGGTCTTTCCACGGGTTTATCGCCTCATTAAATTTGCATTGATATTACCTTTGGCGACGACATCAGTTGAGAGGGTTTCCTGAATATTTTAAAGACGGGTCTACGATGATTGGCTAAACGATTTGATTGTTTGCTTTGCTGAGCGTGAAATATTTGCAAATATTGTCGACAAGCTGATTATTGTTCGTTTTCACACATTCAAGAATCGTCGAGGCCATTTACCTCAACCAGCTTGTGTTCCTTCTACAACTTCAACTTAATGGTACAAAATGTCATCTTGTTAATAGTTACAATTGTTGTCACACTTGTGTTTGGATCTAGATACATATTTTTTTGGTTTACGTGTTGTAGGCTTTCTTAGAATTTGAGTCATATTGTGATACCCCATGGGTGTTCAAGCAACAAGATATTATTTTAGTACTTTATAAGATTATTTTTATAATCATCCATGTTCTTAGTTGTTGAATTTCATCCACAGTGAAACTAAATCTTTTGAGAGCCATCTATTTTGTTTGGTCCACTTGTATTTGTACTTCAAATAAAAATTGTCCAAAAATGTTGGCCCCGGCAAAGTTAAATTCCTAGATCTGACACTGCATGTGTCCAAGAGGTTAACTAAGTGTCCATGAAAAGTGCGCACTCAGCAAAGTAACTGCTTTATCGAGTGTCTACGAATATGAACTCGACAAACAGTCCACTTTGACAAGTGTTTTTGTTTGTTGATTGTCCTTTCGTGGCACTCGGTGCAGGGGATCTTTACCGGGTGTTTGTGTAAATACAATCGGGAGAAGTTTCGATACTCGACTTATATGCCATTTACGGTGGCGGGATGGACAGCGTCATCCCATTCCTTCTAAATTGATCTTGCTGTCGGAGGTGACTGTGGGCGTGTTCTTGACTAGTCTTGTATTTTTGATGAATATGTTATACAAAGGGTTTATCTCTCGGTATCATTTTATATGTGGAAATGTATGTCACCAAATGACCACTTTTTCACTAAGAAACGTCAATTTCTCTCTTTTCAAACCCAATGAAGGTCGTAATTAGCATATTTAAACAAAAAAATATAATGCTAACGCCGGTCTTGGGTGCTTACTAATTAAATATTAAGCATTCCATGTTAAGATCAGTACTCGTAAACCGCAAAGACTAAACTAATGGACTAGATGCAGTGCCACCTGTAATATAAATATGCATTGTTCTATTTCTTCTCCTGCCAAAATATAGACATCCGGAGTTCCGGAAAAGCAGCGAATCGGAATCAACATCTCCAGCAGAAACCACGAAGCTAGTAGCGTAGGAAAAGGATGGACAGCACGGGCATGGCGGCGATGGAGGAGACCACCCGGTTGGACGACCTCCCGGAGAGCTGCCTGGCGCACGTGCTCGCGTTCACCTCCCCGCGCGACGCCTGCCGCTGCGCCGCCGTGTCACCATCGTTCCGCGACGCCGCCCAGTCCGACGCCGTCTGGGAGCGCTTCCTCCCGCCGGACTACCGCGCCGTCCTCCTTCGTGCCGGCTCCGGTCACCCGCCGCCGCCGCCGCCGCCGCCGCCGCCTTCGTCCAAGAAGGAAGCGTACCTTCGCCTCTCCGACAGGGCCGTCCTGGTCGGCGACGGCGGCGACACGGCAGTGTGGCTGGAGAGGGGGAGCGGCGCCAAGTGCGTGGCGCTGTCGGCGAGGAAGCTGAGCTTGCCGTGGGAGGACGGCGAGTACAGCTGGAAATGGATACCTCACCCGTTCTCTAGGTACATCATTAATCTGGGATCTTCTTCTGGTAATTTCCTGCCTATTACAGATCATGCACCGCATGCTACTGCATGTGCTTGATCAAATGCTCGATGCCATATGTTTATCTTACCAACTGAGATAGTACATGTGCGCGCGTCCAATCATGTCATGTCAACGAATGCTTCCATCACTGATCGAGATCTTAATTACCTCGTGTTAGGGATAGTAATCTCGAAAATAAAAACACCATAAACAGATAAACTACACACAGAAAAGACAAGATATCACGGATTTCTTTTTATGCGTCCAGCAATGAGCACACGAACAAGCTGTGAATCAATTCATAGATCTCGCACAACAAAACCTTATTTTTTGAGTTTACACAACAAAACCTTATAGCAGTCCTTAAAAAATACAACCTATAGCAGTATGATTACACAAGAAATAGATGCAAAATATTGTCACCCTAGTCAAAAATGGCGCGGCCCAATTGCATATGCAATTCAACCTTAGTCAGCCTTGCATATGCAATTGAACCCCATGTGCAATTGTAACTTAATCACGACCCAAAATCAACAGTAAAAAGCATGCTCTTGCTGACTCTTCTCTCTTCAATGCTTCCGCAAATAATGAAGCCCTAAACTGACATTTTTTAAGAGAAAAGTCACATCGTTAGGTCACTTTCCATTCCGTCCTTCCATTTTCTGCCACAGAAAGCACTCCTTTTGACGACCCGTAGAAACTACACGTAGGCATCAGAGGCGCCGGGCAGATGCAACTGTGTGTCAACGTCTGGAACCGTTCCGTTCAAGGCTATACACGACACATAGTAGACAACCATTAATTAAACGCGATCCAGCGATCCTCGTCAGTGCTGTCTGCATCTGCGTGATCCGCGTTCCCCGGCCCACTCAAACCAGTAAACGATCGATCTCCTGATTAATGAATTCCGACACTGTAATTGTATCTGATGATCTCCCTGCTGGCCATGCATGCATGTTTATTGTCAGGTTCGCTGAGGTGGCGCAGCTGGTGGGCTGCACGGACCTGGACATCTACGGCCGGCTGCCGGTGTCGGCGCTGACGCCGGCAACCGACTACGCGGCTTACCTGGTGTTCGGCGTGGCGGAGGAAGGCCACCGCGGCCTGAGCTTCCCGGACCAGGAGACCACGGTGGCGGTCGGAGGCCGTGCGGCGTCGCGCCACGCCGTATGCCTCCGCCCGGACGACCACGAGGCGCGCAAGTTCAGGGGCGTGGTCCGCGCGGACGGCGTGGGGAGGCGGTCGTCACGGCGAGACGATGGGTGGTCGGAGATGGAGATGGGGCGGCTGCGCGTTGACGAGTCGACCGTGGCCGCGGAGCAGGAGGAGGAGGTGATGGTGAGCTTCGAGGTGTTTGGGTGGCAGCCCAAGCGCGGGCTCGTCGTCGAGGCCGTCGAGTTTAGGCCACTCTGACGACTGATGTACAGGCATGAGCATGAGCATTGTTGCCTAGTACTTGCCTTCATGCCTTGCAGTTTCTACATGCACGCCCTGTGGCCGTAGCTAGGACTCTGGACTCATCGACCCTGAAACAATCCGTGTATCGACGCACAACACCATTGCTTTGCCGGGTAATTTTGATGAAAATATGGATATTGCATTATTGCTCGATATCGCCCGGGACTGGGGTACGATTAGGAAAAGGGTACCCTTCCCAAAGGGCACTGCACGCACGACAGGCCACCACGTGGCCGTTGGAGATAGCTAGCAAACCTGGACACGGCAACTCATACGAAGCTGTCTCCCAGCGTCGTTCCGATCACGCCCGAATCCCCCGGCGTACAGCGCAAGCGAGCTGTCCCCCGCGTGTATCGAGTCCGCGCGTACATCGCGTATGTTCCGATCGCTCCGAATGGTGGAACGTACAGGAGCTGGCCTCCGCCCGCGAGTGCATGAGCAGGAGCTGGCCTCCGTGTAGGCTGATCATTCGGAATGGACACGTACAGAAGCTATGCGATTTGTACAAAGCGTAATTAGAAAAGTAAATTAAAAAAGTGATTACTAGAGTGTACAAATTACACGGACCACGATGTACAAACTTTTTGTACGGAGGGTACATCACGGTTGCATCTTCTACTAGATGTACATGTACGAACTAACAGGTTGTACAACTACACAAATCAAGTTGTACAACTAAAAAGACACAGCTTGTACAAATAACAGGTTGTACAACTACACATACACAGGTTGTACAACTACATAATATATGTTGTACAACTAGACAAACACAGGTTGTACAGACACAGGTTGTACAACTGGACAGACGTAGGTTGTACAGACACAGTTGTACAACTAGACAGACACAGCTTGTACAAACACGGGTTGTACAACTATATAGGCACATGTTGTACAACTACGCAAACACAGTTTGTACAAACACAGATTGTACAAATACACAGACACAGAATGTACAACTATACATAACCGGTTGTACAAAAAAAATCGTCGAAACATATCAACATGGGATCTAGTTTTGAAGATCTCGACGCGAGGAGCTAAAAAGTGAAAACGGTTCGTAATTCGGATAAACGGTTCTCAAGATATTTCATTTCAAAAATTCGATTCAGAAAAATAAAAGGGAAAAAGCTACCCTCCCACTTCACTATCCCTTCTCTCTCATCATACAAAAGTATAGAAAAAAAGGAAGTACAAAATACAGAAAAGTTGGAGTACAACAACACATAACATGTTGTACAACTATACATAACCGAAAGTAAAAAAAAAAGTTCGTCGAAACCTATCAACATGGATCTAGTTTCGAAGATCTCGACGCGAGGAGCTCAAAAGTGAAAACGGTTCGTAATTTGGATAAATGGTTCTCAATATATTTCATTTTTTAAAAACGAATCACAAAATAAATGCACATACAACCCTCCGCACGGAGAAGCAGAAATCCCACTAAAACTCTCTCGTGCTGCCACTTGTCACATATTCAAGCACCCACGGGGGACCGCGTGAAAGGAGAAGCTGACACTTGTCATCACGGCACAGTCCGCTGGGTTCCCTTCGCAAAGGGAACCCTTTTTCTAGTGATTTCCCCGGGACTGCAGTTGATCGGCTCGACACGAGGGCCCAGAAGGCCAGCAAGCCCATGGACATCGTTTCTTCTGTTCACCTGGGGCTGGATTTCAATTGTGCAACATCATGTACAGATCTTCTAATGTTTAAGCACACGAGACTTATAAAAATTATAGTATAAATTTGATGCATGAAATGGAGAAAAATCTCGGGAATATGAAGGATTTGATTAGCCATAATAGTCCAAAATCTAAATTTTAATCAAAATGAAATGTCCGCATATTCAAACCGCTAAAAATTGATGATGTGGCAAATTGTATGGCTATGCTCATTCGTCTCGCAACCAATGTCATGTTGTAAACCAGTGACTGCAATATTCAAATTACGGAGTACTCTATAATTCATATAACTAACCTAAGGCCTAGGCCCTGCGCAAAACTCTAAAATGGGCCCTAACTTTGCTCGAAAATAGGACCGATAAACATTAATAATGTATACACCATTTCTTTTAGTGTACACCATTTGTTTTAGTGTTTTTTGAAGTGAAATCTTCAATGATACGTTATCTTCCTCGAAACAGGCTTTCGCCCCGTTTTATAAATAAAGCCACAAACGGACAAACTGATACAAGGTGATGAGGAAACCCTCTAACAAAGCAGGTCAAAAGAAACGACAAAGGAGCTTGAAGCAAATGCCCCAAACTCCAAGTCAAGCAAGAAAACCGGAGAGGCCACACCTAGCACTAGGAAACCTAAACTACCGGCAAGTATGAAACCACGCCTCCTGAGAAAGCCACTGGACCCCGTTGTACCGAACACACCAAGCTATTTGTCGCAACAGTGGAACATGTGGTTCCCCTAATGCTGCCAAAGTGGGTCCACCACCTATGGGCCCACCAAGAAGATGGACAAGGCTAGGAGTCAAGACTGGTAGGTGGCCCACCTACCCAGCGGGAACCCAACGAGCTCGACATCGACAACCTGCGACTAAGGACTGGGTGGCCTCCCGGGGTCACCTGCAACCTGAAGGACAAGGCAGAGCACCTGAGAGCCCGAGTGTCCGGCAGGAGGCCAGGCTCACTCTCGGGTTCCCCTCTGTACGACGCCAAGGATCAGCACACCAGCACGTGCTAGAAGCTCGTAGAAGACTTGGGTGCCAACACGAAGGACGCTCCCCCAGTGACGTCGCCATGGGCGTGGTCGGTGGGGCTGTCAGGCCCTGTCCACCCCGCTTTCCCCAAAGGCAGACATCCTCACCTAACCGCGGAAGACACTTGGACGAGAGGAGGCCACGTCGCCTCCTAAAGACCACCGGGGGTTTTCCGCCTAAACCCCCCCCCCCCCCCACGCTCCTTGCGTGACCATGTGGGATCCCCTTAGCCTATAAAAGGACGACCAAGTCCACCAAGGAGGGGGACCGGATCAGAAGCAGAACACAAGCAAGACTAGTCTAGGGCTGAGAGGGTAGAGAGAGGTGATCTCCTCTGGGTAGGATCTGCTCATATTCTACCTCTAGCCATCACCCTACCGGGTACACTCCCGAAACAACCCTTGTAAACCACAACATGATGAACACCTCAATCCAGACATGCAGGAGTAGAGATTTTAGCCTCCGGGCGGCCTGAACCTGGGTAAACTCTCTGCGTCTCTGTGTTGATTGCTTGAACATCGGATCGGAGAGCTCGACGTGCACCGCCCGGGTGAGCTGATTCTCGGCCTCCATCGCGCCCCGTGCCGAACCTTAAAAGGGGTATCCTTTACTCCCGGTGTCTGTCCGCCGAAACACGACAATATTCATAATTAGTATAACAATATATGAATTGAAAAATAATCTGCAAGATGAAACCATCGATATCATTTATACATTCTCAATCCATAAAATATAGCAAATATTAGTGGCCAAAATTGTGTATCAAATACCAGCATAAAAAAAATATCGTGCGGAGGTCCAACAAAAGAAGATAATGTGGTAGTTGACAGAAATTGTGTAAACAGAACTCAAGGCGGGTCAATTTATGCGCATGCATTGACCTAAGTCACTAATCTGACCCAGTGCATTGGTTTTTTCACAATGCCTCTTCGTATGATAGAAGTTTGATGCAACCATCTTGATGCGTGTTAAGTTACACGTCCGTTGGGAACCCCAAGAGGAAGGTATGATGAGTGCAGCAGCAAGTTTTCCCTCAGTAAGAAACCAAGGTTTAATCGAACCAGTAGGAAGTCAAGGGTCTTCTGAAGGTTGTTGGTGGCTGAATGTGGCACGGCGCAACACCAGGGAATCAGCAGCAACGTGGAACCTGCACACAAGACAATCAAACTACTTTGCCCCAACGAAACAGTGAGGTTGTCAATCTCACCGGCTTGCTGAAAACAAAGGATTAAAAGTGTGGTGTGGAAAATGATGTTTGCTTGCAGAGAATTAAAGAGAACAATGATTGCAGTTGGTTGTATTTCAGATGTAAAAGAATGGACCGGGGTCCACAGTTCACTAGTGGTGTCTCTCCATAATAAAATACTAACATGCTGGGTAAACAAATTACAGCTGGGCAATTGACAAAATAGAGAGTGCATAACAATGCATATACAAGTCATGATGATCACTATGAGATTTACTTGGGCATTACGACAAAGTACACAGACCGCTATCCAGCATGCATCTGTGCCTAAATAGTCCACCTTCAGGTTAGCATCCGCACCCCTTCCAGTATTAAGTTGCAAGCAACAGACAATTGCATTAAGTATGGTGCATAATGTAAACAATACAAATATCCTTAGACAAAGCATTGCTGTTTTACCCCTAGTAGCAACAGCACATCCACAACCTTAGAACTTTCTGTCACTGTCCCAGATTAAATGGAGGCATGAACCCACTATCTAGCATAAATACTCCCTCTTGGAGTTACAAGCATAAACTTGGCCAAAGCCTACACTAATAACGGAGAGCATGCAAGATCATAAACAACATAGGCATGATAAATCAATAATCAACTTGACATAGTATTCAATATTCATCGGATCCCAGCAAACACAACATGTAGCATTACAATAAGATGATCTTGATCATGATAGGCAGCTCACAAGATCTAAACATGATGGCACAAGAGGAGAAGACAACCATCTAGCTACTGCTATGGACCCATAGTCCAGGGGTGGACTACTCACACATCACTCCGGAGGAAGGCATGGCGATGTAGAGCCCTCCGGTGATGATTCCCCTCTCCGGCAGGGTGCCGGGAAGAGCTTCAGAACCCTCCCGAGCTAGGGTTGACGACGGCGGCGGCTCTGGAACTTTTCGTGGATGGAGGCTCGGGTGTTTAGGGTTTTCCCGAGAAAGGCAATTTATAGGCGAAGGGGCGATGTCGGTGGAGGCCCGAGGGCTCCTCACCACGTGGCGGCGCGCCAGGGGTGGGACCCACGCCACCACATGGTGAGGGCGCCTCGGTGCCCCCCTTCGTCTCTCCTTCGGACTCCGTGTACGTGACAGAAAAATAGGACCTTGGCTTTTTGTTTCGTCCAATTCCGAGAATATTTCCAGAACAGCTTTTCTGGAATAAAAAACAGCAGAAAACAGGAACTGGCACTGTGGCATCTTGTTAATAGGTTAGTCCCAGAAAATGCATAAAAATGCTATAAAGTGTGAATAAAACATGTAGCAATTGACATAATATAAGCATGGAACATAAGAAATTATAGATACGTTGGAGACGTATCAAGCATCCCCAAGCTTAGTTCTACTCGTCCTCGAGTAGGTAAAACGATAACAACAAATAATTTCTTAGGTGACATGCTACCACATAATCATGATCAAATAATATTGTAAAGCATATGTTATGAATGAAGTGACTCAAGGCAATGGTCTATAGTTTGCTAACAAATAGATAATGAGTAAACAACTGAATCATATAAGCAAAAACTTTTCATAAATAGTACTTTCAAGACAAGCATCAAAAAGTTTTGCATAAGAGTTAACTCATAAAGCAATAGATTCTAAGTAAAAGGCATTGAAGCAACACAAAGGAAGATTTAAGTTTCAGCAATTGCTTTCAACTTTCAACTTGTATATCTCATGGATAATTGTCAACACAAAGCAATATAATAAGTGCAATAAGTAAGCATATAAAAATTGTTGCACACAAAGTTGACACAAGTGTTTGCTTCTGAGATAGAAAGGAGTAGGTAAACTGACTCAACCTAAAGTAAAAGAAAGGCCCTTCGCAGAGGGAAGCAGGGATTAAATCATGTGCTAGAGCTTTTTAAGTTTTGAAATCATATAGAGAGCATAAAAATAAAGTTTTGAGAGGTGTTTGTTGTTGTCAACGAATGGTAGTGGGCACTCTAACCCCCTTGTCAACCAGACTTTCAAGAGCGGCTCCCATGAAGGACGTTATTTCTACCCAAAGGCAGATCATCCCTCTTCTCTTTTGTTTACACATGTACTTTAATTTGGGTGACACTCCTCCCAACCTTTGCTTACACAAGCCATGGCTAACCGAATCCTCGGGTGCCTTCCAACAATCACATACCATGGAGGAGTGTCTATTTTAAATGATCAACTTTTTAAATTGCTTACTGATAAATCAGGGCAAAACATGTGAAGAGAATTAAAGGTGAAAGTTGTAATTAATTGGGACTGGGCACCCCATTTGCCAGCTCTTTTTGCAAAATTATTGGATAAGCGGATGTATATGCCACTAGTCCATTGGTGAAAGTCTGTCAGGAGTAAATGACAAGGTTGAAAGATAAAACACCACATACTTCCTCATGAGCTATAAAACATTGACACAAATAAGGGATAATAGCTTTTGAATAGTTTAAAGGTAGCACATGAAGTATTTACTTGGAATGGCAGAAAATACCACATAATAGGTAGTTATGGTGGACACAAATGGCATGGGTTTTGGCTCAAGGATTTGGATGCACGAGAAGCATTCCCTCTCAGTACAGAGTTTAGGCTAGCAAGGTTGTTTGAAGCAAACACAAGATATCAACCGGTACAGCAAGACTTACATGAAAACATATTGCAAGCATTATAAGACTCTACACTGTCTTCCTTGTTGCTCAAACACTTTTACCAGAAAATATCTAGACCTTAGAGATAGCAAACATGCAAACCAAATTTCAACAAGCTCTACGGTAGTTCTTTACTAATAGGTTTTTAACTACATGATGCAAGAGCTTAAACATGAAATACTTGAGAGCTCAAAACAATTGCCAAGTATCAAATTATCCAAGACAATGATCTATATGTGTGTCTTTTCGATATACCATCTACCACATGTTGCATTTTCTGTTTCCAACCAAACACCAATCAACTTATTTCAACAAAAACTCTCCAAATAATTTACAAATGAAACAAGAGAGTATTACTCTACAAGAACTAACAGCTCTGAATAAGAGATGCATGAAAAACAGGAGCTAAAAGCATAGCAGTAGCTAGATAAGAATACTCAACAGATATAAGTGAAGAATATGAGTATTCACATGAAAAAGCGGAGCGTGTCTCTCTCCCACACAAGAATGCTAGGATCCAATTTATTCAGAAAATAAAAATAACAATGCGAAAATAAAAGCACACAGACGCTCCAAGTAAAGTACATAAGATGTGGAAGAATTAAAATATAGTTTCACTAGAGATGACCTGATAAGTTGTTGATGAAGAAGGGGATGCCTTGGGCATCCCCAAGCTTAGACGCTTGAGTCTTCTTGAAATATGCTTGGGTGACCCACGGGGGCATCCCCAAGCTTAGGCTTTTCACTCTTCTTGATCACATCATATCATCCTTCTCGCTTGATCCTTGAAAACTTCCGCCACACCAAACTCAAAGTAATTCTCATTAGAGGGTTAGTGCATAATCAAAAATTCTCATATTCTACAGTGACACAATCATCACCAATACTTCTGGACATTAGCTACAGCCACTGATGTTTTATGGAGCAAAGAAATCCAATCAAACATAGTAAAAGAGGCAATGCAAAATAAATGGCAGAATCTGTCAAAACAGAACAGTCCGTAAAGACGAATTTTTTCGAGGCACTTAAGTTGCTCAGATTGAGAAACTCAAAACTAATGAAAGTTGCGTACATATCTGAGGATCACGCACGAATTTTTTCAGAATTTTTCAATTTTTCTGGAGTGAATAAAGCTCAAAACCGTGGACAGCAAAAATCTGTCCCTGTGCAGAAATCCAAATCTAGCATCAACTTTCTACTAGAGACTTTACTTGGCACAACATTGCAAGAAAATAAAGATACAAAGGAGTTGTTACAGAAGTAAGCACACTCCTTGACTCAAATAAAATAAAAATAACAGGAAATAAAATGATGGGTTGTCTCCCATAAGCGCTTTTCTTTAACGCCTTTCAGCTAGGCGCAGAAAGTGAAAATCAAGTGTTCTCAAGAGAAGAAGCATCAACATCATAATTTGTTCTAATAATAGAATCAAAAGGTAGCTTCATTCTCTTTCTAGGGAAGTGTTCCATACCTTTCTTGAGTGGGAATTGATACCTAATATTCCCTTCTTTCATATCAATAATAGCACCAACAGTTCGAAGAAAAGGTCTTCCCAAAACAATAGGACAAGATGCATTGCATTCAATATCCAAAACAACAAAATCAACGGGGACAAGGTTATTGTTAACCATAATATGAACATTATCAATTCTCCCCAAAGGTTTCTTCATAGAATTATCAGCAAGATGAACATCCAAATAACAGTGTTCCAAAGGTGGTAAATCAAGCATATCATAAAGTTTCTTAGGCATAACAGAGATACTAGCACCAAGATCACATAAAGCATTACAATCAAAATCATTCACCTTCATTTTAATGATGGGCTCCCAACCATCTTCTAACTTCCTAGGGATAGAAGCTTCATGTCTTAATTTCTCTTCCCTAACTTGCATGAGAGCATTTGTAATATGTTTTGTAAAAGCCAAATTTATAGCACTAGCATTAGGACTTCTAGCTAGCTTTTGCAAGAACATAATAACTTCAGAAATATTACAATTATCAAAATCAAGATCATCGTCATCTAAAGCAATGGGACCATTGTCCCCCATAGTTCGAAAAATTTCAGCACTTTTATCAGGAACAGTTTCAGTGGTTTTAGGCAATTTCAAACGTTTTGCAATGGAAGTGGAAACATTGCCAACACCAATAATGTTACCATTGATAGTAGAAGGTTTACTAACATGTGATGCTTCAGCATTACTAGTGGTGGTAATAGTACAAACTCTAGCTATACTATTCTTTCTAGCAATTTCATCTTCTCTTTCCCACCTAGCATGCAATTCAGCCAACATCCTAATATTATTATCAATTTTAACTTGGATAGCATTGGCAGTAGCAAAAGTCTTAGTATCTTTAACTTCATTAGGCATAACTTTCAGTTTCAAAAGATCAACATCAAGAGCAAGGCTATCAACTTTAGAAGCAAGAACATCAATTTTGCCAAACTTTTCCTCAACAGATTTATTAAAAGCAGTTTGGGTATTGATAAATTCCTTAAGCATGACTTCAAGATCAGAGGGTACACTCCTATTATTGTTGTAAGAATTACCATAGGAATTACCATAACTATTGCCACTATTAGAAGGATATGGCTTATAATTGTTGTTACCAAAATTATTCCTATAAGCATTGTTGTTGAAATTATTATTTTTAATGAAGTTCACATCAACATGCTCTTCTTGAGCAACCAATGAAGCTAAAGGAACATTATTTGGATCAACATGAGATTTACCATTCACAAGCATAGACATAATGACATCAATCTTATCACTCAAGGAAGAGGTTTCTTCAACAGAATTTACCTTCTTACCTTGTGGAGTCCTCTCAGTGTGCCATTCAGAATAATTAATCATCATATCATCAAGAAGCTTTGTTGCTGCACCCAAAGTGATGGACATAAAGGTACCTCCAGCAGCAGAATCCAGAAGGTTTCTTGAAGAAAAATTCAGTCCTGCATAAAAGGTTTGGATGATCATCCAAGCAGTCAGTCCATGGGTGGGACAATTCTTTACCAATGATTTCATTCTCTCCCATGCTTGGGCAACATGCTCATTATCAAATTGTTTAAATTCATAATGCTACTTCTCAAAGATATAATCTTAGCAGGAGGATAATATTTCCCAATGAAAGCATTTTGCATTTAGTCCATGAATCAATACTATTTCTAGGCAAAGATAGCAACCATTCTTTAGCTCTTCCTCTTAAAGAGAAAGGAAATAATTTCAGTTTAATAATATCTCCATCTATATCCTTATACTTTTGCATCTCACAAAGTTCAACAAAATTATTAAGGTGAGCAGCAGCATCATCAGTACTAACACCAGAAAATTGCTCTTTCATAACAAGATTTAACAGAGCAGGTTTAATTTCATAAAAGTCTGCTTTAGAAGCAGGTGGAGCAATAGGAGTGCATATGAAATCATTATTGTTTGTGCTAGTGAAGTCACACAACTTGGTGTTCTCAGGAGTACTCATTTTAGCAAAATTAAAGCTAGGCCGAAATAAAAGTAAATGCAAGTAACTAATTTTTTTGTGTTTTTGATATAAAGAGCAAACAAGACAAAGTAAAAATAAAATAAGCAAGACAAAAACAAAGTAAAGAGATTGGAAGTGAGAGACTCCCCTTGCAGAAGGTTTGACTTCCCCGGCAACGGCGCCAGAAAACTGTGGCGTCTTGTCGGGGTTGCAAGACCTTCCAGAAGTACCTCGACCTCCCCGGCAACGGCGCCAGAAAACTGGCTTGATGCGTGTTAAGTTACACGTCCGTTGGGAACCCCAAGAGGAAGGTATGATGAGTGCTGCAGCAAGTTTTCCCTCAGTAAGAAACCAAGGTTTAATCGAACCAGTAGGAAGTCAAGGGTCTTCTGAAGGTTGTTGGTGGCTGAATGTGGCACGGCGCAACACCAGGGAATCAGCAGCAACGTGGAACCTGCACACAAGACAATCAAACTACTTTGCCCCAACGAAACAGTGAGGTTGTCAATCTCACCGGCTTGCTGAAAACAAAGGATTAAAAGTGTGGTGTGGAAAATGATGTTTGCTTGCAGAGAATTAAAGAGAACAATGATTGCAGTTGGTTGTATTTCAGATGTAAAAGAATGGACCGGGGTCCACAGTTCACTAGTGGTGTCTCTCCATAATAAAATACTAACATGCTGGGTAAACAAATTACAGCTGGGCAATTGACAAAATAGAGAGTGCATAACAATGCATATACAAGTCATGATGATCACTATGAGATTTACTTGGCATTACGACAAAGTACACAGACCGCTATCCAGCATGCATCTGTGCCTAAATAGTCCACCTTCAGGTTAGCATCTGCACCCTTCCAGTATTAAGTTGCAAGCAACAGACAATTGCATTAAGTATGGTGCATAATGTAAACAATACAAATATCCTTAGACAAAGCATTGCTGTTTTACCCCTAGTAGCAACAGCACATCCACAACCTTAGAACTTTCTGTCACTGTCCCAGATTAAATGGAGCATGAACCACTATCTAGCATAAAAACTCCCTCTTGGAGTTACAAGCATAAACTTGGCCAAAGCCTACACTAATAACGGAGAGCATGCAAGATCATAAACAACATAGGCATGATAAATCAATAATCAACTTGACATAGTATTCAATATTCATCGGATCCCAGCAAACACAACATGTAGCTTTACAATAAGATGATCTTGATCATGATAGGCAGATCACAAGATCTAAACATGATGGCACAAGAGGAGAAGACAACCATCTAGCTACTGGTATGGACCCATAGTCCAGGGGTGGACTACTCACACATCACTCCGGAGAAGGCATGGCGATGTAGAGCCCTCCGGTGATGATTCCCCTCTCCGGCAGGGTGCCGGGAAGAGCTTCAGAACCCTCCCGAGCTAGGGTTGACGACGGCGGCGGCTCTGGAACTTTTCGTGGATGGAGGCTCGGGTGTTTAGGGTTTTCCCGAGAAAGGCAATTTATAGGCGAAGGGGCATGTCGGTGGAGGCCCGAGGGCTCCTCACCACGTGGCGGCGCGCCAGGGGTGGGACCCGCGCCACCACATGGTGAGGGCGCCTCGGTGCCCCCCTTCGTCTCTCCTTCGGACACCGTGTACGTGACAGAAAAATAGGACCTTCGCTTTTTGTTTCGTCCAATTCCGAGAATATTTCCAGAACAGCTTTTCTGGAATCAAAAACAGCAGAAAACAGGAACTGGCACTATGGCATCTTGTTAATAGGTTAGTCCCAGAAAATGCATAAAAATGCTATAAAGTGTGAATAAAACATGTAGCAATTGAAATAATATAAGCATGGAACATAAGAATTTATAGATACGTTGGAGACGTATCACATCTCAATGCATGTATTGTATCTTACATAGTAACGTAGGTTAAGTTATAATTATAGTTGACCACACTTTTATTAGGATTATATTGCTCTAACTGTACGATAAATATATAATGTAATTATCTACATATTATACAATACGAGATTGAGTCCGTGTATTATATTATGTGTAGAGCCGTATGTAAGATAAAAAGATGATTTCAACTTATTCTATGTCACCTAGACAAAATAAAAGATGATATATTAAGAGATAATACTAAAGTGGAGACTACATCGTCACATCGATTCGAAGTGGGTCTCAGAAGATGACGAAGGTGGTCCACACAGGGCGTGGTAGTTCCTCAGATGCCTGGGCAGCTGCCCAGGGTGCTATGGGCGTGGGCGTCGTCTCTCTTGTCGGTGGCTGTTCTCGCCAGGCGGCATGGTCTGTCTTCGTGATAGTACGGTGGAGGTGGTTGTCAGTGCACTCCGGCCTCCGGGCGAAAGTCTTGCTCGACTAGGTCGGTGCCGACAGCTGTGACGCTCGAGGGCGCCAGTTTCCTCCTTGGGGGCGCTGTCGCGGAGTCCCTTCATCCCTCCATCCATCACTTTAGGGTGTAACCCTATATTCGGCTTGCCGGATCATACGATAGTGGCATCGTTTTTCAGAGTGTTGGGTGTCGTTGGTGTTTTTTTCCCTACAAGTTGGGTGAACGTGTTCGGGTGTCGTTGGCATGCGAGTGTCGATGGCTTGTTTCTTATGGCCGACCTTCTTCTACGGAGATTGAAAGGTCCAGCCGCTCTCTTCAGCTTTGACTTCCATGTCAATGTGAATGAGGCGCCATAGCGCTCGTCGTTAACACTCCATACCCAATTTGGAACTTTGGATAGATATTGTAGCAATGTGTGCGGGTTTTCGCCGGTTTTTCTTGAAAAGCTGTGGTTTTTGTCTGTTCTCATAAATCGGACATGTAGTGGTGTCGAGTTCATATCGGTTTTCAGTCAGATTCTCTTACAAACTGATCAAGTCTATTATTCTTAATGGGAAAGGCAGAGCTCGTGCTGGTTTCTCGAAACAAAAATCATCAACCGTGTACTTGGTCATAATTTCTTTTTGGAATGGTTAATTACACGTAGGAAGCCATGGTATTAAGGGGAATGCCGCGCATATGCATGCACCATGCTTTAACTCGGGGCGTACGAAACCAAGAACTAGCTAGATACACGATAGAGACCACGTCAGATTAGTTGGTAGTGATGACATATAGTAGCTCGATCCAAAGAGAACTCATTACAGTTTAATCAGCGTGCTCTACCAGCCAGTGATTTAAAAGCAGCGTGCTCTAGCCTCTAGAGGCCAGCTGAGCCCATTTCAGACTCGTTCTGTCGCTCAAAAGATCACACTGACAGCTCAGAAGTTCACACAAACTGATCAGCCTTGATCTGCGGCTATATAAGCACATCGACAGAGACACAACCAACATGTATATGTTTTTTTTTTAACGAAAAGGCCAACCACTCTATTGATCATCAACAACGGTACAAAGAATCCAAAAGTAATAAAAATTACAAGTAGGTATTTGGACCACCTAGCGACGACTACATGCAGTGAAGCAAGCCGAAGGCGCGCCGTCGTCCTCACCCCTCCCTCACTGGAGCCGGGCAAAGCTTGTCGTAGTAGAGCTTGTTGTAGTAGACAGACGGGAAGTCGCCGTGCTAAGGCCTCGAAAGACCAACGCAGCAAAGCAGCAACCATCGCCAATGATGACAACCATAGATCGGAAGAGCCAGACCTACAACCACACGAACGAACACAAAAACGGACCGGATCCGTGGAGATCCGCCGGGCACACAACTCCACGCGCCCTCCGTCGATGCTAGACGCACCACCGGAGCGAGGATAGGACGGGGAGGAATTTATTCTGCCTCCAGGATGTCACCGCCACCACACCATCCCGAAGAAGAAACTCGAACAACCTAAAGAAAGGGACGGAAACCTTCCCGCCGGCGAGGGGCTACGGTCCGCCGCAACTCCGGGCCCAAGGGCCACCGGAGGCGGGAGGACCGGCCGCTCCGGCGGGAGGGACGGAGATCTCAGATCGCTTTTTGATCGCCTCTGAGCAGCAGCCGTACCGTATATGTTGAAATAAAAAACTTTACGAGGACTGTGTATTTCCCCTCTGTATGCAGATGTATAAGTCTAATTAAAATTATGAATTTTGTGCTTATATGTTACTACGTCTTTTTGGATTTATAAATCTGAGGACCCAATCTCTGTGCCCAAGATTACTCGCTTAATAAATAACAAAAACTAGGAATCTGTTCTTAGGCCCTTGATCCGATTACCGTGAGAACATGATGAATTTCTCAATGATGTTTTTCTATATATGTAGGCAACTTATTGAAATGTATGACAAATTGACAAGAAGTTATTGTCTGAGTTGTTTCCTTGCAGTGAATTCTATGCCGTAGAACAGTTTTATTGGTGCATTTAAACAAAAAAAATCCGGTTGAGGAGTTCTATGAAAACCTAAAATTGAAACATATATTGAAAGTAGTTTTCTTAACATATAATGAGCTAATTTAATGGCCTAAAATGTTGTTAAGATTAGCTTAATACATGTGTATTGTTATGGATCAATTAATTTGATCAGCATAACATGTGAGACTATTCTTTTACACACTCTGGCATTGGTATTATGGAGTATTGTTTGTGATATCAAACTGAAAACATAGGAAGGGAGCTCTTGTTTTCTGAAATGTAACACACCTACTCCATTATATAGATGGAAAGTGGAAATCACCTGCAACCAGCTCGAAATTTTAATACCAGAACATTAGTTTTTTTCGGAATGGGGGAAAGCCCCAGCCTCTGTATCGCGATGCACACATCCATTTATTGCATAGTTTAATAAAATCAAGTTTACAAATCACGGATCACATAAGGTTGAAACATGAATCAACCAACAAAAAAAGGACAACATAATCCAACTACGCATCTCAAAGTCGACTAATGTGCTGCCATGAAGCGCGGTAGAAGATATCATGTGCGACCATTAGGAGCCGGGCACATCCAGTAACCATAAGATCTCGCTGGTCCACCGGAAGCATAAATGCCCATAGTTGAATCCAATGAGCTTCCATATTGATAACCTGCAATAAGATTATTTCGACAGTTCCATATAGACCAACAAATAGCATAAACTCCAATACGAATTCTAGCTTTTGTCTTCTTGTCAGTTCCATTCAACCAATTACCAAACATATTAGTTATATTGGTTGGTGGAGTTATATTGTATGAACTATATACCACCCGCCATACAAGTTTGGTGAAAGGGCAAGACAAAATGAATGTTATACCGACTCCTCTAAGTTACAAAAAAATTGTACATCCTTGCCATCTTCTTTTATCAACCTTATCTTTTGTGAGCAAGACCACACGAACGCTGAACGTGCCAACTACACAGGACGAGGGATACAATTTCAGAGAATCGGATACTCGAGGTAAATAAAAGCTGACTACGCAGTCTTGCTCTGGACAACCGCCTCCATCTTCTTGAGAACCCACTATGTCCATGGGATCACTCTCTATCTGCATCAATCAAAGGCAATGAAAGCAACAAGTCAACAACATATTTAAATAATAAATAATGAAATGCTAAATAAGATACTCCAGTTTCTTTTTTTTTTGAAACGAGGCAAAAATTTGCCTTTTATATTGATATAGGAGAAGCAAACATGATACGGACGAAGCCAAAAGAAAAAGCCAAACAGGACAGGGCCTACTAAACGAGAGAAAAATATCCCCGTGAGGATCCAGATCATCCTACTCCGTCTAGTCTCTCAGAAAGATAAATGGTGATGGACTAGCTGCAGTACTGCTTGTTGGTTCGATTCCCAACTCCAGTCATCAGTTCTTCAAGAACCCAGGAAGGTGAACTACTGGTCCATTAATTACCAATCACACACGATGTGTCATTGGACACACTAATGGTCGCTTAAATTAATATATCAAAATATCCATGATGGATACAACATTACAACGTTAGGGGAGGGCTTCTTTGGCAATGAAGTAGGTTAAGTTGAGGAGGTGAACTGTAACCGAGGTAAGTTCAGGATGCCGAGGAGCCGTTTCGTGCAGACAGGTCGCCGTTATGCCCACGCTGTCAAGACCAGCGCGCTATGCACGCCCACGGGGGACGTGGTCGTCAATGTGTGTCGCCAGCCGTTCCGCTGACGATGACATGAAGGATGGTGCAGACTGCGGAGGACGGTGGACGGTGGGGCGGGAGGGGTGGCGACGTAAGTCCCACAACAGCAGGGGTAGCGTCAGACCCGGATAGCGCCGCGCCCCTCGGCCCTGGCGTGCCAATCTGGTGCAGCGACGACACCTGACCCACCACAGGCTGCACGCTATCGCCACGCTAGGACGCGTGCTTGGCCCGAAGGGCGAGGAGGGCATGCGGTGACAGAGCTAGTGAGAACGGCATGGAGGCGCGACGTCGGCGGCACAAGGAAGAAGAGGTCACTGGAGTCTTTTGGGTTAAAACTGGCAATGGAAATCAGGGAAAGGTCGTGGGATTTTTGGGAGGAGCCGACCCGAAATATCAGGGGTGGAGGTGGGCTAACGTGCGTCACTCATGGGCCAATTTTTGTTTTAAACCTCCATGCATACCGGCCATGCGATGGAATAGGAATTGGACGGCGTCGGATATCGGTCCGACATTGCTCTTTCCATCGGACTAGGATGTATAGTACTCACACAATGTATTAATGATTGATATTATGGGCACTTATCATGTGCTCGTATTTAAACCTGGCTTTTGACACATGATTAGTGACACCCATTTGGATCAGCTTATATTTTAACTGTAGAAGGGGTTACTAGAATTAATTGGAATGGGGCGCAATGGAAACAAAAGAGAAACAACATGTACATAAAAACAATGCACAATGAGGGTACAAATGTCATAAATGAAAATAAATCTGAATATAAAATTACACTACCTGTGGATAATTAATTGTGAACACCGTACTACTTCCTTCACTTTGTTGTAACGTCATACTCTCCATATTCATGAATGATATTATTGGCACTCAATGCGTTTGACCCTGGCTATAATAAAAAAATACTTGCTCTTTATTACAATATTGGTGATATGAACACACTTCCTCTTATCTTGCACCCATATAAGTTGTTACAAGAAGGAATGAGAGTGGGAATCAGTGAGAACAATTGACATACAATGAATCAATTAAAATATAATGCACACTTAATTTTAATTAAGAATGTCATCATAAATGAAATTTAGGAATACAATCTTTTCAGTTTGATCAATTGTAAATATTGTACTTCCTTTCACATGTATGGTATAGAAGCACTATATATGTACCATTGCAATAGATATTCAGTGGTCAACGTCAAACTTATATTGAATTACTAAATTTTGCTCTAGAACAAGGGAAACAATCGGGAGACATGACACAAGAGTGTAGCAAATGATGCTAATCTGACAAAAACCAATACTATCAATTATTCAAAAGGTAAAGCTACATTCATACTTCAGAGACCCATAAACTAGCCTGACATATGTTGTGCATTTATTTTATAGCTTAAGATACATATAGCCAGAATTAAAGCAAGCCATTAGAACACTCCAAACTTAGTAGTGGTTGTTCTCCCAGAACTGAGCCTGGAGCCAGTCTATTGTGTTCTTCTCCACCTGAAACGCCTTGGCAAGAACATCATCTGAAATTGGTGGCTTTGATCCAAACACCGCATTGGCAATGGTGATAGCCCCTGGGTTCTGGCTACTGAGTGCAGCAATTGCAACCGCTGGCTTGTGCTGGTTGGGGTTGAATTGGAAGTGGATGAGCCCCACGGGGAATACAAACACATCTCCTTTGTTGAGCACCTTGGAAAGGAACCTGTTCTCCGGATTGGACGTAACAAAGCCAACGTATAAAGTACCCTCGAGCACCGTCAGGATCTCTGTGGCGCGAGGGTGCGTGTGTGGTGGGTTCTGACCCAAAGGTGCGTAGTCGATGCGCGCTAGTGAGATTCCTAGGGTGTTGAGGCCAGCGATCTGCATGACATTGATCAAGGTGACGTTGGATCCAACTTTGTTGGTCATCCTAGGCTTGTCAAGGTTTGCTGCCTTGAAGAAGTCATCTGCGTTGACATCCATTGGGTTCTTGCAAACAAACCCATTGACAAACACTGAATGCATAAGAGATGTAAATTGTGAGTCCGGATTTACAGTGCTATTTAGACATGCATATATATAATCTCCAAAGAGTCATTTAACATATATATTTGGTAATAACATGATAGACCGGTCATGAAGTTAAAATACCTAGGGATTTCTTATCGACAACACAAAAGTCTTGGAGTGGACTAGGATCAGAGGCTATGGCCTGCCATGGGACCAACGCAAGAAGAGCAGCGAGGAGAAGGAAATAAGAAGAGGAGGCCATTTTTCTTTAGGCTTTTTGATTGTGTTCTCTTGTGTCGCTGCTTGTGTGTGTGTGTGTGGTTGATGCTTTGAAGATGCACGGGGATGGAGATGTTTATATAGATGCAGCAAGCAGTGTGAATATACGAGCAGCACGAGGAGTCCTGTAGAACCGACCAACGGATGGAAATGGTCTCTGGCTGCTAGCTAGAACTTGCTGATTAAATTATTTTGCATCATGTTTTTCAAGTTTCGTTTGAATATGTCTAAGGCACACTTTAAAGTAAAGGTGGCAGGTACGGTTCTTTGTAGCTAGGTAAGGCTACTAAGATATCTGAGGACCGAGTAAGAAAGTTATCTGACGACCGAGTATTACTTATGAATTTCATATTTTCCATGTCTACCAAGTCGCCACAATGTTTGCACGGTGGTTCCAGGAAAATTCAGCAGATGCTGCTAGAATTCACAAGCTGGGTTTACTATCTCCCTTTGCACCTAACACTTGTGATATGATAGTTTCCAATCTTTTCTTGGTCGGCATTTTTTCGGAGCAGTCTAGATGACTAGATCAAAACTATTACTTCGACGAAACCGCATATTGATGGGAAGAGGCGACACAGTACATATCGTCACCTGCTACCCTGCTATACGAAAGCAGCTATATACACGAATTTTGCAAAGGATCTTCCAGAGCTAGTTAACTGCAAGAAACTTTTCTCGTTCTACCTGCCAAGTTCACGTCAGGGTAACAAGTTGTCTTCATGGCTTCTCTGGTACTCTTTCCATACGTAGCGCTCTCTCGGGAAAAAGCTTCTCATTGCCAAAAAATATCTGGATTTCCATAATGATGGAGTGAAACCATTAGAAACAGACCAAGTAAAGTTGATCCTAATAGAATATATAGAGAGCAGAAATCGACTACAAGACTGAAATGGTCTCTTGGTGGTTCGTTGTGTCGCCCTTTCAAAGTGCTTTAATTTTTTAATATCCTTGCAACATGTGCTAATACATCTGACGTGTGAGGTAATGGCCGACTACATACATATACGACCGAGTGGTAGTTGATTTTTCTTGCGTCTCTCAAACAATTAATCAGCTTTGATTACATCACCTTGCTAATTAAAGTAGCACTGATAAAAATAGCAGGTGTGTTGCCCAAGAACTCACGTACGGAGCCGACAAGGTCAATGAACAGAAATCATCAGCAACATCCCTCTCAACCCAAGCGAAAGTTATGATCATTTGCGACCTACTCAACGAAAGCGAAACATATCTTCTGGCTTATCAGATTACCTCTCTCGAGAATTAAGAACGTATTTTATGTGTCAACTCAGGCTACCAAACTAGCATTTTTGCATCGTATAAATTAGATGATCTCTGTGACTGAAGATACCGCGAATCACGTTCCACGATACCGCGGTGCGCAGAATCGACCACACGCGTTCGCACCTATGAACCAGCAAAAGGCAATTAAATTCCAAACTTGGTCGTACATATGCAAGTATCAAGACCAGTTCAGTTACTCTACCTAGCCGTAGCACCTACTGGACCTGTTCACAGCATACCCGCACCTGCTCCCCCTAATACAGCAGGCTTAAGTTGTATATATAGACATGCCTCCTCCAAAGAAAAAATAAGAATCATCACCTGGCCATCTGAACTCCAGGATCAATCAAATGGCCACCTCCTGCATCCTTCTCGTCGCCCTTCTTGCGTTGGTCTCATGGCAGGCCATGGCTTCCGACCCGAGTCCTCTTCAAGACTTCTGCGTCGCCGACAAGAACTCTCCTGGTATACTTGCACGATCATGTTAAGCTGGAATTCTCTTTTGATCATATTTGCCAGCAATTCTGTTTTGACATTCCGTATGTGTATTAATCATCTATGCAGTGCTGGTGAATGGACTTGTGTGCAAGGACCCCAAGGTCGTGAGCGCTGACGACTTCTTCATGGCAGCCAACCTCGACAAGCCCATGGACACCATGGCTAGCAAGGTTGGCTCTAACGTGACCTTGATCAACGCCATGAAGATCCCTGGCCTTAACACGCTCGGCATATCGATTGTGCGGATCGACTATGCACCCCTAGGCGAGAACCCACCACACACACACCCTCGTGCCACCGAGATCCTCACGGTGCTCGAGGGGACACTCTACGTTGGTTTTGTGACTTCAAACCCGGAGAACAAGCTTTTCACCAAGAAGCTTGAGAAAGGCGATGTGTTTGTGTTCCCTGAAGGACTCATCCACTTCCAATTTAACCCTTGCCCTAACAAGCCGGCCGTAGCGATTGCCGCACTCAGCAGCCAGAATCCTGGTACAATCACCATTGCCAACGCAGTGTTCGGATCAAAGCCACCAATCTCAGATGATGTCCTAGCTAAGGCTTTCCAGGTGGAAAAGAATACAGTGAAGTGGCTCCAAGCTCAGTTTTGGGCGGACAACCAGAACTAAAACAATTAACCATATAGTCAATGATATGTTGACGACAGTTACTTATGCATTTTGATATAATAACAGCGTATATGTGTGATGTTTCTACTTGGAATATGTGTAACAAGATGATCTTGTATTTTTTTATCTGATGACAAATTAATAATATGTGTTTTACAGTTCAAATGTTGCAGTTCTGTTCTTGCACTGACTATGGTATCTACTATTATCTTGGATTATGTGTCACTAAGTTATTGACCCAAATTAAAAGAATTAATCCAAAGAATAAAACTCATTATTTTCCTTCGGTATCCAATCATCTATAAGTCATGAATATTGTAGCAATAACAATGGTATTATTAGTCATGTAGGACTTGGACAATACTTAGAGAAAACTCTACCTCTCACTGTCAAGTGATGACAAGACAGCGCCCGTAGAAGCCCCCTCGATCCTGTGACGTGGGCGCCTTCTAACATAAAAAATCGACGAGCATGGTCTGATGACAGTCCTGCGACAGCCGTCAAAGTAGTATCCCAAGAGTGCCCAGAAGCGGCCCGACACTGCCCCTGCGACACCAACAGAAAAGCGGCAGGGTCTTCAGGTTGCAACTGAAACTCTTCACGTCTGAAATAATCAGATCACAGTCACACTTCTGCAGCTTTATGACACAGCTGATGGGCAATGGTTAAATCATATGTCTTACAGTCACACTACTCTCACATTACAGTCTCTTCTATGCTCTTCAGCATCCAACCACATGTCCAAATGATCACTGGCAATCATAGCTTACACATCGAGAAGAACCATGCCACATTGCCACTACTAATCTTAAGGCAGAACAGTACATTTATGAAGAACGGCTATTTATTCCAAAAAAAAATGGTTCTATGACAGTGTTCATACCAGGAAACAACCCAGACACTAATTTCTTATCGTATATTTCCATAAGTTGCATACATATTTAGAAAAACACCATTGAGATAATGTTTTTCTCACGACAGTCTGGTCAAGACACCAAGACCGATTCCTAGTTCTTATCATTTATTAAGTGAGTATTGTGCGGCATTTTCTAAATATTTTTGCACTTTAGTTGTCTTACCTTTGGGTTAATCCTTATGCCTTTTCTCTCAATATTTGGCTAAATATTACCTCTATATATTAAGGCGGAAGATTTTCATGCCCTGGCAGCGATTGGACACTGTTCATGTGAACAGTTATGAACAGTGTTTGTCGCGATCCAGGCGGTCCGTCGCCGATCCGACGATCCCAGCATCACCTCCGCGACAGATTTTCACAAATGTCCCTCACAATTCCAGGAATAGCTCCGCTACCCACAGTTTTACGAGGGGAAGGACTAACTTACAATTACGGAAAAACAGGAGGACGTTTGTGCAAAACCACCCCCCAGATCCTCCCCTTCCTCTCTCTCACGCGCGACCGCGCCGTCGCCGGCTCCGCCGACGCGCCGCCCCGCCTCACCTTGCTTCCCTGCACAAATCAACGGGCACGGAGAGGTTCGCCGTCGCCTCCTCTCTCACCTCTCCCAAGGCCACGTGCTGGGCCGGCCGAGCGCGGCCGGAATCGCTGCCGCCGTGGCCTTCCTCCCGCCGCCGCGCCTGCACTCCGCCGGCCGCGCTCCGGCGGCCTAGATGCGCCGATCCGCCGCTCCCGACCACCCCGCCTCCGCGCGCCTCCGATGCGTGCCTCTGCGCGCGCAGGAACGCGTTCTACGTCGCGTTGTCGCGGCGCCGGCGTGCTCGGCCCGCTCGCTGTGTGCCATTGCTGACGTCGCTATGACGTCAGCGTGGGACCAGCATGTCATTTTTTTTCCCTCTAAAAAAAATTCAGAAAATTTAAAAACTCTGCCAAGTGGGCCCATATTCCCTAAACAGAATCCAGAAAATTAACAAAAGTTTCAAAATCAACAACTACAAATCTACACATCGGCAAACAAAAAAAATATACGTAAAAAAAAAAAATTGCTGGCTATTTATGCTACATGATCAAAATTCAAAATAGAATATTTTAAAATTTAATGTCTTCCAAATCTAATCAATTTATAAGCGTTAAAATAATTCGAATCTACATATCTTACCAATTAGAGCACTTTTTAAAATCTGTACACCTTTTAAACATAGACTTCTCTTGAATTTTCAGTAATTTACAAATCCAAACAAATTTTTAATGTAAACACTTCAAAGTATGAATTTTCCCAACGCGCTATTTCTCCTTCTAACAACAGTTTAATCTGCTTAACGTTTTCAAGCTAACGACCAGAGTTGACATCCGAACAACTTTTCAATATAACCATTTCCAAATTTGAATTTTCTATTAAATATATTCATCCGAAAAAATATGAAAACATATCAACATAACCACACAAATAAATGCTAACATTACATGCCACACTGCCGAAATTCAAATTCGAAAATTTCAAACAAAAAAATGCCTTCCACGAATTGGCATCAAGGGCGCGGCGTGCGCCGCGCCGATTCAACTAGTTTACAAGAATGAATCGACGTGGGGAGCAACGAAAACAAAAGGGATACAGCATGTAAACATAAATACACTGCACACAGAAGGGAAAAAATCTCGTAAATGAAAAATCCATGCATATGAAATTACACTGTTTGCAGCATAATAAATACTGAACATTGTACTTTCATTTTTTGTAACACCGTGCTCTAAATATTGATAACCAGTACTATTAGCACTCGTTGTGTTTGACCCTGGCTTGAGAAACATACTGGCTTTTGATATGATCTTAGTGATATCCAAACACTTCGCTTATATTGCAACCTTAGAAGTTGTTAAAAGGACTGAGAGTAGAAGCAATAAGAGCAACTGACAAACAACACCGGAATAAAACTACAATGCATGTTTTTTTTTTGAAAGATCCGATCGCAAATAACAGGCAGCCCAGTACACATTACAAACAGGTCTAGAAAGTAAAGAAAATTACAAAAAGGACCAGGAAATATGCAGAGAGCCCCCTAAGCCGCCGTGAAGAAACACGATCAGATCCCGCATCCGCGCTCCCGAACCCTAGGCGTCGCCGGAGTCGCCGTACCTCTCGCCGCCGGGGAGCAAGCACCTCCACGCCTTGTAGAAAGCCGCAAGAGCCGTCCGCCGCACGCGAAGGAACCGAAGCCGATGAACACGCACGGCCGCAGTGCCATCATCCCCGCACCACCTCGCAACCCGCTGACTCGGCTCCGCCCGAGCCAACCACCAGCAGCACCAGACAGCTTCCCGCCGAGCACTCCCCTCGCCACCATAGCCGGCCGGAGCAGCAACGTCGAGGAAGACCACCACCAGAACCACCACCAAAAACCGAACACCAACCTCCAGCAACTTCCCCCCGCACCTCCACGGCAGGCTAGAGAAGCAAGGCAGGAGGAAGAAGGTGCCGGACGAACCTCCACGACCTCTCCGGCAACCACCGGAACGGGGAACAGAGGGGGAGGACAAAAGCTCTAACACCGCCGCCATCGCCACCGTCTCGATGACGGCGAGAGCCACACCCACACGCACACCTACACCTATACTATACACGCACAGCATCCTCCGGAGCTCCCCCTACCTCACAGCGCCCGAACGGCGGCCGGAGGCAAAGGGGAGCGGCGGATTCGCCGGCGAGAGCAGAAGCTACGCGGTCGCCTCCCTTATCGCCTCCTCTCTACTGTTCACGGGGAGAGGATAAGGTTGCGGGCGAGGACGAAACCCCGGGACAAACTACAATGCATGTTGAAGGTCCTACTTTCATAAATGAAATATATTTGGCATAATCAACTGTGAATATTATACTTCCTTCACATGTTTGGTATGCAAACACTTTATGTACCATTGCATCAGACGTACAACCATTAACGGAAAATTTATACTGAATTACTAATGAAGACATTTTTCTCTGGAAAAGGGCAACAAATTCCCCAAGCTGGGTTTATTATCGGGATACAAGAAACACAAGAGTAGCATATGATGCGAGTCTGACAAAAACTACCATAATTATTCAAAAGGTACAAATACATCCATACCTCAAAGATACAATCACTAGCATGACATATGTGGCATTTATTTTGTATCTTACGATGCATATATAGCTAGAAACTATAAAACAAGCAGTTCATACACATAGATCTTCCATGACAGTCAACCAAATTCTGACTTAGTAATGGTTGTTCTCCCAGAACTGAGCCTGAAGCCAGTCAATCATCTTCTTGTCCACCTGAAACGCCTTGGCAAGAACATCATCTGAGATTGGTGGCTTTGATCCAAACACCGCATTGGCAATGGTGATAGCCCCTGGGTTTTGGCTACTAAGTGCAGCAATCGCAACCGCAGGCTTGTACGGGTTGGGGTTGAATTGGAAGTGGATGAGCCCAACAGGGAATACAAACACATCTCCTTTGTTGAGCACCTTGGAGAGGAACCTGTTCTCCGGATTGGACGTGACAAAGCCAACGTACAATGTGCCCTCGAGCACCGTCAGGATCTCGGTGGCGCGAGGGTGCGTGTGTGGTGGGTTCTGGCCTAAAGGTGCATAGTCGATACGCGCCAGTGAGATGCCTAGGGTGTTGAGGCCAGCGATCTGCATGACATTGATCAAGGTGACGTTGGATCCAACCTTGTTGGTCATCCTAGGCTTGTCAAGGTTGGCTTCCTTGAAGAAGTCATCTGCGTTGACATCCATCGGGTTCTTGCAAACAAACCCATTGACAAACACTGTAATCATAAGAGATGTTTATCGTAAGTCCGGGTTTACAGTGTTATTTAGACAAGCATATAATCTCCGGAGAGTCATTTAACATATATATTTGGTAATAACATGATAGACCTGTCATGAAGTAAATAATACCTGGGGATTTCTTATCGACGACACAGAAGTCTTGAAGTGGACTAGGATCGGAGGCTATGGCCTGCCATGACACCAACGCAAGAAGAGCAGCGAGGACAAGGAAATAAGAAGAGGAGGCCATTTGCCTTTAGGCTTTTTGATTCTGTTTCTGTTGTGTTGCTGCTTGTGTGTTTGTCGGTTGTTGATGCTTGGAAGATGCACGGGGATGGATGTTTATATAGATGCAGCATGCAGTGTGAACATACGAGCAGCAGTCTAGTAGAACTGGCCAACTGATGGAAATGGTCCCCGGCTGCTATAACTTCCTGATTAAATTATTTTGTATCATGTTTTCAAGTTTCGTTTGAATATGTCTTAAGGCACACTTTGAAGCAAAGGTAGCAGGTACGGTTGTTTGTAGCTAGCTAAGATATCTGACGGACGGCCGAGTATTTCCATTCTACCAAGTCGCCACAGTGCATGGTGGTTCCACGAAAAGGTAGAATTGGTTTAGAGTAGACACATGTCGTTTCAGATATGATAGTTTCCAACCTTTACTTGGTTGGCGTTTTCTTGGAGCAGTCTAGATGACCAGATCAAAACAATTACTTGGCCGAGACCTGACGGGTTTACTGGACGCTTCTACGCCTCCTGCCCGTCTATCAGTCTTCACATGTGTTTGTTATTAGAACTTGATTTCTGATTAATGAAATATGTGGTTATTCTAAAAAAAAAGGGTGAAATGAGATGTAAAGGGCGTTTGAGATTACATGTGTAAACGTATCGGATCGGATTTTGCTTGTATCATATCCTTTACCATATTTTCCTTCGTATGCGATGAGGAGCGGATAATGACCGGTTACAGATCTGAAACTTCGGATCAATTAGTATAAATATAAATGGAATTATCACTATGTCGGTGGTAGAATTGAGAGGTAGACATGCTCACAAAATTAACTAGGTAACTCGATAATCGGTTTGTCCTTGGCTTTTGACAAAAAAAAAAATCAGATAATCCATTTTGAGATATTCAGATAATCCTAATTATTTTTGGATAAACCATATATGCATGCTATTTGTTATACCCATATCGTTACCCCATACTCGGGTGCCACTTCGGCTTCAAATATCCCTTCCGCCGGCTGCTTTAAAACCGTACATGATTCTTGAAAATAGTTTGAGACGGATTTAGTGCATCCGTGAGGGAAAATTTGAGAGGCCGTGCTACTGCTACTCACTTCAGGGTAAAGGATTTTGGCTAAATAATTTTCCTGTTCTACCTGCCAAGTTCACGTCAGGGGAGCAAGTTGTCTTCATGGTTTCACGGGTAGTCTTCCACAGCTAGCGCGCTCTCGGGAGAAAAGTTTCTCTATGCCAAAAGATATCCGGATTTCCATAGTGATGGTCTGATGGAGTGGAACCATTAGCAAAAGAATAAGTCAAGCAGAAATCGACTAGACTGAAATGGTCTGTTGCTGGTACCATGTCTGAAATTTTTCCTTTGTCGACTTTACAAAGTACTAAATTTTTCTAATATCCCTGCACCATGTGCTAATACATCTGACGTGTGAGGTAATGGCCGATTACATACATACACTACAACGACCGAGTGGTATTTACATCACCTTGATAATTAAAATAGTGCCGATGAAAATGGCAGTCGTGCTAACCGAGAACACATGTATGGAGACGACAAGGTCAATGAACAGAAACCATCAGCAACATCCCTCATCAACCCAACAGAAAGTTATGATCATTTGAGACCTACTCAACGATAAATATCTTCTGGCATATAAGATTACCTCTCCTGAGAGTCAAAAGTAGCTTATTTGTCAACTCAGGCTACCAAACTAGCAATTTGCATCGTTTAATTTAGACGATCTATTTCCACCGTTCCACGAAACCGCGGTGCGCAGACACGACGCACGCGTTCGCACCTATAAACCCTGGTCGTACATATGCAAGTATCAAGACCAGTTCAGTTACTCTACCTAGCCGTAGTGCCTTCTTGACCTGTTCACAGCATACCCGCACCTGCTCCCCCTACTACAGCAGGCTTAAGGTGTATATATGACATGCCTCCTCCTCCAAAGCAAAAAAATAAGCATCATCACCCGGCCATCTGAACACCAGGATCAATCAAATGGCAACCTCCTGCATCCTTCTCGTCGCCCTTCTTGCATTGGTCTCATGGCAGGCCATGGCTTCTGACCCGAGTCCTCTTCAGGACTTCTGCGTCGCCGACAAGCACTCTCCTGGTATATATATACTTGCATGATCATGTTAAGCTCAGCCATCCAGGATCGAGTTCTTCCTGTTTTATCAATAGAACATGGAGTTTCTCCTGCATGTGTTTTGTTTCTCAAATTATCTTTTGACCCTATTTGCCAGGAATTCTGTTTTGACATTCTGTATGTGTATTAATCATCTATGTAGTGCTGGTCAATGGACTTATGTGCAAGGACCAAAGGTCGTGAGCGCGGACGACTTCTTCATGGCAGCCAACCTCGACAAGCCCATGGACACCATGGCCAGCAAGGTTGGCTCCAACGTGACCTTGATCAACGCCATGAAGATCCCTGGCCTTAACACGCTAGGCATATCGATTGTGCGGATCGACTATGCTCCCCTAGGTGAGAACCCACCACACACACACACCCTCGTGCCACCGAGATCCTCACGGTGCTCGAGGGGGCGCTCTACGTCGGTTTTGTGACTTCAAACCCGGAGAACAAGCTTTTCACCAAGAAGCTTGAGAAAGGTGATGTGTTTGTGTTCCCTGAAGGACTCATCCACTTCCAATTTAACCCTTGCCCTAACAAACCGGCCGTAGCGATTGCCGCACTCAGCAGCCAGAATCCTGGTACAATCACCATTGCCAACGCAGTGTTCGGATCAAAGCCACCAATCTCAGATGATGTCCTAGCTAAGGCCTTCCAGGTGGAAAAGAATACAGTGAAGTGGCTCCAAGCTCAGTTTTGGGCGGACAACCAGAACTAAATCAATTAACCATATAGTCAATGATATGTATTGACTACACTTATGTATGCATTTTGATATAATAACAGCATATATGTGTGATGTTTTACCTTGCAATATGTGTAAACAGGTGATCTCGTATTTTTTCTCGGGTGATAAATTAATAATATGAGTTTTACGGTTCAAATGTTGCGGTTCTGTTCTTGCACTGACTATGGTATCTACTAATACCTTGGATTATGTGTCACTAAGTTATTGACCCAAATTAAGAAAATTAATCCAAAGAATAAAATTCATGATTTTGCTTTGGTATCCAATCATTTATACTCATGAATAGTGAAGAAAAATATATACCAAGTACCAACGGTATTATTGGTCATGTAGGACTTGGACAAGAATTAGAGAAAATCTCTACCTCTCACTGTCAAGTGTAGACAAGACAGAGCACGTAGAAGCCCCCTTCCTGTGGGCACCTTCTAACATAAAAAATCGAAGAGCAGGCGATGCAGCACCCACTCCTGTGACGCAGGAGTCCTGCCACAGCCCACAGCCGGCAAAGTAGTAGCCCAAGAGCGCCCAGAAGTGGCCTGACACTGCCCCTGTGACACCAACAGTCCAGCGGCAGGGGTCTTCAGTCTTCAGGTTGCAACTGAAACTGTTCCAAGTCTGAAATAATCAGATCACAGACACACTACTGCAGCTTTGTGAAAGAACTGATGGGCAAAGGTTGCAAAGGTGGGAACTTTATATGATGATCAAATACTCAGCCCTGATAAAATGTAGACTCCTTCACTCTGTAATTTTAACCCGTATTCTCTGCTCTTCAGCATCCAACCACTTAAATTGTATGGGCATAAATCCACATGTCCAAACGATCAGAGGCACTCATAGCTTACACATAGAGAAGAACCATGCCACTACTAATCTTAAGGAAGTACAGTATATTGACGAAGAACGGCTATTTATTCCAAAATGCTATACCAATCGAACTGAAATCAGGAAGGCTCAGAAGGAATGATGGTGTAGCGACAGCATGCCACTGGAGAAGGCAGCCATGGAAATAGTGATGGTGCTGTGTATGCATTGCTAGATGCAGCGCACAGCCTTGACGTAGCTGGTGACCAAGGTGTGAACACTGTATGTGGACACCTGGGAGCTTCTTGGAACACCAGAAACCAGAGAAGGCTTGCCTCCTCATTTGGACTGTAGTAGCAATATCACAGAGTAGCAGTGCCAACAGCCACCTGAACCAATCCTGCCATATCCCACATGACAAAACTCGCCATGCTACATCAGTATATAGATAGATCACTAGCGGCCGTTCAAGATGAATCATCACATTTAAGCCCAGACCTCCAATCGTCAAACTTGTCAGTGAAAATGCCATCATCAGGATGAAATTGGAAACGGTAGCGCGCATGCTGCAAAGTGGGAAGAATCAACGTCTTGATCCTTGAACATTTCGCTCGCAGGGCTCCATCGACAACGATATTGCAACAGTTGCGCACGCAGAGGCGCTCCAAGTGAGGGCAGCCATCGATGATGGAAACCAGCTCCTCTGTCGTGATATCGCTTCCGACGAGAGTAAGGTATTGCAGCTCATGCATCGTCTCTATTCCAAGTGGCCCTTCTCTCTCACCCCCATACGACCCTTGGCGCAACATGAGACGCTTCAGCTGCACGCATGCTCTGCTGGTGACCTCATATGCGTCGCCGTCAACAAATGGACATAGGGAGATGAGAAGTTCTT
Source organism: Poa pratensis (assembly GCA_947311845.1). Classification (NCBI taxonomy): domain Eukaryota; kingdom Viridiplantae; phylum Streptophyta; class Magnoliopsida; order Poales; family Poaceae; genus Poa; species Poa pratensis. The sequence goes on from CAMZMU010000070.1 coordinate 41,086,797, forward strand.
CGAGAAGAGGCAACTTGATTATCAGCTCGGTGAATGCTTCGTTTGAAACATTGCAATAGTCAAGACTAAGGCTCTTAAGGGAGGCCGATCTGCAGAAAGAGGGAAAGGAGATATAATGTTATTATGGCGTTAAGGAATAAAGAGACTCAACATGTTCCTTCTTGGCAATGATCTACCTACAAATTTTAGCTTTATGCTTGCCTTTAAAATGCACGTACAGCAAGTAAATACTTAAGCCGCCAAAAACAAGTACTCGCATATTTTCTATGACTTCGCCTATATGAATTACAGGTTTTACTGCATTCGCTCAATTTTTGTTTTTACAAAAATAGGGTTGCCCCCGGTTCGCTCAGAAATCTGTGAACATACCTCATTTATATGAACTACGTGGACTACATTAAGTTGACAAATCAGAGAGCAGTACCCAATAAAATGGTTGCAAAACTTTGAGGCGGTGCACTTTTTAGCTTATGTAATCTGATTTAGACTTTATGACAGAAATCTTGTACTGAAACAAGAGTAGCGGTTGAAGCTCCCCCCGTGCCTCCCGGGTCGCTCGCGCGGGCGACTCGGAGGCGACCCCAAACCCTAGCACAAAGCTCCGTTCCCCCGCCTCCCTGGTCGCCGCTGCCGGCGGTGGCGGCGGCGCCCGGCCGCCAAAGGCGGTGCGGGCGTGTGTGTGCGCGCCCTGGCGGAGCTCCTTCGCGCGGAGCAGCGACGCCGCGTGGGTCGCGTGGGTGTCTGGCGAGGCGGCGGGGCGGAGGTGAGCCGGTGCGGTTCGGCGGCGGACTGGCGGCAGCATCGCGGTGGCTGCGCGGCGGTGCGATGCGCTGGCTGGCGGCGGCTCTCGGGCCCGATCTGGGCCCGACCCGGGCCGGGCGGGCCGCGGCCATGGCGCGTATGGCAAGCGACGGCGACGTCGCCTGCTCACCCCCTCCGCCCCAACCAACCCTCTCCCTCCCCCTACCCCTCCCGTCCGCTGCTGGTGGAGAGGATGCTGGCGGGCGAGCATGCGAGCAGCGGCCTTTGGGCATCAGCTGCGCCCCGGCGGATCCCGGCGGCGGAAGCTGCGGGCTGGCGCGGCGGCGGCGGCCACAGGGCGTGGCGGCGCGGTGCAGGTGACCTCGTGTTGCCTGCTGGACGCGCTCCTGACGGTGGCCGGCCTGCAGGCCTGCGCTGGCTGGTGCCTCCTACCGAGACGACAATGTTTCCGGTTTCCCTCGCTGTGATGGACTCCCCAGTGACGACTTGCCACCTCTGGTCTGCCCCGACATCGACGGTCTTTGGAAGTCCCTGCTCACGGGTCGGGGCGAAAACCCCGCGCAGCGACGGCCTACGCTGTCAACGGCGACGCCCGAGGGTGCCGTTACCTCCTTGGAGGCGTTGATATGACCCCGGCGGATTTCCTCCCCGAGCACCGGGGGAAACCCTAGGTCCGGCCTGCCAGACCGGGCAGCGGCAGTGTCTCAGCGTTGTTCCCTTCTTGAAGGCGCTGCCATGGCTGCACGTGGAGTACCTGATGCGGCAGCGTGAGGTTGGTGATGTGGCGCTCTGGCGTCGAATGCTACACAGGAGGTGGACGCACAGGGCGCAACGTATGTCAGCGCCGACACTTCCCCGACGAGTTCTACACCAGTCCCAGCCGGTCCCTGCCTTTCACCCCGCCGACTCCTTCTAGGCACACAAGGGCGTGAGGTATGTTGGGCTGGGCAGTTCTGGAGCTGAAATCGTCCCTGGAGGCGTCTGGCAACGGCGGTGTTGCTGCCCTATAGCTCCGAGCCTCGACACCTCGCCATTCTTGGCTGGAGGCAAGGCTGACGAGACCTGATGTCGTTGTGGTCTGTAGTTGAGTGCACCTCCTTACCTAGTTGTAGTCGCTTGGTGAGGACGGTCGTGTGTGTGCGTGTGTGTCCCTCCTTTGTGGAGGTTGTACCTGTGTTCTCTTCCTGTTCAATGAAATAAAACGCACTCTTGCGTTTTCTCGGAAACAAGAGTACCTTTCAGCAATAGACTTGAGAAGCTCATCAGTAACGAACTCGCTCCCCGCGAACACCTCAAGCTTCCCATTGGAGCGGTCCACGGCCGCTTTTGCCATAGCGCACAAGACATCCGGGTCTTTTTCTTCTTTCCACGCAAGACATCATGGTGCTCCATGTCGACGTAGCGCCATAAGCTGGGCACTTTTGCCGCCTGGAGCCACGAATGGCACACAATGCCTGCACCCATGAGAACTTCGACCGCACCGAGTTTGGCGAAGACCAAAGCAAGCACGTCAAGAGGCAGCTCAGACCAGTCCCTGACAGCGTCTTGCTGCACCTCCCTTTCATGGGAATGACTGCAAAAAAGGGGTAGTAGTCTTAAGTACTAACGAACTACTCAGATGATCAATCAAAGAACAGAATTTGGCCATCATCCGTAGTATGTACCTCTGGCGACGGTGACAAACACCCCATGTGACGCCTTTCATCACTATTGGGAACAATGGGGAGCTAGAATCTTCCTTCTGAGACGCTAGCTGCCTAGCTCATAAAAGATCTTTCCGTTTGTTACAAAAAAAAAAACACCAGTGAAATCCAACTCCCAGGACCAATCTGTTTGGGGGAAAAGAACAAGCGACCCGTGTGAGTTGAGCGGCTAGAATTTTTTTCACCAAATGAATGCGCCGATTGCATCACACATTAACATTTCAGATTTAAACAACAAAACTGGAGCAGGGAAATAGAGAAATTGTTAACAAAATTCGGATCATTCATCAAAACGCTGCTCACAGCCACATCAGGGCAAGGTAAAGTTATCATCTTTGTGGGTAAGAAAGTAAAGTTACCTACTCAGAGCAAACGACGAAAAGGAGGCGGATGTGGATCTCCTCAGCGATCCTCTTCACGAACGCCGTCGGCCACCCGCCGAGGCAGGGCCGTGAGGACGCGCTCGAGCACACCCACGGTGACCCGTCGTGCCTCCACCAGCGAGCGACCGTTGTGCCTCAGTCCTCAGAGCCAACGCGCGGAAAATGCTTCTTCTTTAGGTCCGCGCGTACCTTCCTGAGCGAGATCAGATCCGGCGGCGGAGCGCCCGGGGGGATGCCGGATCTGGCGCCGCCGCCGAACAAAAGAACAGGCTGGTCGTGGCCTGGGCGGGGATTATGATGGCAGGTTCGGAGGAGGAAGACGGCAGTACCGCATTAGGATCGTTACTGGGACACCGCTGGCGCCGCTCCTCGTCTGTCGAGAGGTCGAGTCGCCGCTGTGGTGCGGAGATTTTTTCACAAATATAGCCTCTGCCGGAAATTATTGTCAAAAGTAGCATGTCCAAAAGTACTAGCTTTGAAACTCTCTTACATTACTCCAATTCATTATTAGAAATTCATAAATTAAAATGGTGTATCATGACTCCAATTCTCAACCAAAACATCGCATTTTCGTCATGATTTCTGACTCGGGCCCTTGCTATTAACTCTCCAGAATCCAAGCTTGTACTGCAGAATTCATCAATAAGCTTGTGAGCATACATCAATAAGTAACTTGCACCTCTAAATTTGTGCACAACATAACCAGGAGATATAGAAATAGGATACTTTAATTTAATTGTGAATGCAACAGGGAATAACATCAGCTGAAACAAGCCCAAGAACAACACGTTGCGGTCTAGACATCCATACTAGCATATAAGGAAAAAAATGGAGATACAAGTTTCCAGATACAAGTTGTGGCACCTCCTTCACCTTGAATAAGAAAAAAATGAAGTATGCACATATGCTTGAGCTGCACTAACATTTAACTAAATCAATGATCTATGTTAGGAGAGAAATACAACCAGATGATCATGTATGAAGACGAAAAATACCACAGACAGTAAAGAAACATATGCTTGAGCTGTACTAACATTTAACTAAATCAATGATCTATGTTAGGAGAGAAATACAACCAGATGATCATGTATGAAGACGAAAAATACCACAGACAGTAAAGGAAAGCAAAATATCAGAAGATTACAAATTATCGCACCTTATGCTTTCTCCATGGCAGAAATTTCTTCTTTCAGAAAAAAGTTCGAAGAATTGGGTCCTTGGTGTTGAGGAAAATCTCTCGATTGAGCTGGCATTTGAAAAGTCGTAGCGACTTTGACTTCTCTGCAACAGAAAGGTCCTCCATAGTTTCAAGTGCAGCCACACAATTGGCAATGGTGAACTGGTCTGTTTGCTTTGGTTCCTTCAATTCTTCCACAAATTTCTGACTTTGTTGCTTTTTGAAGTCCACATAATCTCCAAGTACTAGAGCTATCTGACTATGTTTCCTTTTTTTCACAGGCTCATCTACCTTCTGTCCAGAACTAGCACTTGTTGTCGGTTCAGCCTCTTGACCATGCATATTTGAAGACTGTCCAGCATCATGAGTGCTAGAGGAGGGATTTACCATTCCAGGTAGATTTGTAGAGGAGTCAGTGGGAGATGCAACATCAGTTGTAAGGTCCACACTTGGAATTGACAGAAAGTTCAGATCTCCAGTAGCAATACTACCTGCTCCAAAAAAAAAGCAAAAATTTAGTAAGAAACAAGATCATGGTGTAGCTTTCGGGTTATATAGATGATAACCCACAAGTATAGGGGATCGCAACAGTCTTCGAGGGAAGTAAAACCCAAATTTATTGATTCGACACAAGGGGAGACAAAGAATACTTATAAGGCTTAACAGCGGAGTTGTCAATTCAGCTGCACCTGGAAAAGCACTAGTAACAGGGGTGATGTGAAAGCAGCAGTAATATGAGAGCAATAGTAACAGTAACACAACAGCAGTAGCAGTAACACAGAGGCGATGTCACCAGAAAATAGTTGATACTACTTCTAATGACATATAGGACCGAGTGAATATTTGATGATGACAGATGGACCGGGGTTCCCAGCTATCTACACTAGAGGTAACTCTCCAAGAACAAGTGTTGGGTGAACAAATTACAGTTGGGCAATTGATAGAATTGAAATAGCATTAAGACAGAACATCTAGTCTATTAATCATACGTAGGCATGTTTTCCATATATAGTCATACGTGCTCGCAATGAGAAACTTGCACAACATCTTTTGTCCTACCAGCCCGTTTGCAGCGGGGCCTCAAGGGAAACTACTGGTAATTAAGGTACTCCTTTTAATAGAGCACCGAGCAAAGCATTAGCACTTAGTGAAAACATGTGATCCTCATATCTAAACCATCCCCTCCAGTTATCCCAGTTGCTGTCACTCTGGGGCCTCGGGTTCCGGACAGAGACATGTGCAAACAACTTGTAGATACAATCTAAGCAATAATTATAGAGCTTAAATCTAAGATCATGCCACTCGTGCACTAGTGACAAGCATTAAACACAACAAGATTGCAGCAACAATAACTTCACAAACTTATAGATAGACTGATCATAATGTAACAATTCACCGGATCCCAACAAACACAACACCGATTACATCAGATGGATCTCAATCATGTAAGGCAGCTCATGAGATCATTGTATTGAAGTACATGGGGGAGAGAGTACCAACTAGCTACAGCTAGAACCCGTAGTCCAAGGGGGAACTACTCACAAACCATCATGGAGTCGAAGTGGAGGCGGTGGAGTCGATGGAGATGGATCCGGGGGTCAATCCCCGTCCCGGCAAGGTGCCGGAACAGGAACTTCTGACCCCCGAAACTTGTCTTCGATGGCGGCGGAGCTGCGGAACTCTTTTTGGAATATGGCTGATTTATTTAGGGTTTTCGAGGCAGGAGGATTATATAGGCGAAAGGGCGGCGCGAGGGGGTGGCCGAGTCGGCCTCACCACGTGGTGGCGCCACCCCCCTCCAGGCCGCGCGGGGACATGGTGAGGAGGCCGTGGGCCTCCCCCGGGCTTGCCCTTCTGGCTCCGTGTACGTGTCGGGAAAATAGGAGGTTAGACTTTTGTTTCGTCCAATTCCGATAATATTTCCTTAAGTAATTATCTGGAATAGAAAAACAGCAGAAAACAGGAACTGGCACTGTGGCATCTTGTTAATAGGTTAGTTCCAGAAAATACATAAAAATGATGTATAATGCATATAAAACATGTGACATTGATATATAAAACAAGCATGAAACATCAGAAATTATAGATACATTTGAGACGTATCAATAGACAGCAACAAGAAAAGAAAATGATAAAACCTTCAAAAAATAAAATCCTTTGAGATTAGTTAGGTTTTAGTGTCTAGTAGGTATAGAAATTTTGAAATATGAATTTTGACCTTTTTTGCAAAAAACAGAAGAAAAAAGTTTGAATGGCCATACTTTTGCATACGATGTCGAAAAAATGCGTTTAATATAAATAAAAACTAGAGAAAAATTGGAGCTCGATTTCACCGGTTTTACCCGGTGAAATTTTCTCAGATCCTTGAAATTCCAAAAGAAAAAAAGTTATTTCAAAAGAAGATTTTTTCTACAAAATCAAAAAAAAAATCAAATTTTTTGGGTTTGTTGATTTTTTTGGATTTTTTGAAGTTTTCTGGATTTTTTGAATTTTTTTGTTTTTTGAATTTTTTGAATTTTTTGGATTATTTGAACTTCTTTCTGAAGTTTTTGATTTTTTTGAATTTTAAAACACATATATACACATACCACACATAAACTACACACACATATATACACATACAAAAGGGTTAAGAGGGTTGATATGATACTATTATCAATAAGAACTTGAGTAGCATGAGGGTAGTTGAATTGAATACAACTTAGAAGTTAAGCGTGCTTGGGTTGGAGCAATCTCAGGATGGGTGACCTATTGGGAAGTCATCATTTGAGATATGCTTGGAGTGTGAAAAATGTTCAAAAAATTCAAATATTTAGGGTTTTCCAAATTATTTCATTTTTTGAATTTTTCTGATTTTTTTTTAATTATTTTTTGAATTTTTTGAAAATCCAGATCTAGATCTGGCCGCCTTTTTTTAATTCAAAAAAAATTGTGGCGCACCGGGGTAGGGGTGCGCCACATAATTGTTGTTTTCTGTGGCGCATCTGGGGGTGCGCCACAGAATTAAATTTTTGTGGCGCACGGATGGGGTGCGCCACAGAATTAATATTTTTGTGGCGAGCATTCTGTGGCACACCCACCATGCGCCACAAAAAGCGTTTTTGGTGCGCCACTAAAGACCGTTTTCCTACTAGTGGAAGCTAGCATAGGGAACAACAAGTATGGAAAGCAATGATTTTTACCTTCTTCAGTTTTCCCAGATTATTGGCTCAGCAATGATCATACTGAGTGATGGCTCCCAAGTGCAGGAGATCAATTGTAGTACCTTTCAATTAGAAAAGGTTGTCGAACCCACGAGGAGCTGAAGGTATTGGTTAGTAAGATTGATAAATAAAACAATAAAAGATGCAGTGTTTTTGGTATTTTCAGTTGTATAATTGCAAGCAGATAACAGATAGTAGCAAGTGAAAGCTCTCAAAGAGAGAAAGCCCAATCCTCTTATGTGGCAAAAGGACAAGCTCAAGTGATGTGTAACTTATATGTGGCAAACGTTCCCGAGGGCGGCATGGATGATGCTAGGCATAGAGATTTATTAAACAACACGTTGAATATCTTGTCAAGTTTTAATCCTCTTTGGACGGAGCCATAATTAGGTATAGCTAAATAAATAAACTACAACCCCTTATGATGGATCATGTGGCCAAGCAAATGACTGCACAAGAATTATTAAGACCTAAAGTCCCACCATAGCATTACACTCTAAGGTCCCCGATACTAATACCCTCATAATATAACTTCATGACTCGGTCTCAGGTTTACGTGTCCTCCCAAGTCTCCATCAATTCATTACACTACGGTGTTCTCCTATGAGCCCATAGGTGAAGTGTTGTGCAGTCGACGTTCGCACAACACCATCATAGAATCACATAAAAGATAAACTCTTGACAAAATACCAACACATGTCATATATAAATCAATGCCAATTCATCCTATGCCCTCAGGAACATACGGGAACTACTCACAACGTGCGAACATGATCATAATCAGTGGCATAAGTGGTACAACACAATCTGAAATTATAACTTCACCACCAAATAATGACAAGTACTCAATCACAAACATGAATAGTAGCACAAGACAAGTATCTAGGGTATAGCAACTCTCAAACTGCGAGGGGAACGGAGTGGATCACGGTGATGATGATGGTGATGGTGCTGGTCTTGATGGGGGTGATGATGTAGAGGCCTCCTCCCACGCCAAGGAGGAGAGGTGATGACGATGACGATGATTTCCCCCTTCTCCGGAGTTCCGGAGCAGCAGGATCTGACCCCCCTCGGAAGGGATCAGGAGTTTCGCCGCCGCCGCGACCTCGGATGGACTTGGAAAAATTAGGGCGTTACTTTTCGGGCGAGACGAAGGCGTCTAAAAAGCCCCAGGCGAGGAGGTGCCCGAGGCCAGTTTGGGTGGTCCCACGCGGCCAGGTACATGGGCCGCGTGGGCCACCCCCATTTGGCCCTCGTGGCTCTCCTCTCTTCGGTCTTCTTCCCTCTGCCTTTCTCCCGATGAAAAACTGACGCAGTATTTTTCCTTTTATTATTTGAGGTCCTGTAGCTCCTGAAACATTAAAGACAAGAAAAAGGAGGTTTTCTGCCTCCCAGAAATTAAATACCAAAAATAGGGACTTTGTATGAAAGTCCCCAAAATCATCTAAAACATGTAGAAACAATCATATAATCATGCAAATAACATTCTAGTATGATACTAAAAGTTATATAAATGATGATATAAAATGCACGTATCAACTCCCCCAAGCTTAAACCTTTACTCGTCCTCGAGTAAGTAAGGACATAGATCATTACATGCATCAATGGACTTATGGTTGATAAATAAATACGGGCATTGTATCATCATCATATTCAATTGCAAGATAAGATTAATGATCTAAAACTCATACATATGAGGGCAACATAAGTAGAACTCTAGCAATCACCCCTTACTTTTGAAAGCAAATAACCATTGTATGTTGGACAATCGAATCATATTGTTTTTCACATGCTTTTGCTCTTCATGGCAAGCATTATAATCTTTTATACTTTGCTGAAATTCAAAGACAAGATAAACTCTCATTGGATAACAAGTTCAAAAGAAGACAAATGAAAAGACAGATAGATATAAAAATTGTTATCACTCTTGCTTGACTAGTAACTAGTGCAAACTTTAGTCATGGATATCTCAATCAAGTTCCCATGCTCTACACAACCCTTTTCTTACACTTTCCATGGCTAGCTGAAATTTCAGGTGCCTTCCTTTCATTCACATTCAAGAGCATAAGTATTGAAATATCCATGATCATTAATTTGCTCAAAAGATACTAGGTTGTAACAAGAGTGTTTTATATCCTTTTCATTAAGTCTTCTCAACTTCTTATCCTACAAGACTATATCTTAACCTCAAACTATTAATTCACAAGTCTTTTTACTTCTTCTATATTGAGATAATTCTATAATTGTCCAACATACTCAAGTTAATTAATTTCAAGGCAAGATGTGATTGAAATTCTAAATATGCCACGCTCATTTGCATGAGTGTTACCCATAAATCCCAAACAAGAGAATCATGGATGACACCATACTTTAATATTCATTGATAAACCATAAGATAGGGATACATGATAATGCTCCATGAGCTCACACACGCCTAAGAGATATTGATAACTAATCGATAAAAGCAAAGCACACCATGACTAGATAGATATGATAGATTGATAAAGAGAAAGACTAGATGGAACTCCCCCAAGCTTGGTGTCTTGCTAGAACTCCTCTCTTCTTTCACATTGCCTTCATAATAATTATCTTCAAGATCCCCAATGATCTTCATCATGAGGTTGTAAGCTTTTTCGAACTCTTTTGCGGCTTCTCCCAGTTTTTGCATGAGATTCTTCTCCACCGACTCTTTGCAAGGCTTCCACTCGGGCTTGGCACCTTCTTGTTGGGATCTTGCGATCCCATTCACCAGGATAGTTCTCTTGAGTGGTGCGCTGAAATTCCCTGTCAATAAGAGTAGAAGCTACGTTTTTGCTCGCAAGGAAGCGCCTGGGAACCTTCCCTCCGGTCTGCATGCGCGCGCCCGCCTCTTGTTTCCAAGAGAGTGGTTCACCCTCACGCCGGCAACAGCAATGGGTGATGGAGGTGCTGTCGCCAAGGGCGCGATGTCGACGGAGGGCTTGTGCTCTTCTTCTTCAGCTTCTTGCTTGTCCATCTCCTCTTCATCAAGCTTGTAGTCTTCATCGTCGGAGTAGTCCTTCCTCTTCCTATTCCTCCTCCATATGGACGTGGGGCTGTACCCATCGAGTTCATCATCATCGTCGTCCATGGAGGAGCATTGGTAGGAGTCTCCCGAAGACATGGCTAAAAACCTGACAGGCAGAAACAGCAAAAGAAAGAATCGCTCGAGAACGCTCGGTGCGAGATTAGATCGACAGAGAGGGGTATATATTGAGGTTTTTGGGTCAAGGCGAAGCGTCGGGATCGAAAACGAGACGAAAAAGGACTCCGAGGTGGAAAAGGGATAGCCCCACGCGGCCAGGTACATGGGCCGCGTGGGCCCCTCTTTTCTCCCTCGGGTCTCCGTTTCGTCCAGTTTTCTTGTCCCATACGATGATTTCCATAAAAATTGACCTCCGTAAAATTTTATGCAATTCCGAGAAACTTTCCAACACAAAGTTACCTTCTATTGATTTAGGGTTTCTGAACTGCACGGTTTCTCTCAATTACCTCTCCGGTGTTTGTAAATTCAACTCCTCCACCCTTCCGATGAAGCTCTTTCCTGCAATATAAGGTTTAAGGCGTTGTCCATTGACTACATGAGGTTTACCTTTCATGTCACCGTGAAGACGGATAGCTCCTGAACGGTACACCTCCTGTATCACTAATGGTCCCTGCCACTTTGAAGCTAGCTTCCCTGCAGAAAACTTGAAACGAGAGTTGTATAATAAAACTTGATCACCTACTTTGAATTCCTTTTTCTTAATTTTCTTGTCATGCCAAATCTTAACTTTTTCTTTAAACATCCTGGCACTTTCATAAGCTTCATTTCTCCATTCGTCAAGTAGGTTTAGGTCAAGAATTCTCTTTTCTCCCGCAGTTTTAAAATCAAAGTTCAGTTGTTTAATAGCCCATCTAGCTTTATGTTCTAGTTCAACAGGTAAGTGACAAGCTTTTCCATAAACCATTTTATAAGGAGACATTCCCATAGGATTTTTAAAAGCAGTTCTATAAGCCCACAAAGCATCATTAATCTTAATTGGCCAATCAGATCTAGACTTATTCACTGTCTTTTCCAAAATGAGTTTAATTTCCCTATTGCTTAATTCAACTTGCCCACTTGTTTGAGGATGATAAGGAGATGCAATTCTATGGTTAACATCATATTTTGCCAAAGTTTTTCTAAGAACACCATGCAAGAAATGAGAACCACCATCAGTAATTAAGAACCTAGGAACACCAAACCTGGGGAAAATGATGTCCTTGAGCATCTTCATTGCTGTGGCATGATCTGCACTTTTGGTTGGAATTGCTTCCACCCACTTTGTAACATAGTCAACTGCAACCAAAATGTGAGTATGCTTTGTCTTTGATTCTGGGAAAGGACCCATAAAGTCAAAACCCCACACATCAAATGGTTCAAGTGGCAATGAATAATTCATAGGCATTTCATTCCTCCTACCAATGTTTCCTACTCTTTGACATTTATCACAAGATTTAACATATTCAGCACAGTCCTTAAATAAAGTAGGCCAATAGAAACCAGATTGTAATACCTTTGCTCCTGTGCGATCTCCTGCATGATGCCCTCCATAGGGACTGTCATGACAATCTCTTATAATAGCCTGTTGTTCATGCTCAGGTACACAACGTCTAATAATACCATCCACACTTTTCTTATAGAGGAAAGGATCATCCCAAAAATAATGTCTAAGATCATAAAAGAATTTCTTTCTTTGTTGAGAAGTGAAGTGTGGAGGCAAAACTTTACCAACAATAAAATTTGCATAGTTGGCAAACCAAGGAGATGCAACTTTAGCACTAGAAACATTAACAATTGCAAGTTGTTCATTAACAAAGCTATCATTAATAGGAATAGGATCATCAGGTATGCTTTCCATCCTAGAGAGATGATCAGCAACTTGATTATCCTCCCCTTTCCTATCAACAATGTGTAAATCAAATTCTTGCAATAGAAGTACCCATCTTATTAGTCTAGGCTTAGCATCTTTCTTATTCATCAAGTATTTAATAGCAGAATGATCAGTATGTATTGTGACTTTTGAATCAGTAATATAAGGTCTAAACTTGTCACAAGCAAACAGTACTGCTAAAAATTCTTTCTCAGTTGTAGCATAATTCTTTGAGCAGCATCAAGTGTTCTACTAGCATAATAAATAACATTCAGTTTCTTATCAACACGTTGGCCCAAAACAGCCCCAACTGCATAATCACTAGCATCACACATAATTTCAAAAGGCAAGTTCCAATCAGGAGGTTGAATAATGGGAGCAGTGATTAAAGCATTCTTCAAAATATTAAAGGACTCAATGCAATCATCATTAAAAGAGAAAGGAACATCCTTTTGCAGAAGATTGGTTAGAGGTTTTGATATTTTGGAGAAATCCTTAATGAACCTACGGTAAAAACCTGCATGCCCAAGAAAACTTCTTATACCTTTGAGGTCCCTTGGATATGGTAGTTTTTCAATAGCTTCAATCTTTGCTGGATCAACTTCTATTCCTTCTCCAGAAATCTTATGCCCAAGAACTATACCCTCAGTAACCATGAAGTGACACTTCTCCCAATTAAGAACCAAGTGTTGGTCTTCACAACGCTGTAAAACTTTGTTAAGGTTGAACAAGCAATTATCGAAGGAAGTACCATACACAGAAAAATCATCCATAAAAACCTCCATTATCTTTTCAATATAATCAGCAAATATAGCATTCATGCATCTTTGAAAAGTAGCAGGAGCATTACATAAACCGAATGGCATTCTCCTGTAAGCAAAAGTACCATATGGGCAAGTAAAAGTGGTCTTTTCTTGATCATCCTTATGGACAGGAATTTGCGAGAAACCTGAATAACCATCTAGATAGCAAAAGTGAGAGTGTTTAGACAACCTTTCTAGCATTTGATCAATAAATGGCAATGGATAATGATCTTTTCGAGTTGCTTTATTCAATTTTCTGAAATCAATAACCATCCTATAACCAACTACAGTACGTTGAGCCACAAGTTCATCCTTTTCATTTGGAACAACAGTCATTCCACCCTTTTTAGGAACACAATGAACAGGACTAACCCACTTACTGTCAGCTATAGGATAAATGATACCAGCTTCAATAAGTCTTATTACCTCTTTCCTTACCACTTCTTTCATTTTTGGATGGAGGCGGCGTTGAAAATCAACAACAGGTTTTGCATCTTCCTCCAGATTAATTTTATGCATACATAGAGCGGGCTTATACCTTTAAGATCATCAAGAGAGTATCCAATGGCTGGTCGGTGAGCTTTTAGCACATCAAGTAATTTCTCTTCCTCTTCAGCTGAAAGGTTAGCACTAATAATGACAGGATATATGCTCTTCTCATCCAAATATGCATATTTCAGATTTGCAGGCAAAGGTTTCAATTCAAAACTAGGATCCCCTTTAGGTGGTGGTAGCACTCCTAAATTATCAGGTGGGATATGCAATTGTAATTGTGGTGGTTGTTGCCATAATATTTGTTCCAAAGCCTCTTTTTCCTCATCATTAAATGGTTCATCTTGATTAAGCATATAACGTTCTACAACATCAGTTGAAGCTACAGCTATATGAGCAAGAGTTTCAATTAAATTATTAGGAATTGGCTCTTTCTCAACATGTTTATCAGCAAATTTGGAAAAGTTAAATTCAAGTTTCTCACCAGCACATTTAATAAACACTTTCTCTTTAGGCAAATTAATTTCAGCACCAACAGTATGTAAGAAAGGTCTACCAAAAATGATAGGACAAAATGAATCTTGAGGACAACCAAGCACAATAAAATCAGCAGGGTATTTTATTTTGCCAACAATACTTCAACATCTCTAACAATTCCAAATGGACTAATATAATCTTTATTAGCAAGTTGAATTGTCATACCTGTCTCTTCCATAACAATGGGATCAATATCAGGCTTGATCTCAAGATAAAGAGAATATGGAATGACACTAATACTTGCTCCAATATCACATAGACCATGATAACTTGAAGTCCCAATAGAGCATGATATAACAGGTTTCCCAACTTTGGCCGAATTACCTTTGATGACTTTGGTAGCATCTTCACATAGATAAACATCCACTGGGTCTTCTTCATTTAGTTGCTTGATAACAGAAATTTGAGTGTTGACTTCCACCTGTTCATAAGGCTGAGAACATCTTTTGTTACTCTTGTTAGTAACAGCTTTAAGTAAATTCTCCTTAACTTGGTTTGGAAATGGAGGTGGTTCAACATACTCCTCAATTGTCACAGATGACATTGGTTCAACCTGTTTAATAACTTTAGGAACAACAATAGATTGTTTAACAGGTTCAACATAAACTTCAAATCCACTTTTTGGAACACAGATATGATCAGCAAAACCTTTAGCTATTTCAATTATAACATAAGGATCAAGACCAAAAGTATCACTCAGATTTTTAAACAGAATAGAAGTAGAGAAATTCTCTACACATGAATATTCATAATCAAAATATGGCTCATTACCTTTATCAAGATCCCAGTGGCTAGTATTTTCAGAAATAGTCTCCAATAAATTCCATGCTTCTTCTTCAGTGTTATTAGTAAAACTTCCACCAGATGAATTATCCAGAATCTCCTTGTGCTTCATAGGTAGTCTCACATAAAAGTTTATCAATATAAGTTTCCTTGTAAGATCATGACATGGATTCTTGCGAAGGAGTTCCTTTAACCTCCCCCAAGCTTGAGTAATACTCTCTCCCAGATGTGGCCAGAAATTGAATATATAGCAGCGGTTATCATAAGCTTCTTTAGGAGTAAAATATTTAAGAAAGAAAACCTTCCTCAAGATACTCCATTCATTCTGGACCTCTTCATCCAAAGACCTGTACCAATCACGAGCATTACCAGATAAAGACAAATACAATAGCTTCCTTTTTACCTGATCCTCTGAAATACCAGGTAGTCTGAATAAGCCACATATGTCCTCAATTATTTCCATGTGCTCGCGTGCCGACTTAGTTCCATCTCCTGTAAATGGATTTTTCATAACTCTTTTAACATGACCATGGGAATTTTAAATCCCACTTTAGGTACCTCAGACACAGTAGTTTCAACCACCTTTGCAGTAGTGGCATAAGCACTTTCATATAGAGCAAGATGCAGCGAGGCACGATTCATAAATGCCATAGTAACAATGAGATAAACAGCTTTCAAGTTTCCTTACCAAACTTCTTACCAATAGCGCTACGCTCCCCGGCAACGGCGCCAGAAAAGTATCTTGATGGCTCCCAAGTGCAGGAGATCAATTGTAGTACCTTTCAATTAGAAAAGGTTGTCGAACCCACGAGGAGCTGAAGGTATTGGTTAGTAAGATTGATAAATAAAACAATAAAAGATGCAGTGTTTTTGGTATTTTCAGTTGTATAATTGCAAGCAGATAACAGATAGTAGCAAGTGAAAGCTCTCAAAGAGAGAAAGCCCAATCCTCTTATGTGGCAAAGGACAAGCTCAAGTGATGTGTAACTTATATGTGGCAAACGTTCCCGAGGGCGGCATGGATGATGCTAGGCATAGAGATTTATTAAACAACACGTTGAATATCTTGTCAAGTTTTAATCCTCTTTGGACGGAGCCATAATTAGGTATAGCTAAATAAATAAACTACAACCCCTTATGATGGATCATGTGGCCAAGCAAATGACTGCACAAGAATTATTAAGACCTAAAGTCCCACCATAGCATTACACTCTAAGGTCCCCGATACTAATACCCTCATAATATAACTTCATGACTCGGTCTCAGGTTTACGTGTCCTCCCAAGTCTCCATCAATTCATTACACTACGGTGTTCTCCTATGAGCCCATAAAGGTGAAGTGTTGTGCAGTCGACGTTCGCACAACACCATCATAGAATCACATAAAAGATAAACTCTTGACAAAATACCAACACATGTCATATATAAATCAATGCCAATTCATCCTATGCCCTCAGGAACATACGGGAACTACTCACAACGTGCGAACATGATCATAATCAGTGGCATAAGTGGTACAACACAATCTGAAATTATAACTTCACCACCAAATAATGACAAGTACTCAATCACAAACATGAATAGTAGCACAAGACAAGTATCTAGGGTATAGCAACTCTCAAACTGCGAGGGGAACGGAGTGGATCACGGTGATGATGATGGTGATGGTGCTGGTCTTGATGGGGGTGATGATGTAGAGGCCTCCTCCCACGCCAAGGAGGAGAGGTGATGACGATGACGATGATTTCCCCCTTCTCCGGAGTTCCGGAGCAGCAGGATCTGACCCCCCTCGGAAGGGATCAGGAGTTTCGCCGCCGCCGCGACCTCGGATGGACTTGGAAAAATTAGGGCGTTACTTTTCGGGCGAGACGAAGGCGTTGCTAAAAAGCCCCAGGCGAGGAGGTGCCCGAGGCCAGTTTGGGTGGTCCCACGCGGCCAGGTACATGGGCCGCGTGGGCCACCCCCATTTGGCCCTCGTGGCTCTCCTCTCTTCGGTCTTCTTCCCTCTGCCTTTCTCCCGATGAAAAACTGACGCAGTATTTTTCCTTTTATTATTTGAGGTCCTGTAGCTCCTGAAACATTAAAGACAAGAAAAAGGAGGTTTTCTGCCTCCCAGAAATTAAATACCAAAAATAGGGACTTTGTATGAAAGTCCCCAAAATCATCTAAAACATGTAGAAACAATCATATAATCATGCAAATAACATTCTAGTATGATACTAAAAGTTATATAAATGATGATATAAAATGCACGTATCACTGAGCGAAGCATCCCAGCCTGTACCACTCTGTTTTCGAGCATCTCGAACTGCCTTGTAGTTGGCTTTCATGTCCTTCTCCTTTTCCTGGATCTATTGCTTTGTGAACTGAGCAGATGGAAACTTGATGTTGAATTTTGCTACGTTACTTTTCCAACCTTCAGCCACCTACCCATTTTGACCTCTATATATTGGAACATTGTGCTCTACTAGGATCTCAGCTAAACCTCTCTTATATGATTGGGACCAAGATGCTCTTGTTGTTTCTTTTCCCATAGCTACAATATTCAACCAATAAATGATACAACAAAGTCAAATAACAGACAACTAATAAAAAATATGGTCTTGCATAACACACAACTAATAACACACAACAAATTACATAAATGATATTGCCCAAAGGTTCAACAATAGAATACATCCAAAGGTTCAACTAGTTGTTATAATCTGCCCACATCTGAAGCGCAATCTGATCTCTAAGATTATTTCCATTGTTTGACTCAACTTGGTGTTGGTGTTGGTGGTGGGCATCATCTCCCTCCGGAACGTCAACATAGGCTGCGGGTGGAATAAGTTGTGGTTGGTGATCCAACTATTCCTCATCTCCATTCATACCTCTAATGATGTTGTGGAATACAACACAGGCAGCATGGATCCTAATTTGAGATTCTATAGGATAATGATTGCCCACTTTCAAAAGAGGAAATCGCTTCTTCAAAACACCGATGGCCCTTTCAATGCAGTTTCGAAGAAGTGCATGACGGTGGTTGAAGAGTTCTTCTTTGTTAGCATAACCAGCGTGATTACCTCGACACCTCCTAAATTCGCCGAGATGGTACCGCACTCCTGGATACGGAGCAAGAAAAGAGGATGTGTTTCCATACCCACCATCCACAAGATAGAACTTTCCTTCGGGCACCTGAAACCCCTTGCTAATAGCAGACCGTAGAACTCCTGCATCTGATGCAGACCCTTCCCAACCGCATGAAATGAAGGTGAAGTTAAGATCAAAGTCACATGCTACCATCACGTTTTGAGAAAGGGTTCCTTTTCTATTCCTATAAGGTGCAGCTATTTCTTCAGCAATAGTGATGGAGATATGTGTTCCATCTATTGCCCCAATGCAATTCTGCATATGTAAGAAAAATGTTTAGAAATAGATATGGACAAGTTTGGTAAAGTGATGGGCATATATGTATAGTGGTTCACCTGCAAATAAGGCCAGAAGCAAGGGTTCGACATGATCTTTGTGTGGGGCTGGAGAGAAGTTGGAACCTTTACAAATCTTTGGACTAGAGTTGGAATCAAGTTGAAAATCTCATTCATCTTCCTACTAACTGTTTCAGCACTATGTTGGATTTTTTTGTAAATCTTTATTGGTAGCATTGTGTGAGATCATGTACATGAACATTCCCAGCTGCTCATCAACATCTACCCTCGTTGTGCCTTCCAATAGATGCTCTCTTTTAAGATAATTTGAGACATATCTAAAAATCTCAGGCTCCATCCTAAATTCAACCTTGCACCAACTCTCATGTCCTTCTAGTATCTCCTTGACCAACTGAGCACCGGATAAAGAAGATGTGTGGACTGGACGTTTTTCCTCATAAAGAGAAGAGTATATGGCGGGAAGCAAAACTAAGAACAGCTCATCGTCATCTTCCTCTTCTTGCGACATAAACTTCCTAATTTTATCCATTCTAGAATCCATCACTAGCAAGGTTCAACAAGAAGTAAATAAGACGATGTCAAGTTTCAACAAGAAGTAAATCAAACAGCACACATATATAATTACTTGAAACAAGCAGCAAGTGATAAAGAAGTAGTACCTTCAAGTGACAAAGAGGCAGCAAAGTTAAACGTAAGCCTTCAGATCGCCAGCACTCACTGCAGATCAATAATCAAGGATGTAAATAAGCTCAATTTTCAGCTGAAAACATGTAAATAAGCTGGTCCTAAACCCTGATGTCCCCTGTCTAATATAAGCTCAATTTCACCAGCTAAAATCAAGTCCCTGATGTCCCGGATAGTAAATCAGATAGTTGCAAATGTATGCACTCTTGCTAAAAACCTGCTTGAAGTTCTTCATCGACCTGACCTAACTTTATGGAATGGAATACAAATACAATTTATTTCGTCTACTTCAACTCAGTTCGAATTTAAGGTGAATCTAATGATATGAAAGCTGCAGACAAGCACGCATGGAGAAATTCTCGAAATAGGAGAGATGCGGGTCACTCGGAAGGATCTGTCTCAGCACGCACCAAATCAACACCTCCGTGGACCTGAGATATGGAAAAGTTCCTGAGATGTTCGTTGTGCTGCTGGACGGCGTGGTCGGTGTTCGATCTCTCTGTATCCCACCTCCTTCCTTCCCCACCACAACTGCAAGATCGGGAGAAGTTAGCACGACCGCCGGCCCATCGTCGTCGGAGGGAGAGGGGGAGAAGTAGGAGAGGGCAAACCTTTGCGAGGGAGATGCGAGAGAGGGAGAGGCGAAGGGGATCGCGGCGTCCGAGCTCCCGTCCGGTCGTCGCCGGAGGAAGTAGATCGCGGCGTGATCCAATCCAAGCGACGCCGCCTCCCGAGTCGCGGAACGCGATCCCCACCTCCCGACTCACGGAATAGTCGCCCGGGGAAAAGACGGGTCGGGCCGCCATTCCTCGTCCCGTGGGCGACCAAACAGTGCGGGAAGTTGACCCGGCCAAATTGAGCCCGTGGTTTCTTGGGCCAGGGAAAAGCGGGGGAACCCCTAGGGAACGCCTGCAACCAAACGAGCCGGGTGGCCCTATACATCGCCTTCGGCGAGTCGTATTGTACGACTCGCCTGCATATGCCTCCTCGCCGCGACGGCCCATTTCTCTCCCAGCGCTTTGCTACTAAGCGACAAAAATAAAGAATATTGCTTTCGCTGGGATTTGAGCACGCAACCTCTTTCTAGGAAGAAGTAGAACCGCGCCACCACGCCATGGGTGTCCAGGTGATATGAACGACGGCACGTACGATACTTCTAGAATAGCAGTCGCATGTTTTTTCGTTTTTGCTTTCCTTTATTTTTTGATTTTGATAATGTAAAATGTTTAAATTTAAAATTATCCAGATTTGATTAACTTTCATTTTTTTTAAATGTATAGATTTTTAAAGAGCCATTTTTTAAAAAATGGAAAATTTCAAAAAGGAACCATTTTAATAAATTGGAACCATTTTTAAAGTTGAGACCATTTTCAAAAATCAGAACCATTTAAAAAAATTGGAACCATTTTTAAATCGAAACCATTTTAAAAAGGAACCATTTTTAAAAAGCAACTATTTACGAAAATAACCATTTTTCAAATCGTACCATTTTCAAAAAAAGGGAACCATTTCCAAAAAGAACCATTTAAAAAAAATACAAGTTAACCATTTTTTAATTGGAACCATTTTCGAAAAGAACAATTTCTCAAATCGAACCATTTTCAAAAAACCGAAACCATTTCCAAAAAGAACCATTTTTCAAAAATCGGAACCATTTTCGAAAAGAACCATTTTTCAAATCGAACCATTTTCAAAAAACCGGAACCATTTCCAAAAAGAACCATTTTTCAAAAATCGGAACCATTTTAAAAAAGGAACCATTTTCGAAAAGAACCATTTTTTTCAATCGAACCATTTTTAAAAAACGGAACCATTTTCAAAAAGAACCATTTTTCCATTCGGAACCATTTTTTAGAAGAACCAATTTTCAAATCGAACCATTTAAAAAACCCGGAACCATTTCCAAAAAGAACCATTTTTCAAAAATCGAAACCATTTTAAAAAGAGGAACCATTTTCGAAAAGAACCAATTTTCAAATCGAACCATTTAAAAAAACCCGGAAACATTTTTCAAAAAAGGAACCATTTTCAAAAAGGAAACATTTTCGAAATTGAAACCATTTTTAAAAATGGGAACCATTTTTTAAACCAGAACCATTTTTTCGGTTCGGAACCATTTTCAAAAAAGGAACCATTTTTTCGGTTTGGAACCATTTTAAAAAAAGAAACATTTTCAAAAAATGGAACCATATTCTAAAAGGAACCTTTTTTCGGTTCGGAACCATATTCTAAAATGAACCATTTTTTGGTCCGGAACCATTTTTTCATTCGAAACCATTTTCAAAAAATCGGAACCATATTCTAGAAGGAACCATTTTTTCACTTCGAAACCATTTTAAAAAAGGAAACATTTTCAAAAGGAACAATTTTTAAAAATCGGAACCATTTTTTTCATTCGGAACCATTTTCAAAAATCGGAACCATTTTTTTGGTTCGGAACCATATTCTAAAAGGAACCATTTTTTTTTGGTTCGGAACCATTTTCAAAAAGGAACCATTTTTCGAAAAATCATAACCATTTTTTTCATTCGGAACCATTTTCAAAAATCGGAACCATTTTTTCAGTTCAGATCCATTTTCAAAAAGGAACCATTTTTTCGGTTCGGTACCATTTTTCGGTTCGGAACCATTTTAAGAAAGGAACCATTTTCGAAAAATCGGAACCATTTTTCAAAATTGAAAACATTTTTAAAAAGGAACCATTTTCGAAAAAGAACCATTTTTCAAATCGAACCATTTTCAAAAAACTGGAACCATTTCAAGAAATGGAACTTTTTCAAAATTCGGAACCATTTTAAAAAAGGAACCATTTTCGAAAATCGGAAACATTTTTTAAATCGAACCATTTTCAAAAAAAAGGAACCATTTTCAAAAAGAACATTTAAAAAAGGAATATTTTTAAAAATCAAAACCATTTAAAAATGGTTCCGATTTATCAAAAAGAAAACTAAACTAAATAATCAAAAAGAAAGAAAGAAGAAAACGGAAACAAAAAATGAAAATCGAAAGCCCCAAACACGTAACAAATATATGGAAGAATAATGATAACTAGCAAAATGCCCGTGCGTTGCAACGGGAGAGGCAATATCTATGTCGTGAAGGCGCACGAAGTATTTAGCGTTGGTTTTGTACAATTCTATCCCAACTCATGTCGAAAGACAACAAACATCACGAATAACTTTCAACAATAATTTGATAAAGATCGTGAATGCAAATTCATCCTTACAAGTACATCTGAAACATACAAAGATGATCTCATGTTGATATTGAAGATGATCGCATGTTAATGTCAAGCCTGGCTATTTACAATGCTAATTTGTATCTTAAACTGAATCAACACAACAGAGAATTTATTTAAGCTCCCGAAATTACAGTTTATTATACAGCCAGGAAAAATTACTACAAAAATTCATACATTGGCCAGCAATGACACAGAATATATGATGCAAAGGTGAACCCACATTTGCTTATATATGCCTTCTATATAAACAAGAAAAGAAATACCATAACGAACAAGAGAGACGTCGCCAAGGAATTATTAACGTCATGGTGAGTGTAAAATTCAAGTGTGCAAAGCTGCAATATCGCCCCTGAATACTTGCAATATGCTGCACTGAACTTTTACCTCAACGCCTATATCAAAGTGCAAATCAATCAGTAAAATGAAGCGAGCTCATATGAGTTTTTTGTATGACAAACTATGAGGGTCGTCATATATGATTATAGACTATAGAATAGTTTGCTCATTTTTGCACTATCATCAATGTCCATATTATCCTTTTTCAATCTTGACCTCAGTTAATCTCACTATTAGCACAAGAACCCTCTAATTTGATTATGCAACTTCATCAATCAGTTTTTCTTCCCAAAATGAACATAAAGCTGAATTTTCCCCATACAAATTTGTAGCAAAACAGGAAAAATTGGCTCCAAACCTCCCATTACAAGAACATAGTAGAACAACTTGCTGGTTAACTCTATTCCCCTGTTAGACTACCCACTACCCAGTAATTATGTAAAGAAGATGTATGGTACTCCAAACCTCGCACAGATTTGCTTCCAAAAACCAAACCTCGCACAGATTTTCATCCTTTATGAGGGACTAAAATGCAAAACCACCGCGACGTACCACGGTCGTCTATCGGTATTATATAGTAGAGATTGAACGTAAACATGTGCGTAGCTCAGTGGCCATGCGCCCCGTCTTCATGGGTGAGGTCCTTGGTTCGAACCCCCTGCGCGGCTTAAATTCCTCTATTTTCTAATGGGCTGGCCCATTTGCGGGATACATAACGGGCGAGTTATAGTTACAACTCGCAATAGGCGATATATAGGGTTTGCGAAACGAGCCCTTATGCGGCAAATAGGATTTGCCAAATTGTGGCCAGGAGCCAAACGTGCCCTAAGATGTCGGCCCGTTGCCAGACCAGGCCATGAACCCGTCAAGCCCGAACCCAACTGCTCCATCTTCCTCTTGCTGTCGCTCCCATTCCCATACCACCATGCTTTTCCCTCGCAAGCTTCTCCCATGGCCGCGACCCAGACGGTCACGAGACCAGGCTCTACCTCGCCGCCTCTTTCGCGCCTCCTATCTCTCGGAACCCGACGACGACGACGACCCACCGTTCACGCGAATCCCGAGCAACCCGCCTCGAGCTCCGGCGCCGCCACCACCGAAGCCCAAGGCCCAGGCCACCAAGATCACCCTCGACGAGCCGGCGCGCTCCGACCTTCCCTTCGACTTCCGGTACTCGTACTCGGAGACTGACCCGTCCTGGAGGCCCATCGGGTTCCGCGAGCCCACCCGGTTCTCTCCCTTTGGCCCCGGCCGCCTTGACCGGCCCTGGGACGGCGTCGCCGCCGCCGCCGACCGCGTCTACGGGGAAATCAGAGATGGAGATGCCCGTGAGAGTACTAGGGAGGAGGTGCTTGGCGAGGCGCTGTCGGAGGCGGAGGTGGCGGAGCTCGTGGAGAGGTACCGACACAGTGACTGCTCCCGGCAGATCAATTTGGGTAAGTGTTGAATCTAGCAATCAAACTACAGAAAATTTCCTTGGTATTTTTCGGTCTCAGTTCATACCAAAGGAAGGAGTACACTGCGTGTGTTTTCTGGGAGCTTCTACTACTTCCTCTTTTCTCCCGACCAAGCACTCTAATAATTTGGCTACTTTACATTTTCATCCCTCGGTAAGTATAGATTTACCATGTCAGCTATACACCTAACAACTCAACACTCCCCCTCAAGATGGGGCAAATGCATCATACAACCCCATCTTGTTACATAGTACAGAGAATAATTTATCAGGTAAACCTTTAGT
This sequence comes from Poa pratensis, assembly GCA_947311845.1. Taxonomy (NCBI): domain Eukaryota; kingdom Viridiplantae; phylum Streptophyta; class Magnoliopsida; order Poales; family Poaceae; genus Poa; species Poa pratensis. Next base: position 41,110,982 of record CAMZMU010000070.1, read on the forward strand.
TAAAATATCTGCAAGTTGATTTGATGAACTCACATAGGGCATGCAGATAATTCCTTGATCCATCTTCTCCTTGATGAAATGTCTATCAATTTCAATATGTTTTGTGCGGTCATGTTGGATAGGATTATTTGCGATGTTCAGTGCTGCTTTATTATCACAATATAGCATCAATGGTTTTGATTCGAACAATCCCAACTCCATTAAAAGGATTCGCAACCACAACACTTCACACACTCCATGCGCCATAGATCTAAACTCAGCTTCGGCCGTAGAACGTGCTACCACACTTTGCTTCTTGCTGCGCCAGGTTACTAAATTTCCTCCAACAAAAGCACAATAACCAGATGTTGACCGTCTATCATCTAAAGCACCAGCCCAATCTGCATCTGTGTAACATTCCACTTGTAAATTGCCATTAGATGAATATAACAAACCTCGACCTGGGCACCCTTTAAGATATCTAATAATTCTGAATACAGCATCCATATGACGTGTTCTGGGATCATGCATAAATTGGCTGACCACACTAACAGGAAATGCAATATCAGGTCGAGTATGAGAGAGATAAATCAACTTCCCAACAAGTCTTTGATACCGCTCTCGATCTACAGGTGATCCAGCTCCACCCATAAGACGGTGATTTTGATCAATTGGTGTAGCCACTGGACGACATCCAGTTAATCCAGTTTCTTTTAGTAGGTCTAAAACATATTTCCTTTGAGATAGATAAATACCTTTTGGGCTTCTAGATACTTCAATTCCAAGGAAATATCGCAATTGACCAAGATCCTTGACTTCAAATTCTTGAGCAAGCTTACTCTTGAGGTGTTCGATTTCCTTCTCATTATCCCCTGTAATAACAATGTCGTCAACATAGACTATTAGTATGGCTAGTTTTCCCTCATGCCGTTTATAAAACAAAGTATGATCGGCGTTACTTTGTTTGTAACCCAGTTGAATTATAGCTCGCCTGAATCTATCAAACCAGGCTCGAGGTGATTGCTTAAGACCATATAAAGAACGATACAGTCTTAAGACTCTGCCTTCAGTTTGACTAGTTTCAAAGCCAGGTGGTATATGCATATAAATTTCTTCCTGTAGATCCCCATGAAGAAATGCATTTTTTACATCGAGTTGATGAAGTTGCCAGCCAAGATTAGAAGCACATGAAATTAAAGTTCTTACTGAATTCATCTTGGCTACAGGTGCGAAAGTTTCTTCATAATCAATTCCATATGTTTGTGTATAACCTTTCGCCACTAAACGAGCCTTATATCGTTCCACTTTTCCATCAGGGTTTTGCTTGATTGTAAATATCCACTTACAACCCACCGGTTCTTTACCATGAGGGAGGTCAACTAGCTTCCATGTACCATTCTTTTCCAAGGCTTTCATTTCCTCCATCATTGCAGCCTTCCATTTAGGATCTTGTATAGCATCTCTCCAATCTTTAGGTATGGATGTAGAGTCGAGAGAAGTGAGAAATCCCTTGAACGATGGACTGCAGTTTTCATACGATACAAATTTTGCAATATCATGTTTATAGCCAATGCAATCTTTCAGACGTGCTGGTATATCAGTGCGTCTTATTGGTTTTCGTAAAGCAATAGGATAATTAACTGATGAAGAGTTAGTATCTCTTACCAGATTTTCTGTTCCTTCTCTTGTTGTATCATCAACAGAAGTTTCTCGCAATAGAGGATCAATATGATTAGAAGTACTAGGAGTAGGAGTGTGCTCGGTAGCTCCTTCTGTCACTTCAACTTCTTGTTGTGGTAGTGATGACTCACATTCTTCATGATCACTTGAATCCTTGTTCTCATCATCAATACTTACACTTTCTTCTTCCACATCAAGTTCAGTATGAGTTGTGTCTAACAAAGGAATCAAGACTTGACCAGCACGAAGTGGTTTATCATCAACTTTCTCCCCCTCAATATCAATTTCCTGAGTAACTTTGTTGGATGTGATATAATAAGGCTCTTTCTCTCGGAAGGTAACATCCATACTCACAAAGAATCGCCTTTCCGTAGGACTCCAACAACGATAGCCCTTTTGAGTAGGAGAATATCCAACAAAGATGCACTTGATAGCCCGAGGATCAAGCTTTCCAACAGAGTTCCTGTAATCATGAACAAAACATGTACAACCAAATACTTTTGGTGGCACAGTAAATGAATTAGTACCACTAAGGCATTCAATTGGTGTTTTAAAATTCAAAATCCTTGATGGCATGCGATTTATTAGGTAAGTTGCTGTTTTGATAGCTTCTCCCCAAAGAAATTTTGGGACATTCATTTCAAACATAATAGATCGAGCCACTTCTAGTAAATGTCTATTTTTCCTCTCGGCTACTCCGTTTTGAGCTGCAGTATCCACACATGTTGTTTGGTGTATAATGCCATTAGATGACAGAAAATAATCAAAGTCTTTGTTAATATACTCTGTTCCATTATCGGAACGAAGTACTTTGACTTTTGCATTATACTGATTACCAACCAAAGCATAGAAATCTTTGAATGCAGGCAACACATCACACTTTTGTTTAAGCACATATAGCCAAGTACAACGACTAAATCCATCAATAAAAGTTACAAACCAGCGCTCTCCTAGCAGAGAGGTTACAGTAGATGGACCCCAAACATCTGAGTGGACAACGTCAAAAGGAGCTCGACTTCTTTCATTACTGCTGGGATAAGTAGCTCGTGTGTGTTTGGCCAGTTCACACGCGTCACATACTAGCTTATCCTTACAACAACTTGCAAAAAGAGAAGGGAACATACGGCTTAGGACTCGAAAAGACAAATGTCCAAGCCTACGATGGAGCAGCAACAACTCATCTGTGGGTGATGAGCAGATAGCATTGAGAGCAACTGGGACTTCAGCATTGTTAAGATAATATAACCCGTCATGCTCTATGCCAATCCCAAGTATTTTCCCTGTCTTGAGTTCCTGGAATACACAAAATTCAGGCTCAAACCAAGCTCCACACTTTAGAGATTTTGTAATTGAACTGACAGACAAGAGATTAACAGGGAAGTTCGGCACATGTAGAACAGAGTTTAGAGATAGGGAAGGTGTACAACTGATAGTTCCATTGCCCATTATTGGAGCTAAGGAGCCATCAGCTATACGAACCTTATCCCTCCCTGAACGTGGCATATATGATAAAAAGAACTTAGACGAGCCAGTCATATGGTTTGTAGCACCAGAATCAATTATCCACGTACTAGAATTACCATTGTTTGCTTTATGTTGGTAATCCACACCTCTGGCAGCTTGAAGGCTAGAAGCAAAATTAGTAGATCCCTCATCAGTGGTCGACATGAGTTTAGACTTGAATGTCTCAAGAGCTTGTGCATTTGCTGCTGTCGATTCCTCCATTGCAGAGGTGAAGTGCACATATTCTTGTTTCTTCTCTCTATTTTCCCCATATGAATATTTATTTTGCTGTCTCTGCTGCCAATTAGGTGGATATCCAATTATTTCAAAACAATTCTTCTTCAGGTGTCCTGATTTCTTGCAGTGATCACACACCACCCTTGGCCTCCTCCTGAACTGAGTCCTAGCAGCATTTGCTTGATCTCCTTTGGGAATGCTAGAAGATTGAATCCGAGTCAGTGTAGACAGGGCAGCTCTTGTGTCTGCACCAACCTGAGATGATGAAGGCTGATTAGACAAGCGTGTTTCTTCCTCTAGAATGCTCGAAATTGTTTCATCTAGTGTAGGCCATGTAGGTGTTGCCTGTATTAACTGAGATCGAAGATGAAATTCTGGATTCAAACCATCCAAAAATATTTGCACAAGTACTGGCTCAAACCATTCCCGAAGAAGTGACAAATCTCTAGGATCATGAGGTTTGAATGGCCTGAAGAACTCTAAATCTCTGTACAATTTCTTCAGTTCTCCGGCATACTCAGTTACTGATTTTTGCTCTTGTCTGATATGCCTCATCTCGTACAGTATTCTGCAAACCTGCATCTTATTTGACTTCCCTGAAAATTGCTTCTCTATGTCCTTCCATATCTCAGCTGCAGTTTGGAGATTCTCCACTTGTTCTCGGACATTTTTTTCCATGGAGCTCAAAAGCCAAACCATCACACGCTGCTGATTTTGCTTCCACTGTTCGATGTCTGTACCATCACCAGGTTTCTCTTCTTCATTTAAATATTTCTGCAGTCCGTGTGCTCCTAAAATCAGAGAGGCATTTCTAGCCCAACTGAAATAGTCTCCTGGACCAGACAACCTGACAGGATTTTGCTCTAACATGACTTCAGACTATCAGAAGAACTACTAGACTTTGATTGTGATTGCTCCATTAACTGCACAAGCATCCGCTGCATAGCTTCACACAATTTCTCAACACTAGTATCCTTGTCTCCCATTCTTCCTGATTGAAACACAACTCACTACTTGCTTCCAGCAAATTGCACACAACAAAAGCTGACAAAGAACAACCAACACGGATCACAAAGGATCCACAAATCACAGAACTAGCTCTTCTCCAACAAACTCTGGAGGCCACGATGGCTGAATCCGCTGCAGAAATCTTCAGCTAGAAGCAGATGAGTACCTTGGATTTTGAGTCTTCCTCCCCCTATGTTCCTCTCCGAACAGGGCGACCCGGCGACGGCGCCGCAGTACAGCCGCGGCTCCAGATCCACGCACAGCGACGGCAACACAGCACAAGGACGGCGCAGCTCCAGATCGATGCAGAAATTCACTCCGGATCAGAGTGCTCTGATACCATGTTGAATCTAGCAATCAAACTACAGAAAATTTCCTTGGTATTTTTCGGTCTCAGTTCATACCAAAGGAAGGAGTACACTGCGTGTGTTTTCTGGGAGCTTCTACTACTTCCTCTTTTCTCCCGACCAAGCACTCTAATAATTTGGCTACTTTACATTTTCATCCCTCGGTAAGTATAGATTTACCATGTCAGCTATACACCTAACAACTCAACAGTAAGCTTGTGCTGCTTCCAGCGACCAAATGGCGATTCTCTGTCACGATTTTAGTTGTTAAGCTTTTGCTTTATGACTCCTATGAATGTTATGTTAGATTGATGAGGGAATAACAAGTGAATTTTTAGCACTGAATTGGGCCAAATTCTTGAGAAAAGGGACAAGTTCAGATGGATGCATTACATAGTATCTATGAAGTTCCTTGTGCATTTTTGTTTTCAATATGTTGTTGCAGCTGTTTTATGTGAACATTTGATCAATTCACGTAGCTAAGGAACAGTTTCATTTGTTTTTAAAGCCATTCCCTTCTTCCAGCTATCAATATGATGTTTCATGTTCTCAGGGAAAGGTGGCGTAACACATAATATGCTCGATGACATCCACAATCACTGGAGACGTGCAGAAGCCGTTAGGATCAAATGTCTTGGGGTGGCAACTCTTGACATGGATAATATATGCTTCCATCTTGAGGTCATAATGTGTTACCTCATGCTTGAGCAAACTGGGAGTCACATGCTTGAGAAAATTGGGAATTGCATTCTTCTTATCTGTTATATTGGATTATTAGTCAAGTTCTGATGTAAGTGCGCCATTTTGCAGGATAAAACAGGTGGGAAAATCATATACCGCAGCATAAATATCCTTATCCTATACCGTGGTCGGAAATATGATCCAAAACAACGACCTGTCATACCCTTGATGTTGTGGAAGCCATTGGCTCCTATTTATCCTAAAGTCGTCCAAAATGTTGCTGAAGGGTTGACTTTTGAGGAAACCAAAGAAATGAGGAATAGAGGATTAAATTCGCCACCGCTTATGAAATTGAGTAAGTTGTGGTTTTTCTAGCAAGAGCATTCTGAATCATATATGCTCATACTTCCATCCCTCTGTTACCGTTTCTTCGTTGTTGTGATATTTCTATCTTGTGCAGCTAGGAATGGTGTTTATGTCAATGTTGTTGAAAGAGTGAGAGAGGCCTTTAAGACTTCGGAAGTTGTGAGACTAGATTGCTCTCACACTGGCACTAGCGATTGCAAGAAAATTGGTGTGAAGCTGAGGGTATGTTGTTTATGTTATGTGTTGCTATGAATTAATCGCATTTAGGTCTTGCATGAAACCTGAAATAAAAAACTTCAACTACATTTTCTAACCAAACTACTGTACTGGTATAGTTAGCTTGGAATTGTGTAATGCAACCTCCTGCAGTTATGCCTTTCAACTTTATAGCAGAAGATATTTCCTCTGCAACACATCAATAGAAACAGTGGAGAATTTACGATAGAAATCAGATACTCCTTTCTCTCTCTCTTGCAAACACAACAGTGTCAGTCTCAATATTTATTTAACTTCGGTCTTCTCTCCTTTAATTTCATAGGATTTGGTTCCATGTGTACCTATATTGTTTAAAGATGAGCAAATTATCCTCTGGAGAGGGAAGCTGGATCAAGAGGACTATGTTTCTTCTCATTCTATTTCTCAACCACGGTGATGCAAGTGTGTCCGTAATCTATAACCACTATAATCAGTGAAGGTGCTAGCTGAAGCAGGCCTGCTGCTTGGATGGCTTCTGTATGTTCCATGAGGCAATTGAGGCGTGACCACTAAGGTATACCTACCATCGGATTACAACAAAAATAAGGAACAGCAGCCTACAACAGATGATCTAACTGCTCGTCTACATATCTTGCTGCTGTTTGAAGTAATTTGTCTTGAGGGTATGTGGACCGCACGACAGGAAAGTGATGTTCTTTTTGGGTGAAGAACAAGACAATGCATAAGATATGCAGCAGCAATGTACTTGCTTGGAATCGTTTGCTGTCATACAGTCGAAGGGATTCGTCTTCTGATAATTCTTCCATCCTCTGAGCTTTGGCCTCCGAAGTCTTAAATGTCTCAGCTCTCAGCTTGCTCCTATTGGTTCAGCTGTCTGATCCGGAATCAAAGCTCTGAGATTGAGACGCAAGAAACTGTTTCTGTACAAACATGTACTTCACATCCATGGCTTTTTTAATCGAAATAGGATGAGCTGAGCCTCAAATAAGCCTTTTTAGTGCGGCTTTTGTGACTCTACATGTACCTCCTTTTTTTAAGTTCGAAAACATCATTTCAAAGTTTTAAAAATTTATGAAAGAAATCTGGATGTAGTTAAAAATGTATGCTACAAGCGTGTAAAATCTCAATATGAAATACCTTATACTCTGTACTACGCAAAAATAATAAAAATATGGATCTTGAGTATAGTGAAGAACACACATTTTAAACCCCAATTTTTTCAGAATATTTCTAAAAAAATTAGCCCGGAGTATAAGGTACGTCGTGTTGAGATTTTACACGCCTGTACTAAAACATCCTTATGTACATCTAGATTTTTTTTCAGAATTTTGGAATGATTGAACTGTTGTTTCTTATTTATTTATTTTCAAAAAAAAAGGAGCTACCTGTGGCTCGAGCTCCAAAGCAAATTTCTGTTTTTTATTGGTTTTGTACACTGAGATAGATTACTTTTATCATAGGTGTATAAGTACACCTGCCTATATGACTTTCTTTTTCGTGAATGATGTTTCAACAGTAAATCATTTCAGCCGCTCAACTGCTTGTGGCTGACTCTACTACATTTTCGTGGCAAGTGGACAAGAAAACATTGGATATCCTGAGAACATGCCACCAGAACAAAAACATATCCACCGCAAGAAAATTGTGGGCAAAACAAGTTTCTCGTGGACAGACTGAAGACCATTAAAACATCAGATTTCCAATATAACAAATTTATATTCAATTTACATACATCACAATATTTGCATCCAGTGCAACGAGAACAGTAGTGTCCAATCAATACCCACCTAAATCATATATAAATTTTGAATTTCGTTCCATCTAACTAAACTGATTTACTTGAATCCTTTTAATCCCAAGAATGAAGAATTTTCGTACCAACTCATCCTTCTGTATGTCTTAGGATCGTATGTCAGTCAGAACCGATGATCACTGTAAGTTACGAACTGTCATTACCGGCGGCGGCGGCTGTCACCTCGCGGGTGTCCTCCCTCCAGGCGGCATCCGTTTCGTCCCATGATCGTGGGCGGACGCCGGTGCGGAGGAAGACGACCATCTCCAGCGCCTCGAACACCCTGTGCCTGTCCAGCAGGCGTTCCACATGCCGCTGAGGATGCAGTAGTTGGTGCTGTAGGGCTGGCGGTGGTGCGCGGCGTGCTGCGCGCGCGACACGAGCACGCCGGCGGCCTGCAACGCCTCGACGCCGGGCGGCAGCCGTCGGCGCTTCTCGTGCGCCCACAAGTGGAACTGTTGGCTCAGCACCACGCATGCCGCGAAGGTGCCGGCGAAGGCGTGCGCGGCGGCGGGCGCGTGGGCGGCCGCCTCCGCGGCTTCAACTACGGGGAGCGCGAAGGCGATGGCGCGGGCAAGCGCGTGCAGGTTGTTGCAGGGCTCCCGGCGCGTGATGGTGGTGGGGTGGCGGTGGTGACCCTGGAAGGCGGCGATCTGCGCGCCGACGAGCGGCGTGGAGGCGTCGCCGTAGTTGTCGATGAGCCAGTGGTAGACGCCCGTGGCCAGGTCGGCGATAGAGTAGGCGGCGAGCGCGGCGGCTATCGGCTCGGCGTAGGAGCCAGAGTCGGCAGCGAGGGAGGCGGACGCGGACAGGGAAGAGAGGACGGCGGCCGAGCCGGCCAGCGTCCACGCGCGCTGCGGCCACGTCGACCGCAGCTCGTCCGGGTCGGCGCGGGACGGTGGCGCGGCCAGCGCCGGCGTCGGCGAGGCTGCCCGGCACGGCGGTGGCGCCCGGCGGAGCGGCGGGAGGTTGCAGCGAGGGGTCAGTGCGTACATGGTGCAACAAGCCAACAGCGGATCAGAGCAAGTTGGTTCCTTCTGAGCGAAAAAACATAGGCAGCGGTACAGCTTTATATAAACCAGAGAAAAGCTCGCTTTTTAGAATTTTCGGACTCAAGAACCACACGTGAATGAATGAATATGATGAGTCAACAATGGCAATTTTGTGGACAGCAATTAAACTACCTGGAGTTCTCTCGCTCTCCCCTCACATCTCATCTCTCTGTCTCAATCTCCGTCTCTGAGATCGCTTTCTATCTTAGAAAGTGCAGGGGTGTGGTTGTCTACTTGTGCGTCAGGTATGTGGCGTGATGAGGAACTACGTGGGGAGAGGGAAGGCAGAAGAAGAGCACGGCTAGGCCGGAAACTCAAAATGAAGGCCAAACTGCTTTATTTAAAAAAAACATATTTCAAAGATTTAAAAAAGATCAACATTGATTGAGACCAAAAAAATCGTGCCCCTTGCGTCGTCTCCTCAGGGCGACCGGGGGGCGAAACCCTAGCCGCCCCGCGCCGCCACCTCCCTCCCCTCGTCGCCCCCAGAGGCGGCTGACGGACTCGGCCGTGCAGGCCCGGCTGCGCCCCTCCGCCGGCATCCACCCCAGTGCGCCGTCACCGGAGGATGCCGTCGGGCTTGCCTAGCGGTGGACGGTGCCGGCGTGGTCTCTCTCCTGCGCGCGGCGGCGCGACCCCCGTGGCGGCGCGACCTCACCCGGCGGCGCGGAGGTCCATGCCATGGGGCATCGTGGTGATGCCCCTCTCCTCCGATGGTGCGGCCGCTCGGTGCGGCTGCTCCTGGCCGAAGACTTGCCGTGACGCCTCCTCGGGTTCGCTTCTCCGGCTTGTTTGGCATTCTCCCCCGTCCTCGGTGCTTGAGGCCTCGTCCTCGTCGATTTGTGCCTTGGATGGGTGGATGGTGGTGTGGGCTCAAAATTGGGGGAACCCTTGACCGGCTTCGGCCACGATGCCGACGACGTTGGTTCCCTCCTCTGAGGCTTTGTTGAAGTTCCATCCCCGTCACCCACCCCCCTACCGGGTGAAAACACGATCCCCTGCTTGGGCAATGGTGGCATTGCGACGTCGCTCCCCTCCTTGGAGGCGCTGCTTAGGGATGGCAGGGGGTTCACGAGCGTCTTGGTGGCTGGGGGGAAGCTTGTGATGGTGTTGCGTTTGGTTGTGTTGATGCGGCCAGCTTGGGGCCGATGGTGGTTTGTCTCTCTCCTCGGCTGGCCTTCACGGGGTCCCGGTCCCGTTGATGTGTTGCCCAAGAACTCCCCATGGTTGCCATTGTGGTGTGGCGAGCTCGAGCTCTTGGTGTCGTCTCGGCTCAGCTTTGCTCAATGACAACACAATTGATGCCTCCCCATCATGATTGTCGTCTCGACCTCCCATTGCGAGCTCCCTGCCTAGGTTGTGTTGGGTGCTAGGCTTGGCACTTGCCGATCATGATGGTGGATGCTCCTGAGTTGTGTCGTGGGGTTCGATACGCTCGTCGGGCGGCGCGCTTGGTTCATTGCCGGTTCTTGGTATTTGTGATCCCTCGACTGCACCCCTCATCTACGTGTGCCTCTCATGGTGGTTCTTGCTTTTTTTCCTTTTCTAGTAGTCTTTTTTCTTGTATTTTTATTGTCTTCTATTCCCCTGTATCCCCATGTAATTCTCTATCCATTGTAAGAACATGGCCCGCCAGGCTACCTTCGAGTGAATGCAACAAGCGGTGGGGATTCCCCCCCCCCCCCCCCCCCCCCCCCTCAATCTCGAAAAAAAAGATTTAAAAAATCTTAAAACAAATCTGGATGTAGCCAATGCTGTGTACTATGAGGGTGCAAAATCTCAATACAAAGTAATAGTTTTGAAATGTACACTATTCACTATACCCAGATCTACACTTTTGTTATTTTTGTGTAGCCTGCAATACAAATAAAATTCGTCAGATTTTTTCATTTTTATGTAGCCAAGAATATAAAGAAGTTCACTTTGAAATTTTGCACGCTTCACTACATCTTAACTTTTTTTTTTAACTTGTAGACATGATTTTCGAATTTTTGAAAATAAAGTGCTACATGTAGCTCGGTCTTCCATTTATCCACACTCTAGGCTAGGCTAGCTAATTAAGCATGTGGTTTTTGCATCAACTTAAGGTGTTTGTGAAATTTTGAATGCACCTCTGTCCGCGTTGTGGAGTCGTATTTCTTCTAAATGTGTCTATTATGAGAAATCCCCCTCATGGTTTATATATACGTGTGTCTTCAACAAAGCACTTGGCTTTGTGATGTGAACCTTGTTTTTTTATAATGATGTGATGTGAACCTTGTTGTTTGGGGCTTTGGGTTAGAGTCTTCAACACCAAATCTTCTATACCGTCTCAGGTGATCGGTAAAATCAAGGAGGGTAGAGTCTGGCTTCTTTCATGAGCAAAGCACTTGGTGACTTGGCTCAGTTGCTTCCGGAGTTTCTCTATGTATGGCTTTGTGATGTGATACCTTGTTGTTTGGCCTTTTGGCCTTGGCCTGTTGTTTCCTCTCTCCTTAATCAATTAAATGGCAGAGTTATTACCCGTAAAATGCGATTATTTTAGGTTGTTTCAGATTTGTTATATCTTGATCGTGTAATGTATTTTCCGTACACATATATTTTGTGAACCCACACACTCACTCAACGTCCGATGAGCCCTAGAGTTATGGAGCTTCAAGATCGATGATGTCACCACAGACGTATCACTATCAAAGGAAACATATTTTTCCACTAGAAAAATATGTTATGCATTAACCGTCCAACGAATGGTTGGTTCTCATTGTGACATGCGTTTATAGTAAGTTTGAAACGCAAATCAAATTAAAGTCAAAATGCAGTGCAAAAAAGTTGAACCACCTGTGCAAAGTAGTACTAATAGTCAATTCATTTTGAACACACAAAAATGGTCTTATTTTTCGCTTAAACTTCACGTAACCATGCTTCATACCAAAATGTACATATATAAGCTTTTTGGGGATTATTCAACCTTTTGTAAGCATGAATTTTGACTTTTCTTAATAGCTCGGTGAAAAAAGTCGGTACTAAGGACGGTAAATTGTTTTGGAATCAGTTTTGTGGTTGTTGATATATTATGTGACGAGTTTATTTTATAGCCTACGGTAGAAAATAGCCACGAAAGCATGTCAAAAGGGTCAAACAAGCACTAAAATAGAAAAAAAATGCAAGTTGGATAAGCTGGATTATCATAATCAAAAGTAATATCAAACGCAACTAAAATGACAAACCAAATAGAGTGAATCCTGACCACAAACGCAAAAAGATCCGGCTCATTTGTTGCGTGCATTCATATGAAAAGTTGATAAAAAATTGGAAATAAGATGTTTTTCTTTAGCGGTACTATTCATACATTAGGTCAAAGAAAAGGAGCAGAACTACCCAAAAAACAACATAGAAATATTCCTTTACTCTTATTTTCAAAGGGAAAATGCCAAAAGGAAGTCCACGATAATTCCACTTGGAGAAGACACATACAGTGAGAGGTAGATGGGATTATTTTAATGGAAACGTCTAAAGGCATTTCAGATATGCATTTTAAAGGAAACAATTATAACATCTTGGTTGATTAACAATGATAATAAAACATCTCAGATCTCACAACATTGTTGTAGCATGGCAAAAGGAGAAGAAATCAATCTAGCATATCTTCCTTGATATGGCGCTCCATATATTTGATGTTGCATATAGCATGGTCGATGTATTTGTAGTTTCTGAATTGACTATACCATTGGCTGTCACATATGCAAATAGTCTACACGCTAAGGAGCCCGAGAAGATCACAACAAAATCAAATTCAATATGTTTGTTTGAGCCGGTCACAGAGAAATACAAGTAAATAAATAATCCTGCTGGAGATAAAATCGGATGCTATTATTTTGGACTACCACGTCCGCCGAGAAAGTCGAATTGCTGGCTAGGAAGATCTTGCCGATGGAGTATTTGTCCATGCATGCATGTGGCTGGGGTCCACCTCTTCCATACACGTCAAGGAGGTGCACAAATCAAGAGAGTCCTAGTCGTATTTGCTTTTGTTTGCTTAGCTTAGATTAAGTCAGTTATTTCTATTTCCTTTTTGAGAAAAGATACGTACGGTGTGGCCAGCTTGTTGGTCAAGCCAAGTTAGGAGGAGTCGGCTATATATAAAGCCAGGTTGCGTCTATGTAAAATTAGGTTGAATTTTATGAGTTAAAAACACGTGTGTGTTTTGGCCTCTGTGCCGTGGGTGGAAATCCCTGTGTGTATCCGTCGAGACCGATCAAGGTTGTTTCATCGCGTTGGATTGGATGTGTTGTGCTTCTAATTGCTGCGTGGTTCGTCTAGAACCGTCCAAATAATTCCTCTCGCCGAGAAGGGTTTGCTTGTTTTTCACGTGAGTTTGCATCGCTCAGATCGTACACGTTACTTATCGCTGTTGCTACTGATCGTCGTGAAAGATTCGGCCTAAAACCTTTTGGATCACGATTGATCCTTATCATCTTGGTATCAGATTCGTCATGTTTCTCACGGCGATTTTACTGCTGAGATTTATCTGCTGAAGTTTCATCTGTTGAGTAGTTTGCTGCCGGAGGCAATCTGCCAACATACCGGTGTTGATCTGTTATTTTCGATCTGTTCCCTTGGAGGCGTTGGATTGTTCTGCTACGTGACGATCCGCTGGCGTGATATCTGTTTCTGCTGGATCGATCTGCTGTTTTGGACTGTCCATGTTCTGGATAAAGAAGGACTAGAGTCCCTGCCGCCGCTGCGATTTCTGATATTGGCGGCGCACGGTCGTTTCTGTTTTGCTCTGGCCTGAAGTCGTCGATCTGTTGCTACACCGAACAGGCCTGCAATTCTAGGAAGTACGAGCCATCAAAGGAGAGTTAAGAAAAAAAAGAACCGAGGATCAGTTTTGTTTGGTACGTGCATATTGGATTGGACTACACGAGGAATCAAGTTAGTACTACTTCTTCAGGTTCGATTGTTTATTCAGACTGGTCCGTTGATCCTGCTGCTGCACGGCTTACCACGGTACCTGACCACCAAGTTTTCTTCATATGGAGAAGATAATCGGCACTCATTTTCAAGGAAGAGCTATTGGAGGTTTCCAGTGATTTCTTGCTGGAGGAGCAAGGCTACGGGGCGAGCTTTTTCACACCTACTGCAAGGTGGGAGAGAGAGCTTGCGCCATGACGATCGATCATGACAGTTCGATCAATGCAGTTGGCATCGACATGGTGAAGCTAGAGTTGTCGACGATACCACATCCGCGACCCTACTCGTTGAGTACGTGCCAGACAGGCTCGACGTCTCGCACCAAACTACGGTACAGTTTTCGGTCTACAAATTTTCTTGTGAAATTTTGTGTGATGTGATACCGGTGCCGATGGTTTCGTGTCACTTGCTACTGGGAGAGCCATGGTACAAGGAGCATGGAGCTGCCTACAACTGTCTCGCTGACACATACACAATCAAGCAAGATAAGTCGTATGTTCTTAAGCCCATGGACAAGAAGCTTTTCAGATCATGGAGGAAGGAGAGTCTCCTGAAGATGAAGGAACAAGAAGAATCACAACAAAAGGAGGCTGAAGCAACGCTTAGAGGGCATGAAGAGGTAAAGGAGAGGGAACTTGTGGCTGCACTCTTTCCAGCGCCTATTCAATCACTTGAAGATGATGCCGATTCTGCTGCTGCCATTTCTCATGTGGGCGTCCAATCTCACTATATCATTGACAGTTTTACGACTGACTTGAAACCGAGGACGGTTTCGCCTGAAGGGGAGGAGGATGATATGGCGCTCCATATATTTGATGTTGCATATAGCATGGTCGATGTATTTGTAGTTTCTGAATTGACTATACCATTGGCTGTCACATATGCAAATAGTCTGCACGCTAAGGAGCCCGAGAAGATCACAACAAAATCAAATTCAATATGTTTGTTTGAGCCGGTCACAGAGAAATACAAGGAAATAAATAATCCTGCTGGAGATAAAATCGGATGCTATTATTTTGGACTACCACGTCCGCCCGAGAAAGTCGAATTGCTGGCTAGGAAGATCTTGCCGATGGAGTATTTGTCCATGCATGCATGTGGCTGGGGTCCACCTCTTCCATACACGTCAAGGAGGTGCACAAATCAAGAGAGTCCTAGTCGTATTTGCTTTTGTTTGCTTAGCTTAGATTAAGTCAGTTATTTCTATTTCCTTTTTGAGAAAAGATACGTACGGTGTGGCCAGCTTGTTGGTCAAGCCAAGTTAGGAGGAGTCGGCTATATATAAAGCCAGGTTGCGTCTATGTAAAATTAGGTTGAATTTTATGAGTTAAAAACACGTGTGTGTTTTGGCCTCTGTGCCGTGGGTGGAAATCCCTGTGTGTATCCGTCGAGACCGATCAAGGTTGTTTCATCGCGTTGGATTGGATGTGTTGTGCTTCTAATTGCTGCGTGGTTCGTCTAGAACCGTCCAAATAATTCCTCTCGCCGAGAAGGGTTTGCTTGTTTTTCACGTGAGTTTGCATCGCTCAGATCGTAAGCCACGTTACTTATCGCTGTTGCTACTGATCGTCGTGAAAGATTCGGCCTAAAACCTTTTGGATCACGATTGATCCTTATCATCTTGGTATCAGATTCGTCATGTTTCTCACGGCGATTTTACTGCTGAGATTTATCTGCTGAAGTTTCATCTGTTGAGTAGTTTGCTGCCGGAGGCAATCTGCCAACATACCGGTGTTGATCTGTTATTTTTGATCTGTTCCCTTGGAGGCGTTGGATTGTTCTGCTACGTGACGATCCGCTGGCGTGATATCTGTTTCTGCTGGATCGATCTGCTGTTTTGGACTGTCCATGTTCTGGATAAAGAAGGACTAGAGTCCCTGCCGCCGCTGCGATTTCTGATATTGGCGGCGCACGGTCGTTTCTGTTTTGCTCTGGCCTGAAGTCGTCGATCTGTTGCTACACCGAACAGGCCTGCAATTCTAGGAAGTACGAGCCATCAAAGGAGAGTTAAGAAAAAAAAGAACCGAGGATCAGTTTTGTTTGGTACGTGCATATTGGATTGGACTACACGAGGAATCAAGTTAGTACTACTTCTTCAGGTTCGATTGTTTATTCAGACTGGTCCGTTGATCCTGCTGCTGCACGGCTTACCACGGTACCTGACCACCAAGTTTTCTTCATATGGAGAAGATAATCGGCACTCATTTTCAAGGAAGAGCTATTGGAGGTTTCCAGTGATTTCTTGCTGGAGGAGCAAGGCTACGGGGCCGAGCTTTTTCACACCTACTGCAAGGTGGGAGAGAGAGCTTGCGCCATGACGATCGATCATGACAGTTCGATCAATGCAGTTGGCATCGACATGGTGAAGCTAGAGTTGTCGACGATACCACATCCGCGACCCTACTCGTTGAGTACGTGCCAGACAGGCTCGACGTCTCGCACCAAACTACGGTACAGTTTTCGGTCTACAAATTTTCTTGTGAAATTTTGTGTGATGTGATACCGGTGCCGATGGTTTCGTGTCACTTGCTACTGGGAGAGCCATGGTACAAGGAGCATGGAGCTGCCTACAACTGTCTCGCTGACACATACACAATCAAGCAAGATAAGTCGTATGTTCTTAAGCCCATGGACAAGAAGCTTTTCAGATCATGGAGGAAGGAGAGTCTCCTGAAGATGAAGGAACAAGAAGAATCACAACAAAAGGAGGCTGAAGCAACGCTTAGAGGGCATGAAGAGGTAAAGGAGAGGGAACTTGTGGCTGCACTCTTTCCAGCGCCTATTCAATCACCTGAAGATGATGCCGATTCTGCTGCTGCCATTTCTCATGTGGGCGTCCAATCTCACTATATCATTGACAGTTTTACGACTGACTTGAAACCGAGGACGGTTTCGCCTGAAGGGGAGGAGGATGATATGGCGCTCCATATATTTGATGTTGCATATAGCATGGTCGATGTATTTGTAGTTTCTGAATTGACTATACCATTGGCTGTCACATATGCAAATAGTCTGCACGCTAAGGAGCCCGAGAAGATCACAACAAAATCAAATTCAATATGTTTGTTTGAGCCGGTCACAAAGAAATACAAGGAAATAAATAATCCTGCTGGAGATAAAATCGGATGCTATTATTTTGGACTACCACGTCCGCCCGAGAAAGTCGAATTGCTGGCTAGGAAGATCTTGCCGATGGAGTATTTGTCCATGCATGCATGTGGCTGGGGTCCACCTCTTCCATACACGTCAAGGAGGTGCACAAATCAAGAGAGTCCTAGTCGTATTTGCTTTTGTTTGCTTAGCTTAGATTAAGTCAGTTATTTCTATTTCCTTTTTGAGAAAAGATACGTACGGTGTGGCCAGCTTGTTGGTCAAGCCAAGTTAGGAGGAGTCGGCTATATATAAAGCCAGGTTGCGTCTATGTAAAATTAGGTTGAATTTTATGAGTTAAAAACACGTGTGTGTTTTGGCCTCTGTGCCGTGGGTGGAAATCCCTGTGTGTATCCGTCGAGACCGATCAAGGTTGTTTCATCGCGTTGGATTGGAGGTGTTGTGCTTCTAATTGCTGCGTGGTTCGTCGAGAACCGTCCAAATAATTCCTCTCGCCGAGAAGGGTTTGCTTGTTTTTCACGTGAGTTTGCATCGCTCAGATCGTAAGCCACGTTACTTATCGCTGTTGCTACTGATCGTCGTGAAAGATTCGGCCTAAAACCTTTTGGATCACGATTGATCCTTATCATCTTGGTATCAGATTCGTCATGTTTCTCACGGCGATTTTACTGCTGAGATTTATCTGCTGAAGTTTCATCTGTTGAGTAGTTTGCTGCCGGAGGCAATCTGCCAACATACCGGTGTTGATCTGGTATTTTCGATCTGTTCCCTTGGAGGCGTTGGATTGTTCTGCTACGTGACGATCCGCTGGCGTGATATCTGTTTCTGCTGGATCGATCTGCTGTTTTGGACTGTCCATGTTCTGGATAAAGAAGGACTAGAGTCCCTGCCGCCGCTGCGATTTCTGATATTGGCGGCGCACGGTCGTTTCTGTTTTGCTCTGGCCTGAAGTCGTCGATCTGCTGCTACACCGAACAGGCCTGCAATTCTAGGAAGTACGAGCCATCAAAGGAGAGTTAAGAAAAAAAAGAACCGAGGATCAGTTTTGTTTGGTACGTGCATATTGGATTGGACTACACGAGGAATCAAGTTAGTACTACTTCTTCAGGTTCGATTGTTTATTCAGACTGGTCCGTTGATCCTGCTGCTGCACGGCTTACCACGGTACCTGACCACCAAGTTTTCTTCATATGGAGAAGATAATCGGCACTCATTTTCAAGGAAGAGCTATTGGAGGTTTCCAGTGATTTCTTGCTGGAGGAGCAAGGCTACGGGGCCGAGCTTTTTCACACCTACTGCAAGGTGGGAGAGAGAGCTTGCGCCATGACGATCGATCATGACAGTTCGATCAATGCAGTTGGCATCGACATGGTGAAGCTAGAGTTGTCGACGATACCACATCCGCGACCCTACTCGTTGAGTACGTGCCAGACAGGCTCGACGTCTCGCACCAAACTACGGTACAGTTTTTGGTCTACAAATTTTCTTGTGAAATTTTGTGTGATGTGATACCGGTGCCGATGGTTTCGTGTCACTTGCTACTGGGAGAGCCATGGTACAAGGAGCATGGAGCTGCCTACAACTGTCTCGCTGACACATACACAATCAAGCAAGATAAGTCGTATGTTCTTAAGCCCATGGACAAGAAGCTTTTCAGATCATGGAGGAAGGAGAGTCTCCTGAAGATGAAGGAACAAGAAGAATCACAGCAAAAGGAGGCTGAAGCAACGCTTAGAGGGCATGAAGAGGTAAAGGAGAGGGAACTTGTGGCTGCACTCTTTCCAGCGCCTATTCAATCACCTGAAGATGATGCCGATTCTGCTGCTGCCATTTCTCATGTGGGCGTCCAATCTCACTATATCATTGACAGTTTTACGACTGACTTGAAACCGAGGACGGTTTCGCCTGAAGGGGAGGAGGATGATATGGCGCTCCATATATTTGATGTTGCATATAGCATGGTCGATGTATTTGTAGTTTCTGAATTGACTATACCATTGGCTGTCACATATGCAAATAGTCTGCACGCTAAGGAGCCCGAGAAGATCACAACAAAATCAAATTCAATATGTTTGTTTGAGCCGGTCACAGAGAAATACAAGGAAATAAATAATCCTGCTGGAGATAAAATCGGATGCTATTATTTTGGACTACCACGTCCGCCCGAGAAAGTCGAATTGCTGGCTAGGAAGATCTTGCCGATGGAGTATTTGTCCATGCATGCATGTGGCTGGGGTCCACCTCTTCCATACACGTCAAGGAGGTGCACAAATCAAGAGAGTCCTAGTCGTATTTGCTTTTGTTTGCTTAGCTTAGATTAAGTCAGTTATTTCTATTTCCTTTTTGAGAAAAGATACGTACGGTGTGGCCAGCTTGTTGGTCAAGCCAAGTTAGGAGGAGTCGGCTATATATAAAGCCAGGTTGCGTCTATGTAAAATTAGGTTGAATTTTATGAGTTAAAAACACGTTGTGTTTTGGCCTCTGTGCCGTGGGTGGAAATCCCTGTGTGTATCCGTCGAGACCGATCAAAGTTGTTTCATCGCGTTGGATTGGAGGTGTTGTGCTTCTAATTGTTGTGTGGTTCGTCTAAAACCGTCCAAATAATTCCTCTCGCCGAGAAGGGTTTGCTTGTTTTTCACGTGAGTTTGCATCGCTCAGATCGTAAGCCACGTTACTTATCGCTGTTGCTACTGATCGTCGTGAAAGATTCGGCCTAAAACCTTTTGGATCACGATTGATCCTTATCATCTTGGTATCAGATTCGTCATGTTTCTCACGGCGATTTTACTGCTGAGATTTATCTGCTGAAGTTTCATCTGTTGAGTAGTTTGCTGCCGGAGGCAATCTGCCAACATACCGGTGCTGATCTGTTATTTTCGATCTGTTCCCTTGGAGGCGTTGGATTGTTCTGCTACGTGACGATCCGCTGGCGTGATATCTGTTTCTGCTGGATCGATCTGCTGTTTTGGACTGTCCATGTTCTGGATAAAGAAGGACTAGAGTCCCTGCCGCCGCTGCGATTTCTGATATTGGCGGCGCACGGTCGTTTCTGTTTTGCTCTGGCCTGAAGTCGTCGATCTGTTGCTACACCGAACAGGCCTGCAATTCTAGGAAGTACGAGCCATCAAAGGAGAGTTAAGAAAAAAAGAACCGAGGATCAGTTTTGTTTGGTACGTGCATATTGGATTGGACTACACGAGGAATCAAGTTAGTACTACTTCTTCAGGTTCGATTGTTTATTCAGACTGGTCCGTTGATCCTGCTGCTGCACGGCTTACCACGGTACCTGACCACCAAGTTTTCTTCATATGGAGAAGATAATCGGCACTCATTTTCAAGGAAGAGCTATTGGAGGTTTCCAGTGATTTCTTGCTGGAGGAGCAAGGCTACGGGGCCGAGCTTTTTCACACCTACTGCAAGGTGGGAGAGAGAGCTTGCGCCATGACGATCGGTCATGACAGTTCGATCAATGCAGTTGGCATCGACATGGTGAAGCTAGAGTTGTCGACGATTCCACATCCGCGACCCTACTCGTTGAGTACGTGCCAGACAGGCTCGACGTCTCGCACCAAACTACGGTACAGTTTTCGGTCTACAAATTTTCTTGTGAAATTTTGTGTGATGTGATACCGGTGGCGATGGTTTCGTGTCACTTGCTACTGGGAGAGCCATGGTACAAGGAGCATGGAGCTGCCTACAACTGTCTCGCTGACACATACACAATCAAGCAAGATAAGTCGTATGTTCTTAAGCCCATGGACTAGAAGCTTTTCAGATCATGGAGGAAGGAGAGTCTCCTGAAGATGAAGGAACAAGAAGAATCACAGCAAAAGGAGGCTGAAGCAACGCTTAGAGGGCATGAAGAGGTAAAGGAGAGGGAACTTGTGGCTGCACTCTTTCCAGCGCCTATTCAATCACCTGAAGATGATGCCGATTCTGCTGCTGCCATTTCTCATGTGGGCGTCCAATCTCACTATATCATTGACAGTTTTACGACTGACTTGAAACCGAGGACGGTTTCGCCTGAAGGGGAGGAGGATGATATGGCGCTCCATATATTTGATGTTGCATATAGCATGGTCGATGTATTTGTAGTTTCTGAATTGACTATACCATTGGCTGTCACATATGCAAATAGTCTGCACGCTAAGGAGCCCGAGAAGATCACAACAAAATCAAATTCAATATGTTTGTTTGAGCCGGTCACAAAGAAATACAAGGAAATAAATAATCCTGCTGGAGATAAAATCGGATGCTATTATTTTGGACTACCACGTCCGCCCGAGAAAGTCGAATTGCTGGCTAGGAAGATCTTGCCGATGGAGTATTTGTCCATGCATGCATGTGGCTGGGGTCCACCTCTTCCATACACGTCAAGGAGGTGCACAAATCAAGAGAGTCCTAGTCGTATTTGCTTTTGTTTGCTTAGCTTAGATTAAGTCAGTTATTTCTATTTCCTTTTCGAGAAAAGATACGTACGGTGTGGCCAGCTTGTTGGTCAAGCCAAGTTAGGAGGAGTCGCTATATATAAAGCCAGGTTGCGTCTATGTAAAATTAGGTTGAATTTTATGAGTTAAAAACACATGTGTGTTTTGGCCTCCGTGCCGTGGGGTGGAAATCTCTGTGTGTATCCGTCGAGACCGATCAAGGTTGTTTCATCGCGTTGGATTGGAGGTGTTGTGCTTCTAGTTACTGTGTGGTTCGTCTAGAACCGTCCAAGTAATTCCTCTCGCCGAGAAGGGTTTGCTTGTTGTTCACGTGAGTTTGCATCGCTCAGATCACTAGTGGAAACATCATCAACAATCCCGGGTCCAGAGGGCCTTTGGTCCCGGTTTTACAACCGGGATTAAAGGGTCGGGACTAGAGAGGGGGGTGGCTTTTATCCCGGGTGTCCACGACCCGGGATATATGGGCCTCCACGTGGGCGCGGCTGGGAGCGCAGGGCGGGGGAGCTTTGGTCCCGGTTCGGGACCAAAGGGTTTCTGCTTTTTTTTCTGCTAATTTATTTTTTAGGGGTTTCGATTTTTTGTTTTCCAATTAATTTATTTTTTAATTTTACTCTAATATTTCTAATTTTGTTTTTTTTAATTTCCCAAATAGCCACACACATAATCTCTAATTACATATTAGACACTTAATCTCAGGTCAAAGTACTTACCCCGGTCAAACTTCCCGTTCGGTCAACCATCATTAAATTGCTCCAGCCCAATCACGCTTAACTTTAGAGTTCCTTCCAAATTACCTGTCAAATGAGATGTTAGAACTTACTGATATTAGTATCCTATCAACCATATTAACCCCTGGGTCATGGTGTCACACTTTTTATTGTTTAAATTTTGAAATTTTATTTGAATAAATAACAATGATTATGTAATAATAATATTTGAATAAATAAGAATAAAATTTATTTTACTTTATTTTCTCCTTTTTACATTTAATATGGAATAATTCATATCTTTAAATCCGTAAATCAAAATTTAACAAATAAAATATCTAAATCGATTAGAAAAATGAGAGGAATCCGAATATGATATCCATATCATCTTTTTCATCATGTATATGACTTTTTTGCAACATATTTTTGGTACTTGCTTAATAAAAAAGTCATTTTATACATGTTTATAGATGATTGACTTTTGTGTGAAGAAGTTTTTTGAAAACTTTGTCAAAACTCATGTTTATCATTTTTCCTATCAACTAGTACACATAAAAGGACTCCATGCCAAAGGATTTCATTTTTTGAGTATTGTTTCACTTTCTTTTATTTTGTTGAAAAACGGTCAAAATGCCCGTCGTGCCTATTCATCCAAAGAGGTTGCATTTCTCAAAACTATCGATGGTTCTGTGATATAACCACTACTGGTGTATCTTAAAATGATTTTTGTAAAATTTTCAGAGCAAACTATCACACACTTGTAGTTCAAAATTAAATTACTTTCGAAAATAGGCATAAAGTCATTTAAATAGGCGAAATGAGGTAGAAACCGAGAAAATTCGTAATATTGCTGGATTATCGATAAAATATGGCCTACTTTGTGTGATAATTGGATGGGTGTCATTTTGCATCATATTTGTTGTACTTGCTTCACAAAAAATGCCATTTTTGACAATTAAAAAATGAAAAATGATATTTATAAATATAATTTGAAAAAACTCATTTCTGCAACATTGTTTGTCACAACAAGACACACCTAAGTCTCAAATATGGTCACATTATCACAAACTATGGCACGAGGATGATCATATCTAGGTCATTTGACTCGAAACTTATACATGTCTATAGGCGATTGACCTTTTTGTGAAGAAGTTTTTTGAAAACTTTGTCAAAACTCAGTTTTATCATTATTCCTAGCAACTAGTACACATAAAAGGACTCCATGCCAAAAGATTTCATTTTTTGAGTATTTTTTCACTTTCTTTTATTTTGTTGAAAAAACGGTCAAAATGCCCGTCGTGCCTATTCATCCAAAGAGGTTGCATTTCTCAAAACTATCGATGTTTCTGTGATATAACCACTACTGGTGTATCTTAAAATGATTTTTGTAAAATTTTCAGAGCAAACTATCACACACTTGTAGTTCAAAATTAAATTACTTTCGGAAAATAGTCATAAAGTCATTTAAATAGGCGAAATGAGGTAGAAACCGAGAAAATTCCTAATATTGCTGGATTATCGATAACATATGGCCTACTTTGTGTGATAATTGGATGGGTTTCATTTTGCATCATATTTGTTGTACTTGCTTCACAAAAAATGCCATTTTTGACAATTAAAAAATGAAAAATGATATTTATAAACATAATTTGAAAAAACTCATTTCTGCAACATTGTTTGTCACAACAAGACACACCTAAGTCTCAAATATGGTCACATTATCACAAACTATGGCACGAGGATGATCATATCTAGGTCATTTGACTCGAAACTTATACATGTCTATAGGCGATTGACCTTTTTGTGAAGAAGTTTTTTGAAAACTTTGTCAAAACTCAGGTTTATCATTATTCCTAGCAACTAGTACACATAAAAGGACTCCATGCCAAAAGATTTCATTTTTTGAGTATTTTTTCACTTTCTTTTATTTTGTTGAAAAAACGGTCAAAATGCCCGTCGTGCCTATTCATCCAAAGAGGTTGCATTTCTCAAAACTATCGATGTTTCTGTGATATAACCACTACTGGTGTATCTTAAAATGATTTTTGTAAAATTTTCAGAGCAAACTATCACACACTTGTAATTCAAAATTGAATTACTTTCGGAAAATAGGCATAAAGTCATTTAAATAGGCGAAATGAGGTAGAAACCGAGAAAATTCCTAATATTGCTGGATTATCGATAAAATATGGCCTACTTTGTGTGATAATTGGATGGGTGTCATTTTGCATCATATTTGTTGTACTTGCTTCACAAAAAATGCCATTTTTTACAATTAAAAAATGAAAAATGATATTTATAAACATAATTTGAAAAAACTCATTTCTGCAACATTGTTTGTCACAACAAGACACACCTAAGTCTCAAATATGGTCACATTATCACAAACTATGGCACGAGGATGATCATATCTAGGTCATTTGACTCGAAACTTATACATGTCTATAGGCGATTGACCTTTTTGTGAAGAAGTTTTTTGAAAACTTTGTCAAAACTCAGGTTTATCATTATTCCTAGCAACTAGTACACATAAAAGGACTCCATGCCAAAATATTTCATTTTTTGAGTATTTTTTCACTTTCTTTTATTTTGTTGAAAAAACGGTCAAAATGCCCGTCGTGCCTATTCATCCAAAGAGGTTGCATTTCTCAAAACTATCGATGTTTCTGTGATATAACCACTACTGGTGTATCTTAAAATGATTTTTGTAAAAATTTCAGAGCAAACTATCACACACTTGTAGTTCAAAATTGAATTACTTTCGGAAAATAGGCATAAAGTCATTTAAATAGGCGAAATGAGGTAGAAACCGAGAAAATTCCTAATATTGCCGGATTATCGATAAAATATGGCCTACTTTGTGTGATAATTGGATGGGTGTCATTTTGCATCATATTTGTTGTACTTGCTTCACAAAAAATGCCATTTTTGACAATTAAAAATGAAAAATGATATTTATAAACATAATTTGAAAAAACTCATTTCTGCAACATTGTTTGTCACAACAAGACACACCTAAGTCTCAAATATGGTCACATTATCACAAACTATGGCACGAGGATGGTCATATCTACGTCATTTGACTCGAAACTTATACATGTCTATAGGCGATTTACCTTTTTGTGAAGAAGTTTTTTGAAAACTTTGTCAAAACTCATGTTTATCATTATTCATAGCAACTAGTACACATAAAAGGACTCCATGCCAAAAGATTTCATTTTTTGAGTATTTTTTCACTTTCTTTTATTTTGTTGAAAAAACGGTCAAATGCCCGTCGTGCCTATTCATCCAAAGAAGTTGCATTTCTCAAAACTATCGATGTTTCTGTGATATAACTACTACTGGTGTATCTTAAAATGATTTTTGTAAAATTTTCAGAGCAAACTATCACACACTTGTAGTTCAAAATTGAATTACTTTCGGAAAATAGGCATAAAGTCATTTAAATAGGCGAAATGAGGTAGAAACCGAGAAAATTCCTAATATTGCTGGATTATCGATAAATATGGCCTACTTTGTGTGATAATTGGATGGGTGTCATTTTGCATCATATTTGTTGTACTTGCTTCACAAAAAATGCCATTTTTGACAATTAAAAAATGAAAAATGATATTTATAAACATAATTTGAAAAAACTCATTTCTGCAACATTGTTTGTCACAACAAGACACACCTAAGTCTCTAATATGGTCACATTATCACAAACTATGGCACGAGGATGATCATATCTAGGTCATTTGACTCGAAACTTATACATGTCTATAGGCGATTGACCTTTTTGTGAATTTTTTTTTGAAAACTTTGTCAAAACTCAGGTTTATCATTATTCCTAGCAACTAGTACACATAAAAGGATTCCATGCCAAAAGATTTCATTTTTTGAGTATTTTTTCACTTTCTTTTATTTTGTTGAAAAAACGGTCAAAATGCCCGTCGTGCCTATTCATCCAAAGAGGTTGCATTTCTCAAAACTATCGATGTTTCTGTGATATAACCACTACTGGTGTATCTTAAAATGATTTTTGTAAAATTTTCAGAGCAAACTATCACACACTTGTAGTTCAAAATTAAATTACTTTCGGAAAATAGGCATAAAGTCATTTAAATAGGCGAAATGAGGTAGAAACCGAGAAAATTCCTAATATTGCTGGATTATCGATAAAATATGGCCTACTTTGTGTGATAATTGGATGGGTGTCATTTTGCATCATATTTGTTGTACTTGCTTCACAAAAAATGCCATTTTTGACAATTAAAAAATAAAAAATGATATTTATAAACATAATTTGCAAAAACTCATTTCTGCAACATTGTTTGTCACAACAAGACACACCTAAGTCTCAAATATGGGCACATTATCACAAACTATGGCACGAGGATGATCATATCTAGGTCATTTGACTCGAAACTTATACATGTCTATAGGCGATTGACCTTTTTGTGAATAAGTTTTTTGAAAACTTTGTCAAAACTCATGTTTATCATTTTTCCTAGCAACTAGTACACATAAAAGGACTCCATGCCAAAAGATTTCATTTTTGAGTATTTTTTCACTTTCTCTTTATTTTGTTGAAAAAACAGTCAAAATGCCCGTCGTGCCTATTCATCCAAAGAGGTTGCATTTCTCAAAACTATCGATATTTCTGTGATATAACCACTACTGGTGTATCTTAAAATGATTTTTGTAAAATTTTCAGAGCAAACTATCTCACACTTGTAGTTCAAAATTAAATTACTTTCGGAAAATAGGCATAAAGTCATTTAAATAGGCGAAATGAGGTAGAAACCGAGAAAATTCCTAATATGAGGACCCTTTGATCCCGGTTCGTGTCACGAACCGGGACCAAAGGTCCCCTGCAGCGCTGAAAAGCATGTGCGCGCATGTGAGGACCCTTTGATCCCGGTTCGTGTCACGAACCGGGACCAAAGGTCCCCTCGACCCGGGAGCAATGCCCACGGGCGCCCCGCCCTACCGACCCGGGATCAATGGTGCATCTATCCCGTGTTGTAATTTGGCCGGGATAGATGCTCCAAACGGATGGCGCTTTTTCTACTAGTGGATCGTAAGCCACATTACTTATCGCTGTTGCTACTGATCGTCGTGAAAGATTGGGCCTAAAACCCTTTGGATCACGATTGATCCTTATCATTCCTTGTTCTTCTCTGATGCACCATTTTTGATAGAAAAATACTTTGTAATAAAAGATAGGCAGTTTAACTCCAAATTGTTGTGTTTTGTGTCAAATATTGTGTACGTGTTGGGTTACGTTTGGACTTAGAGTTGTATTAGGTGTGGATAGGATACGAGTAGTATCAGAGTCGAACTCTTGTAGTCTGGGCCTCCCATATAATGAGGGGAGCACCACACGTGTAACCTATGACGACTTGATAGCAACAGGAACGCAGGGGAAGCCGGCGGCTTGTGCCGGCGCGGCGGCCAGGGTTGCGGTATCAATGGGGAGGTGCGTCCGTAGTCATGCCTCGCAGATGTAGGCGAGTTCGCCAAACTGCGTTAACAAATCTCGGTGTCGTCATCATGCTGCGATTGCTTGGTTCTTGGTAGATCAATTTACGCCTACGACGATATCAATTGGTATCAGAACGAGGTTGAAGGCGTCGGAAGTTTGATTTAGAGGAGACTGCCAAGTCGATCGGCTGATTTCGTTCGTCGTCAAGGAGAGGCGATCGAGGACATTAGCAGGGATCGGAGTCGGCAGAACAGAAGCGGTCGGGAAACAGCAATGCGTGCGGCAGACGCGTATATGCGGCGGCAGTGGCAGCGGCAGATCGATCGATCTGTGGAGCCGCTGTAGGGCAAGCGGCGCGGATTACGTGCATCAATTAGTCCGTGGCCAATTCGATTTCGGTGTCTCGAAGTCGAGGAGATCGATTGCCAGACAGGTGCCTGAGGACAAGGACAGAGTAGACGCTGCGAGACAGAGCCCCTCGGGCCGGGGCTAGGCTCAGGCACATGCACAGGTGGTGCGTCGTCGTACGTGCGTACGCGAGGTGCCCTGAGCGCAAGCAGGTCGAGTCGCTGGGCGTCAGCATGGTCCACGTCTTGGAGAGATCGGTAAAGCTCGGAAGGGAGAGCCGCATGAGGTCCAGTGCGTTGGAGGTTAAGCAGGGCCTGGCCCAAGCGAGCTGAGAGGCAGGGCATGCCAAGGCGCACTGGACGAGAAGGCTGCCATGATGGTGCATGGGGTGCAAATACGCATGAGATTTGTTTGGTTGAAAAAAAAAAGATCTGCACCATGGTTGTACGAGTGCATTGGATAGCAACGAGAGAAAAAAAAAAAGGGCATGGAAGTTGTGGAACTACTTGGTGTACCACGGAAAACTACCAGGAAAGCAATTTTCTTTTAGATGTATGCTAATTGCACGAGAGGTTCTACCAGATGGTTTGCAGGTTGATGATGTGCGCATAAGGTTTGGAGGAGCCTGGAGCGCGTCGTGGAGGATCATGTACCAGAAGGCGTCGAGCAAGGCATATTGGTGCTGGGCTGATAGGGCGCGAGGTGGAGCATGATTGCAGTCGGATACGTTCGGCATGGTGATGCATGTAAAATGCATACATGAACTTTGCATTATTTTTACTTATATTCCAGTCATATTTGCATCATATAAGGTTATATCACTGTTTTATAATGATTTTGGGAATATTTGATATGTTTCCTATTTTTTATGGAATTAACCCTGCGCAGGCAGAAAACCCTATTTCTATATTTTAATGTTTCAGGGACCCAAACGACGTCCAAATGATCTGGAAATTTACGAGCATCATTTTTTGGAAGGAACAAAGCGTGGGAGCGAAGAAGCAAACAAGAGGAGGCCCGAGGGCCAAAATAGGTGGGCCCACGCGGCCCCTGTACCTGGCCGCGTGGGGCCCCTCCTTTTAGGCCTCGGAGCTCCGCTGCCATCGATCTTTCCTCCACCGACTCCGTTTTGACCTAAAAACGTCTATAAAAATTGTCCACCGACGTTCTCTGGAAGGAGCGCCGCAGAAACACAGAAATACCGAAACAGAGACCTGGAGCTGCAGATTGGAGGGGGAAAACTCCGGCGGGGCGCTGCGGGCGTGGTCTCCATCTTCTCCAACGACTTCTCCACCGTCTCCATGATGAAGAGGGAGTAGTCCACCTCTGGACTATGGGTTTGTGGAAGTAACTTATGTATCTCTCTCTCTCGAGTTTCACTAATTAGTACCGTATGAGCTGCTGAACATGATTACGGTCATCTATGTAATACCTTTGTGGTGGATCTTTTTATGAGTTAATATATGTTTGAGATTGCAATGGTTTTGTTTCAGTTATGAAAGTAGATGCATATTATGTACCCCGTTCTTATTTACTTGTTATGATCAATCATGTTTATGAGAGCGTGTGAGGGGGAACGTGTGTATTAGTTGGAGTAACGGGGGTGGCTAGTGCAGTGAACGTGAGAGAAAGTTCTGCGATCCACTTGGGTGTTTTACCTTACTTTGTTGCCTCACTAGGGATAAAAAGAAATACCATACTACCGGAGATGTGGGTGTGACCATTGCCACTACTCCATGACTAGATCTTGCATGTTCTTATTTTAACTTCATGTCATGATACTTATTGCTATACTCTGAGTTATCTTAATTACCGAGGTGTTATGATTTAGTTCGCATCTTGGTGAAGTATAAGAGAGACTAATAACCAAAAGGTCTCTATGTTAGGACGTGATGCCCATATAATTATAACTTGTCATTAAATTGTTGTGTTGCAATCTCATATGTCAACTCTAGTGTTCCATTGTCTACCACTTATTAAAGAGAGAGTGCATTTGTGAAACCATGAACCCCGGTCCATTTTTAATCATAAGAAACACCTTTCGAACCACTTTTATCACTTTTCCATTTTCTGCCATTATTAAATCCGAAAATACAAAAACACTTTTACATCTTGCATTAATCATAAAAACCCAAAAATATCATTTATCATTGCTACCACCATCCTTGCATATTTATTTACCACCATTGCATATTTATTTCTTGTTTGCATTGCATATTATCTTGATATCATTTTCACACCTTGTGCTTGACAACCACTTGGTGAGGTTGAGGACCAAAACATTTATTTTGATTTGTAGGTAACCAAAAGAAGGATAGGAAGATAAATCTTCACTATTGATTCCCCGAGAGTTCGATATTAAACCTTCGAGTCACCCTCGTGGGGAAAACACATCTTCCACTTACTACACACTCTGCACTTGAGTCTCAACCTAACCCATTTACTTTTCACGCAGGTAACTACGCGAAGCGCTCAGCAAAGTGTTTTCTGGCGTCCGTCATAATAGCATCATGGGTATCAAGAGTGCTTTCTGGCGCCGTTGTGGGGTAACTACGAAGGGCCATCAAGACTGTTTTCTGGCGCCGTTGCCGGGGAATCATTGCTGAAAGGTTTATCCAAGGATATCTCACCAAGTCAACTTCATCACCAACTTGTGCTAACACCTAAGCTTGGGGAGGTTGCACCTACGTGAGCATCATCTTATCCATCTTTACCTTCAAAGCAATTTATCTTGTTTTGTCATTGTCTTGCATTTTTATTCGGTTTGCATATTTATTTTCAGTTTTGCATAAAAAATTAAAAAAACATAAAAACTTGCTAAAATGGGAGAAAGAACTAAGTTGTGTGATTACACAAACACTCCAAATGATCAATTTATTGCTAGGCCCATTGCCACACCTAAGATAAATGCTGAGAGTTATGAAGTAAGTCCTAGTTTGTTGAACTTGATAACTAGGGAACAATTTGGCGGTAGTGCTATGGAGGATGCCTCTATGCATCTTCATGATTTTGTTGAAATATGTGACATGCAGAAATTTAAAAATGTGGAAAGTGATATTCTAAAACTGAAGTTATTTCCTTTCTCACTTAGAGGAAAAGCTAAAGAGTGGCTGCATTCATTACCTATTGATAGCATTAAAACTTGGGATGATTTAAAAGAAGCTTTCATTAAGAAATACTATCCTCCTGTTAAAATTTTGCAAAATAGAAACAACATTCTTTCTTTTAGGCAAAATGAAAATGAACATGTTGCTATGGCTTGGGATAGGATTAAACTTATGCTTAGAACTTGTCCATCACATGGGGTCAACGAATGGACCATATTACACTCTTTTTACAATGGTCTAAATTACATGTCTAGAAATATTCTTGATTCTGCTGCTGGAGGTGCTTTTATGGGAAAAACTATAGTAGAAGCTAAGAACATATTGGAAAGTATTTTGCAAAACTATAGTCAATGGCATACTGATAGAGCACCTAATCCTTCTAAGAAAGTGAACTCCATAGAAGAAACAAATGATTTGTCATCTAAAATGGATACTATTCTTGCTTTCATTAATAAACAAAATATTGAAAATGTGCCTTTGCAAGAACTAGTTGGTAATAATCCTGAAAATATTGATGTCAACTTCATTAGGAACTATGGTAATAATGGGTATGGTAACAACAATTATAACTCTTATAATAAACCCCCATATGTGCCAAACAAATATACTACTAGTGGTAATGTTTCTAGTGATTTGGAAAACACCATTAGATCATTTATATCTACTCAAAAGGAGCTTAATAAGGAATTTATATCTAAGTTTGAAAAACAAGACTCTTTGTTTGAAAGGGTAGATCAGCTCACTAAGGAAGTTTCCTCATTAAAGAACACCATTATAGCTCAAAAACATGAGGAAACAATTAAATATTGTCAAGAGGTTATAAATAAATCTTGGGAACATATTCATGAGCAAGAGAGAATTGCTAAGGAAACTATTATGGTAATGAAAGAGAGAAAGTTGAGAAGTTAAAATGCTTAGTGAAGTAAAGGATCCATTGCTTGACTTAGAGAATTGTAGCTTGCATGAATTAATATCTATCTTACAAAAATTTGCAAGTGATCCTTCTATTAATGTTAACCAAGCTGGTTCTTATATTGCTAATCATGTCTTGAAAGAAAAGATTGCTAGGTACAACCAAGAGGCTATGATACCACCTAAGCTTGGGGATGTATGGATTCCCAAAGTCCTAGTAACCATTGGAAAAGAGACACACCATGCTATACTTGATCTAGGATCTAGTGTCTCTGTTTTATCTAAAGAACTATATGAAGTACTTGAATTGAAAAATCTTGAAAAATGCTCTATTGAACTTGCACTTGCTGATGATTCCATTAAACATGCTTTAGGAAAAGTAAGTGATGTTTGGTAGAGTTACATATGACATTTGTGCCTGTTGATTTTCTAATCATGGATATGGGGAATAAAACCTCTAGTCCAATTATTCTTGGAAGACCTTTTCTTCGTACTACAGGTGCTATCATTGATTCAAAAGAAGGGAATGTGAAGTTTCAGTTTCCACACAAGAAGTGCATGGAACACTTCCCAAGGAAGAGGGCACATCATTCAAGCTCCCTCATGAGCTTCGTCCACAATAAACATCAAGTAAGAAGCCTAGCTATATGGCTATAAAGAAAGCGCTTTACGGGAGGCAACCCGGTTGTTTTTATTTGTGATTTTCTTTGTGTCCTCTTGCTGTAACAAGAGACTTAGTGTTTAGTTTAGTTTCTGGAATTTTTAATAAAGTGCCAAGTTTTACTCATTTTGGTTGAAAAGTTGCTTATAGCGTTCGGAGATTTTATTCCTGCACGAATCTGTGCACGGTATGATTTTTAATTCTTATTCTGTAACTCCGAATGAGCTCATATTTAAACTGTAGTGCAACTTTTCATCCTCTGTATGCATGAATTTTTCGGAATTTTCGACAAAGTTAAGTAGGGTAGAAAAATACGTTTAGCTGCTGCTGTTTTTCTGGACAGATTCTGTCCCATTTTGTTTGATGCATGCTTAGAACTTTTAACTTGAATCTTTTTGATCCAATTGAGTTTATGAGTAGGCATACAACATTATACATTTCTGGACATTCATATGAATTTTTGTCTAAGGATTATATGCAGCAAGAAATCTATTTGTTTATCACTACTAATGTGCCCCACAGAAAAAGAAATGGGAGAAACGGTGTTTTGAAGTTTTTTCACAGGGATTAGAGGAGATGCACCAAGAGCTATCCAAGGATGGTGAAGACCATAAGCTTGGGGATGTGAAGACAACCCCACTGGACCTACACACTCTCGGTTTGCACACGTCTAACTTCTGTTTTTCGATCGAAACACTTTATCGCATAAACTTGGAGCGTCTTTTTGTTTGTTTAGGTTTGATTTTTATTTTGTGAGACCACCACACTATCATTTATATATGAGAGAGCTACTGGAAATTTGGGTTGAATTATGTTGGATGCTATTATAAGATTGGGAAAAGGGATGTTGAGTTAATTTTAAAAGATACATATATTGCATGATTCATGAGCTTGTTAATGAGTAATAATTTGCAAATATTTTATCAAGAGCTATCTTTTATTCATGTTTTGATGCTAAATGTTATTTACCTTGTTTAACATGGATTAGTTAGTTCTATGGACACTCATGCATGCATTTAGATGGTCAACTTTCTCCCTCTTGCTAGCCCAAAAATTCCAACAAGCAAAAACTTGTTTCCAACACCTTCAACCAAAGTTTTTCCAGTGAGTCCACCATATCTACCTATTAGCTTTATGCTATTCCGAGTATGTTTATCATGATATTTGTGTTATCTATACCTCTGAATGAAAATGCTTATGTTGTTAATTGTTGTGGGAAAAGTTGGTTATATAGCTCTCTCGAACTTGATGCACACTTTACTTTCATTGCATAAATAAAATATGACCCATTGTGATTAAAATTATGATGTTGTGGCTTGACAAATGTCTTTGGTTGAGAGTTAGCTCATATGTGCTGTCACATGGCAAGCTTTCAACATTGCACTTCATCTCATTTAGTTGATATCATGTACTTTTGTTTATGGATGCTTACCATGGGTGAAATAAATGGGAAATGAAGTGAGTTTAAATGAGTTTGTATAAATGGTTAGAGAGACGCCTGGGCCGCTAATCTAAGCCATGCATCATTCATGGTGGAAATTTACTTACATGCTATGGTGAACCTTCTGTGATACACCTTACAATAAAAAGCTATCCAATGGTAAATAAAAAGGGTGTTGAGATTGTTCATTTGTTTGTTTGTCTTGTCATTTTGATATGGGCTTGTTCCATATCCTGGGACAAGAGGTACCCCAGTTGACGCTCTTAATGATACTATTATTACTTACAATGATATTTAACTTGAACTTGCTTTGTTTTCCAAGTTGAGTAACACATGGAGTAGGTACTTGTATTCAAGGGGCATGAGACTTTCAACCTGTACTTTGTCAAGCACACTACTCATATTGCTTTCACTTTAAACTTAATCATTCAAGATGCTATGATAGGGGAATGAGAGCTTGACACCAAGGATTACCATATTACAATCATTGACTTAAGTAGAGAAGTTCAGAAGTTAGATGAAATTATTCATGCTTTACCTCTACTCATATATATATCTTTCCAAAGTGTCCACCTTTTATATTCAGATTTTCACAATACTCTATGACCATTGTAGGATGTTCTTACTTATTATTATGCATACATGTGGTCCATAGTACTTCTCTCTTATGTTACACTTTGTGAATTATCATTGAACATCCTTGCATTGAATACTTGATATCACTTCATAAACTATCTTGCATATTGCTACTCCTTTTAAGAATGAATCATTTGACTCTATGTAGCAATAGTAATCATCTTTGATATCCATTGATAGTATTAAATTGCAAAGTCCATGTTAGTTTTATCACCTTCATACTCGAGGACGAGTATAGGTTAAGCTTGGGGATGTTGATGCATGTAAAATGCATACATGAACTTTGCATTATTTTACTTATATTCCAGTCATATTTGCATCATATAAGGGTTATATCACTGTTTTATAATGATTTTGGGAATATTTGATATGTTTCCTATTTTTTATGGAATTAACCCTGCGCAGGCAGAAAACCCTATTTCTATATTTTAATGTTTCAGGGACCCAAACGACGTCCAAATGACCTGAAATTTACGAGCATCATTTTTGGAAGGAACAAAGCGTGGGAGCGAAGGAAGCAAACAAGCGGAGGCCCGAGGGCCAAATAGGTGGGCCCACGCGGCCCTGTACCTGGCCGTGGGGCCCCCCTTTTGGGCCTCGGAGCTCCGTTGCCGTCGATCTTTCCTCCACCGACTCCGTTTTGACCTAAAAACGCCTATAAAAATAGTCCCCCGACGTTCTCTGGAAGGAGCGCCGCAGAAACACAGAAACACCGAAACAGAGACCTGGAGCTGCAGATTGGAGGGGGAAAACTCCGGCGGGGCGCTGCCGGCGTGGTCTCCATCTTCTCCAACGACTTCTCCACCGTCTCCATGATGAAGAGGGAGTAGTCCACCTCTGGACTATGGGTTTGTGGAAGTAACTTATGTATCTCTCTCTCTCGAGCTTCACTAATTAGTACCGTATGAGCTGCTGAACATGATTACGGTCATCTATGTAATACCTTTGTGGTGGATCTTTTTATGAGTTAATATATGTTTGAGATTGCAATGGTTTTGTTTCAGTTATGAAAGTAGATGCATATTATGTACCCCGTTCTTATTTACTTGTTATGATCAAGCATGTTTATGAGAGCGTGTGAGGGGGAACGTGTGCATTAGTTGGAGTAACGGGGGGTGGCTAGTGCAGTGAACGTGAGAGAAAGTTCTGCGATCCACTTGGGTGTTTTACCTTACTTTGTTGCCTCACTAGGGATAAAAAGAAATACCATGCTACCGGAGATGTGGGTGTGACCATTGCCACTACTCCATGACTAGATCTAGCATGTTCTTATTTTAACTTCATGTCATGATACTTATTGCTATACTCTGAGTTATCTTAATTACTGAGGTGTTATGATTTAGTTCGCATCTTGGTGGAGTATAAGAGAGACTAATAACCAAAAGGTCTCTATGTTAGGACGTGATGCCCATATAATTATAACTTGTCATTAAACTGTTGTGTTGCAATCTCATATGTCAACTCTAGTGTTCCATTGTCTACCACTTTATTAAAGAGAGAGTGCATTTGTGAAACCATGAACCCCGGTCCATTTTTAATCATAAGAAACACCTTTCCAACCACTTTTACCACTTTTCCATTTTCTGCCATTATTAAATCCGAAAATACAAAAACACTTTTACATCTTGCATTCATCATAAAAACCCAAAAATATCATTTATCATTGCTACCACCATCCTTGCATATTTATTTACCACCATTGCATATTTATTTCTTGTTTGCATTGCATATTATCTTGATATCATTCTCACACCTTGTGCTTGACAACCACTAGGTGAGGTTGAGGACCAAAACATTTACTTTTTTTGTAGGTAACCAAAAGAAGGATAGGAAGATAAATCTTCACTACTGATTCCCCGAGAGTTCGATATTAAACCCTCGAGTCACCCTCGTGGGGAAAACACGTCTTCCACTTACTACAAACTCTGCACTTGGAGTCTCAACCTAACCCATTTACTTTTCACGCAGATAACTACGCGAAGCGCTGATGCATGTAAAATGCATACATGAACTTTGCACTTTAATTGCTTATATTCCAATCATATTTGCATCATATAAGGGTTATATCAATGTTTTATAATGATTTTTGGAATATTCATTTATTTCCTATTTTTATGGAATTAACCCTGCACAGGCAGAAAACCCCGTTTTCTTATTTTAATGTTTCAGGGACCCAAACGTCAACGAAATCACCTGGAAATTTACGGGCGTCAATATTTGGAAGGAAGAAGACCTGTGGGCGAAGGAAGCGAACAAGCGGAGGCCCGAAGCCCAAACGGGGGTGGCCCACGCGGCCAGGTACTGTGGCCACGTGGGGCCCATCCGTTTGGCCCTCGTGGCTCCGTTGCCTTCGATCTTTTCTCCACCGACATCGTCTTGACCTAAAAACGCCTATATAAAAGGTCCCCCGACGTTCTCTGGAAGGAGCGCCGCACAAACATAGAAACACCGAAACGGAGATTAGGAGCTACAGATTGGAGGGGGAAAACTCCGGCAGGGCGCTGCCGACGTGGTCTCCATCTTCTCCATCGACTTCTCCACCGTCTCCATGATGAAGAGGGAGTAGTCCACCTCTGGACTATGGGTTTATGGAAGTAACTTATGTATCTCTCCTCTCTTGAGCTTCACTAATTAGCACCGTATGAGCTGCTGAACATGATTACGGTCACCGTTGTAATACCTTTGTGGTGGATCTTTATGAGTTAATATATGTTTGAGATTGCAATGTTTGTTTCAGTTATGAGTATAGATGCATATTATGTACCCCGTTCTTGTTTACTTGTTTTGATCAAGCATGTTTATGAGAGCGTGTGTGGGGGAACGTGAGCATTAGTTGGAGTAACGGGGGGTGGCTAGTGCAGTGAACGTGAGAGAAAGTTCTGCGATCCACTTTGGTATCTTTACCTTACTTTGTTACCTCACTAGGGATAAACTAAAATAACATGCTACCGGGGATGTGGGCGTGACCATTGCCACTACTCCATGACTAGATCTAGCATGTTCTTATTTTCACTTCATGTCATGATACTTAATGCTATACTCTGAGTTATCTTAATTACTGAGGTGTTATGATTTAGTTCGCATCTTGGTGGAGTATAAGAGAGGTTAATAACCAAAAGATCTCTATGTTAGGACGTGATGCCCATATATTTAAGTAACTTGTTATCAAACCCTGTGTTACAATCTCATATGTTAACTGTGTGTGTTCCATTGTCTACCACTTTATAAAGAGAGAGTGCATTTGTGAAACCATGAACCCCAGTCTATTTTTAATCATAAGAAACACATTTCCAACACCATATACCACTTTTCTATTTTCAGCCATCATTAAATCCGAAAATACAAAAATACTTTTCATCTTGCATACATTATTCAAAAACCCAAAAATATCATTTATCATTGCATCCACCATCATTGCATGTTTATTTCTTGGTTGCATTGCATAACTATCCTGATATCATTCTTACACCTTGTGCTTGACAACCACAGGTGAGGTTGAGGACCAAAACATCTAACCTTGTTTTGTAGGTAACCAAAAGAAGGATAAGAAGATAAATCTACTACTTCAGATTCCCCGAGAGTTCGATATTAAACCCTCGAGTCACCCCTCGTGGGGAAAACTGTCTTCCACTTACTATACACTCTGCACTTGGAGTCTCAACCTAATCCCGTTTACTTTTGCAGGTATCAAAGCCTTGCTCTTCGGGATCATCAAGACGTTTTCTGGCGCCGTTGCCGGGGAGCGTAGCGCTTAAGTTTCTATTCTTGTGTGCAGTAGATTAAGCTTGGGGAGGTTTCTTTAACTTGTTTTATATCTTGCAATCGTCTAAGCTTGGGAGGTTCCTTTAAACTTGTCTGGTTGTAAGTTCTTCATTACATTTGCTATGGGTTTTCTGTTTGATTATACACCTGAGGAACTTGCAACATTTACACTTGAGGAACTTGAAATATTACAAGAAGCTGATGATTTCTTTTCTCGAGCAGATGCTATTAAACGTAAAAAGTTAACTCTTGCTGCCATGGAAAGAACTAATATTTTGCAGGAAGAAGAGGACAAAAACCTAAGCTTGGGGATGCCCATGCAATCTCAAGAAGATGCTGAAAAAGAACAACTGGAGAATGAAGAGTTGGATCCCCCAACTTCACCATCAACATATGATAGTAACACTCAAACTCAAAAACCTTTTGTTGGTAAACTTATTGATAATAATGAAGAGTGTTGCTTAAATATGTTATATGATAATGCTTTAGATGATGGTCCTATGCTTATTGATAATCCTCCATGTTTAGAACTTGTTACTACTTTATGTGAGAATAAAAATGATATACCTGCTGTTTGTGAAAATACTCTTACTAATAAGAGTCCTGCTATGTTCTTGAATTCTCCTAACTACACCATAGAGGAGAAATTTGCTTATGTTGAGAAATACTTATGTGGTTTGCAATTATCTTTAGTTCCAAATCTTTGTTGCAACCATGATACTAAACTTGATATTAATCTTAACAACTATTTTGAAAGAGGGAAGCATGCTAATAAATTCCAAAATAAATTTAATGACTCTCTTTATGTTCCCAAATTATCTAAGTTGGAAGATTCTATTGGTTACGTGATTAAATACACTTCTACTACTTGCAACTATTATGAGAGAGGAGGTTATGAAAACCCTCTTTATGCTACTAATAATTATGGGCTGCAAGTAACTTTTGTTAATATGCATTGGAAAACTTCATTCATATACAAAATGCCAATGCATAGAAAGAAAGTTAGACTTCGTTGTTATTACTTTTGTGTTCTATTTTTCTCTCAACCAGGTTTCAACTTGACTATTATTTTGATCGGTTTGAGAGCAACATGGGACCCTGGTATTATGCATAGAACACTTCCCAAGAAAGAGGGGAACATCAAAGTTCAAGCTCCCTCATGAGCTTCATCCACAATAAAAAACAAGTAAGAAGCCTAGCTATATGGCTATAAAGAAAGCGCTTTGCGGGAGGCAACCCGGTTATTTTTGTGTGTGATTTTTCTTTGTGTCCTCTTGCTGTAACAAGAGATTTTGTGTCTAGTTAGGTTCTGGAGTTTTTAATAAAGTGCCAAGTTTTACCCTTTTTGGTTTGAAAAAGTTGCTTATAGCGTTCGGAGATTTTATTCCTGCACAAGTCAGTGCACGGTATGATTTTTAATTCTTATTCTGTAACTCCGAATGAGCTCATATTTGAACTGTAGTTGCAACTTTTCATCCTCTGTATGCATGAATTTTTTCGGAATTTTTCGAGAAAGTTTGGTAGGGTAGAAAAATACGTTTTGCTGCTGCTGTTTTTCTGGACAGATTCTGTCCCATTTTGTTTGATGCATGCTTTGAGCTTTTAAGTTGAATCTTTTTGATCCAATTGAGTTTATGAGTAGGCATACAACATTATACACTTTCTGGACATGTCATATGAATTTTTGTTCAAGGATTATATGCAGCAAGGAACCTATTTGTTTATCACTATTAATGCACCCCACAGAAAAGAGATGGGAGAAACGGTGTTTTGAAGTTTTTTCACAGGGATTGGAGGAGATGCACCAAGAGCTATCCAAGGATGGTGAAGACCATAAGCTTGGGGATGTGAAGACAACCCCGCTGGACCTACACACTCTCGGTTTGCACACGTCCAACTTCTGTTTTTCGATCGAAACACTTTATCGCATAAACTTGGAGCGTCGTTTTTTGTTTTTGTTTGAGTCTTGAGAGACCACCACACTATCAATTATATATGAGAGAGCTACTGGAAATATGGGTTGAAATATGTTGGATGCTTTTATAAGATTGGGAAAAGGGATGTTTGACTTGATTTTTAATGATACATATAGTTGCATGATTCATGAGCTTGTTTATGAGTAATAGTTTGCAAATTCTTTTTGTAGAGCTATCACTTATTCATGTTTTGGTGCTGATTGTTATTTTACTTGGTTTAACATGGATTAGTTAGTTCTATGGACACTCATGCATGCATCTAGATGGTCAACTTTCTCCCTTTTGCTAGCCCAAAAACTCCAACAAGCAAAAACTTGTTTCCAACACCTTCAACCAAAGTTATTCCAGTGAGTCCACCATATCTACCTATTGGCTTTATGCTATTCCGAGTATGTTTAACATGTTGTTTGTGTTATCTTACCTCTGAATGAAAATGTTTATGTTATTGATTGCAATGGAAAAAAATTGGTTATATAGCTCTCACGAACTTGATGCACAATGTTCTTTTATTTGCATAATAAAACTTGACCCATTGTGATTAAGATTATGATGTTTGTGGCTTGATGAATGTTTTGGGTTGGAAGTTAGCCCATATGTGCTGTCACATGGCAAGCTTTCAACACGCTCTTCATCTCATTTAGTTGATATCATGTGCTTTTGTCTATGGATGCTTATCATGTTGAAATAAATGTGGAAATAGAGTGAGTTTAAATGAGTTTGTGTAAATGGTTAGAGAGACGCCTGGGCCGCTAATCTAAGCCATGCATCATTCATGGTGGAAATTTACTTACATACTATGGTGAACCTTCTGTGATACACCTTGCAATAAAAAACTATTCCAAATGGTAAATAAAAAGGGTGTTGAGATTGTTCATTTTGTTTGTTTGTCTTGTCATTTTGATATGGGCTTGTTCCATATCTTGGGACAAGAGGTACCCCAGTTGACGCTCTTGATGATACTATTATGCTTACAATGATATTTAATTGAACTTGCTTTGTTTCCCAAGTTGAGTAACACATGGTGTAAGTACTTGTATTCAAGGGGCATGAGACATTCAACCCATTCTTTATCAAGCACACTACTCATATTTGCTTTCACTTTAACCTTAATCATTCAAGATGCTATGATAGGGGCAATGAGAGCTTGACACCAATGAATACCTTATTGCAATCATTAACTTAAGTAGAAGAGTTTGGAAGTTGGATGAAACTTATGCATGCTTTACCTCTACTCACATATACATCTTTCCAAAGTGTACACCTATCATATTCAGATTTTCATCTACACTCTATGACCATTGTAGGATGTTCTACTTATCATTATGCATACATGTGTTCCATATTACTTGCTACCATGTTACACTTTGTGAACTATCAATGAACATCCTTGTCTTGAATACTTGATATCACTTCATAAACTATTTGCATATTGCTACTCCTTTGAAGAATGAATCATTTGACTATATGTAGCAATAGTAATCATCTTTGATATCCATTGTTAAGTATTAAATTGCAAAGTCCATGTTAGTTTTATCATCTTCATACTCGAGGACGAGCATGGATTAAGCTTGGGGATGTTGATGCATGTAAAATGCATACATGAACTTTGCACTTTAATTGCTTATATTCCAATCATATTTGCATCATATAAGGGTTATATCAATGTTTTATAATGATTTTGGGAATATTCATTTATTTCCTATTTTTATGGAATTAACCCTGCACAGGCAGAAAACCCCGTTTTCTTATTTTAATGTTTCAGGGACCCAAACGTCAACGAAATCACCTGGAAATTTACGGGCGTCAATATTTGGAAGGAAGAAGACCTGTGGGCGAAGGAAGCGAACAACGGAGGCCGAGGCCAAACGGGGGTGGCCCACGCGGCCAGGTACTGTGGCCGCGTGGGGCCCACCCGTTTGGCCTCGTGGCTCCGTTGCCTTCGATCTTCTCCACCGACATCGTCTTGACCTAAAAACGCCTATAAAAAAGGTCCCCCGACGTTCTCTGGAAGGAGCGCCGCACAAACACAGAAACACCGAAACGGAGATCAGGAGCTGCAGATTGGAGGGGGAAAACTCCGGCGGGGCGCTGCCGGCGTGGTCTCCATCTTCTCCATCGACTTCTCCACCGTCTCCATGATGAAGAGGGAGTAGTCCACCTCTGGACTATGGGTTTGTGGAAGTAACTTATGTATCTCTCCTCTCTTGAGCTTCACTAATTAGCACCGTATGAGCTGCTGAACATGATTACGGTCACCGTTGTAATACCTTTGTGGTGGATCTTTATGAGTTAATATATGTTTGAGATTGCAATGTTTGTTTCAGTTATGAGTATAGATGCATATTATGTACCCCGTTCTTGTCTACTTGTTTTGATCAAGCATGTTTATGAGAGCGTGTGTGGGGGAACGTGTGCATTAGTTGGAGTAACGGGGGGTGGCTAGTGCAGTGAACGTGAGAGAAAGTTCTGCGATCCACTTTGGTATCTTTACCTTACTTTGTTACCTCACTAGGGATAAACTAAAATACCATGCTACCGGGGATGTGGGCGTGACCATTGCCACTACTCCATGACTAGATCTAGCATGTTCTTATTTTCACTTCATGTCATGATACTTAATGCTATACTCTGAGTTATCTTAATTACTGAGGTGTTATGATTTAGTTCGCATCTTGGTGGAGTATAAGAGAGGTTAATAACCAAAAGATCTCTATGTTAGGACGTGATGCCCATATATCTAAGTAACTTGTTATCAAACCCTGTGTTGCAATCTCATATGTTAACTGTGTGTGTTCCATTGTCTACCACTTTATAAAGAGAGAGTGCATTTGTGAAACCATGAACCCCAGTCCATTTTTAATCATAAGAAACACCTTTCCAACACCATATACCACTTTTCTATTTTCAGCCATCATTAAATCCGAAAATACAAAAATACTTTTCATCTTGCATACATCATTCAAAAACCCAAAAATATCATTTATCATTGCATCCACCATCATTGCATATTTATTTCTTGTTTGCATTGCATAACTATCCTGATATCATTCTTACACCTTGTGCTTGACAACCACAGGTGAGGTTGAGGACCAAAACATCTAACCTTGTTTTGTAGGTAACCAAAAGAAGGATAAGAAGATAAATCTACCACTTCAGATTCCCCGAGAGTTCGATATTAAACCCTCGAGTCACCCCTCGTGGGAAAACTGTCTTCCACTTACTATACACTCTGCACTTGGAGTCTCAACCTAATCCCGTTTACTTTTGCAGGTATCAAAGCCTTTCTCTTCGGGATCATCAAGCGCTCAGCAAAGTGTTTTCTGGCGTCCGTCATAATAGCATCATTGGGTATCAAGAGTGCTTTCTGGCGCCGTTGTGGGGTAACTACGTGAAGGGCCATCACTTGGTTGGACCGGAAAGTCTGACGGGCAGAAGACGGTGAAGATCGGCGACAACGATGTAGAAGCGTGAGGGCCGATGGTGTCCGTATTTTGTGGCGTGGAAACACGTGGCGCATGGATATGCGTGCTTCGACATGCAGTGACGCGGGGTTGATTCAAGATGGTGCACACGAGAGATCTTGAGGTCGACGGGGCGTGGGGTGGACTGATCATCTACCAAAGAGTCATGTCGAAGGTGGAGCTGGAGTCTCTGGCGGAGATTTCACTCGGCTGATGGAGGGGCTGCGGTGTAAGGTACCGGAGAATCGGAGCCTAGTCAGCGGGAAGGCGAGATGCACATTAGTCGGACTGGACGTCAGGGTTCGAGAGATACGTGGAACTCGGCATCGGTCGGGTATGACTGATGGTTGTCTGCAGTGGGGACTGAGAT
The DNA here is from genome assembly GCA_947311845.1 of Poa pratensis. Taxonomy (NCBI): domain Eukaryota; kingdom Viridiplantae; phylum Streptophyta; class Magnoliopsida; order Poales; family Poaceae; genus Poa; species Poa pratensis. The sequence goes on from CAMZMU010000070.1 coordinate 41,155,203, forward strand.
GGTGTGGGTGCGCGACCCAATAGATCTTGGCCAAGATTGCAGATGCTCGACGCGGTAATAGCGGCGAGGCGTGCGGTAAGCACGGGACACGGCGACAGACCAGGGCACAGGCGGTCAGACGTGGTCAGATAGGTGTGCAGGGGTGCTAAAGCAGTGTTGGCGAGTACCGAATTCAAGTTGGTGACTGGGTCTATGGAGATTGGCGTCAGGTGATAGACATGAGTCAGCCATGGGGAATCTGAGAAAGTGTTGGAGAATCTTAAATGTTGGAAGCGTGGAGAGTACATTCCCGTATATTCTATGATGTTCAGTGCACGTGACAAAGTGTGGGTGACTAGACACGGAAGGAGGCAGAGTACTATAGCTGTGGGACATGTAGAAGACTATCCAGAATGAGACGACTGTGAATTTGACTCAAGGTGACTAAAAGGCGACGGTGAAGTTTCTTCAAGTTGAAAGCATTTTTACGCAGACCACTGGTCGGTGTGTGTTGGTGTTGAACGGGAAGAAGGGACTACAGTTGCAGGTGGAGTCACGTGGAGTCTGGGAGTAGCAGTGGAACTCATGGAAGACAACTCAAGTCCGGAGTACATGGAGGTTTGACGCATTGACGAATTCAAGGTGGTGGACAATATTCGCCAAGGTGGAGTTTGTTGTGTTTTGTGTCAAATATTGTGTACATGTTGGATTACGTTTGTACTTAGAGTTGTATTAGGTGTGGATAGGATACGAGTAGTATCAGAGTCGAACTCTTGTAGTCTGGGCCTCCCATATAATGAGGGGAGCACCACACGTGTAACCTATGACGACTTGATAGCAACAGGAACGCAGGGGGAGCCGGCGGCTTGTGCCGGCGCCTAGGGCGGCCAGGGTTGCGGTATCAATGGGGAGGTGCGCCCGTAGTCATGCCCCGCAGATGTAGGCGAGTTCGCCGAACTGCGTTAACAAATCTCGGTGTCGTCATCATGCTGCGATTGCTTGGTTCTCGGTAGATCAATTTTACGCCTACGACGGTAACACAAATATATTTGATCTTAGTCATAGTAGTTTGATGAAATTTAGCAACCTATAAGGGGGTCTTCAGTTGTGTGAAAGCAATGACATCTTTTTGGAGAAGTTAGCCATGGGTAAAGGCTTGACCATAACTTGCGTATGAGCATGAACAATGAAGAGACTATTTCTCATAAAATGTTATTAGCATCCATTTAACATTTTTTTATTCCATTTTCGTGCATGAGAAAGGTAAGATGTAGGCTAATTTTCATTTCCGTTTTGATGTTCAAAGTCAAAGAAATTAGCTGGCTCTCTAAAGTGTTTTTTAGGGAGATACCGCACATGGGAAGGGGAAAGCAGGGTCGGTCGCAAAGAAGACAAGAGTGTAAACAATTGGTATTCTTGCGGAGGAACAAAGATAGCAGAAAAAACTTAGCGAAAAGGTTCCCAACTAGTGGAGGTCAGAAAGCTCCAAAAGAAATGGCGCCTAGCTCAAGATCTCCTCCCGGTTGCACAAGCAAAGTGTGTGCCGAGCCGGCCACCGGAAGGGTCGAGTCAAAGGGAGACCGACCAGCTAGAGAAGGTGGACACCGGGAACGACATGTCGAGAGGGGAAAGGAAAAAACGGGTCGCGCAGTGCCGTCCAACCAAGTTTTTCACGGTTATAGCAAGGCATTTCAGGGTCTAGAAAGCCCGCCAAAAGCCCGTGTACATCAGTGGAAGGGAGGAGGCCACATAGGCTTTTCATAGGTGCTACAATGCGCGAGGATGGCGTTTTAAGTTGGTTAGCCATTGATAGGGTGAGATATATGAGAGAACCATACCCTGAAAACAATGCATAAACAACCAAACATACAGAAAAAGGCACTAAACAAACTCCAAGAATTCTAAATAAACTGAACAAAGTATAAGAATACCAGTAATATTCGCAGAAACGTTTCTTTGGTTTGTTACAGACATGAAACTGTCATGTTTGTGGTGATGCACATATCACTTTTGGTTGACTTTCTACAGTGTTATATTATAGTGTCATGCTTATATATGCTAGCAGTTTCTTCAACAGAGTAGCCGTATAACATGCTAATACCTAACAATATATATTTTTTAATGAACACCTAACTATATTGACTTCACGATCTTTGCACTGTAGTACTCCATCTGTTCCTTATTTTAAGGTGTAGTAGGTTTTGAAATGGTCAAAATTGACTATCTTTGACCAAAATTTATAAAACATTATTAGCATTTGCAATATCTTGGTCAAAGGTAGTCAAGTTTGACTTTTTTATAAATCTAATATACCTTATAACAAAAAAACGGAGTGAGTATATGCTAACAGTTGGGGACAATGCAAAAGTATCTTTGGCGCCCGATTGAGTGATCCTTTCATTTTAGTATATTGAAAAATCATATTTTAATGTTTAAAAAATCTGAAAATAATTATGTACATAGACAATGATATATCCTACGAGCTTGGAAAATCGAATGCAAAATTATTTGTATTATGGATTACACAAAAATGACAAAATCTGATAAAATTTGGATATCTGAATTGCATACATAGATCCACACTTTTATCATTTTCGTGTAGTTCAGAATACGAAGTATTAAAATAAAATATGATTTTTCAAAATTTTAAAAATGAAAAGCTCACTGGAGCTCGTAGGCAGAAATCTCCACTGACCTTGGGAAGATGGCGTATATACTCTGGATACAAGTGGTGTTCCCCTAGGCCCCCGCTCTGGTTTCAATGATAGGTTAGCTTGGTTCAAAAAAGAAAACATGATAGGTTAGCGGCGGTTCCACGTGACACAGAAACTACACAGAAGAGAAGCACGTGGTCACCTCCAAAAGTACGCCTTCTGTGTCCGTTTGCTGGGCAATGGCAACACAACAAACGCGTCAACAAGATCCTGCAAACTTAGATCATAGCCGCACGGTTTGTTTGTTTTTTAGCAACTTTGGATCGTAGGCCCACGGCTTGTTTCTATTTGAGCAACCGGAAGAAGCAGCAGCCGTGGAAAGAATCATGGGCAAAAAAGAAATGATCACAATATACGGGCACTGATAGTTTAACTGTAACGATCTTTTCCGGTTTCCTTATGGTAATTCGCCGCTGCTAAACTTTTCGCAAATCCATATAACCACAATAGTTACAGTTTTTCAAGTATTAAAAGTTTGCAACTCCAGCAAAATGTTATTGAAATACAGCAAGGTTGAGGTGATAATTATCAGATACAGATTTACAAAAACTTCAAGTAAATATGAACAGTAAACAAGACCTTTCATGAGACCTAAAGCTACAAGCACACAAAGCCATGCCGTCAGTTTTACACCATGTTCCTGACCTCAGTAATTTACCATCAAACGGTGGGGCTATAGAATCTGGGACTTGAATGGCAGTTACTTTCAAGGAACGAAACTGTCAACGAATTCCCAGGCCGTTTTTATTTCAAGGTACAATCAACCACAGATCATGGCCGATGGAGTTCAGTTTGCGATCTAACAAATAACAAGGAAACAGTAACATGGCCACATTATTATTATCACCTCTCATGTGAAAACCTAATCCTGTATCTACAAGACACTTGCACAACCAAAATTGGCCCCAGCGCTTGCTACTATTTCTGCAGAGACATTCTTCATCCATGGCTCTGAACTTTAGCAACACTTAGACCTCACTGCTTTGCCTACATCACAATACAGCAAAGGAAATGTCAACTTCGACAGCAAAAAAAATATATTTAAGTTAGGCATAAAGCATTGGTGGAATAAGAATCAATGCAAGAGAAGTTTATCCAGTTTTCATTCCACATATATTTTCTACAGTTTACTATTTCCAGTTTTGCCGATCATGCCAAGTAAAATATTTCCAGTCATGCCATGCACAACAACAACAACAACAACAAGGAGCAGAAACATGTTGAGAGATTAAGCTACATATCTACTTCTGCACCTCTATGCCATAGGAGTCCACGAAATTGTGGGCACAAACTGAACCAGTGGGAAATGCTAAATGCTACATACACGGAGTTCTAACCTCCCTAGTCCAGCAAAAATAAAAGTACACTTCTGTCTATACGAGGAAAGTATAACATATAGGAAATCTCGAAGCAACCAAAATTACCTGTGAATACAGGAATGTGCCAAAGATGGCAATGGCAGCTCCTAGTGCATTGACAGGGCGGACAGGTGTGCGGAAGATGATTATTGACGAAACAATGACTGATATGCGCTTCATTGTATTGCCGATGCTAAACGTCAATGGAGAAATCTGGTCCAGAGACATGTAGGACACCTGGTTATACAGGTGGTAGAAAACGCTCTGTGCAACAATCCACCTACATCATTGAACATTTACAACATAAGAAAATTATCAAAAAATAATAATGGTGTGGTATATGCTGTAAATAAATTCTGGTGACCTCCAACACAACATGTCAGACTGATGTCAACAAGGACTGCCTAAAACTCAACAGAATATGTCCAAACAAAACCAACAATGCTGTGAGTAGGTCAAATGTATCCAAAAAATTGAAACGGTGTCTCTAAATGGTGAGAATATGAAGACCATTTAAAGCTTCCACACGTAATTTAAGTACTCAGAATATATAGTACCCCATCCGCTTCTAAATCTGATATATATAGATTTTGTCCTAAGAGACTTTGTAAAGTTTGACGAAGTTATAGAAGAAAACATATGCATCTACAATACAAAATCAATACAATATAAAAAAGATAATACACAATGGATGTACTTATATGATTTGGTATTGTAGCTGTTTATATTTTATCTATAATTTGGTCAAACCTTGTAAATTGACTTAAGAAAAATCTATAGGCCTTAGATTTGGTAAGAAATAGGAGACTGTAGAAGAAAAAATGCAGAATACTTAATTTATTTAAATTTTTACCAGAGAACATTGGGGCCAACATCTGCAAGAGCCTTTTGCCAACCAGCAGCCCACATTTGGGGGCCTTCCATGGCGATAGCAAATGGTGTGAGTATGACCAGGGACATAATTGAAAGGCAGGCATAGTAATTCATGCCACTGACAGACTTCCCCTTCATGCCCTTCTTCGAGAAGATGTTGCGGAAAACAAATGCAAGGTTCGATATCATGGCACCCATAAATCCTGGCAGGAGGAAAAATAGTAACTATTAACATCATAAACCAAGTACAGCAGAATAACTGCCTCACCTAACCAGAGAAAGACCACTCAAAACAATTGCAAAATTGCTTATGACCCCTATTTCATCTGGTTCTTAAATCTAGGAGTAAAACTTCACGAGAAGAAGGATTTAAGCATGTGTCTTCTCGTGGGAGGAGAATATATTAATCTCAATTTACGTACCAATACTCCTTAGACAAAGTCAAAAGATTAAAGCACATAGTTCTTGAAAATCACTTAAATCCACATAGAGCAAATACTCATTTACCACTATCATTATGTTACTGTTTATTGATTCGCACAAGTTTCAGATCTGAAGCGCAAAGTCCTTGGAAATTGCTTAAATCCAGATTTACCGCTAATAATTTAAGAGTCTTTTTCAGTTTTTTGTGTCCAAGAGCATGAAGTTGTATTGATTATTGAAGCAATTAAAATGGTATCCTCAGTTAACTCACAGATAAGGCTCCTTTATATATAGATAAACATTGTGACTACAACGGTTCGAAGAACAAGGCACATCAAATCTAAACCATCAATATGGAGATGACATGAAAGAAACAACTTATAGGTTTTTTTACTTAATTATACTTACCAATCGTATTAAAGTTCAGCTCTGTGGCAGCAGCTAAACCACAACCACCAATGATGGGGAGAAGAGAAAGATATACAGGCATCGGGAACGACTCTCCAAGAATGAACCTTGACACCAGAACACTAAACGCAGGCTCAGCACTCTTGATAATATGTGTGAACGACACTGCCACTTTTGACATGCTCACTGTCGCAGCAACATGCCCAATTGTATGAGCTACAGCAACCTTCATCAATGCAAACAACAGAAATCATTCATGATTTCCCATCAAGACAAACATAATAGATAATACAGTTGCCACTAAGCAAACCAACTCACCGGGAAAAGCGCTTTCCAGAAATCTGCGTCAGTACTGGGGGCCTCAACTAGGCGGGTGGCCCATGAGAAGAGCATCATCGCTGAGCCGCATGCAAGGGATAGTGTGGAGGTGAGCCAGGGATACGGGAAAGCATTGAGAACCTTCTTGTTATAGATGTTAAAGATGACATTAAGCGCCCACCACGTGGCGAAATAGATTGAAATCTTCAACTTTTGTGCTGCTTCTGAGGGGGCCGGCACCACCTCAACCTTGGACTCCTTGTCATCAGCCGCAGAAGCTGCACACTGGAACTCAAGCAGCTGCCTCCGAGGCTTCAGCTCAGAAGTGTGTGAGCCATTTAGCGGTGCAAGGTAGAGCGGTCTAAGGGAACAGGCCACAGATTTGGTCGGTTTGAGACTGGAAACCGACGGAACCAAAGCTGATTTAGACCGTAGATTGGTGCCAGAGAAGGCCACGGAGGCCGGGGAGAGCTTCACAGCAGGTAACATGACTCCTACAGATCAACAATTTTATATAGAGATATCAGATAGCGAATGGCATAAAAACTATCAAATAGATGCTTGAAAAAAAATTATGTTCCTTTTGGGTGGGATTTTCAACAAGGTGAGTAAGAAAATGACATGAAACAACTTTCCCCAAAGAGCTGCTTGAAGAAAATTATTCTAGTTTTATTGATACAACCTTTCCTTCAGATTATGAATAAATGGATGAACTATGCATGATCCAACCGTTATCTCTCTTGCTAAACTAGTAAGGAACAAAGTACTACTCCCAAAATTCCCAAAGGCTAAAACTCTCTCAAACGCTAGAAGTGTATATGAGGACAAATTCTGCATAAGAACATCGCTTTCGCCCAGTGATGTGCTCTACACGTAAGGGAGTTCAATTTCGCCCCCTGCACATGCTCCAACTCTCCTGGTCTAACTCGGCAGATTTCGCATGCAGCGCGTCCATTTTTTATCGACCCCGGCACACAGCAAAAAAAACGTTTAATTCAGGATCAGAAGTCGGACACAAATATTGAACAGACAAAGCCAACGGCTGCAGGAGAGGGGAGGTGGCACGAGAAGCGGCAAGACTGCGGTGCGGTGGTATAGAGGCGATGCGCCGGCCGCCGATGATGGTGGCTGACAGCTGGGTGGAAGAGGTGGGTGATACGGCGGCTTCAACAAGGTGGTGACGGATCATGCAGCGGCGTGGCAGATTAAATTTTTTTTGCAGGATCGAAAGAGAAAGATCTCACCTTTCCTCCCGCCAATCACCCTATAGAACAGTTCCTCCTCGGATCAAGAGAGTAACCCCCTTCTTGCGGCAAGAACTGGTAAAGGCGGGCGCCTCTGCGACGACGGATCCGAGGCCGGTAGAGCCACGGATATATGGAGGGTGGGGGATGAAGATGAGACCTCGGAATCTGAGACGGGAACCCGGAGATCACAAGGAACAGGGGATTGCACGAGGGCGGAGGAGGGAGGAGAAAGGGGTTCACAGTTCTTGCGAGGTGTATAAAGGGGAAGGTGGCGGCTGGAAGGGAAGGAGGGGAGAGAGGTAGGTGCCGCGTGGCTCCTTGTTAGGGTTTGGACAAATGTGAGGGGGCTTTATGCAAATATGTTCTGATAGTCCTAGGAGACACCTTCTACTCCTAGGAGACTGACAGCTGCCGTATTGTGTGCACATGGTTCTGGAATTTGATATTTTGATGGACTCGAATAACCGATGCTAAGGGCAAATGGACCAAATCCAGTTAACACTTAACAGCGGGGATCAGGGGCATCACACCAGCGGCTTAAATCTAGGAAAACACGTGAAGTGCCTCCAAAATTCCACTTAGCGTAAGCAGTGCGTGTGCGTGAGAGATGGCACTACACGGCATCGGCGAGCGCGAGGCAAACGATGTTCCGGTTGCGATTCGGGCGGACTCCGACAGCGAGGGTCACGCACGCACCTGAGGTGGCCATCCTGTGGTGGAACCGCTCGACGGCATGCACAACGGCCCCGATCTGGTCGCGGACGCCGGATGAGGAGCAGGACAGGCCTCCGGTGCAGCGCAGCACCCTCCTGCTGCTGTGTCCGGCGAACGGCTGCGAGAGCGCGAGGCACCTGGAGGCGACGAGGAGGCGGTGTGGGGCAGTGGGGGGACGGACGAGGCGAGGGATCTGAGGAGGAGGAGGAGGCTTTAAAATGGTTATATGTATTAGTCGATGCAGAAGCAAGGTACATTTAAAAATGCATATTTAGTATCGAATGTAATTTTATACTCGTCCTTAGCGGCGGAGCTGCATGTACCTATGGAGGTTGCACAGGACACGGTAGAATTTTTTTCTTTGCAAAACAGTAATTTTTCACCACATCTACGCCCCTGATAAGATGATTTTTCTCGATTGGGAAACCCTTAGGAACCCTGGTGCCATATGCTCTAGCTCCGCCACTGCTCGTCCTTGTATCGATATGTCATCTTGCATTTGGCAAGTCATGTGTTTAGTATGTCATCTTTCTCCGCTAAAAACAACGTTTATAATGGTTGTCCTTTTGTACTTTAGTACATTTATATAGTCGTTTGCGGCCACACATTATGTATAAAATGAACCACCAATTCTATATAAATCGTAGAAAAGGAAAACAAAAGTCTATTGTGATTCAGTCATAAGTAAACCAAATATTCATAAATAACTTTGATCAAAGTAAATATAATAAAAAATATCATCGAACACCAAAACCCAAGGGTTGAGATCTTGTTACTAAAGTAGATGTTGCACTACCACTAGAATATAATTGACAAAATACTTTTGAGTTTTCGATATCAGATGAACTTATAATTTGGACATTCCGAGGACAGATGAAATGTGCAAATAAAGGTACTTATTTGAAGATAGTTCATGTTATGAAACTATATGAAATAAAAAATGTACAAATACGTAATATTGGATTTCCATCTTCAAAAGACACGTATAGTATTTAGAACCTTTCGATAGAGAAAGTGCACTTTTGTGCCAAAAAGAAAAACATGTCCATATGTTGCAAAAGGAAAACAATGTATTTGGGTCAAAACGAGTGGAGATTTCTGACTCACGGGCTCCAATGATCCATTTATTTAGAAATATTCAAATATCATATATATATATATATAAGGTTTCATAAATCTAAAAAATCATATAAGTTGTCAATGATGTATCCCACAAACGTGTAAAATCTCAAATTGAAATACTTTATAATTTGTTCTACACAAAACTGATAAATATGTGAATCTGTGTATACACACTTTCAATTCTCCAAAATATACAATATTTGTCATTTTTGTGTAGATCATAATAAAAAGAATTTTACATTGTGATTTTGCATGCTTGTATGATGCATCGTTGACTATATCCAGAAATTTCTTTCAATTTTTTCTCAAACTTATAAATCTAGTTTTAGATTTTTTAAGTATAGAGAGCGAACCAAAAATGACTTTTCGGGTCAAAACACCAATTAATCGGTGTGTAAGCTTCCCCGTATCAGCATCACTAATTAATAACTGGCCTAAGATGAGGTCCATCGTACATGATATAATAGAAAAATATCCAATCCTTAGCAGCCTGAATACAAATAATACAACACATATCACACATGCAGTCCAAAAACTTCCGTACGTGATTCATTTGTTTCTTAGATGATCCATTCTTCAAAGTCATCTCCACTTTACGGAAAACCCCAACAATATTTTAGTATTCCGGTAAAGGGAAGTTTGAAAATAAAAAAAGGTGACGAAGAGGGAGTTGGTTCTTGGTAGGAGCATATTCCCCAACTGTCCCCATTTTTCTGGTGAGCCAATGAACCCTGCGAATGGTATATGGTCACTGGGCTTTCAGGAACAGATTGACCCCTGGTGGCTTTTGAACCCCGAGGGGCAGCAGGCGGCTCTCTGCTAATCCAAGAGGTCAAAACAGCTGAATAGCCATGATGACTTCACGTTCGCAAAACAGAAAGTGCTACTGGTGGCCGAATTCAATCTGCTCTTTTGCACTTATAATTTTGTAGTCAACGCCTCACATATATCTCGAGAGTGTATATATACTGTATGCATGCGTAAGCTCCACATACACGTAAGGTAGTTTCTGGTACGAATATGTCATAATGAATGGACAAGTTATGCGAAAAGTCACCTTCGCTCCCGAGCACCAGTGCTCACTCTGTTTAAATTAAAAAAAATAGAAAAACTGAAAAATCAGGCATGTTCCCAATGATGTATACCACAAACGTGCAAAATTCTTTGTATTATAGGTTACAGAAAAATTTGGAAATTTGAAACAACTTTATTCAGATCTGAACATTTCTCTTTTTTATGTAGCTCAGAATACAAAGTATTTTGCATTGTGATTTTGCACGCTTGTAAATTACCTTATTTAGAACATACATGATTTATTTCAGATTTTGTTATAACTTTTAAATATTATTTTTTGATTTTTTTCAAATAGAGGGAGCACTGGTGCTCGGAAGTAAGAAATCTTCACTCCAAGTTATGATGCAACTTTTTTGCAAATTCATATTTATGTGCATAAATGCTTTGGGAAGAGACTATATACTTTTGAAGTGTGGAGAACTTTTTTTGTGAACGGATATGGCCGACTCAAACTAGTTGTGTTGGTTGAGGAAAGTGCCATGGCTTCCTTTTGTTTTATACTAATTAAAAGGCAAATGGAACCAAAACTTTGCCCATACCCAACTCTGTCTCTGCCGACTAAAACAAACAGAGAAAAATGTCCCAGAGATAGCAGCCGTGTAATATACAACTCGCTGGCCGAAGAGCTTTAAAAACGATATCACTTCTTCACTTGAGATTCCTTTGATTTTTCTTAATTTGGTCGACGTAGTTTTCGTGGCTTCTTGCTTCCACTCCACGTGCATCGTCACGCCGTACGGCTGTGTCTCACGGTGCCCTGAAAATCGCCGCCTCTCCGCCAGGGAGGTACTCCCTCCGTTCCAAAATAGATGACTTTCATTTGTACAAATATGGATGTATCTAAACATGTAATATGTCTAGATACATCCACATTTGATAAATAGAAGTCATCTATTTTAGAACGGATGGAGTACGTGGGCGATGGAAACTCAACTGCTGCCTGCCAAACTTGCTCTTTCTTTTAAGGCGTCATTTTCAATATACAATTTTGAATTTTGCAAGTTTAGTTTAGACGACATGTTATTCTCAGGGAAGTTCGATTTACGAAAAGTATGGACAGGTTGTGACTTGGCAGGATCGAGCGACTCGACCTGTTCATTACTGAGCTGTACGTGTAGGCATCGGAGCTAGCTGCCGAGATTAATGCAAGTACGTAGCTTGGTCGTCGCAGAACAAATTGCCATGGAGCAGACATTAGTGCTTGTTTTGCACTTGTGTACAAGTTTAATGACGTGTGTGTTTCGTTTGGGGGTCACTTTCACCATCCTGTGTCGTACGTCGGTGTAGAAGATTTTGTACTATGGCCGGTATCTTCTTCTCTAGCTCCGGTCTCTTTCATGGGGTTTTTACATTTAGCATGATTCCTAGAACTACAATTAGGAAAAACAGATCATTGGGATGGAATGTCTTCTTCAATCATATTTTTTTTTGAAGGAAAAGCCCCTAGGGCAACTTTATTGATTATCAAATAAACTTACATCATGCAATAAAAAGCCCCTAACTGGGGTCCTCGTGCCAAACAACGGATAGCTAAAGAAGCAAGGGTGTGGGCCGCGAAATTGCTTTCCCTAACTTCAAAGACAAAACGAATAATGGAAAAACCCCTAGCTAGGAGAGTACACTAATTTTAAATAGTTGCTGCTGGGCCAATGGAGTTTCCCTCGTCGTTCATCGTATTAATCACCTCCATGTAGTCGTTGTTGACGATTACCTTGTTGCATCCTGTCTGACTCGCCAGGATCAGCCCATCTTTCAGAACTCTAGCTTCAGCAGTGGGAGCTTCCGCAACATAGGGGATACCTGAACAGCTCCCAGCTATAAAAATCCCATGATCATCACGAAGTATGGCTCCGGTTGCACCCTTTTCCTCGGCCAAAAAAAGGCAGCGTCAACGTTTAGTTTAACAAAACCCTCAGGTGGTTTTCCCCAGCCGTGCCTCCTGACACCAATACGTGGTTTAGCTGATCTAAAGTAGTTCAGTGCAAAGGCCGCGATCGCTTGCCTTTACACTGAACATTTTTTTTTTTGTTCTTCTTTTGCTTAATTTTTTGTTTTTATTTTTGAGCTGTTGCTTGTTGTTGCTAGCAATTTTTGTTTTGTTTTCTTTCTGGTCCTTTTGTTTTTCAAAAATAAAGTAATAAGTTCTTCCCATTTGGTTTGTACTCATGCTTCTTTTAAATTGATTTTGCTGTTTCAGCCCATTGCTGTTCATCGCACGATTTTTCACATTTATTGGAAGATCCTTGAATCACGAAAAAAATAAGGATCCCTTAAACCTCTGCATGGAAAAAAATTGGCAAAAATTATTGACATTTTTAAGTGCTCCAAAAATATGTTTTCTAGCTGATATTTCTGTGTACATATTGTGCCTTTTGTTGGAAGAGTGGGATTTTGCGTTTTCCTTTGATCCTTTTTGGGTCTTAATTGTTCTTTTGGGTCCTGTCCTCTCAAATAACCTTTCCAGAACTTAAAAACAAAATTTGCTTTGGATTTATGGTAGCACCTTTGAATTATTATCTATGTCACTAATGTCTAAACAAAGAAAAAAGTGGGAGTGGTTTTTAGGGTGAAGTTTTCTGAGAGAGAGTGAGTGAAGACCAAGCTAAGAGTCATCCAAGAATACGTGAAAACATCAATCTTGGGGATGCAACTGCACCCCCGTGCACCATCAACATCTCGGTTTGCAACACTGTAATTTCCATTGTGCCTTTGTAGAAACCAAACGTTTTTTATGCAAAACCCATGTGTTGCAAACATAATTTCCCGAGCCAGATGGAACATGCTGGTGTGAGCAAAATTTGTTGTCTATGTGCTTGAAACGGTCGAAAAAATAACTTATCTCTTGAAATTAACGTATACATTTTGTGGGCCATCTCATCCTTTTTGGTATCTTGGAGGAAATAACGCATGAGGTCAAAACACGAATTTTCTAACAAAAGATAGTTGAGATGAGACTTATGGACATACGGTGAGAAGTTATGGTATAAATCATCTAGTGATTAATAGTGCAAGACTGCAAAGTATCATGCTTTCATATTTATTCAAAGATCCTAAACTGACAAAAAAAAATAAGGATCCCTTAAACCTCTGCATGCAAAAAGATTGGCAAAAATTCTTGAATTTTTTAAGTGCCCCAAAATACGTTTTATAGCTGATATTTCCTTGTACAAATTGTGCCTTTTGTTAGAAGAGTGGGATTTTGTGTTTTCCTTTAATCCTTTTTGGGGTTTAATTATTCTTTTGGGTCATGCCCGCTCAAATAACCTTTCCAAAACTTAAAAACAAATTTTGTTTTTGATTTATGGTAGCACCTTTGAATTATTATCTATGTCGCTAGTGTCTAACCAAAGAAAAAAAGTGGGAGTGTTTTTTATGGTGAAGTTTTCCCAGAGAGAGTGAATGAAGATCAAACCAAGAGTCATCCAAGAATATGTGAAAACGTCAATCTTTGGGATGCAATTGCATCCCCTGCACCATCAACATCTCGGTTTGCAACACTGTAATTTCCATTGTACCTTTGTAGAAACCAAACGATTTTTATGCAAAACCCATGTGTTGCAAACATAATTTCCCGAGCCAGATGGAACATGCTGATGTGAGCAAAATTCGTTGTCTATGTGCTTGAAACGGTCGAACAAATAACTTATCTCTTGAAATTAACGTATACATTTTGTGGGCCATCTCATCCTTTTTGGTATCTTGGAGGAAATAACGCATGAGGTCAAAACCCAAACAAATTATCTCACAAAAGATAGTTGAGACGAGACTTATGAACATACGGTGAAAGGTTATGGTACAAATCATCTAGTGATTAATAGTGCAAGACCGCAAAGTATCATGCTTTCATGCTACTTGCCCCCATAACTGGGACACATGTCAAGCATACAAAACAACCAACCAACATTTTGCAAAGGGGGTGCGGATCCCCGGCCTCTGCATCAAAATGATGCACACATCCATCCGCAATTATTCAACAAAGACTTACAAGATACAACATTGATCAAACCGAAGTCAGCCTCTCGGTGACAAGAGTCGCTACAACTATGATGGAGGTGAGAAGTTATGGTACAAATCATCTAGTGATTAATAGTGCAAGACCGCAAAGTATCATGCTTTCATGGTACTTGCCCTCATAACTGTGACACATGTCAAGCATATAAACAACCCACCAACCTATTGCAACATAACTTATGTTGAAAGATATCGCACCACTGCAACAGTTAAGGAGACATACCGGCATAAACATGATGTAGCATGTGCATCAACATGCACATGTTCTTTTGTAGTACCATTGTATCATGCTTTTGAATGCATATCACAAACACTTAAAACAAAAAGGACGAATACATTCTACCCTCTTAATTGATTTGGCAGAGCAACTGCCGTAATTCCTCAAAAAAAAAAAAAAAAGGACGAATACAAGCCCCTATCCCCTACCCCGATATCACCGGGATTGAATTCCGGCAGGTCGGGAGAAGAAGGGGAAAAGGATCGTCACGCGATCCTCATCCTCCCCTGTTACAAAATCCCAAATCAACCCCAACCCGCTCCCTCCTTTCCGGCTTCGCTTCGCTTCCGCATGCCTCTACTCGTCGCCACCCTCCCAAACCCTAGCCCGAAACCCTAGATCCCCCCCGCCCCATGGCCTCCGCCGCCGCCGCGGCCCCCGTCTCGGGCCAGGTCGTGCAGCGGTTCCGCGCGCGCCTGCGGGAGGAGGCGGGGGACGAGCCGGGGCCGGCCGCGGTGGTGGGCGTCTACGAGGAGGCCCTCGCCGAGCTCACCTTCAACTGCAAGCCCATCATCACCGAGCTCACCATCATCGCGGAACAGCACGCCGCGCTCGCCGCCAGGGGTATAGCCGACGTTATCTGCGCCCGCATCGTCGAGGTCCTTGTTCTTCCTCCTCCCAGGTTTTTTTTTATGTTGTATTTTCGGAGAGAAAGGGCTTGTAATTTTTTATGTTTCGGCTATCTCTGTATGAGGAGCTTGCTATGCTTGTCCGGCCGTTGGTTGCTTGTGGATTTGAGTCATTGCTAGGTTTTGTTTAAAGTTGAGAAGTTTAGTGGAATTAAATGTACACTTTTGGTCTTGAGGAATTGGTGCTCATATAGTGCGCAATCTCAGGTTTTGTGTCTGTAGATGCGTTCCAAATGTCATTGCTCTAATTTAGTGATCAGAGTGAGTGAGATTCAAGAGTTTTGAAGCGAATGATTGCAACCCGGATTGTTTAAGATTGGCGTTTAGCAGCTTTTAGTTTAATTTGCTCTGCTATTTTGGCTAGGAAATTTTGATAGGCTGAAACTGAACTAAAATTTGCAATGCAACTATTAGGATTTTGTTCTGCGAAGATGCCGTGTTGTTTATTTTGTGAAATAGGTACAGGCTGAAGTGGAACGTCAGTCAAAACTTTAAAGAAGTTCAAAACCATGGGATTGTTAGATCGTATATGAATCAACTAGATGTTTCTTGATAGACATGGTTTTGTTTAGTAATGCTTGTGTAATAGAACCATGCTGTCCTTTTATTTTCTGAAGAAGACCAGATGTGATTTTGAATGGAACCAATTTGAGAACTAATTCTAAAAGCAAAAAATATGTTAAATATTTATACGCCTAGGGTTTTTTTGCATGACAGAATCATTCTGCAATGCTTGCAGGTGCCTGTCGAACAGAAATTGCCATCTTTGTATCTGCTAGATAGTATTGTGAAGAACATTGGACGAGAATATATACCACATTTTTCCACTAGGTTGCAGAAGATATTTTGTTATGCATACAGGAAAGTTCATCCTAATCAGCATGCTTCAATGCAACACCTCTTTCGTACCTGGTCGCAAGTTTTCCCTTCTGCTGTCCTTCGAGGGATTGAGGATGAGCTTCAGTTTTCTCCTTCAGAGATTAAACGTCCCGCCTCAACGAATAATGTGCGACAGTCAGAGTCGCTATCTCCCAGGCCATCTCATGGCATCCATGTAAACCCGAAGTATCTAGATGCACAACACCAATTCAAGCATGTCAGCAAGGTAAGAGTTTTCGGCATACCAGCTCGACAATATCCATCAAATGGGGCCAGTTCAGTAATAACCTATAGCTGGTTCATTTTTTTGGGATTCAAGTATGTTCATTTCCTGCTATCCTGTACAGACTGGCAACCTAATATGCCTATAGTATTAAAAATCAAATTTGAAGCTGATTAAGTTTGTGCCTTTTTTTTGAAATCAGGTCGACCAGCTAGGAACTCATGACAGGCAAATGACTGATGTGGAGGATGATCATATTAATGGGTTAACATCAAATGGCCTGCGAGGATTTCCTGCAACTTCTTCGAAGCTCCAGGTATTCGGCATTCCATCTGCCCTCTTGCTCGTCTTGTCATGCTTTTACTCCTAGTGTCTGGCCCCCAAACCTAAGAGTTCTTATTGATGCTGCTTGGGGGGTTCTCTCTATGTATAAATCAGAGAAGTTTTACTCTTCGTTTTCTGAGCAGTTTAGTAGTGCTTCCTTGCTCTCACCAAAACTAAGTTGCACAATCTTAAATGTTATTGTTAGTAGCAGACAATGTGTATGTTGTAACATGTCAATCAGTCAGTTCACTTTTTTTCTTCATATTTTCTTCATTAAAATCATATCACGGCTTATATTGAAAATCAACAAAAAAGAGTGCTGGGGCTTTCAACACACAATATTACAAAATTTGTTAGTGTGGTAGTGTATATTGAACCATCGAGGACCCAAGCAAAGCACATAAGCACCCACACATACAGTTTATCCCAAGTTATAGAAAGATACGGTTGATTTACTTTTTATTACTACAAAAACAAAAAGTATTTAAGTTCTCAACAATAACGCGTGTGGTACATTAGCCCTCACATCCCAGTTCTGCACCCGTTTATTATCTCTTAACATAATAACAATAAAAGAGGAAAACATACCTCTTGACAGACATGTACCAAAACACAACTCATGATTTGGGTCACACAAAGAATCGATCAGGTCCATTGTGCTGCCAGCCTGCTTATGTTTTTTCATTCACTGCACATACCGGCTGTCGACCAGTGGCTCAGCAGTTGTGGCTTTGATTGTGCTCCCTTCACTGGTTGAAAAAGGAAAATGTTTTTCTTATTGATTTTTCTGGGGAATAGCTATGTTTATTGGAGATAACAACCATGTGTGGTCTCTATTATTAGCTCTTCCTCTGTTACAAGTATTCTGAAGTCCTGAGAGCTCCTAGCGTCCAACTATTTCATGTTCCCAAGTTAATGATACAGTTCACTTTCAGTAGGCCTTGGAATGGCAGAGAACCCAAAGTGAATCCAATCCAAACCTTATACTGTTAGTCGAACCCACCAAGCCAACCCAATCCAAAAAATAAGTTCTGCAGTCCAGATCAGACCGAACCATTGACATCATTGATCCAAACCAAACAAAAATGTTCCGTAGTTTTGCACTGAACCTGATTGCTAAAACCAAAGCAACTCATGGACTTAAAAGCAATCAGCAACACACGAGCAGCTGAGCTTGAAGCAGCCTCTTTAGGTATTCAGTTTGACCAGCGACTTAGCAAGGGCTTGCTTACAGAGGAGAGTCGCCAGGGCACGAGAGGATAGAGGAGGGGCACACATATTTGGTAGAGCTTCTCCCAGTTGAAGAGTCAGGCTTGCTATGATGGAGCAGAGGCAGTCGCAAGCCACGGTGGAGGCGGCGGTGACTCAAAGCTGCTGGGAGTTGGCGCAGCAACATGGACGGAATTGGAGGAGCGTCTGGATGGGGACGTCGGGCAACATCTGCCTGTGGCAAGTGGTGGAGGCAGCCCCAGCTGGCGTTGACGGCAGCAGTGATCCCTCGTCGCCTGTGGGCTCGAGCTTCTTCTGGTGTCCAGGAGCCATATTTGGTCTCAAACCGATCGATTGATGCACAGTTTGCAACAGTTTTAGATCGTATAGTCTCAGCTTGAACCAATCCGGGCCAAATTATTTCTGCCTGTACCTCCACATCAAACCAAAAATTTCTGCATGTTAATCTGTTCTGACTAAACCAAATCGAAAACAAAATTGAAAACCCGGTTCCACCCCAAACCGTTCTCAGGCTTAAATTTCAGTATTGGATAAATATACTTTTAGTCACTCAACACATGGGAGGTGCCTTTTTTTCAAGTGAAATGCTATCCATATATTTCAAAACGAAATTTACCCCTTTCAATTTTATATCATAAACAAGTATGGACATGCTCTTGCTTTTTATTTGTTTTACGTACGATGCAGCATGTGACATCTGCTTATAACTCAACTGTTACTAACAATCTGTCTTGATATTATACGGACAGAAATCTACGATACTGTATGCTGATGATCCTGATCAACAGGAGACATTCCGGTCACGTGCTGGAATGACAAGAGACATGTCCCGATCACCACCTCTTGATGTCCTCCCCAGGAATACATCCCCCAAGAGACCACTAGAGAGGCCACCGCTGTCTCATTCTTTATCTGGACATGATCCCAGAAGATTGCCTGATCGAAATGGTTGGTTTGAACGGCAATGGGCTTTTGAGGATGGTCCACAGCGGCCTCCAATGAGCATGCTTGATGAAGAATATAGGAAACGCAGTGCAAGAGAACTTATTGATGCTTATGGAGGCAATGATGCTGATGAAAGGCTTCCCAAGATACCACGCCTAGAACCAAATGGCATGTCAAGCAGATCTAGTGCACAGAATTGGCTCACTTCAGAGGAAGATGAGTATTCTTGGGACGATATGAGTCCAACTTTGTCTATCCGAAACAGAAACGGCATGCTTTTACCTTCTTCTGAAACCTTGAGAGCTGGATTTCCTGGGCCAAACTCTGGACAGCTGGATTCTGATATTGGGATGCGCAGTTGGCATAGCCAAGATCCTCGATCAGCAGCAGATCGGCCAGCATTAATTCTTGATGATAGGATCTCTGCTAATAGTGTACGCTTGTCTAATCTTCCTTTAATTATGATGTGAATAGTTGGCATAACACTTCTTGCACCTTTTAGTACTTCTTTTACTATTCTCTGATTTTTTATCTGTTGATCTTGCATCCCCTGCTTTCAAATAAAACTGGTATTGCTATTTTCTTTAGCTTATCACAATTATACAACTTCGTTCACCAACTTTTGTCAGTGTGTTTGCAAATATAATAAATTATACGTTATGGTTTATGTTAGTTGTCTTTTCAACAAATATAGTCATATTTGATGCAGCTAATCTAAGTATATTGTTGGTAGATGTTACAAAGATTTGACCATTGGTTCTCCATGGTGACACTTAGTGACAGAAAAGGGTAGTTATATTTATGGTTTGTATGTTTTCTTTTGTGGTGCCTCTTGTCCTTTTGACAGTTACATATTGGTCCAAAGATGTCCCTTAGAATCTCATTTCATTACCTACATAAACTGTAAGAGGAGGATCTTCAACATAACAGATTTTTCAGTACCTTCCCTTTGTGTTTTGGAACTTTTGTGCTACGGAATGCATGCCTCTTACCAACAAGTTTCAGTAGTATTAAGGATGCATATATCATGCGTAGTACTACCGCATTGATTAATGTTTGGAGTCTTCTGAAGTTTTAGTGCAACTTTTCAACAGTTTGTCCTTTATCATTTCAACTTATAACAACTGTTAATCTTGTATTGTTATGAACCCACTTTAATTAATGTTGACACCGCATTACCTTTTTGCAGCATGTTGACATGGCCACTAGGAGACATACAGGCAATTTTGGTCCCCAGAATGGAGCTACTTCAGATTACCATAGTTCTGAGAATTCCCTTGATCTTGGGAGAATGCTTGCTATGTCAGCTCCACCTTGGCAGCAGACTAATGGTCTGCCATTGCGAATACAAGATCATCAACCTTCACTGAATAGGTTGCCACTGCCACTGATGGTGAAATGCCTGTCAAGAGGTTGGCCACTGGTGGTACATATGATGCTATGAATGTAGACATACCCTTGATAGACAATCACAGGTCCTCACCTGCTCCTGCTCCCATAGAATGGCCTCCTCTTCATCATAGTCAACCACCACCTGATAGAAAACATATTAGACGTTCAACAGATAACCTTGAAATTAGGTCATTTATTGGCCAAGGAATCAATTCATCTGTATTTGTTCCGCGGCATCACTATGATGCATTGGACCGGAAAAATGGAAGTACTGGTAACTTGGCTCAACCACCATATCAACACCCAGATATGTTGTCATTGAGTCAACAAAATCAAGGTACAATTTTGGACAATCAATCCCAGCCTCCTCATACGCTGCCGTTCCATCCTCACACCCATTCTCGCCCTCAGGAGCCATTTAGAGGTTTTGCAACCAGCATCTCTGTAGATCCATCCCGAAATCCATTCCAAGGACAAGGTGGTAGTGCAACAATGTCATCAGTCCCACCTCTACGAAACTCTTTTTCTGTACCACCTTCCGTGCAACCTTATGGTACATCAGTGCCCAATTTTGCTCTGCCACCATTGCATCGTGGTCTACCTTCTGCGTCATTGCCGATGGGTCCATCATCATCACAAGTTGGTGGTCCTACACCATTTTTCTCTGGAATTTTAAGTAACCTTGTGCATCAGGGTGTAATTACACTGGAACCTCCTAGTCAACCTCAGGTACTTCTAGTGCATATGTGCACCTTATTCTAGCTATCTAATATTATTTTTATGCGGTTTATCCAATGGTTTTTACTATACCTGTAAACATGTTCATTTAGGAATCTGTTGGGGTTGACTTCAATGTAGACCTCAAGGTACGGAACGAGTCCGTCATTAATGCTTTGTATCAGGATCTCCCCAGGCAATGCAAAACATGTGGCCTTCGTTTCAAATGCCAAGAAGAGCACCGTGTTCATATGGATTGGCATGTCACGAAAAACAGAAATTCTAAAAATCGCAAGCAATCATCACGTAAATATTTTGTCACTGTGGGGGAATGGTTAAGAGCAGCAGAAACAGTAGGAAATGATGCTGTTCCTTCTTTTGAGCACATGGAACCAGTCCCAGACAGAAATGAAGAGAAAGAAATGGCTGTTCCTGCCGACGAGGATCAAACGACATGTGCTTTATGTCAAGAGCCATTTGAGGATTTCTACAGTGATGAAACTGAAGAGTGGATGTATAAAGGTGCAGTTTATATGAATGCGCCTGATGGTAATATTATTGGTCTCGAAAGGTCGCATTTGGGGCCTATTGTCCATGCCAAATGTCGTTCTGGACCCAGCTATACTTAGGCAAGCCTAGCTGGTGAGCATCTGTACATTTATTTTTTCAATAAAAATGTGCAAAATTTAATTTGAATTTTTTTAGTTACGTTTCAACAGAAAAGTCATATTTTGCTGTTATGACTCCAAAAACTATGCTTTACAGTTTCCAGTAGCAACTAATGCAAAAGATGAACAGAAAAAAACATTGTAAAAGGCCACCACGATCTGTTGATGGATAATAGTGGCTTTTGTTGCCCCTTAAACCATATTTATGATCGTTAAAGATATACTTTGTTATAGTTATCAGCAGAAAGTGATGTTCTAACTTTTAGTCACCTTACTTTCATAACTACTCATATTAACATCGTAAGGAAAGTTCTCTTTCCTTGAAAGAACGACTATGTTTATTGTTGCGATGCTTCCCATCATTTAGCGCATAATAAGATTCCACAGAAGTGTATCGTTTGAAGAATTAACTATGTTGATCTGTTGATTGCAGGAATTATCGCCTCATTTGTTTCAGTTTCTTTGGTTGTGGGTAGACGAGACGTGTAAAACTAATGGAGAAATCAGATTTTGGTATGCTTAGTTTCCCCCTCCTGACGGCAACTGTTTGCATAGGATGTTAATGTGACAATAGTGTAAAAATGTAACATACTTTGTGTACTTTAGTGATGGAGAATGAGTAATTTGCTCAGCAGTCGTTATGGTGCCTGCCCTGTTATTTGTTGTCATTTCACAGTTGCAGCCTGTTGCTTTTACATTGCTTTGATTTATATGGAATCCTCCTGAATCTAGGGCTACATGCAACACTTTACGTTTAGGATGGAGTAATATGTACTATTGCTTCACGGAACATGCAGAACATATTTCTACCTTTTTTTTTGTTCCCTTCCTCTCTTCAGTCTTTTATGCAGGACAAAATCAGCCCATTAGTTTGCTGGTAACTTGCAAATAAACCAGAAGAATCATATGCAAGAAGACCAAGAACCAAGGCGTCCTCAACAACTTTCTTGTGCTGTATACCAAAGTAGTTAGATGTAGCTGTTTTCATTTTCTTCCGTTCATCTTTTTTCTTTGTATGGATCTGCGTTGTAACAGATTATGACAATTAATTCCTGGACACTTGTATAATTCCATCTTACTTGATACAGTTCTGCATTTGTTTCTGTTGGCAATGCTTTTAGAATTTCATCTATAAACTTAATTATCATTTTAAGCTACAAAATACGTTGACATGTCCCGTTGCCACATCAGCTGCACCGAAATATTTCAGTAGTACTCATGTTTAGGAACATTTTCCCTCTATATACATGGTCTATCTTGATCCAACATGGAAATTGGCAATATCCGACTTTTGGCAAGATTCTGTTAAAAGGTGCAAATAAATCAGCCACCATGATACATTTGTGCAGTTGACACAGATTATGTCTCTTCATTTAATCAGTAACAATTTTGTACTGAGAAAATTAAAGTTGCACCATTTAAGATTAGCAAGCCGAACACACATCTGACTGAAATTGTAATGATCAAACACCACCATAAGGTACAAAGTGCAAACCAAAAAGAGGCGCCAAATCTCTACCCTCCAACAGCAACTAGCTAAGCTAGGTTGGCACGTGAAGTCTGAAGAACAGTACACAACATACCACAAAGTACAGATCAATTTTGAGAGGACTTAACTTATGCCCCTTGACCAGAAAAATAAATACAACCCTAACAAAGAGATCCAGAGCAGCATGATCAGCAGTAGCTAGCTAGCATCAAACTGATGATAAGGTGGAAGTCAATGCCGAACCATCCCCCCTTGCATAGTGGTGACACATTTTCACCGCGACGATTTTTCCGATTGTCGCTGGTATGCGCACCACATGGCAAGCAGAGCATGAGGTGCGTTCTTGACTCCCCATTGATGAAAGAAATCTCCAAAATCTTGCTACTCCTGCAGAGCATGGGCTTAGCTGCATCTCTAAAGCTCAAGATAGTAGACAGACACGAGTGTGTACCTGACTGAACTGGACAGGTACAAGAGAGGCTACTGCGGATTGCTGGCCGTGTCCCTGCAGACGGCGGCCTTGATGCGCTCCACGGTGCAGGCGATGAGGCTGTTCACGGTGGCGACGGATCCCAGCGAGAGCTTCGCCGTCGGCACTGAGTCCACCAGTATCTGGAACGCCACCGTCAGGAGGGACCCCCGCCCCCCCGTCGTCGGGTCTTCTTGTGCTGTCTGGGACGACGGCGGCCCGTCGGGCAGGATGGCGAAGCCTGACGGCAGGAGCGCGACATAGTCCGGGTCGCCGCCGTTGAGCACCACGTTCATCGCCACGATGTCCACCGGCGCGTACACGACGTAGGACCCCGACGCGTCCGTGCAGCTCTCCTGCAGGATCAGCATGTTGCTCTGGTTCGAGTTGGCGCTCTGCAACACAACATCAATCGTCAGATCCATCCATGCATGAAGAGTTGATCTTTTCAGTACTGGATTTGGGCGTCAGAGATTACGTTGACACGAAGGAGCGAGACGCAGTTGCCATGGTCGCGGCCGTTGGCAATGTGAGCCATCTCCTGGACCACGCCGCCGTTGGAGAGAATGTCCCACTGCAAATAGTTCAGACTTGTCAGCAAGTACTACTCACATGGTAGCAGCAGTCTGATCTGTGACGCCGAAGAGACGCACCTCGCTTCGGGAAGTCTCGTCGCGGAGGAAGTCGAAGACGGTGCTGGGCGTGACAGGGAGCCAGAAGGAGGTGGCGGCGTTGAGCACGATCCCGGGCGGCCTCCCGGGGTCGTCCACGCTCTTCCTCGTCATTACGCGCACGTCCTCGGCGCCGCTGCCCGACAGGGTTGTCCACTGGTGCGCCACGGACGCCGTCACGCCGCCGCAGAAGCTAGCCACCATCCGCTCCGCCAGCTTCAGCATGCTCTTCCTCCCCTCCACGCTCGTGATCACTGCATACATATTTGTCAGCGTTAGCCATATGCTATCATAGGAGTCCAATCAATCTCTGCGATGGGACAGAATGTGTAATTAGGTACCTCCGAGGTCCCCGTTGGGCACGTTACTGGCCATGGCGCTGGCGAGGCGCTCGCACTGCCGGTTCAGCGTGCCGACCCACCGCCTCGCACCGAACGCCAGGCCGGAGTTCACCAGCGGCTTGTAGAGGCTGTGCACCGACCGGTCGTCCACTTCCACATGCTCCACCCATGTCACCTATACACATATATGGGTAGGCTATGCACCCAATTAAGACTGAACCCAAAAAACATGTTCCTAGCCTACTACTCCAATCTACCATCAACAATTCAACATCGAGTAGACGTTTGCTGACAGAGCACGAACCTTTGAGTAGCCGTTGGGCAATTCTTGGATAATGCACCCGGAAGGCCTGCGCCGGCATTTCATCACCGAGGTCGGGCGGAGGCTGTCCAGCGAGACGTCCACCACAGCCCACGTCCCATCAGGATTGTGCTTGCAGTACCTCACGAAATAGCTCTCCCGCGTCGGCACCAACGGCGACGGCACTTGGAACTCCATTGACATCTGCAGATGGAACTCCATTTGTAAGGTACACATGATTATTTTTTAACTGCAGTAGAGTTTATCCATGAATTCTCCCTAATTTAAATCTGAACAGTGATGCAACCCAGAGTACGTGTCACACAAACGCACCACTTGTAATGCACCGTCGTAGTTCCCTGCCACGCCCGTGGACAGCACCTCGTGGGTCGAAGCCCGCGACACGATGCTCGAGAACACCGTCGCAAATTCATTCTGAAAGGTGCAGATTAATGCAATATTCTTGTCAGGGAAATATATAAAAAATGGACTAAGATTGGCAATTATGTTGAAGTTGTGAGAAGTGACTTAATTACCACGTCCATGAGGATCTCGACGAGGCTGCCATGGGTCATGATCACCACGGCGCTGCCGCGGGAGGCCTCCGGCTTGAGCCCGTACTGCCTCGGCCCGAGCCCCCTCGGGAACACACGGCCGTATTCATCCTCGTCCAGCGCCACCGTCATGCTGTCGCCAGGGCGCGCGCTCCAAAGCGGCTCGTCGAGCCGCGCCATCTGTATGAGCTCGTCCATGGCGGCTACGGCCAGCTCGATGATCATGGGCTTGTCGACGTCGACGATCTGGCCACCACCGCGGGACACGCTCCTCAGCATGTCCCCGGCGCCGAACATGTCTCCTCCACCGCCGTAGGCTCCGACGAGGTCGAGCGGAGAGCGGGCGGCCACGGCGGCGAGTGGGCCAGGGAGGAAGGAGGAGGAGGACAGCATGGGCTTCCCGACGTGCTTGGCCGCGATGCCGGATATCCTGTCGATCTCGTCGCGGAGGCGGGCGTTGTCGACGCGGAGGTGGTGCTCGTCGAAGGACATCTCGCCCAGCGCCGCCGGCCCGCCGCAGCTCGGGCACGACGCGCTGCTCAGGGCCTCCTTGTACCGCATGTTCTCCGCGCGCAGCTTGTCGTTGTCGGCGCGCAGCTGCGAGTTCTCGTGCTTCTCGTGCTGGTTCTGCACACACCAAATGCATCCACCATTAGAATTGCAACCAAATTACTACTGTATATGCTTTTCTCTCAATGTGTCTAGAGACTGATACCATGCCACCATTATCAACAAGGGACGACTTGCCTTCATCTGGGTGCGCTTATTCTGAAACCAGAACTTGACCTGCAGCGGCTCCAGGTTCAGCTCCCGGCTTAGCTCCTTCCGCTGCTTGTCGTCCGGATGAGGGCACTCCTTGAAGAACCTATACAAATTAATCCACAAACATTAATGCTTTCCCCAAATCCCAATTGAAGAGAACTGCATGATGAACTTTCTCAAAAAGAAGCTAATGAATTTGAACTGCTACGAAAGAAAATGTTTATGCATGCGTTATGGATAGATCATGGGAGGCTTACGCTTCCAGCTCTTGGATCTGGTGCTGGGTGTGGCGGTGGTACCGCTTCTTCTTGCGGGGTCGCTGGTTGGGGTCTTGCTCGTCCTCCTCGCCGGAGCCTCCGCCGCCGTCACCACCACCACCACCGTCGACGTTCTCGCTGCACGACTTGCTCTCGAGCTCGTCAGGCGCCAGCAGAGCATCGGAGGTGCCCCGGCTATGAAGCAGGTGGTCGATGCTGCTGCTGTCCCCCGCTGCTGCTGCCGTCATGGCTGCCGGGATCTGATCTAAGAGTTGCTGCTGGATTAGTGCTTGATGCAGATGGTGGCTATCCAGCAAGTCGGCCTGCATTTATGGTTGGAGGGGGGAATTTAGTTAAGTTATTAGCAATTACGACCAAAAAGATGAAGAGATAATTAATTTAGATTGG
The DNA here is from genome assembly GCA_947311845.1 of Poa pratensis. Lineage (NCBI taxonomy): Eukaryota > Viridiplantae > Streptophyta > Magnoliopsida > Poales > Poaceae > Poa > Poa pratensis. The sequence goes on from CAMZMU010000070.1 coordinate 41,181,980, forward strand.
TGACTTGATTTTATTGCTCAGGTTTTGTAGCAGCACCCCAACTACGAACCTGAATTATGAGGAAACGTGGTACCTACGGACTAAATAAAATGGATAGTTTTCATTCCATTCTTGTTTTGTGAAAACAAAGGTTAAGGTACTGCTCATTTTCCATTACATAATTTTTATACTTCGTATTTAGTATCCTCAAATACCTCGCCATATATCATGCATACTGTTTACACACGTACCACTAATTACCATAAGAAAAGAAGGAATGTAATGATGATAAACAGATCAGAAGAACAAGAACAAAATAAACAAAAGAGCGCAAGAAACTGTCAACACCCTTTTTCTAGATTATAATGGAAGAGTCTGACTTCCCTCTCAGCATTGGCATACACCGATTCAAACAGCAGCAAACTTTAAACACTCTCTTGTTTACCATCCCAGAACTAACGACAGATCGACGCTGGATCGATTTGTACATTCAAACCGAGTACCCTTTTTCTTTGGAAGCAAGCACGCTAAATATACCTGAGTCAAACCCAGCGCGGACGGCGACCCGTACGCCACACCGTTCCGGCCGATCATCGGCGGCAGGCGCCTGGCCGGCGTCATGGGCCAGCGCCGGACTCGCCCTAGCTCTCAAACCCTAGCTACCTGTTCACCTCCAAGGCTCCAAGTCTCTAGTTACCTAGCTAGCTCTTCTCATTTGAACTGGCCCAGAACTGGCTTGCACTGCACGGCACGTCAGCAGATCTAGGGCAAGCGGATGCAGAAGCTACAGCGACGACCTAGCTAGCGAAGAACTCCCCGAGAAGCAAGGCAGATCGGTGGCAAGATCTAAAAGAAAAGCGATATGTAAATCTCTGATCTCTCCCTCCGTGTGTGCAGCTAGCTTGCTACTTCCTGCATGATATCGCATGCATGCAGGAAGTTGCTGGGAGTAGCTACGCTAGCGGGACGGCGAGAGATGCAGAAATCTTTGAGAGGGAAGGAAGAAGAAGCCGCCATGGTAGGAAGAAGAGGGGGAGAAAGGGGAACGGCGGATGGGAGAGAATTCGGATCAATGGGAGAGGAGTTATTGCTGGGGCAGTGATGGTGAGAGCGAATGCAAGAGCATTTATTGAGAGAGGGTGGTGCAGCGTTATTGCTCAGAGAAGAGAGATACTACTCCCGTAGGAAACGCATACGGTGAGCGGAGGCTACAAGTCACGAGTAGCATTCGGACACGATTGAGTGGACTGGCGCACTGTTTAGTCACGGCGTCACCAAATGTCAAATATAAATTTGACCGGCTAGAGAAATTTATGTTGTGCATACAGCCAAAGTACCGCTCACAAAAGGAGAGGACTCGTGCTCCCGAGTTCCAATAACTAGAAAGATACCCCACGTTTTGCAGTGGGTGCTTTTAATAAAGATTGTAATATAAACAAAATGACATATGACACATGCAACGGGAAAACTTCTCGGGAATATTTAGGATTCAATTGGCACCATAATCGAGAATTTAGATTTAATAAATGTAAAAAAATTGTACTGGTTAACAACTAAAATTGATGAGATAATTGTATGGATAAAAGAAATTATAATGCGAATAGTTTTCATGGATGGAAAGAAAATCATTAATAATGTGAGATGATATGGATAAATAATGGCTCAAATAGTGGATGATGTGGCTTAAGGAATAGATGATGTGGGATTAATAAGTATTAGTGGACATGATATGGACAATTGATTGGTTAGGAGAATGGATGATGGGATAGGTTGCATGTTGAGATAGAAAATAATTAATACAAGTTAGTGGGGTTTTGTTTTACAAGAAGTATAGATAGATTCTGGTATCTTAAAAAAATGAAACAAATTAAGAAATATTCCGGATGTGGCCAAATGGTGTATTTGACAGACGTGTAAAATATCAAATTCAAATATTTTATATTCCAAGCTACACAAAAATGACAAAAGTGTGGATCCGGATATGCAATTTTCAAATCTCCAAATTTATTACTCCCTCCGGTCCACTTTAAGTGTCGAGAAACAGTACGAGTGTAGTACAAACTTATACAGACTCAACGACACTAATTTCGGATCAGAGGGAGTAGATTTTTTCATTCTTGTGTAGCGCATAATACAAAGTATCGAAAGTTGTTTTCACACGAGTTTGTGGGATACATCATTGACTACATCCGAGATTTTCTTCAATATTTTTTAAGCTTGTAAGTATTTTTTTCGTTTTTTTAAAACACCATGAGCCCTGGTGCTCGGGAGGCAATGACACTTTCCATCACAAAAGATACTTGCTAGCCTTATCATATCGATTTTTTTAATTTGTTGACGTGTGGATGAAACAATACTGGAAACGGGAAAGATGTTGAGTATCACAAACATTCGGCCATGGTCAGATATTACTCGACATTCCCGTTGTCAAAGATTACACTCCATCTCAAAAAACGAAAGGATTACACTCAACAAAGCACACTCTACATCTTTTATGTAGTCAAACTCGTGTTTGCCAAGGGTCAAATATCGGGATGTCGACAAATCATTTGTCGAGTATTGTATCGAATCACTCGGTAATATAAAGCGAATGACGACCACCCAACGGGAACGAAATGGACACATGACATTAATCTTTGCCGAGTGTCGGCCGCGCACACTCGGTAAACCAAGTTGACAGAAGCGGACGTGTGGCGCCATTTTGCGGAGTGCTATACCCATACTCACTGAGTATCTTAGCCGAGTGCAATTTCCATACTTGGCGACTAACTTTGCCAAATGTCGGCACTCGGCGACACCCATCCCCGCGTTATCCCATATGCTGCCATGCGTCACCATGTTTGTCGAGTCTTCTTCGTTACACCTGGCAATAAGTTGTATCCAGTGTGCAAATTTGGTCCCACCGTGCTATATGTCGAGTGTTTTATTGGGGAAGGTACTAGAAAATAAAATTTTCACCCTACGAACAAAACCCAAAATCATTATGAAAATGCAAAGAGGTTAGATTTGATCTTCGCCAACAAACGCAGTGGCAATAAGTTGGTGAATACTATTGTTGCAGATTCCCGTTGTTCGAATAATACCTCCCAACTGCGAGAATAACCCTCCCGTTCGAGTATCGAAAGAAAGACCACTCCAACGACAAGCATGTGGAGTCACCGATTGATACGTCTCAAACGTATCTATAATTTTTGATGTTCCATGCTTGTTTTACAAAAAAAAGCTACATGTTTTATTTACAATTTATATCATTTTTATGCATTTTTTTGGACTAACCTATAAACAAGATGCCACAGTGCCAGTTCCTGTTTTCTGCTGTCTTTTTGTTTCAGAAAAGCTAGTAAGGAAATATTCTCGGAATTGGACGAAATTTCACGGAGCCCAGTTTTACGAAGATACGAAGACAGAGACCAAAGGGCAGCCGAGGTGGCGACCCAGGGGGCCCAGACGCCACCTCGGCGTAGCAAAAGGTGGGGCTGCGTCGGGGGTGTGCCGAGCCACCTCGGGTGCCTCCCCGCGCCGCCTCTTGGCCTATAAATTCACTCCGTCCCGAAAACCCTAAATACCCGAACACAATTCCACGAAAAATTCCATAGCCACCGTCGTCGCCAACCCTAGTTCGGGAGGGTTCTGAAACTCTTCCTGGCACTCTGCCGGAGGGGGAGATCATCACCGAAGGCTCTACACCGCAATGCCTGCCTCCGAAGTGATGCGCGAGTAGTTCTCCATTGGACTATGGGTCCATAGCAGTAACTAGATAATTGTCTCTTCTCCTTGTGCTACCATGTTTAGATCTCCTGAGCTGCCTAACATGCATGATCAAGACCATCTTTCTGTAATGCTACATATTGTGTTTGCTGGGATCTGATGAATTGTGAAGTTGTGATTGTTCATCTATCTGTCTATATATTTTATTTATGATCTTGCATGCTCTCCGATGCTAGTGGTTGCTTTGGCCAAGTAGTTGCTAGTGTCTCCAAGAGAGGGTATTTATGCTAGATAGTGGGTTAATGTGTCCGGTTGCCTGGGCTCGAGATGACAGAAACGACTAAGGCTCTGGATGTGCTGTTGCCACTAGGGAGAAAACAATGATGCTATGTCTACGTGTCATTTGCATTGTTTACATTACACATTTTGCTTATTGCAATTATCTGTTTCTTGCAACTTAATACTTTCAGGAGACATGGATGTTATCCTGGGGGTGGATTATTATACATAGATGTAGCTAGCAAGCAGTCTATATATTTTGTTGTAATGACCAATTAAATACTACAGTGAACTTTAGCTTGTCATAATAGCATTGTCATGCCCTTACAATTTGTTAATTGCCCAGCTGTAATTTGTTTGCCCAGCATGTTTGTTTATCTGTTTTATGGAGAGACACCACTAGTGAACTGTGGATCCCGGTCTATTCTTTTACACTGATAAAAACACCGTTTCACTGCTTCCTGCCATCATTTGCTCGATGTTCATTTTTGCATTTACATTTATTATCCACACCATATGTTTAATCCTTTGTATTCAGCAAGACAGGGAGATTGATAACCTTCCTGTTTCGTTGGAACAAACAAGTTTGATTGTGTTGTGTGTAGGTCCACGTCAACCTTCTAAGCAACGGGGTTGGTTGACACCGTGTTGAATCTCTTCCAACTCCTACTGGATTGATAACCTTGGTTTTGTTCTCAAGGGAAAATTGCTATTTTACTGCTTCATACCTTCCTCTTGGGGTTTCCCAACGAATGTGTGTTCCACGTCATTAAGCACTTTTCTGGCGCCGTTGCCGGGGAGTTGGAAGCTCCTTCAAGGGGAGTTACACGTCACCATTCTCTTTACTTTTTTTGTCTTGCTTAGTTTATTTTTGTTTAGTCTTTTTTTCTTTAATAATTAAAAAATACATTTTTTTTAGAATTTCAGCTTTTAGTCCTTTTCCTGTTTTGCTAGTTTACCCTGCTTTTATCTTGCTAAGATGGGTTCAGCTAAGAATACTAAGTTGTGTGACTTTACTAATACCAACAATAATGATTTTATATGTACACCCATTGCTCCTCCTGCTACCAAAGCAGAGTTCTATGAAATAAAACCTGCTTTATTAAATCTTGTTTTGAAAGAGCAATTTTCTGGTGCTGGTACTGATGATGCTGCTTCTCATTTAAATAACTTTGTTGAGTTATGTGATACGCAAAAATATAAAGAAGTAGAGGGAGACATAATTAAACTGAAACTTTTTCCTTTCTCTTTGAGAGGACGTGCTAAAGAATGGTTATTGTCTTTGCCTAGAAATAGTATTGATTCTTGGACTAAGTGCAAAGATGCTTTTATTGGGAAGTATTATCCACGTGCAAAAATTATACAACTGAAGAGTAACATCATGAACTTTAAACAATTTGATAATGAACATGTTGCTCAAGCTTGGGTGTCACACCCCAATTTCTCTAGACTTAAAATTGTGGTATTAATTTAGAATTTCTCTGACTAGTTAGGACTTTGCTGTGTGGAGTGATAATTTTCTTTGCTGTTTTGCTTCTGTGCTCTTAGTGACTTTGTGGTATTCACTAGGTTGCCTGTTGTTTGCTAGGAGCCATGTTGAGAATTTGTGTGATTAGTGTTAGAATAGTGATCTTCTTGTTTGATTAGCTTATAGTTAGTTTAGCACTCTCTGTTAATTTTTCTTTAATTCTTTTTGGACATGCAAACCAACCAAGTAGGTGATTGTCATCCCTACTGTCTAAACCTATCTTTAGTTTTAGGATGACACTTTGTTTCATCACAATTCCATCCATAATTCTTGTTGCTAACTAAAACAATGACCTTTGGTCATGTTAAAAGATAGCATCTTGCACACTTCTTTTTAACCACCTCATTAATCATTTTTGCAATGCACCTTCACCATCCTCTTAATCATCACCTATTCTTGCTCACTGAAGTTTTGTCAACCAGAATTGGTCACTTGTGTGACTAGTGCTAGGTGACAAAGTAGGCTATCTTCTAATTTCCACTAACAATCTTTTCCTAACGAAATTTTATCAAATCAGCGAACTAACCTCTCTCTCTCTCTCCCTCACACGGCCAGGACAGCATCACCCCACCCTGGCCCACCTGCCATCCCCTCCACTTGCCACCTTGGCACCCCCACCGCCCCTCTTCTCCACCGTGTTCCATTGGGAGCTCACTCCCCTCCCTCTCCATTGGCTCGGACACGCCATCCCGACCACCTCCGCTCTGTCTCCCTCTCCACCGCCCTCTCCAGCCAACCAGAGCAGCCCAAGCTCCCCTCTCTCTCTCAAATACCCGGGGAAACCCTAGATCGGGCACCCCCATCTAATTTGTTTCCCCTGCCTCCCGTGCTCATCTCTCTGCTCCAGAGCACGCCCCTGCACCCTCTCGTCCACCCCTCGAAGCCGAGCTTGCCCCCGAGCTCTCTGCTCCACGAGAGAGGCAAGTGCATCCTCGAGAACCCGTCGGCGTCGAGCGCCTCTCGCCGGCGCCACACTCTATCTTTCTTCGCCATTCTTGGCTTCGTGGACGCGGTGTATCCCTGCAACCTCACCCCTCTCTTCTTTTCTTCCCTAGGTGCTCGAGCAGGCCGCACCGACCTCGACCCGAAGGAACCCGAGCTCGCCGTCGCCATGGACACCGACATGTTCTCCGTCACCTAGGACATCGACGAGCACGCCATCGACCCCTCTCACACCTCCGACCCCTTCCGCAGCCGTGCGCGATCCCTAGGTGAGCACACCACCGACGCCCGCTTCCTCTCTCGCTCTGCAGGAGCACGACGCCGTCGCGACGGAGACGAAGGCCGTGAGCCGTCGATCTCCTGATCGACGGCCACGTTTGAACCGCGGTCGGTCGTTGACCGTTTTCCGCGCCGCGCGCGCGAGGAGGCCGAGCTGGGCCGCTTTCAGCCGGCGCAGGCCCATATCTAGGCTGGATCTGGCCAGATCAGGCCCAGTGCAGCCCACGACTTTGTTTTTTTTTAGTTTATTTTTCTATTTACTGTTCTGTCCTGTTTTGCATGTTTAGTTTAATTCGATTCTGGTAAATCTGTTAGAGTAATTTTTGTAGCATACTAGGATGTGTGCTTGAACATGCAAAAGTGGGTTTGCTCAAAAATGACTTGTATTTTGTGCATCCTATTTAATCTTGTGGCATGTGTCTTCTGTGATGTTTTATTTTTAGCAGGAGCTAGGAGTAATATTTTTGGGTGATTCCAACTTTGTTGGAAAGCTCTTGGGGTACCCTTTCACTAGAAATTTACGCCATAGTATTTCGATGAGTAGATTTGATTTGGTAGCAGTTTGAAAATAGTGGCAGAATGCACTTTGTGCATTTTTCATGATTTGTGTGTTAATTGTTTTTGATTGAATCCAATTAGGTTAGTTTGTAAATGTATCAGAGAGTGATTTCCCAAAGTTTCACTAATTTAGGACTTGTAGAACTCCCTGTATAAATTATTTGGTGATTGCCTTGTTTCTGCCATTATTTGCCTGTTGTGTTTTAGTTAATAAGTAGTATGCAGCACACTTTTGGTGTGTAGGAGTGATTTAGTAGTATTGCTTAGTGTTGTTTGATAGATGACACTTGCTTGTTGTTACTTTAGATTGTTGTCAATCCGCTTCCGTAGCTTGACGGTAGTCCGTTTATCTTTCCGGTACCTTAGGTCCGCAAGAAGGGGAGTGGAACGTGGGAGCTGAGCAAGTGTACGAGGAAGAACAGGATCCAGGGCACTTTGCTGAACAAGGCAAGCCACCTCAACCAACCCTTATACCCATTACTTACATAAGCATGTTTTGTCTTCAAGAATAAAATAATGCATGTTTTAATTCTTTTGTGGCGACTTGCCACCCAAAAACTATTTTCAAAATTGTTGTTTGGCCAAAAGATATCTACTAGTTATAATAGGTTTATTAAAGTAAAACTTTACTTGAGAAGCCTTTTTACTGAAGGCGCTATCAAGAAAATTAATTTCTTTAGTTATATATATCCATACTCTCATCTCAAAACTATAGGATGGGGACCTGGTTTTTACGAAAATGTTTTCGGAGGAAAAACCCAAGATGCTGGGAGCAACCGGAGAAGTTTACGAAAACCCGAGATGCTGGGAGCAAATCGGAGGTGCTTACGAAAACCCGAGCTGCTGGGAGCAGTCGGAGAAAGAGATGTTTTTGGAAAACAAAGTACAGCCCTAGCGGATCTTGCCCGACAATTTTTAACAGTACAACCACATTACTCCAAAATGGGCACGGGGCCTTTCGGAAGCTTGTTGGTGCTAGTGCGCGCTTTGCCTCAAAATGGCTAGACGGGGTTCGAGTCCCCTGAACCGAATGCCGCAATAAGGAAATTGGGCATGCAAAGTGTGGGGTTAAAGTCCCTACCGGGAAGCAGCGGTGGGTCTCCTGTCATGGCGGTGTGAGACTAGGGGTAACCGGTTGCAAATGGCTGGCTCACTCGGTACCGGGGAGGTGCAAACCCATCGAGGAGGTCGACCGAGGTACTAGCATCGACATAGTGGAAGTTAGGATTGGCGGTCTGAAGGGTGCAAGCTGTCTCTGTACAGTCCGTGGTTGTCCACGGCAGACTGTCCATGTTTTGTGGTGAAAGTGTACAACCTCTGCAGAGTGTAAAACTATTCGAATAGCCGAGTCCTCGGTCATGGACGGTTGGAAGGCCACCGATCTAGGCGTGCGGGCATTTTTGTTTTAAAAGGGAAAAGTAGTTTTGTTAGAAAACAAGGAGGCAGCAAGAAGGTACCTGGGAGGTACGGGTTTTGGGGAAGACAGTTGGTCTCGGGGAGTCAACTGGTCGGAACCCGGAGAAGGGAAAAAGGGGTACCCCTATCCTATTGTTATAAAAAGGTTTGCAAAGGAATTTCTAAATCCGTGGGGACGGATTCTTCTATTCCTACATTTTTGACAAAGACGGGGATATGTGTAAATCCCTTTGCCCAAAAGCATCTTTTCGAAAACTAAGCCGCATAGTCGTATATAGCAGCCAACCCAGTTTTCGAACTTCTGCATTACCATGAAAACTTAAACCCTGAGGTGGATTTGCAAGTACATCATTGTACTTACGGCTGTGTCCCTGGATATTCAAATGTCCAGAATTCCACGAGGAGACGTATGCTGGCGAGGAGGAGTACGTCGACGACTACGCCACTTAGCGGTCACCCGTCAACGGCACTTATGGGTCGGGCGCATGGTAGTGATGTGGACCGACGCTAGCTGCAACGTTTCTACTGTATCTTAGTTAATTCCGCCATGCGCGGCGATGATTCGATAGACTTGGTCGTATGACCTCTCTGTGTTGTAAGACTTATTTGTGCGACTCGAATGATGTAAGTCCTGATACTAAGACTGTGATGTGGTTGCAATGCACTGATCTCTGGGAATGCAACCATTTGTTTAATGAGGGTACTTCGGATGGTGGTTATCCGAGGGGCCCTTTACATTGGGAAAGAATGAAATCTTTGGTTAAAGATTGTCCCACTCATGGACTGACTACTTGGATGGTCATCCAAACTTTTTTTGCAGGTTTAAAATTTTCCTCAAGGAATTTATTGGATTTAGCTGCAGGAGGGGCCTTTATGTCTACCACACTGGGTGCAGCAACAAAACTCTTGGATGATATGATGGCAAACTATTCTCAATGGCACACTGAAGAGCTCCAACTAGTAAGAGGGTAAATTCTGTTGAGGAGATCTCTTCTTTGAGTGATAAGGTGGATATGATTATGTCTATGCTTGCTAGTAAACAAGTTCCTATTGATCCAAATAATATTCCTTTAGCTTCTTTGGTTGCATAAGAGGAGCAAATTGATGTCAATTTCATTAAAAATAATTTCAACAACAATGCTTATAGGAATAACTATGGTAATAATAATTATAAGCCCTATCCTCCCAATAGTGGCAATGCTTATGGTAATTCTTATGGAAATTCCTACAACAATAATAAAAGTGTGCGCTATGATCTTGAAAGTGTTCTTAAGGATTTTATTAGTGCACAAAAAGTTTTTCAATAAAACTGTTGAGGAAAAACGAGAGAAACTTGATAGTCTTGTCTCTAAGGTTGATAGTCTCTCTCATGATGTTGAAATTTTAAAAATAAAAGTGTTACCTCTTGACATTAAGGAAACTAAGTATTTGAATTCTATACAAATTAAAATTGATAACAATATAAGGATGCTATCAGAGTTGCATGCTAGATGGGATAGAGAGGAAAAAGAAGCTGAAATTGCTGAAAAGAATAGGATTGCTAGTGTTTGCACCATTTTTACCAATGAAGATGTTAAAACTTTGAGCACTAGTAGTCACCTACAGGGCCTAAACATGCTAATGGTAAAAAAATTGGTGTTGGAGAAGTCTCCACTTTGGTTAAAAAGAGACCGAAATTTCCTGATAGTATTAAAACTGCTCTTGATGAAAATGCTGAAAATTTCCAAGCTGTTGGAGACAATGCTCCAATTGTTTATGATGATAATGATTTTAATTCTGATAGTTGTAACCTTAATGAAGTTATAAAGTTCTTACAAAAGCTTGCTCAAACTCCTAATGCTAGTCAAATAAACATGGCTTTTACTAAGTATATTACTAATGCTCTTGTTAAGGCTAGGGAAGAAAAACTTAAACGTGAAGTTTCTATTCCTAGAAAATTAGAAGATGGTTGGGAGACCACTATTAAAATGAAAGTTAATGATTTTGATTGCAATGCCTTATGTGATCTTGGTGCTAGTGTTTCAGTTATGCCTAAAAAGTTATATGATATTCTTGATTTAGCACCACTTGATGATTGTCACTTGAGTGTTCATTTTGCTGATTCTACCATGAAGAAACCTGTTGATAGGATAGATGATGTTCTTATTATGGTTAACAATAATTATGTCCCTGTTGATTTCGTTGTTTTGGATATTGAATGCAAAGCCTCTTGTCCTATTGTTTTGGGGAGACCTTTTCTTATAACTATTGGTGCTATTATTGATATGAAAGAAGGGAATATTAAATTTCAGTTTCCACTCAAAAAAGGGATGGAACACTTCCATTGGAAGAGGATGAAACAAACTTTTGAATCTATTGTTAGAACAAGTTATGATTTTGATGTTTCTACTATTGATAATACTTAATTCTTGTTTTATACCTAGCTAAAAGGCTTTAAAGAGAAGCGCTTATGGGAGGCAACCCATTTTATTTTCTGTTTATTTTTGTTTTTGTTTGAGTCAAGGTGTCTGTTTCTTCTGTAACACCTCCTTTGTATCCTTTTGTTTTCGTTTTTGCGCCAAGAAGAGCCTCTAATGGTAAGAAAGTTTTAAAGTTTGGTTTGCTATCCAGAAACAGATTTCTGTGTCTTGCTGAAAAAATTCTCGAAAAATCCAAGAACGTCATTTTGATCTGAAATTGTTTGTGCGGAAAACCGAGCTTTATATCTATCTTTTATTAGTTCTAAGTTTTCTGATTTGAGCAACGTAAGTGCCTCGAAAAAGTTCATCTTTATGGGTTGTTCTGGTTTTGACAGATTCTGTCTTTGTTTTGCATTCTCTCTTTTACGAGGGTTGAGTGAGGTTCTATAAGGGCGGAGAGCAGCACATAAGGCTAGTAACAGTAGCTAATGTTTAAAATAAGTTCTTGCAATGTGTGTTTACAGAACCAAGTGGATTAATGTTTTGATGTACTAACCCTCTAATGAAGTTTATGAGAAGTTTTGTGTGAAGAAAGTTTTCAAGTATTAAGAGAGAGGATGATGAAAGAAGATCAAGGAGGGATACAATCTTAAGCTTGGGGAGGCTCCCATGGACCTCCACTGCAATTTTCAAGAAGACTCAAGCATCTAAGCTTGGGGATGCCCAAGGTATCCCCTTCTTCATCAACAATTATCAGGTCATCTCTAGTGAGACTATATTTTTATTGCTTCACATATTAAGTGTTGTTCTTGGAGCGTCTGTGTGTTTTTTATTTTTGTTTTGTTTTTATTTTGTTCTCTGGTCATAACTATGTTGGATCCTAGCATTCTTGTGTGGGAGAGAGACACGCTTCGCTTTTTCCTAGAATACTCATGTCCTTCACTTATACTTGTTGAGTATTCAGTTTTCATACTGTTAGCTTCTAGCTCTTATTTTTCATGTATCTCTTGTTCAGAGCTATTAGTTTCTTTTGTATGAAGTACTCTCTTGCTTCACTTATATTTGTTTGGAGAGTTGTTCAAATAAGTTGACTGGTGTTTGGTTGGAACATAAAATGTTATGTATGTGGTAGTGGAATAATGAAAAACTTGCATAATCTTGTGGATCATTGAACTTTGATAACTTGATTTCTTGCAAATGTTTTGAGGTATTAAATAAATAGATGTTAAAGCTTTCTGGTTACTTAAGGCTAAACTCATTAGTGGTTGTTGCCATAAAGCTTGTTCCGTACTACAAACTCTACTAATTGTTGAAGGTGTAGTTGTTCTTGATAGCTGTTCTAGTCTGAAAGTAATTTGTAATAACATAGTTGCGTGCTAAGGTCGAGGGAACTAACAGGGTACTTGTGCCACCGTGAACGGCCCTCCTTGGAGTAATTTTAATCATGCTCTTAATGTTGAACCCGCTAGTTGTTTGCAATAAACTTGTGAGTTCTTTTTCACTAATGTTGAGCTACGGTTTTTGGCACTTCCACCATCCAAATTTTGCTAGCCTCTTCGGTGTTGTACATTGCCCTCTTCTCACATCGAGAGTTGGTGCATACTTCTCCAGTACATCCAAACCCCGTGGGAGAACTTCCTCTTGGTCTCCTACACATAAGCCTATACATCTTCCTCAAAACAGCCGCCATACCTACCTACCTACCACAGCATTTTCATAGCTTTTCCGAGATATATTGCCATGCAACTTACATCATACATGACTTCTTGTCATTCATTATTGTTTTATCGCTTTGCATGATCATGTACAGCTGATGTGTGGTTTCACCCATGTTACGCTAGATCATTGCACATCTTGCTACATTGACAAAGGCACTCAGTTCCATATATTATGCTGTATTCATTATGAGTTATTTGTATAAAAAAGTGTGTTTTCACATTAGGATGTTGCCCCTACCAGTGAGGAAGAGAAAGAGCCATGGATGCCATTTAAAAACAGAAAAAAATGTGAAAAGGAGAAAAAAAGAGAAAGAAATAAAGAGAGAGGGGCAACATTACTATCCTTTATTTCACACTTGTGCTCATGTTCAACACCTATGCTTCATTTGAGAGAGTTTTCATGTTTCATTAGTATAACTATGCGGGGAACTTTTCATTACAGAACTTGGGTTGTATATTCTAATGATGAGCCTCCTCAAAAGTGCTCTAGATCTTCGTGAGCAACCAATTTTGATGCACCCCCACTAGTTCCATTGGAGAGTTTTCGTACACTTATAGCTCTATGTGCATCCGTTGCATGGCAATCACTACTCCTTGCATAGCTTCGATTATAAGACTTCCTCTTGTCTAATGATCACTTTTAGCTTTGTGAGACTTTCTTCTATTGACCTTCCAAACCCCCATCAATGTTCCCTTTGCCATAACATCCTGGTGCCAATACCAAATGCTTACGCTCACTGGTTGAGTAAAACTTTGAAACAGTTGATTCATGACGTTCATGTTTATTTTTACTTCACTGGATCCTTTCTGTGTTGTGAAAATTTGCTTGATGCTTGAATAGAAGGATAGAACTTCTGCTCTGAATACTTAAATCATCTTTAATGAACCTTGTACGGTTTCATGTCTCCAAAGCATCATTCATGAAATGTTTTGCCTTGTTTAACTGTCTTGCTTTATAATTGTTTGTTTAATATCAATTATAGACATTTACTTTGAATGATTTGATCTCGGTTCACATGCTGTACATTACTATTTGATCAAGATTGTGTTGGTAGCATGTCACTTCAAAAATTATCTTTGTTATCGTTTACCTACTCGAGGACAAGTAGGAACTAAGCTTGGGGATGATGGTACGTCTCAAACGTATCTATAATTTGTGATGTTCCATGCTTGTTTTATAACAAATGCTACATGTTTTATTTACAGTTTATATCATTTTTATGCATTTCTTAGGACTAACCTATTAACAAGATGCCACAGTATTGGACAAAATTTCACGGAGCCCAATTTTCCGAAGATATGAAGATGGAGTCCAAAGGGCAGCCAAGGTGGCGACCCAGGGGGCCCAGACACCACCTCGGCACGGGAGAAGGTGGGGCCGCATCGAGAGTGCGTCTGGACGCCTCGGGTGCCTCCTCGCGCCGCCTCTTCGCCTATAAATTCACTCCATCCCGAAAACCCTAAATTGCCAAACACAATTCCACGAAAAGTTCCGTAGCCGCTGTTGTCGCCAACCCTAGTTCAGGAGGGTTCTGAAGCTCTTCCAGGCACTCTGTCAGAGGGGGATATCATCACCAGAGGGCTCTACACCGTCATGCCTGCCTCCGGAGTGATGCGTGAGTAGTTCTCCATTGGACTACGGGTCCATATCAGTAGCTAGATGGCTGTCTCTTCTCCTTCTGTGCTACCATGTTTAGATCTTGTTAGCTTCCTAACATGATCAAGATCATCTTTATGCAATGCTACATGTTGTGTTTGCTGGTATCTGATGAATTGTGAATTTATGATCAAGTTTGTTCATCTATCTATCTATATGTTTTATTTATGATCTTGCATTCTCTCCGATGATAGTGGTTGCTTTGGCCAAGTAGTTGCTAGTGTCTCCAAGAGAGGGTATTTATGCTAGATAGTGGGTTCATGTCTCCGGTTGCCTGGGCTTGAGATGACAGAAACGACTAAGCCTCTGGATGTGCTGTTGCCACTAGGGAGAAAACAATGATGCTATGTCTACGTGTCATTTGCATTGTTTAAATTACACATTTTGCTTATTGCAATTATCTGTTGCTTGTAACTTGATACTTTCAGGAGACACGGATGTTATCCTGGGGGTGGATTATTAGTCATAGATGCACCTAGCAAGCGGTCTATGTATTTTAGCTTGTCATAATAGCATTGTCATGTCCTTACAATTTGTTAATTGCCCAACTGTATTTGTTTACCCAGCATGTTTATTTATCTGTTTTATGGAGAGACACCACTAGTGAACTGTGGACCCCGATCCATTCTTTTACACTGATAAAAACACCGTTTCACTGCTTCCAACCATCATTTGCTCGCTGTTCATTTTTGCATTTACATTTATTCTCCACACCATACGTTTAATCCTTTGTAGTCAGCAAGCCAGGGAGATTGACAACCTTCTTGTTTCGTTGGAACAAACTAGTTTGATTGTGTTGTGTGCAGGTCCACGTCAACCTTCTAAGCAACGGGGTTGGTTGACTCCGTGTTGAAGCTCTTCCAACTCCTACTGGATTGATAACCTTGGTTTTGTTCTCAAGGGAGAACTACTATTGTACTGCTTCATACCTTCCTCTTGGGGTTTCCCAACGAACGTGTGTTCCACGTCATCACCGATACAACATGGATTCGACGTCTAGAATGAAGAATTACCGGAGACTATAGGTGGTGGTGGATACATCTTGTGTCCGAGAGAATTTTCCCGAGAGGGAGACAAAGAGGGTGGAACCTTTCAGGAACTAGGGTGTGTTTGGAGGACTACCCTCCTCTGTTTATATAAGTGGACGACTTGGAGGTGGAGCTCTCTGGGTGGCGGCCACACGAAGGGATGGAGGGCTGATGACGCGGATCACACGTTCGTTGGGAGACCCCAAGAGGAAGGTATGAAGCAGTGTAGCAGCAGTTTCCATCAGTATGAAATCAAGGTTTAATCGAACCAGTAGGAGCAAGAAATCACTTCTGAAGGTTGTCAGTGGTGCGCTGACGTGGAACCTGCACACAACACAATCAAACTACTTTGCCCCAACGAAACAGTGAGGTTGTCAATCTCATCGGCTTGCTGAAAACAAAGGATTAAACGTATGGTGTGGAAAACAGTAGTAAATTGCAGAGAATGAAAAGGAACAATGTTTGCAGTTGGTTGTATTATCAGTGTAGAAGAATGGACCGGGGTCCACAGTTCACTAGTGGTGTCTCTCCATAAAAGATAACTAACATGCTGGGTGAACAAATTACAGCTGGGTAATTGACAAAATATTGAGCACATGACAATGCATATATACAACATGATGATTACTATGATATTCATGTGGGCATTACGACAAAATACATAGACCGTTATCCAACAGCGTCTATGACTAATAATCCACCTCCAGGTTGTCATACCGAGTTCCCCGTTGGTATTAAGTTGCAAGCAACGGATAATCGCATTAAGTAATGTGCGTAATGTAAACAAATGCATTAGACCTAACGACGCACCCTTAAGCTAAGCATCGGTTATTTTATCCCTAGTGGCAACAACACATCCACAATCTTAGAAGTTGTTGTCACTCTCCCAGATTACCGGAGGCATGAACCCACTATCTAGCATAAATACTAACTCTTGGAGTTACAAGCATCTACTTGGCCAAAGCATCTACTAGTAACGGAAAACATGCAAG
This sequence comes from Poa pratensis, assembly GCA_947311845.1. Taxonomy (NCBI): domain Eukaryota; kingdom Viridiplantae; phylum Streptophyta; class Magnoliopsida; order Poales; family Poaceae; genus Poa; species Poa pratensis. Next base: position 41,198,463 of record CAMZMU010000070.1, read on the forward strand.
ATCATAAATAACTTATAAGATAGATTGATAATCAACTTGACATAGTATTCAATATTCATCGGATCCCAGCAAACACAACATGTAGCATTACAATAAGATGATCTTGATCATGAAAGGCAGCTCACAAGATATAAACATGATAGCATAAAGTGGAGAGACAACCATCTAGCTACTGCTATGGATCCGTAGTCCAAAGATGAACTACTCACGCATCACTCCGGAGGCAGGCATGGTGATGTAGAGCCCTCCGGTGATGATTCCCCTCTCTGGCAGGGTGCCGGGAAGAGCTTCTGAACCCTCCCGATCTAGGGTTGACGGCGGCGGCGTCTCTGGAACGTTTTGTGGATAATGGCTCGGGTGTTTAGGGTTTTTGCGTCGGGAAGATTATATAGGCGAAAGGGCGGCGGCTGGATATGCCCGTGGGGCCCACACCACCCCACGGTGCGGCAGAGGGTGGTACCGCGCCGCCCCATGGTGTGGCTGGCTCACGGCCCCCCTCCGTCTCTCATTTGGACTCCGTGTACGTGTCGGAAAAATAGGAGGTCCTGTCCAAGTTTCGTCCAATTCCGAGAATATTTCCAGACTAGCTTTTCTGGAATACAAAAAGAGCAGAAAATAAGAACTGGCACTGTGGCATCTTGTTAATAGGTTAGTCCCAGAAAATGCATAAAAATGCTATGAAGTGTATGTAAAACATGTAACAATTGGTATAATATCAACATGGAACATCAGAAATTATATATACGTTTGAGACGTATCAGGGGTAAACCCTATCCGCTCCTTTTCTTGTCTCCCAAGGAAACTGGGGCTCCCAACTTTAGACCCCTCCTATTCCATGTGGTTTCCCTACTTGGGCCTAGCAAAGTGAGCATCACATGGTGCCTTCTAGAAAATTTCGGAAGGTTCATGAATATTTTGGGACCTTCCTAGACCTTTGGTGCCTACTAGGGTTCTCCGGAACTCTTCCAATTTTCTCTCCAAAACCTGTTCTATATTTAAAACCATTTCAATGTATTTATCTCTTGCTCCTAACACTTCTAGTACTCGATAAATCGATGATCCTTAAGTCGTGACCCCGCAGGTTCGATAATGTGTAGACATGACCCAAAAGTACTTCCGGTCAATGGTTATAGCGGGATTGTAAGATCGAGATATGTCGACTAAGGGGGGGTGGGGGGTTGAACAGGAATTTATAAAAAATGTAGCATAGATGACACATTTAAAGTAGCATTACAATAATATGATATAATGTATATTGCAGAAGCATACAACTTGAAGGAATACATGACGTTAAACACATGGATTGATAGCGCAACGCAACACTTTGAAACAGTAGCAGATGATAGGTTTGAACGTGTTTCCATCGCATTGGAGAAAGTACAGAACATGAATAGATCATTCTTTAATCAGACATGAGTTTTGGTGAAAGTAGCCTTCAAGATGTTCACTTAAAGTTCAGAAGGACTACTCCCTAAGCACTTATGTGGGATCCGGGTTCGACCCGAAGTCAACGCAAATTGATGCATTTGGGAAAATAATGTCACCAAGCAGGAGGCGCATACAAGACGAAGACCGAGAAGGACAGGAAGGACAAGAAGGCGCATGAAGGGGCATCGCAGAACACTCACTGCCATGTGGGCTAGCCGAGTGTCGCGACACCCAGGACTTGCCCCGAGGCGCGGGGCCTAGCAGGGCAGGTCCAAATGGCTCCACTCGGGTCCTTCACATGATCATGGATCCGTTAACCCCATACCGGGCCCACCGCAATACTCTCTTATGAGGGTACACGACACCCCTAACCCACCGAAGAAGACGAGGATCCGATCCGGTAGAACAAGAGAAAGATATGAACATAGAAGTGCAGAGATAGCCAAGTGGCAGCATTGTAATAGTGAGATCTCCCAATAATGTTATAGGTTAGGGGCCTAAGTGTAATAGTGGGCTCTATAGGAGTAGAAGGGGGCAGCCCAAAAGTATGAGGGCTAGAGGGAAAAGAGCATTAGGCCATTCCCATGTTCCCCTAGATATTTTCTCCCTCCGTCACAAAGGGAAATATTTTATGATTTGCCACACTTTTCTGAAATCCTTTATTATTTGCCACATTGACCACCGCGTGCCAGTGACACATAGCGTGGCAAATAATATAAGTGAAAAGCAAAGTGTGGAAAATTGACCTCACAAAGGAGAGAGAACTCCCAAAACTACCCTTCCCACCTATTTTATAAATAGCACCATGATGTCTACTATAACTTCTATTCCTGTAGACAGTGTTGGGCCTCCAAGTGCAGAGGTTTGTAGAACAGCAACAAATTTCCCTTAAGTGAGTAACCCAAGGTTTATCGAACTCAGGGAGGTAGAGGTCAAAGATATCCCTCTCAAGCAATCCTGCAATTAAGATACAAGAAGTCTCTTGTGTCCCCAACACACCCAATACACTTGTCAGGTGTGTAGGTGCACTAGTTCGGCGAAGAGATAGTAAAATACAAGTGATACGGATGATTTCAAGTGGTAATTGCAATCTGTTGTAAAAATGGCAGCGAGCGAACATGGAGCCGAACTGAGAGTAAACGGTGTTTCAATGCTTAGAAACAAGGCCTAGGGATCATACTTTCACTAGTGGTCACTCTCAACAATAATAATATAACTGAACACATATAAATACTTCCTCTTCAATATGCAATTTAGATGGTATTTTGAATTATTCTCCTGTTGGATAACGAACACCATTACCATTGCGTCGGGCTATATAATCACACCTTAAATTTTGTATTCCACATCTAGGGCACCCCACGCTGTCACTATGAGCACACTAAAATAGTACTAAACAAACACCATAATTTTATAGAGACATCCAACACAAAAACACTCATGGTAAATATCCCTCTAATCTTTAATCCAAAGAGTCACACACGCCACCCGCACTGTCACCATGGTATTGTGTTGTCAACAGTGACTCCGGAGATTATAATGATAAAACCAATTGAGTAGCATATTCATAACAATAATGAAAGGGAAACATATATGAATTCAACTAGATTACAATGCTTATGATCACATAAAGATCACACCATGGGAGAGAGAGATAAACCACATAGCTACTGGTAGAGCCCTCAGCCTCGATGAAGAACTACTCCCTCCTTTTCATGGGAAGCAGCAATGGCGATGAAGATGGCTCCGAGGGCACTTCCCTGTCCCGGCAGGGTACCGGAACAGAGACTTCTGTCCCCTGAATTAGGGTTTCGGATGGCGGCGGAGGTCGGAGTCGTATTTGGGAAAATCCTTCGGGGCCGCGAGTTTTAGGCCAGGAGGGTTTTTATAGGCGCAGAGGCGACGCGAGGCGGTGCACGAGTTAACCACGCCATACCTCGGTGCCACCCCCTCTCAGCCGCGCACAGGTATGGTGTGGCGGCTGTCGGCCTCCCACGGACTTGTCCTTCTGGCCCACAGAGTCTTCTGGCGAAATAGAATTTCTGTAATTTTTTGGGATTTTTCTGAGCACTTTGGTTTTTGGACCTTTTCTGCAATGCACAGACATAATAAACAGAAACTGGCACTGTGACATCTTGTTAATAGGTTAGTTCCAGAAAATACATAAAACATGCATGGAACATCAAAAATTATAGATACGTTTGAGACGGATCAGCATCCCCAAGCTTAGTTTCTACTCGTCCTCAATAGGTAAACGATAATAATATAATTTTTATAGTGACATGCTGCCAACATAATCTTGATCAAATAGTAATGTACAACATGTGAACTGAGATTAAATCATTCAAAGCAAATGTCTATAATTGATATCAAACAAAAGATAATAAAGCAAGATAGTTAAACAAGTTAAAATTTTCATGAATGATGCTTTAAAGACATGAAACCGTACAGGGTTCATTATAGATGTTTTAAGTATTAAGTGTAGGAGTTCTATCCTTCAATCCAAGCATCAAGTAATTTTTCACAAGATAGAAAGGATCCAGTCAAGTAGAAATAAACATGAACGTCATGAATCAACTGTTTTGAAGTCTACTCAACGGTGAGCGTAAGCATTTGGTATTGGCACCAGAATGTTATGCAAATAGAATAATAATGGGGGTTTGGAAGGCCAATGGAAGAAAGTCTCACAAAGCTAAAAAGTGACCATTAGACAAGAGGAAGTCTTATAATCGAAGCTATGCAAGGAGTAGTGATTGCCATGCAACGGATGCACATAGAGCTATAAGTGTATGAAAGCTCCCAATGGAACTAGTGGGGGTGCATCCAACTCGGTTGCTCATGAAGACCTAGAGCACTTTTGAGGAGGCTCATCATTGGAATATACAACCCAAGTTCTATAATGAAAATTCCCCACATAGTTATACTAATGAAACATGAGAACTCTCTCAAATGGAGCATATGTGCTAATCATGAGCACAAAATATGATAACTATGAAACTGCGGGTGCTAAACATGAGCACAAGTGTAAACAATGGATAGTAGTGTTGCCCCCTCTTTCTTTTTTTCTTTTTTTTTCTTTTTTTAATATTTTTTCTGTTTCTCTTTTCAATGGCCTCCACGTCTCTTTTCACTTTTCAAGTAGGGCCAACACTCTAAAATGACAACACACTTTTTGTACAAATAACTCATAATAAACAGAACATGATGTATAAAACTGTATGCCTCTGCCAGTGTAGCAGGAAGTGCAATGATCTAGCGTAACATGGGTAAAAACACACATTAGCTATATAGAATCGTGCAAAGCAATAAATAAATGATGAATGACAACAAGTCATGTAATGTATAATGGAAGTTACATGGCAATATATCTCGGAACAGCTATGGAAATGCTGTGGTAGATATGTATGGTGGCTGTTTTGAGGAAGATGTATGGGCTTATGTGTAGGAGAACAAGAGAAAGTCCTCCCACGGGTTTTGGATGTATTGGCGAAGTATGCACCAACTCTCATTGTGAGAAAAGGGCAATACACAACACCGAAGAGGGTAGCAAAATTTAGATGGTGGAAGTGCCAAAAATCGTAGCTCAACATTAGTCAAAAGAACTCACAAGTTTATTGCAAACAACTAGCAGGTTCAACATTAAGAGCATGATTAAAATTTACTCCAAGAAGGGCCGTTCACGGCGGCACAAGTACCCCGTTAGATCCCTCGATCTTAGCACGCAACTATGTTATTACGAATTACTTTTAGACATGAAAAGCTATCAAGACCAACTACACCTTCAACAATTATAGCAGAGTTTGTAGTACGGTACAAGCTTAAAGACAACAATCCACTAATGATTTTAACTTTAACAACCAGCAAGCATTTTCATCTATTAATTAATACCTCAAAACAGTTGCAAAGAATCAAGTTACCAAAGTTCAATGATCTACAAGACTATGCAGTTTTTATCATACCATTACCACACGTATAACATTTTCTGAACCAACACATTAACCGAGCAACTCTCCAAACAAATTTAAGTGAAGCAAGAGAGTACTTTCTATAAAAGAACTAATAGCTCTGAACAAGAGATACATGAAAACCAATAGCTAGAAGCTAGATAGAGCAAAAACAGAATACTCAACAAGTATAAGTGAAGAACAGGAGTATTCTATGAAAAAGCGGAGCGTGTCTCTCTCCCAAACAAGAATGTTGTGATCAAGCATTGTAGTGACCAGAGAACAAAATAAAAACAAAACTGAAAACAAAACACACAAGACGCTCCAAGAATAGCACATAATATGCGAAGAAATAAAAATATAGTCTCACTAGAGATGACCTGATGGTTGTTGATGAAGAAGGGGATGCCTTGGGCATCCCCAAGCTTAGATGCTTGTGACTTCTTGAAAATTTCAGAGGGGTGCCATGGGCATCCCCAAGCTTGAGCTTTTGTCCCTTCTTGATCTTCTTTCAACATTCTCTCTCTTAACACTTGAAAACTTACTTCACACAAAACTTCTCATAAACTTCATTAGAGGGTTAGTACTCAAAATATTTAATCCACTTTGTTTCTGTAATGACACATTGAAAGAAATCATTCTAACGTTAGCTACTGTATACCAGGACTTTGTAGCACCTTTCCACTAAAAGAAACCACAAAGAAAATTCGTATAAGAGGCAATGCAAAATAAAGACAGAATCTGTCAAAAACAGAATAGCCCGTAAAGATGAATTTTTTCGAGGCACTTACGTAACTCAAATCAGAAAACTCGAAACTAATAAAAGTTAGATATAAAGCTCAGGTTTACGCACAAAAAAGTGTAGATCTATATCACGTTCTGTGATTTTTTGGATTTTCGTACAGTGAAGAACATAAATCTGTTTCTGGACAGCAAACCAAACTTTAACACTTTCTTGCCATTAGAGGCTTTTCTTGGCACAAAAACGAAAACAAAAAGATACAAAGGAGATGTTACAAAGGTAAAAATATCCTTGACTCAACAAAAAGCAAAACAAAACAAAAAGCAAAAATAACATGGGTTTTCTCCCACAAGCGCTTTTCTTTAAAGCCTTTTAGCTAGGCATGCCAATTTTAATATGATCTCATAAGAATAAGAGTTGAACATATAAGAGAGCATCAAGAAGCAAATATAAAGCACATTTATGTCTAACCCACTTCCTATGCAAAGGAATCTTGTAGGAAAATAAATTATTGAAGCATGAAGCTACTAGCATTGAAAGACAAAACAAGTACAACTTCAAAACTTTCAACAAAAAGAGAGAAAACTTGATATTATTGAGATATCTAGAGCTATGCTTTCCTCTCTCATAATAACTTCCAGTAGCATCATGAACAAAATCAACAATATAACCATCACATGAAGCATTCTTATCATGATCTACATGCATAAAATTATCATTACTCTCCACACAAGCATAATCATAAGTAATAGTGCGAGTAAAACTATCACAGCCATCATTATAATCATTATAAATTGCAGGCATAGTATAATCATAATCAACTTTATCCTCAATAGTAGATGGACTGAAAATATCATATTCATCATTGTAAACATCATATATAGGAGGCATATCATAATCAGAATAAACTTTATCCTCAATAGTAGGTGGAACTAGAATACCACAATCATTATAATCATCATATATTGGAGGCGAAGTATCATCATATAAAGGAAAGAAGGACTTTGAAAATGTAGGGGGGGTTGGTCTTTATGAACTTCCTCTTGATTTCTTCTAAGTACTTTTCTTCTTGGAGATGCTTCTGGAGTCTTGTTTTCTTTGCTAAGTCCTTCATTGGTTTCCACTAACTCTAACTTAGTGGTTTTCGACTAGGAGGGTCAAAAGGGCTAACATGCATCCTCAATTTTCTAAGGAGGAAAGTCATGTAAGAAGTGCAAAATTTTTCTAAGGACTTGATATGCATGCAATGCCATGAAAATTACTCTAAGGAAAGCAAGGCAAGTAAGATGTTCCAAAAATAACTAAGGACCAAAGAGGTCAAACAATAAGTCAAAATAATTTCTAAGTAAGAGTTCATAAAATAAGGTGTTGGTATTTTTCTAAGGAAAAATACTTTTAAAACAATAGTTGATAAAATTTCTAAGGACAAACACTTGTCAAAAATAACACTTAGGAAAATATTCTAAAACAACTAAGTTTTCAAGATGCTAAATTTTTCTAAGGAAAAGATTTAACACTTTTAAGATGTTGAAATTTTCTAAGGAAATAGTGTTGTCAAAATAATTATCAAATATTTTCTAAGGAAGAAAAATGCTTGGTTTGGAGAGGCAAAATATTTCTAAGTACTTTTTGTAACTAAAGTGATCAAAATATGACTAAGTCATTTTATTAGCCGAATAGGTGAAGAAAAATTATTTTAATCAATTTTAATTATTAAAATAACACCTAAAAAGCAATTAATCAATATTAATTACAAAAATCATAGAAAATACTTTTACAAAATTGGTAGAATATTCCTACGGCCAAGTATTAATTAAACAAAGTTAAAGCAATTGGATTTGCCCAAAAATAGTTTTTAAAACTCAAGTTAAGTCAAATTTACTTAAACAAACAAATTTAAAATTTGAAACAATTTGAATTTGTCAAAACATAAATTTAACTATGCCAAAAGTTTCTACGTGTCATAAGCTTTCCAAAAATATTTTATTTGTAAAATTTGGCCAAACCAATAAAAAGTAGTGATAGATCTAAGATCTAGGGTTTTTCTGCAAATCTGCCGGTCTTCGGTTGACTGTTGACTGTGACCGCTGACGTGGCGATGACGAAGCGCTGACTGGGGGATGACTTTACGTTTGACTACGAATTTTGACCAAAAATAAAGTTGCTCGGATGGAAAAACAATCTTAACGAAAGTTGTAGAGAATTACGTGCTCTTTCTAACTATCACAATTATAACATATGTGGATTAATAGATTGGTCACAAAACGCAAATTACCTTTCTGATCCGAAATTTCAAACTCAAATATCTCCTAGCTCGCTTGACCAAAAGAGGTGAGGCTTGGGGCAAAAGAAAGGTCTTGATCAGGGGAACAAATTTCGTAACTACGGCCCGAAGATTTGAGATTGTTTTCTCCTCCGAAAATCGTCAAAGGCAATCTGATTTGTACAGAGAATTCCGTACGTCAAAACCAAAAGAGTGCAATAGCAAAGTTGTAGGTAAGGGTTAGATCGGACTTCTCACCAAAGGAATTTCGATTTGAAAACCGAGCGCGAAGAGATCTAAGAAATACGACTTCAGATCTGAATATTGCGAGTCGAAATTATCTCTCCACGGTTGATGAAAAGAGTTGAGTCTTCCCGGGATGGAAAGGTATTGAGGAGATCTTCAACAATGCTTCAGGTTCCGTCGCGATTCGAGATCGTTTTGGTTGGTAGATCAACGAAATATGATTTCGCTGATTAGGGTTTCGGTGGAACGAAAAGGGGGAAAGAGATGCCGGCGGCTACAGGGGTTTATATAGGCCAAGGTCGGTGGAAAAGATCGGGCTCGAAGTTATGAACGCGTAGGATCAAGCGGATCCGGATTTAGAGTTATATTTGTCAAGATATTCGTGTTTAAGTGGAAAGGGTTTGGAAAACCTAAATTTTCGTGGAATCAACCATCGATCAAATCCTGGCCTGGCTGTTGGGCTTGATTTCGGCCCAAGAAAAAAAGAAAAAGAAAAGGACAGAGGGAAAAATAAGAGAGAGGAATGCAGATGGGCCAAGGCGGCCTGCTGCGGAGGCTGCACCGCTGCACGCGTGCGGCGAGTTTAGTTGGGCTGCGGCCCAACTGACTCGTCCGAAACGTTTTTTTTTGTTTAAACATTTTTCTTTATTCTATTTACAGTTTCCTTTATAACTTTTGTTTTAAAGGTCCAAATCAACTCAAACCAGTTTCTAAACTTTTGTAAAAACAAGATCTTTTATTTAAAATAATCAAACACACTTTTACGAATATTTCAAAAATACAAATTTGAAATATTGCATTATTTGCTTAATTGACACTCTATGTCAATTTTAAAAATAGCGTTTTAAATAAAATCATTTGTGGTTTATTAAAGTCAAATAAAATACCACAAATGTAAATATTCGAACATAACTTATTTTAGACATATATTTTCAATAAAATAAAATAATCAATTCAAACACACAAAAATTATAATAAAAAGGTTTGGCAACATTCTAGAAATCAAAAATATTATATAGGGCATAATAAGGCCCATTCATATTATTTTTCCAAATATGTTTTCAAGTGGAAATAATATTCCAACTTTTGAAATTTCAAATGCAAACAAGACAAGAAGATGATGAATGCATGCATGATTTTTCTTTTCAAAACTAAATACATTATAGTTTTCAAAAGTTTTAAATTTTTCTGATTTTTCAACTTTTTGAAAACTTGGGATGTTACAGCATAGTGTAATCATAATCAACTTTATCCTCAATAGTAGATGGACTGAAAATATCATATTCATCATTGTAAACATCATATATAGGAGGCATATCATAATCAGAATAAACTTTATCCTCAATAGTAGGTGGAACTAGAATACCACAATCATTATAATCATCATATATTGGAGGCAAAGTATCATCAAAGCAAATTTCCTCCTCAAAGCTTGGGCGACTAAAAATATCATATTCATCAAAACCAGCTTCCCCATGCTTAGAGCTTTCCATGACATTAGCAATAATAGTGTTCAAAGAATGTATGCTAATAACATTACCACTATCATGCAAATAAAGTTCCATAGGTTTTTTAATTTTCTCTTCAAACACTTCATGTCCTAATTAAAGATAAATTTCATAAAGCTTTCTCATTTTTTGTTGTTGTTTTCCATTAAGCCTAACTAGTGAAATAAAAACAAGAAACAAAAAGATATAACTGTAGGATCTAAAGAAGATACCTTCAAGCACTCACACGCCGGCAACAGTGCTAGAAAATAGCTTAGTAGCTAGATGATGTGAGTACCATTTACCTTACCTCCCCGGCAACGGCGCCAGAAAAGAGCTTGATGTCTACTATAACTTCTATTCTTGTAGACAGTGTTGGGCCTCCAAGTGCAGAGATTTGTAGAACAGCAACAAATTTCCTTTAAGTGAGTAACCCAAGGTTTATCGAACTCAGGGAGGTAGAGTTCAAAGATATCCCTCTCAAGCAATACTGCAATTAGGATACAAGAAGTCTCTTGTGTCCCCAACACACCCAATACACTTGTCAGGTGTATAGGTGCACTAGTTCGGCGAAGAGATAGTAAAATACAAGTGATATGGATGATTTCAAGTGGTAATTGCAATCTGTAGTAAAAATGTCAGCGAGCGAACATGCAGCAGAACTGAGAGTAAATGGTGTTTCAATGCTTGGAAACAAGGCCTAGGGATCATACTTTCACTAGTGGTCACCCTCAACAATAATAATATAACTAAACACATATAAATACTTCCTCTTCAATATGCAACTTAGATGCTATTCTGAATTATTGTCCTGTTGGATAACGAACACCATTATCATTGCATAGGGCTATAAATGCACGCCTTAAAGTTTGTATTCCACATCTAGGGCACCCCACGCTGTCACTATGAGCACACTAAAATAGTACTAAACAAACACCATAATTTTATAGACATCCAACACAAGAACACTCATGGTAAGTATCCCTCTAATCTTTAGTCCAAAGAGTCACACACGCCACCCGCACTGTCACCATGGTATTGTGTTGTCAACAGTGACTCCGGAGATTATAATGATAAAACCAATTGAGTAGCATATTCATAACATAATGAAAGGGAAACATCTATGAATTCAACTAGATTACAATGCTCATGATCACATAAAGATCACACCATGGGAGAGAGAGATAAACCACATAGCTACCGGTAGAGCCCTCAGCCTCGATGAAGAACTACTCCCTCCTCATCATGGGAAGCAACAATGGCGATGAAGATGGCTCCGGGGGCACTTCCCTGTCCCGGCAGGGTACCGGAACAGAGACTTCTATCTCCTGAATTAGGGTTTCGGATGGCGGCGGAGCTCGGAGTCATATTTGGGAAAATCCTTCGGGGGTCGCGAGTTTTAGGTCAGGAGGATTTTTATAGGCGAAGAGGCGACGCAAGGTGGTGCACGAGTTAACCACACCATACCTCGGCCCCACCCCCTCTCAGCCGCGCCCAGGTATGGTGTGGCAGCTGTGGGCCTCCCCCGGACTTGTCCTTCTGGCCCACGGAGCTTTCTGGTGAAATAGAATTTCTGTAATGTTTTGTGATTTTTCTGAGCACTTTGGTTTTTGGCCTTTTCTGCAATGCACAGACATAATAAATAGAAACTGGCACTGTAGCATCTTGTTAATAGGTTAGTTCCAGAAAATACATAAAAATGATATGAAGTGTATATAAAACATGTAGCAATTGGTATAAAACATGCATGGAACATCAAAAATTATAGATACGTTTGAGACGTATCACACCACCCCTCAAGCAGAGGGTACTTTGTGGCTTCATCCCACACCACACTCCTCATTTCCTCCTTTGGAGCCAAGCATGAGAGGAGAGGTGAGGAGAGGAGAGGAGAGGGAGTGTAAGAGCCGTCGGGGCTAGGTTCCACTGTCGGTAATCCCCTCGCCACAAATGTCTGAGGGAGAGGGAGTGTAGAGAGGGGGTCCTCTACTTTATATGAGGGAGGGCGAGGGGAGACTTGGAGGAGGGTAAAGCCCTCCCCCTCATGCGTCGCCACCCCTGGTGGGCCAAGTGGGCCGACCGAGCTAGGGCTTGGGGAAACCGTAGCCGGCCCCACCCCTTTGCGTTGTCGCCCTCTTTGCTTGAGGGGCAAGCAAAGGGTGGCCGGCCCCCTTCTTGAGCCTTTGGCCCATGTGACTGCACACCCACATGGGTCTAACCCAATGGGTCCAGCCCATGGATGCTCTCGAATGTTTCTAGACATTTTGGAACCTTCCACAAAAATCCAAAACCCTTTTTGAATGTTTCGGGACGTTCTCAGTATTATGGATCTCTTCTGTTAGTTAGAGGAGCAATTCCTAATCTTGGAACATCAAGATAATTACACACTTTTCGTGTTACCCATAAGCTGTCGTTATGATTAGCCAGTTATGGTGGGACGTTAGACAGAACCAAATTAACCTTTCGGTTTGCATGATCCTAGTAACCTGATCATGGTCTAAGACTCATAAGCAAGTCAACCTTTCTGTGGTAATGCTAACAACATTATGACGAAAAGACCTCATAGTATATCATCTAGTTGGGCCTACCCAGCCACATTCATCTCTGAACCATATGCTCTCATTGATGTTGTTAATCATTTGCTCATGACCAGGAAAACAGAGTCATCAAGCAATCAATAAGTTAGTCTAAGAGGCAATACTAGAGTACATGTCTGTGTTCATCTTTATGCACGTGCGTCTAGGTTTTCATCTGAATATGCATCCAGAAACTACATCAGCTGTATCATAAAAACATAAACATTAATAATAAAACATATATTAACACAACAATTAGTACCGCCTTTTGGGCATATCTCCAACGGCTTGAATTATGGCAGAATCACTTATCTAGCATATGAGACACTCAGTTCAAAACAGGTATAGGTCTCAATCTCTGTCTTAAACCACGTGTTCAATACAGTGTCGCAAGTAGGTAAACTCATATGCGGCACTCAGTTCAACACGTTAATCAACGACCTCACAACCAGTGCCCTAAGAACACAAGGATCGCGAGAAGGTCTCGAAAATCAAAGTCTCTAGAAAATTAACGAGACACGAGTGTCACCATCGTTGGATCTAGTCAAACATTATATCAAGAGTTTTCAGACTCGAGAGCAGGACCAAAAAATTCCATGCAACGCCTTCAGCAAAATATACATGTTGGAACACCTCCTTTGGCAGGTACAACCGACGAAGGTAAACAAAGGTTTTCACTCCAGAGTTCTAGTCTTGTAAAGCACAACCAAAACTCAACCACATGTGTCATTGCATCCGTTTGGACACCACCTTAATTATTTCTAGTCTTGATATCGCTGTAGAGAGACATGTGTCCATTCTCGTACGCATTGTGTCCTAAGCCACTCGGCAACGAATATGCATAAGCTTCATGCACGAGAACAATGGAACTTGACATCTCCAAACGTTTTCGGGCTCAATGTTGGGCCTTCCAACCAATGCTCGCATACAATTATTATGTGATCAATCCACGAGAACAAATTATGCCTGTATGAGCTTATTGACAGGCGACGACGAGAGTGACAAACACCACTAAAGACCCATGTCCTCCTCGGCATTAGCAGATGGTGGACTTGGAAAAAGAGATAACCTTTTTTTGCATTGTAATACGTGTCTCAGGATCAAGTTACAAGGAACGTACACACCGACCTTACAGAATTGAAAAGATAGAATAAACCTATGCAAAAAAAACAGCGCCTATCCCCCTCCTTCGACACCACCAAAGCGACCACCAAAGGGACAGAAGATAGATCACCTCTTCACCCGATCTCGACGCGGCTCCATCGCTGATCTGCAGCTTTACAGACCTCAAAAGTAGTTTGCCAGAAGCAAATCAGAACTTGGCAAATGTCCCCGGACTCGCCATCGAACTCCATAACAGACATACCCGCACGATTACGACGTCGAACGAGAAAATCAGAACTGTCAGCCTTCAACCACAAACCCAGCACATGATACACCATCTTCCAGCTGTCACTTGCGCAGACAACCGTCTGCGCGTATTCCTGGACGACACATCCCCCTGCTCCGCCATGACGTCAGAGACAACGCCGTAACAACGGGGACAGAGCAGAAGGAGAGATAAATCTGATGGGGTCGCCGCCGCCGCCTCGCCGACACCATCTATGAACTCTAAAGCCGCCAATTTGAGAGATCGACAAACACACATGATGTCATCAACTCCGAGACGCCTCCATGAAGAACACCGCCTGATTTATTTGTCCGGGCGCCGCTCCCACCACCCAACGACACACCAAGAGCTACAAAACCAAACCCTAAGTACAGAACAAAGGAACCGGATCCCCCTCGCTCCCGCGGCCGGAGCAGCAGGCCGAGGGAGAGGGGACCAGCACGTTGGCTGGTGGAGATCGGGCGAAAAAACGATCGCCTCCCTAACCTTGCGAAATATTCCTTTGTCCAACTGCAACCGTGATCATGCATCAACTCAATCTGTAGGTGGGAACGCCATGAAGCCCTTGTTATAACCCTAGGAACAACTAGGATATATCTAACCCGGTAGCCAAAAATTGTGATAGATCTGTCTCGTGTTCTAGAGAGGGAAACAGAGAGATGGGAAGAGTGTGGAGTACCTTCTCCTTGGCTCGATGATCCCGTCGTGCCATCCATGGTGGAGGACGACGGTGGTGGCCGAGTGTGGTCGATGTGGTGGCTGCGGCGGTGCTTCCCATCACTACTGCGCAGACCCTAATCGGTGGGTGTGTCGGTGGGGTGTTGATACCCAATGACGTAGTTACCTGCGTCAAAAGAATATGGGTTAGGTTGAGACTCCAAGTGCAGAGTGTGTAGTAAGTGGAAGACGTGTTTTCCCCACGAGGGGTGACTCGAGGGTTTAATATCGAACTCTCGGGGAATCAGTAGTGAAGATTTATCTTTCCTATCCTTCTTTTGGTTACCTACAAAACAAAGTAAATGTTTTGGTCCTCAACCTCACCTAGTGGTTGTCAAGCACAAGGTGTGAGAATGATATCAAGATAATATGCAATGCAAACAAGAAATAAATATGCAAGGATGGTGGTAGCAATGATAAATGATATTTTTGGGTTTTATATGATGAATGCAAGATGTAAAAGTGTTTTTGTATTTTCGGATTTTTAAATGGCAGAAAATGGAAAAGTGGTAAAAGTGGTTGGAAAGGTGTTTCTTATGATTAAAAATGGACCGGGGTTCATGGTTTCACAAATGCACTCTCTCTTTAATAAAGTGGTAGACAATGGAACACTAGAGTTGACATATGAGATTGCAACACAACAGTTTAATGACAAGTTATAATTATATGGGCATCACGTCCTAACATAGAGACCTTTTGGTTATTAGTCTCTCTTATACTCCACCAAGATGCGAACTAAATCATAACACCTCAGTAATTAAGATAACTCAGAGTATAGCAATAAGTATCATGACATGAAGTTAAAATAAGAACATGCTAGATCTAGTCATGGAGTAGTGGCAATGGTCACACCCACATCTCCGGTAGCATGGTATTTCTTTTTATCCCTAGTGAGGCAACAAAGTAAGGTAAGATACCCAAGTGGATCGCAGAACTTTCTCTCACGTTCACTGCACTAGCCACCCCCCGTTACTCCAACTAATGCACACGTTCCCCCTCACACGCTCTCATAAACATGCTTGATCATGACAAGTAAATAAGAACGGGGTACATAATATGCATCTACTTTCATAACTGAAACAAAACCATTGCAATCTCAAACATATATTAACTCATAAAAAGATCCACCACAAAGGTATTACATAGATGACCGTAATCATGTTCAGCAGCTCATACGGTACTAATTAGTGAAGCTCAAGAGAGAGAGATACATAAGTTACTTCCACAAACCCATAGTCCAGAGGTGGACTACTCCCTCTTCATCATGGAGACGGTGGAGAAGTCGTTGGAGAAGATGGAGACCACGCCGGCAGCGCCCCGCCGGAGTTTTCCCCCTCCAATCTGCAACTCCAGGTCTCTGTTTCGGTGTTTCTGCGGCGCTCCTTCCAGAGAACGTCGGGGGCTATTTTTATAGGCGGTTTTAGGTCAAAACGAGTCGGTGGAGGAAAGATCGACGGCAACGGAGCTCCGAGGCCAAAAGAGGGGGTCCCACGCGGCCAGGTACCTGGCCGCGTGGGCCCACTCACTTGGCCTCCGCTCCTTTTGCTTCCTTCGCTCCCACGCTTTGTTCCTTCCAAAAACTGATGCTCGTAAATTTAGGTCATTTGGACGTCGTTTGGGTCCCTGAAACATTAAAATATAGAAATAGGGTTTTCTGCCTGTGCAGGGTTAATTCCATAAAAATAGGAAACATACAAATATTCCCAAAATCATTATAAAACAGTGATATAACCCTTATATGATGCAAATATGACTGGAATATAAGTAAAATAATGCAAAGTTCATGTATGCATTTTACATGCATCAACATCCCCAAGCTTAACCTATACTCGTCCTCGAGTATGAAGGTGATAAAACTAACATGGACTTTGCAATTTAATACTATCAATGGATATCAAAGATGATTACTATTGCTACATAGAGTCAAATGATTCATTCTTAAAAGGAGTAGCAATATGCAAGATAGTTTATGAAGTGATATCAAGTATTCAATGCAAGGATGTTCAATGATAATTCACAAAGTGTAACATAAAGAAAGTACTATGGACCACATGTATGCATAATGAAAAGAAAGAACATCCTATAATGGTCATAGAGTATTGATGAAAATCTGAATATAAAAGGTGGACACTTTGGAAAGATATATATATGAGTAGAGGTAAAGCATGAATAAGTTTCATCTAACTTCTGAACTTCTCTACTTAAGTTAATGATTGTAATGTGGTAATCCTTGGTGTCAAGCTCTCATTCCCCTATCATAGCATCTTGAATGATTAAGTTTAAAGTGAAAGCAAATATGAGTAGTGTGCTTGACAAAGTACAGGTTGAAAGTCTCATGCCCCTTGAATACAAGTACCTACTCCATGTGTTACTCAACTTGGGAAACAAAGCAAGTTCAAGTTAAATATCATTGTAAGTAATAATAGTATCATTAAGAGCGTCAACTGGGGTACCTCTTGTCCCAGGATATGGAACAAGCCCATATCAAAATGACAAGACAAACAAACACAATGAACAATCTCAACACCCTTTTTATTTACCATTAGATAGCTTTTTATTGTAAGGTGTATCACAGAAGGTTCACCATAGCATGTAAGTAAATTTCCACCATGAATGATGCATGGCTTAGATTAGCGGCCCAGGCGTCTCTCTAACCATTTATACAAACTCATTTAAACTCACTTCATTTCCACATTTATTTCACCCATGGTAAGCATCCATAAACAAAAGTACATGATATCAACTAAATGAAATGAAGTGCATGTTGAAAGCTTGCCATGTGACAGCACATATGAGCTAACTCTCAACCAAAGACATTTGTCAAGCCCACAACATCATAATTTTAATCACAATGGGTCATGTTTTATATGCAATGAAAGTAAAGTGTGCATCAAGTTCGAGAGAGCTCTATAACCAACTTTTCCCATAACAATCAACAACATAAGCATTTTCATTCAGAGGTATAGATAACACAAATATCATGATAAACATACTCGGAATAGCATAAAGCTAATAGGTAGATATGGTGGACTCACTGGAAAAACTTTGGTTGAAGGTGTTGGAAACAAGTTTTTGCTTGTTGGAATTTTTGGGCTAGCAAGAGGGAGAAAGTTGACCATCTAAATGCATGCATGAGTGTCCATAGAACTAACTAATCCATGTTAAACAAGTAAAATAACATTCAGCATCAAAACATGAATAAAAGATAGCTCTTGATAAAATACTTGCAAATTATTACTCATTAACAAGCTCATGAATCATGCAACTATATGTATCTTTTAAAATCAACTCAACATCCCTTTTCCCAATCTATAATAGCATCCAACATAATTCAACCCAAATTTCCAGTAGCTCTCTCATATATAAATGATAGTGTGGTGGTCTCACAAAATAAAAATCAAACCAAAACAAACAAAAAGACGCTCCAAGTTTATGCGATAAAGTGTTTCGATCGAAAAACAGAAGTTAGACGTGTGCAAACCGAGAGTGTGTAGGTCCAGTGGGGTTGTCTTCACATCCCCAAGCTTATGGTCTTCACCATCCTTGGATAGCTCTTGGTGCATCTCCTCTAATCCCTGTGAAAAAACTTCAAAACACCGTTTCTCCCATTTCTTTTCTGTGGGGTGCATTAGTAGTGATAAACAAATAGATTTCTTGCTGCATATAATCCTTGAACAAAAATTCATATGAATGTCCAGAAAGTGTATAATGTTGTATGCCTACTCATAAACTCAATTGGATCAAAAAGATTCAAGTTAAAAGTTCAAAGCATGCATCAAACAAAATGGGACAGAATCTGTCCAGAAAAACAGCAGCAGCAAAACGTATTTTTCTACCCTACTTAACTTTGTCGAAAAATTCCGAAAAATTCATGCATACAGAGGATGAAAAGTTGCAACTACAGTTCAAATATGAGCTCATTCGGAGTTACAGAATAAGAATTAAAAATCATACCGTGCACAGATTCGTGCAGGAATAAAATCTCCGAACGCTATAAGCAACTTCTTCAAACCAAAATGAGTAAAACTTGGCACTTTATTAAAAATTCCAGAAACTAAACTAAAACAAAGTCTCTTGTTACAGCAAGAGGACACAAAGAAAATCACAAATAAAAACAACCGGGTTGCCTCCCGTAAAGCGCTTTCTTTATAGCCATATAGCTAGGCTTCTTACTTGATGTTTATTGTGGACGAAGCTCATGAGGGAGCTTGAACTTTGGTGTCCCTCTTCCTTGGGAAGTGTTCCATGCACTTCTTGTGTGGAAACTGAAACTTCACATTCCCTTCTTTTGAATCAATGATAGCACCTGTAGTACGAAGAAAAGGTCTTCCAAGAATAATTGGACTAGAGGTTTTATTCCCCATATCCATGATTAGAAAATCAACAGGCACAAATGTCATATGTAACTCTACCATAACATCACTTACTTTTCCTAAAGCATGTTTAATGGAATCATCAGCAAGTGCAAGTTCAATAGAGCATTTTTCAAGATTTTTCAATTCAAGTATTCATATAGTTCTTTAGATAAAACAGAGACACTAGATCCTAGATCAAGTATAGCATGGTGTGTCTCTTTTCCAATGGTTACTAGGACTTTGGGAATCCATATATCCCCAAGCTTAGGTGGTATCATAGCCTCTTGGTTGTACCTAGCAATCTTTTCTTTTAAGACATGATTAGCAATATAAGAACCAAAACCAGCTTGGTTAGAGTTGATGGAAGGATCACTTGCAAATTTTTGTAAGATAGATATTAATTCATGCAAGCTACAATTCTCTAAGTCAAGCAATGGTTCCTTGACTTCACTAAGCATTTTAACTTCTCAACTTTCTTTTCCCTATTATATAGGTTAAATATTTCATAACGGTCATCAAAGACATCTTCAGGTACTTGGGCCTTTTCTAGACTTTCTTTAATTCTTACTTCCAAAAGCAGGCCATCAAGTAGATAGTGGGTATGATTGGCAGCAGTATTCATAAAAGAATCATCACATTCATTATCCAAAAAGACCTTAGAGGTTTCAGACAATCCTCTATAAAATATATCCATGAGAATCCAATCTCTAAGACCATGTTCCATTCCAAAGGCTATCCCTTTAAACCTTTCCCATGCTTTTATCAAAGGTTCATCCTCTTCTTGTTTAAAGGTGATAACTATTTGTCTAAGATTGCAAATTTTTCAGTGGAACAAAATCTTTCAATGAATGCAGCTTTTAAATTAAACCAAGTGCTAAAATTTCCAGGTGGCCATCTCAATATCCAATCTAAGGCTTTTCCACCTAGGGAGTAAGGAAAAAGCTTAATTTTAATATTAGCATGGCTCAAATTTAACATTTTGCACCTTTCATTAAACTTCTTAAGATGAGGTATAGGATCTTCTTTTGGTTTCCCATAAAAACGGTATTCATAAATTGCTTTCATGATATTAGGATCTACCTCACATTTCTCAACAGGGATATTCATATCTTGAGGAAAGTTCTTAACACTAAATGGCCAGAAGGTTCTCTTTTCCATTATGCAAGTTTTTATGTGTTTTTTAATTTTTTAATAAAATGACACTAAATGATGCAAACCGAAATAACAAATGCAACACAAAATGCAAAACTGAAAATAAATATGCAAACCAAACTAAAAATGCAAGACAATGACAAAACAAGATAAATTGCTTTGAAGGTAAAGATGGATAAGATGATGCTCACGTAGGTGCAACCTCCCCAAGCTTAGGTGTTAGCACAAGTTGGTGATGAAGTTGACTTGTGAGATATCCTTGGATAAACCCGGCGCCAGAAAACAGAGCTAGTGCAGGGGACCCTTGGATAAACCTTTCAGCAATGATTCCCCGGCAACGGCGCCAGAAAACAGTCTTGATACCCGATGACGTAGTTACCTGCGTCAAAAGAATATGGGTTAGGTTGAGACTCCAAGTGCAGAGTGTGTAGTAAGTGGAAGACGTGTTTTCCCCACGAGGGGTGACTCGAGGGTTTAATATCGAACTCTCGGGGAATCAGTAGTGAAGATTTATCTTTCCTATCCTTCTTTTGGTTACCTACAAAACAAAGTAAATGTTTTGGTCCTCAACCTCACCTAGTGGTTGTCAAGCACAAGGTGTGAGAATGATATCAAGATAATATGCAATGCAAACAAGAAATAAATATGCAATGGTGGTAAATAAATATGCAAGGATGGTGGTAGCAATGATAAATGATATTTTTGGGTTTTATATGATGAATGCAAGATGTAAAAGTGTTTTTGTATTTTCGGATTTTTAAATGGCAGAAAATGGAAAATGGTAAAAGTGGTTGGAAAGGTGTTTCTTATGATTAAAAATGGACCGGGGTTCATGGTTTCACAAATGCACTCTCTCTTTAATAAAGTGGTAGACAATGGAACACTAGAGTTGACATATGAGATTGCAACACAACAGTTTAATGACAAGTTATAATTATATGGGCATCACGTCCTAACATAGAGACCTTTTGGTTATTAGTCTCTCTTATACTCCACCAAGATGCGAACTAAATCATAACACCTCAGTAATTAAGATAACTCAGAGTATAGCAATAAGTATCATGACATGAAGTTAAAATAAGAACATGCTAGATCTAGTCATGGAGGAAGTGGCAATGGTCACACCCACATCTCCGGTAGCATGGTATTTCTTTTTATCCCTAGTGAGGCAACAAAGTAAGGTAGAGATACCCAAGTGGATCGCAGAACTTTCTCTCACGTTCACTGCACTAGCCACCCCCGTTACTCCAACTAATGCACACGTTCCCCCTCACACGCTCTCATAAACATGCTTGATCATGACAAGTAAATAAGAACGGGTACATAATATGCATCTACTTTCATAACTGAAACAAAACCATTGCAATCTCAAACATATATTAACTCATAAAAAGATCCACCACAAAGGTATTACATAGATGACCGTAATCATGTTCTGCAGCTCATACGATACTAATTAGTGAAGCTCAAGAGAGAGAGATACATAAGTTACTTCCACAAACCCATAGTCCAGAGGTGGACTACTCCCTCTTCATCATGGAGACGGTGGAGAAGTCGTTGGAGAAGATGAGACCACGCCGGCAGCGCCCCGCCGGAGTTTTCCCCCTCCAATCTGCAGCTCCAGGTCTCTGTTTCGGTGTTTCTGTGTTTCTGCGGCGCTCCTTCCAGAGAACGTCGGGGGGCTATTTTTATAGTCGGTTTTAGGTCAAAACCGAGTCGGTGGAGGAAAGATCGACGGCAACGGAGCTCCGAGGCCCAAAAGAGGGGGTCCCACGCGGCCCAGGTACCTGGCCGCGTGGGCCCACTCAACTTCAGCCTCCGACTTCCTTTCGTGCGCTTCCTTGGCTCCTACGCTTTGTTCCTTCCAAAAACTGATGCCCGTAAAATATTAGGTCATTTGGACGTCGTTTGGATCCCTGAAACATTAAAATATAGAAAACAGGGTTTTCTGACTATGCAGGGTTAATTCCATAAAAATAGGAAACATACCAAATATTCCCAAAATCATTATAAAACAGTGATATAACCCTTATATGATGCAAATATGACTAGAATATAAGTAAAATAATGCAAAGTTCATGTATGCATTTTACATGCATCAGGTGTGCGGCACGCGACGAACCTCATAGTGCGTGCCGCCGGCCCCCACCTCTTTATATAGCGCAGGTGACAGGGGCCCGCCAGCCATAGTGGGCTGGGCGCCCCCGATCAGGGCACAGGTCAAAGGGGCCCTGTGGGCCGTTGGGCCCACATGGGAAAGAGATCAATCTAACATTCTCCCCCTTGATCTCAACTTTTACTTTTAACCATGTACTTTTACTTTACTCATTTCATCACACATCGATACATAGAGCATGTTTCATCGTCACAGCTCAATTGCCGATAGAATCAGACAGCTACAATATACCTCTCTGTTTTGAAACAAAATCTGTTCCTTTTCAGGCCTCTCATGATCCAGGAATTATAGGCTTTCCATTAAACCCATGCCGGCTACGTGTTCCATGAACACACTGGGTGGTAAGCCTTTCGTAAGCAGATCCGCAAGCATATCCTTTGTCCTTATATGCTCGAGACTTATAGTGTGATCCTGGATTTTATCTTTCACAACATAATACTTTATCTCTATTGGTTTGTAGCATTACTCGACTTGTTGTTGTGAGCATAGAATACTGCGGCTGGTTGTCACAGTACATCTTTAATGGTTTGTCAATGCAATCTACCACTTTCAAGTCAGGTATAAATTTCTTTAACCATATCGCCTGCCCCATGGCCTCATAACATGCTATAAATTCTGCATACATCGTGGATGATACAACTATTGACTGTTTGCAGCTTCTCCACGAAATAGCCCCTCCAGCGAGAGTGAACACGTATCCAGACGTGGATTTTCTATCATCTTTGTCTCCGCAAAATCTGCGTCTGAATACCCTCTTATCTCTAGGGAATCAGATCTTCTGTATGTTAGCATGAGGTCCTTTGTGCCTTGCACATAACGCAATGCTTTCTTTACCATCTTCCAGTGCTCCATGCCTGGATTCTCTTGATATCTACCGAGTACCCCGGTGATAAAAGCTAAGTCAGGGCGAGTGCACACTTGTGCATACTGTAAGCTTCCAACAGCCGAAGCATATGGTACTGCTTTCATTTGATCGATCTCGTACTGGTTCTTGGGACATTGGAATTTCCCAAAACTGTCGCCCTTGACTATAGGAGCAGGTGTGGCACTACTCTTATGCATATTATACTTTTTAAGAACCTTTTCTAAATATGCCTTCTGCGATAGTCCTAAACTCCATTTTTCCTATCTCGGTGAATTTCTATGCCCAAAACATATGATGCTTCACCAAGATCTTTCATATCAAAATTTGAGGATAAGAACTTCTTTGTTTCTTGTAGTAGACTAACATCACTGCTAGCAAGCAAGATATCATCCACATACAAGATTAGGAAAATATATTTCCCATTTTTAAACTTTGCATAAATGCAGTTATCCTCAACATTTCTTTAAATCCAAAACTTTTAATTGTCTCATTAAACTTTAGATACCACTGTCTAGAGGCTTGCTTTAATCCATAAATGGATTTCTTCAGGCGGCATCCCATATCTTCCTTGCCTTCCATGATAAAACCCTTGGGTTGTTTCATGTAAACATTTTCTTTTAAATCCCCGTTTAGAAATGCCGTCTTTACATCCATTTGATGTAGCTCTAAATCAAAATGTGCAACTAGTGCCATTATGATTCTGAAGGAATCCTTACATGAGACTGGGAAAATGTCTCATTGTAATCTACCCCTTCTCTTTGTGTAAATCCTTTTGCCACAAGTCGTGCTTTATACTTTTCTACATTCCTTTTGAGTCATACTTAGTTTTGTAGACCCATTTACAGCCTACTGTTTTGGCTCCTTTAGGAATATTTCTAAGTCCCAAACATCGTTGGAACTCATCGATTTCATCTCTCTTCCATTGCCTCCACCCACTTCGATGAGTGAGGGCTTCTCATGGCTTCTTCATATGAAGTGGGATCACCTTCCATATGAGCTATTTCTGTATTATAAACTTTATAATCAGAGAAATAGCTGATCTTTTAGCTCTTTTAGACCTTCTAGGGCCTCATTTTCTAAAAGTGGCTGCTGCACCTCCCTTTCATGCTCAACAACGGGTTCAGTCGGCTCCTGACGGACAGGTTCCGGATCTTCACCCACAGTTGTCACGGGTGGAGTTACAACAGGTGCTTGCACCTCAACCTCAGGATTGTCGGTGCAGGTACAACAGGTAGTGTGAAAAATGGCTCCTGAATCATCGGAAAAGGTGCACACACCCTCTTCTCCTCAAGATCAATTTTCCGAGCTACCATGCTCCCCCTCATCATTTCGTCCTCTAAGAAGACTGCATGTCTCGTTTCTACAAACTTTGTGTATCTGTCTGGACAGTAGAAACGAAAACCTTTTGATCTATCAGGATAGCCAATGAAGTGGCAACTGACTGTTTTGGGATCTAACTTTGCAATATTTGGATTAAATACTTTGGCCTCAGCTGGGCTCCCCCACACCTGAAGTGTTGTAGAGAGGGTACTCTTCCTGTCCACAACTCGTACGGTGTTTTGGGCACCGACTTGCTTGGTACTCTATTGAGAATGTGAATGGCGGTTTTAAGCGCCTCCATCCAAATCCCAATGGCAAGGTGGAGTAACTCATCATACTGCGCACCATATCCATAAGTGTACGGTTACGCCTTTCAGCTACTCCATTTTGCTGAGGGTCGCCCGGCATTGTATACTGGGCCACTATGCCAGTCTCCTGTAAGAACCTCGCAAAAGGTCCAGGGACTTGGCCATATGGAGTGTGCCGACCGTAGTACTCCCCCCACGGTCAGATCTCACTATCTTTATTCTTTTATCATGCTGATTTTCTACTTCAGCTTTGAATATCTTAAATTTATCCAACGCTTCAGACTTTTCTTTGATTGGATAAATATAACCATATCGGGAGTAATCATCTGTGAATGTTATAAACGAGTCATAGCCATCCACACTTTTCACAGGAAATGGTCCACAAATGTCAGTGTGAATGATTTCTAGTGTTCCTGTGCTTCGGTTTGCACCCTTTTTGATTTGTTTTACGTACTTTCCTTTAATGCAATCTATGCATTGTTCTAAGTCTGAGAACTCTAATGGAGGAAGAATTTCATTTTTAACTAGACTTTCTATTCCCCCTCGAAATATGGCCCAAGCGACAGTGCCATAATTTCGATGAGTCATGAGTTCTCTTTCTTTTCTTTTGTTCTTTATCCGGCGAAACATGCTCATTCACATTACACACAGAATACACTTTTTCACGTAGGGATAATAAATAAAGCTCATTGTGAAGTAAAGCAACACCCACATAAGCATTATTAAACCATATGGCACACTTGCCATGTCCAAAATAACATTCATAACAATCTTTGTCCAAACGTGAAACACTAATCAAGTTTCTGTGTAATGAAGGAACATATAAAACATCTCTAAGCAGAATCGTGAATCCATCAGCTAACTCCAGGGAGATGTCGCCGACAGCTTCAACGTCTGCTTGAACTCCATTTGCAACTTCAATGCATCTTTCGCCTCTTTGCGTAGTCCGCGTCGAATGGAATCCCTGTAATGAATTTGCAACATGAACAGTTGCACCTGAGTCAATCCACCAAGTAGATTTCGAAAACTGTGTATACAAGGATTCATTTACAAAGGAAACAATGTGTTACCTCTCTTTGCCATTATGGACTTTAGCCAAACAGGGCAATCTTTCTTGTAATGCCCAGTCTTCTTACAGTGGAGACATGTATCTTTGTCCACTGGAAGAGACTTCTGCTGATGCTGATAATGCGTGGGAGCTTTTCCATGTGGCTTTGAAGGGGAACCATTGCTACTTTGATTGTAGTTTTTTTCTTATTATCCTTCACATAGTTCAGAGAACCACCATGTGAGGCTTTAAGTCTTTCCTCTTCTTGCACACACATGGCTATTGTCTTTTCAATGTCCCATTTTTCAGGCGACATGTTTAGTTGACAACAAAAGTGTCAAACTCTTTTGGCAGTGAAGCCATAACCAGGTGAACAAGGAGTGCAGGCTTGAGCTCCAAATCATCGTCCATGGGCTTAAGCTTAGCTGCCATGTTGCTCATCCTGAGGATATGCTCTCTTATGCCATGTCCACCTCCTGTGTACTTTTCTGTCACCAGCTGCTAGCATGGGTAGCATATATCTTTGAAGAACCAGTGAACTGGCTCTTTATCTTTTCAAGAAACTCCCTTACGGAAGCACACTCTGCAATTGAGCCCACAATAGCGTGTCAATTGTGTTCTTTATGAAAGCCATGCACTTTTTATTGGCAGTGAGCCACTTTTTGTTGTCGAGGGTATGACATCTCCAATGGAGCATAATCCCTCTTCTTTTTATCCCATGTATCATCATTATCTTTTGCATCTCTGACTGGCTCTGTAGGTTTGACCGGCTGTGGAGTGTCACAACCCAGTCCACCTCAGCACAAACAAAAGCCAAGTCGACCTTCTTTCTCCATTCAGTGTAGTTATCACCTCTGAGGGTTGGAACATCCTTGATGCACTCATCAAGTAGTACCCTCCTGAAAACCACAATGAAGTGAGATCATAACAACAATTGCATGCAATAATCCAACGTTGGTCAAAATTAAAACATACAACTGTTTGTGCAATTAAAACTATATCACCGTTGGGCAGAAAATAGCAACAAATGCACATATAAACAACAGTAAATCATGATTATGTTATTAATAACGTTGGCCATAAAATAACAATCATAATTTTTAATCACTTTAACACGCTCTTAAAATTATTTCTTGCTTTATATCTATATATACTTTAAGAGCACTTTTATTTATTTGCAGCGGAAAACATGAATAAAAAATTCGTGAACTTTATACTTTTCAGAAACATTTCTGTTTTCTAAACAAAAATTTCGTTGGATAATTTTGAATAGAAACACTGGATGAAATTTGCCAAAAAATTGGACAAAAAACAGATAAGATATGCTTCTGGAAAAATTAACAGAGGAAAAAACTGACAGCGCAGACTTTCGGCCCAACGGCCCGCTTTATCTGCCGCCTCAGCGACGCGTGCCCTCGGCCTGTTGAATGGACGCGGCCCACAGCCTGTTAAGCGAAACGCAGTCCACGACCTGTGGAGCGACGCGCCGCACGATCGTGGCCGTCGGATGAATCCGACGGTCCACCGCGTGTGTCGCTGGGTCAAAACCCGTCGCGTTGCCTCCTCCCGAAAACCTAGCTCCATTCTTTCTCCTCTGTCCCTGTGGTTAGGGTTAGGGTTCCCGCGGCGAGCGCCGCCGTCGAGCTGGTGATGGCCACCGGCGAACTGGTGTGCCGCCGGCTAGCCGGCGACCCCTGCGCTCCTTTTCGATTCTCCCCCCACCTTTTCCTCGCTCTCGAGAGAGAGACGGCGCCGAGGCGGCCGTGCTGCTCCGGTGACCGGCCGTGGTGGTGACCGGTGACCCGCACACGGCGGCGCTACGCTCTGCTCGCCGGAGGAGCGTGCTGCGGACTTGGTCCAGCGCGGTGCTCCGTCGAGCGTGGCGTGTGCGCCGCCATCTGTGGCAGTGGTGCGAGATCGAGGTCTTTTCGGGCGACGACGGCGACGACCGGCGGCGGCCGACAACGTCTTCTTCCCCTTTTTCTCCTTTTCCGTCGAGCCCGAGGGCCTTCTCCGGTGAGTACCACGGTCGTGGATCTTTCTGTTATTGCTTTTTCTTTAATCGATCTAGAAAATAAAATTACATATCGATTTGCCTTTCTTTTCAGTCTACCCGAGTAGGATCTAAATCCTAGCTCCCTCTGATACCAATGTTATAACCCTAGGAACAACTAGGATAGATCTAACCCGGTAGCCAAAAACTGTGATCGATCTGTCTCGTGTTCTAGAGAGGGAAACGGAGAGATGGGAAGAGTGTGGAGTACCTTCTCCTTGGCTCGATGAGCCCGTCGTGCCGTCCATGGTGGAGGACGGCGGTGGTGGCCGAGTGTGGTCGATGTGGTGGCTGCCGCGGTGCTTCCCGTCACTACTGCGCAGACCCTAATCGGTGGTGTGTCGGCGGGGTGTGCGGCACGCGACGAACCTCATGGTGCGTGCCGCCGGCCCCCACCTCTTTACATAGCGCAGGTGACAGGGGCCTGGTGGCTCTAGGTTGACGAGGGAATATCTCCTCAGCAATAGTGCCAGAAACAATGCTTGTACGTCACACGTCAGTTGGGAACCCCAAGAGGAAGGTATGATGAGTGCAGCAGTAAGTTTTCCCTCATATGAAACCAAGTTTAATCGAACCAGTAGGAAAACGAGGTTTGCTTTGAAGGTGTTGGTGAAGGAGTGTAGTGCGACGCAACACCAGGGATTCCGGTGCCAACGTGGAACCTGCACAACACAACCAAATTACTTTGCCCCAACTTAACAGTGAGGTTGTCAATCTCACCGGCTTGCTGAAAACAAAGGGTTAAACGTATCGAATGGAAGATGATGTTTGTTTGCATAAAACAGTAGAGAACAATGATTGCAGTAGATTGTATTTCAGATGTAAAAGAATGGACCCGGGTCCACAGTTCACTAGCGGTGTCTCTCCAATAAGATAACTAACATGCTGGGTAAACAAATTACAGCTGGGCAATTGACAATTGATAAGTGCATATAACATGCATGTGTGAGCTGTGGTGTCTACTATGAGATTCATTTGGGCATTACGACAAAGTACATAGACCGCTATCCAGCATGCATCTATGCCTAAATAGTCCACTTTCCGGTTAACATCCGTACCCCTTCCAGTATTAAGTTGCAAGCAACAGACAATTGCATTAAGTAATGTGCGTAATGTAAACAATACATTCATCCTTGAATAAAGCATTGCTGTTTTACCCCTAGTGGCAACAACACATCTACAACCTTAGAACTTGCTGTCACTATCCCAGGTTAAATAGAGCTTGAACCCAACTATCATGCATAAATACCCCCTCTTGGAGTTACAAGTATTCACTTGGCCAAGGCTTCAACAAGTAACGGAGAGCATGCAAGATCACAAATGACATAGACATGATATATAATATTCAGCTCCACATAGGTATCAATATAAGTCAGATCCCAGCAAACACAACATGTAGCATTACAATAAGATGATCTTGATCATGATAGGCAGCTCACAAATCTAAACATGATGGCACAAGTGGAGAAGACAACCATCTAGCTACTGCTATGGACCCATAGTCCAAGGATGAACTACTCACGCATCACTCCGGAGGCGGGCATGGCGATGTAGAGCCCTCCGGTGATGATTCCCCTCTCCGGTAGGGTGCCGGGAAGAGCTTCAAAACCCCCCGAGTTAGGGTTGACGACGGCGGCGGCAGCGAATATGTTCTGGATGAAAGGCTCGGTGTTTTAGGATTTTCACATCTCGGGGAATAAATAGGCGAAGGGCGATGTCGGCGGACCCCCAAGGGGCCCAAACCACCTGGCGGCGCGGTGGGGCCCTCATCCGCGCCTGCCTATGGTTTGGCCACCTCGTGGCTCTCCTTCGTCTCTCCTTCGGACCCGTGTACGTGCTGGAAAAATAGGGACCTGGCCTTTTGTTTCGTGCAATTCCGAGAATATTTCCAGAAGTAACTTTCTGAAACCAAAAACAGCAGAAAACAGGGAACTGGCACTGTGGCATCTTGTTAATAGGTTAGTCCCAGAAAATGCATAAAAGTGATACGAAGTGTATATAAAACATGTAGCAAATGGTATAATATAAGCATGGAACAGCAGAAATTATGGATAAGTTGGAGACGTATCAAGCATCCGCCAGCCATAGTGGGCTGGGCGCCCCCGATCAGGGCGCAGGTCAAAGGGGCCATGTGGGCCGTTGGGCCCACACGGGAAAGAGATCAATCTAACAGCCCTTAGATCAAGGAACAACAATACCGAGAGTCAGAAACCGCCGCCATGGATGTCGTCCCGCCTTCGATCCTTTTGCCTCCACGCACTTGTCGCCTTAGCCGCCGCTGCCCAGATACACAAGCAGCAGTCACGCTACCCTCGCAGCCGACGCAACCATGCCCTCACCAAAAAGTTTTGTAATCGCCGTCCCGGTTTCTGAACTCTGTCACGCGCGGTGTCGTCGAGAGCCGCACGCCGCGCTAGGTCGGAGGTCCCCATAGCGAGAGGGAGCGAGAGCCAGCCACCGCTGTCGGCCGAGTGGATTTTCCCATCGGTTTCCTCGGACAGCGGCGGGAGGACGGAGCACATAGAATGGTTGTGTTGTGTACCAGTCATAAGAATGATTCATCAGAAAATCCAGACAGTGTTAATGTTGATTTTGTCTTAACTGATTAGGTAAAGCCAACACAAGAATCCTAAGAACTAATTAAGCTCCTGGCAATACACAGCCTCACAGCAATTAATCCCACACAGAGTCACAGCTAGATATGATAATTTCAGAACCCTTCTTGAAATCATTCCTACGTTTGCCGATGTTTCTAAACTTGAAATTAATACAAAATTAAAACGATCTTGTTTTGTTCCTATTCAAAGATTTTTTAAGTAATTGCATGATCCCGAGAAAGGGGTACAAATAGGACGGCCTACGCAATCCGGATTTCACGTTGTATGTCGTTGGTACCAATGGTGTCTGTAGTGGATGAAAATGAGTCCTTTGATCTTGATCTCGACGACCTTGATGATCTCGCTGATGCTGTTGGCGAACTGTTTTTGGAAAATTTCTTCCTTCTGGCCTTCCTGGGTGGCTTTGGTATGTCAGGGTACGGGTTGCCTCCTGACCGCTATTTTCAGGAAGTATACCGTACGACGATATATCTCGAGGTTGGTCAAAATCTGCAAAGTCCAAGAAATCAGAAGAAAGTTCTTAAAAGTGTTTATTGTAAGGGAAATCCATTTCAGATCGTAGGAGCAGATGCTCCCATTGTTCAAAAACGCAATTCAAAATGTCAAAAAAATCTGAAAAAAAATTCCGGGTGTACATCTGGACATTCTATGTTCACACGCAAAATTTCACGGAAAAAAGACATTTTTTGTGGTTTGTGTTAAAAAGACAAAAAATGTCTCACAAAAAGTCGTTTTGTAGCATCCCAATTTGTCTTTTTTACTCAAGCCACACAAAATGTCTTTTTTCCGTGAAACTTGGTGCATCTACATAAAATGTTCGTATGTACACCCGAATAATTTGTTCTTGGAATTTTTTAACATTTACAAAATTATTTTCAAATAATGGGAGTATCTACTCCTACGAGCCAAAATTATTGTAATCACAAAATTTGAATAGTACTTGTCCATGTTGAACATATCATTCTTGTGATTGAGTAGTAATGGAGCCAGAAATATAGTCATGCCTTTAACTAGGTGGTTATGTAACATTGCATGTTTATCACAGTACTAATAGCTGTATGAACGACATTGTAGGTATGAAGTTAAATCTTATATAATTTAGTCCATGATGCACCCATTAGTCCGTTTGCTCCATTAACCCAGTTGTTTAATAGCATCATGTCCGCCTCCAACTCTGATACCCCGTCATGATTAATTCAAAGAACCAACATAAGATTGCGACGCATATATGGCAACATGAGAGCACGTTCCTAGGACAATCAACAGCAAGTCCCCCTGCAAACGGAGCTTGGCTCTGATGGTTGGGTTCCCTGTGGTGGAACCAGCCCACCCAGGTTCAAGTCCTAGACTTGGCATGGGCGTTTGCATTTACCTGGATTTATTCCAGGATTATCCGGCGCTATTCTTTCAGTGGTAGGTGACGTGCCCGTCAACAGCGAGGGCCTGTGGTGACTTCGTCAACCTCAAGATCTGCCGGCTCAGTCCTTCAGAGGTGCTCATAGGGGTAGGGTGTGCGTGCGTGCGTTCATAGGGGTGAGTGTATGTGCGTATTTGTGAGCGTCTGTGTTGTACTGTGTTCTCAAAAAAAAAAAAAAAAAACAGCAAGTCCCCTTCCCATTTACGCATGCCACTATAATAAACAAGACATAATTTTATACTACTAAAAAAAGTAAGACAGATCTTCTTCCCATGATGAAAACAGAAGCAATTGAAACCAAAACATGTGTACCACTGCAAGAAATGTAGATCTGAATATACCTTGAGAAGTCCAGGAAGTTCCTGTAGATGGTCCGAAATTGTCCAAGGACGAAAAGTCAGGTGAACCCTTCATGTCGTTCATCTGCAAATTAAGGAGAGTTTGGACTATGTCAGGTTCCCACTAAGCCATGACTAATGGAGATTATCAGCCAGCGTCACAAGAGATGTGCAGCACTGTTCTGAATTCTGTCAGGTATGTACCCAGCTAGGACTAGGAGAAGTAGCAGCACTCCCCGTTGGGCTTTCCACCCGATATGCGCGACATGCTTCACGTCTGTCGGATAACCAATCTCCATCTCCATCTCCTGCTCCTTCACCACTGCAATCATGGTGTACACCGGAGAAGGGTGAATACAGATAGGTAAACGGAAATATGCAACTGAACTCAAATGTTCAGAATTAAGACATGGAGAATATTGCGTACCGAAGATTTGAGAGATGACCCTGAGTCCCTTGAAGACCCCTTTCATCTTGTAAGCCATCGGTAGATGTTGTGCACAGCAACCAGCTGAAGCCCTTTGGAAACAAAAACACAGGAAACCAAGGTGAGCAACGAGCTCTGCTTTCTCAGATAATTTACATCAGCAGTCGCATCCTACGAGCCGAAGCTAGATCGATTTCTCGTACCCCATACGAAACAAAAGAACATATGATAGATGAGTAAATTGATGATGTGTATACCTCAAGATAGAAGGTGAAGATGTTGATACCCTCTTCTTGCTTGTTCAATGGGGGACAGCAGGATTAAGCAACATTTCCATCACCTCCCATCCTTTATCTTCCACAATGACATCATATACATCATCCACAGGAAGACTTTATGTGCTAGGACTTATAGAAAGTTGGCAGCACATTTCAGAAAAGGAAAACTGGCAACAGGAAAGGAATAAAGAAAGGAGCTGTCTAATTATATGATTATGCTAATGCTAAATACTTGGGTTTAGTATAATGACAATATCTATCGATCATAATCTCTTCTCTTCAGGCAATAGTACTTTTGAGTTGTCCTTAAATGTTTGGGATGCAATTTTAAGTATAATAAATAAACACCTAGTAAGTAAAAGATATTCGGCCGCAATCTAACTGTAAGGAATACAGGTGATTTGTTCTGACGTTCTGGGCCACTCATTCTTCCCCTGTACGGGCTGTTGTCTGACAGACACAGCTAATAATCTAAACAGGTGGATTACATTATGCGAGATCGATGCAGCCACGTTGAGGAACAGGCTTGTGAATCAGTCAAGAACCGCGTTATTTGGATGCCCCCAGATCTCAAAAATCCACGAAACATTTTTTGGGAAAACTGATCGGTTATGCGCTGTCATTTACGTTATCAAGTATTGTGATTACTACCTCCGCTAAAAATGACGTCCTAAAATACACGCAGTCGAACTTCTCTTTGAT
This sequence comes from Poa pratensis, assembly GCA_947311845.1. Classification (NCBI taxonomy): domain Eukaryota; kingdom Viridiplantae; phylum Streptophyta; class Magnoliopsida; order Poales; family Poaceae; genus Poa; species Poa pratensis. Next base: position 41,232,313 of record CAMZMU010000070.1, read on the forward strand.
TATATATATATATGTTAAAAGTTACTTTGGTTGATCAAAACTTCTCTAACATTGGTATGGTCTGCAAAACATAATTCTGAGCACTAATCCTTTAAAGAACTAAACTCCCTAGGAATAGACCTCCCTTGTTGATCCACATGTCAACCTTTTATTGGTTTAGACAAAGGTAAAAATAATATTATTTTCCATCAAAGTACTAAGTTCTCTCCACATGTGAACCTTTCGTTGGGTTTAGACAAAGGTAAAAAATAATATTATTTGTATACAAAATTTATTTTCTATCTACTGCATATAAAACTACGGTATTTCCAAGTGCAGTGTTTTATAACCCGGACTAAATGTAGCCCTTTATTTTGAAAATTCAATATATAACTTTTAATGTGTCAAAAAAAATCTTAAAAAATATGTGCATATAGCCACTGATATATTCTACAAGTGTGCAAAATCTTAATCCGAAATACGTTGTATTCTACGCCACACAGAAAAGACAAAAATATAAACTGGGTGTGTGAACCTGGCACTTCCAAATTCTTTTAGAATTTTTCTCTTTTATATAACCCAAATATGAAGAATTTTGGATTGAAAATTAGCACAATTGTAGGATAAGGTATAATCTACATCTAGATTTATTTTTAGATTCTTTTTAAACTTTAAAATATTGTTTGAAAAATTAAAAAATAGTGATACATGTAGCCCGGGCTACAAATGCTTTTTTCGTGGTGTTTCCGCTCCGTTAGAGCATATTCAATAGCTTCCGTATTTTAGGTCATAACTATTTTTAGGTCACTTGAGGACAGAATCTTGCTCCAACAGCTACACTTAATGTAAATTTATAATTTTTTGTTAAATAAAAAAACACCAATTGTTGCAGATATAAAACATTTGGTCGGATGCTATATAACAAAATGGCCAACACGCGCACGCTAAATGTCAATCGGAAATTTCATGTCCCTCTCACAACTCTCTTACGGTGACCACCGCCGTCTCTTCTCACGTTGATTTGGTCTCGAATCCGGTAGTTCGGCCACAACTGATCGATTTGGCTGCGAATCCACCAACACTGTACATGGGCGCCACAGATCAGGAGGGATTCAACATCGAGAGATGCCGACTGTCGCTCTCCCCTCCGCACGCGGCCACCATTGACTCTCGCATGTATTAGGTCATTTGGGACCAAAACTCTCACTAGTAGGAAAAGGGCTTTTAGTGGCGCACCGTTTTGGCATTCTGTGGCTCACCCGCAAATTTGCTGGGTGCGCCACAGAATTGTCGCCACTAAAATATAATTCTGTGGCGCACCCAGCCCGTGCGCCACAGAAAGCCTTAAATTTCTGTGGCGCACTCCAAACCATGCGCCACAGATTGTGTTTTTCAGTTTAAAAAAAATGCCGCTGCCACCGCAGCATCCCTTGGAGCCGCCGCCGTGCTGGCGGCGCTGGACGGGCCTCCCGGCGCGCGCGCGGAGGGCGCGCAGCACGGCCAGCAGCGACGCCTCCGCCGCCAAGTACCGCTTCGCTGCCCACCGGTCCACCATCGCGGTCGGCGCGCCGCCGCCGGGCTATTATTCCTCTCCGTCTTGACGGCGACGACGCGGCTTGCGGTCCACATCGTCGCTCTCCTCCTCCTCTTTCTTGGCAATCACCTTCCTGAGACGCTTGGCGACGGCAGCGCGCGTCGGTGGACGAAGCGGACGCGCTTGCGGACGCCCAGCTGACGCCGGTTGCCCTGCAGGGCGAGGAGGCAGAGGTGGGCGTTGCTCGGCGTCGGCGACGGCGGGGACGAGGCCGTACTCGTGGCGCGGGGTGTGTGCCCCGGCCGGGAAGGAGGAGAAAAGGGTGGGGAAAGGGGAGGAGGCGGAGATGGGCGGCGAGCTCTTGACGCGGGAGCTTCCCAGCGCCGTTGCTGCTTGGGGCGGTCGGCGGCAGCTCCGGCGAAATCAAGGCGTAGGCCGGTGGGGGGCAAAGAGGATTGGGATGTGGTGGGTGGAGTCCGGTGATGACGTGAAACACACGTTCGTTGGGAGACCCCAAGAGGAAGGTATGATGTAGTCAGCAGCAAGTTTTCCCTCAGAAAGAAACCAAGGTTATCGAACCAGTAGGAGCAGCAACTCTTCAGAAGGTTGTCAACGGCGCCAGAAAAATAGCTGTCGCAGGGAGTCTGGACTGTTGACGTGGAATCTGCACACAACACAATCAAACTACTTTGCCCCAACGAAACAGTGAGGTTGTCAATCTCACTGGCTTGCTGAAAACAAAGGATTAAACGTATGGTGTGGAAAATGAGTATTAAATTGCAGAGAATGAAAAAGGAACAGTTTGCAGTTTGTGGTTGTTTAATCAGTGTAAAAGAATGGACCGGGGTCCACAGTTCACTAGTGGTGTCTCTCCATAAAAGATAACTAACATGTTGGGTGAACAAATTACAGCTGGGCAATTGACGAATAGTGAGCGCATGACAATGCATATACATGACATGTTGACTACTATGATATTTAATTGGGCATTACGACATAATACATAGACGTTATCCAACAGCATCTATGACTAATAATCCACCGCCGGGTTGTCATCCGAGTCCCCCGTTGGTATTAAGTTGCAAGCAACGGATAATTGCATTAAGTAAAGTGCGTAATGTAAACAAACACATATGCCCGTGGACATAGCATCGTTAGGTTATCCCTAGTGGCAACAGCACATCCACAACCTTAGAACTTTCTGTCACTGTCCCAGGTTAAACGGAGACATGAACCCACTATCTAGCATAAATACTCTCTCTTGGAGTTACAAGCATCTACTTGGCCAAAGCATCTACGAGTAACGGAAAGCATGCAAGATCTTAAATAACATATAAGATAGATTGATAATCAACTTGACATAATATTCAATATTCATCGGATCCCAGCAAACACAACATGTAGCATTACAATAATATGATCTTGATCATGTAGGGCAGCTCACAAGATCTAAACATGATGGCACAAAGTGGAGAGACAACCATCTAGCTACTGCTATGGACCCGTAGTCCAAGGATGAACTACTCACGCATCACTCCGGAGGCAGGCATGGCGATGTAGAAGCCTCCGGTGACGATTCCCCTCTCCGGCAGGGTGCCGGGAAGAGGTTCTGAACCCTCCCGAGCTAGGGTTGACGACGGCGGCGTCTCTGGAACTTTTCGTGGATATTTGCTCAGGTACTTAGGGTTTTCGCGTCGGGGGGAATAAGTAGGCGAAAGGGCGGCGGCTGCGGACCCCCGAGGGGCCCACACCACCCAGGGCGCGGCAGAGGGGGGCCCGCGCCCTGGTGCGTGTGGCCTCCTGGTGGCCCTCCTCTGCTGCTCCTTCGCTCCGTCAGGCGTGTTCTGGAAAAATAGGGACCCCCGTGTAGTTTCGTCCAATTCCGAGAATATTTCCAGACTAGCTTTTCTGGAATACAAAAACAGCAGAAAACAGGAACTGGCACTTCGGCATCTTGTTAATAGGTTAGTCCCAAAAAATGTATAAAAGTGATATAAAGTAGATGCAAAACATGTAGCAATTGGTATAAAACAAGCATGGAACATCAAAAATTATAGATACGTTTGAGACGTATCAGCATCCCCAAGCTTAGTTCCTACTCGTCCTCGAGTAGGTAAACGATAAAAACAAAATAATTTTTGAGGTGACATGCTACTATCATAATCTTGATCATATAATATTGCAAGGCACATGTAAATGAATGAAGTGATCCAAGTCAATGGTCTATAATTTGCTACCAAATAGATAATGAGTAAACAATGAATCACACAAGCTAAACGTTTTCATGAATAGTACTTTCGAGACAAGCATCAAACAGTTTTGCATAAGTGTTAACTCATAAAGCAATAGTTTCTAATAAAAGGTATTTAATCAACACAAAGGAAGAATTTAGTTTCAGCATTTGCTTCAACTTTCAACATATTTATCTCATGGATATTGTCAACACAAAGTAGTATAACAAGTCCAATACATTGCATATAACGCATGTTGTAACAAAGTTGACACTAGTGTTTGCTTGTGGAAGACAGAAAGAATAGGAAAACTGACTCAACATAAAAGTAAAAGAAAGGCCCTTCGCAGAGGGAAGCAGGGATTAAATCATGTGCTAGAGCTTTTAGGTTTTTGAAAGCATATAGAGATTGCATAAAATATTTGATACTCCTCCCAACCTTGCTAACACAAGCCATGGCTAACCGAATCCTCGGGTGCCTTCCATCAATCACATACCATGGAGGAGTATCTATTTTTGAGAGGTGTTTGTTAATTGTCAACGAATGGTAGCGGGTGAGAACAGTATTCTACCTGTCGAACGGACTTTTAAGAGCGGCTCCCATGAAGGACGTTATTTCTACCAGCAAGGCAGATCATCCCTCTTTCTCTTTGGTTTACACACATTCAGGTATTTCACTGTTTGTCATTGCTTACTGATGAATCAGGGCAAAAGTGTGAAGAGAATTAATTGGTTAAAGTTGTAATTAATTGGGACTGGGCACCCCGTTGCCAGCTCTTTTTGCAAGTTATTGGATAAGCGGATGTATATGCCACTAGTCCAGGTGTAAAAGTCCACTCGACAAATAGAATAAAGAATAACCACACTAATTCCTCATGAGCTAGTAAACATTGACACAAAAAGGGAATAATAACATTTTGAATAATTTAAAGGTAGCACATGAAAAATTTACTTGGAGTGGCAAGGAAATACCACATATAGGTAGTTATGGTGGACACAAATGGCATGGATTTTGGCTCAAGGATTTGGATGCACGAGAAGCATTCCCTCTCAGTACAGAGTTTAGGCTAGCAAGGTTATGTAAGCAAACAAGAATATCAACCCGTACACCAAGTTTTATATGACAAACATATTGCAAACGTTATAAGACTTCATACCGTCTTCCTTGTTAACCAAACCCTGTTATTAGAAAATATCTAGACCTTAGAGGTACCACCGATGCAAACCAAATTTTCAACAAGCTTTACGGTAGTTCTTCACTAATAGGCTTAACTCATGTGATGCACAATTTAATCATGATCTACTTGTTAACTCAAAACAATTGACAAGCATCAAGTTATCCATTTTAGTGATCTACAAGATTAAGCAAGTTTTTCCTTATACCAATTACCACATGCAACATTTTCTGAACCAACCAAACACCAATCAATTTATTTCATCAACTCTCCAAACAAATATAAGTGAAGCAAGAGAGTACTTTCTACAAAAGAAAGCTAATAGCTCTGACAAGAGATACATGAAAACAAGAGCTAAAAGCTGAACAGCGCTAGATATGAATACTCAACAAATATAAGTGAAGAATAGGAGTATTCTCATGAAAAAGCGGAGCGTGTCTCTCTCCCAATCAAGAATGCTAGGGTCCAGTCAAGCTTTATTGAAAATAAAAGTGCAATACTGAAAATAAAAGCACACAGACGCTCCAAGAAAAGCACATATGATGTGAAAGAATTAAAATATAGTTTCACTAGAGATGACCTGATAATTTTGACGATGAAGAAGGGGATGCCTTGGGCATCCCCAAGCTTAGACGCTTGAGTCTTCTTGAAATATGCTGGGGAGATCCATGGGAGCCTCCCCAAGCTTAAGCTCTTCACTCTTCTTGATCCTATTATATCATCCTTCTCTCTTGACCCTTGAAAACTTCCGTCACACCAAACTCAAAGTAGATCTCATTAGAGGGTTAGTGCATAATCAAAAATTCACATGTTCTATAAAGACGCAATATGATTTGTTACTTTAAACATTAGCTACAGCCACTGATGTTATGTGAAGCTCTTCCACCCAAAAAAGAATTTCACTCAACACTAGTAAAAGAGAGAATGCAAAAATAAAAAGGCATAATCTGTCTAAAACAGAACAGTCCGCAAAGACGAATTTTTTCGAGGCACTTACGACGCTCAGATCGAGAAACTCTGAACTAATGAAAGTTTCAGACATTCATAAAGATTACGCACAAAAATTTCAGATTTAATTAACAATCTGGTGATTTTAGGAATTTCGTACAGTGAACAGCAAAAATCTGTTTCTGCGCAGCAATCAAAATTAAGCATCATCTTATCATTAGAGGCTACTCTTGGCACAACAATGCGAGAAAATAAAGATACAAAGGAGTTGCTACAGAAGTAAACAAACTCCTTGACTAATACTGAAAATAAAAGATAATGGGTTGCCTCCCAAAAGCGCTTTCTTTAATGCCTTTTAGCTAGGCATAGTGATTTTTATGATGCTCACATAAAGATGAGAGTTGAAACATAAAAGAGAGCATCAAGAGCATATATAAAACATGTTTAAATCTAACACTCTTCCTATGCATAGGAGCCTTGTAAGAAAACAAGTAAATGAAGCACAAAGTGACTAGCATAGGAAGACAAAACAAGTGCAACTTTAAAATTTTCAACATAAAGAGAGGAGACTTAATATTATTGTGATATATGAAACCGTGTCTCCCTCTCACATAATAACCAGTAGGTTTTAAAGAAACCATCATATAAAAGCAACACAAGAGAAAGCTCAAAACTTTCATGACAAAGAGAGGAAATTTAATAACATGAAGATTTCTATAACCATATTTTCCTCTCTCAAAATAATTTTCAGTAGCATCATGAATAGACTCAACAATATAGATATCACATAAAACATTCTTATCATGATCTATAAACGCATAATTTTTATTAAGCTCAGAAATAGTGGGGTTATCAAACCCACTTTTGACAATAATAGTATAATTAATATCATTAGGCAATATAGGACCATCATCAAGAGCATTATCATATATAATATTAGGGAGCACATTTTTCCTTTCTGCAATTTCCTCTTTTACTGAGTCAAGGAGGTTGTTTACTTCAAATTTATCAAAAGGAGATATTTCAATAGAATCATGACATTCAAAAGTATAGCATTCTTCCTCCTCCAAGCTTGGGGAACTAAAAATATCATTTTTATCAAAACCAACTTCCCCAAGCTTAGAGCTTTCCATGGCATTAGCAATAATGGTGTTCAAAGAATGTATGCTAATAACATTGCTACTATCATGATTGTTATGCAAATAAAGTTCCATAGGCTTTTTAATTTCTCTTCAAACACTTCATGTCCCAACTCAAGATAAATTTCATAAAGCTCTCTCATGTTGTTTTCAGCCATAGGACTAGTTTCAAGGAAAGTAACCATTGATATCAAGTAAAGAGCTAGACATAATAACTAACAGAAAACAAAACTGAAAATAAACTAAATGCAAGTAACTAATTTTTTTGTGTTTTTGATAATTGAAAGCAAACAAGATAAAATAAAATAAACTAAGCAAGACAAAAACAAAGTAAAGAGATTGGAAGCGTGAAACTCCCCTTGCAGAAGACTGCTGTCTCCCCGGCAACGGCGCCAGAAAAATAGCTTGATGACGTGAAACACACGTTCGTTGGGAGACCCCAAGAGGAAGGTATGATGTAGTCAGCAGCAAGTTTTCCCTCAGAAAGAAACCAAGGTTATCGAACCAGTAGGAGCAGCAACTCTTCAGAAGGTTGTCAACGGCGCCAGAAAAATAGCTGTCGCAGGGAGTCTGGACTGTTGACGTGGAATCTGCACACAACACAATCAAACTACTTTGCCCCAACGAAACAGTGAGGTTGTCAATCTCACTGGCTTGCTGAAAACAAAGGATTAAACGTATGGTGTGGAAAATGAGTATTAAATTGCAGAGAATGAAAAAGGAACAGTTTGCAGTTTGTGGTTGTTTAATCAGTGTAAAAGAATGGACCGGGGTCCACAGTTCACTAGTGGTGTCTCTCCATAAAAGATAACTAACATGTTGGGTGAACAAATTACAGCTGGGCAATTGACGAATAGTGAGCGCATGACAATGCATATACATGACATGTTGACTACTATGATATTTAATTGGGCATTACGACATAATACATAGACGTTATCCAACAGCATCTATGACTAATAATCCACCGCCGGGTTGTCATCCGAGTCCCCGTTGGTATTAAGTTGCAAGCAACGGATAATTGCATTAAGTAAAGTGCGTAATGTAAACAAACACATATGCCCGTGGACATAGCATCGTTAGGTTATCCCTAGTGGCAACAGCACATCCACAACCTTAGAACTTTCTGTCACTGTCCCAGGTTAAACGGAGACATGAACCCACTATCTAGCATAAATACTCTCTCTTGGAGTTACAAGCATCTACTTGGCCAAAGCATCTACGAGTAACGGAAAGCATGCAAGATCTTAAATAACATATAAGATAGATTGATAATCAACTTGACATAATATTCAATATTCATCGGATCCCAGCAAACACAACATGTAGCATTACAATAATATGATCTTGATCATGTAGGGCAGCTCACAAGATCTAAACATGATGGCACAAAGTGGAGAGACAACCATCTAGCTACTGCTATGGACCCGTAGTCCAAGGATGAACTACTCACGCATCACTCCGGAGGCAGGCATGGCGATGTAGAAGCCTCCGGTGACGATTCCCCTCTCCGGCAGGGTGCCGGGAAGAGGTTCTGAACCCTCCCGAGCTAGGGTTGACGACGGCGGCGTCTCTGGATCTTTTCGTGGATATTTGCTCAGGTACTTAGGGTTTTCGCGTCGGGGGGAATAAGTAGGCGAAAGGGCGGCGGCTGCGGACCCCCGAGGGGCCCACACCACCCAGGGCGCGGCAGGGGGGGCCCGCCCTAGGTGCGTGTGGCCTCCTGGTGGCCCTCCTCTGCTGCTCCTTCGCTCCGTCAGGGTGTTCTGGAAAAATAGGCCCCCGTGTAGTTTCGTCCAATTCCGAGAATATTTCCAGACTAGCTTTTCTGGAATACAAAAACAGCAGAAAACAGGAACTGGCACTTCGGCATCTTGTTAATAGGTTAGTCCCAAAAAATGTATAAAAGTGATATAAAGTAGATGCAAAACATGTAGCAATTGGTATAAAACAAGCATGGAACATCAAAAATTATAGATACGTTTGAGACGTATCATCCGGCGAGAGGCAGCGCGGAGCAGCGTTGGCCGGCGGCGAGATGCAGAAACATGGTTGGCGTCGAGGTTGGGGTGGAGGAGGAGAGAGCCGTCGAGGTTGGGGAGGAGGAGGCGAGAGGCGTCGAGGTTGGGGAGGAGGTTGGGGTGGTTGGCGCGACAGGCAGCAGGTCACCGCCGACGGGCAGAAGGAGAGGAGGGCGGTGGGAGGGAGGCGCGTCGTTGCCGCCGCGGAGGGGCGGCCGTGGCAGGGGCGGAGCGGCGGCCGTGGCCGATGCTGGACACGGGGGCGGTGCTGGACACGGGAGAGAGAAAGTGGATCGAGCACGAGAGAGAGAAAGTGCGTGCCTTTTGGGTTTCGTTTGACCAGCACGGCGGGGATGGGAGTGTGTGGAGACAAAAAGACAAAAAGATAAGGTGGAGAGAGAAGAGGGGATTAGATTCCATGCAAATTATCTGTGGCGCACGGAACCGGGTGCGCCACCGGAAAACAACATTTCTGTGGCGCACGGGACTGGGTGCGCCACAAAATGTGGCTTTCTGTGGTGCATAAAAAGCATGCGCCACAGAAAGCCACATTTCTGTGGCGCATGTGACTTTCGTGCGCCACAGAAATGCAATTTCTGTGGCGCACTCAGAACCATGCGCCACAGAAAATTATTTCTGTGGCGCATGCCTACTTCGTGCGCCACAAAAAGTGATTCTACCTATAAGCCTTTTCCTACTAGTGTCTTGCTCTAGCAGCTGTCCTTCATGTATATTTCCCAGTTTTTTTGTCAAACAAAAAAAAGACAACAAGTGCTGTAAAATTAAACATTTTGGTCACGGTTATAAAATAGAAAGGTCAACGCGTGCAGGACAACTGCCAATCGGAATTTTCATGTTGCCCTCACGCCTCTCCTCCATTGACCGCCGCTAGCTCTTCTCCCATCGATTCGGGCTCGAATCCGGCAGCTCGGCCACAACTTTGCCGATTCGACCGTGAATTCACCACCGCTGCTCAATGGCACTACAGATCGGGAGGATTCGGCCTCGAGTGTTGACCTTGCTCTCCTCCCATGCAAGGCCACCAATGAAGCTCTTTTGTAGCTTCGGCAAACGAGCCACCCGAGCGAACCTCCTCCACTCCACTTTTTAACTGTGCCTCCTCCCTCCCTGCCAACACGAGCACGAGTGACACACAATAGCTCTGCCTCCGGCTACACCTCGACTATCTCCGCCTTGCGCGGCTCCTCCGCCTCTACACACCAGTCATCGGGCTCGTCTCGTTAAGTGATTAACAAATCTAAAGTTGTTACTTTTGTAGTATACAGTTTATATTGCAGGTGCTAGACCAATACATACAATATTTTCCTAAAAAATATATGAATTTATACCTGATCATGTATGAGACACTAATCTTTACTTAGACCAGTATGTCATCTATTGATAACCGCAATATACCCACGAGCGCAGCAAAGCGCGCCAACCTCTTCTGGTTTCATACAACATACTAGAAAATCTAACAATATAAATACTACTCCATCCGTTCCTAAATATAAAATGTTATGGAAAGTTAATTTGGCTTAGCTCCATTTTAACAAATATCTTAACAAAACATCTTATATTTAGGAATAGAGCAGGTATTCTTTTTTGCCACCAGCTGGAGCTCTCAAAACCAACGCCCAAACCGAAGCTTTCCAAGCAGTTGTTTATTTCTCACTTTAGCTGATGTCATTTTCCTCTTCCGAATTAAGCGAGTGAAAGAGTCTCCATTAACCAGATCAAAATAAATACAAGGGTTTTCTATTTTGGTTGCCCATTTCGCTTAGTTCTACTCAATTGTGTTCCATTGTATTAACTTTTCTCATTTTCGCTCTCCTCTTTGAAACCAGCATCGCGAATGCCCACACGGAGTGTTTCCGGAGTGTTTTCGTCGAGTCAAACACACTTTGACTGTTACTATGCTGACAGGTGAGACCATGTGTTGATGTTTTGTTACCGGCTAGTGAATTTTTGTGTAGGTAGAACTTGTGGCCATGATTGGATGGGTTAACCGTCTCAAGCACGCAAGAATGTATACAGGTTCAAGCCCCAATACCAGTAAAAACCCTTCTCCTGTGTGGATCGATTGTATTCTGGCGTGTGAGACGTTCAAGGTACAAGATGATGCCGGCTAGCGGTTTAGCCAGCTATGGTGGATGATGTGTTCTTCGTGGGAGGAGATATGTGGACGGTGTTCCTGTGTGTGTGCGTGTGTGTGAATGATCGATCCCCTTCCTCATGCCGAGGTGATCGGTCTTATGTAGGGGCGTGCCACCGCCTTATAGATGATCGGCATGGCACCCTATGCCCCTACATAGCTCTTGAGGAGCTATAAACTATTCTGTGTTATGGCTGCCTACGCTCGGATCGGACATCATATGTGCTACAACAAGCCCGGTCAGTATGCTAGACGTCATCCATTACGACTTGATGGATTAGCGACCGGTACGGAGGCTGACCCTGATTTCGGGGGATGAGATGTGTCTAGTAATGTCGGTTCGTAGGCTTACCTAGATGTCCTTGAAGATCATTCGTGGTGCCTAAGTATTTATTTGGCTACCTTTGCCGCCCAGGATCACGGAGAACCTCCCAGGCTATAGCCGGAGCTGCTAGGTTGGACTTCCAGTCGGGCGAACGACTCGGCCGTGGCAACTGGTGGTCGTCTGTGGTTTTGCCTCTGCTAGGTACCCGCCTGGCCCAACTCCGTCACCCTGACCATGATCTCTCTCGATGTCGAGTCTCACATGGCGAGATGTTTAGTACCACCTCGCCAGTTTACAACGTGTCTAAACTGTTTATAAACCCGAAGATGAAACATGTATTGACTTCGAGCTATAGCCCGGATTTTTGAATAAGACATAATTTGATGATTAAATCATGATCAACAATTAATTTGATGATAAAACATGTGGCTCCCTCGTATGTTTCAGCTGCGATGATTGAATCATGATCAACATTTAATTGTACGACTAAAAGACATGGTTACTTTGTCTGCTTCATTAAATAATGATAACCATTTACTTTCAAGATTAAACGACGTGGTTCTTTTGGATGTTTAATCTGCATGAAATCTCTCTGCACGACTAATTTCCCTAATTTAATGGACGATTAAAATACATGGTTAGCCATGCATGTGTTGTTTTATCTCCACGCAGTCGCGGAGAAACTCAATGCGCGACCTATATGGTAGAGTACTAATTATGATTTGCAACTCAAATCAAATATATGGATTTGACTCGAGGTAGGACAAAGAAAAGTGCATAGATTACCGCAAGCTATGGCCTCCCAGTGGCGCATCTGTGCCAAGCTAAATTTCCCATGTTTATATAGACACAACGTGACAAAGAACCCCCAACATGTGCCTAGTTAGAGACAACTGTGGCTACAATTTGAGAACACCCTCTTCATAACAGAATGGCCGAAAATGCATTCATACGAGAAAACATAATTAACAAAAGTACCCTAGCGGAAGGTTGCGTAGGTGACACATAGGCAGGCCTCTTGCTAGGTGAAATGATGGAAAGGAGAATAGGTTTTTGCTTGTTTTGTGCTTTTGTTAAAAACCAGCCCTTTGTCATGAAAAAGTATGTTTGTGGTAGTATTTGGATTGATAAGTGAAAATTGGTTGATGCATAACTAAATTATTTATTCGTATGAAGGTGACAATTGTTTGTGTGTGTGTGTGGGGGGGGGGACTCCTGTAGGGTTACATGCAGAAATTTAAAAAATTAGTCTTACATAACCGTCAAGATCTATCTATGAAGATACAAGCGAATAACAATTCAATGATCTTGCTATAATATGTTACCAACACCGGTGAAGCGAAAGAGATGTTGATGACAAAGTCGATGAAGCCTGTGGAAGATTCTCTCGGCTAAGCCTAGCAGAGAGAATGTAGCCGAATCCCCGTGTCCAACCTTCTGGATCCAACCGAGTAAGGGTCAGACGTCTCACCCCTGTGACAGCTCGCACACGTGCGTCGGATCTGGTTCAGCAGAGATTCGTTGTCCAACTCTTAACCTCCACTGGTGTATATGAAGGTGGAGATCTTAACACATGAGAAATAGAGAGAGAGAGAGAGAGAGAGAGAGAGAGAGAGAGAGAGAGATTGGATCTCAATCTAAAGGGAGAGGACACCTCAAAACCCCGTAGATCAAAACCCAACTTTATGTTTCTCCAAAGGGACGAAATCGTGTGTCTGCAAAGGGGAGGGGATGGGGGTTATATAGGAGGGATAGGGGGAGGGGGGCTTGGGGGAACGGCAAACCCGTCCACGCGCCGCCACCTCAAGGAGACGCGACCGGCCAAGCTAGGGTTCAGCCCTAGCCGCTGCCGCCTCCCCCCCCCCCCCCCCCACATGGGCTAAAGGCCCATTAGGGTTTCGGCTTGGGGGGAGGGGGCTTCCCCCTTGGCCTTTTAGCCTTCTATGGCCGGCGCCCCCACCACCAAGTGGCACGGCTGCCATATGGGCCAGCCCATGTGGCAGCCCCCTTTATGGGCTCCTTTATTTTTATCCTTTTTTCGAATATTTCCTTTATCCGATTTTTGTTTAAAAAATTCCCAAACTAAATTTCCACTTTACAGAAAATTCCCGTAATTAATCTATTATCATATAAACCTATTTATATGATCCGGTATACTTAGTGTCCACATACAAAACCTTTGGATAAAGATTCCCTCTTTATATAAACCCCGAAATAAATTCCGACAATAATAGAAACTCTTTCTGTTACTCCGGGACATCCAATGTCCGCCTTAATCAATCTCTGTCCGCCTTAATCAATCTCTCTGATATATGAATATATCGACCATGCAGAAAGACTATTCGGTGATACTCTCTCGTTGTTCCAGACCTACCAATATACACAACTATCTAGACCTAACTTAAGTGTGTGACCCCTACAGGTTCGATAACAAGTGGACATGATACGGAGAAACTTCTCCGATCAATAATCAGCATTGGGACTATGGACGTCCATATTGACTCCCACTGTTATACAAATAATACTCGGTTAAACCTATTGGCTATGTATACATCATTCTTATTACTCTCGATACTGAACTTCACTCGAGATTAGATATTCCGATACTTCCATGAATGAATCCTTGATTCATTATATCTTTGTCGATCTCGTTAACCGGGAAGTATCCTTTTACTCGTTCCCATATTTTGATATCTCACATGATGTATCATCATCATGCATTGTCTGCAGAACATATTGGATACCATATATACCGAGTGGGCCCAGGATGTATCTCTCTTCAAGATTATACACACCTTTGGAATTACCAAGTAGCTACCTTTTTTTATCACCCAGTTTACGGCATGATACTTGATAGCACCAAAGTAACACTTCGTGAATGTATAACCTTAATAAGCTCATGGTCTAAGAACATGTCGTATAATAAACTTGATGTGATATGTCACGAAGGACAAAAGACACTTTAAAGGAATCTCATAGTATATCAACGACTTGGGTCTATCCAGCCATATTGTTTCCACCAACAATATGCTACTCATTGATGCTGACATAAACTATGTCCATGAGTAGGAAAACACGGTCATCTAGCGACCAATAAATTAGTCTAAAAGACAAGACTAGGGTATCTTTATTCTACTCATGTTTCTACACGTGCGTGCGAGTTTTCCTCTGAATCTCACTTTCAGGAGCCACAACAGTTATATCATAGAATCATTGAAACATAATTATGAATCAGATGTAAATTATCATTGCCTTTTGGGCATACATCCAACAACTCCCACTTTCCCCATCGGCAAGCTCCCCGTCGGGGGCGGTGCCCACGTCGTCTCTCTCCACCTCGGCGCCCCCGACGGCCTCCGCCCGTCCCCTTCCGCCGCCGCGACAACGAAGCCGACGGCGGCACCGGTTGGAGGCGGGAAGGACTACATGTACTCGGAGGAGGAGGAGGAGTTCCAGATGCATCTCGCGATGGCGCTCTCGGCCTCCAACAGTGACTTCGTGGTGGACCGAGAGGGGGATCGTGATTCGTGAGCTTGGCCTTCAACGTGCACGGATTGGTACAGGCGCGTGTACACTGGTTCCAAACCGTATACACCATCAAACCGCACCGCGCCAACCCGTGAGATCACACCCTATCTAGCTGTCTAAACCACGCCAAACCATTTAAAACCGTACCTGACGGGTTGGTTTGAGAAACCAGCAGAAACCGTTCTAAACCGTGAATGCCCAGGCTTAGCTCTATTAGATACTATTTCCTGCATGCACAAATGTGGGTTCTTCAGCGCTCACGGTCTTCGATGCAAAATTGGACTATGATTTCCAGTCATATTATGCCAGCAAAAGTAATAAAAACACTGTTATTGAAGGTTTTTTTGCGCAAAAAAATCATTACATTATTTTAGAAACTTGATCACTTTATTTTTCATAGAAATAAAAATATTGAACAAAGGCTCAGAAGGTTCACCGCTCGGATTCCATACTCACCTAGTGACCTTACTACCTCCGTCCCAGTGCATGTGGCGCCTTAGTTTTGCGTGCACAAACTTTGATCATCAATTTGACCATTAATATGTTAGAATTATGTCATAAAACTATACCACTAAAATATATTTGAATATGAATCAAATGGTATAGTTTTTATCTCACATACCATACGTTTTGCTGGTCAAATTGATGGTCAAACTTGATGCACGTAAAATAAGGACGCCACGATAAATAGGGATGGAGAGAGTAATTTAGAAAAGCGTATAGTTGAAATTTTCGTTATTGACATGTTCAGCTCTAACCAGATGTGTTATGCCACTTATGGCTCCAATGTTAAGATGATGCTGTGATACTTGACCTAGACTTTTGGCTCTTGGGTGCAACGCACCCTGATATGCGAAAATAATATTTAGAAAATCAAAACATTGTCAAAAAAATTGAATTTTTTTATACTCAACGATTACCAAGTGTTCTACTCCTGTAAATTTTTTGGATAGTAAATAATTCTCGTTGACTTCTGGAAAAAAAGTGAAATTTCTGACGAATATAGCGTGTATATAGCGCTACTTTAGGTAAATCTTTTACCTAGGGTGCAATAAAAGTTATTTTTTGACGAAACTTTTTGTACGGGTACAATACTTGGTAATGTTTGCCCGAATGTCAGTTTCGGAAAATTTTGAACTTTTTTTAATATTTAAAATTATTTTCGCATATCAGGGTATATGGTACCCAGGTTCTCCAAGCTATTTTCGCTGTGATACTGTCCTAACATTGGTGGGTGCTTTCACCGTTTGAACTGGAATACCTTGTGTTCCTTTATACCTTTCTGCACTTATTTTTGTATTTCTTGCCCTTGCAAGTAAAATCTGTCTGTATTTCTTCTTAACAGTTTGGACGCCTGCCAATCGAAGTTGCTGCGTATCTCAATAGCCGAGCAGACGTTGAGGTCCTATTTCCACTAACTTCTCGTATTCCATCTGTGCGTGATTGGAGCATTGATGGGATAATTTCTCACGTACAATCAAAAAAGAAGGTAAACTAGAGCACACTTGCCACATTTCAGATTATGTTGTTGTCTGGTCTTGACAATCTAACATTGTCAAGTTCCTGCAGAAGAGCATTTACTATTATATAGATTCTTCAGTGTGTACCCTGACTTGAAAGCAAGTTTTTTTTTGCACTAAAGCGTTTCCAATCCTATTCATTCTTCAACGCATGCACCTGAATTAAAAAGCTGAAAGAACGTAGACAAAATTCGGGGGAACATTCCATATCATCTTTATGGAAGGCATGAATGAAGTTGGTTTGCTATGTCTATGGATTAGTAAATTTATAACTTCATCGAGATTTAAGGATCTACTAGTGCCAGGAATAGGAAGTACTATTGATTTAACTTCTGCTTTTTATCAGTCTACCACATTTAATTCTATTACATTATGTAGTTGCACTTACGGACTACTTGTCTCGTTTTTTGGTGGAACCAAATCAGTCGCAGAATTGATCATTGCTTGTGAAAGTTGTGCAAAATGAAATATAGTCAGATGTTTACCTCATGTAGTTCATGTTGGATGAGGAATGGATAGTGGATGTGGCATTTTAGTGGTCATGGAGAAGGTGGGAAACCTCAAATGTTTTTCTAACACTTGAGGGGGCAATTTAAAAATTTACCCAATTATGTCACCTCAGACTCCCTTGATTCTAGTACGCTCATCCCCCAGTCAAATTGTTTCAGTGCGAAGTTTGAAGTTTGCACGATAGCACTTAAACCTGAATGAATACTAAATGTGTTCCATCCCATGTTTATGTGGTAATTCCTAAATTTTCCAAAAAATGCTGATAATGGGCGGAGTATCAGCATCGGGGTAACATAGTTCTTTCATTGGTTTGAAGTAGTTGTGGATGCGTTTTATGTGTTGGGAGTTTGTGTGGGTGGGTCAGTGGAGGAATGTAAAAATAAACACTTAATTAACATAGGTCCAACTAATATCAATTTGGCTGATTATGGGGACTTCTTTTGGGCTTCTCAGCCTGCTTATAGGTCCCAAACCGGAGAAGCTTAAAAGAACTCTCGCTTATTTCTACCGAGAAGCCAGGGCGTAGTGTATTTGCAGAAACTGCCTCGGGGCAGTTTCCCGAGCTTCCGCGCTCACCCATCGAAACGGTATTCTAGATACCCTCCAAGTTGTGCTTATTTTCAAACAAATGCCACCGAGAGTGCTGAAGAGGTACCCTGCTCTCGCCATGCTCGACAGACCCACCGCGCCGCTGCGGACCTCGCCAGCAGTCCTCCGGCTCCGCTGCGCCGTTACCACCATCCTGGACGAAGGAATCGTCTTGGGGCACCGGGAATCGAGCCCGCCGTCCAATTCTTCACCGCCTCCGGCCGCCGCAATCTCCATTAGGGTCATTGCCATCCGACCTTCTAGTTCTTCACCGACCTCTCCAAGAGCTCCAGGTTGAGTATACGGTCAGAACGAAACCTCCCCCATGGATCCTAGTGCTCTGTAACGCGCCGCCGCCGTGAGCTGCCGAGTTCCGCCGTTCCGGTGGTCGCCGGCGCCGATTCCGGCGACTATCCGGATCCTCACCGCCGCCAATCAACGTAGGAATCCGCCGCGCTTCAGATCCGCGACACCTCGCACTCTGGCATGTTTTGGAAGGTCTTCCCGGCCTCCGGCCAATCGTGTCCATCAATGGCGGCAGCCAAAACTCTATAAGCAGAAAAGAAGTCTAGGAGGGAGTTTCTATGCGCCACGGTTTCTCCAGACCGCAACTCACAAGCCTGCTTATGCAGAATCAGGAGCCCAAAAGAAGTGCCCCTATATCTGCTACCTTCCAATCCATATGGGGTGGGTCAGTGGAGGATATGTATAAATAAACACTTAATTAACATAGGTCCAACTAATATCAAGTTGGCTGATTATGTCTGCTACCTTCCAACCCATATGTATCTGATATATTTCATTGATACAGGTTGATCCTATTTTGAACATGAATCCAACTAATCTGAGGTTAGAAGGAAAAAAAGCATACATGAGAAAAGATTATATGACTGCAGCAAGGCTCTATCACAGGGTATTTTTTCCATGATGTTCTCTTTCACTCCTAGTTTACATTGTGCCATAGTTTTTAAAAAGGTATGTAGTTCCATAAAAGGTATTAAGTTTGATTTGTCAGCAATTGCATGGCTTACATGTGTATTCATGTCATGTGTCGAAAAATAATAATGGCAGTCTATTGATTGGTTTGTATCGAAAGCCATTTTAATGTTGACTAGCTAATGCCCGTGCATTGCAACGGGGGTATAGTATTTCATGGCCGATAGAAGGAATGGGATCAGTTGTGATGGAGTGGCAGCCATTCGATCATCCACTCCAATAACAACGAAGCCTTCACTAAAGAATTCTCACCAAATTAAAGACATGACATGCGCATGGTTCGAAAAAAGAAGACATGACATGCAACTCCCAAAAAATCGATCAATCAACAAGATACATAAATCTAGATAATATCAATGAAAATGTTGTTGAGGTGAATTGGTTCTGGTTCCCACTAGAGAAAGTATTTCAAATTTAAGAGTATGTCCTTTCGGGAGACAACGATTTGACATGTCCACTATATGTTTTTTTCACTTTGTATTAACTGACTTCTCCTTGGTTAACCGACCACCACAACAGCAGGCCTCGCCCTCACACATACCACCTTCACTATGCTCAACATATATAATCAGAGATATTACAAAAACATTAAGTGCATGCTAGTGAGGACATCTTACAAAGATCTGGTTCAGTTTTAAATATTCACATGAACATGCACATCTGAGAGATATGCTCAAATCTTCGCACATGATTATTTGTTCTCCCTAGTGACTGAAAAACTCTTGGCGAGCCGACAATCCTAATACTATGGACATTCTGAATCCGACCTCTTGGATTATTCGGACCTACATACAACAAATCATAAGAAGAAAAAAAATTAATCTCATAATCCAAGTGTAATTTGACAATGTATAAAAATCTCCGCACGTATGTAATGCCGTACTTATGAATTTTTTAGGTTTACCTTGAGAAGCTAAATGTTTTACATGTATAATCTCCACACCTCAAATCTCTTCATATATAAGAGATCAACAACAAAACTAAACCTATTGACCTTACCTATTGACCTTGCGAAGCTTACGACAAAGCTAAAATGTTGACCTTGGCTAGGATAACTCTATTGACATACCTACAAAGCAGGTTGTACTGGAGTAGGTTGGCTCAGATGTGTCCTTCAGTATTGCCCATAAACTTCAATCCTCGTTGTTACCACGATTACTCTTCTTCCTCGTTCCCGATGAAGACCAAAATAGATAACATGATTGGTGCTAGGCTAGTAAAAAGCCATGGAGAGGAGCTACGGAGGACAAGAAAGAGGTCACTACCAGGTTATCACCAATTTTTTTCATACTCCCTCTGGTCTGGAATTACTGTCGCAGCCTGTATAGACATCTTGTACTACCCTAATACACTCTCCACGACAATTTATTAGGAACGGAGGTAGTACCATTTATCCTGATTTATAATTTTGTACTAAATCTGAAGTAAATTTGTGTAGCATAGCATCCAACAGTCAGTCGGATCAAAATTCATGTAGTGCTACTCGCGTACCCAGGAAATTGGTCATGTACGTACATCATAATCGAAATTGCATACCTTAGTAGGAGCTGTCGCCATTATCTGCATCTGCATGCCCCTTCTATTCTCCTCCGCTGGTCATCGATCCTGGACGGTGAAGAGCCTGAGGAGGCGGAGACCAGGCCGCGAGGCTCGTGGCAGGTCCACGAACCAGCTCTCTCAGCACCTTGGATCATGACCATGGAGACGTGAGTATTGCTATCAGCAAGGGATTTCTGAAGATGGCGTGCACATGCAAATGGCTTGTAACTACACTTTTTCAGTGGATCGCGGCGGCCGGGCGGCGCGGCGGAGATCTTGGACATGCCGAGAGGCGATCAGCTATGGCGATCCTTGGACAAGCCGACAGGCGACTATGAACCTGCCTACAGTGGATCGTGGCGGCTGGGCGGCTAAGCGGGAAGTGATTGCAGCGGACAGGACGATCATGCGTTGCCTGCTGGGTGTTTTATCTGAGCCACGATGATCTCTGGATTTAGAGACGCCTAATTTTTGGAGGCGAGGATTGCGCCTGATTTTTCGACGAGATATTCTTGGAGGCGTGAGGATCACGGTACCTGGGCAGGTGCGTAATTTTTGGAGGCGAGGAGGCGCTGGGGGAGTTGGCTGACGACTCTGCATCTGGGCGGCGACCACGGGAAAGATTGGATCAACTAATTGTTCTCCCTAAATAAACCATGCGGGAAAAAAACCAGTCAGGGGATGTACGTAAGAGTTGGACCAAAGGAGAGGACGAAGTGAGGGTTGACAGACTAAGGAACCAAACTTTTCTTTTAGATAGGAGAGAAGAAGATAGGAGAGAAGATAAGTGGAAAATTTGTTCAGTGGTAGGGACGCTGTGTTGCGGTCCAGGCCAGCTGGGTTCGACCCCTTGTGGGCAAATATAACTGAGTTTCTCGTCTCCTATAACAAAATGCCACGGGATTTCGCCCCCTCTGGTATCGTTTTAAGTGCAAATCTGTTCCTGCCACTTAAAAGTTTGTGCAATCTGACTTTCAATATTTCATACTTCCTGCTGCTGCTGCAGATTTAGCCGTTGTTCCATTAGACCCTCACGGGGTCCTCACGGGGTATAGAATAATACCAAAGCTACCCTTCTTCTACCTTGTTCTTTGCTTAACAGAAGGAAAAATTAGCAGACGTTGTTGTGGCCTGGTACGATCCTCAGAATGCAGCGAACATGAATGAACGTAAATTGAGAACTGAGCGCCGGCTCAGTGGCAGTGGCTGCAGGTGTGCGTCCAGCCCACCCGAGTTTGAGTCGCCCTTGAAGCACTCGGACTAAGCCGGGTACTATCCGCGATCAAAAATCGCCTGGAGAGATCTCAGCTATCTAACAATGTATAGCCAAGGGAGGGATCCTTCCCCGTTGCTCAACGTTTTTTGAATTAACGTAAATTATCACAGGGTATTTTGAACCTTCCGCAGGCCACATGGATGTTTCTCCTAGCTTTCCTACAAGTTACCCGGTGCAATGGCACGTGGAATTTGAGTTCTGATACGTCTGTAATTTGGATGTCTTAAGTCTTAACCTATTAAAATGTGTATCCTTTCCAATCGTTAATTGGGTTTTGCAATGTGACCATTGCTGGTTTGGTTTGTTCGTGTAGGCATTGGGTTACTACTTGGAAGAGGCTAAAACATTGATTTCAAATAGGAGCCTTTGCTGGCTTAAGATGGGTCAAGGAGACAAAGCTTTGCGGGATGCTCAAATTTGCAGAGCAAGCCACCCTGATTGGCCAAAGGCCTGCTTCCGGGAAGGGGCTGCTCGTATGGTACTAAAGGTTTTTTTTTGTATGATTGCCTTTGACTATATTTTCTGCAGGAAAAATCCTTTCTTGATGATGCTCTGATCCTTGTGTCTTCAGGACTATGAAAAGGTACGTGATGCATTTGCTGATGGCCTCAAGTTAGACCCAGGGAACACCGAGATTGAGAATGCCTTAAGGTACCTTTTTTCTGTGTGTTGGAAGTCTTAATTTGGAAGGACAAACTTCACTAGATCTGGCGCGCACAATAATTCAATGAAAAAATAAGTCTTATGTATAGCTGTCATATCATATAGAAACACATGTATTGACTCACCTGTTAAACTAAATCAGCTAAAATAATTATTTTTATGTGCGAAAAACTTCTAGCCCATAGTCTGTAGATGATTTTGATTCATGTCATTTGGAATGTGCTATTTCAATTTCCAGAACTCCTACCATAGCTGATCCGTTTACTATGATATTCCTATATAGAGTACCAAATAGCTGTTGGATCCCCAAGAGCATTACCTACGCCTGCACCATGCTACATGCTTCTGTATACACAGTAATTATCCAAGTCTGGTTATGCAGGGAGGCTTCACATTGCCTGGAGACATCACAAGATGGCAAGAAAGACCACTGAAGTGTCATCTTCTCCGAATAGAAATTTTTGTGCAGGAGCAACACTACCTTGGCTGATTCCTCCTTTTTGTGAAGATATATTCAGTTGGGAAGATCCACCAGTATATTATGTTAATGAGTTCATCCTCAAGATGAGCAACGGGTCTCAGCTTATGGCCCGAGCAGGACTTCTTGCGCTCAGACATATATGTCATAATGTACTTATTAGCGTGTCCGTAATCGTGTGGGACATCTGGTGGTTGCTCAGTGCTTTACTCGCATGTACCTACGTAGTAGTAGTACAGGATATTGCTTGCCTCCTATTAAGCATAATCGATTGGAGATTCTAGATGATGGCTTCAGTTTCTATTTAGTAGTCTTACACCCGTTATCTGTTAAGTACTATTTTCATCTTTTTTTCCTTTCGTTTTTTACTCTTAAACCCGACTGACATTCCTTCTTTGAGGGAGAGTAGGCTCAGGATCGGTGGAAGCTTGGCCTCAACACTTGGTCAGTTAATACCCGAGTTCATTAACCAACCCAATAACAAATACTAGACGTTAATTGACGTAGACTCAGACAAAGCAAACTGTGATTAAATATGTAGTGTCACATAATTCCTACGGTAGGTGAAAACCAACAACCTTACTACTGGGTATTACCTTTTACTTCTGCCTTTAGGTTTGTTAATACTGTTCGTGCCCTGTACAAAATCGATAATAATCTGATGACATCTGATAGGTAACACATTCGGTTAAAACTTGAATTGTCTTATATTATTCATGATAAGCCTTGTATCTACAACCGCAGTAGGCTGTGTAAAATCAGAGGCTGCACTCAAATGTCTAAAGTTCCACGCGAGTTAATATATTTAAATATTCGCAAAAGGAAGGCCTCCACACAATTTCATTTTATTGATTCCGGCCTTACTGCAAGTATCAATTGTGGAATATTTAATAGGGGCGTAATTAATGGTCGAATGATGATGTGGATTAGTTGATCATTTTCCATCCTATATTTGGAGACTAGTAATTTAACATTTTTCTTCTGACATGAAAGATTCTTTACCCTAAGCGCTTACATTTATTACAAGCAAGTGCCTAAGAGCAGAGGTAAAATAGAAATAACTGAGAAAAAATCCATAGCAAATAAGATTTCTAATTTATTAGATGCTACTTGCAACATATTTAAATGGTTGCCGAGTAAATACATCCAATACAAAGGATGGCCAAGAAAATAAAATAAGAGAAGGCAAAATTCTCTATTCGAAAAATTCTTTGTGACTTCATTTAAGGAATGGATGCCACTTAAGATAACATAGCTTTAATAAGAAGCAAACAGCGGTGGCATGATAAGAATCTATATGCTACAACTATGGATGGCAACGGGTACGCTCCCCACTAGGGAGTGCATTTCCATCCCCATCCCATTTAACAATCTGGGAGACTTTTTCCCCATCCCCATCCCCATTGGGTTCCGGGCAGAGATCGGGTTCCCCATTAAAAGTTGAATTCAAATAATATTGTCACAGTTTAATGATGTTACCATTTGACATAAAAAATACATAAATTATGCAAAGCAAATGCAATAAAATAATAGTAATAAGTTAGTTTCATATGTTTAATATTATTAACACATACCAGGCTAAACACGATATTGCAACATCTTGCATATATATGAAAATATTCACATAAAATATATACAAAAATATATCTGGGTATAACGGGGATGGGAGACCTTAATATTCCCATCCCCGTATTCAATGACGGGGATCAAAATTTTCATAACCCATTTCCTAATATATGGATTCCTCACGGGTTTGCGGGGAAGGTGTCCCTTGCTATCCCTACTAGGGTTTATTCTAAGTGTGCATCCTCTGCATCTCTTACTTCAGAAATAGAGGAGACTCATTCATATCCTTGTTTGTCTTCGTCTTCCTGGGGATCATAAACACGGAACACACACTAAAAATTATGAAGACGTATTATTCAACGGTTGTAATGAAGAATATTGCACATCCTTCAGTTCCAAATGACTTAAGTCGAGCATATTTGATAAACGTAATGCAGTCCTTCGCGTTTTATACCTTAAGCCAACGATCAGCGTCTGTTTTGCCTTTTAAGTGGATCCTCGAAGATTGGGAAACCTACAAAGACAATTAGGCTAGATCTTACCTTTCATGGCCTAATGTTCATGATAACATTAATCTCAGTCTGGCGACCAATAAACCATAGTCGCACAAACGTATGGAAATAACGTCGCATGAACACTTCATGTATGCCATGTTGTGTAAACCTGCTACCAGTGGTGTAAGTGGCCCAATACCATCGGATACATATGAATTGTGGTGAATAAATACATTTTTTTAGTTGGATACAAATACTTTCAAAATGGTTACAACTAAGGACATTTTTACTCAAGAATTATCGGATCCGTCGGTTTGGATATCATTCTTAATGTCTCAATGTCAAAAAAAATATGCAAGTAGTATATTTAGTGATTCTGTCTTACTTATTTCATTTCAACAGACATAAATTCATATCCAGTTAGAGAACGTCATTCACTTAGCTTTGTGGGTTCGGCTAACATAATATTGGAACCCGGTGTGGAGTGTGTCGCCACCGCGTGCGAGCATTGGATGGCGACATACGGAGGTTGCGATCCTAGTTGTGCTATCCTATCCAAGTTGCTGACGGGGAACGTGCCGCTGGCAGCTCCTCAAATAAGCAGGTTTCCTCTAACTGCTTCCAAGGTCGCCGAGGTGGTGAAGATGAAGCAACACTGAGACATATATCCAAATTGGGAAGGAGCTCATCATTGGTTGCTGCTTGTCAGAGGCTTCGGCGCCCCCTCCCACGGTCGATTGTCGGCTGGCTCCAACCCATCACCAAATATGCTAGCCAAACGACATCCTTTCTTCTTCGCGACCAAGATGGAGGCCACATTGGAGGCGGTGTGTCTTCTGCATGAAGTCTATGGCGTGGTGCCATGAGGTTTTGCCGTTCCAAGTGGTGTTGTCCCAAGTGTTTTGTACAGTTCGACCAAAGCTATATGCATATGACTATGCAACACCAACCCCTCCTCCGCCTGCCGCTCCGTCAATGTTTCAGACTGGAGACAGCCAACTCCAAGGCTGCGAAGCCCATCCTCGTATCCAGGCTCGCCCTTGTAGCGGAGCTCGTCCTAGTGCCGATACCCAAGGTGGACGCCAAGGCCAAGAACGGTATGCAGTCGTCCATGTAACTCTACATCGACACCGTCTCGCAAAGAATGGCGAGATCATAGAGAATCAGATGATGGTCACAACTGCTGAGAAAAATGAACATTTTTTGTTTTAAAAAATAACACCACCTCGTGTTACTCTACTTTGGTGATAGTCCATTCGCGACATAATGGTTTTGGACTTATTCGTTGTCAGACATGGCACACGATGCTCCGAATGTCCCTTAACTTTGTTCTGATACTAAGGCTTGCTCTGAATTTTGCCAGACATCTATTCTGAGAACGTGATCTCCGACAAACATCTATCTTTACAAGATTGGTAGTTTAGTCATTCACATAGATGGATCTGACTCAAGGTAGGACAAAGAAAAGTGCATAGAACACCGTAAGCTCTAGCCTCCGGGTGGGCGATCCCCACCATGCTAGATTTCCCCATGTTTGTATAGACACAGAGTATAACCCCCAACATGTGCCTAGTGAGAGACATCTATGGCTACTATTTGAGAACATCCCTCTTTATAACATAATGAACAAAATTGCCTTCCCGTGAACGGACATAATTATCAAAAGTACCGCTGTGGAAGATACGTGACACATAGGCAGAGCAGGCCTCTTGCAAGGTGAAATGGTGAAAGGAGATTAGTTTTTTTTGCTTGTTTTGTGCTTTTCTGTTTGAAAAACATCTGCTTGTCATGACTAAACTATGTTTGTGGCAGTATTTGGATTCATAAGTGACCATTGGTCGAAGCATAACTAAATTATGTTTACAATGATGTCAGAACTAACCTATACAGATGGCTAAAATGCTTTATACTAAATCAGCGACACCTATTATTATGGATCGGAGGGAGTACATCCCTGGATAGTTTCAGTTGAGATTCTCTTATTTAATTTATGTTTGTACAATTATCTTATACAGTACACTTGTAACATAACTACACAAAATACATAAAATATACGCATCAGAGTCCTATTGTTTTTCATAAAAAATAAGACATTTATCTCGCCGGAGAATTGAAATTGTTTTCCTCCACATCCGACCGACGTTTAATCCGATCCAGCGCACCACCCACACAGCCCAAGAGCCCAAAGCCCTGCACTCCACAGTCCACCCGCTTCAGTCCAGACTCCAGTCCACCTTGTCGTCCAATTATCCATTTCCCCTCCCGCCTATATACCCAACCCGATCTATGTGAAAATTCGAAATCAGAACCCCAATTCTCAACGATCCGTCGCCATGGAGCCGCCTCTCGACTACGGTAAGCTACCACCAAACCCTAACCCCAACGCCACCCAAGCGCGGGCTAACCCTAACCACAACTCCGCTCGTCCGTACGTGCAGCTACCGCCGCCCTGCGGGTGCAGCTCCTCCAGGCAGCCGAAGCCGGCGACCTCCGCCTCTTCAAGAGTACGTGCGCGCAGTGGGCTCTAGGGTCTAGGCTGTTTTCTCCTATTCCCCTCTTGCTCGTGCCTCTGAACTCGCTCCGACGCTAATTTGGGGGTGTTTCGTTCCGTGTGTGGTAGAGACGGCGAGGACGCTGGACGGCGGGAAGGGTCGCCTGAGGGAGGCGGTGGAGGGCGCGACCGCGAACGGTTGCGGCGCCGGGGCTTTGCACGTCGTCGCCAGCCACGGGAGGATACCCGTGTGCGCCTACCTGGTCGAGGACCTGCAGTTTAATGTCGACGCCGTCGACGATACAGGTTGTCTCTTCTCTTTAAATCAAAACCCCTATGATTTTAGAAAATGAATGTCTAGTCACGGTGGCAAATGTGGGTGACTGAGCAGCACTCCAGCCGCACAGCGGATTTTCCCGAGAGTTTGTATATATGCCTTGTGACAGCATGCCTTTTTGTGTTTGAGATTTTTTCTGATTGTTCGATTTGGCTTACCTCTTGAAACGTTTTTCACTAGGTAAGATTGTGCAGGGGAATGAAATAGCAGATTTAATTGACTAGCAATTCTAAGTTTGCTGATGTGATATTTTTTCGATGACAATGTTTTTTGTTAAATTGTTTGCCATCTTGGCGTTGTTCTTCTATGAAATATAATGCACCTGCTACGGTGTATTCTTATATGTTTTGTTAAATTGTAGTTGCTTTAAAGCTTACTATAATATCTGATTGATCGATCAACTAGTAATTTTGGTTAACTCGAAGTTTCTTTAGAGTTGGTTTTTTTAATCTTACTGTAATATATGTGATTGCGAAGATCCATTTTCGGATTTCCCTATGTAATCATGTGTCTGAAGTCCAGAACGGTGCATGGGCTGCTTCCTAGATTTTAGCTTATTGGATTAAATAGAATGGTTGCAGCTCAGATATATATTGGGTTATCCTGCACGCTTATTGGTCTTTGTATTCAAAAGAGGGAGACAGTTTTTTTTTAGATACAAGGCACAGAAGTGCCCAGCCTTAAATTAATAAGACCAAAGAGTTCACACATAGGAGAGTTACATGCTGCGGCGTACAGTTTAGCCATAAGAAACGAACACAAGCGAACCGAAAAACATCCACTAAACAAGTTCAAGCTAGCAAGACAACAACTAGGATAACCAGCTGATAGGGGAGCCACCCCAGCACACACTCCGGGAGCAGGAGGAGACACCGCAGGAGGTCGCCAAGGTGCTCAGGTCCTACTCGGAGTTCTCGGGCGATTTGCTGTATATAACAGCTTGAGCCTTGCCACCAGCGACTCTAGCCTTGGCCGATCCATGGACTTGGCATTTAGGCACCAAAGCTGCAAAAAGATAAGCGTTTTTATATCACGTCAGCGGGGTGGTGAATAATCCTGCGTTCAATAGAGAGTTTATTGCGAATATTCCATAAAGCCCAAGATTGTGCAACAAATAAAGACCATACCACTCTACGCGTTTGTCCCGACAAACCGCTTAGAATGGCATAGAATTGAGCGAAGTTAGCCGGACACCAACGATTCCCAAGGAGTTGACGTAACACACTCCAAGCGAATTTAGCGATCGAGCAAGAGAAAAACATGTGAGTCGCGTCCTCCGCAGCTCCACAAAGGGCACAGGACCCGTCCGAAGGCCCCTGCCTTGAGGCGAGAACCTGTCCCGAGGGTAATATGTCAAGGATCAGCTGCCAAGAGAAGATTTTGATTTTCAGCGAAAGTTTTGCCGCCCACACGTCCTCAAAGTGTGCGACAGTCGCCCCTTGGGAGAGCCTAGCATACATGGAAGCCACCGAGTACTGCCCTGACGCTTCCAACGACCAAGAAACTAAGTCAGAACCCTCACAGATGGGAATCTGATCAATGAGCTGCAAGATCTCAACCCATTGAGACCTGCCCTCCGCGTCTAACGAACGTCTAAGGTTGATGGAGTTGGCAACCACTGCTGCCACGGACACCTGCTGGTTATCACAAACAGCAAAAATGCGAGGGAATCTGACTTTCATAGGGGTAGAGCCATGCCACACGTCTGACCAGAAAAGAGTTCTCTGCCCGTTACGGATTGAATGACGTGCCCCAAGCTTGAAAAGGTGCTTAATTTTCCCGAGACTACGCCAAAACTGCGAGCCCCCCGGCTGGAGCTTGCAAAAATGTCCTCATTAACTAGATATTTGGCCCTGATCAAATTGGCCCACAAACTATCATCATGTTGGTAAAGCTTCCACACACATTTCAACATGAGGGCTTTGTTCATAAGTTTGGAATTGGTGATCCCCAGACCACCAAGTTCCTTGGGTCGACAAACCGCAGGCCAATTCAGCAAGTGGTACTTTCTCTTCGGACCCGAGCCCTCCCAATAGAACTTCGCTCTATGTGAGTCAAACTTCGCATGTACACCATCTTGAAGGAGAAACAGCCCCATGGCAAACATTGGAAGACTGGCTAAGCACGAATTGGAAAGAATCAGTCTCCCCCCGGAGGAAAGGAATCTTCCAACCCAAGGTTCCACCCTAGCAGCAAGTTTTAACACCAAGAAATTCCATTGCTCAATAGTGAGCTTCCTGTCCGCAACCGGAAGACCTAAGTAAATGAAAGGGGAGACAATTTGATTTCATTATTTCATTTATTGTTTGTATCATGAACAAGGTGCGTGTTTGGCAGTTTGGCACTGGCTCATGGTTTTAGCTTAACTTAGGTGAAAATAGGCTTGACTCGGAAGCAAAAAAGGAATTAACAACCAAAAAATTTATGTTATGGATTATATACCAGAATCACATCACGTGTGTTGTTTTGACATATATACTCGCATAGAGCTCTTTCACAAGAAAGACCACTGACTGCGAATTTTAGCATCATCTACTTATCCTTTGAACCAAATAGACTCTATAGGGAAAATTCATATGGGTTGAAATCCTATACAATTCCTTTGGAATTCTTTGAACCAAAGAGGCCCAAGTTGGGTAATCATTAATCAGAAAGTGTTCCAATACTAAATAAATGTGTTAACTTATATGACGCAAGAGTTGTAGTATCAGGCTCCAATACGATAGTACGTTGATCATGATATACTTATAACTAGAAAGATACCCCGCGCGTTGCAGCGGGAGCCTTAAAAAATTATATTATAGAAGAAAGACTATTTGATGCATGAAATGGAAAAAATCTCGGGAATATGGAGGATTTGATTAGCTACAATAGTCGAAAATATAAATTTAATTAATATGAAATGTTCGTATATTTAACTGCTAAAAATTGATAATGTGCAAAATTGTATGGCTAAAAGAATTTATAATGTGAATAGCTTGCATGTATGGATGAATACATTAATAAATATGGAATAAGATGGATAAATGAATGTCACAAATAATTGATAGACATGGTGATGACATGGAGAATGACTCACATAGTGAATGATGTGGACATCTTGCATCTAGTGATAGACTAATTTAATACATTTTAGTGAGGTTTTGTCTTATAAAAAAGTATAGATATATAGATAGATTGACAAGCAAGAATATAGAATACTGCATCAGATCAGACGTTCAAAATTCAATAGAGATGGTACCAAAATAAGTCAGTTGTATTTCACATTTAAGTATAATATTTACGTTAGAATTTCATTTTTGTAGATTACATGTGATGAAAATAAGAGATAGTGATGCTCAACTTGGACAACTTTTGATCAGACATGAGTAAGGAGAATTTGCAACAAGCAAGAAGAATATTCCACTAGCCGTTAAACAAGAGGTCCCACGACACAACAGAAAGTTGAGAACAAACAACATAGAGAATGCGACACAAACAAACATAAACGGAAAATAACCGACTCGGCATACAGATAAACCACTTAGAACTGAGCTTGCAGCATGTCTACTGTTTCCTTTTCCACCTGAAAGGCCTTGGCAAGAATCGCGTCCGGGATGGACGGGGTCGATCCAAACACAGAATTGGCGATAGTGATCACCCCAGGGTTTTGGCTGCTCAACGCTGCAAGGACTACAGCCGGTGTTGCCGCATAATTGAACTGGAAATGGATGAGACCCTTGGGGAAAACGAACACATCCCCCTTGTGGAGAACCTTGGTGAACATCTTGTTATCGGGATTGGAGGTCACAAATCCGACATAGAGGGAACCCTCCAGCACCGTCAAGATCTCGGTGGAACGCGGGTGAGTATGGTGAGGGTTGAGGCCGTAGGGCGCATAGTCGATGCGAACCAAAGAGATGCCCATGGTGTTCAGCCCAGGGATCTGTGCCACATTAACCGCGGTCACAGCGGCACCCTGCTTGTTGCTCGTGTTGCTGGCCATGTGGAGGCCCGAGAAGAAGAAGTCCTCTGTGACGATGTCCTTTGCATCTTTGCAAGCCAATCCATTGACACGCACTGCACGGATACATTCGTATAAGATAACTGAGATAAGTAATTGCTTAACTAGAATGCGGCACGTGAGTGCCCCACCGGTGGAAGTTCTATATGTAGGTACCTTGAGACATTTTGTCTGCAACGCAGAAGTCCTGGAGAAGGCTTGGATCGGAGGCCATGGCGCCATGAGAGAGTGCCAATGACAAGAGAGCTGCTGCAACTGCAAGGATGGCCATACGAACAGCCATTTCTCACAGTTTCTATTCAACTAATTAAGCTTGTGTGATGGGTACTAAGCTCTGTGAGATCGAGTTGGTTGTTATAAGCTTATTGTGTGATCAGTAAGCTTAAAGCCGGGTTAGTTTTTATAGTGACAAACCAAGCGTTTCTTGCCAACACGGGTACGAACAAGTCTTCTATTGTGGTGTCATGTAATCTGGGTGAGCAGAGCAGAGCCTGCTGCAGGTACGTCCATATGGAACGGCCAGATCAAATTATTAATTCATAGATACTCATTTTGTGTGCTTGAACATGTCGCATGCATACATCCATATCGAACAAGAGAGCATGCAGTCCCCTCCAGATGGATATCATTAACTAGTGGTGAAAAACAGTATCTCATCTAAACTAGTGGCATAAGACTGTAGGAATGGGGTAAAATAAATCAGATTTGTGTCAATATGGCAAATGAACCGGCTGACCAATTGATAATTGTGAAGATGTCATGAAGATACATCCAGAGCGTAAGGCATTTCGTATCATTTTGTTGCTCTAACATTGATTGAATTACTGTTGTAGTGTTACACTCCTGTGCAAGTTTAAAAACTATGGAAGACACAAATCCTCGCGAACCACATAATTTCGAAGGAAAGTTGCTCTTATTAATAATTTTCAGTGTCATCATCGTTCCACACCTGAGACAGGCCTAACATATATATTAACACCTAGGATGTGCGTAGTATATATAATTTTATGATTTATTCAGAAAACAAAGTTATGATTTCCCATTTTGTCTGTAGCTAGCGGCTGCAAGCATTCAACACGCTTTAGACCTGTTCCGAATCAAAATTCTCCCAAGTTATCGCTATACACAATACAAGAGAGCTACCTATATGGGACGTATGCTCGATATTATTGTAATAATATCTTATATTATGGGATGGAGGGAGTACGTAGTAAGCATGTGAACGGAATCAAATTGCCTTATAATACTTTAGCAAACCGATTTGCAAAAAGATAGTCAAACGTAGTTCATATGTCGTAGGCTTCTTTTGCCTTCACCCAATGGGTTATAATATATGGTAGAAGATTTTTTTTTTCTCTACATACGTTACGTTTTGTCAATCTCCAATTGTCTGAAAAAATGGGTTTAAGGCGTTTGGCTAATAGAAAACACAATAGGTCCAAGTCTAGTCAAATGTTTTCCTTTAGATGTATATTAGGAGTTAGCTATCTTGTATTTTATTTTCTTAATAACTTCACTAACATTTTTACGAGTCGTTCTAAGATAAGTTTACATCAAGGTATTTAAATGACATGAATTGGTCAGCGTTCACCTTAAAGCCACTCTTCTAAATGTATCCGAGAGGCTGATGACCCACAAGTATAGGGATCTATCGTAGTACTTTCGATAAATAGGAGTGTCGATCCAACGAGGAGCAGAAGGTGCTGACAAGCGGTTTCAAGCAAGGTTTCACTGTAAATGCTAGCAGACAAGTTTTTAGGGTTTTTGATATAAAGTACGAGAAAGTAAATGTGAGTAAATAAAGTACAGATAAATAAAAGAGAGCAGCAATAGTTGTAGCAAGTGGCCCAATCCTTTTTAGCACAAATGACAAGCCGGTTGTTTCACTTATGATTACCAAACGTTCCCGAGGACACACGGGGGAGATGTCAAGTGCTTTTGCTTCATACCGTTAACTCATATTTAATGTTTTGATAAGTGCTGTGTGGGTGAACCTATGCTAGTGCACTACCCGTACTTGGATAAATACACACTCGTGATTACACTCCTTACAGGCTTCCGCACTGCAAGGAAGTGATTAAGATAACTCTAACCACAGCTTTAAGCTCTGAGATCCTACGCTCCCTCATGCATTAATCTACCAACGGGGGTTTAGCTTTATGTCGCTCCGGCAACCCCACAATAGGTAAACTAAATACACAATGCATTCCCTAGGCCCATAAAGGTGAAGTATCATGTAGTCGACGTTCACATGACAACACTAGAAGAAGAACACCACAACTTAAATATCAAATATTAAATACTCATCAACATAATTCCATTACTAACCACAAGACTTCTCCATGTCCTCAAGAATTAAACGGACTACTCACAAGACATCATATGGATCATGATCAGAGGTGATTGATGAGTAATAACAATCTGGTCATAAAGTTAATTCACCGAAACAACTCAATAGCATCAATCCACGAAGGGTAATCAATACTGGGAGAGTATCTCCAATAAACTAAACAAGTACAACCCTAGATGTTACAGCGGAACGAAGTGGAGTGGTGGGGATGATGGTGCTGGCGGTGGAGGTGATGAAGATGATGATCCCGATGAAGCTTGGAGCGATGACGGTGGCGATGGCGATGATTTCCCCCTCCCGGAGGGAAGTTTTCCCGGCAGATTTCTCCCTGCCGGAGAGCTTTTCCTTCTCTCTGTTTCCGCCCCGTAGAGGCGGCGGAAAAATTATGTGAAGTCCGTCCCCGTGATTTTTAGGTCAAGAGGGAGTATATCACCGAAGGGGAGCACCGGAGGTGGGCCAGAGGGGCCAGGCGGCCCACGGCGTGGCCAGGGGGTGGGCCGCACCCCTAGGCCACCGGGTGGCCTCGTGGCACCCCTCCTCGAGGTCTTCTGGCCTCCTGCCTGATTTGATGAGGAAATAATTCCTATATTTTTCTGGTGACTTTTGGGGCTTCTGGCGTATCCCCTCCTGACGGTGCTCTTTTCAGCAGAATCCTGACTCCGACAGATAAATTCCGTGTAATTGTAAAACATGCAAAATAAGATAAAATATCATAAGTATTGTAATAAAATGTGAAATATATCAGTAAGTAAGAGTAGACTATGATACAAAATAGTGATGCAAAATGGACGTATCAGAGGCCATGGCTGGTGGCGACAAAACCGGTTTAATGGCAGTTAGTGATAATTTCAAATGGATAGAAGCTAAATATAGTGTGGTGGTGGTGTGGATGATCATTTTCCATGCTTGATAGTTTTTTGTGAGGAGGCTTTGCAACAGTGGTGTAGTTGATAAGGTGGTAGTAGTAGCAAATTAGCGAGTAGGGGAGGGGCGGTGAGCCAAAGGTGAGTTTGTCATCATCGACTACGTTTAGATCAGTGGTCGCACTTATCAAGTTTTATTGCTTGATCTCATCGTGGATGTATGCTATAGAATAATGTTAATGAAGATCATTGGATCTTTGTCCAAGGACTACAAATATTAAAACATAGCTACAGACATAACACTTTGTAAATTCAATAGTATTGAAACATATAGATTATCCATGGGTCATAATTTTGCCTTGGTAACATTTTTAATGAGGAAAACAACAGCTCCTTATTATATTTTTTAACTAATGTTCATAATGAGTATGTACAAAAGTTTACGAAAAAAGACAATTAAGCAGGAAATTTGAAAAAACAATTTCCATCCAAGATTTGAAGAAAGGTTATCCAAATGATCTCCGTAACTTTGCATGCATATGAAAAGTTGGCTCGATGCCCTTATAGATGTCATATTTCCCACTTTCCAAATATACCATGTATGTTGATGGAATAAACACTTCCAAGAAGAAAGGTTATCCAAATGATGTTTATAAGATCTGCTGAGACCAGTAGTGACACAAGTCCTGCCAGCACGTGGAAGCAAATTGACATGAGAAAAAACTATGATCTCTTGTTGCCTGTCCACTGGCTCCACAAAATATGCAGTGATAATCATCCACAAAAGATACTAGATTGTGTTCAGATGTTTTGAACTAGGATCCAATAGAAACTATTATGCTTTTTATGATATATTGACTTCCAAAGCCACTGGAGATACCTAAATTCCCCTACAAGTAGAATGATAAGCCTTAAGAGACCAAAAATTCTATCCTAAGGATAGGTCCAAAAAATCTTGAATGTCATCAACCTTCCTGTCCTAAAGTAAAAAGGGAAAGTCCTAATTATTGGAAGGCTTCAACACACATAAGCAATTAAAATAGATTGTGCAAAAGTTGCACACTGATGACATGTTTAAAGAAATATTGTTAGTAATCACAATTATTTCCAATGGTCAGTCTACAAAAGAATGATATCACCTCTATGAATCTGACAGGAAGTCAAGGTTTTATATAAAGGCAAAGCTTGTGAAAATCTCTTCATGGGGAGGAGCACTAAGAAGACTTGTAGCAGAATACGTTTCCTGAATATGTTGGACCATAGCAAACCTGCTTATTAAAGAATTTGTGGAGGGATCTTGAAAATAAACATTTATTCAGATGTTTAGGTTAAGTACTCCTAAAAATCCATACTCCCTAGGTTTACACACTAATTCGCGGCAATAAGTGGTGGTTTTCTTTGAATATCACTCCCTTACCAAATACAGTATCTTCTATACTTGTCAATCTACTCAATTATAGACTTGAAAATCATAAAGGAGCTCAAATAGAAGGTAGGTAGAGATCACAAGACCTAGTTAACCTTTTGCAGTTTTCCACCAGAAGTGTGGAACTCTACAAACTAGCATGTTCTAAGCTAGTTAACCAAGGACAGAAGTGCTTCACTTTTGGTTTAGTTGTAACTAGCATAAACCAAGATAAGTGGAATGCATTGAACCAAGTTATCACTAAGGGGAAGATGTGAGTGTCGGCGCATAAATGTGACAAGTACCCAAATTGTACTCCCTAAGCTGGCTAGGTGGGTCGGCACGGTGCAAGTAAAAGATCCCTTGAAACCTCCTAGCTAGTAGGCCTTCATAACATGAAATATAGGATGTGTATGTATTACATGTATTGGATAAAATAAAAAGGATCCCGTCATTGCGTGAAATCTGGACTTTTCCAAAAACAAATGTCCCTCTAGGACAGTTTTTAGGGAATGCAACGGGACGGCCAGAAGATGTCGTCGAACATAAAGTGTCCCTCCGGTGGGGCGCTTTTGTAGAACCTTGTTGAATGGTGCTCCTGCTCGAAGAGGGCTTCCCACCGGTCACAGTCTGGTGCATAGCGCGGTTTTATGTCCCTCCACCGACTTGTGCAGCTATCACATGCGGAACCCTTGGGTAACAGCGACATTGGACCTCCCCATGGCTGATTACCAACCACTCGGCAGCACGCAGTCTAGCGGCACAATATGCTATAGGTGGACACTCGGAAGCCCGCGCCAACGTTACATGGTGTCGGTCGTCTCGGCTCCAGCCGACCTCCTAATCATTGCACCTAGGCATCGCAAGAGGTGGTGGCTAGAGGTCAGGGAGTGGTTGCGGGAGGTAAGGGTGGTGGCACATGGGTTGAGCATTCTGGGCTGATGCAGCGCGCGTGGGGTTTGATAAGAATGGGCTAGACACGGTAGGTGTGGTAGGTGAGTGGCGGTGAGGCATTAAATTAGGTTGGATGTGTGCCACAATTGATACAGGTATGTGAAAGGATCGATATGGTCGACTAGAAGGGGCATGAATATGTGACTAACAATTTTTATATTTTGTTTTCAATTTAGGGATACAACAATAATAGAGATTATCTAGATGTGATCTAGGTGGACAATCCTATATGGCAAGCATACACCATATAATAACAACGAAACATGATCAGTAAAGGGAAGAGATAAACACAATGGTGGACACGGGGATGTAATTTCCTAAGTTCCTTCCCAAGGGATGCAGGACTGGCTAGATCTTTTGTAACTTTCATTTGGAATCTTATCCCATTGTAAATATTTCATTTTTTATATATAAATGAAAATGACGTAGTGGGGGCCTTCCCCACAGTTTTTTATTATTAAAAAGTGAAGTATGTCTTCCTTCGAGTGGTGTGGTGCCACAAAGGCTCACCACAATGAGGTGTTCTTGAACGCGTTGACCAAATCATTACACAAGGTTGGGCTACTCCACAACTCAATTGGAGTCTCCAGCAAGCTACCAAGCTCCTTACACCAAGATGAAACTCCAAGCACCAACTTCCATATAGAGTTGCAAAGAATGCAAGAGTAAAAGATCCACAAAGGATTCGGACGGTGAAATTGGATTGGTTTCGTGAGTATTATACATCTAGACCTTTTCCTCCAAACCCCAAAGAATTAACAAGTTTGGTTGGCTAGAGAGGGAAATCGAGGAGTTTTATGAAGGCACTAATGGTGAGAGAGGAATGTGGTCACCACCTTCTAAAAGAGGAAAGAAGGTGACTTATATAGGTGGCTAGGAGGAAATATATATGACTGTTACCCCACACTTTGTGAGCCCGAACCTTCTGGCCACATACCCAAACCAGTTCGTCCACGCGAAAGGGGGCCCAAACCAGTCTGACAGCCAGAAGTGGCTGGACCACCTTAAACCAAAGTGGCATCACCTTGAGGCAACTCGGATGGTGCCGAACAAGTCTGGCCATCCTGGAAAAGGGGCCCCGGGCCACTCCGGGGGCTTGGTTAAGGCAATGCCACAAGGTTTTCTCCAACGAATTTATCCGAAAGCTTTATGGTGGATGGTAATATTTTTAGGATCAAATTCCACCATGATTATTCTCTATGCGTCCCCTCTTGATAGTACGGGAACTATGTACAAAACTAAACAAAAAATGTCGGTTTGCCTTATCTTCGACATATCCTAAATAGCTCAAGCCAATGGGAGAAATATGAAAATCCATATTTCAGTGATGTAGTATATTGGGTCTGAGGTGCTTGGAGATGAAAATTTGATTGCACATGCTACTGATTTCTCCAAGATTTTCTTTGGGGGAAGCAGAGAGGAATAGTCTGAGACTGGTTAGGTTAGACCGTAAAAAGCTAGATGAATGTGATGTTGATATGCTGACTAAACCTTTTGATTTAAGAAATTAGAGCCTGAAACATCGCACAGTTGTAGGCCCTGATGGTCTACCAGCAAGATTCTACGAAACTTTTAGGGGTGTGATCAAAGCTGGCCTAAATTAAATGTGATGGCTTTTAGGCTCGAAAGTTAGATATTGAGAGATTAAATCATGGAATAATCACACTTATCCCAAAGGTACATGATGCGGTGTAATTCAGAAATTCAGACCAATAATTTTTCTAAATGTCAGTTATAAAATACTGACAAAATTGCTTACAAACAGATGGGTTGTATGTCATACGTAAAGTTATACTTAACACACATACTACCTTTACGAAGGATAGATATATTATGGAAGGAATTATGTAGATGCATAAGACAATTCACGAGATACATCACAAAAAATGTGGGGGTGCTTTTCAAAATTGATTTTAAGAAAGGTTATGACAAAGTAAAGTCGGCATTCTTATATCAAATGATGAAATTCAAGGGTTTTGATGATAAGTTCTCTGACTGGGTGATGAAGGTAGTAAGAGGAGGAAGAGTGACCATAAAGTTAATGATCGGGTGGGTCGCTACTTCCCTACTTACACGGTGATGAGAAAGGGGGAACCCATGTCCCTTATTTTGCTGGATGTTGTTGTACAAGGGTTAGCTCTAATGATTGAGCAAGCCAAGGATTCATATATGGTTTATGGACTCATACCCTCATGACCTGGTGGATGGTGGACTGGAAATCTAAAGATATAAACGGTGAGACCCATTGGAGACTCCTCAACGATTTGGGCTTTCTGGCCGTCCGATCCTCCCCGCTCCCTGCCTCCGCACCGTCCGATCCCTGCCGGCTCCTGGAGTCGGAATGAATAGGGATTTGCAAAGTCGCTAACCGTACCAACCTTATTGCACCCACTCTCGCTTACATCCTACGTTGATCACCGCTGTAGCCCGAGGGCCCGCATGTCAGCCTCACGCTCCGTGTTTAATCGGTGTGGCGGACGGGCAACAGTGCCAAAGATTCCGAGCGTGTTCCTCCCATTGGTTGATTTTGCTCATTTACCGTTCTAGGTTTTAGGGAGTGCATTGCGTGCCCGTCCAGGAGAGTGATAGTGCTACGTGTTCCTCTCCCCTCTCCCTCGCTGACCGCGGGTCCCTCCCTCTCCTTGGCCCACATGTCGGTTGCTAGGGACATTGCGTCGCCGATGTTTCCCTTGCGTGCGTCGCCGATGCATATTTTCTACAATAAAGTGCGTATTTTCTACAGTGCAACGGGGCACGTTTGGTATTTCACATGATCGGCACTGTTCATGATGTTAGCTGAAAATCGGGCCCGATTTCACCGTCCTACATGGTGTCTTTCCATTCGTCGACGGGTACGTTGCACTGTGCTGGTAGTCAGAATGCCCAATTTCACGTGACGCTGGTGGCTCGCCATTGGTTCCGAGTGGTTACCGACCTAAATACAGTGTACAGGGAACGAGGTATATAGGCTGTTTTCTGGATCGGATGGTTACTGTAGCTCTCATTTCCCCTCTTTTCTTCTTCCTCTGTGTTCTTGCACCACCGTGTTTTCCTCGATCTCTGTCGTGTTTCAATGAAATCCGTTTGATGTTCTTCCGGTCACGGTTG
Organism: Poa pratensis; assembly: GCA_947311845.1. NCBI lineage: Eukaryota > Viridiplantae > Streptophyta > Magnoliopsida > Poales > Poaceae > Poa > Poa pratensis. The sequence continues at coordinate 41,272,488 of CAMZMU010000070.1, forward strand.
CTCCCGTTGAGATCAGGTTGGGTTTTCTTGCCGTGTTGGACTCTCTGTTTTTGGTCGTCTTTTGTTCATGTCGTTCACCGTGTGTTCGATCCGTGTTGTTGTATTGTTTCTTGCTTATGCGGTTTGTTCTTCTTTGTTTCCTCGTTTCTCATATCTCTTTCCTATTTGTTATGATTTTCGCAGGTCGCCGATTTACTGTTTTCGGTTGCGCTGGAGGATGTGCCGGCTCCCGGCGGTTGTTCACGTGTGATGAACCGTGTTGTTCATGTGCTGATTTAGTGGTATGTTTTATTCATTGGTTGCTTGCTTCGTGTTTTTCTATTTCTATGTCTGTTTGTTTTCTTTTTCCACACGGTTATGTTTGTTATTTGTTTTGTAGATCGGCCTCTTTCTATTTTGTTTTATTTCCGTGCATTTCTTTTGGTGATGTTCTTTCTATCGTGCGATTTTTCGGTGTTTAGTTAATTTTGTTTTGGTGGGTCTTGCTATCATGTTATTTTTCCATGTTTCATTTTTATTTTGCATGCGTGGTCTTGCTTGGTTCTTTCGGTTGGCTAGCTGGGCTCCATTCGCCATCTGCCGTTAGTTTCTGGTAAGTTTTGGCGCTCCATAGTTCGCTTGGCTGATCGATGGATGTTTAGTTTGGTTAATTTAAAGATGCTTTGATTTTTACTCTGCTATCGTGATGCAGGCAGGTCGATTTTTGGTATAGATTTGTGATCTTGGAGTTTGGTCCTTCTGGAGGTGGTTGCACTGGTTTTTTGATAGTTTTGTGACTTCTTTTGCCTCCTGTTTGGATTCAGGTTCTTGTAATTTCTGTGGTGAGTTATCCTGGTTGGTGTCGTGCCTTTGTGCTCTTTTTTTCCTTTTATGTGGTGGGTTTGATGATTGATATTTCTCTTGGCAAATCGTTTACTCTTTGTTTGTGTTTCCTTTTTTGCTATCTTTATGCATATCGATTTCTTGGCAGCAGACCGATGCGATTTTTTTGGTACTGGTCACTCCCGGGAGTCGGATGGTCGACTCTCGGGAGTCGGCAGGACTGACCTTCTCCATCTCCTACTCGGCGATCCCGTTTTTTGGGGTTAGTTTGTGTTGTTGCTTTCTCTCAGTTACAATACTATTTTCTCCACTGTTTTGTTAATTTTGTGCTATTCATGATTGACCGTGGTTTATTTTCCGTTGTTTTCCGGCCATTCGTGATCGTTTCCGTGGTTTGTCTTTGTTGTTGCCTTTTGTTTGGGTTTGGCTTTCCGTTGATTCTGTGGTGACTTGTCCTGTTCGGTGCACGCATCAATTTTTTCCGATTTTCATACGTTTTGTTCTTTTGGGTTCTTTGTTAGTTCGCAGGTCGCCGGCTTACGGGTCTGACTTATTCCGGTTGAGGTCTGTTCTGTTTTGGTCGGCTTCAGCTTTGTGGCTGTGTTTTCCTCGCTGTCACTCTTTCTATCTTCGTCTCCCTTCCGTGTGCTAGATCCGAGTTGTCTATGTGTTTGTTGCCTTGGCGATGGACTCGTGCGTTCCTGTTTTTTCGTCCTTGCTTCTCTTGATTTTCAAGGCGGCGGCGTTTGTGTGTCGCTTGGGTGTTTTTTTTTTAGTGGTGTGGATTTAAGAAAATGTTGGGTTTATTTAACATTCGGACCAATGATATGATAGCAATAAAATGTGAGTATACTGTGGTTTGTCCAAAAGGAATGACTTTTAGTCTAAAAACGAACACGAATCCAGAACACGGTCAACTATATGAACAAAGAACGACCAAAATGGTCGGTCGACTCCCGGGAGTCGGCATGCCTGACCTTTATGTACTGGTCGAGTCCCGGGAGTCGCCAGTCTGCCCTTTATGTACTGGTCAGTCCGGGAGTCGGCATTACTGACCTTCTCCGTCTGACTGTTCGGTTTATTGTTGGTTGTTTTTGTGATTTGTTCTTTTTTCTATTCCGTTTGATCTTTTTTTCCCATGTTGGTTGCTTTTTTGTTTGTGGGTCGTCGGTTTAGTGGTCGATTGTTCTTCGGTTAAGGTATATTTTGCCAAAAACCTCCAAGTGTATGATGCAAGAAAGCACAAGCAATTATTGAAGGAAGTCACCTTAAGGAAATTCACCTTGCATATTTCGTCTTCGCTGGCCTCTCTTATCCAGCCGGCTTGAGTAAAACCATTATTCATGCAAAAGAATATATTTTCGTGACATTTTTGTTCGGGCCGTGACGAGACAATTTTTAACGTTTCCCTTGGTCTTATCCTCTTGTCCTCGTGGGTTGGTCTCATTATTAGGGAAGAAGAACATAGCGGATGCATGGGTAAAACAAAGAAGTGAAAAACGCATTGGGTGGGTAAATGCGTGGCGTTTGAGACGACTCCAGGGATCCGGTCATAGTGGATGGTGCGGATGGTTCTCATTAATAGAGAAGGACAATTGACATATAAATGGGGACATATGAAATGGGTGCAAAACTATGAAACGAATGGATGTGATGTTCTGGCTTTATTTATTTCGAATGTAAAACAAGCTACTTGGCTAATAAACAGAAATCTTTATATGTGTCTTCATATCTCTCACTTCAGCATGAAACAAACGATCTGGTCCAACATATGTAAATCTGACAATAATATTACTCATTGTGGTTCTAACAAATATAGCCATCCTAGATGAACAGGGATTTGTAGGTTTATATAGTGTTTCCGACGGATGACGTCACACCGATGCGTTTTTCACCGTCGGAGCCCTGTGTTCTGTCACGCTGATTTCAGATTGGTTGCCGACCTATCTGTGATGTCATGTGATTGCTTTCTGCTTGACACATATGGGCTTCTCCGTCTTAGTAGCGTGTCATCAAAACAGGGCTTAGGGTGTCGCGCGCCTGTTGGTACTGGCCGAGTCCGAGGGTCGGCTGTACTGACCTTCTCCGTCTCACTGCACGAACACTCTCGCCGACTCCCTAGAGTCGGTTTGTCTGGGCTTCTCCGTCTTAATGGACGACACTCACGCCTCAAAACATGGAGTCGGCTGAGTAGGTGGGACGCGTACCGCCTATGAACAGTCCAGCGGGGACGTGCGATGGGCGTTTAATCCAGCCGGCTCCCTGGAGTCGGCATGTTGTACTTCGGGTCACCAAGGGTGTGTGGGTATTTTAGCGGCATAACCATTTGACCTTGCGATCGTTTTTTCTACTATCTCCGTTCATAAAAGGATGTTCGACTTTGTCTAAATTTGTATGTACGTACCCGCCGAGTTTGCCACCCAAAACCAAGAGAAGACGCGTTGATAAACCAAGAGAACAAAACACCTGGTCCAAGAAAAACGTGAGAAGAACGGTGTCGCAGGTCACCGAGTAGGTACAGATGTCCGGCTTAATAGCAGGTTGCTGGCTGCACCGAACGAAGGCACTCCCTGGTGTGCGTTGCGCTTGATGGGACATGGGGTTGAACTAGGAAATTATGAGCGTGGTAGATTGGTAGGTTGGAATTATTTCTACGTGGTTGAATGCGTTCCCTGAGTCCATAGTAACTTTATATCTTCGATGGGTGTGACATCACGATTAGTATTACGCCGGCTCACTGGAGTCGACTGGTAAAGTGAGGGTCTAAATGAAGGAGTAATGAGCGTGGTAGGTTGGCAGGTTTGGAGTTATTGGTACATTATTTAATTCGTTTCGTGAGTCCGTGGTAACTCATATCTTTGACGGGAGTGACGTGACGTTTATCTGTACGCCGGCTCCTCAGCTTTTGTTGTAGCATTAAGACAGGCACCTGGAGTTGGCGGGGTCGTCTTGTGCCGAAGCTCATATGAGTCAATCAGCGCTGGTTTCGCCGACTCACTGATCGGTGGGTGTATTAAGACGGAGAAGCCCATATGAGTCAAGCGAAAAGCAATCACGCGACGTCAAAGGTATGTTGGCAGCCAAGATGAAAACTTGACTACATGTGGGGCCGCTTACCCTAGCTTGGAGGTCATTGGGAGCTCATTGTTAGCTTAGAAATTACTATATGCCACAGTATGAACATTGCGATATACCACTTGCTCATATATTTGTCCCTCCCATTATTTCTTTGGCCAGGGAGCCGACTTTTTTTTGGGTCAGTTTTTTTGTCCTATTGGTTTGTTCACGCGTCCCTTGGCCTTCACCTACTCCGCCGACTTCACGTTTTGGGGTCCCTTGAGCAATGAGACCGAGAAGCTAAGGCCAGCCAACTCCTGGGACTCGGCCAGTATGAACATGCACGCGACCTCGAGCCCTGTTTTGACGATACGCTATTAAGACGGAGAAGCAAACGTAAATCTTTAAATCAGTAAGAGCCTCGCCACATATGCCTCGGGAGGGCCCACTCCAAGTGTTTGGAAGAGGAGGTGCGCTGCCCTGCTTAGCTTATCCGTGTTAATGCATCGTCCGAGCACGCCGAGTCCCTGGAGTCGCCGTAAGAAGGAAAAGCGAGAATGAAATTGTTGTTACCGCCGACTGTCATGTGTAGTAGGATCTTGCTCATGATGTTGGAATCTTAAAAACAAGATCCTTATCTCTTGATGTTGTTAAGATCGAATCTTTCAATTTATAAAGATAACAATTTAAAGATGTTAGTTGATTTATACGACGGAGCCTAGCCCCGCTGCCGGCTTCAGGGTGACGTCTTGAGCGGATGGTCATTAAGACAGAGAACCCGTGAAGATAGCTTGACTCTCGCATGCACACTTACAGGGAATGATCGGATGGTGTATCAAGACGGAGCTCGCGCCGACTCCAGGGAGTCAGCTTTATCGGATGCTACATTAAGACGGAGAAGCTCATACGCGATTCGGCGCATTGATTGGGGTACATACAGGGAATAATCGGATGGTGTATTAAGACGGAGCTCGCGCCGACTCCAGGGAGTCGGCTTGATCGGATGCTGCATTAAGACGGAGAAGCCCATACCAGTCGAGTCATACAGAGGATCCATGGTATAATAAAACACGTTAGTACGGTGAATCTTTCGCAATAGGCTGGAGTATGATCAGTTTGTGCTAAAGCAACTTCGTGTGATTCTTTTAGATCAGGAACTCACAGGCCTAAAATAGAAGATGATATTTAGGCCGGCTCCGTCCACCCGTGAAAATAAGGGATGATCATTCTTGGTTAAAGTTACTCTTTTAATGGTTTGTCCATGTTTTCAAAAGCTAAATTACACGGAGATTCAGCCGTGAGACATCATCCTACTTATGGTATGGATGAAATACGAAAAAATGTACGGTTACACTTGCAAACCAACGTATGCACAAGGATGTATCAAACTGTTGTTTATGCCGTCTCGAGGAAGCCGACACTGTTGGAGGCGGCTAAAGCTGGAGATTCTGATAGCTGTTGTTGCACTTTTTTATCTCGCCGCTGGTGTGATATTTTGGTCACACTGTACAAGACCCTCTTAGTTAAAAAAGTATTTTGTGCAGTGCACCAAAACATCGCAATAGCGACGGATTTGGATCGTTTCGTTGAGGTGTATGGTGTAGAAAAAACAATGTTCTTTTCCACTACCAAGGGTGTCTGGTCACTGAAAAAATATAGAGTTATGTTAGCTTGTGTACATGTATAATATAAACACACTACGAATCAAAACAAAGCACACAAACCTTAAGCTTATGGTGATGACCTTCAACTGCTCGGACACTACTAGCAGGATCTTATACAAAATACCGAGCAATTTTGTATCTACTTTTGCAAAAAAAAATCCTTTTCTATGAACTCAGCAAGCATCTCATGATTGCATCTTGAAGGTGACACCCATTCTTTTTCTTCGGTTTAGGAAATTCTCTTGGACGATGACGATAGGCTTTACCAGTTGAAAGAAGAGCACGGCGATGAAATCTACACCTTGGTGACAAAGGCTCTACGTGAAATGAACGAGTACAACCTCAGTGGACGTTACCCCGTGCAGGAGTTGTGGAACTGCAAGGAAGATCGGAAAGCGACGCTGGAAGAGGTCATCCACTTTGTCCTGAAACAATGGCAGTCACATAAGAGGAAGCGCTGATCTGCAGGCTGGATTGTGTCGTGCTTTTGTTACAAAAACATGCAACAAGAAATGAATTTGCACACATTTTTTGGACCTAATCAATATGGGGAACAAATATGATGAAAAAAACCGAACTTACATATTCATTGCATGATTGTTGTTGGGTAGCACGCCCATACGCGCGTACAATATTATGCTATCAGATAAGGATGTCTTCTTGTACGGTGTCACCAAAATAGTAATCCTGTTATATATATTTCTCGATTTTAGGTAGGAAAACATGGAGAGATGCAGGAAGTGTTAAAACAAATCGCTTGTATTAAAGAATATGGATACAACATGTTGTCATGTATCTGTAGATCTAATGGATGGGTTTGGCCAGAAGGAAGAAATAATTTGGATCTACTGAATCTGAGGTCCCTATTTGCATAAATATGGTTATTTCGTTAGGTATATACCATATGTTTGGTTTTGCGTACCTTTCATTTAGAAGGCGGCGAGTGTGAGGTCGGGAACGATAAGGAGTGTCGTTGTGGAGACGAGGATGTGCCGTTCCCTTCGTAGATTTCGTTGGTGCTTCTGATCTTCGATGTCCATGGGGAGGAGCATCGTCTTGGGTCTAGCAGGTGATATCTAGACTTTCCTTGGATCTGACCAGGTGAATGATTTGTGCTTCTAAAATGGGGAGGCAGCTGTGGGTTGAAGCTAGAAGATAGGGCTGCTGCCGGTTCAAATATATGCAACCGGTGGAGTAGGTTTTGGATAGACGGCCTCCCACGGGCCTGATCTTTGTTGATGACAGCCAGCGTCGACGAGATGTGATGGCAGTGTTTGGCGAGCCGGCTTGACGCGGACGTGGTTGGGTCAGCGGTTTGAAACCACTTGATTGGTAGGAGGTGTCGTCACGAGTTCATTGGTGTTTGCGTACCATTCAGTTGCTCCAATTTGATTTTTTTATCTAATTTGGTCTTATGCCTTACATATGGATTTAATTATTTGTACCTGTTGATTGTTAGCATTGTGCATGTCGTGTCGTCAAAACAGGGGTCGGGAATTGCCGTCGTACGCAAGCCCAGCGAGGAGCCGGCAGAGCCCGACGTCCTTCAGTGTTATCGACGCGTCCTTCGCCGTCGCCTACTCCGTCGACTTTACGCGTTGGTTGCCTAGAGGCACAATAGAAGGGGCAAACACGTGACCTCATTGATCAAATCACTTTACTTGCATGGTTCTAAGAAGAATAATAAGAGTTGAACCAAGATCCCAAAGTCCGTAGCTAAGGGAAGCCACTTCTCCATAAGATTAAGAAAGTACGAGTGTCTTTCGTAGACCGCACGTTGTTCAAACCGACTCCAGGGAGCCGGAGATAGAATATCTGATCATAGAACATGGCTCGGGGGTGGCACTACGTCGGCTTTGATGTAGGGCTTCAGGGTGACCTCCTCAACTTTTGATCCGCTCCACTTCTACCGCTTGTATTTTTTGGTTTTGTTTGGATCTACGGGGTTTTTCTTTTGTCCCATGGGGCTGGTGTGAGGAAGATGAAGCCGGATGGGATAGGGATTGAACTAGCTGTTACTGTTGAGCCATCTGCCATAACGTGTGTATGACCATCTATCTGTGTTAGTGAGCCGGTTGCAGCGTTGTTTAATGCTATGGCCTCTGTACTCGACCTGTTCTAGGTAGCTGTACCGTGATGATTTTCGTTCCTACCCACCGTATCCACGACGAGGGTCTGTGCATGATCTTATCACTCAGATGAGTGAATCTTGCTTTCACATGGTTGGGTCGGTGTTTTGAAGATAGTGCTAAAATATATCCACTTGATCGGTAAGAGATGTCATCACGAGTTCATTGGTGTTTGCATACCATCTAGTTGCCACAGTTTTTTTTGTCCTAATTTGGTCTTCGGTCTTACATATGGATATATTTATTTGTACTCGTTGATTATTAGCATTGTGTATGGCATGTCGTCAAAACAGGGCTCAGGGGGTCGTGCGTCAAGGCGCACCCCTAAATCTAGTTATGCAATATAGAGATAACTCCATCTTGTTGCTTGAGGATAGTCTGGAAAATGCAAGAAAATTTGGATTCATCTTGTGTGTCTTTGAGGAGTTGTTGCGTTTGAAAATAAGATTCCGTAAGAGTGAGATTTATTGCCTGAGTGATGCTATACAGAGGGAGCGACAGTATAGTGAAATATTCACTTGTGTTTCTACTGCTCTACCCATGAAATACTTGGAGGTGCCAATCGATGAAAAAAGATTGGCTAAATCCTAGTGGTGCCCTATATATGAAATGTTCGCTAAGAAGCTTGCTAACTGGAAAGGGAACCTGCATTCTGCTGGGACAAAATTACTTTAGTAAATGCATGTCTAAGCTGTCTGATGTCATTCTTGCAGTTCCTAAAGGAGTTCTAAGAAAGTGGAATATATACAAGGAAAAGTATGATATGGCAAGAGTCCAATGACAAAAGAAGATATCACTTGGTGAATTGGAAAACATTTTGTTTGCCTAAAGATTGTGTAGGTCTGGTTGTCTAGATTATACTTAGAAATGGCATCATGACAAAATACAACTTGGATCATAGAGGATGAAGCAATGTCACTTCTGTGCTCAAGATGAGACAATGGCTCATCTCTTATTCCTTTGTCCCTTGGCTAGGATGGTGTGGCAAATTATGTTGTGTACTTTGATCTTCTGAGACCCCCTGATGGGGCACATGATTTGTCTGGTCCTTTAATTTAATATTCTCCAAGGTCCGAGCAAAAACTGGTGCTATGTGGAAGTGCAGTAGTGTGTTGGATACTTTGGAAAACTAGAAATGACGCTTGATTCAATAGGAAATTTCTTGATGATCCTGCTAGTGTGGTTTACCATCTGTGCAATGTGCTAAATGGTTGGGGGATCCCGCAGAAAAACCAATTCGAAGAAACATTCAAGAAGGAGTGAAGATGATTAAGATGGTGATGAGGGAAGAGTACTCCAGGTCTCATGGATGGGCTGCTACTACTGCGAGGTTGATGAATTGAGATTATGTTCTGGCTAATTATCTGTACTAAAAGTTTTTGAAACTTGTGGTTGTAAACTAGAGTCATAGGTTTCCACCGCATGCCTGATGGTGGTGATGTTCTTTCTTTACACTTTAAGTTTGTTCTTTCTCTTTTCTTTCTTCTGGTAATGCTTGTAAGTTAGTGGATGGTTTCTGTATATGAACGATGAAAGTGTTCGTTTGTTAAAAATATCCTAAATAACTCAAGCAAAGGATTATCATTCTGATGTTGCCATAAAAAATCAAAACACAACTAGTGAGCCAAATGCTTTTTCAGTAGGACCTGTCGCTGACGATGGGCCTGCATCCGACGTGGCGGTGTGTCCGGAAAACCCTAACCGGCCACAAAAGTTTGGGTTGTTCCGAATGTCCGGACAAATTGGGCCCACACATGGACCGATGGGTAGACCTGTTGGGACCTGATTTTCTATCTGAACCCCCAACAGACTGATGAGGCCTTTGGGGCTCCATTGGACTCCAAAAATAAGTCTTGTTCGAAGGTGTCATATAAAATGTGTGCTTGTGTACGGGAAGCCGGAAGCCGGACGGCTGCATAATTATGATGGCCGGGGCAGGTCACACTCACAATGAACGAATGTAGAGCCTCTAGTTTGACAAATATTTGGTCAAGGCAGCATGTGGACTCATTTGGTTCATTGTAAGCAACACTGTGAACTTCAGGTTGCATATCTACTCCCTCCGTTTTTAAATATAAGGCTTCTTTTAGTTTTAATTGATTCGTATGTATCTAGACATGTTTTTGTGTGTTGATTCACTCATTGCATTCCGTATTTAGTCCACATTGAAGTGGTCAAAACATGTTATAATTTGGAACGAAGGGAGTACTTATGTTTGAAAGAACATTTCTTAATCCCTTGTGTTTTGTGTATTAGGCAACAACACTAGTGATGATTTAATATGATGTTAAGTGATGCAGGTTTTAGGTGATTAAAACAAAATTGCATCGAAACCAAAAAGGAAGATGAAAAGAGCTTGTTCAACTTGCTCAGAAAAGGGAATCGGATATTCCGGTCCAAGGCTGACTCGGAATATCCGATACTCAAGGGTTGCTCGAGAATTTGGCTAAGGACTTTTAGCAACCCTGTTTTGCAGCTCTCTGATGGTTGTTGGATATTTACTATCGGATATTCTGGAGGCATCGGAATATCCGATCAAGAAGGTGCTTCGAGGAAATCCTGCTAAGGACCAGAACGTGCAGCTGCTGCACCTCTCGGATGGTAGTCTGATATTCCTATCGGATATTTACAGAAGGCATCGGATAATCCGGTTGATCGAATATCCGGTCTTAACTTGTATCGGAATATCCGACTCCTCTCTCTAGCCAACGGTCAAATTTCCATGAGGGGTATAAATATCCCCACCTTCTTCAACCTCAAGCAGCTCGACCAGACCAAGATTGACCACCATTGTTGCAAGCTCAAAACTCATAGATCTCCCAATCCCTCCACCCAAACTCGTTGATCTTTGGAGGATTCAAGGAGAAGGCCGAGATCTACATCTTCACCAAGTAGATTTACATTTCCCCCTCATTCATATGAGGGATTCGAGCCTAGGGTTTCCATCGGGAAAACCTAGGCATCTTGTTGATCTTACCTCTTGTCTATTGTGACAGATTGTAGCTGTTCGGGAGCCCCAAATTCAGTTGTGGGTGTGTGCCCTGATTGTCTTTGTAAAGGCTCCGGATTCTGCCTTGAAGGATTCCGATAGTGGAAGGTGAAACAATACTTTGTGGTGCGGTTCATCAGAGAATTGGGTGAGCCTGTTGTGGCGTTGAGCAAGCTTGTGGTGGCGAGATCACACCCCTCCAATGAGACGTACTCCTCTAAGTGGTTGTTTGGATTAGGAGAATTAGATGCGGGTTTTCATAAAACAGGTTTTAGGAGGATTTTTAGGAAAATGAGTTTTAGTTAGTTTTTCCGTTACAAAGAGTTTGTGTAATTCTTTGTTTGGGTAGTAAACGGTAAAATGCGTTATGACAACACAATGTTTGGTGTAGGCGTCCCCTTCGACGAGAGGACGGGCGAGCACTGCGATAAACACACGCGTCTCTTGAACTGCTGAAAAAAAACTGCTGCTGCCGGACGATTGAGGACCGATGGTCCGCCGGACAGCATGGGGACGAGTGGGTACTGCTCCTGCTGCTCCTGTTCGGGTGCAGATAATGAGAGGCGACGTCAGGCGCAACACTTCGCCGCCGGACATCTGCCTCCTGGGCGTCGGCGAGCGGCCGGAAATAGGGAGCAAGTCGCTGCATACATTGTATTTCGGATTCTCGGTTGCTTTGCTTTTGCTTGGCTTGCGCTAGGAAGTTGAATGTTGCATGCATGGAAATGGATCGGCTGCACGTGTTGATCCTGTCGATCCCACCGTCGAGCGCGTGACCGTACATCTCGGGTAAGTACAATGTCGAGAGCTCCCATTGATGGCGCGGCGCGCGGCCGCCTCGTTGAGTCTCGCTGCTCGGCGTGGCGTGGCCCTCTGTCTCAGCGTTCTCGCTCGTGGTCTTTCTCGGCGGCTCGTTGATGGCAAGGGCAGACGGCGGGAATCTGTCGGCGCCAGTGCAGAATATGGCAGCAAGGAGCGCGGTGGTGGCTTCTACGGCGACGATGAGCAGCGAGGAGGCCACCACGCTTGAGAACGCGGACAGGAGCGCCACCACGGCATCCACGGCGACGAGCGGGACGGCCTGACCTAGAGCAGCTTGTTGGCCCTGATTTGGTGGTCGAGGGGATGCCCGGCCGGCCGGCCGGCCGTAGACCGGCGCAACACGGCCATACATGGCAGACGAGAATACACAAAACACGTTTGCACAAAAACGTCAAATAGTGGTTTTCCCCAACACCCGGATTTTAGGTTTTATGAGAACCGAGTTTTCCGTATCCATGAGTTAGTTAGACCAACCAAACATGGTTTTAGTTTGTTAGGATCTTAAGCGCGTTTAAGGAGATCTGGTTTTCCACAAACGTCGTATCCAAACAACCCCTAAAAAGGAGGAACTCGGGATTACATCCTTATCTCCGTGTGATTCACTTTTGGTTACCTCTTTACCTTGCCTTTACTTGTATCTCGTAGCCTGCTTAGAGTTAACTTGTCATATAGGTAAATTCACCTTAGTTGCATATCTAGAGAATTTACCTTTGTGTCAAGCCTAAACTGAAAAAGAACTAAAAAATTGGTAACATCTATTCACCACCCCCCCCCCCCCTCTAGGTGTCATACGATCCTTTCAACGTTGACATGTGTTTATCGTCACTTCCGCCAAATATTTTAATTTTGCAGTTGTGTGATCTGCGAAAAAGAAAACGAATATCACCTCACATTCAAAATTTGAATCCGACCTTTTTTACCTGTTTATTTTTTTTTGTGCAGGATTCAAACAACGAGATTATTTGCTGAATTTTATGTTATTGGTGAAATATATTTTCCATATTTTCCAGAATTTACTTTGGCTCTCCGCCCAGGATCCAAACTATATGAATCCGCTTATTACATCATTATGAAAATGGGACTACCACGAACTAACACAGACAATTCCAACTTGTTAACATAGCTAGTTACCATCACATCACACACTTCAAGACAATATGAGTGTACAACCTCATAAATAAACTTGACACCACACATAAGTTACTTCTCACTATAGAGGTAGTGTGGTGACCCAGTACACCACTGCATGTTGTAGTGTACAAGTCATTAACACAATACACGTTGATGTCTTTATCCATAAACATCACGTCCCTTAGAGTAGTACAACAGAAACATTTCGGGACCAACTCTTACACTTTCTTGCACACTGCTAAAGATTACAAGCCAAAAGTGGATATAAAACTCAACCTCCTCCTCAGTCATTTGAGGAAGATCAAACGTACTATGGTCAACTTTAGGAAGTTGACGTGCGACTTGTAACAACAAACTGAGAACCATTATAGTTAAACAACTTATGGTCTATGGCTACTAGACTACGATCTCGTCTAATACTAGACTCCTAATTCACTCTTCAACTTCTTCTCCTTCTGGTGCTGCTCCATAAAGCTATGATATAATCGACGCCTTCCACTCCTCCAGATAGATCTGGTGCTTCGTAGTAGACCTCGAAATCCTCGTAAATCTGCTATGTATCTCCGGCCTCCAACATATCACAATTTAAGCAAGGGTTCAACGGGAAGGTTGGTGAAAGAAGCGATTTCTTTCCATGCACTGCTGCCGTCAGGACCGTAAACAATCGTAGACGTAGATGCAAGTTTTTCTGAAAACATTTGTTCAAAAGGTTGTTTTTTATTTTGAAAACTATGTTCCTCCGCCCTCACGGGTATGAGAGCAATTAAGACCCCCTTCCCGCCATGACCGTAGTTCCTTCAAGGAACACGGGTATAGCTGATATAAATCTTTTTACACTCTGCACATGTGTGTCACTTTTCCCGTTTCCCGAGAGTACGCCTATCCATGCAGCTCTCTTCATACTTCGATGGTGTGATTGGGCCGGTATAGGGTTCTCAAGACATTTCGAGTTCTTCTCTCTAACCCCCACATGTCCGCCAAAGTCGTAAATAGCACAGTATCCTTGACCAACTATAAGTCCCCGGGATCCATCTTTTTACCCCACCCAAGAAGTACAACACTACCGATCACCACTACTCGAGTGGGGTTAGCTTTAAAATGGTACTAACAAACCCGTCAACGCCAAGAAAGCCCGCCGGCAACTCCGGTAATCGATCTGGTAGGCTATCCGAGGACATGCGAAAGGAAGAAGATACTTATGCCTTCTCCAACCCATTTTAGAACCCTTGGTTGACACATAATTACGGCGCTGGACAAGCCGTGGAACATTTGTTCTTAATCCTAAAGAAATTTCTCCCTAGTACGATGGAACCTGCACCACAACATCAATCCGATTCATTCAAGAAAACCTTTTTCTTTTTTATGCAAGTAATGAAATAACAAGTAATACTTTGCAGATACTTTGATAAAAATACTTCAACGGACATGGAAGAATGAACTTTTTTCCTAGAGACCGACAGGAAGTGCAGTCTAAAGTCTCGTGTGACTCGTGAACTTCGGGTTCTGAAAATTTAGCATCATCATCTTTATAAGACAATATTTAAAGAATCTAATGATGCTATTATGCATAAGATGATATGCTTTTGATTTATTAACCCCCCAAATTTTGGAACTTATACCTTTTTGGTATTTGAGACTTTTTATTATTTTAAATGTTTAACAACAATTTACATGAGGAATACAATTCAAAGTGTTTGAATTAAATAGTTCAATTTCATTGAACTTCAAGACTTTATTTTCCCATATAATTTTTATTTAGGAAAATAATTATGGAAAATAATTTCAAATCATTTCCACGTAAGGATCTTTGAATTTTTCATCCACATAATGTTTTTCAAAACTACAAATAAAACTTACAGAAAAAATCATCATATTTAATAGAGTTTGTTGCATTTTTTGTGAGCTTTGTTTGGCTGTGAAAATTCATTTTAGTTTAAATTATTCTATTGGTAAAATTACCAATTTGCCTCCGAGTCCAGTGCGTTGACCCACTTGACTAGCTCGGTCGGTGAAATCGACCAGCCCTCACTTTCTCTCCCCTCTCTCTCCTCTCTCTCTCTCTCTTTCTCTCTCTCGTGCTCGAGACTAGAATCGTCGCCGCCATCGCCTTGCTCCTCCGGCCGGCTCTGGCCACCTCGGCCATCGCGGTTGGACGCAACCGACGCGTCGCATCACGCTCCACCTTCCTATCCAGCTCGATCTGGTTCCCCTCTCCTCTCTTAGTCGTGCGCATCCCTAATCCCCGCCTAGGGTTTCGGTGTATGGCACTAGCGCGTGCTCCGCCGTACTCTGCTCTGATCTACTCGCCTCCTGGAGGCGTCTAGCGACCTCTTACGTGCTCTCCTTGGGGGGCTTGGCTACGAGCTTCCTCTTCACGTGCCGCCATGGGTGCTATGGTGCGGTGCTCGTCTTGTTCTAGTGGCACCCTCCAGAGTTGCACAGGATCTGCCCTGTCGTCTCTGGAGCTACTGCCCTGGACTCAAGGTAATTTTCTCTCCTCTCTAATTTTACTTTTCTATTAAACTCCAAATCGAGCATCATTAGCTTCTGTTTAGTTAGGTTTTAGCATCAGATTAATTCTATGCATAACTCTTGTGTGCTAGGCTTACTTCAATGAGCAAATGAGCTTGGATATGTGGCTATGTTGCCAGTAAAAGACCTAGATGACCTTTTCGTTTATATGCATAGTCTACTGAAGATTTTCTTCAGTTTAACAATTGTGTCGTCTAGGTGAATGGTGTAGATCTACTCATTCATGACCTTCGTGACCGTGTTGAGTGATCTAAGGGATTATTTCTTCACAATGGTGGAGAATTCCCTCTTCGTGGCTTCTTTGAAGCTTTGTAAGAGCATAATTTGCTCAACTTGTATATCCTCGCTTATGATGATCTTCGCTCTAAAGTTGTGCAATAACATGTGTGCTTTTAATGCTTAGCTTGCCAATTTAATTTGTTGTGGTGCATTTTAGTGTAGAAAAGGGTGTACATAACATGTGAAACCTCTTGAGAGTGTACACATGAGTTGTAGTTTCCCTCTTGTATGATATTTTGTGCTAAGTGTGTAAAGATCATCGAGCTTTAGTTGTGGCCAGCATAACTGGTAGCTTTTTTTTGAACGTTCATCACTGGTAGCTTTGCTTGGTAGAAATCTAATAAGAACAGATACAAGTATCCATGTTCCCTTTTTGTGCAAATGATGATCCAATACAATGGTAAGTATAGATGGATACTGATGCCCAATCTCTCAGCCTCCAACTCTTGAGTGCGTGAGACCTTCATATGTTGGATGCTAACCAGATATAGCACCCTCCAGAATAAAGATCATACAATCATGATCAGCCATAACCTGCTGCTGTAGAGTAGCTTGTTCTTCTGGATTCTTAATAAACCTACTTCTTGTGGCTAGCCTCCTCTTCCTCGCAGCTCGACCTAATTCCTAGATGTTCTAAGAAAAGAAAGTGCTCTGGGTGCACTTTGTGTGTGTGTAGATGTGGGTGGGGAATTTGTTCAGTGATGAACAAGTGTGTGTGGGTGTGTAATTTCTCTGGTGCAATTCTTGGTCATGTATATATATTGTTTTGGGGTCGATTGTTGATGAACTAAGGTGTTGACACCTAGATAACTGCATGATGTGATTGTGCTGCTTGCAGTGGGTCCTAATGGTTCAAGTTTCATCATCTTTGGGTCGGTTTGGTGCAATTTACACTATTTTGGAGTCGGTGGCCTCCTTCCTTAACTACTTTTAGGTGTTTGTTAGCAAATTGCCCCTTGAAATGCATGACATGGACCCAAATTGATCAGTCCTTTTGTTGCCATTTGTTCTTTTGGTGGTTTTTGGCCCTCTAGCAACAACTAGTACAAAACGACACATCGAAACGACACGAGTTAGGCGACGAAAAATCGAGCTTTCCACGCGGCCGGTACGTACAAGCCTGACCTGGGCCGCGGCTGGCCCGTCAACATAGGTCACGGAGAAATTATTAACTCCGTCACCCATATTATTGGCAACGGTCGTAAGTACGGCTCCGTTTCCGATGTTTGACTCTATGGCAACGGAAATTTTGCGCTGTCCGTTTGCAATGTGGACACGTTCCATCTGCTTGAAATTCGAAGCGAGGCAAGTAAATGCTATGCCGTAGTGGCACCGCCCACTACTCCTTAAAAACCCCGTTCCAGCGCAACCATGGATAGTCCTAGCTACTCCTCGGGTGCCCGCCACCGCAGTCGTTCGCCGCCGCGGAGAGCCGCTTGTCCCCTGCCACCGCCTTAAAGAGCCGCTCCTCCTCTGCCGCCTGATTGGAACCGCGTCAACGTGCGACTGACCGTCGCGCTGCGGCACTGGCAATTTAGGAGGCCAGTGCCGTGTTCAAATGTTGGCCTCCCCGATGGCTAGCGCCTCAACCGCGCGAGGGTGCTTACGTCGCGGGAAGAAGACACGGGTCGTCGGGTGCCCGCCACCGCAGCCGTTCGCCGCCGCGGAGAGCCGCTTGTCCTCTGCCGCCTGAAGGAACTGCGTCAATGTCGGGCTGGCCATCGCGCAGCGGCACTGTAAAATTAGGAGGCCCATGCCGTGGTCAAATGTTGGCCTCCCCGGTGGGTGGCGTCTTAACCGCGCGTGGGTGCCTCTGCCGCCGGAAAGGGTTGAGCTGATTCAGAGCCGCTGGCTCCTCCTCCCGCTGGAGTTGCGCAAAGATTCGTCCTACGACGGCGACGAGATGTGGGAGGAGCGCATGGGCGGCGACGACATCATCGGCGAGCAGCCGCGCGATGACACGGAAGACTGATAACCCCCAAGAGCAGGGGATCACTGTAGCACCTCTCAATGTGGAAGTAGGGTATCGATCCGCAGGAGTAAGAAGGAAAAGTTATCTATTCCCTACAACTAAAGTGTCACAAGTTTTAATTGATTATGCACTAAACAAGTTTAAATAACAAGATGGTTGATTTAATGGATGGAAGTTTAATGTGACAAAACAAGAATGTAAAAGTGTCCCAATCCTCTTCAATGCAAGAGGACAAGACAAAGGTTTTCTCTTATAGGAACAATGGACATGGATTCATGGGTTCACTCAATCATCTCTCCCATCTATGGTGATTATCATGTTATAGATAAAAAGTACACACAATTGTCATGCTTTAATGGTAAACTTCTATGACGGCTACATGTCCTAAAACACATAGTTGAAAGAAAATAATCATTTGTGTTGCTAGGTCACCCTCGTAAGGCTAGCGTGGTTTGTTGTCACTCCCACATCATACTTCTTCCTTTTTATCCCCCGATAAAGGATGTTGGGCTGTATTGTGTCACTCAATACATATGCCGTTGTCACATCGGCCATCCCGTACATACATACATCATACTTCATAATGGACAATATTCTAAACACTAGTGCAATGATTCAAATTTCGTGTGCATAGCACCGTAGATAGATGAGAGAGATGTGGTCAAATATTATGAAGTGATATCAAATATTCAATGTAAGGATGTTCAATGATAATTCACAAAGTGTAACATAGAAGAAAGTACTATGGACCAAATGTATGCATAATAAAAAGTAAAAACATCCTATAATGGTCATAGAGTATTCTTGTAAATCTGAATATAAAAGGTGGACACTTTGGAAAGATATATAAATAAGTAGAGGTAAAACATGAATAAGTTTCATCTAGCTTCCAAATGCTTCTACTTAAGTTAATGTTTGCAATGTGGTATCCATTGGTGTGGAGCTCTCATTACCCTATCATAGCATCTTGAATGGTTAAAATTTAAAGTGAAAGCAAATATGAGTAGAGTGCTTGACAAAGTATGGGTTGAATGCCTCATGCCCCGTGAATACGAGTACCTACACCACGGTGTTACTCAACTCGGGCCACAAAGCAAGTTCAAGTTAAAATCATTGTAAGTAATATAATAGCGTCATCAAGAGCGTCAACTGGGGTACCTCTTGCCTCAGGACATGGAAACTAGCCCATGTCAAAATGACAAGACAAACAGACAATGAACAATCTCAGCACTCTTTTATTTACTATTTGTATAACTTTTATTATGACGTGCATCACTGAATGTTCACTTTGGTACGCTGTAAATTTCCACCATGAATGATGCATGGCTTAGGTTAGCGGCTCAGGCGTCTCTCTAGCCATTTATACAAACTTCTCAAACTTACTAAGTTTCCGCATTTATTTGGCACCATGATAAGCATTGATGTCTACGCACGCTTCTATTCCTGTAGACAGTGTTGGGCCTCCAAGAGCAGAGGTTTGTAGAACAGCAGCAAGTTTCCCTTAAGTGAATCACCCAAGGTTTATCGAACTCAGGGAGGTAGAGGTCAAAGATATCCCTCTCAAGCAACCCTGCAATTAAGATACAAGAAGTCTCTTGTGTCCCCAACACACCCAATACACTTGTCAGATGTATAGGTGCACTAGTTCGGCGAAGAGATAGTGAAATACAAGTGATAGGGATGATTATAAGTAGTAACTGCAATCTGAAATAAAGATGGCAGCAAGCAAACATGTAGCAGAACTTGTTGTAAACGGTGTTTCAATGCTTAGAAACAAGGCCTAGGGATCATACTTTCACTAGTGGTACCTCTCAACATGTTAGCACAACTGAATGCAAGTAAATGATACTCGGGATTATTCTCCTTCTTGATAACACAAGAGTACTATGTGTAGGGCTGCAAAAGCACTCCTCAAAGTCTGAGTAAACAAACACCACAATTCCCAAGAACAAGCCATGATAAATATCTAAATTATTCATAGAGTCACACACAATACCCACACTGTCACCTTGATACCGTGTTGTCACAATGACTCCGGAAACTAGATACAATCACTTGAGTAGCATAAACATTACATATGAATTCAGCGATACTAGCAATACTCATGATCACATAAAGATCACACCATGGGAGAGAGAGATGAACCACATAGCTACCGGTAGAGCCCTCAGCCTCGGGGGAGAACTACTCCCTCCTCATCATGGGAGTCAGCAGCGGCGATGAAGATGGCGGTGGAGTTGATGGAGATGACTCCGGGGGCAATTCCCCGTCCCGGCGGCGTGCCGGAACAGAGACTTCTGTCCCCCGAAACTTGTCGTCGATGGCGGCGGCGCTGCGGAACTCTTCGTGGAATATGACTTGGTTTTAGGGTTTACGCCTCGGGGGAATAAATAGGCGAAGGGGCAACGTCGGTGGAGCCCGAGGGGCCTCCTCACCAGCTGGCGCGGCAAAGGGGGGCCGCGCCGCCAGGTGGTTTGGCCACCTCGTGGCTCCCTTCGTCTCTCCTTCGGACTCCGTGTACGTGTTGGAAAAATAGGGACTTGGCCTTTTGTTTCGTGCAATTCCGAGAATATTCGCAGAAGTACTTTTCTGGAACCAAAAACAGCAGAAAACAGGGAACTGGCACTGTGGCATCTTGTTAATAGGTTAGTCCCAGAAAATGCATAAAAGTGATATGAAGTGTATATAAAACATGTAGCAAATGGTATAATATAAGCATGGAACATCAGAAATTATAGATACGTTGGAGACGTATCAAGCATCCCCAAGCTTAGTTCTACTCGTCCTCGAGTAGGTAAAACGATAACAACAAATAATTTCTGAGGAGACATGCTTTCACACAATCTTGATCATAATATTGCTAGGCTCATGTCATGAATGAAGTGACTCAAAACAATGGTCTATAGTTTGCTAACAGTAGATAAAGAGTAAACAATGAATCATATAAGCAAAAACTTTTCATGAATAGTACTTTCAAGACAAGCATCAAAAAGTTTTGCATAAGAGGTAACTCATAAAGCAATAGATTCAAAGTAAAAGGCATTGAAGCAACACAAAGGATGATTAAGTTTCAGCAATTGCTTTCAACTTGTAACATGTATATCTCATGGATAGTTGTCAACATAAAGCAATATAACAAGTGCAATAAGTAAACATGTAAGAATCAATGCACACAAAGTTGACACAAGTGTTTGCTTCTAAGATAGAAAGGAGTAGGTAAACTGACTCAACATAAAGTAAAAGATAGGCCCTTCGCAGAGGGAAGCAGGGATTAAATCATGTGCTAGAGCTTTTTAAGTTTTCGAAAGCATATAGAGAGCACAAAATAAGTATTTGAGAGGTGTTTGTTGTTGTCAACGAATGGTAGTGGGCACTCTAACCCCCTTGTCAACCAGACTTTCAAGAGCGGCTCCCATGAAGGACGTTATCTCTACCAGCAAGGTAGATCATCCCTCTTCTCTTTTGTTTACACATGTATTTTAGTTTCTTTATAGTTGACACTCCTCCCAACCTTTTGCTTACACAAGCCATGGCTAACCGAATCCTCGGGTGCCTTCCAACATTCACATACCATGGAGGAGTGTCTATTTGCAATTAAGTTGCTTACTGATAAATCAGGGCAAAACATGTGAAGAGAATTATTAATGAAAGTTGTAATTAATTGGGGCTGGGCACCCCGTTGCCAGCTCTTTTTGCAAATTATTGGATAAGCGGATGTATATGCCACTAGTCCATTGGTGAAAGTCTGTCAGAAGTAAATGACAAGATTGAAAGATAAAACACCACATACTTCCTCATGAGCTATAAAACATTGACACAAATAAGGAGTAATAAAGTTTTGAATAGTTTAAAGGTAGCACATGAAGTATTTACTTGGAATGGCAGGAAATACCACATAGTAGGTAGGTATGGTGGACACAAATGGCATGGGTTTTGGCTCAAGGTTTGGATGCACGAGAAGCATTCCCTCTCAGTACAGAGTTTAGGCTAGCAAGGTTGTTTGAAGCAAACACAAGTATAAACCGGTACAGCAAGACTTAAATAAAAACATATTGCAAGTATTATAAGACTCTACACTGTCTTCCTTGTTGCTCAAACATTTTACCAGAAAATATCTAGACCTTAGAGAGAACAAATATGCATCCCAAGTCTCAACAAGCTCTACGGTAGTTCTCCACTACTAGGCTTTAACTACATGATGCAAGAGCTTAAACATGATCTACTTGAGAGCTCAAAACAATTGCAAAGTGTCAAAACGAAACAAGACAAAAGATCAATAGATGTACAAGAATGCATATCTTTTCCAATACCAACTACCACATGTAGCATTTTCTTTCTTCCAAACAAACACCAATCAATTTATTTAAACATAAACTCTCCAAATGATAATATAATGCAGCAAGAGAGTATTTAAACAAGTGCTAACAGCTCGAAGAGATGCATGAAAAACAGGAGCTAAAAGCACTGCAGTAGCTAGTTAAGAATACTCAACAAATATAAGTGAAGAACATGAGTATTCACATGAAAAAGCGGAGCGTGTCTCTCTCCCACACAAGGATTGCTAGGATCCGAATTTATTCAAACAAAAAAAAAATAAAAGCACACAGACGCTCCAAGTAAAGCGCATAAGATGTGAAAGAATTAAAATATAGTTTCACTAGAGATGACCTGATAAGTTGTTGATGAAGAAGGGGATGCCTTGGGCATCCCCAAGCTTAGACGCTTGAGTCTTCTTGAATATGGCTGGGATGAACCACGGGGGCATCCCCAAGCTTAGGCTTTTCACTCTTCTTGATCACATAATATCACCCTTCTCGCTTGATCCTTGAAAACTTCCTTCACACCAAACTCGAAACAGTTCTCATTAGAGGGTTAGTGCATAATAAAAATTCTCATATTCTGTAATGATACAATCATTCCCAAAGCTTCTGGACATTAGCTACAGCCACCAATGCTTTGTGGAGCAAAGAAATCCACAAAACATCGTAAAAGAGCGAATGCAAAACAAAAGGCAGAATCTGTCAAAAACAGAACAGTCTGAAGACGAATTTTTTCGAGGCACTTAAGTTGCTCAGATGGAACAGGTCCAGTTTAATGAAAGTTGCGTACATATCTGAGGAAGATGCGTGATTTTTTACAGAATTTTTCGATTTTCTCAGGAGAAAAGCTCAAATTCGTGACAGCTAAAAATCTGTTCTGCGCAGAAATCCAAATCTTGCATCAACTTTCAATAAAAGACTTTACTTGGCACAACAATGCAATAAAATAAAGATACAAAGGAGTTGCTACAGAAGTAACAAGCACCTTGACTCAATAAAAGAAAATGCAGAAAATAAAACAATGGGTTGTCTCCCATAAGCGCTTTTCTTTAAAGCCTTTTAGCTAGGCATGATAATTTGATGATGCTCTCATATGTAATAGGTTGAATATAGAAGAGCATCAAGAAGCATATATAAAACATGTTTAAATCTAACACTCTTCCTATGCATAGGAGCCTTGTAAGAAAACAAATTATTGATGCATGAAGCTACTAGCATAGACAGACAAAACAAGTGCAACTTCAAAAATTTCAACAAAAAGAGAGGATATTTAATAACATGAAGATTTCTATAACCATATTTTCCTCTCTCAAAATAATTATCAGTAGCATCATTAATAAACTCAACAATATAGCTATCACATAGAGCATTCTTATCATGATCCACATGCATAAAAGTATCATTACTCTCCATATAAGCATAAACAGTTTCATTAGTAATAGTGGGAGTAAAAGTATCACATCCATCATTGTAATCATCATAAATTGGAGGCATAGAATAATCATAATGAATTTTATCCTCAATAGTAGATGGACTGAAAATATCATATTCATCATTGTAAACATCATATATAGGAGGCATATCATAATCAACATAAACTATATCCTCAATAGTAGGTGGACTGAAAATACACAATGATTATAATCATCATATATTGGAGGCAAAGTATCATCAAAGCAAATTTCCTCCTTAAAGCTTGGGGGACTAAAAATATCATATTCATCACAACCAGCTTCCCCAAGCTTAGACTTTTCCATAGCATTAGCAATAATGGTGTTCAAAGAATTTATAGTAATAACATTGCTACCATCATGCAAACAAGCCTCCATAGGTTTTTTAATTTTCTCCTCAAAAGCATCATGTCCTAATTCAATATAAAGTTCATAAAGATCTCTATTTTTTTGTTGTTTTCCATTAAGCCTAACTAGTGAAAATAAAAACAAGAAACAAAAAGATATAATTGCAGAATCTAAAGGAAATAACTTCGAGCACTTACACACTAGCAACAATACTAGAAAATAGCTTTGTAGCCAGAGGATGTGAATACCTTTTACCTTACCTCCCCGGCAACGGCGCCAGAAAATAGCTTGATGTCTACGCACGCTTCTATTCCTGTAGACAGTGTTGGGCCTCCAAGAGCAGAGGTTTGTAGAACAGCAGCAAGTTTCCCTTCAGTGAATCACCCAAGGTTTATCGAACTCAGGGAGGTAGAGGTCAAAGATATCCCTCTCAAGCAACCCTGCAATTAAGATACAAAAAGTCTCTTGTGTCCCCAACACACCCAATACACTTGTCAGATGTATAGGTGCACTAGTTCGGCGAAGAGATAGTGAAATACAAGTGATAGGGATGATTATAAGTAGTAACTGCAATCTGAAATAAAGATTGCAGCAAGCAAACATGTAGCAGAACTTGTTGTAAACGGTGTTTCAATGCTTAGAAACAAGGCCTAGGGATCATACTTTCACTAGTGGTACCTCTCAACATGTTAGCACAACTGAATGCAAGTAAATGATACTCGGGATTATTCTCCTTCTTGATAACACAAGAGTACTATGTGTAGGGCTGCAAAAGCACTCCTCAAAGTCTGAGTAAACAAACACCACAATTCCCAAGAACAAGCCATGATAAATATCTAAATTATTCATAGAGTCACACACAAGTACCCACACTGTCACCTTGATACCGTGTTGTCACAATGACTCCGAAAACTAGATACAATCACTTGAGTAGCATAAACATTACATATGAATTCAGCGATACTAGCAATACTCATGATCACATAAAGATCACACCATGGGAGAGAGAGATGAACCACATAGCTACCGGTAGAGCCCTCAGCCTCGGGGAGAACTACTCCCTCCTCATCATGGGAGTCAGCAGCGGCGATGAAGATGGCGATGGAGTTGATGGAGATGGCTCCGGGGGCAATTCCCCGTCCCGGCGGCGTGCCGAAACAGAGACTTCTGTCCCCCGAAACTTGTCGTCGATGGCGGCGGCGCTGCGGAACTCTTCGTGGAATATGACTTGGGCTTTTAGGGTTTACGCCTCGGGGGGAATAAATAGGCGAAGGGGCAACGTCGGTGGAGCCCGAGGTGGGCCTCCTCACTAGCTGGCGCGGCAGAAGGGGGGGCCGCGCCGCCAGGTGGTTTGGCCACCTCGTGGCTCCCCTTCGTCTCTTCTTCGGACTCCGTGTACGTGTTGGAAAAATAGGGACTTGGCCTTTTGTTTCGTGCAATTCCGAGAATATTCGCAGAAGTACTTTTCTGGAACCAAAAACAGCAGAAAACAGGGAACTGGCACTGTGGCATCTTGTTA
Source organism: Poa pratensis (assembly GCA_947311845.1). NCBI lineage: Eukaryota > Viridiplantae > Streptophyta > Magnoliopsida > Poales > Poaceae > Poa > Poa pratensis. The sequence continues at coordinate 41,297,522 of CAMZMU010000070.1, forward strand.
ATAGGTTAGTCCCAGAAAATGCATAAAATGATATGAAGTGTATACAAAACATGTAGCAAATGGTATAATATAAGCATGGAACATCAGAAATTATAGATACGTTGGAGACGTATCAAGCATCCATAAACAAAAGTACATGATATCAACTAAATATAATTAAGAGCACGTTGAAAGCTTGCCATGTGACAGCACATATGAGCTAACTCCCAACCAAGACTCTTGTCAAGCATACAACTTCATAATTTTAATCACAATGGTTCATGTTTATTAAGTGCAATAAAAGTAAAGTGTGCATCAAGTTCGTGAGAGCTTTTTAACCAACTTTCCCATAACAATCAATAACATAAGCATTTTAATTTGGAAACATAGATAATACAATATAACATGATAAACATACTCGGAATAGCATTAAGCTAATAGGTAGATATGGTGGACTCACTGGAAAACTTTGGTTGAAGGTGTTGGAAAACAAGTTTTTACTTGTTGGAATTTTTGGGCTAGCAAAAGGGAGAAAGTTGACCGTCTAAATGCATGCATAAGTGTCCATAGAACTAATCAATCCATGTTAAACAAAGTAAAGTAACATTCAGCATCAAAACATGAATAAAAGATAGCTCTTGATAAAACACTTGCAAATTAATACTCATTAAAAAGCACATGAATCATGCAACTATATGTATCTTTTTGAATCAACTCAAACATCCCTTTCCCAATCTTTTTAATAGCATCCAACTTAATTCAACCCAAATTTCCAGTAGCTCTCTCATAACATAAATGAAAAGTGGTGGTCTCACAAATAAAAACCAAACCGAAATAACAAAAATAAAAGACGCTCCAAGTTTATGCGATAAAGTGCATTGATCGAAAAACAGAAGTTAGACGTGTGCAAACCGAGAGTGTGTTGGTCCAATGGGGTTGTCTTCACATCCCCAAGCTTATGGTCTTCACCATCCTTGGATAACTCTTGGTGCATCTCCTCTAATCCCTGTGAAAAAACTTCAAAACACCGTTTCTCCCATCTCTTTTCTGTGGGGTGACATTAGTAGTGATAGACAAATGAATTGCTTGCTGCATAAAATCCTTAAACAAAAATGTGAAACATGTCCAGAAAGTATATAATGTTGTATGCCTACTTATAAACTCAATTGGATCAAAAAGATTCAAGTTAAAAGTTCAAAGAATGCATCAAACAAAATGGGACAGAATCTGTCCAGAAAAACAGCAGCAGCAAAACGCATTTTTCTACCCTACTTAAATATGTCGAAAAAATCTAAAAATTCACGCTTACAGAGGATGAAAAGTTGCAATTACAGTTCAAATTTCAGCTCATTCGGAGTTACAGAATAGAAATGAAAAATCATACCGTGCACAGATTCGTGCTGGAATAAAATCTCCGAATACAAATAGCAACTTTTTCAAACCAAAACGGGTAAAACTTGGCACTTTATTAAAAATTCCAGAAACAAAATTAAAAACTAAGTCTCTTGTTACAGCAAGAGGACACAAAGAAAATCAAAAATAAAAACAACCGGGTTGCCTCCCGTAAAGCGCTTTCTTTATAGCCATGTAGCTAGGCTTCTTACTTGATATCAAGATGGTTGGAGTGAGGTGGCTTGGCATCCCCAAGCTTGAATTCTTGTCCTTATTTGATATATGTTGGGTGAGTCTAGGGGTAACATCCCCAAGCTTGAGTGTTTGTCTCTCTTGATCTTTGTTCATCACCCTCAACTCTTCCACTTGAAAATTCTCTTTACACAAAACTCAACATAAAACTTGATTAGAGGGGTTAGTGTCTCCATAAATTAAATCCTCATAGGTACAGCAAAGACATATAATGAGTTGATTCTAAACATTAACTACTGTTACTAAGGTTATGTTTTGCTCTTTGATCAAAAGAACCACACAAAACATAGTAATGAGACTAATGCAAAATAAAAACAGAATCTGTCAAAAACTGGACAGCCTGAAAGGAGCGAATTTTTAGAGGCACTTATGTTGCTCAAATCAGAAAACTTTGAACTAATGAAATGTGTAATAACAACTGAATATTGCTGTCGTAAAATATCAGGTCAAAATTCCTCTTCTGTGATTTTTAACATTCTTCGCAGTGAAGCTTAGGAATCTGTTTTCTGGACAGCAAATCACTATTGTTTGATCCTAGCTCTCAAATAGGACCATCATCTAAAGCATTATCATATAGAATATCTAAACCAAATTCCTCATCACTTTCAAAGCTATTATCAATAATAATATCATTTTGAATGTGTTGATCATCATCAGAATCAGAATCAAAATAGCATGGTGAGTAAGGATATGGGCAATCCTCTAATACCTTTTCCTCTTCTCTATATTCTTCTTGTTCCTGCAAGCCATTAGATCTCTCCTTGATAGCAACAAGATTGTTATAATATTCAAGGATATAGGTATTCTTACAAAAGAGTTTCAAGAGTTGTTCAAGTGTTGTAGCAAGTCTTGGTGTGAGGCTACGAGCTTTATCTATATTAAACATAACTATCTCAAGAATTCCCATTACAATAGTAAATTCCTCGGCTGCCTTCATATCAGTGGTCATAATTTCATTATTATGGTAAGAGGCAATTATAGGCATACTCTCAAGCTTGCATTGAAAATTAAGATGCTTAGGATATTGATCTATGCAGCAAGATACATTATACCTATCACATAATCCATGGCCAATTACATTTAATGCTTCCATTATAAACCTTTTTTGATCAACATTAATTGATCCAACCATAGGGGGTTGCATAAGTACGTGACTCATACATTCCACGAACATAACAAATGAACTAATTTTTTGTGTTTTTCAAATAAGGAGAGTATAAACTGATACATAACTAAAAGTAAAGCTAATGAGAAACTCACAACCAAACAAGTTTAAAGGAACCTCCCCAAGCTTAGATGATTGTAAGATATAAAACAAGATAAAATAAATCTAAAGTCTAGTGCACACAAGAATAGAAACTTAAGCGCTACGCTCCCCGGCAACGGCGCCAGAAAAGTACTTGATAACCCCCAAGAGCAGGGGATCACTGTAGCACCTCTCAATGTGGAAGTAGGGTATCGATCCGCAGGAGCAAGAAGGAAAAGTTATCTATTCCCTACAACTAAAGTGTCACAAGTTTTAGTTGATTATGCACTAAACAAGTTTAAAGAACAAGATGGTTGATTTAATGGATGGAAGTTTAATGTAACAAAACAAGAATGTAAAAGTGTCCCAATCCTCTTCAATGCAAGAGGACAAGACAAAGGTTTTCTCTTATAGGAACAATGGACATGGGTTCATGGGTTCACTCAATCCTCTCTCCCATCTATGGTGATTATCATGTTATAGATAAAAAGTACACACAATTGTCATGCTTTAATGGTAAACTTCTATGACGGCTACATGTCCTAAAACACATAGTTGAAAGAAAATAATCATTTGTGTTGCTAGGTCACCCTCGTAAGGCTAGCGTGGTTTGTTGTCACTCCCACATCATACTTCTTCCTTTTTACCCCCAGATAAAGGATGTTGGGCTGTATTGTGTCACTCAATACATATGCCGTTGTCACATCGGCCATCCCGTACCTACATACATCATACTTCATAATGGACAATATTCTAAACACTAGTGCAATGATTCATATTTCGTGTGCATGACCACATCTCTCTCATCTATCTACACTTGGTGGTGTCAATCACCTCATGACATGGATAAACAAGGCATTATGCATAAATCGAACCATCACATGCATCATAGAATATCTCCAAAGTATGACAAGTCATAAAAGATCCAACACAACGGTAAATGCATAACAAATATCATCTCATACCACAATATCCACCATAGGAATTACATAGATAGATCCATACTTATGCAAGGCACATCATATGGACTTCAACAATGATCATACATAGAGAGATTAGATCAAGTTACCACCACAAACCCAAAGTCCAGGGGGTGGACTACTCCCCCTTCATCATGGTGATGATGGTGGAGATGTTGGAGAAGATGGAGACCACCCCGGCAGCGCCCCCCGGAGTTTTCCCCCTCCAATCTGCAGCTCCAGGTCTTTGTTTCGTGGTTTTGTGTTTCTGCGGCGCTCCTTCCGAAAGCCGTCGGGGGACTATTTTTATAGTCGTTTTTAGGTCAAGACGAAGGCACGGGGACGAAGATCGATAGCATCGGAGGCTCGAGGCCCAGGATAGGGGGTCCCACGCGGCCAAGGAATCTGGCCACGTGGGCCCACCTCTTTTGGCCCTCGGGTTTCCATTTTTTCGCTTCCTTCGCTCCTACGCTTTGTTCCTTCCAAAAAATGATCCCCGCAAAATATTAGGTCATTTGGACGTCGTTTGGGTCTGAAACATCAAAATATAGAAAATAGGGTTTTCTGCCAGTGCAGGGTTAATTCCAGAAAAATAGGGAAACTGTGAAATATTCCCAAAATGAATATAAAACAATGATATAACCCTTATATGATGCAAATATGATTGAAATATAAGTAATATAATGCAAAGTTCATGTATGCATTTTACATGCATCAGTTCGCGCTGGCCGCTCTTCTCGCTCGTGATCCATTGACTATCTGCTGAGCCACCGAAACTGCTAGGCGGGTTGGTCCTGCTGGTTGTTTTGATTCTGTTGAGGTCGATTCTGATGTCGCGCCGCAGCAGACCCGGCCAACAGCGGGGTCTCGCTATGGCGGCTCTTGGTACGCTTACTATGATAGGTTGTGGAATGAAGTGCACTCTTCTCCTTTGAATACTGAACTTTCTGAACTACTGCGGTACGTAACATGTCAATGGCATGCCGGGCTTCAATCTCTGCTGGCGAGTCTCCAAGAGGAATATGGTCGAGCGCTAAAGTTGCGGCGTACACGTTATCCGCTGGATTTGAATAATGTCCCGCTGGCGTGTGGAATCTTGGTGTTCGCGGCGGCAGACCCGGATTTCCCCCGGCTTCTCCGGCGAGTAAACCCGATGACCTGGCGATCGTGACACCGGCTCCTCCAGTCTCTCTGTTTGGTTCTGCATTTGTTCTGACAATTGGAGCTGCTTGAGTCACACCAATGGGTTGATCCACCGGGGTCCTAAATAGTACTGCTGGATTTATGGTATTTTATCCCTGTACCAACCGGCTCTGGTGTCTTCTCTGGTGAACCCTTGTCATGCCATTGAGGCGATTCTCTTGATCCTCGATTTGCCTTTGTCTGGCTGCCATCTGCTGCTTTTCTGCCATCGTATCTCTACGCATCTGCTCCAAAGCTTGGCGCGCTGTATCTAACTCTATAGCTCTTACCGCTGCGTTTTCTGGAGTAACCAATCTTGTAAGCGCTGTTGGGTCTAGGGCCAGGCCATTGTTGAACAAGGCAGGAGCACGAGCAGCATTGTTTCCTTCTTCGCCCTGAGCCCGGTTATTGAGGAAACCGAAGCTATTTCTGAAACGAGCCGTGTTTTCACTTTCCTCTGTCACCAAAGCCGGGTCTCCATCTGTCCTTTGACCCGCTAACTCCAGTATTGGCGATAATTGTTGCTGCTGTTGATCCAGGTTTGAGGCAGGTGGAGCAACAGCCGATGGTGATGCCCCCACGTTGGTCGAAGGCGCGGTGTATACTGCTACCCTCCTGACTAGGCTTGGACTGGACTCTTGCTCCTCCTCATCCTCATCTTCGGCTTCATATCCATACCGGCCTTCAAACAAGGGCAAGATCGATTCGGTGTCCGCTTCCTGCTCCATTGCGTCACCCAGGATCCATGCCGGCTTTCCCGACCATTCCTCGTGCATGACCAATGGTAACCCAGCTTCTGCCGTGCCTACTGACTCTTCCCCATCAGATTGAACAAGGGTGGCGGCACCTGACACAGATTCATACTCTTCATCACTAGCAGATCTAGTTACATGTATCATACCAACGAAAACATTTAATCTTGCCGATTGGAATAACATCACCTGATTCTAGTAGATCCGATTCCGGCCCCCAGCCGAAATCATCGACGATGGGTTCTCCTTGGGAGTTGGTGGTAACCTCGCCAAAAACGAAATTCTTGGCTCCCTTCAAAGCTTCTCCCATGATGATGACACCTTTGGACGCAGGCCCCACGGTGGGCGCCAACTGTCGTGGGGTTGTCACGGCAGATGTTACCATAGGGTAACTAAAGTTGTAGGGCAAGGCGTAGCTAGTGACTGGGAGTTTGTTTAGCTCTGTGTGGACAAGGTATTTACCCAGGTTCGGCCTCTCCATTGGAGATAAAGACCTACTTCCTGCTATGCTATTATTGATCTCGATCTCGGTAACCCGGCTACAACAACAGAGCCGGATCTCGATCTAGGTTACAAGGTTCGCTTGGTAGCGGTGATAACTCTAATCTCTCTTTCTGGTTCTTTCTCTCGTAAAGCTTGTCTAACTATGACCTAGGAACCCGCTTATATAGACAGTCGGGTTTCCTGGTTCTGTACAAGGTAAGCCCGGGTTCTACCCAGACTCGGGGTCCTACTCTAGGTCTTCTGGCCTTCGTGCCCTCCAAGTCTTGGACTCCATGACGCGCACCGCCTTCAGGTATTCTAGAAGCTTTCCTTTATTAGCCGGGTCACCGACAAGCTTGCTGGCCCATCGACGTAACCCGGCCCATGCTGATGGTTAGCTGTCCTGGCCAGGCCTCCTGCCTGACGGGTCATGCTTCCCTCTTCATGGGCCTACCGGGTTATAATCCCCCCATCAGAGGCCGAGGGTGGTTTTTATAGCCGAAGCTCGGCTCACGGTGGTCGGGGTGCACGGGGCAGCTAGGGGTCGCGGGGCACGCCATTGGCGACTGGGGCGGTGCAGCAACGGCCAGGGGACGGCCTTAGGGCTACGGGGCGAGAATGGCGTGCGGAGGTGCTCACGGCGATCTTGGGGTGGACGGCGTCTATCGTGCACGCAAGGTGCTCGTCAGCGTGCTGACGGCAGCATGGGGCAGGGGTGGTGACGTGAGCGTGCCCGTGGGGTCGAGGGGAGGTCGGCGAGTGGATGGGCGGCGCGGCGTCGGCAGAGGTGCCGTGGTCGTCGAGGAACGCCGGTGTGCCCACGGGCATGGCGAGCAGCTACTGGGCGAGCTCGATTCGGGGCAGAAAAGCGGTATCCGTGCTCGTGGGCCATGTCCAATGGAGAGAGGGGAGGCACGGGCACACAGTGGCGCCGCCTCGAGCTGCTGCACCCCTCCTTTTCTTCTCTGCCGTGAGTCGTGGCCGGAGGGGAGAGAGAGGGGTGATGCCAGGAGGATACTCCAGAGGGAAACAGCCAAATTGGCCAAATGCTCGAGTGGCCATGCATAGCAGGGGTGAGAGAGAGGGAGAGGGCACTGGAATTTGGCGAAAATTGGTTGAATTCGTGATAGATTTGAAAACTAGGGTTTCTGCCCACCTAGTGTTCGACAGAATGTCCAAACCAATTTCAAATTTGAATTTTGGTGAATTTAGTTCATAGATGGCTTTTAGAAGTATGAGAGAGGGTTTGTGTATTTCCTTTATTTTTGGTGCAAAATATAAATTGGGTTTTGAATAAACACTAGGATTTAAAGAAGAGAAAATATGATTTCATATGTTGAATTAATTTTATTTCGAAACTATATATTTTTGAGGAGAGAGTGACATAAAAGTGAGATGATTATTATTTCATCTTATTCAAGGAATTTTCATAAAAGAAAATATTTGTTTTAAATAGAACAGAGAAATAGGGAGAGAGAGTAATTTAATAAGATCATTTCTTTAGGATTTTAATTCAAATCCTTGAATAATTTTAGAGGTTTTGTTTTAATTTAAGTCACATTCCAAATTGTTGTCAAGTGGGTTTCAATTTTATGTTCAAGCACATTTGAATAATTAATCACACAAGCAAACAATATAAGTTTTCAACCAAATTTCAAACACCCAGATAGGTGGTGGGATGGTGATCAAGTATTATCATGACAAAAATAATGTTGAAACAAGCTTAACTCAATAATGTGATATTTTTCAAAAAAGGTGGCTAAAATATATGGGTAGTATACTTCCCACTTTTATTGTTTCCAAGAAGAGTGAAAATAGGAGTTTATAAAATAGGAGTTGTAAATACATGCAAAATATCAAGGTTGAAAAATAGGTAGGAGATAGCATATAGATCTCCATATTTTTGGAAACACATAATTTTTGGAAATACTTTTACTTTCTCAAATAATGGGTATTTTGGTTGTTGCTAAAACCAAAGCATCATTGAAATGAAATTTGGCCAAAATAAGGTTGGAAATGATATATGGATTATTTTTCTTGTCATGTCATGATCACCAAGGTTAAATATAATTTCATTCAGGTTGGGTTCTTAGGGTAATTTTTTTATTAGTCAAACAACTTAAACAACAAATCACACAAGGTCAAACAGAGCAACAGGAAGGAAAACACAACAATTAGAGAAACATTTCAAAAGTTTTTGTTGGCTCTGAATTTTGGGTCTCTTAAAACTAGGTTTTTTTTCTTATTGTTAAATTTTGGGATGTGACAAACCTTCCCCCCCCTAAAATAAATCTCGTCCTCAAGATTTCCTAGGCTTAGGAACTAAAGAGGTTTGGGTAAAAGGCTCCTTACTAAACCTCCCTTAGGTACAACACTCTGTAACAAAGGAATGGGTGGCGCCGGAATCAAAAAAAGAATTGCAGGTACGGAGTTAACAAGAAACGTACCCAGCACAACATCGGGTGCACCCTGGGCTTCTCCAGCATTCATATGGTTCAGGCGGCCCTTTGCGACAGCAGCCTTCCCACGTGGAGCAGCATTTCTTCCATTTTCGGCATGGCCTTCACCAGGGTTCGGCGCCGGCGCATTGGGGCGCGGCACATTCCTCTTTGGGTTGGGGCATTCATTGGAATAGTGGCCCTTGGCGCCACACTCAAAGCAGACAACATTGGGACCATGATTGAGGTTGCTGGTGCTTCCTCTGGGACGGTAGTTGCCATTGGGACGGTTGGGGAAATTGGGACGGTTGAAGTGGTTGGGGCGTGGTGCAAAAGTGGGTGCTTGCGGCGGTTGGTAAGCAAGCTTGGGTGCTAGTGGAAAGTTGCGAGGCTTTTGGCTGCTGGAACATTCTTGAGCAATCATCCTCCTCTTGCGACCTTCAAACATGGACTTACGCTTCAACTCCAGCTGAATGGCCTTGTCCACAAGTGCCTCCAAATTAGCAAAGTTATGGGTAACCAGCACACACTGCATCTCATCATGAAGCCCATTCAGAAAGCGCTCCATCTTCTTCTTCTCGGTGTCAGTGTCTTCGGGAAGCATACCGAGCCAAGTCGGTAAACTCGTCCAGATATCCGACCACATCCTTACTTCCTTGCCTCAGCTTACGAAACTCATCCTTGATCTCCCTCTCGATGAGTCCACTGGGGATGTGCTTCTTGCGAAACTTCTCCTTGAACTCGTCCCAGTTGATGGCATGACCGGCTTGCTGGAGAGCCTTGGTAGTTTCCCACCAAGCTCGTGCAGGTCCAGCAAGGTAGTGGGTGGCGAATAGGACCTTGTCATTGTCTCCAACTGCAGCAACTTCCAAGTTGTTTTCAATTGTTCAAAGCCAATCATCAGCTTCAAGTGGGTGGAGTCCCTTTGAATAAGTAGGCGGAGAAGTCTTCTGGAATTCGCCCAAATTGGATCTCTGATCTCCACCTTCGTTGTTGTTGCCACCATTGTTGTTGTTGTGAGCAGTGGCAATTTGTTGCAAAGCTGCAAGGTGCGCTTGCCATTCCTCCCGGGCGGCTTGATGATCCTCCAAGATGAGCCTAAGGAGTTGGACGGTGGTTGGGTCGGGTGGTGGTGGCGGTTCTTGGTTGGAGGTGTTGCGGCGAGTGTCCACCATCCTGAATATAAGTTGGCGTATAAGATGAGAGGAAAAAAGGCGAAAGCTCTTAAACGGGGTAATGGAATGTCACGGTTTTTAATGCCGGAATGGCAAGAATTTTTTTTTGTTGATCTTTGGAATGGCAAGAATTGATTTTTGAAAAAGCCAAGAGTTACACCATTTTGCCGGTTAGGGCGAATGAGTAACTTAAGATAAATAACAAACCAAAACCACAAGTCATCGGATAACATCAAGCTCATCGCAACATAGCATAAGTTCAACAGACAGATGGTTTCAGAAGAACCATTACATGGACTCGACTGCGATTACAAAGGGGTTGATACAACACAAGTCTAAGATAACCACGATCCTAAGATATCACGATTTCCTACTGAGGTGGAACATCGGGCTCTCTTGTTGCCTCCTTGTCGCTCTAATCCTTCTAGTCCATCTCCTCCTGGAAATCGTCATCATCACTGATGAAAACATTCATGACCTCCTCACCTTCTTCCTCGATCTCGTTCACCTGGTGCTCCAAGTCTTCAATCATAGCCTCCTGGGCGCTCACCTTCTGGCGAAGCTCAATAATAGCATTCCTCATCGACTCCCGCACTAAGCGGAGGTGGCTCTACTCTCTCTTCAGACTAGCCTCGTGGCGTCGACTCTCCTGGAGCTTCTCACGGATGGCCTCAGTTCTGTCCCGGGTGCGGTACAAGTCATCCTGAGTGTGGTACAGTAGAGTCTCCATGCTATCCAGATGCTCACCAAACACTGGGTGGGGAGCCTCCCATAGTACCAGAAGCGAGTGTCCTTAAGTTCCTCCTTGTGCATTTCGCACAGTCGCGCCATCATCAGCTCCATGGCTCGTCCTAGTCCGTCGGTCCAGCTGCTATCCCGGATAGTGAAGGTGACAATCTCAGAACGAGGTGGCTTCATCTTCCCTCGAACAGTCCCCGTGATGGACCAAGTCAGTCCACTACCATCGGGAACCCCGATCTGGGCTCCATGGAATTCAGCATGAGGACGACCCAAATCCTTGCACAACTTGAACAGATCCTCCTCAAACATCAAATGGCCATCTCCCGCAACCTGGTACCACTCGGTATAGTTGAGTTCCATCTACATTTTTAAACAAAATTTTAAGTTAGTGAGGTGATCAGTGTGTACAAGGAAAACGCAATATTTAATGATGGTAGAGAGTTTGTGCAAGTAGGAGGGGTTGAGAGGTAAGCATTTTTCGAAAATACCCAACTTCTTTGTTTTAGAAAATAGCTTTTTATAACCCTTATCTAAAGCCCAAGCTAAACTAAGGTCTCCTATAGTCAGGATGGCTTTGATACCAAGTCTGTGAGGACCCCGAACTAGCTGTCCGAGATACTCGTTATGCTTTCCGTAACAATCCCATGATCAGTTTGTTGTTGCGCATAACTCGACTTGGCATCACAGTTTACATCCCATACAGTACCGAATTACAAGTCTTACAACAATATGGTCATTTCGACCAAGTCTTACATAGGTGCCTTCATGGGCAAAATAAATTCATCAGCGGAAGCAAACAACGTCGAAGGCCTACTAACGTCCCTTAGATTCCCACAGGCAATTGACTAATGAAGATCCTTAGTTCGCGTCATCGGCGCCATGGTCCTCTTCATCGAAGTGCTCCTCGAAACCTGGCTAAGATAATAGCCATGGATGAAACCATTATGAGTACATTTGATTGTACTCGCAAACTACCCCCAACTACATCATGCACTACTAAATTTATTTTCGTAAAACTTTGTTTTTGAAAATAAGATATCTCTATATCTTTATTGAAAAAGAGAAGAATGGACTTCAAATCTTTTCTCAAAAACCAAAGCTTGTTCCTCCTCCAAACTCCGCCTTCTCGACCATAGCCCGTCATGGTCTTTCTTTCTCCCAACAACCTTATACCGACCCTTTGGTATGGTTGCATAAAACATCTCCATTTTGTTTTTAAAACTTAGAAACTGTTGCACATATGTCAAAGTAGGGCCTTCCAACTGTCCATGACCGAGGACTCGGCTATTCGAATAGTTTTACACTCTGCAGAGGTAGCACGCTTTCCCCACATCCATCCGGCAACTCATCGTGTCAGCCACGTCCCGCCATACAAGGTGTATGCGAAGTTGAGTAGCCGACCATAGCCTCTTATTTGCTCATCCTAGTATAGGACCCTGCCCTTATGACACTTTCCATCGACACCCAGTCCAGTTTTCCGTCGAAAACCCTAAGTGTGAGGACTCATAGTTTTGCCCGGCGACCGGATGACAGTCTTCTATCCTCATCTTTGTGGGAGAACCCGGGTGAGGGGGGTCACCAAACCAGCCCCTCATGAAATGGAGCCATCTCCGTTGTTGAGGTATCCCATACTAAAATGAGCAAACTACATGACTAAGCCACGTCCCATATGGGGGTAAATATGGTCGCACAGGGTATGGTTGGTCGACGTAAGTACTAGGACATAATGTGCTTTTTCACAAAAACTTCATCCTCCATCTTCATCTCCAATTTTTCATTAAAAAAAACTTTTAACCATAACTCGGGTAAAACTTAGTTTCATCCGAGGGTTTTGAAAGACGAGTTTGGGTAGAACAAGTGTGTTCCACCTAAAGCTTGGTAGATACTACTAACACCTCTATATAGGGTGTCACAATAAATATGCTTATTCCTTTGTAAAATATTTTGAAGTAGTGTTTAAGCGGTACACACCGCCAAAACCACTTAAGCATTTTTCATAGCAAAACATGTAAACTCAAAATAGCAGGGTATAAATGCATGATCAAGAAGGTAGCTTGCCTTGCTCAACAAAACAGACTTGGTCTTGTTCTTCTTGTTCAATAAATCCCCCTTCCTCGCCAACTCCGGCAACGTTCTCGTCTAAATGGCACAAACAAGCAAGTACACACAATCACACCACTATTCAACCAAGCAACACAACATTACCATCTTAAACCCTACAGAAAGCTACTGCCACACTTAAGACAAAACAAATGGATTGGGTTCATTTTGAATTACCATTAATTATATAAAATTTTATTAGTTCAGAATCTAGTTACACACGAATTACTCTACTGTTTATTCTCTGATGCTCACAAAATTATGCCCTTTTAGGCTTAACTAGCTCTAGTTAAATCTGACCTAACAAAGTTGGTTTCAAGTCATTTGGGTAAGGAATTAATTAACTAAAAATGTTTTAGTACAGAGATTAGCTACACATGTTTTAGCCACTGCTTAATTTTGGTTGCTCACAAAAAATGAGTGCTTTTAGGGGTAGCTAGTACTGACTAAATCTGATCTAACAAAATTAGCCCTAAGTCATTTGGACTAAGCATTATTTAACTGTAATTATTATAGTGCAGAAAGGTTTGCAAACTTTAATTTAATGCCTAACCATTTCTGTTGCTTAAATAATTCTACAAAATTTATGGATGCTAGGTTTACCTAATATTAAGCTAAAAAATTGGATTCATGTCATTTGGATTAACAGAGCATCAGAAACAAACAAGTTTGTGATTTAAACCTTCTGTGGCAAATTAAATATTACTCTTTTGTTACTGATCTAAACAGGGTGGGGCTAGTGTGGTTGGATAAACAATTTCATAAGCTTTTCAGAGATATTGAACTCATAATTTTTGGACATGTAAATCTCGAGTTATTGCATTTTTAAACAGGGGCTCAGAAAGGGTTTTAAATTCCAAATTTAATCCCAATTAAATTTCCCGCGCCTGGAAATGTTTAAAAAATCTGACGGGTGGGGCCTGCCCGTCAGCGTCTCACTTAACGCGAAGCGGTACGCGGCCGTTGGATCAAGATCCAACGGCGCACGGTCGGAGCAACGGCGACGACCACAAACGGGCGGCGCCGCCATGCCCGAGACGGCGAGGTTGGACAGGGGCTCACCTACGGGCGGCTATCGACGGCGGTGACGGCGGAGAACGGATGCGGAGGCTCGGGGCAGTGCTTGGCGGCTTTTGTACGGCTCGGGGACATCCAGCACGGCGACGGCGAGCTGCACGGCTTCCTGGGCCTGATCCTCCTCCGGCGAGCTCCTAGGTGCGTCCATGTGCGTGCAAAGAGATGGGCGTGTGAGCGTGGATACGGCGGAGCACGGCAGAGAGAGTGAGGGAGAAAAGAGAGAGAGAGAGAGAGAGCAGCACGGCCGCATAGGCGTCGACCTCGGCTCCGGCAGAGCATGGCCGTGCTCGACACCATGGCAGCGTGGCTGCGGCTGCGCGTCCGCCCTCCTGGCGGTGCACGAGAGAGTGTGGAATGGGGGAGAGGGAGTGGTGGTGGTGTGAGCAGCAATGGAGGCCGGGGGTGTTTTTATAGCCGAAGCTCGGCTCACGGTGGTCGGGGTGCACGGGGCAGCTAGGGGTCGCGGGGGCACGCCATTGGCGACTGGGGCGGTGCATCAACGGCCAGGGGACAACGTTAGGGCTACGGGGGCGAGAATGGCATGCGGAGGTGCTCACGGCGAGCTTGGGGTGGACGGCGTCTATCGTGCACGCAAGGTGCTCGTCAGCGTGCTGACGGCAGCGTGGGGCAGGGGTGGTGACGTGAGCGTGTGCCCGTGGGGTCGAGGGGAGGTCGGTGAGTGGATGGGCGGTGCGGCGTCGGCAGAGGTGTCGTGGTCGTCGAGGAACGCCGGCGTGCCCACGGGCATGGCGAGCACCTACTGGGCGAGCTCGATTTGGGGCAGAAAAGCGGTATCCGCGCACGTGGGCCGTGTCCAATGGAGAGAGGGGAGGCAGGGGCGCACAGTTGCGCCGCCTCGAGCTGCTGCACCCCTCCGTTTCTTCTCTGCCGTGAGTGGTGGCCGGAGGGGCGAGAGAGGGGTGGTGCCAGGAGGATACTCCAGAGGGAAACGGACAAATTGACCAGATGCTCGAGTGGCCATGCATAGCAGGGGTGAGAGAGAGGGAGAGGGCACTGGAATTTGGCGAAAATTGGTTGAATTCGTGATAGATTTGAAAACTAGGGTTTCTGCCCACTAGTGTTCGACAAAATGTCCAAACCAATTTCAAATTTGAATTTTGGTGAATTTAGTTCATAGATGGCTTTTAGAAGTATGAGAGAGGGTTTGTGTATTTCCTTTATTTTTGGTGCAAAATATAAATTGGGTTTTGAATAAACACTAGGATTTAAAGAAGAGAAAATATGATTTCATAAGTTGAATTAATTTTATTTGGAAACTATATATTTTTGAGGAGAGAGTGACATAAAAGTGAGATGATTATTATTTCATCTTATTCACGGAATTTTCATAAAAGAAAATATTTGTTTTAAATAGAACAGAGAAATAGGGAGAGAGAGTAATTTAATAAGATCATTTCTTTAGGATTTTAATTCAAATCCTTGAATAATTTTAGAGGTTTTGTTTTAATTTAAGTCACATTCCAAATTGTTGTCAAGTGGGTTTCAATTTTATGTTCAAGCACATTTGAATAATTAATCACACAAGCAAACAATATAAGTTTTCAACCAAATTTCAAACACCCAGATAGGTGGTGGGATGGTGATCAAGTATTATCATGACAAAAATAATGTTGAAACAAGCTTAACTCAATAATGTGATATTTTTCAAAAAAGGTGGCTAAAATATATGGGTAGTATACTTCCCACTTTTATTGTTTCCAAGAAGAGTGAAAATAGGAGTTTATAAAATAGGAGTTGTAAATACATGCAAAATATCAAGGTTGAAAAATAGGTTGGAGATAGCATATGGATCTCCATATTTTTGGAAACACATAATTTTTGGAAATACTTTTACTTTCTCAAGTAATGGGTATTTTGGTTGTTGCTAAAACCAAAGCATCATTGAAATGGAATTTGGCCAAAATAAGGTTGGAAATAATATATGGATTATTTTTCTTGTCATGTCATGATCACCAAGGTTAAATATAATTTCATTTAGGTTGGGTTCTTAGAGTAATTTTTTTATTGGTCAAACAACTTAAACAACAAATCACACAAGGTCAAACAGAGCAACAGGAAGGAAAACACAGCCATTACAGAAACATTACAAAAGTTTTTGTTGACTCTGAATTTTGGGTCTCTTAAAACTATGTTTTTTTCTTATTGTAAAATTTTGGGATGTGACATGTGACTTGTCATAATTATTTGAATTCAAATATCTCAAATTTTAATTTGAGACTTGTTTGTTGAGAAATGAGATGAATAAGAATATAAATTGTTTTGTTTTGTTTTGAATTCTTTAGAGAATTCTTCTTTCAAATAGTTTTATTCTAAATATGAAATCCAGCTTTATTTCAACCCCTCTCGATAACCCTTATCGAGTGTTGATCACCTAGACTGCCTTTTCCACAAAGGCACAAATTTATCCCAAAATTCCCAATGCATGAATGTAGAAATCTAAATTTTACCTCTCGTAAGTCCTATAACTACGGGTCCTTAAAGGTAGTAACATAGACTAGTGATATGTGCATTATGTATTGGAAAGGTTGGTAGCGTCAACATTAATATATTCCACCTGGGAGAGAACATGGAGTACGTACATGGATCTGATTTTTTCAAGTCTGACGTGGGGTGGCCACGGCAAATCTCAGGGTCGAGCACCCCAGGTTGATTGAGAGGGAGAAAGGTTGGAGTGCTGGTAGTTACCACGGCTGACAAGCAAGGCGATTTACCCTAGTTCAGGCTCCCGGAGGATAATACCCTACTTTCAGCTTGTCTGTTATTGATAGTTTGGAGGTGTTTACAATGGCGATCCTGGCGAGATGTCGATCTCGCTAGGGTTATGGTGGTGGAATCTGAGAGCTCTCTTAGATCGGCGGCCCTCTCAGCCTTTATAAAGGAGGCTGGGTCTCGGAAGTTCACAACCGACTAGGGTTTTAGGTTCTACCGACATAGATTTCACCTGTCTTGGGGCGTACTCTATTTTCTTGGGCTTCTTTCATGGGCCTTGATCATCGGCTTATAGTAGGCCGCCGGTTGGACCCTTGTCCTCCTTGCGTGCATCAGATACCTTCATAGTAGGGCACCCGATAGGTAGGCCCGTCAAAGTCTCTAAATAAATTTGTAATTAGATTATCGGTTTGAGCGATAAACGATTATTCGGTTTAATAATTGGGAGAAATATAAAATGAGGTTATCAATTCCGATCACTGCATGCATGCATGCATGCATATTAGGAACCGCGAGGATTTGGTGCGGGACTGCATCCCTCCCTCCAACAATGCGGTTTTCTACAAGTGCTTCTGTACGGCAGCCGGCCGGCTGCATAATTGCCACGACCGGATCAGATCACACTGCGTGTTGAATGAAGGGACGGCCTCTATTTTAATGAATATTTTAGCAAACGCTGCGACAGCTGACGGCTGAGTACATATAAAAACTGGTCTCCGACGAGGCCACTAACTAACACACCAACTATCTGTGGTACTACTAATTTGGATAAGTTGATGGCGTCAACGTTAATTTCATTTTTTTTTTTTGAAAAGGGAAATCCAGCCTCTGCATCGTGATGATATACATGGCTTTTATATTAAAATAAAAGTAGCAAAGTAGTATCATCCAACTGTTACAACTCAAGGATCAGCCATAGTAGGCTCAAATATCGACCAACGAAAAACAGCCAAACAAGATAGACTACACATATTGGATTCTTTTAGAATGCTGCCACCCCCCACGGCTGAAGATTGCTCGGATAACCACCATATATAAGACGAGAACATCCAGCATCCATGGGAGCCCGCTGCTATTGCGGCAGAAGAAAGGACCACAACTCGATCCAGTATGTAGCACGGTGGACGACCTGCAAAAAATGAGCATCTCTTGTTTTGTTAAACACAACATCATTTCTACAGTTCCAAACTAACCATAAAAAGGCACATACACCAATGCGAATATGTGCCTTCGTGTCTTTATCTACCCCATCTAACCAATGGTCAAACATATTAGCTATGTTAGTAGGAGGAGATATGTTAAAAGTGAAGTGAAAAATCCGCCATATGTCTTTGACAAAAGGACAAGATATGAAAAGGTGTTCCACCTGGGAGAGACAACAGAGAAAGTACGTGGATCTTGATTTACTCAGGTGCGAAGGCGATGCAGAAGCCAGCTTCTCGTTGACCCAGTCGATTTCTTGTCGCCGTCGCAGACTGGCCAGCTGCTAGGAACACGGTTTGGACCTCTTCCTGATTACCCACAGAGGATACTACCGAAGACCAAATCTTTCATGTCCTGATATGTCCATGGCTTATGTTTGAAGAGGACAAACACTAACGGATGCTCTCCCGTCTCTATATATATTGGCCTAATCCAACCCCTAGAATCATCACTCGGCGGCGGCGGCATCAGCACACGATCGAACTAGCACCACTCTACAATCAGAAACCTACTTATTAATTCCTCTGGTCAAACTCACTTGCGATGGCATCACAATTCTTTCTCCTCGCCCTCTTGGTCGCATCGGTTTCTCATGCATTCGCCTCGGACCCAGGCATGCTCCAGGACTTCTGCGTCGCCGACAAGATGTCGCAAGGTATGTCAAAGTACATAACCACCCATATGGTGAAAGACTCCTGAATTGTTAGCTATTACGGCATACTCCTACTAATTAGTATGCAATCATATTCTTGAGATTAGCCTTTTTTTCTGAATCTGCATGTATGTGTGCAGTTCTAGTCAACGGATTTGCATGCAAGGACCCCAAAGCCGTCACCGCGGAAGACTTCTTCTTCTCCGGCCTCCACATGGCCGGCAACACGAGCAACAAACAGGGCTCCGCCGTGACGGGGGTCAACGTCGCGCAGATCGCCGGGTTGAACACGCTGGGCGTCTCCCTGGCCCGCGTCGACTATGCGCCCTACGGCCAAAACCCGCCGCACATCCACCCGCGCGCCACCGAGATCCTGACTGTGCTGGAGGGCTCGCTCTACGTCGGCTTCGTCACCTCCAACCCGGACAACAAGCTCTTCGCCAAGGTTCTCAACAAAGGGGACGTCTTCGTCTTCCCGCAGGGGTCCGTCCACTTCCAGTTCAACTATGGGACCAACCACGCCGTGGCCCTTGCGGCTCTTAGCGGCATGAACCCTGGCGTGATCACCATAGCCAATGCCATCTTTGGATCAAAGCCGGACATCTCAGCTGATATCCTTGCCAGGGCCTTTCAGGTGGACAAGATGGTTGTAGACCGCATTCAAGCTCAGTTCTGAAGTATCTAGCTAGAGATTTCTTTGTTAACGAACATGATTTAAGATTCTTTCGCTCTTTGTATTCATTTACGAACTTGCTGCTTAATTATATTTATATTTGTACACCCATTTTATTGAGAAATCATCACTTGTTGTTGTGTTGATCTACCTCTTTTGAATTCTTTTTAAACCATTCCTTTTAGGGTATGGGAGGACTTTGGCCTAACATTTGGTAAGGAAGTACAAATGGAAAGGACAAAATAGCTCCAAGCAAAAAAGCAATGTTTGAAATAGCATGCATTTCAAATTATCAACAACAGGGGGATAGAATGCAGAGGGTTCCAATCTGAAGTACATAATTACTCCACTTGTCTATCATCTATACTCGACCAATCATATGCTACAGCTAATTCAAACAACCTACTCTATGCCTAACTTAACCGAAGCTCCATCGTCACAATGACTCACTGGCGTGCATTAATAAACTAATAGATTGAAAGCTTGCTGAGGCCGGGAGATACAACATTTGCAGTAGACACCAGAGTCATCACAGCATGCATGTCGCCAGTGTGTTTGCAGAAAACACAAAACATGGTTCCAGCATGTCAAAAGAATAGCATAAAAATTAAAAAATCGCTAGCTCCTAGTGTTATATTTATAAAGCACCGCCCTCACCAAATCGGGCTCTCCATCAGGTGAATCAGGCTCCCCGGAGCCTCTCCGCCACCTGATCCGACGAGGTCGGCCCATTCATCTAGTCCCCGGTGCCCTTACATGAGCTCAGAGACATACAGGGCGAGCTTTAGGTAGCATTAATGAGATACATGGATGAGGTCATGCCCAAAACCCTTGTAGGGAGGAAAGCTAGGAACGCCCAACATGAGCTAAAATTTGCGATCACGGTATGGAGAAAAGCTAGGGTCACCCGTACTACCAGACAATATGTGACCATTTACCCCTACAATTTACTAGTTGGGGTCAGTGGTGGAGCCACGTTGAGACCTGTGTGGTCAATTGACTGCATAGGTTTTTGACAAATCCTTTGTATATAACCATAAATCATAAATAAAAAATTCAAAAAAAAAACTAAGTAGGTATTTGACACACATATTTGAAATGACACCACAGGCTTCGGGACCTAGCTCTGCCACTGGTTGGGGTTAAGGATAGGAATTGTAGCCTTGGATTTGGCCTCGCATATGCAAAATCTGGACGGAGATTCAGTGACTTTGTGTTTCAAAGTCACGGCTGGAATTTGAAGCCATCTGAACCTTCCAAAACCAATCCATCGGATAGAAATAGATGTATTTGGAAAACTCAAAATTTAAAGTGCTCATAAGAATTTTAAAAAATTCAAGTAATTCTTATAAGTTGTATTATACATTCTGGGAAATTGTCGGATTCAGAAAAACGAAAATATGATTTTGTTCAAAATTTGGTGTGGAATTTAAAACAAGGTTTATTCAAAAACGTATGCCCGAATCATACAAAACTTTCCCACGGAGTATAATTCAACATATAAGAATTACCGGAATTTAGGAAAAAACTCCTAACACTTTGGATTTTATGTTTGGCTGGTGCATTTATTCGTGTCCGTTGGATTTGCATTGAAAGGTTCAGATGACTTCAAAGTTCAGCCCTGACTTTTTTTTTAAGGATACGTCCAAGCGGACGCATCTGTTTCAAGAAGGAGAGGCCAAGCGGCCGATTACAACGCGTTTAGGCACATGCGTCAGAAACGTCACTCCACCGAAAAGAGAGAAAAGGGGTCACTCGCCAACCCTCCACCTATCTACGGGTTCTAGGCTACCCCGAAACATCCTCGCTGCCCGCCAAAGGTCAGCTTCTGCCTCCACCATCCTGATGGCCGTCTCCACTAAAGGTCTGTGGCCCTCGAAGACCACACCGTTCCTATGCCTCCAAAGGCTCCAACAGATCAAGTTGATCGCCGTCCACGGGTCCTTCTCGTCGGTACCGCCCGGAGCCTTGGAAGGCAGCCAGTCCACTAGACGGTCCTCACGGTCAGGAACCCAGTCCGCTCTACCCCATCTGTCCAGCCCTGACTTTGAAGCACAAAGTCATGGAATCTTCGAAGTTTAGTTGTCAAAATTCAAAATAAGCAATGCACGAGAGAGGCCCCGAACGGTAGAAAATCCGGATCGGGACCCTGCCTGGCCAACGAGCAAATACCACGCCGCCGTCTCCGCGGTGATCTCGAACCGTGCTCCTATTTATTTATTTATTTATTTTGATAACCGCACGCAACACGTCAGGGTTGATCCGATCGACTGGCACCGACCTACGAGGAGGAACGGTACCGGCTATAAATACAGCTCCCCGAGATTCCTCGGCTCCTCAGAAATTTTCCACAATCTCTCGCGTCCTCCAATCGCTGAAACCCTAGTCGGCCACCCTCGACAAAAAAGAAGAACCCTAGTCGACGTTGAAAGGTAACCAAGTAATCCTCCTCTAGTCGACCACCTACGATCGCTTTCTTGTGTTGTGCAACCTGGTATGATCCGGTCGATTGGAATCAGAGACTCCGATCTAGTCTCCGCAGAGGCCGGACTAGTTTTAGGATCTCTTCGGCTATCCATCTATTGTTTGTTCGATAATTGGATGGTGTAGTGTTATTTTACTAGATTTGTTGGAACCCTGATGCTGTAGGGTTACTTGTCTCTTGGCTTCACTGAACCGGCTGTTATGAAACTTGTGCTCCTTTGATCGTTGAGTCTGATTGGTAGCTTGATTTTATTGTGATCGAATATTGCTCTCTAGTTTGCTGATCAGGGTGAAGTTGTACTCGTTGGAGTATGCATGCTACATACCACTATTTTTAAAACTATTTAATAAGATCAATATGATCTTGTATCATGACTAGATAACCGTACATGCATGATGATGTAGTTGTTTTACCAATCTGGATGTCCTTGTTAAAACTCATGTTTATTCGGTGCAGTTAATTTTTCTCCTGTACAGCTGCTGCTACTTGCATGACCAACTAGCTTTTCTAGCTAACTAATGTGTAGACCTACACCAGTGATCTAGGAATAGGATCATGCATGCTTACTTTGGATGCATGTTTGTACTAGTCCGGAGTGACTTTTCTGTTTCTTTGTACAATATAATGCTAGAATCTGCCTATTGAGTTGAACGCTTCACGTACCAGTTTTCCATCGATCTAACGTTGTTGCTGCTGTCTTCAGATGCAGATTTTCGTGAAGACCCTTACAGGCAAGACTATCACCCTTGAGGTGGAGTCGTCTGACACAATTGATAACGTCAAGGCCAAGATTCAAGACAAGGAGGGCATCCCACCGGACCAGCGGCGTCTTATCTTTGCCGGGAAGCAGCTTGAGGATGGGCGCACCTTGGCGGACTACAACATCCAGAAGGAGTCCACCCTACACCTTGTCCTCCGCCTGCGTGGGGGCATGCAGATCTTCGTGAAGACGCTTACTGGCAAGACCATCACTTTGGAGGTCGAGTCTTCGGACACGATTGACAACGTCAAGGCAAAGATTCAAGACAAGGAGGGCATTCCCCCGGACCAGCAGCGTCTCATCTTTGCAGGAAAGCAGCTTGAAGATGGCCGCACTTTAGCAGATTACAACATTCAGAAGGAGTCCACGCTGCACCTCGTGCTCCGGCTACGCGGTGGTCTCTAAGCCTGCTCTAGCACTTGATTCTACATAGTGCTCCTGTAAACAAATGTTCTGTTATATGTTATCTAAAATCATGGTTGCTTAAACTTTGCTCATTCATAAATTTTCTCTTATGATGTTCAACTTTAGCACAGCATGCTCTGCTATTTGCGCGCCTGTCGGCTTCAAATAAAACACCAACATAATGGAAAAACAACGCAATCCGCAATGTGATATGCAGCTTCCAGGAGGCACTCGCCATCACAGAGATCGTCTAGTAAGGGTGTGTTCGTTTTTTGGATGAAGTGGAATGGAATGGAATGGCAACCAATCCATTCTTATGTTCGGTTGATCTGGAAAAGATGGAATGGAACCAAATCGAATTAATCTAAAATTTTATTAATTAGAGCCTAAATTAATCTAAATATTCCATTAATCTAAAAATTCTCTAAATCAGACATGGGACAGGAGGAAAGCGGCGAGCTTGGAGAGGGTGGCGACCTCGCGTCCGGCGACCTCCGGCCCGCGTCGGCGACCTCCCAGCGCCCGCCCGCCCCTGCGCGTGTCCTGGCCGCACCTAGCTCCGATCGAGCCAGGCCGCCGCCGGCCGCGCCGAGCCTGGTCGGGCCGCCGTCTGCCGCATGGGCGAGCTCGGACGGGGATTGGGGCGGCGAGCTCGGAGGGGGATTGGGGCGGCGACGACCTCGGACGAGGATTGGGGCGGCGAGGGCGGCGAGCTCGGAGGGGGATTGGGGCGGCGGCGACCTCGGACGGGCTGCGACCTCTGTACCGGCGGCGACCTCGGACCGGCCGCGACCTCGATGGGGGCAGGGGCGGTGGTTAGCGAGCGTCAATTTTCTTCAGCGCGTGGTTAGCCAGCCGTTCCACCTCGTCTCGGCCGGACGGGTGGATTCCGCATCTTCGGCGAATATTCGTTTCTGAGGAACGAGTTGGTTCCATTCTGTGCTAAAACCGAACACGAGAATCCTACTCAGGTGCGGAACCATTCCATTCCGTTCCAGCAGATTCTGGAACCGAACACACCCTAGAGTGTCAGCTCTGTACAATTTAAACTCAAAGTTAGAGAAAGTTTACACTCAATGGACATTCCATGATCCTGGTAGTAACAAGTCTAGAAGCCCCAGCTGTGTATAATTTCTGCGCAATAGCTTTAGGTCTAAACACAGAAAAACAACATAGCATGATCCACCTGAAGAATAAACACCCAGAAGCACGAGCTTCGGCTTCTGTAGCCCAGCTGCCCAGGTCTGGAGAAAAGATATATGCACAAATACAGAGACTTAGCAGGGTCGCTGTGAGATTATGTCCAGCATGGGAAACCAATGGATAAATTAGTAAGTTGTCTTCGCAAATACATCCTATGTTAGAACAACCAATGTACGACCCGTAGCGTTCTTCCAACAAAAAACGTGCTGTAGCATAGCATGTAGCCTGCCTGCAAAAAATATTGGTGATCATTATCACTATAGTTGACAAACATGAACTAAGTGGCATTTCTATGCAGCTGAACGATTTTTATTGATTATACTAACTAGCCACAGCTTGAACATCTTCCACTAAGAGTTGCTCAATATAGACAACATGCTATTTCATACCTATAACAGAAGATTAAAGGAAAAAAACATGATAGCCTGTCGATAAAGCAGTTTCAGTATTGTTAAATGCAACAGAATACACGTCTCAG
The DNA here is from genome assembly GCA_947311845.1 of Poa pratensis. Classification (NCBI taxonomy): domain Eukaryota; kingdom Viridiplantae; phylum Streptophyta; class Magnoliopsida; order Poales; family Poaceae; genus Poa; species Poa pratensis. The sequence continues at coordinate 41,321,887 of CAMZMU010000070.1, forward strand.
TTTGAAAGTACTACGCATACTATTGATCTGCTACTGCATAGTTCTTCACAAACTATGAACTAGCAATGATGGATGCTGTGACAGTCAAAAGACCATACTTTTCTAACTACTGCAGTACTACTAAGATATCAGCAATGTAACATTCTAACTAGGAGACTTTTTAAGTTTTAAAGGTGTCTATGAAAGTTCTCTTACGAGCTAAGATGCAAAATTAAGCTCTGGTTCAAGAAAATACGCACGTGCTTCATTCCATAGGGACTCAAAGAAACCAGCAACTACATAAACAGAACAGCCAAAATGCAGAACTTACCAGGCTATCTACTCCAATCACGGGTACACACAAGCGCTTCAATTGTCTTGATGTTTAATGTGCTCCATTGCTTAGGAATTACCGGGCCACCGCTGCTGAATGCTGCCTGGCAATGAACAGCAGACGATGGCATTGACAATACATCCTGCGCCATAATTGAGAGGGTTGGATACTTTGCAGAATGACTCATCCACCAGTTTAGAATATCAAAATCATCCTTCCGTGGAACAAGGCCATCTTCAAGGTAGTTGTCGAGCTCTGACAATAGTTGACTCCTTGTCTGTGCAGTAAGATGCTGATCCCAATCTTCCAATGAATCGCTGTCAAATCCATACATTTCGACATCGTGAGCTTGACAATTTGAGGTCTGAGTATTCGACTGATCCATAGAGGTGCAGTACTCATGAAACAATTCCCTTGTTACATCGGTTACATCATTTACATACTTCGAGGCATCAGCTCCAAAAGCTCGTTTAAGACGGAAATCGATAAAAGTAATTTTGAACCTTGGATCGAGAACAACAGGCACTGACAACCACAAGTACGAATTTTGCCAATATTCATTGAATGCTTCCTGCATCTCCCTAACCATGCTAGCAACGTCGGTGTGTTCAGTAGATGCTTCTTCTTGCAAAACCGTCCTAACTTTCCATACTTCATGGAAGTACATATTTGCTGTCAGGCAAACAGAACCAGAAATTACTTCAATGACTCGATAAAAAACCCTCAAAATCTTGCAGATAGGTTCAGCAATTTTCATTTCATCCACGGACACCAATTCTTCAGAGGGAATTGCCTTCTTGAAATGGAGAAGTACCTCAAGTCTAAAGTAAATTTTGTGCCACCATTTCGCATCTTCATGGGGGCATTTCAAACCAACATGACCAACGACTTCCAGAAGTTGCTGCCGAGTCAGCGATGAAGATGCATGTGCTTGGATGAATCTCTCTACCATATCGCCGACAAGGTAAAGCATTTGTTGCCCTTTTGAAACAATGCTGTTAAGCACATCATCAACACAAACAATATTGTACAGCTGACCTCTAATAGGAAGACAGTTCTTCTGTATGAGCGTGTCCTTCAGCTTTGAGATATTTTCGTCGGTTCTTATTTCGCTGACAGATGTCAAGCAGAAAAGCTTCCGGTCAAGATTCCAATCTCTTATAGCTTCCCATATGACATTATATGCCCCACTCTCAGATTCTAGCACACAAGCTTCCTTGTAATGTATCATCCTTTCCAAATTAGAAGGTGGGAAACAAAGCACGCCAAACTTGATTATTCTCCTTTGAAGCTTCCAGTCCGCATCAATAAAATGTGCCGTCAAACATAGGTACTTTATTGTGGGCTCAGCTCCATGAGGAACCCACACACTTGCTGATAACGAAACTCGCCGTGACGAAAGTACTATTTTCTCCTTAAGGTCAGACTTTTCTTTCTGAAAAAGAAGAGTTGAATATTCTTCAATATCTAGGCTTGAAGCCATGTTAAACACAGGATTGAGGCCCTTCGCAAATCTTTTCATTTCTTCATGCTCCACAATTGATAGGGGATAACCATGCATTACTATCATCCTAGTTAGATTTTGATAAGATGCTTCTTTATCTAATTTCCTGGTATGAGCAGACGAGTTACTTGGTTCTGTTGGGGTCATATTGTTGGCTGGTAAAGCTAGAATGTGCTGATTCTGATAGGTTCTGTCACCAGAGCTATAGCCCGTGAGGAGCCTGCTAGCATATTCTGCAATCTGAACCTTACCATTTGTCAAGGCAGGTGAAAGCTCGTCCTTCACCCTAGATTGTACACTAGTTCCAACCCGTGCTGAGCAAGTCTGAGTGTGTCGGTTCAAATGGCTTCTACCTTCTGCACTAAATCGCTTGTGGCAATGAACACAGTCAGCACCCTGGATTCTCCCATCAACATAGACAGGCGTAAAGTCCATCCACACCTTTGATCTGAATCTGCTGTTCTCACTAAGATTTACTGAGTTTATGTCATCGAGTGACTCTGGAAAAATCTGGTTGATCGGATCAATGTCACTCACACCTACTACACATAAAGTACACATAGTTTAGTTAGAATATTCCTCTAAGATAAAAGACGTAAGTTAGCATGCAAAAATATCTCTAGTAAGCACAACATGACCTGATGATAAATGTCCAAGCATTCCAGTTCTAACTGACACAAGAGAAAACTACTAGAAATTTCCACAAAATCTATCTAATCTTAAAGAGGGCACAAACAAAACATAGAATACTCTAAAGATCCATCGTGCAGGATCTACAATTGCAACCGTTTCTATAAGAATTCCTCCTCTTGCTTAAGAGTTATTGTGAAAAAAGAATCTTATGTGTAATCTAATTGTATTTTGTAACTTGTAAACGGTGATCATGTGTATGAACAATGTGTCAGGTAACTCGAATGGAACCACCATGTATTATTTTTTCACATTAACAAGTGCAGCACGAAGGATATAGCTGCTACAATCAGCATGACTCCCTGACAAGCTAAGCTTAACCTTGAAAAGGAAGAGGACCATACCAACACCAGTAGGCCATTTCTGACCATACTTCCTGAAAGGAGTGCCCCCAGTTGTTGAAACTGAGATACTGTTAACACGTCACTTAATTAACACTCTCTAATTGCTGAGAAGCTTGAATGCTTAAAACATGAGGGCATCTTAAGTTGATAAGCATCCAAATCTTTGTAAGAGAGCAAAGGTCGATAAGGGCCAGTTTAAAATCAATTAACCATGTTGTATTATACTAATATTTATAAGCTACTGTGGAAAACGCATTGTCCCGTTTGGAAAATTAGATTAAGGTTTAACTAACTGTCATAAGACATGGGTAGTTGCCTATGTACAAGCACATGGACAGCTCTCTTTTTCCTGTTACATGTTTGTTAGCTGAATGCTATTTTACACTATGTGGCACCGACTGCAACAAAGCATAACCAAACGGCAAAGTATGTAAAAGTGGCTCTATCCAATGGGATCATTATAACAATCAAATGGAACCTAAAAAAGCATAAACTTTACAAGCAGCAAATATGCAAAGTGGTTCTGCCCAATGGGATTATCATAATCCACCTGAACACAAACAGACCCTTAAACAGAGAAACAAATACAAATTATTAAACCTACACATGACTAGCATGTGCAGACATATGGAAAATCGGCTGCTCAGTACCGAAAGTATAACACATGTAAGAAACAAAATGAACAAACCATATCGAATGTCCGTATCTTGTAGCTCGCTCAGATCAAATCCTTCTTTTGCTCGACAATTTTTATGATGCCGCCACAAATGGCTGGTCCCATTGGAACGTCCTTCAGCGCCTTTGCAACTCATGAGAGTATGGCAGTAGCGGCATTCTGCGCTTTGAATCCCTCCGTTTATATATATAGGCGTGTACTCTTCCCACACCTTGGACCTCTTCTTCCTGAATATGGATGCGGCTCCATCAGAATCAAGCCCAAATGGCAGATCATCGTCACTGTCATGCTCATGCTCATCATGTTCCATAGCTGCAGTTGACACGGCACGATCAATTTTCAGCATAGCACATGATTAAAGTGCAGAGCGGATAAATACGGAATAAAGTACAATAAGCCTACAGACATAACTCTTAACCCCTCTAAAAAATACTGTAAAAAAACCATCTAAAAAAGCAATTACAAACTCGTATGAGCATGAATTCGTATAGAGAAAAAGTAGGTGCAAACGTGAAGCACAAAGGGCAGCAGTAAAATGCCAAGCAGATCAGCATGAACTTTTGATTCAAGCTTACTTACATATCAACACTTTACACTTCAATATGTTAACAGTTTCCCCGCAAAAAAAAAGTATGTTAACAGTTTACCCTTACGCCAACACCTACTTATATCCTCAACTCACTTACTGAACGCAAAAACAAAAAAATTCACAGTAGAACATATGAACAAAAACTAGCACACGTCCACAGAAGCAAACAGGAGCCGACAGCTCAAATTCCACCAGAAATGGGAGCGCAATTTGGATCCGAAAACAAAGGCACGGGGATCACGTGGCTTACAGCTCAAATTCCACCAGAAATGGGAGCGCAATCCAAGTGAGGAGCTCCCAGAACCGGGGAGCCGGAGATGGAGGCCGGCGACGCGGCGGAAGCGGAAGCGGCGGAGAGAGGGATTCGGGTAGGGTTAGGGTGTGGAGCTGGATATGGATCTGTGGGTTCCTGGGTGGCCAGCTCCAGCCCGACCCGATTTCCGGATATGGGCTGGTCAAGTTCAAGGCCCGTGTATCTACTGGGACTAGACCCCTCTACGGGAGCTCCTCGTTAACGCGTTACGCGGGAGGAAACTTGCTTTTCGCGTACCCCTTGCTGTTTTGGGCTCGGCCCATTTCGTCCGCGCGGAGAAACATGCATGATTCGACTGGTTCTTTTTTTTCTGATTCCGTTGGAGGGCACCTCGTGTGCACGCAGGTGATGAGGTCAAAAGAAAGGAAAAGTGCATGCAGCATGCAGGTGCCGTTTTGCGTGCAGCCAATACTTAAAAACGTACGTGTACTACTACTAACGTATTGCGTAATTTTCTTCAAAACTGGGAATTTAGAAGGATTAAAAATACAAATGTTAAAATAGAGAATATTTTTGTTGCTTCATTTTCAGTTGGAAGAGTTACACATTAAATCGAGAATATGTCTGTTGCTTCGCGTTAGACTGTTTCGTATTGCGCTCGACTGCATGTTTCCGATATTTCGTGTTTTCGGCTTTCAGACATGTTCCGTGGTGCAGCGTTTCGAAGCTGAAACATGCACAATACGCAAAGAATGGTGCGATTTGGTTAATAGGCATGTTGCGAGTTTCTAACCCGCGCGATAAATCGGCTATCTCTAATCTACACAAAAATTATGTGCGTCCACGGGTAGGTTCCATTTCTCTACTCGGTTTAAAGTTTCGTCGACTGTAACTTCCCAATTTTGAATCGATGTTTGGAACTTTTTTAGATGAATTTTGTCAAATTGGTCGCAATCGATTAACCGTTTAAATATCCTTTGATGAGAACGTTAATATCCTTTGAACGTGTTTACACTACGCTCAGTGTATATGTCTTCTCCAACATGTGTTGTCGCCGCTCGCCGCGCTTAACTCCGCCATCGTCGCTACACCGCCGCATCGTTGTTTATCTCGCCGCTCTTCATTGTGTTGTCAAGTAGATTGTTCTAAATTCAAAATCTGAATATTTTAAACATATGAATATTTCTAAATTTTGAAATATTCTTCAAAATCTTGACCATCTTCAAAAATGAACATTTTTTAAATCTGAACCATTTTTAAAAATGAACATTGTACAAAATGAACAGTTTTTTAATCTGAATATTCAAATGTGCACATTTTTTTAAAACCTGAACCATTTTAAAAATGAACATTTTAAAAATCTGAACATTTTTTAAGTTTGAACAATTTTCGAAACTGAACATTTTTTAAATTGAACATTTTTTAAATTTTATCAATTTTGTAAAAAATGATTTTTTTATTTTTTAATCTTAAACTTATCAGAAATAAAAAAATGAAAGGAAAACGGAAAATTCAGATGAACCGAAAATAATAGTGAACCAAAAATGTCGTGTAACCAAAAATAATAGTGAACCGAAAAGGAACTAAATTCGGGTGAACCAAAATTCTGGGTTTGGACGACTTGAGAAACCGGGTGAATATAATCTAGGTTTGAACGAGTTGGAAACCCAGGTAATGAAATTTAGGTTTGAACAATTTAAAAAACAAAATAGTTGAACATAATCTTGGTTTGAACAATTTGAAAACCTCGATGAACAGAATCTAGGTTTGGATGATTTGCAAAATCCAATGAACAGAATTTATGTTTGAATGATTTGAAAAACCTGGTGAACGAAATTTAGGTTTCAACGGTTTGAAAAATAGTTGAACAAAATCTAGGTTTGAAAACCCCGGTGAACGAAATCTGGGTTTGGACGATTCGAAACACCCGGTAAACTTAATCTAGGTTTGAACATATTTGGAAAAAACCGTTGAACGAAATCTAGGTTTGAACGATTCTGAAAACCGGGTGAACGAAATTTGGTTCAAACGGACTTGGAAAACAGTTGAACGGAATCTAGGTTTTAACGGATTGAAAACCCGGTGAACATAATCTAGGTTTGAAAGATTTGAAAAAACCGATGAAGAGAATCTACGCATGAACGGATTTGGATCTCAGTCAACGGGGTCTAGATTTGAACGGATTTAGAAAATCCCGGTGAGAAGAATCTAGGTTTGAACGGGTTTGGAAAACCCCGTGAACATAATCCAGGTTTGAACGGATTTGGAAAACCCGGAGAACAGAACCTAAGTTTGAACGATTTTGGAAAACCCGGTGAACTAAATCTCTGTTTGAACGATTTGGAAAAACTTTGTGAGCGGAATCTAGTTTTGAGTGATTTGGAAAATCAGGTGAACGGAGTGTGGGTTTAAACAGTTTAAAATCCCGGTGAACGGAATCTGGGTTTTAACTTCTTGGAAAACCCGGTGAATAGAATTTGTTTGAACGAATTTGGAAAATCCCGATGAACAGAATCTATGTTTGAACGGATTTGGAAAACGCGGTGAACGTAATCTAAGTTGGATCGATTTGGAAATCTCGGTAAACGGACTTTGGTTTGAACGGATTTGGGAAATCCCAGTGAACGGAATCTAGGTTTGAACGGATTTTGAAAACACGGTGAACAGACTGTAGGTTTGAACGATTTGGAAACCCGGTGAACGAAATCTCTTTTTGAACGGATTTGGAAACTCCCGGTGAACGGAATCTAAGTTTGAACGATTTGGAAAACTCGGTAAACGAAATCTGGTTTGAACGGATTTGGAAACTCCCTGTGAACGGAATCTAAATTTGAACGATTTCGAAAAGTCGGTACACGGAATCTGGTTTGAACGGATTTTAAAAATCCCGGTGAACGGAATCTAGGTTTGAACGATTTGAAAAACGCAGTGAATGGAATCAAGGTTTGAACGGACTTGGGAAACTCCGTGAACATAATCTAGGTTCGAACGATTTGAAAAACCCGGTGAACAGAATCTAGGTCTGAACGGATTTGGAAAACCCGGTGAACCAAAACTAGTTTTGAACGGATTTAGAAAATTCGGTGAACGGAATCAAGGTTTGAATGGACTTGAAAAATATGGTGAACTGAATCTAGGCTTGAACGATTTGAGAAACCCGGTGAACAGAATCTAAGTTTGAACAGATTTGGAAAATCCTGGTGAACGAAATCAATGTTTGAACGAATTTGGCAAACCTGACGGATTTAAAACTCGGTCAACTGAAACTAGGTTTGAACGGATTTAGAAAACCCGGTGAACGGAATCAAAATTCGGATGAATCGAAAATAATAGTAAACCAAAAATATCGTGAAACCGAAAATAATAGTGAACCAAAAATGCTGGTGAACAAAAAAAATACTATATCAAAAATGCCGGTAAAACAAGAAATAATAGTGATCCGAAAAGGAACCAAAATTTGGATGAACCAAAATAAATTAGATCGATGTGTCCAAAAAATTCTCATGGGTTAATACACATATTCATCATTTTTCTAAAAAATATTCCGGGGTCCAACAATATTGTGTTACCAAAAAATAGAAAATGAAAAATGAGGAGAATAAAATAAAATTGAAAGGAACAGGAAAAAAGTCAATAAGAAAATAAAAATAGTACATGAGAAAGAAACAAAAAGGAAATGGAGAAAAAGAAACATAAAAGAAAAAAGAAGATTAGTTTTTACGACTTTTTTTTCAAAAATCGATTAAACAAGATTAGTTTTTGAAAACATAAAAAGTAGAGTACTGACTACTTTGTGTGTTTTAAATACTGGATCTGACTCATTGGAGAAGTCGGTGAGAGAATCATTACCGAGGATGTGCAGTAGCGATGGGAAAGAATAACGAAGGAAAAGAAGCTACAGTTCGACAAAGATGCAGAAGGTCGACACACAGAAAATGGGCCAAGCCCATGAGCGACAGGGGGTAGCTCCCGCGGTACGCGGAAAATAGGATTTGCCCCCCTCTACCCGATCCAGGTTTGCACTAGCTCTGGGCCGATACTATCTGACGCTTAAAGCGTCCGTTATCCATGCTAAGCCTGAAGACTGCAGCCTGGTGGGCCAAGCCAGGTAAAGTGCTGATTTCTTTTTCGTTTTTCTTTCTTCTTTTTTCTCCTTCTTTCTCTTTCTTTTTTCCTCTTTCTGTTTCTTTTTCGTTTTTATTTTACGAAGCTGAGGGCAAATGGTGATATAGATAAAATTAATTGTTCATATATTTGAAAGAAAAAATTGTTCACCTACTTTAAAAAGATTGTTCACGGACGGGGCTCGTCGCGTGTAGGCGTGTAGCAGGCGACGGGGCTCCAGGCAGCGGGGAGCAGCCGGCGTGGGGCGAGCGAGTGGGAAGGCAGTAGGCGACGGGGCTCCGGGCAGGGAGGGGGTGTGGGGGGGGGGGGGGGGGGGGGGGCGGAGCTGCCAGCGTGGGGCTAGTGGGCGAATATTTGATCATTTGCCACTTTTCCTCTGAAATTTGATTATTTGCCCTCTGACCACCACATGTAAGTGACAAAGGGGTGTGGCAAATGATCAAATTGCAAAATAAAGTGTGGCAAATCATCCAATTCCCCGGAAATCGTGTATTCCGGGTCTCCGTTTTCCGTTATCTGCTTGAGATACTCTAATACTCTACATGGTACATAAAAACATAATCTAGTTAGCGATGCACTACCTCCGTTACATAATTTTTATGTAACGGAGGGAGTACTTTGCAAGCTTGCTACCGTCAACATGTCTCACAGTAATTGGCTCTAGAGCCTCAAACCATGCAACATCGAATGCAATATCAGTGAAACAGAGACATGAGGGGTTTTGGTGCTCCAGAAAAAAAGGGTAAAAGTTTTTCCTAACTTATTACATGACAGGCGCATCATACCACACGCATGAAGCAAAAATAGTTGCAAGTGCAACCATGTACTAACCCTTTGCACACACTCTGAGATTGCCTGATTTATGATTTACAGTTGACTGAACATCAAATTATTGCCCGTGCATCTTTGCGCAAACACCCGGCAAAATCAGAATTGTGTGGTACTAGCGTCGATGGGGATCGGGACCAATAAATCATCCTTTTTTTGCGCTCATTATGTTTTAGTAATTTGTTAGCTGCATCACCGGACAATGCAACGCTGAACATAGATTCCAACATTTTTATCCGAACTTGTAGGGGAACCTGACATGCTACGGAGAAGCATTTCTGCCTATTTTGTGCTGGATTTGTCCGGTGTGAAGATCCTGTCAAGTCCACTTCCTGGAAGAAGCAAAGTACAAGAATGTTAGTACATCGTAGAATGAGGCAACCAGGTGAAACAGAGTGCGCTAGATATGGGAACGTTTACGTGTGTCACCAGAACATACCAAGGTTGGAAAGCTGGTCAATTGCAGCCTGACCAAGCAACCCGTCAAGCTCAAGCGAACGCAGAACCCCCGCGGCAATTCTTCCAAAAGAATCGGCTTCTGACCTAAAGAGAGTGCCGAGGTAATCCTGTTCTTCTTCCATCGCACCAGCGCCAGTCTGCATCGTTCGAATAATACAAAGTAAAAATAAATCGGTGCCGTTCGTTCAAGGAAGGGATGGAATATATCGAATTGTCAACAGGGTTCATACCACGAGATCTTCGACTGAAAACATGGCTTTATCCACTGTCCACCTGCACTTGGATACTCCGTTATTGTCTTGTGAGGTGACGATGGTAGCTTCAACATCAGTGCCTTGGTGATCAGTGCTGGCTGGTGCACTGCCTGCATGTTGCCCTTGTGTTGTTCCATTTCCGGTGGCTGGATTCCTCAAATGAGGCCTTATCGCGCGCAAACCTTCGACACGAGCCTGAGAAAGTCCGTAATACTAATGTCTTAGGTGCGCAAAACATATTGCAAAGAAAACTCAAAACCATGTGCAAAGCTAGGAGGTACGGAGTAAAAGAGAAAAAATACACATGTGACAGTTATCTGTGTGTTGTACCGTGAAAAATTCGAATGGCCATTCAGTTTCCTGGGAAGCCTTCTCGGCACTGTTTAATTTGGTTCGACCACTGTTTTTTCCTTGTAGATTTTTTTAGATAATAGGGTGCGGATCCCCGGCCTCTGCATCAAAATGATGCACACAGCCACCGCAATTATTTAAAATCTGAATATCTCAACATTTACAAATCATGGATCACTCAAAGTGAATACAAAAATCAACCACTTAAACAAAGTTCTATCCATCAAGTCTCTTATGATGTCGCCACCCACCCCGGCAGAAGACAGCCCGTACGAATTTTTTCCTTGTAGATGTAAATTGCGAATGGCTGCCTGCCAAAACTTTACTTCTCGTGGAATGTGATTGCCTGTGCGACTGCACATCCAATCCCCTATTTCTTCAGTTCCTTCGAGAGCAAATATACAGTCCCTTAGCTCCACTGAAACATCGATAATGTATGGCATCCCCATGCCAAACTCTGAATTGTCATCTTCTTTTGAGCTTCCATCTAAGGTTTTCAGAACAGAAGAAAATAGTATTCAGAACAAAACTCTCTGAAAACAACAAAATTCCTTTATTTCCCAAACTATGGACAGCCAAAACATAGCTAGGGAAATCACTAATCATTTGATATTGCTTGAAAATAAAAGCCATAATCGGCACAGCCGTGAAAGTTCATTGCGGAAAGCTGAGATATCAGGTTTGTGATCATAGGAGAATGAACAATCCATATCATTCACCGCTGCTTAGCAACTAAAGTAGTGATGACACATTGACAATCCAGTAATAAGCCTAGGAGTTATGAAGATGATGCAAAATTAGAAGGCATAAGAACTTACCATCCTTATCAATAAAGCTTTTTAATATCAGAAGATTTGCGAGTGGACCAAAAGATGAATTGATCATACCTTTCAATAGACCCTTCCCAGTACGACCATCAAGCTCTATACCAAGACGTTGCAGCACAGATTCAGTATACCTCATCCCACCTCCAAGACGCACGCCTGATATCTTAGCAGAAAACTTTAGCTTACAGCACTCCACATCCTGCGCGCAATCTGGAGTTACATAAGCTATGGTAACCTCAAGAAACTGAGCTTGATTGTCCTGGGAATGAACCGAAAACATAGGTTTCTTCCTGGGGAGTTCCTCTTCTGCAAAAATGTCATAACCTCCAACTGATCCAATGCCACCCTCGTGATCACTAGGTCTTTCTAGGTTGGAACAGTGCACTGTTGCTTCATTCCACTGCAAGCTAGTTGTGACTGCAAGGGTGCTACCTAGAGTACGATGAGAGACCTTAAGGAACAGGAGGGATCCACCAAGGTGAAGAAGCTGTGAAAGTCGAGAATAGACTGGCGAAGATTCCAAAATGCGGAAGTCCAGATAATCCAGACAGAAGTTGATGACTGTATCACTGGGCCATCCTTTTGCCAGCTTCTCAACCGAGGACTCACGGCTTGTCCCCAACAAGCTGCTTCTGTTTACGTTCGAGATTTGGTCTAATAGTTTCTCAAAGTAAGTACAGAGATCTAACAGGAAGAAAACATCCTCAACCATGATGCTGGATATGAAATGATGAAAACGGATGCTGATCCTGGCAACACTTTCTGGAGGTGACTCGTGCGACAACGGGCTGCCATCTGCCGTGGCCATGGCAACCTCAAGCACTGGGTGTTCTATCATGATACATCCCCGTCTATTTCCAAGCCCTTTATTCACCATTTCCAGCTCTTCCAAAGTGGTAAAGGTTTCAAGTGCAACATATGATGCTCGAGTAACCCACTTTCTCTTACTAGCATGAATAGGTTGGTGTTTCCAGAGAAGGGAACATGTGGAGTCTTTCTCAAGACTCAGCAGAGTGCAGTTTGCTGCCGGCGAATGGCAGAAGTATAGGTTTTCCACATGAAGTCTTACAGCTGAAAATGGTTGGGAACAACTGCTTTCTGGTCTGTAGCAGTTAGAAATTTCCTCAGGTGTAAGACTTGCAGAAAGATCAAACTCTTGGACAGAAAAGGTCAAGCTATGGACGGCAGACTCAGGTGATAGGGTACCACCGCAATTTTTCACCACTCTATTTGCTATGAATGATGCAATTCTTAAGCAAGACTGCTCCTGAAAAATCATCTAAGCACGCACAACAAAAGTATATGTTTATATGTACAGGGGAAAAGGATCAACCTTGTACCCAAGAAATGATGTTATGTGCACATACCGTAAGAGGGTTGCATGTGATGACCGTTTCAACAGAGAACTTAGGAGGTAATGGTGATGGAGTTATCTGAAGAGAATAAACTGAGAGCAAAGGAAACCCATTTGTAGAATCCAGTAGTTCGTTGCCAAAAGGATAGATTGAACAAAAACTTTGACCTGATTCAGTTGATATGATACATTATAGCCAACTGTACAACAAGTCAGGTACAGCAATTAATGCCAAAGGGATCAATCAGTCAAATATTTACCGAAGTTTGGAACAGGCGAAGATTCTCTTCGAACGACTTGCTTAGATGGTTCTATCAATGTGCAGAACGGTTCAACAAATGTGTCCCTGCAGGAAAAAGTTACTCGTATTATAGTTAAAGGTGCCAACTTCCTCACAGGCTCACAATGTAAATGATTATTTACTTTGTTTATGCAAGTGTACAGTACATTAGAATATCCTTTGTTTTACATCCACAAGCTCTAGGATAAGCGAATAATGCTTCTAACTTTGTTTTGTCATCGTTACATTTCATATTAGTCTCACTCAACACTCAACATGAATAGCACAATGTAGCAAACAAAACTTCAACCATCAGAAAGTCATTTGATGGAGGACATGCACGCTACCTCAAAACAAGCTCGCCGACCTTCATGCATGATAAGGTTTTGCAATTATCTCCATCTGGTACACTTGCCTGCAAAATATTATAGCTTCTCATAAGCCCATTTGGGAAACTAAAACAGTGTTACATATTATGCCCATTGGGAAGCTAAAACAGTGTTACATGTGCAAAAATGGATATATGAGAAAATGTTAGAAAGATGATTCAGCTAACTCATGGTGTACAAAAAGAAACTTACGATACGGCCAGACCGATGATATGCTGAATCGGTATAGGAAAATATACTAACTGTAGTCTGACGAAAATAATTACTCAAAATGAAGTTTAACTGATTTGCAAACAGAATATCTCAGGTAAAAAAGAAATTCAAAATAAAGTTGAACAGATTTCCTACAGACAGAATATGATAGGTATAGAAGAAATTCACCCGTGAGAAGAAGAGTGACTTCATCAAAAGTTCAAGCTGAAGCTCTGTAAACGCAAGATAGTTGGATAAACAAGTTATTGTATCATGTTAAGTGTTCACATATGACATATATGCATTACATCTGTTGAGTTCTGAGGAAACGATCCGTGGGATTCGTACGTACCTGTATCTTTGATACAGAAATGCATATGGTCTACCATAATGGATGCAGAGAAAGATCTTGCTGCTTCCGGGTGCTATGACATATAAAACAAGACTGAAGACAGAGACAGAGCTTTTTTTTTTGTAATAAGTTCAGCGATGGAGATAAGTGTAATATGTGATGAAAAAGGTTGGAAGTCAAAACGTCATACCTTTTTTTCTGGATCTGCAACTCGCCTGCTTAGGGCAGCACATAACGATGTAATGAAGCTAAGAAGTGTGAGTAAACCTACTCAAAGATCTAAAGTTATCCAAATTTAACTACACGGGAGTAAAATAGTAAATTTTAGTTGATTTTTCTGGAAACAGGCATTACCATCTTCGCTCAAGACAGGAGAGAGAGCCTCAATAATATGCACCTGAAACTCCAACCCGAGCGGATTCTTTTGTGCTGTTCTCCGAACAGTGATCTGGAATTTCACGTGAAATGGAAATCAACTTTTCTAGGAAAAAGCAATAGGAATTTGAACTAAAAGATAAACATGGACTATGTACTGCAAATTGAACTGGACATAACTAAATGGATGCACTCACATTAGCCTCCCCAGATTTTCCTACAAAAACTCTCTCACCAACATAGGGCATTCGAGGTGCACCACCATCATCTTGCGCGTTACATTGACCAATCGAAGAATTAAGTTGCATACCGGCAAAATCGTTGACATGGGGTTTCAAGTCAACTGTTAGTGATTGCCATTCCATTTTCTGTGAATTTGCAAGAAAAAAAAGATAAGGGAAAACTTGGAGGTAATTTAATCCAAGTTAGTAGTTATTAATAATAGAGAACTCAACAGAAGAAATCCGATTCCCCTTGTCAATAACAGAAGAGAACAGCATAAACCTTGAAAACATAAATCAGTTCTCTCTCATCGGAAAAATTCCTAGCCTCTTTTAAACTAACAACCTTCACAGACGAAACTTTCAATGAAATAAAGATGATCAGTTTGTGAAAGTCATTGTAACAATTCAACAATCAAGGATACCTGCCACTTTTCATTTGTTGTGTACAACATAAGGTCATGGACTGTGATGGCTCCTACAGGTGTTGGCCTGACAAGAAACAAGGGAAAAGTACAGCAATTAAGGAAGACAAGTCAAAGAATTTAGGTTCTCAAATAAAGTTGATGGTAAAAAAAAGTATTGTTTGCCATGAATTTAAAAATAGATAGATAAAAGTGAATACCCTGTGATACCTCCTTCACAAGAAGCAACCCCGTGAGTTTTTATTAGTAGGTTCATGATACCTACTTTTACGGTCATTCCATCTGCGATCTGGAACAATAAATACATATCGGATCAGGTCTCGGAAATACTCACGTTGTCGAAAATTTATTGAAGAAGTCCCCTTAGTAAACTAAAGAGCAAAGTAAAATATGCTTACGAACAATGATACAGTATCATTTTTCTACACTATAAAAAATGGCATGTTTTTATGGTTTACAGCATAACATACTTGAGAGGATATGTGACAACAAACCTTATCAGCATACCCGCATCCGTCTTTTGTAGAAGATAGCAATGGCAGATTGCTATGAGTGAAAAAGTTAACAATAAGGACAAAATTACTAAATCATGGAGCAGATAAAATAATCACAACCTGAATAATTGTTCCTGACAAAAAATGCAAAATAAAAATACCTGTTAGGGCTAGAATGACTTTCCATTTTGTCCTTTTCTTCAAGAATTATGTCAAGTCTATCGATGTTCACGACAGTCGGCTCTACTTGCATTTTCAGTATTGATGGCAGCTGTGACAAGGAATAAATCAGACACAAGAGGTCCGCATAGATCCAAACCAAATAACAGAATACTACTAGAGTGCTAGTTCATATCCATAAACCCCAAACTTTATATAACGCTCTAGTTCATTTTCAGCAACCAACAAAATTTTACAGAGTGCGGCAACGCTACCGTGATCGTGAGCTCCTGGATGTGGGCGGCAGTGACGGCGAGCGATCGTGGCAGCCCCAGGCCGGCGTGCAGCGCTTCCCCATCGATCTCTGCACCAAACCCACACCAGCATGCGTCAGGGAAAAGACCCACATACGTCCAAATTAGCAACCAACACTTGATCCAGTACGTGCAGTCGTGCAAGGAGCTTACCAACATTGGACAGGTGCGGCCGCGGAGGCTGAGCTGCTCGCGGGAGAAGGACTTGATCCAGTAGCTGAGCTTGTCCTCCAGCGCCCACCCTATGGCCGACTCCATCGCCCCCTTCTTGGAATGGGGACAGAGCGCTTGGTTTTGTGATTGCACGTCCAGATGGCACGGAGAGGAAGGAGGAAGATGAAGACTGAAGCGAAACAGTTGACTAAGGAACCACTATCTTTATACGCAAGCTGTTTATAACACGAGCTATCACATGGTTGCCAGGAGACGATCTGTCTGCACTAACCAAAGAACAATATATGGGAGTATCTTCGAACACGTGATGGCCGATCCTGAGAAGGCTGCCGCTTCCTCCAGCTCCAATCAGCCGGGACAGTTCGTTGCAGCAGCAAGCCAGCAACACAGCACAAAGATTAAGCAATATAACGTCTTTTTTTCCTCCAAGAGCTAGATGTTGACCATGGATACACCAGATTTTTCCCCTCTGAAAACAACTACGATGGCGGAAACTGTATTCCAGCTCTGAAGTGTCATGATCCTTACAAGTTACAGTGTATATAATACTGACGACATTAACGCACATGCAGCACATGAAACGCAACGGAACAGAAACAACAAGTCTCAGATATCGGAGCGACTGTATCGATGTTTTGACGCAGCTGAGGTCTGAGGAAGAGAATGTAGAGAAAAACTGTATGATGTACGCATAACTGTTATTATCTAGTACTAATATGCGAAGCTTCTTCTGGCATGGGTCCATGAATTCAGCAGCCAGGTTGATTTGGATAAGGGCAAGAACCTGTTACAGAGAATACAGACAGAATTCAGCTAGATAATGGTTACCACAAGCAAGAGTGACAACTGTCTAAACAAAGCCAAATAAGGTGGTGGCTGTCGGCGAATAAAGTAAACATAAATATCAAATGATTTGTATACATATATCATATATGGTCTTGTTTTGATAAAACAAAAACGGGCTATAAGGCAGTAAGGAAAAGCAATTAACGGTGCTACTTACTGAAGATATTGTGTAAATAACACAAACATAAAGGAAACAGAGGAAGATTTCCTATGTAATGGTTACCACAAGCAAGAGTGACAGCTGTTTAAACAAAGCCAAACAAGAAGGTGGCTATCAGTGTATACAAGTAAACATAAATAGCACATGATTTGTAGACATATGGTCTTGTTTTTTATAAAATAAAAGGAGGACTAGAAGGCAGTACGGAGAAGCAATCAATGGTGCTAGTTACTGAAGAAATTATGTAAATAACACAAACACAAAGGAAACAGAAGAAGATTTCCTATCTGTATGTGTGTTGTACATAGCTTATTTCTTTAGCCAACAGAATTTATATATTGCAATACAATTATGTTATGTACATATGAATGACACCCAAGTAATTTAAGATGGAAACAAGTACAGCCAGCAATCTAACATGTATAGTAGCACCAGCGAAAGAGCAAGACACGGAAGAATTTTATCTTTACATAAGGATTACAAGAACAGGACCTAAAAAAATCGACCAACAGGGACTAGCCACTGTAGCCTTCTTATAATTAAGAAACAATCTAGGCTCAGACCCTGCGGAGCAGAGGGCTCGAACGCAGGCAGATTGGGCGTGCACCAGGGCACATGCCACTAGCTAACTGGTCGACGCGCAATTCCCTCAAGCATAGGACTTTTCTTATGCAGCTCGTCCGTGGTGTTAAACAAGCATTTAGACCATGTGCGTTGAAACCCACGATACAGCATTCTCTATGTGCACATGTATTCTCGTTTACTACCAAGTTGCATAAATACACATTACACGGGCCAGAATTCATTCTAAATACAAACACTAACCAACCAAAACCAAGCACACATCAATACATTTTGCAAATAGGATCATCTACGCTCTAGTGGTGTCTAATCCATGCTTGATATCACTATTTGTACTACAACTTCCTAAATAATGAGCTACAGAAATTTGATAACTTATAAACCTGTCAAATGTCACATGATACACTCATATGTTCATGAAAAGTTACTGAACACAACCAATCAACCAGTCCCTGTTGAGAACGGAGAAGTGATTACCTCCTAAGGGAAGTACTGTGGCAGAAACAGCCTGCACTGCAAGCTAAGCTGGCGTAGCTGGGATGTTGTAGCGAGTGCGCAGGCCATCAATAGCTCTCTCAACAGACTTTGCCATCTCAGGGAAGGTCACCTTGCACACTGACATTAAGCAACAAGCAAGTCAGTACACCAGCTTTAGTAGCTTGAACAACATTCTGAACTGAACTGAAGTACAGGGAGATGGATGTATCTCTGCTGTCTGTGCGCAGTACCACGAGACGTAGACGACTGCACCTCTGCCACGAACACCTTGTACGATGCCTGGAATTCACAGGAAACGCCCCAAAATTTCAGAATCCAAACCAACAAGCGAGCAATAGTGCAGGCTTGCGCCCACGATGAGCACTCAATCAAACAGCGAGACGAACGAAACTTGTATCGGTGTGGTGTACTACCTTCATCTCATCGGCGCGCTCGGAGATCTTCTCGACCATCTTCTTCTGCTCCTTCTCCGCCTCCTCCGCCAGCTGCACGCAGCTCTGCGTCTGCATCTGAAGAGCACACACGGGACGGAGGGCGATCGACCACCACATCACAATCACATATCACACGGTGCGCTCGGGGGAAACGACGGATGTAAGGATGGCAAGGAGAGTGGGGCGGAACGGATCGGAGATCACCTTGATGCGCTTGGAGATGCGGGTGTGGGATGCCTCGAGGTCACGGACGGAGTCGCCGTGGAGCGCGTCGAGGCGGCGCTTGAGCGAGTCGAGGCTGGACGCGGCGAGTCCCCTCAGGTCGGCGACGGTGGAGATGGAGGCGGGGGTGGGCGCCGGGAAGGGGTACGCCGACGCGGAGAGAGGGGACCTGGTCTTGGGCGTCACCGGCGAGGCGGGCGGGAGGAAGCCGCAGCCGACGGCGACGGGAGACGCGTCGCTGCCGGACGGCGACGGCGACGAGGTGTCGGAGAGGGAGTCGGGGCTGGGCTTCGCCTTGGGCTTGGCCCTGGCCCTCGCCCTAGGCTTGGGCTTGGCGGCTGCTGCGGGCGCGGCTGCTCTCGCCTTCCTCATGGCGTGCGGAGGCGAGGTGGGTTTGAGATTTTGAATTTCGAACGCGAAGTGCTGTGGCCTGTGGGAGCGAGAGGAAGGAAGGAACGAAATTTATAAGGAGACGAGTTACCGCAGAAGCTAGACGACTCGCGCCGCACGTCACTGGTTCGTGGGACCTGCTCCTTGCAGCCTTGCAGGGCCCACATGGCATCGAGAGAAGCTTTCAAAGTGGTTGGAATATTTCGCGTCCAGCATCAGCAATACGGCAAGGAAGAGTACACTGTTGATGCAAATATGCCACAGGATAACACAAATATCTGTCAGTTGGTGCCCAGTTTATCATAGTACTCCTATCAATTTTAAGTAACTTTGACTATCAATTTTGGTCAACAAAATATACTAGTTATATGTCACGAAAACAAAATCTCTATTTGAAATATTTTCCGAACCGAATGGTATGTTTTTTATGGCATATAGCTCATGTATAATTAGTCTAGCTAATGGTTAAAATAAATCTTGAAATATGTGCAGAACCTTGTAAACCAGAAAGGTGGGAGTAGGACGTCGCAACGTTGACCAAGTCAGAACAATGACACTATACATATGGATCTCCTGTCATGACAGGTCACAGAGCACAGCAGAATTCTCCTACAAGCTGGGTATGTCAGTTACACTAGACAGCTCCCTCGGGAACATAAGTTGCACTAGGCGGGCTAGCTGGCCCTCCGACGACCGGCCGGAGCATGACAAAACTGGATCGTCGGCGGGGCGGGAGGGTAGGGATGTAAATGGACACTTAAATGGCGCCACCTTGTCCATTTAATCAGCGCGCTACGTAGTTCCTTTTCCGGGCAAAACAAATTTTGTTGACTGTTGGACCAATAACTACACGTAAATGGGATTAAATGGCGCCGTATAAGTGTCCATTTACATCCCTACGGGAGGGACATAGGGTCCTCCCACTGTACCTTGCTTCGAAATAGATTACAAGCTATAAATACATGCTGTCACCGCTTCGCGAAGCTTGCAAAGCAACAAGGGATCGTCCCTCCTCCCGATCATATCCTAAACAGATACCTCAGATCTTCTACAGTGAGCCGACTGGCGTGGCCACCAGATTTATCATCACCAAAAGCAGAGTTCACCATGGCTCTCTTTTCCTCCTGTTAACAGATGCAGGAACATTGTCAGACAGGCAACATCGAATTACAAGCAATGGCGGCTCCGTGACCGGACAATCACTACATCAGCTTCAAATATTTATGTCATCATATTTAAAGTTTGTCCCCAATGCCAAAAAAAAAGTTTGTCAGTAAACCTCGGTAGAGCTGCCTGGCTAGCTTTCCGTGCACAGGTAACAATGTTCCGATATGATACTACTACTATGTTACATCCTCAACATATCCACTTCACAAGAATATTGGATTTGTTAGCTGCCCAGCTTCATTTGTTAACCATCACATTGCAATGTGCCAAACCAGACATGAATTTTCTATTCCGTATCAAACAGTTCTCTCAAAGGAAAGATTAGACAGCTAACCTATCATAAGACGATCACTGACATGATAGAATTTCAGTAATATTCATGTATTGCATAATATTCATCCCCCAGAATAAATGAATAAAAAATAACAACCATGTGCTCCTTAAGTTGATTCAAAGTGCTCGTTAATTCACAGCAAGTGTGAGACAGATTATTACCTGCAGAGCCAAAATACGATCTTCAACCGTATCTTTAATGGTTAGCCGAGAGACAGTGACAAGACGAGTCTGCCCAATTCTATGTGCTCTATCAATTGCCTGGTCCTCAGCATAAGGATTCCACCAAAGATCAAGGAGAATTACATGGCAAGCAGCAACCATGTTGAGACCAAGATTGCCTGCTTTCAGTGACATTATCATAATTCTAACCTGAAAAAAGAAGAATATTCATCAGAACAGTGTCAGATGACGGTCCAAAGGCAGTAAAAGAGATAAGGTAGGAAAAAAAGACCTCCGGGTCCGTGTTAAAATCCTTCACTGCTTTATCTCTTGAATTGAGGGACATTGTTCCATCTAGTCTCCTGTACTGTATAAGATTGCTGTTCAGTGAAAACTCCAGCAAATCCAGCATGCCAGTCCACTGTGAGAAGACGATGGCTTTAACCGGGGCTACTCGGCTTGGATTTGATTCAGTCGTATCACTGTCTGTAAGGGCATGTGTGTTAATGATCGAATTCAGTATATCAACGGTTGCTTGTATCTTTGAGGAGATGTAACTGCTTTGACTGATAGAAGATAACTCATTATCTGCTGATGAACTTGTTGTTGCATTAGTACTGGTCTTGCCTGACATACAAATCTTTAATGTCCCTGATGAAAATACTGATTCAGTACTTAATGTGTTTTTGCAATTAGGGGAGGGGCACATGTTTTCATCAGTTGTTATCTTCTCATATATACACTGATAGCAGAAAATATGACCACACATAGTCACAACAGCATCATCAGGTGTGTCCTGCAAAAAGCATAAGTTGCAATATTGCAGCCATTAGAATAAGAGAAAAACAATAAGCATTCCTTCACAACATGAATTAGTAAAGTTACTGCATTGTTGCATACACTGTGTATAAGAAAGATCGTGGCAAAATGTGTGCAACCTGGCCCAGGTTTCCAGCTGGGCTCAGCATTTTAGCCCTGGATTCAAGACCCCCATGATGAGCAAGGCCCATCTTAGTTTTGCATTATCCCATAAAACATGTAGGGTTTAGCCAGTTCATGGGTTCAGCAACCATTCTTATTATCGATTCATGTCCTTTGATTAGTGACTCCATGATATGAGAATATCTTATGCCAAGAGCATGAAATAAGAGAGGGTAGGCATATCTTAGTGCAAATCGAGGTTGAGTCTAATCATGGAACTTCCCAGATAGGTCATCCAATGAGATTCATAGGGGCATGGATCATATAAGTGATAACTTTCTAAATAACCCCTCACATGTTGGGGAAGTCAGAGAAAAGAGAGAACAGGTGAACTTCTAAATAGTGACAAAAGATACAATTACTTACACGGCATACAGCACAAAGTGTTGATACTTCCAGCCTTGCAAGCAAATCTATTACCCTTTCCTTTGGAAGTTGCTTCGCCATCTCTATAGAACCATCACCTTTAAATACTGATTGATGCCCCTTCACAAGAAGAGGATGATCACATGCCTGTCTAAGCCGCAACAACAATAAAAGGATATTGGCATAGTTTTGTTTGAGCGTTCCGGCAGCAGCATATTCCTGAAATGGACAGACAGTACAATAGTACATCACCAGTCATAAATTTCACTTCCAATATTTCTAGTTTCCATAAGGGATGCAAATGTAAAGTTTCCACTGATCTAGAGAATGTCCACCTTTCAGAAATTATTGTCCACTTTAGCTCCCTAGGTGTAAAATAATGGTGTGTACAATGAAGAATTCTAGAAACAAGATTTCAAAAGAAAATTCTGACAAAAGAGGTGGAAAGCAAGCATCCCAAAATAGTATGATTCTAGATCACGACGACAAAAGTCTACGTACATATGACACTGGAAACAAGGAACATGCTACCAATTAAGCTATTAAATAGTGGGAAAGTATAATACACCAAGGACATCAAGGAAGTATATGGGCAAACAGCAAGTTGAATATGAATATTTAACCAACCTTGAACTGCTGCCGAGAACGTTCTTCCAGTGTCATATAAAAAGCCCGCTCCTCCTTTGTGAAATCTACCTTTTCCAGATTGATTATCTTTGGAGGTAAGTTTATGATCGGTTCTCCATTTATCATAGTTTCTACATAAAAAAGGTAACATGAGATCAACAGAGATTATAACAAATGGAAAATAGTGGCGTCGACATGTACTTAGAGATCTTCCAACAAAGTTATACAATGTGAAATCCTATGGAAATTCTTTCTATTAAAAGAAAAGTTAAGAAGGTATAGGATACTGAACACAAGTGGCTAGCAATGTTAATACAGGTGTCTTAGTGTTTTCAAACTAGATTCCATTTAGTCACATAACCTATTATCCTCTGTCATGTAATTCGTAGCTTCTGTCTTCCACTGGTCGCATGGTATATCAATTGATTACTAAGTCGTGGAAACCACAGAACGTCAACCTCCAAAATATGTTGTAACCACATGCAGAAATGGACTTAACTATAACTCATCAAGTTTCCATATCAATGAAAGATACAACATGCCGTGGTTGGAATTACATTTGTTTGCAATTACATATCCAATTCATATATATACATGAGTACCTAGACTCCATCGAGCCATATGTAATCCCTCTCACATACATGGAAATATGGAATTGTAGGTTGATATATGCAGTAAATACAAATTTTCCTCTCACCTTTCGTGCGACGCAGGAGAATTATCCTCAACACAGTTTGAAGTTTCTTATACCCATGAACTGCATTTCTCGCAATTGGGTGCTTTATCATCGTAGAAAATGAGCTGTATGTAGAATATGGATCATATTTCAAGAAACGAAAATAGCTGAAGAGCTCATCAATTGAATTTTGAATAGGTGTTCCTGATAAGCACCATCTCCTTTTCGCTCTTAGTCCACAGCACCCTTTAGCCACTTGAGTCCGGAAATTTTTTATCGTTTGAGCTTCGTCAAGAACAACCCGAAACCACCGTACCCGGGCAACTGGGCCACTGTCAATGTCAATATCTGAATCCTTAAGTTTCTTCTTCCTTTTCTTAGACTTGCTTGGTGGTTTTTTCTTATTACCAGCAGAAGATTCTTCACCATTCTTTTGATCTGGGTCATCATCTGCATTCTGTTTAGGCACTTCATTCGCCACAATTGTGTACGTAGTGACAACAACATCATATTTCGCCAGCTCAATTGGATCTTTGGTCCTCGCACCACCATGGTAGACTAAAACAGACAACTTAGCATATTCGCTAACCTTGTCAGCCAATTCATTAGCCCACTGCTTAAGAACACTAGCAGGGCATACTACTAAAGTACCTGCAGCTGGCCTCGCCATGGATCGCATGGTCGATGATGCAGATGATGTGCCTATTTTAGTCTTCTTGTGTTCGACTTTGCTTTTAACCAATCTATCCGGAACAGTATCCATATGACTAATAGATGGTTTAACACCACTTGTACTAGCTGCTGTTGACGATAAACCAGCATCTATATCCTTGCTGGGTTCATCGTGGATGGACTGTTCCGCCTTCTCAACAACAGTCACTGCCTCATCGTCTTCATCAAGGTTTAGTGCTTCAGATTTCAAAGGATCTGAATCAGCATGCATAAACTTATCCTGCTGAATCCTCTGTTTAAGTATAAGGGCAATTGTAGACACTGTCTTCCCAAGACCCTGTTACAAGAGAACTACTTAACTTTAAGAACAATAATATGATAAGAGGCAAGTAGATGAGGAAACGTTAGGATATCAGAAATAACCTGATCATCTGCAAGAATTCCACCTGCACAATGTGAGCTATTCTCCTTCGAAACCATCCAAGCTAATGCCATTTTCTTTCAAACAGAAAAGGTACTTAAGTAACATCATATACAGAACACGAGAAACTACTAAATAACTGAAATATATAGAAATATGTTGCTACCCCCTGTGGGCTAAACCACCCCAAAATCTAGTGTCAATTCATGCTTCAAGATTAGCATATTTTCATCATCTTCACTGTATTACACCCTTCATTTCACACCTTAATAGTCAATAGTACAGTGCTGCCATGCCTAAAACAGAGATGGTGCAGCCTAAATGCGAGTATCACTTGATCATTAATTCATTTTCAATGTCTAACATGCATATGAATGGATTAGTGCAAGCTAATACTCCCTGCACCCATATATACAAGGCCACTTCCTTTTGTCTTAAGTCAAACTTGTTTAAGTTCGACCAAATCTATTATAAACATCTACAACACCAAATCAATATCACTAAATCTATCATGAAATAATGTTCTCATAATATATTCATTGGGTATTGTAGATGATGAGATGTTTTTTCTAAGAACTTGGTCAAACTTAAACAAACATGTTTGACTTAGGACAAAAGTAAGTGGCCTTGTATATATAGACGGAAGTTTTCTTCGGGGGAGTATATATAAACGGAGGTTTTTTTTTAGGGAGAGTAATATATAGACAGAGGTAGTATAGAGTATAGACTGCTTCAACATATAGAGTACAATGTTGCATAGTGTAGAGACATAAATATGTGAATCTCAAATTGTGGTCTCGTGGTACATGGTAGAGGGCTATGGCCCACTGGAAATAATAATAAATCCCCAATCATATAAGCAATGGTGTACCTGGTGCTTAAGTAGAGATACCGACAAGACACCCTCAGGTAGATCATCCTCTCTTTTATCCGAACTAATATTCTACATAACCAAATATGAAAAAGCAATGTTACTCAAAATATAGAATCAAATGTGAGGGCAATAGCTAAAATAAATTAACTTGTATCACAAAAAAAAAATATTCCCAATTGGCGGGTAAACAAGAACATGCAAATGCATATCCTCATTGGCAAGTCAAAAGTAGCACGTACATAGGATGCCACAAAATAATCTTAGAGAAGATTTGAAGCTCTGCAAATGCAATGGTAATGTATTACAAAATTATTCTGAGTTTCTGACTAACACAAGAAATACGTAGCATTATTTAATATAATTTTGATATTTATTCATTAAAATTATTAAACAGTATGCTCAAGGATAATCTTTTACGAATGGAGGCTGTTCTAGCATATGTGCAAAGTACCAGAAAATTTCATACATAGAGAGATAGACAAGTAGGCACGAATGAATTATCGAACGGACTAACTTTCATTTGAGAGAGTGTAAAGCACCAAGAAGTCCACTGAAGGATTCAATCAGTGCCATAACAAATGAGACATAAATATCAGCATGTACATTGTACAATACCATGCAAACTCAATTAGGTAAAACCTGTATTTTTCTCCACAAAGATACTTTAAGAAATAATGTCACGTGTTACAAAGTAGCATCTCGTTACAGAGTATGATTGTGAGTATTGACAAACTGGGATTATACATAACAAACAAATGATACTACCTCCGTACCAAAATATAAGATGTTTCAGATATTTCAATACGGACTACATATGGGCTGAAATGAGTGAATCTACACACTAATACGCGTCTAGGTACATCCGTATAAGAAAAATGCTAAAACATCTTCTATTTTGGTACGGAGGTAGTAGATAATATCAACTGTCCGATCCATCAAGCCAAGTGAGCAATGCAATTCACAGAGCTCATAGTGTCACATGATTAGATGGGCAGGAAATGTATGTGGTTTATTTTTCAATGGACAACAGATGCATACCTGAAGAGCCTGTTGATATACTGCTCTCTCGTCAGAATGGGCTTGCATATCATTGATGTTAGCAAGTACGGCGTTATTGGCAGCATTATGGCCTCTAAAAGAGGAAGGCAGCACCCTATGTGAACTGGGACCATCATATACAAGGACATCATCTGGCAATTTAGATAGAACAGTGAAAAACATTAGTGCCCCTAGAGAAATCCTGCATCCATTTCCAATGTATGATTGAATTAAACTAATTTGAGACTAGCTATACAAACCATCATCACCCTCCGTGATAACCTTCTGGGCGTTACTCACAGAGGAGCTTCTACTTGGGAAGGTGGAAGACGAAGCCTGCGCAATTCCATTGGCATCATTTGTTCCCATCCTATTATCACCCAATCTTTTTGAATTTCCATTTGTAAAACGTGATGGGAGCATACGGCTCTCGCTTGCAACATTTGGATGTGTAGATTTTGATGGGCTCCCATCAGAAAAAGATCGAGGAAGAATCCTCTTGTTATTGTCCTTTGCATCCACAGCCAAACCTGCACTATCAAGTCTGCTGGAAGAGAGAGTGGCCCTTTCAGAATCATGCCTTGGCCCCACACTCAAATTTGAATGTGGATAAGTCCTATCCCCCGAACCCCGTGTATAACGGGCTTTCTCGATATCAATAGCATTTGCAAATGTAGGTGGCAGAGTTCTGTATTGACCATTACTGTTTTTGACAGGTCTAGAAGAAGATGAAGGAGTGCTCCCCAACAAATCTTCGTCATGAAACCTGACTGACTGTCCTTCACCATTCTCGCCAGATGTGACATTTGTAGAAGAAGGATTATAAGAGTCAAAATCAAAATCATCATCACTGTCCGATATCTCAATGAAATTATCATTATCGTTATTCATACTGCCAGCAAGCATGTGCACCACGTCTGTGCTTTCAGGACTCCACTGTCCTTAATATTACAAACCGAGAACGCATCAACAAGGTCAGATCACAGCATGTTAACGGATCGTTCGGCCCTCCGAGTCAAAACAAACCCAACTTCCAAATTTATGTGGATGATTGGAGAGCCAAGCACATAGCACAGCACACAGTTTGCGTAAAAAAGTTACTCGAGATCTTCTCACTTGACCTGCAAGGGGATCACATAAAATTGCAGCTGAGTACATATCATGCAATGAGGGAATAACAGCACACAAATGTTTGAAGAGTTATTTTGCAAAAAACCTTCCTAAATGTCATATGCATGTGGTATCGCTTTGCGAATGGTCATGTAGAATCCTTCCACATTTTTTCTAATAATAAATAGGAAGAAAAGGATATCAGATTGTTTTGAATAGCAACACATTAATGGAAATCATAGTAACCTAAACTCAGAAGAACCATTCACTGGAGAGACATGGCCGATCAGTTCAGCACTAAAAAAAGGATCAATCAAACCCTACGTGCACTATAAGCGAGGGTTAGGTCTACACTGAGAACCGGAGTGAAGTGAACATGCCATTTCGCACGAACGTGCAGCCGGGCCGAATCCTGCAGCGGAGCAGCCCTGCTCGACGGGATCAACCAATCTCCCACCTCAAACAACCCAAACCACAGGGATTAAAAGGACTAGAGCTCCCGCCGCAACCCGATCCGAGACCGCCAAGCTCCAAATCAGGGACAACCAAATACTAGAGAAGTCGAGTTCAGCCCTAGTGGCGGGGAGAGAACCACTACATGGGACCGCAGCAGCAACACGCACCTCACGGGAACCAGGCGAAAATCCGCGGGATCGGTCCTCCCGGCGCGCGATTCGGCGGCGGTGGAGGACTTGTCGGCCGCCCGGTGGGTGTCGTGCCGGGCTGGAAGGCGGCGGCGGGACCGGCGGGTTTGGGCTGGGGATGGGGAGGCCGCCGTGGAGGGGAGAGACGGGACGGACAGGTGGAGGAGCGGGCTCGTTGGTTTGGTCCTGGTCGGATCTTTTTCCCCGAGCGTGTGTCAACAGGGGAAGAGGATGGACGGTCGCACCAATGAAGGCGCCGTGTAAAATGAGTAAGGAAAAAGTCTCAAACAAATCTTAAACTTGTTTGAACTTGTAGAAGAAAGATAAATCGAACTCTGAACTTTCAATCCCGGAAGTTGACACTATGAACTAACCGATCCTGATGTATTCCACACCCTCAATCTATTTTGCAAGTCAGAAAAAAAATCCTAACTGAGCTTTGACTGACAAAGTTGGCCCACCTGTCATGTCCTTCCTCCACCTTCAATCTATCTCGGAAGTCATTGCTCTGAATATGACATGCGGGTCCAACTGTCGGTGAGAGTAACATGTTATCTCGGTCAAGATCATATCTCTCCTGATGCGCCAAACAGGTTTAGGGTTGAGATTGGTCGGGATTCACAAGTTTAAAAAACTGGATAAGTATTTTGTCTCGGACAATTTTACCTTTGAGCACACTAACTAAAAACAACATAAACATCTCAACTCATCGAGTACCATTCTACTCATTTTTCTCCTCTGCCCCGTCACGAACCCTAGCAGCTCTCCCCCGCTCCTGCCCCGGCAAAATCGCCCCAGACAAAATACATATCGAGTTTTCATACCAAAATGGAGAAGAAATGAGTAGAGTGGCATCTGTAGATGTATGAGAGAATTGGTGTGGCATTTTTTGAAACTTGCAAATTGGAGTGGCATTTTTCGATTTCGCATGAATTGGAGATATCCAATTAACCCAACAAAAATGTTGGAAATAAAGCTACGTATTTACAACTTCATCACATATTCAAAGTCATGCATAATCTTTTGTAGACACACATATATAATTTACCTATTGATGTTAGAGTAAGAGAATGTTTTGAACAATAATAATGAAAGAAAAGACAAGTGTGTTTTCTCCGATACAACTAAATATCATCCGATATATCACTCCATATCCGATATGCGAAGCCAAAACGAGATATTTTGAACCTGGTCATTGTACTTTAGCTTAAGAGAGCCTTCCATTGTGTGTAATATGCTTATCATCTAGATATTTACTCTACGTGGAACATGAAATAAATTATCACTTGGTAATTGTAATGATTTATCTGGATTACTTCATAATATAGTTTCATATTAAGCTTATCAATTGAGTTTTGTATGATTTATCATTCCTTACGATACTGATTTGAGTTGATTATATTCAACCATGCAACTTTAAAACTTTTTTTGGAAAGTATGAATTGCAGTATTGCACCATAGGTCCCACAGGTGACCATACAAACTGGAAATTCAGCGTTCAAAATCATGTAAATGGTTCATGTGGTCTATTGATGAATTATGCTTAAACATGAAACTATTTAGTCCTCACGTGTGCCATAGCCCTTAAACTGGTATTGAAATGATAACCAAGATGTTGCTAAAACATGAAACAAGTACCAACGGAAGCTCCGCAAAGAAAAAAAAGAAGTACCGATGGAAGCTACAGAAGTTACATAAACGGCCAGATACACACCCCATCAGGCTGCTTGACTGGGTAAAAAACGACCCGAGTCGCAGTGCCTTTTCTTTAATCTGGATGGTAAAGATTCAGAGCTCCACATCTCATCCGAAGAAAAAGACATGAGCTAGCTAGTTAACCTACTAAACAAGACTAGTCCTCCTCAACCTTGAGGTTCTGCAACTTGGAATCCAGCCCACCTTCCTCATCCTCTTCGTCATCCCCTTCCTCGTCATTATCTCCAGGCTCCCCTTCAGGGTCATTCTCATCCAGCGAGCCAAGCACACCAAGCGAGTTCTTACCTCCTTTTAGAATCTCTTTGACATCATCAATCCCTTCATCAGGGATGAAGTTCCCATTGATATTGAGCTGCAGAAAACCTGACTTGTTTGTGATTGCCTGGGCACAGCACCGAGCTCCGGCTCTCCGCAACATATTTGTGCTCACGTCAAGCTCTTTCAGATCTGGGTGGCCGTCTTCCAATGATTTTGCGATCACCACGGCACCGTCGTCCCCGAGTTCATTCTCGGCCAACGTCAGCTTCTTGAGCGACTGCATCGCTGTTAGACATTCTGCTAAAGCCTGGGTTGCTTCAGCAGTTATTTCATTTCCAGCCATTTCAAGGACCTCCAACCTAGGCGCTGCCTGTTTGAGGACATTGGCAATTGCTATTGTACCTGTATTCTCGAGATTGAGGTCACTGAGATACAGCTCCACCAGATCAGGAAACTTTAAAAGGGTTTTGCTGAGAGCGATCCCTGCCTCGACACCAAACAAGTTGTCCCTGAGGTCAAGTTTCTTTAGGTGAGTACATGTCCCTAATGCCTCGGCCAGTGCCACTCCACCATCAGATCCTATCCTTGTTGCCGAGCACCTAAAACTCTCTAGGTTTCGAGAACGCTTAACCATATCAGCAATTGACATAGCACCTTCATCGCCAGTCATATTGTTGTGGAAGTGGAGAACCTTGAGCTTCTCAGTTGAAGGAATAAGGTCAGAGAGAGTTTTTGCGGCTTCCTCTGATATACCATCGTTCATCGCATAGAGTTCTTCCAGGCTGTACTGTGACTTCAGGAGCTCTTCGAATGCCCTGACACCCTTCTCACCTAAAGCATTGTCAGAGATGTTCAGATATCTCAGTACAGACCCCTGTAAGGCTTTGGAGAATATGCGCATCACATCAAGGGCTTCATCCTCAGGTCTTCCTGCGACAAAATCTGAGATATCTACTTCAGTAAGCTGCTTTTTGATGGATTCAAGAATTGGCCCAGCAACATTGGCAGCACCAATACCAAAGCTCCTGTTGCTAAAGCAAATCCTCCTGTACGAGTTTCCTGGTTTGGTAAGTGGACTCAGGAGTTCCTTTGCTTCGTCCGCCTCAATAAAAGCACGCGTGCTACCAGATATATCAAACACAATATCAGCAGGCTCGAGAGGTGTATCAACAGCAGGTGCTTCCGGTTCTGCGGTTGTCGTACGGCCTCTTTTCAGAACCTCCATCATCAGCCTGCTTGTTTCTTTAGAGTATAGCTGGACAGCAGAGCACCCGTCACCATCAGGCTCCTCCCTGAAATGCTCATCCGCAGAACCAAAGCACGTCTCTTCAATCCTTTTAGCATTTCCATGAGCCTCTTCTTTGCCCAGACAGCCATACTTGCGAGAGAAGATCGAGTCAGAGTCGGCAGACAGGTTCTTGGCCATCCTCTCTACAAGCATCAGACGAGTGCTTTCGCTCGGCGGCCACAGTTTGATGGATAATGTCCGGGCCTCAGAATCTTGTGCCGGTGAACCCATCTGGAAGTGCAGCACTTCACACAGCAACCTAAGGGAAGATAAAATCACCGGGCATTAACATTACTGTGGTTGCAGAAGATGAGGCAGCATCTAAATAGTGCAATATATTGTATATATATCCCTAAAGTACCAAGTATCAAGTCAACAGTGTAGTGAGTTAGCAACAACATCAATTCTTCAAGACAGATGCATTTGGCTCAAAGCGATTCGCTCACAATCTAACTATCTACTTCACTCCTTACAGTATAATCGTGAGGGTTCTGAAAAAGTTTCGCTCAAAATCCAACTATCTCCTTCACTCCTTCAGTATAATCATGAGGGTTCTGAAAAAGCAGTAACTACAACGGGACTCCGCCACAGATGCGGAAAGGAACGAGACCACGTACCCAGATCAAAGAACTCTCCGCGGGATATCTGGAAGGAGGATGGAACCGACTGTGACGATGGAATCCCCTGCGATTCCGCGTCCGAGGGCCCGCGCGGCGGCGAGGAACGGGCTCCGACGGTCGGCGAGTTGGAGGAGGGGGAGCGGCGGCTTGGTTTTTGGACTGCGGGAGGAGGGTCTTTTTTCGAATGGTGGATTGGAAGAGTTAGGGTTAGGATAATGGGCTGGGCTATGTAACTCGGAGTCACCGAGATCTATACTGGGCCACACGGCGGGTACAACATGCAGGCTGCCCTCTCCCAAGACGCAAAAATGGAGAAAATCTGGTTGAAACATACATTGTATTTTACGCTCCACAAAAATCACAAAAATGCTCTAATAAGGCATTAATTTTTATTTTTTTTCTTCACATTTTTTTCCTGTAGTTCACAAATGAAAACCTAATTCAAAGAAACACACGGCATATTGGACATGCAAATGCACTTGTACATTTTTTTTAGAATATTTTGAAGTGAAATTTTTGGATTTTCCTTAAAACCCGAGTGAAAGAGCATCTCGTCTCTTAATCATGTTTTGGTGTTTATGACAATGCATTAGTGCTTCTAATTGTGTGTTTGAGCTTAACAGGGTTTTATGTTGACAACATATATGGAAACGGTTCCCTCACTTTTGAATCTAAACGAAGACGGCGCTCCGGAGATCACTTATTTTCGGTTATAGGATCCCGTACTATCAAGAGGGGGTTTCGTCTTACACACGCACAAACCCGTATGCACCCCCAAAACCATCCCATTTGGTAGAGAGAAACCTCCGTCAAAACCTGGTTCTTGTTGTTTGTTTTCGTCCTTAAGGGGGCAATAGTACCGTTGGCCCCTGGCAGCAGCAAACTTCCCTTCAGAAGCACACACATTTCCATGATAAATCTAATTAGCAAATTACTTCCAAACCAATGGAAGATCATGAGGTCATGACAAAGCGGTTGGAAACTGCCATTAAGAATCCGGCATATGGTAATTTGAGAGGCAAAAGGCCCGCGCAGGCATTACTTTGTGATCCAAACCCTCCAAAAAAAGCTCCCCCGAAGCGTCAAAAGCAAGATTTTGTATCAGAATTTGTTCCTGGTGATGAAGTAGAGTGTCAGGAAGATCAGGATTTGGGAGACCTGACTCAGGATACAGACAACTCAACTCCACACCTCGAGGTGCTTGCTCTAGCTTGTCATTGTCGATACTCGTTGCATCTTTCATTTGTTGTATCCCATGCCCACCAATATCTCGCAGTGTCATCTTCTATTCATATGCTTTTCTTCAGAGACAAATATATATAGAACGTCTTGTACATTACTACTGCTTAGCAGTACCGCTAGAAACACCTTCGGATGTGCAACTGCGGCACTGCCAGCGGTAGTACCGCCCCTGCGGGAGAGCATCGCTGGAGCGCGCCATAGGCAGCAGTAGTACCGCTTGCGGGTCGCCGACTTCCCCTTCGGGTCCGCAAGTCCGGTACTACCAACGGTACTTGTACCGGTAGTACCGCTGTTGCGGGTTGATCGTTCCTTGACCAGGATGTCAAACGGCTCGAAGGGGAGCGCACCAGCAGTAGTACCGTTGCTGCGGCATAGTGAGCACAATGGCCAGATTTCGTGACCCCATCTAAATTGCCCTTCTTCCTCCTTGGGCATTCAAGCCTTACCTATCACTCTCTCCACCATTATTGCAGAGTTTCAATCTCCTAGATCTCCCACTCCATTCAACCAAACGTCTTGATATTTTAAGAAGTGAAAGAGGAGACCTAGATCTACCCTTCCACCGAAGAAAATTCGAATCCCCCACTAATCCCTACCGGATCTTGTTACATCTTGGATTCCTTGGAACCCTAGACGGCTAGTTGGGTTTCATAGCTTGTCAATGATGACGTGAAATCACACGTTCGTTGGGAGACCCCAAGAGGAAGGTATGAAGCAGTGCAGCAGCAAGTTTTCCCTCGGTATGAAACCAAGGTTATTGAACCAGTAGGAGTAGAAACACTTCAGAAGGTTGTTGGTGGCGAAATATGGCACGGCGCAACACCAGGGAATCCGGCGTCCGACGTGGAACCTGCACACAACACAATCAAACTACTTTGCCCCAACGAAACAGGAAGGTTGTCAATCTTCCCGGCTTGCTGTAACAAAGGATTAAACGTATGGTGTGGAAAATAATGTTTAATTGCAGAAAGTAAAAGAGAACAATTGTTTGCAGTTGGTGGTTTTATCAGTGTAAAAGAATCGACCGGGGTCCACAGTTCACTAGTGGTGTCTCTCCATAAAGATAAACGACATGTTGGGTAAACAAATTACAGCTGGGCAATTGATAAAATATTGAGCGCATGACAATGCATATATATGATAAGATGACTACCATGATATTTAATTGGGCATTACGACAAGATACATAGACCGTTATCCAACCGCATCTATGACTAATAATCCACCGTCAGGTTAACATCTGTGTCCCCCGTTGGTATTAAGTTGCAAGCAACGGATAATCGCATTAAGTAATGTGCGTAATGTAAACAAATACATATGACCGTAGACATAGCATTGTTATATTATCCCTAGTGGCAACAGCACATCCACAACCTTATACGTTGATGTCACTCGCCCAGATTACTGGAGACTGAACCCACTATCTAGCATAAATACTCACTCTTGGAGTTACAAGCATCTACTTGGGCAAAGCATCTACTAGTAACGTAAAGCATGCAAGATCATAAATAACATGTAACATTGATTAATAATCAACTTGATCATAGTATTCAATATTCATCGGATCCCAGCAAACACAACATGTAGCATTACAATAAGATGATCTTGATCATGTTAGGCAGCTCACAAGATCTAAACATGATAGCATAAAGTGGAGAGACAACCATCTAGCTACTGCTATGAACTCGTAGTCCAAGGATGAACTACTCACGCATCACTCCGGAGGCAGGCATGGCGATGTAGAGTCCTCCGGTGATGATTCCCCTCTCCGGCAGGGTGCCGGGAAGAGCTTCAGAACCCTCCCGAGCTAGGGTTGACGACGGCGGCGCCTCTGGAACTTTTCGTGGAATATGACTCGGGTATTTAGGGTTTTCGCGTCGGGGGGAATAAATAGGTGAAAGGGCGGCGGCTGAGGGCACCCGAGGGGCCCACACGCACCCTCGGTGCGGCAGGAGGTGGGGCCGCACCGAGCCCTTGTGTGGCCACCTCCTGGCGCTCCTCCGTCTCCCCTTTGGACTATGTGTACGTGTCGGTGAAATAGGGACCTCCGTTGATTTTCGTCCAATTCCGAGAATATTTCCAGAACAGCTTTTCTGGAATACAAAAACAGCATAAAACAGGAACTGGCACTGTGGCATCTTGTTAATAGGTTAGTCCCAAAAAATGTATAAAAATGATATGAAGTGGATGCAAAACATGTAACAATTGGTATAATATCAACATGGAACATCAAAAATTATAGATACGTTTGAAACGTATCAGTCAACGCCTTCAAATCGACCTCATAGTGGAAGGAGTTAAGCCCTCGTGGGAAAGGCTCACAGAGATGAAGATGAAGCACAACCGTGCTATTGGAGTGTCTAGGCGGCTCCACACCTCTCCAACGTAGACATACTTCCCTTGGGAAGGAACTACGGGAAACATCTACTCGTGTCCACCATTGCGGTTACTTTTTACCTTTACTACTTTGTTTCCGTTGCGCTTTGTATTTTGCTTGTATCACATAGGTTGCTATTATCTAGTTGCACATCTAGTCAACCTTGTTATATCTTGTTAAGTCATAATTTAAAAGAAAATGGTAAAATTGTTAGTCGCCTATTCAATCCCCCCACCCCCACTCTAGTTGACAATACCGATATTTCACCGACCTCCATGGAGCTTTCCTCCCTTTGGAGTTTCTACCCATAGTAGTCCATAAGACAGAAAGGGAGTATGGAAAAAATTGTGGAAATTGCCCTCTTTGGAATCAAGCTCAAGAATCGGCGGCGCATCTCCTTTTCAATTGTCGCTTCCCCATGCGTGTTTGGTCGTCTATCGTCTCTTGGTGTGGCTTCCCTGATACCTTCCCCAACTCATGGAATAATTTTGCAAATGTAAAAAATTGGTGGACCGCTATGGTATCTCACAATGGTAGGCCTCGCAAAGCCTTGGCATCTCTAACCATGCTTGTCTCTTGGGAGATTTGGAAAAGATGGAATGTACGGGTCTTCCGTCATCATACTTCCCCCGCCAATATTGTTATTGCAAGAATCAAAGAGGAGGCGAAATTGTGGGGAAAGGCCAGGCCTTCTTCTCTAAGTACTGTAATGACGGGAGAGTGGCGTTTTGTGCAAAGTCCTAGGGCTTGTCCTTGGCACCCAAAATTAAGAGCTTCTAAATACTTCTTCCCTATTAATGAAAATGACAAATCTTTTGCCTCGTT
This sequence comes from Poa pratensis, assembly GCA_947311845.1. NCBI lineage: Eukaryota > Viridiplantae > Streptophyta > Magnoliopsida > Poales > Poaceae > Poa > Poa pratensis. Next base: position 41,358,358 of record CAMZMU010000070.1, read on the forward strand.
TCACACAAAAAAAAATTACATTTTGGATATTGGGATCCATCTTTTGAATATAATTATTACTAAAGAGACAAAGCCATATTATGGGGAGCCATTTTGGCCCCTGGGCGTCTCAGGTCTCAAATTTTCAAAATTAAATTTCATATTCCAAAGTTTGTTTTTCATTAATATGTTTTAATTCGTGGGCGGTCAAAAAAATATTGGTCTATAATCAAATCTATTATAGACCAACATGGTTGTCTTTTTTGCCAAGCCTCGGATAAACATATTTTTATTAAAATTCCCGAGTACACGGTGGAGAAAAGCCTACTCCATTGAACTATAGTTTTTATTTTCTGGAAAATATAGGACCCACAGGGCACCCAAGCTCGTTTAGCAATATTGACATATTCTGGCGCTACATGTGCTCTTCCAGCACTAGCTCAAGAAAAAGAGAAACATGTCAGGTTCGTCCAGCAAACTTTGTGCACAGGTCATGTTCCTGTTTAGACAATTACTCAAGCAAACAGCACAACTGAGCCGGAGAAATGTAACACAGCCTAGCTGTAACACATTACTGAATTTAAGACTGCAACTGTTTTGCATTTACACATAAGTACATTCCATAAACAGGCAAGAAATTCTACGCTATGGGAAAAAGCGCTACATCAAATCAATGATGACTATGATCTATCAGTTATTAATGGAATACATCTCTACAAGCTATGGAGGGAGGGAGGGAGAGGTGACTGTACAAATGTGGAAGAAGATGAGACTGTTACCCTGCCATCTAAAAGCTATCTCCCATGATTAGGTAGGTAAGGTGAGTAGAAAAATGAATGCTGTTGACTAAAATCTCCGAAGAGAAAAACCAGTGTCGTCTGCCTACAATCCTTTTGACTACCCTAGAAAAACGTTTGATCTTGTCTTGAGCCAATGCACCATCTCCTTATCAAGAGGAGAACTATTATTCAACACAGCATCCATCATTGGGGTGCCAAAGAATCTTGGGTCGTTCTTGAACACCCATATCCGGTCCTTCGGCCATGGACGTTGTGCCTGTTTCTCCTGTGTTCAACCATAAAAAATGTCATTAGATTTGTGGTATTAAACAAGTCAGACCACAATAGTCAGAAAACATGGCATCAAACAAATAATTAACCACGTCAAGATAACGAATAGCTATAAAAATAAGGATATTACCACTAATCTTTGCAGAAAAAACATATTCCTACTCGTGTCTTATGTACAGTGTCTACAACTTAGCAACTTTCGTGATCTAACATTTTCTAGACTTATTTAAAATTATTATATCTGTAAGATAGTGAAATTTTACTATTTAATCTTCTTGTAAAATTTTCTTTCTTGCATCCAGACAAGAATTAGTTAAGCAAAAAATCTGATAATCTCAGTTTCTGAAGTAGCACTTACCATGCGTGATAGCATGAATCTCACAGTTCTGGTGCCATAGACTCGCTCCTGTGTTGGCTTTACAGACTTTACATAGAAGGAGGAGACATCTGGTAATGACATACAACCCTTTCTAGCTCTTGCCAGTCTAGATTCGGGTTCTGCATTCTGGCTGTACCAATAGATAAGCTGGGCTAAGCAATAGTTCTCCGGGTACGTCTTGCTGTACTCCTGGAAACCCGGTCCCAGTTTATCAGCATATTTGGGGCCTAAATCAAGAGGACTGATATGAACTGGTGGAGATTTTACTGTCTTGTAGTCCTGCATGTGGTGTTACTTGAGTCAGCATGTAGTTCAGATAAAGAAAATCACAACAATTTGTTTCACAATAAGGGAGCTTTCACTTACTCGGACTCTGAAAAAACACTTTGTGTAAGCATACATGTGAATCAGATCAGCAGCGGCATCATGACGGCACTTGTATGTGCATGAAAGAGTCCGCAACTCATCACGCAACCTATAGAAGGGAGTCAGAATCCAAATTCGGGTAACTGTAGGTGAAGAGTGTAAGATTCCAAACATACCATAACAGAGAATTTCGGATGTCTCCCTCGATGTCTTCAGAATCAGATGGATCATGAACACGAATCTTGTCCTTGAGGTCAGTGAGTACATCTTCCTCAACGTGAGGTTCAATTGACTGAAGGAGCTCGTCAACTAATGAGCCTTCCCCTTTCCAAACGGCAGACACTAGACTTTTCCCAGTAAGCCTCACCAGAGGAGGAGGGGCATTCTTGGCGTCCCCAAATATGCACCTCATAACATATCTTACCTAAAGATAACATTTCGTCCAGAAGTCAATAGAAAGATCAAGCAAACTGATACTTTTTTTAGTTAAGCTCAAGTCATGGATAAAAATTATTCACCTTGTCAAGCGTATGAGTTAAATTCTGTAATCTTGAATTTAATACACCCTCAGCCTGCGTGTAGAGACAGAATGAGATCAAACCATGTCAAAGGGAAACAGAAGGCGAAACCAAGCCATCGGCATCTACCTGAACCTCAGCATCATTCTTCTCGGAATCCATGTTTATATCTGTAAAAAACTGGCGCTTCTCTTCCACGTTGTGCTTAAAGATCGCATCAGGAAGTTTCTGCCTCTCGAAGAATATAAACCGCACCTTTTATTTACATGAAAATTTGCCATGAGTGCTCACGAAACTGGTCATCGCGTCAAAAGAGAAATTGAACAAAAAGAAAACTAAAAATACCAGGTGGGCCGTGTAAGCAACAAGCCATCCAGGCAAACCAGCAAGCAAACAGGTACCAAGACCAGCTCTACCCAAGTCAATTAAGTCTTGTTGGGAGACGGTGTTTGCTTCGCAAGCCTGTAGTAGCAAACTGTGTCGGTCAAGCACACCGTGGAATTCCATCAACACCTGGTTAATGATGAAGTTAGTGGATAAGGTACTATCATAATGGTGCAAAAGAAAGAAAGGAGTGCTTGAGAATTAGATAAACCACACTCATCCTTGAAACATTGACCAGAATGCTTCTAATTTTTACCTTCTCAAAAGCTCCTTCCCCTGAAAAATTTAAATAGCTGCCTCGGCATACTTGACTCCCACAGAGGCAAACCGATGCTTCATGCTCTTCCTTACTCTAGCAGAACAAGAATGTAAATGTAAGATGTGTAATTTAAAACATAACTTATGCATGAACATGATGTGGTGCTCACCTCAGTTACAGAGTTGTAATCAAAAGTGATTTCCTCGCCTTCTGCAATCGGCCGAACAGTGTAGACTCCAATCTGGTATTGACCATCCACAGCTGTCACTCTGGAAAAAAATAAAGGATCAGTAATTAGTATAAGTCTACGAAAAAATAGCTGCAAATGCTTAAGGCTAATGTGTGTGTTTTAATTATGATTTTAAAAGAAAGGAGAAACATAACCAGGCCAAAAAATCCTGAAAGTATCAGAATAAATTCATAACAGCACTGGTGAATCAAACAGAATGAAGTTGATATGCTGGAAAGTCGTATTTGCTCATTCACCACTAAAGTCCCAATGCACATGCATCAATCACCACAGGATACACAAATGATGAATTCACATAAGTTTCTGAAGAATGAAGGAATGCCAAAGCAGCTGTATATAAGGATAGGACAAGATCTCTCATGTGCAGATTTTGCCCAACAGCAAGTTGAGCTCCTATCAATGTTGTTGACTTAAAAAGTATATGCTTGCGTTTTGGATATGTGAAACTTTCTAACAAATGAATGGGAACGAAATTCAGGTGAACACTAAAACGAATAATATAGAATCATAAGCGGTGAAACATGAAATAATTGCAGTAAAATCTGAATCTTAAAGGAGCTTACTTTGCTTCACAGTTGGGGCTACATGAATGACAGATTCTGCTCGCGTAGTTAGCCTTGTGCATAGCATCAACAAAAACCAGGTCATATCCATCACGGTCCCCCTTTCATAAAAAAGAAGAAGCAAAAGATCAATAATCTGTACTTAAGGTGTCTCCACTCAGGTTAGATACTTAGATGGCATCCAAAATTTGTGAAACAATACCTTTGGTCTTTCTAGCATAATGTTGTAAAACTCAGGAGCCTGATCTTCGCTGTTGTTCTGTATATGCTTAATACCATCTTGCTTTTCATACCATCTCCAAGAGGGGTAAACCTGCAAAGGTTGCAAATTAATAAATTCATTCTCATTTTATATTTTGGATTAATTCTAGAACTCTAGACTTAGCAGAAAAGTAGAAAACACACCTCCCCAAAGAACTCAATAACAAAGTCGTCTGTACCAAATCCACCCTTCTTGTTGCAAACAACTCCCAGACCCTGAACGACCATACAAATAGTTAAGGTTGAACTGGTTAGTAATGATGGTAGACGAAAAAAAGAGTACATTTATGAATTATTAGGTGTTGCTGAATACATGCCTTTCTATAAGCAACATAGTTATGTTCAGGGCGGCTCCTCATGGCCTTTAGCATTACAAGGCACATCTTTGCATTTCGTCTGTCACCACTCTCCTCTGCGGACTTTTGGATTTCTTCGATGACAGGTTTAAGGGGGTAAACCATAGGAGTATTTCCAGAACCAGTGAAATCCCTAACTTGTTTATTCAAGGTATTCAGAAGAAGCTGCAATCATAAATTTTGGGTAAGTTCAAAGAATCACGGCATGTTAACTAAAATGGAAAAAAAATGTTACTTTCAGGTACAATACCTCCTCAATAAAGGTATTTTTGTCAGCAGATGACCAGCCGAGGTCAGCAGGCATAATATCATGCAGGAGATTATGTGTGTATGGATCTATGCCATACACTTCTTGCTCAAGAATTTCATCCCCTGGTACCTTTCTACATTGATAATCCTTAACCTCTGGGATCTCCAAATTTTCAGTACCGTTCTTCTGTGAGAGCAGCTTCTCAGAGTAGTCATCAGGTAAAGCAACCCGCATTTTTCGTTGTACTTCCTCCTCGTCTGCTACAATAAGGTACTTCTCAATAACTTCGTACTTCCTAGTAACAGGAGGGACAAGGCTTGCTTTTGTCATGCGAGCACCCCATCCACGATCATCCGTGACAGAGTCAGCAGATTCAAACAGCTTCATACCATTTACCTTCAAATCCCATGCTGCAGAACTGAAGTCGAGGTCACTCTCTGTATCAGAAACAGTAGTTTCACTCTCAGTTTCATCACCTTCAGAGTATCCATCGTCATCATCAGATGTCTCGCTCCCAGAATCAACATCCCTTTTCTTTAATTTAGAGAGGTTTCTTTTGATTTCACGGTCAAATGCGCGGGATGAAGCATCTGCACCAGCAGATGCAGTAGTCCAATTTGCTGCCCTTCTTTCCCCTGTAGTTTTGTTTTGTTTCTTTTTTAGTTTTGTGTCTGAAGAATACTGACTCATGTCAGGAATGTCCTTCTGGGCTGCTGCTCCATCTCTCTCAGAAGTCAATCGTGGGTTTCCCAGTCTCTTTGCTAACTGGATGAAGGACACAACAATTTGCTTCATATCTCCTAAATCACTTCGGCCTTTATATCTGTAGTAGCAAATCAAATGTGAGAAAATGCAATATCATAAAACTTTTACTAAACCTTCGACTCGGTTAGACTGAGCAACTTTACCTCAGTGCATCTCGGCACATAGATCGGATGTCATTCTTGAGAGAACTAAAGCCATGACGAGCATAATATCCACTTTTCAACCTACCTTCAATTTTTGCAACCTGTAAAGTAAAGATATGGTTTGTGAAAATGTCAAGAAGATTCAACCAGTTAAATTACCCAGTGCATTTGACTAAAAATGATGTCGCAGATATCCTGGAAGGAATGGGTACTATGTTGAATAGTCAATTCATGTGCATGGTGGAAAGGATATTGAAGACAATATTCATGTTGGCGCTACAAGTTGCTCAAGATTAACCTGTAAGATAGATTTTATCATGCCCTTAGGTCGATGTTTATTTGATGCATGTGATACAATGTGCCCCAGCATGCCTACTACATAGTACACCGGTCAATGAGAGCTCTCATAGCGACAAGTAGAAATTGAGGACGAGTTCATTTGAAGGGAGGAGGGTGCGGCATGCAGCATGCCTAGCACACCAGCACCATCTAGCAGCCGTACTACTAAGGTCTAGTGCACATACAGCGGTTTTCACAAGAGCGTGGAAACGGATGGTATCGATGCCAAGGTCACGGTGCAACTGAAGTAAAGGATGGAAGCACAATCGATATGGTGGTCAGTGGACAAGATGAGCAGGGAGATAATGGAGTTAGATGAGGAATTGATAGTCAAGTTTGATTAAATGGTGGAGAGTATTATGCAGATAAGTTTTCTGGATGGAGCAATGGCGCTCAAGCCAAGAGGGCTCGCGAAGTGGAGGAGATGAGTAAGGCCAAGGATGAATTGCATTGCATGACACAGAACCAGATCACTGATTTGGAGCAGGAATACAAGAGTTTGTTGACATGCTGGGGACATATAAAAGTCTAACGTGAAGACACCATTTAATTTCAATGTTAGCTCTCCCTGCCTACAACGCTTCCTTTCTCTCCAGTTTTAAGAATGTTATACAGTTTTTAGCCTCCCTCTTTCTGTATCCTCGATGATCGTTGATGCACTTTTAATATTTTACATGTAATACCGTTAGGGTTTAAGGAAGTACAAGAGTTATTTTTCTTACCCACTCTCAGTTAGCTACAACTTCTAGTAGGCTCAAATTTAATAATTGCAGATATTGTATGACTTATGAAAATGAACAAGCCATGTACCTTTGGAATGAAGAAATCAAATCTACTGCTCTTCATGATTTCTCTCAATCTATTCATGACAAACTCTTCCATCTTCCGGTAGCTATTCTCTGCCTTCCTCTGCATCAGACGCCTTAGTTGTGCATCCTTCGACATAACGGCAGACGACTTTCTAGCATCAAGCCATTTTGATCGCTTATAGAACCCTTGCCCAAAAGAAAGACTGGCGTTCTCTCTATTTGAGATATCAGCAAAATAGCCGTCAAGCTCATCAGAACCGCCCAGCTGACTGGTCAAGTTCCTCGCAACTTTGGATGGGTAATCGTTTCCATCATCTATCTGCTTCAGGCTTTTAATTTTCTGGACTGACTCCTCAGGTTTCAAAGAGCTCCTAATCCATTTTACATGCTGAAATCTGCTTTTCATATCCCATAGCTGACTGCAACCTTGAATGTGCACATAAGATATGTGCGGAAGCTGCACAAGCACTTCTCCGAGGGCAAGTGAGCTCAGATTTGAACACCCAACTAAAATAAGTGTTTTTATATTTTGCTTTTCATAACCAGCCTGAAAGGGAGATAAATGATTTCAGTCAGAAGTTAGAACTTAGAAGATGACAAAAGTAACATCTCAGAGTTTAGACAGATAAAGGAGTCATACCATAATACCAAGAAACACAGAGTCAGTGCACTGAGGGCCAACGGAAGACAAATCCACGAATCTACATGTGTTCCTGTAATACTTAGCGGCGGTGTTCCAGCGCCTACAGGTAGCTGCAGAAGAAATCAGTGATTTCATGTCCGCCCTCAGAAAATGGAAGATTCTTGCTAACACATGACCATTCAGTAAACCCCAGCTTTCAGTTTCTGCTATTGTATTAGTAGAATTCTCTTCAAGAAGAGCAGCCTCATGACATAAGTCTTCAAAACAGCAGTCATCCTTCTTACTGGCAAGGATGTCCTCATACATATCGATATATTCATCAGTTTGATTAGGTAGCAGCCTTGCCCTTTTTGCAGACCCAGCATCTTCTGCAGAATGCCAATAAAGGAAAAAAATTCAAAGATCCACATAACAGAAGCATGAACTTAACATAGAAATAAGGTGCAGTACTGTGCAACTAGGAGACAAGTCAACATAGGGAAAGAGGCCAAAGTCACATGTTGGCTGCATGATAATAGGTAGGGCAAAAATAATACTGAATTGTTGGCAGTACCTGGAAGGAATTTCCTTGAAGCTGAATTGTTAGAAAATAATGTTTCTATTTCCTTTTTGGGCTGCTTTGCTGCGATCCATGGATCCAAGACTTCATTTATAGCTAAAGTAAGTTCCCTGCTCTTGAAATACTTCATGACTAATTCATGTAGCTTACCACGTGTATAACCGACAAACTGTGGGTGCAACTCATGGAAGTTACCAGATGCATGGTTCACAACAACATTGGACTGGTCCACAAGAGCAGAAGTAGAATTTACACTTCCTGGCCCTCCATTGCGAGCAGAAGAGTCAAATTTTATATCCTTAACAACTGGAAGCCATGTGTTATCAATCTTTCGGAACACACTGCTCCGTTCCAGAATAGTGCCCTTTTTAACTAACTTTTGCAACTCAGAGTAAGAAAAGGGCCCATGCTCATGACCAGTTCCATCCAGGTAGTACCAGTCACCCAGTTTGACTGACAATTCTTCAACAGTGCAAACATGGTCCTCTGGAATGTTTGGAACAGACTTGGACTTGTGCAGACTTTGTGAATCATAGTCATGGTGTCTCTTGGAGTGAGACAAACCTTCGTGGACAGAACTCCTATCAGTTCCAATTGAGTGGGAGCGTGAAGATCTAGAAAGTGACCGATCAGCTCCTCTGGGCTTTATGCATGGTTCAACAGACGATTGGTCCTTTACAACACGAGCATTTATCTTAACAACTGGAAGTGTCAACCCTTTCACTCCCTTAGGAGGTTGTCTCTGACTAGATCTTCCAGGTATAACAGCACTTTTACTGGCGTCGTCAACACTATCGGTGTCATCTTCTGTTGATGAGAATGCCCACAACGGGAGATCAAGCTTTTTGATAGGAACATGGTAGTAGAGGTCATCCTTGCAGTGCCAGCGAGGATCCTCATGGTTGCCTTTTGGCATCTGACAAAGAGCATAGCCTTCATTCAGGACAAGCTTCTTCCTATAAGGCTTATCTTGACTGAATTCATCGTTCCTCTTCCAGTCACCACCTTTGCAAGACCATCCACCAGAAAACCACTCGCTAGATTCAACATTATGGTAAAGCTTTTCCCTCTCAGGACCAACACCATAAATATCTATGGCACTGCTGTCAACGAATCCAATGCCTCTGCTGATTCCATCATCTCTTGCAGGTTGCGCTTGGAACCTCGGAAAATCTGGCATAAGAATACAGAAACCCCAATAAGTTACTGACAACAAACAAATAAAGGACAATCAAAGAGCTAAATGGTGGTACAATGCCACCATGTAGATGTTGTAAAGGATTAAGCTTCAGAGTAAGAAACACATAAATAAAGTGTCCCCATCTAGAGGACGAGCAACAACATCTGGAGAAGTAAAGCAACATACAATAGCTTTCAGAAATTAAATGTGCGGGAGTAAAATTCTAAGTATAAACAAAGACAGGATTGATCCAATACCTTCAGAGGGATTACTCCTTTCCCAGTCAACAGGCTCAAAACGTGCATCCAAAGCCTCTGCAGTTCCAAATGAAGAAGAAAACAGATAAGTATAACCATGAGGTGTAACTGCTGGAACACATGAGTTCCAGCTCTGAAAACCAAAGCCAACAACAAAGAGAGAGCAATAGATTCTGCTTGAAGGCGTGTGCGAGAATGCGTGTGGAAGCTCTGTATTTGTATTTACACCCCTCCAAAGATTATATTTACAGAACCACGCAATGCAAGTTCAAAATTTAAAATTAACATCCACACGAACTATCTGTTATTTATCTGCCTTCAGAAAAGAGTGTAAAGACACCTGATCCGAAGGATAGTTATTTTCACAAATTAAGCAGAAGCATACAAAAAACTTTAAATACAGAACTTCCCAAGGGTAGTTGTGGAAATTGACATTTTTATGGCAGACGGACGGAAAACGGAAATCGTGGGGATACAAATGTAAAACGAAAAATGTAACAAAAATCAAAAGAAAACTCAAGGTCAAGGCTAAGATTTTGCAATAGAAAAAAACAGCATTCAAAAGAGGACCAAGAATGCAATCTTATTAGGCCCGAGCCCAAACCCAGACCCAGCCACGTGGACTTTATAAACGTTCCAAGATTCGTGCAAACTGCAAGAGCACAACCAAAGCAACAAAGTGGAGGGGCCTGAAATTTGTAACCCAAAAGGATATTAAAAAGATCCCCACCTCACCCCCCCCCCCCCCCCCCCCCCCACACACACACACACAAAAAAAACTCAGCCCAGCCCATTATCTTCAAAAAAAAATTGAATCTTCAGGTCGAAAAGAAAAGAAAGCGTTTTTACCTCCAATAATCTCAAGCTCATGTCCATCCACCAGAATAGATTCACACATCAGTGCCTCAACCCTATTCTCAATGTAGAGATCTTCCTTCTGTTCTTCAGAAGCTTCCTCCTGTTCATACACAGCACCTGATGCCAACAGAGTTGCCTCTTCTCGAGCTTCGTCAAGCAGATTTCCTGGGGCTTCTGGCGGGCTAACCCTCTGGGTTGAAACATCCGAATACACTGAGGGGATATTAGATGAAACCAGTGGTGAAGCGGCATTCTCAACAGTCACCCACCTATTGCCGTCAGCGTGCTTTATAAGATGATCAGAAAGGAGATATCCGTCCTCCACCAGTTGCTTCAAGTCAGAAAGCTTGGAAGGTCCTTGCTCGGCACCGAATTGGTCAAGATAAAACCACTTTCCCATGATAGTAGTGGGTTCAGAACTGGGTTCAGGTGTTTCACTGGTGTGAGGTGGGGTGTCACAGATATCCATGTCTTCTTCCATTGAGGCATCTTCAGCAAGAACATCATTCAGCTGCTCAGGTACTGGTGGTGGGGGCAAGGGTGGAGGCATAGTAGGTGGTAAAGGTGGAGGTGGAGGCGGAGGAGGCAGTGGCGGTGGCGGTAATGGAGGCGGTGGCGGCAACTCAGCATGTTGAATGCTCTCAGTTGCCTTTTCCTTGGAGATCCTCTCCTCACTCTTTATGTTGCTATCACTCTTACTCTTAGTTGATTGCTTTGCTGATTTATTTTTGTGCTGCTCATTTTCTAGGTTGTTGCTCTCAAGCTTAGCGGCCCTGCTCTTCTTGCTTGATTCATGGCTATCGGTTGTTCGACCACGTTCAGATGGCGATTTATCATGACAGAGCGGGGTTCGGTCTTTGATGTCTTCATGCTGAGTCCTCCCACGAGGGGAATTATCAATGCGGCTCGGTGTGATATCCCTGTGATGGGGCTGGCGTGCTCTGTGTAGTGGTGGTGAAATATATGGGCTGCGGTCTCTGTTATCATAGTGGCGACCACGGTCTCGTGGGGAGCGGCCCGGGCTCCTGTCATGGCGAATGCGATCATGAGGAAAGCGTCCCAAGATGCCTGGGCTCCTCTCGTGCCTATCATGCCGATCTCGTATTGGCGGCGAGATGTCATGATTTCTTCCAGGGAAATGCTTACCAGCAGAAGCACTCTTTGGCTCTTCCTTCCTGCGACCTTTCGAGCCTGATTGATTGCATGCCTCAGCTTGGTGCTTGCGGAGGTTGCTCTCAGGTTCTGCCGCATGGGTCTTCCTAGCACTGCCACTGCAGCTGCTCTCTGGCTTAATCTCACCTGGCTCCTCGTCAGAGTCCCGTGAAAAGCCTTTCTGAGCTGACGAGCTCAGCTTCCTGCCGTGATCCCGGTCCCGTTTTTTCTCCAGTGGAGTAACCTCCCCAGGCTCCACGTTTGACTTCCTCCCAATCTTGTCGGATTTATCCTTCCTCTGCCCCCTCACAGGCAGAGGCAGAGGCTCCGGCTTGTCAAGCTCCCCGTTCCTCCTCGCCTTCCTTGGTGGCGCCGGTTGCACGCCCACAATCTCCCCGGGCTCCAGCTCTGGAGCCGGTGAGGCCGGCAGCAGCTTGCGCCATTTCTTGGGAGGCATGGTCCTCTCCAGGTCCCTTGCGGTGTCTGCCTCCCCATTGAGCAGCAGCTCCCCTTCCTCCAGGTCGGCGGCTGACTTGTGGTGGTGGCGGTGTTGATGCTCCTTGTCCGGCATGGTCTCTCCCCCTCCTCCTCCTCCTCCTCCTCTCCTCACGAGGGCGCTGGCACAGAAGCCCTCGACTGCACGGACGGCGCACGCGACTCCTCCATCTCCCATGGAAGACCTGGGGGGAGGGTGTCGGGGGCTCCCCAGCGCGAAAACCCTAGCTCGCCGTGGCTCCTCCGGGGCTCTCCACACTCATCTCCTGCGCAAAACCCTAATTTCCAGGCACAAAGCAGAGAGCAGGCTTTTCAGGGCGCAAATCGAAAGCAATGGGAACGAATTCGTATCGAACTCGATAGGGTGGGAGCTGCCCCGGATCGGGGGGCGCACGTACTTGCGGGGAATCGAGGCGCTGCTCCTCAGATCGGGAGATCCGCGGCGGCGACCGGCGGTGGCGTCGCGAGCTTCCCTCGGCGGCAGCTCTCCCCGGCGGGGCTGGCGGCGGTTCCCTTCCCGCGTCGCCTGTCGTCTCGCAGGCGGGCGGGCGCGCGCGAGGTCGCGCGAGCTATCGCCTGGGGGGTGTTCGTGTGTGTTCGCTAATGGCCTGTTTGTTGTTCGTAAAGCCTCTGCCTCGGCTTCGTTCGGTCTTATGGGAGAAGACGGGAGACGGGGAACGAAACGGGGTTGGTTCGTTGTTATCCTTCCTTTCCTCCAAGCAGAGGGGCTCGTTTTTATTGGGCCCTTTTTACCCGCGGCCGCTGACGAGTTGTTTTCTGTTTTCTGCCCCGGGTGGCTGCCGTATTTCGAAAGTACTCCTTTGTCTCCAACCAACAGTACTACCTCAGCCTCGTTTTCCTTTTCGGTGATCTCAGCTTCAGCTTGGGAAAGTGTGAATTTCTGGTGGATTTTTTTCGAGAATACACCAGCGAAATCGTAGCTTTCTCCTTGCAACATGAATGCGAAAACTAGCCATCACGATGACTCCAACGGGCGGACGCGCGTTTTGTCCGTTTGGGTCGACAAACGGACGCGCGTCTCGCCCATGTCCGTTCCTTTCTGGACACTGCACCCAACGGGCCGACGCATTGTGTCCGCCCGGTCAGGATTTTTGATCATTTTGATCATTTTCGGCCATTATGATCACATTGCAACAAAATAAATATATAGCAACCAAATGAACCCTAAATAAAACATAATCCCGGCCTCATCGTCCATGTCTGAATCACACATAATCCCGGCCTCATCGGCCATGATTTTTCGGCCATCTGGGCCATAGTTCAACGCCGGCATGCAACATTACTAAAACGACCGAGATGTGATCAATCTCGATCCATGTGGTACCTTTGCTTCTTGCGGTGGTAGGCCTTCTTCGTAAGGGTGAAGGCCGAGAGATCCATGTCCATGATCCTGGCCTCCTCTTGGCGTAGGGCGAGCTCAAGGTCCTTGCTCTTCACATCGGCCTCCTTTGCTCTTGCCTCGGCCTCCTTGGCCCTAGCCTCGGCCTCCTTGCCTCTTGCTTCGGCTTCCCTTGCTCTTGTCCGGGCATTTTCTCCCTCGATATCGAGCTTCTTCTTCTGCAATTCAAATTATAGCTTGGAAGCCGCCTCTCTCTCTTGGTGTTCCCTCTCTTTCCTCTCCTCCTTCTTATCACATGACTTGTCCTTTTGGGATAGGAACTCGTTCAATGTCTCTTGAAACGCAAGGGTTGTTGCATCACGTTTCAACTCGGCCTTCGAGTTGTTCTTCCCCCTTTGCCTCCCTCCCTTCTCCGATGGGTCCTCTCCCTTGGCAACTGGCTCCCCACCATTTTTTGAGGGAGGCGTAGAGGTCCTTCCATTTCTGCTGGTCCTTGAGTACCTTGTAGCAATGGGTCAAGGTGAAGGCCTTCCCATGTTGAGCCTTGAAGGTTTCCAAAACTTGCAAAACCTATGCATACAAGGGTATGGCAATCAAAATCATAGGAGGATGGTACATAGGAGGCCAATGCATAAGAAGGGAAGAGGAATTACCAATTCCTTCATTCCATAGCCACTTTGTGGCCAGGCTTCAACGTTGTCAACGGAGCCGCAAAACTTGCTCATCTCCCCTTGTATGTGGAGCCACCTCTTTGAGATAGATGTCTCGGTCCGCTCCGTGGTTATGTTAAAGGACGGAAGGATTCTACTTTCATTGTAGCGCTTGCTGAACCGGCTCCAATAAGCAGTCCCTTTTTGCTCCACCCCGATAATTTGGTTGGTTCCAACCTCGATCCAGGACTCACAAATGAGCACGTCCTCCTCCGGCATGAATGAGGCGCCCCTTTGGCTAATCTTTCTCTTCATGGCCCGGGCTTGGTTCTCAAGCTCGTCTTGGAAAACCGGCTCAACATCGATGTTGATCACATCGGGGCCGGTCAGCGGAACTTCATCTTCTCTGGCGGTATAATCGTCATTGACATACATATTGTTGTCCCTGATCATGTCCTGGAGGAGGTCCTCCCCTTCCGCCTCCTCGTAGTACCTAGCGTCCCCCGGTGACGGCCTGGGCAATTCGCTGAACATGTTACGGCCGTGGGCGACAACTGCAGGGGCAGCTGCACGCGTGGCCGCAGTATGCGGCGCCGACGAGTGTCCGACCAAGGGTGTAGCGGGCGCGTTGAGATCAAGGGTAGGTACCTCGAGGGTGGCGGGCGCGGATTCCCCTACCTCGGGTGAAACCTGCGGCGGCATGGTTCTCGGGAGGTAACCGTACGCAGGCGAGGGTGTCGTCGCGGAAGTTCTCGACCTTGGCGGTCGGGGCACCGAGCCATTGGAGCTGGCCGCTCCCGCGGGCCGTACAATTCCAATTAGGAGGAGGGTAGCGGTGAAAGTGCATATGCCCTCATGTGTGGTTTTGAAATTAATGACAATCTCTATAGACTAATGTTTGCATTGAGATATCTTTATAGATCTTGTCCATGGGAAAAGATTGGAGTTCATGTGTTGGACTGTAGAAGATTATATGATGACCAAGGTTCTATCTAAGGGTGTATATGAAGAATGGTCATATAGAGTTGAGCTTATTGCAAACATGACTTGGAAAAGAAGATTAAGTGAACATTCATGTTTATCTCCAAGTCACCATATATATTAAGAGAAGAAGATAAAGTGCAAGTTCAAGAGAAGCATCTCGAAGAAATCCTATGCTTGAAGCTTGTCACTCATTTGGAGATAATGGCCAAGTGAAGATGTGTCTAAGAGAGGCTCTCCCATAGTGGTGTATGGGGGAGCGATATGTGAGTCTTCACCAAGCAAAGCGCAATCAAGAAAGGTGGTCCACTTAAAGAGATCAAGATCGTCATCATCTAGCTCAAGTGGAATGCGCAAGGCAAATGTATGATCTTGATAGGGTTTCTATTTTACCGGTCTCATGTTGTTAGTGGGAGACCGGGTTATAGGATAGACGACGTACTATCAAGAAGGGCTCTCAAGTGAGTAACTTGATCGCATCTTTGTGGAGAGCTCAAACCTTTGCATACTTGGCATCATCATCTTTCTTGGTTCTTATTTGGTTTTTCTCCTAGTTGGGTTTTGGTGCTTGTCGTGATCTTCATGACAAGCCCAAGTTCTTCGAAAACGGATTTTGTTTTGAAAACTTGTTGCGTTTTCATGTTGGAAATATTATCGGTTTATCTGTGAGGAAAGTTTCACACCTTCCCATGTGTGTCAACTTAACTCTATTTATTTGTAGGAAAGTCTTGTCGTTACCTTTCCAACAAAATTGGTTTCACCTGATTTGGAGTTCGAACGAAAAAGTTATTGCATTTCTGGTTTTCTGAGTGGCTGCAGGAAATCCAGAACGGAGTGTCCGGTGCCC
The DNA here is from genome assembly GCA_947311845.1 of Poa pratensis. Taxonomy (NCBI): domain Eukaryota; kingdom Viridiplantae; phylum Streptophyta; class Magnoliopsida; order Poales; family Poaceae; genus Poa; species Poa pratensis. Next base: position 41,374,031 of record CAMZMU010000070.1, read on the forward strand.
CTAGACCGGAGTCTCCGGTGTGCCCACACCGGAGTCTGTGGCCTCAGGGGGACCGGAGTCTCCGGCCTGCCGGTTTTGGCACTTGTGCCCCAACGACGGCGCTCTCTGTTGAGAGGCCGGAAGTGGGCCGAAAGTGCCCCGGAGACTTCGCTGTCTCTAGTCTGGCCGGAGTCTCAGGGGCCGGAGACTCTGCTCAGGCCGGATACTCCGGCCTCCCCAGACCGGAGTCTTCGGGGTTAATTTTCCTGCAACGGCTCTTTTTTTCATGGGACCAATAAAAGGCCCCCTTCTTCCTCAAAGCCAAAAGGTCTTCCAAGCACGAAATTTCCCCCTCTCTCACCTCTATTGTTGACCTTGGAAAGCTTGCCCCTCTCCCAATTCCTCCCATGATTCTTGCATATCTTTGAGAGATTTGAGAGAGGAGATCTAGATCTACAATTCCACCAATCCATTCCTCCTCTAAGTGAGGGGAACCTAGTAGATCTTGATCTTGGAGTTCCATTTGTTGTGTTCTTCATTGTTCTTCCTCTCTTCTCCCCTCGCAAACATTAGTTGCTTTTGGTGGGATTTGAGAGTGAAGGATTTGAGCATTTGTGCTCTTGCCATTGCTTTTGTGCATCGGTTTGTGCTCTCCACGAGGATTCGTGGAAGTGAAAGTTTGTGAGCTTGTTACTCTTGGGTCTTTGGACCCGAGACGCTTTTTGTGGTGTTTGAGACCTTTTGTGGTCACTTGGGAGCTCCCAATCCTTTTGTGGGTTGTGCCTCAAGATTGTTGTAAGCGACTCGATTTCCGCCCAAAAGGAAATCAACAGTGGAAGGTGAACCGAGCTTTTGGGCAAGGTTCATCGGAGAATAGGGTGAGGCCATTTGTGGCGTCTTGAGTTTGAAACTCACACCCCTCTAACGAGACGTACTCCCCTAAAAATGAGGAACTCGGGAATATATCGTCGTCTCCACGTGCCTCGGTTATTTCTATACCCGAGCTCTTTACTTATGCACTTTACATTGTGATAGCCTTCGTGCTTGAAGTTTTACATCTTGCTATCACCTTGTTGCCTGTCTTGCTTAGCATAAATTGTTGGTGCACATAGGTGAATCTAGTATATTTAGGTTGTTGGCTTGTTAATTTAAACACCAAGTTTTATTCCGCAATTATCAAGCCTAAACCGGAAAAGTTTTTAAATCGCCTATTCACCCCCCCCCCTCTAGGCGACATCCTTGTCCATTCAAGCGGTCGCGGCCCTGCAAAATTGAGGTCGCAGGGCTCCTCGGCGGCAGGTCGTGCGGCGGAGCCGGCGGCGGCTGCGTCGGGCCGTCGGCCATGGCTAGGGCTGGAGCTCGAGTGGTGTTTTGGGAGAGCAGCGGCCGGAGTGTCAATTTTTGCCTCTGATGGGCGGGCCAGGGCGGACTAGGGGAGGACACAATAGCGGTCCGCGCGCGTCCGCGGCCGACGCAAACCTGGCCCAAATTTGAGCCAAGGATGGGTCACGGCGGACAGGAAAACGGACGCGTGGTCCATTTGCGTCGCCGCATTGGCCCTTTTTTTTGGCTCGCGTGGACATGAACGGACGCGGGTGAACTGAATGCCTCGGCCCGTTGGAGTCATTCTCACACACGCGATAAACACAACACAAAGGCCTTGCATAAAACCAACCATCAAGGTCGCATCTCGACCAACATCCAAGAAAGACGGCTCCAGCATAACTCTCCGCGTCAACGTGCACACCATCCTTATATGTCTAAAAGAATCGACGAGTGATGTGACCTAGTAGCACTAGTACAGATCGGGCAATTTAAGGCCCCGCCATCGCACACGGGAGAAACCCCCGTGTGCGTTATCCCCTATCGCATTCGCTTCGCAATTATAGCTGTGAGTGAATCTCCGAGCGGTGTCCGAGGGTCAAAAGTTCGCATACGGTTTTAGTTTACAAAGTGTGTGTGATATATCGCACACGATTAAGTCCAACAACTCGTTTGCATTCATGTGCGGTTTCACACACGCGTTACGTCCACCCATCGTCTGTAATCTGAATTGCCTCCTCGGCTTCCGTTCGACGCGTGTACACTGTACAACCTTCTCGCCTCCTCCATGCTGGCACGCGTTGGCGAGGAGCCAGCTTCCTCGACCTATATAATGCTGCTCGCTGCCGTTTGTCAGTGAACTCAGCAGCGGCGCCACCGTAGACTCGCTAGGGTACACGATGGTGTGTCACCAGAAGACCGCTCACTTGTCGTGTGTGGCTCAGTGAAGCATTGCCGCGCCCACCGCGGCTTCCGGGAACTCCTCCCCGCCTGCGCGCGTCGCCGCGTGGACCACAAGTGCCCGGAGGAGGAGGATAAGGAGGTGAATTTGGAGAATGGCGAGGGCACGGCGATGGAGAGGCCGGAGGATTCCTCTGAGCACGACGCCGAGGCGCGTCTCGAGTGGTGGGAGGTGGCTGAGCGCGAGGCCGAGGAAGCTGTGTTCGAGTCCGGGGAGGCCATGACCGTTGTGCACGAGGCCGATAAGGCCAAGGCGGACGACCGGGACATGATTGAAGAGCATCGCATGGTCGAAGACTCAATCGCCAAGAAGCTAGAAGAAGACAGAGCATGCGTATTCAATGATTATAGAGGCCTCAGGCTCCGCCAAGGAGATAATCTGCATCTCCGATTCCGACGAGGAGTAGTAGTATAGATTATTGTAATAGTTATTTTGCTCATTTCCTTATGTGTAGCATGTTTCCTCGCAAGTCTTTTGTTACAAATATCAATATATAATCTATGAAATTAGTTAAAAAACACGGCAGAGCGAGAACAACCGTGTGTGTTGTTCACCTATCGCACACGATTAGTGCGAGAAGAGCCGTGTGTGTTGTTCACCTCATCGCACACGATTTAGAGGATGTGTCCGTTTGTGTTGTTCCCTCATCGCACATGGTTTAGAGGCTGTTTTCGTTTGTATTGTTCATGCATCGCACACGATTTTTGTGGTCTAATAATTCGTCTTCCCGCTTCTTTCAGAAATTGGGCTTAGTATGAAATACCATGGTGTTTCCGCCTTTTTGTCTACTACTGCTTGCCTATATATTTTGTCGACGAACATGGCTATTTGTTTATTTAACTTTTATACATGCCTCACAACACAGAAGCCATGGCAGATCTGGCCATCGCGTCGGTGTTGTCGGAGGAGCTGTTGTCCACAGCGTCCATAGTTGGGAGTAGCTTAGTCGACCTCACGCCGACTGAGGGAAGGAGGAGTTGTCCCCAGCGCACGGAGCTGGGGGTAACTTCGTTGACCTCACGTGGAGAATCCCGAAGACAGCAATTAGAGTTCGTCGTCGGATGAGCCGCTCGCCAGCCCAGAGGAACTACAAGAGCATAAGTTGGTGGAGGTGTCCATCGCATCGGCGCGGCGTGAGGAAGCAGTGGTGCATTGCGTGGTCGAGGAGTCTTTCGACTCTCTACGTAAGGACCGGGTACGTTCACTGCTGCGCGCCAGGGAGGAGGCCAAGAAGCAGACGCGAATCTGGATGGGTGTCGCGGCAAAGCGTTTGTCCAAGTGGAAAGCCGCTCGCCACGATGTCGAGGCCTCAGGCTCCGGCAACCTGCTCGCCGACGATGCTGAGGCCTCAAGCAACGGCAAGGGCCCAGCCGGCGACGAAGACGTTGTCGTCCTCTCTGACGACGATGATGCTTAGATAGGTATTACTAGGTGTTTTCTATGTGTTATATATATGTATGTACTATGAGATTGGGAATGTCCAATCTTTTTGTAGCAGGAAGGGCGAACCATGCGTTTGAATTAATGGTGCACTTCCGGTAGGAACTAATATTATCCAAATATTATTAACCAGGTTCCATTATGTCTAGTACTCCTTATTTCCAACGAGACGATTTGATATTTCTCAATGTTTTGATCAGAAGTTGATAAATTTGGCAAAAAAAAAAGATATCGCCCACGGTTTCGCCCGAGCAGAACCGTGTGAGAAATGTACTCTTTAGCACAACTAACGCCCACGGTTCGCCCGAGCAGAACCGTGTGCAAAATGTACTCTTTAGCACAACTATCGCCCACGGTTTCGCCCGAGAAGAACCGTGTGCGATAACTTGCTAGACGGCTGCATGTTCGCACACGGTTTTCTCCTTCCTAACCGTGTGCGATACCTTCTAGGCCGTTAGGGCCCAGTAAGTGGAACCCTACCTTATAAGTAGGGACCAGACGCTTTGACCCGTACACAATCCACTCTCCCCTCTCCCAGCCGCCTCCTCTCCTCTACAGTCGCACACGCCCTCTTGGCCCCCGTGGTGCGGCGCTGCCGCATTTGGCCTTCCTGAAAGGGCATGTGTTGCGCCATGCGTGGTTTTGGTAATTAATGACAATCCTTATGGACAAATGTTTGCATTGAGATATACTTGTAGATCTTGTCCATAGGAAAAGATTGGAGTTCATGTGTTGGACTCTAGAAGATTTCATGATGACCAAGGTTCCATCCAAGAGTTTATATGAAGAATGGTCATGTGAAGAGTTGAGCTTATTGCAAGCATGGCTTGGAAAAGAAGATTGAGTGAACTTCATGTTTATCTCCAAGCCATCATCTATATCAAGATAAGAAGATGAAGTGCAAGTGGATTCATGAAGACAGAGTTTAGCAAGGCTCTCCCATAATGGTGTATGGGGGAGTATTTGGAGAAGTCTTCATCAAGCATGTGCTAGCAAGCACAATCAAGAAAGGTGTTCCAACTTGAGAGAGTCAAGATCATCATCATCGAGCTCAAGTGGAATGCGCAAGGCAAAGGTATGATCTTGATAGGTTTTCTATTTTACCGGTCTCGTGGTGTTAGTGGGAGACCGGGTTATAGGATAGACGGCGTACTATCAAGAGGGGCTCTCAAGTGAGTAACTTGATCGCACCTTTGTGGAGAGCTCAAACCTTTGCATATTTGGCATATCATCTTTCTTGGTTCTTATTTGGCTTTTATTCATGTGAGAATTTAGATCTTGTGTTCATCTCCATACCAAGCTCTAGTTCATCAAAAACGGATTTCATTTGGATATCTTGTGGTGTTTTTGATGTTAGAAGTTTTACCGGTCCGTCTCTTGTAGAGAGGTCAATCTCTCCTCTTGTGTTATCCTCCTCACATGATGTACTATGATGTGTATATGCATGATCTTGTAGTTCTTGTGATTATCTTCGGAGCAAGCCCAAGATCATTGAAAACGGAGTCCGGATGGAAAACTTGTTGCGTTCTCGGTGTTGGAAATATTACCGGTCCTCCTTGAGATAAGATCCACACCTCCCATGTGTGATATCTCCTCCATATTTGTGACCCTTAATATTTCCAACCTCGTTGGTTTCATCTCGTTTGGAGTTCGAACCAGAAAGTTATTGCATTTCAGGTTTTGCTGTTTCTGTCTGTTTTGCTCAATCTGGGGAATCGGATTATCCGGTCCATGTTGATTCGGATTATCCGATTCTCAGGATTTGCTCGATTTCGGCTAAGGACTTTTTTTTTGCAACCAGTTTTGTGGTGTACTGAAGTTTTGTGGAATATCCGATATAGGTCGTATCGGATTATCCGACTGTGTCGGATTATCCGGTTCTGACCTGTGTCGGAATATCCGGTTCTCATGGTTTGCGTATTGAAGTTTTTCGGAATATCCAATTCAAGTCAACCCGGATTATCCGACGCAGTCGGATTATTCGATGCCAACTTATATCGGAATATCCGACTCCCCTGTCTGCAACGGCTCTTTTTCTGGGAGGGGTATAAATACCCCTCCACCTACCTCCAGCCAGCCAGCTTTGCCCAGCACGATTTTCTCTCTCTTCCCCACCATTGTTGACCTTGCAAAGCTTGCCTCTCTCTCAATTCCTCCCATGATTCTTGCATATCTTTGAGGGAAAAGAGAGAGGAGATCTAGATCTATATTTCCACCAATCCATCTCTCCTCTAAGTGAGGGGAACCCTTTCGATCTAGTTCTTGAAGTTCCATTTATTGTGTTCTTCTTTGTTCTACCTCTCTTCTCCCCCCATAAGCATTAGTTGCTTGTGGTGGGATTTGAGAGTGAAGGATTTGAGCACTTGTGCTCTTGCCATTGCTTCGTTGCATCGGTTTGTGCTCTCCACGAAGATTCGTGGAAGTTGAAAGCTTGTGAACTTGTTACTGTTGGGTCTTTGGACCCTAGACGCCCGTGTGGTGGTTGAGACCCTTGTGTGGTCACTTGTAGCTGTTCGGGAGCCCCCAATCCCGTTGTGGGTTGTGCCCCGGATCGTTGTTGAAAGGCTCCGGATTTCCGCCTCGAAGGATTCCGATAGTGGAAGGTGAACCAAACCTTTGTGGTGCGATTCATCGGAGAAGAAGGTGAAACTTTTGTGGTTGTTAAACCATTGTGTTGGTTCACACCTCTCCAACGAGACGTACTCCCCTAAAAAGAGGAACTCGGGAATACATCCTCGTCTCCGCGCGCCTCGGTTATTTCTATACCCGAGCTCTTTACTTATGCACTTTACATTGTGATAGCCTTCGTGCTTGAAGTATTCTTTATTGCTATCACCTTGTTGCTTGTCTTGCTTAGCATAAGTTGTTGGTGCACATAGGTGAGCCTAGTTTATTTAGGTTGTTGGCTTGTTAATTTAAACACATAGTTTTATTCCGCAATTATCAAGCCTAAACCGGAAAAGTTTTAATCGCCTATTCACCCCCCCTCTAGGCGACATCCTTGTCCTTTCACTTCCCCGCCGGCCGATGACCTCGCGGGATGCCTGTCCAAGGCCTCCCACCCCCTATGGCGATGTCGTCGTCTTCTCGTCGACATCCCGAAGGTTAGCGCTCATTTAGCAAGGCCGTCTCCATGTTTTATATGGCGTATCTCACTAGAAATGCCACATCTGTTTGTATATTGATATCTTAGATGCCAGATCTGTTAGAATATATTGTTCATGCACTAGCAAGACCGGAATAATTAGTTGCCGGATCTGTTAGAATATCTTGTTAGTCCATGTTTATTGGTGTGGTACTGTTAGATCTTTCTGCACCTCGATTATGTTGCATCTTTATTTAATAGGCTGGTTCAGTTAGATCTTCTATATTGGGTCCTACTGTTAGATCTTGTTTATTCTCTTAAATACGATCTTCTATATTTATACTTGTGTATTAGGGATTATATTTTGGTGGCACTATACAAGAAAAAGAAGGGGCAGAGGGTTTTGCCCCATACCTAGTTGGTGAATAAGATCCTTGCGGCTAGGCAAGCTTCACCACATTCATTTGCCTTCTTTTGTCCCTAGTAAGTGAACAAGCATTTTGTTTTGCACTCTCTTCATTGTTTCTACATTCTCGCTTTAATGAATTCTATGCACGAAACTTGCAGGCCCTTCGAGCAATACTTGCAAGTATTGCTCAAAGATGCACCTTGTCTTGAAAGATTGGCAATGGTGAAAGAAGGATAACGAAGTTTCTCAAATACCGTACAGAAAGAAGGATGATGAGATTTCTGAAGTATCCTTCTTTTCAAACGAGTGGCGTCTACCCTTGCTGTCCTCTGCGGGATGATGACCATGATGAGGTGCAGCTAGAAGAAATGTCCACCTTCCTTCTAGCTTTTGCATTCGAAACAAAAGACGTAACCAAGATAAGTTCTCTCTTCTTTTGTGTAGTTTTCACATTTTTAAAGCTAGCAATTGATATTTTTGTCGCAATGTACGATATGAAATGTGAAATGAATGAAACAAGGAGATTTGCTACTGGATGATGCTTGTTCTTGATATTTGCATCTGTCGCAATGTATGAATCTGAAATCAAAGCCTACATGCATGTTCCTGGAAAATTATAAACGTGTGCGATGGGTCTTCAAACACACACGACAAGCGTTAGCTATAAGTTCTTAAACACACACGAAAGACCTTACTAAATCGTGTGCAATTAGAAGTAAACCTAGATGACTAAATATCTATAAGCGGGTGTGATAACCTGTGACATCGCACACGCTTTCGGGTAAAGAAACCGTCTGCGAAGTTTGCGCCACATTCGCCCTCCCATGGATAGCGACGAGCGCTATAATCGTTTGCCATGGCAGAAGTCGACCGTGTGCGTTTGCCCGATCTGTACTAGTGTAGTAAGAATTCCCCTAACTTGAGAAACAAGTTTTATCGAACAAGTACGAGTTACAAAGACGCTACAAACACAATGCAAAGGCCCTACACGAAACAAACCATCAAGGCTGCATCTCGACCAACGACGACCAGCATCTTGCACGCAGGCAGTGGGGTCGCCGGATCATCCGGTAGGTGAAACGGCGGATGGTCTGGCGCATGAAGTGTGGCTTGGCTACGGGGGAGGCGTTGCCTGAGCATCTGGTATGGGAAACGTCAGACGGTCTGGCGCGGTCGAGGTGCTGGTGGGGATTTTTATCCCGAGAGGAGCCGGAGGGGTGCCGGATGGATCCGGCGGCCATCTGGTGGTCGCGCGCGCAGTTGTTGTCCCCCGGATCGTCTGGTGGCTCGGCGCCGGATGGTTCGGATCCAAAGTGAATTAGTATAGCTTACCAACTTGTATGAGCAGTACGTGCATGGATGTGATGAAGCAAATAATATGGGTTTCAAAGTGTCACACAACAAACCAGGGTATTTTAGTGGAGCTTGGTAGGGATACTACCAATTTACAAATCCTAGTGCCGATCGTATGACACACAAGAAATGCACACGGTGGAGAAAAATGAGGCAAAAGCAACTCTGAAAATGAGCTCAAAATTTTGATATGTCGGAGTAATGCTCGATGTTGCAAATGCACAAGAGAGACACTAGCAAGTAGCTCAAAAATAACAGGCACAAGATTGCTCAAACTACTATGCAACACGGACAGAAACAAGCTCCACACTTGAATTGTAACTTTCGGCCACTTTTCTCTTTTTTTATACTCTTTGATCTTTTTTTTATATATACTATGGCCACAAACTTTAAAACATGAGCACTTAAACACACTGATTCAAAAATTAAGCACAAAAATATACCTAATGAGCAGCCTTTCGAGCAAAAATTAGCTAGTCTCGTAATGGGAAAGTTCCTACACAAATTTGCTGTAGATAGGCTATGTCTAAAGCTCACAAAGATACGGAGTGGAAAAGAAACAAAATTTGGAAAAGAAAAACTAAACCGAAACCTAAATAGACTCGAAACGTGTTGCGGCACAAAAACTCACTGAAACGGTGCCGCGGCAGAAAACAGACAGCGCTCCGGCGGGAGTTGGACTCCGACTCGGTGCCACGGCAGTAAAACGGCAAAAACCGTGCCGTGGCAAAGTCGGCAACGCGAATCCGATGCGGTGCCGCGGCAGGAAAACTTCCAAAACGGTGTCATGGCAGAAACTTGCAGCAGAAACCGAACTAAACTAAAACTCGATTCTTTTTTTGTATTTTCTATTTAGACTCCGACTCGAATTGGCAAACAAAGATACGGATAGAACCTAGACTCCTATGACTCGGATTAGACAAGGTACGCAAAAAGGAAAAATGATCAACAACTAAAACTTGTAAACCGATGCAATCTAGGGTTATGACGAAATCTAAACCTAATGTTTTTGGCTTTTCTGTATAGGATGAAAATAAAGCTACAACTACGAGATGGATTGCTCACCGAGTAATCGCTGGAAACCTGTCTCTGATATCAAGATGATAAGGGGTTGCCCAATCTTCTCAGTGAGGCGATGGTGTATGGTGGATAATTTGAGGATAACTCACAGGATGATCTCGAACTCTCCGGATGTGCCCCGTTGCCAATGCAACAACTCTTAAACCCAATGGATATTCGCAACACCACACGCTTGCGCAACGTAGCCGCCGACCATGAGCGGTTTGCAATCTACCCAATTCTCAGTGGAACGATAGATCACACTCTAACTTTGGTAGCAATAATCTCCAGATCGAGACAAAGTGAAGAGGTTGATTTCCTGATCGAAACAAAGAGGAAGTCGAATATAGATGAATGCTTTCAGCAATCCGATCTAGGTTTTAATGGTGTAGCCGTTGGATATTTAAGGTGTAGCCATTGGATATTTAAGGGGATGCACCCAACTACGACTCAAACATGGTTCGACTCAAACTGATACAAACCGACCCAAGTTGGGTTCGGCCTAATTAGCACGCATGCCATATGTGGTGCACCTTAGACTCGTGTGATCATCCCTTGGATGTCCTGGTGCGCCACATTATGCTTGTGTGCCACGGCTGACTTCCTTCTCCTTGTGCGCCTGCCTCCCTCTCCTCCCTCGCGCATATAATGGAAGTCTCATCTAGATGATCTTGCTGCGACTCTCCTCCTCCTCGTCCAATGCTTGATTCATCTTCATACCTGATCATAGATAGCTACAAAGACTTAGGCAGTATAAAGTTCTCATAATTATAAATATCATAATAAACTAGGAGTGAATTCACCTGTTGTCCAATTAGCTTTGCACGTGCTCTAGTCATAGGACCAATCCTCACTTCATCTTGTTTACTTGGAGCAGCAGCATCATCATCTAGAAAAGATGGTAAGGAACCAGAGATGTCCTCATCAGCTTCAGCTTGTTCGGTTAATCCCCACAGATGTGCGCCGCCGACCTCAGATGGAGGGGTCTTCAGATCGATATTGTGCCGCTTGATTACTTGCTCTGCCGCCGACTGGAAAGGGTGGGAGGGAGGGAAAAGCACGCGTCTTGATCTGCTCAGTTTGTTGCGCCGCCGTCGTCCCTCTGAATTGCGTGCGAGAGAGAATCTGCGAGAGAGACGAGGGCCAGAGAGAGAGAAAGAGAGAGAGAGAGAGAGAGAGTCTGAGAAAGAGCACGCGCTTGATCTGCTCGATTTGATGCGGAGCTGCTGTCCCTCTACCGCCGCCGCCGGTTGCCCCTCTGAATCGCTGGCATGAGAGAGAGAAAGACGAGGGCGAGAGAGAGTCGTGGATTGGTTCCACGGGATAAGTGTCGAGGTTTAATTCCCATCCGAAATGACCGGGATCCGGGTAGAATAGGGCGGGGTGTAATCCCTCCCGGGTTTAACCGAACACGTCACACGAGAGGACCGGGATTTAATTTGCACGGGTCTGATCCCCGCTGACCCACGGGGATTTAGTCCCGATCCCGGCCGGGGTGGGCGAAAACGAACGAAGCCTAAGGGCAAGTACATTGCAGGACGCTTAGACCGGCGCTTATGCGAATAAAAATAATTACTGTGAAATGTATTTATCACCAAACCATCGGGGGCACAACGCAGCGAGCTTAGAGCATCTCCAACAGACACTGCAAACTAGCGCGACGCGCTAAATACCGGTCATTTTGGGCGCGGATGGGCAAAAACATTGCTCCAGCAGCCGCTGCAAAAGCCAGCGTGCTGTAAAATCCGTCCAGCGCGCTGGGGATTGCTGCGTCGTACGCGGCATATGTCCAGCGCGCCGTCCAGCGCGCTGGACCGTCTGACCACAACGCGCGAAGGAAACAGGCACGGAATCTTCCGTCGCGGCTGCTGCCCATCGCCCTCGTCCTCCGACACGAACACGGCGCGGTTGCGGCTCGTCCTCCAGCGCGGCTGCCGCCCGCCGCCGGCCGAGCTCGCCGTCGCCACCGTGCAGGTCGCCGCCGCCGGCCACGGCCGCGAGCGACGCTGGGCGAGGCCAGGCGGCAAGCCAAAATGCGACTCAATCTTCATGATCGCCGGTTGATAACGTATATGCGGCGACCAACATCTTGGCTCAGATAATACCAGCTGGCAACGACCCAGTAAACGCCGAAGCGCGGCGTGCAATACAGATGCTAAGCACCACTGTCGTCCAACAAGCCAACATAACAAGAGCTGAGGGGCGACTACACTCTATACCAGATAATCACAGGATCATGGCGGAAAAGAGCGTTCAGAGTAGGCCGCCAGAGAATAACTCCGGGGTCGCACAGATGCAACAAGGACAAACCCCGGCTGCGCAAGTCGCCATACTTGGAGAACAGATGAGGCCCGCGGAAGCAATTGTCCCACCAAACACATCCACAGCCCTATCCTCGTGGCTCAAGGGGCCGGCATGCTTCACTGAGAAGATTAGATCGGAACCCTTTCCCGAAGATTTTAAAAGGACCACGCAAGGTGGCAAATTATAATGCCAACATGGACCCCGCCACGTGGCTAAATAACTACGAGATGGGGATGAGTATCTTGAATGCCTCAGAAGAAATATGCGCAAGGTATCTTAACATGATGCTGGAAGGTACGGCTCACATATGGTTACAGAATCTACCCCCAAATACCATAAGCACATGGGAGGGGTTGAAAGAAGCCTTCGTCAAGAATTTCCAGGGAACATGCAAGCGACTCTGCAATATAGAAGATCTTGAACGCTGCGTCCAGAAGGAAGGCGAGTCAAGTCGCCATTGGATGAGAAGGGTAGCAGAAATCATACACTCATCGGATAGCATACCCCGTAGCTCTGCCGTCCTGGTAATGGAGAAAAATTGTAGGTTTGAGCCACTGATACACAAGTTGGGTCGCATGAAAGACAAAGTCAAGAGCCTCAGCGAAGTGATGGCCGCAGCTAACAAATATGCTGGCTCAGACAAAACAAAGGACGCATCGGATGAAGAGGAAGAAGAGGTCACTGCCAAGGGAAAGAAAAACACCCGCAAATCTCAACAACAACCAAACAACAATACCCATGCGAGTCAAAACAAGCGCAAGAATGAGGAAGGAAATTCTGGGCTTGTTGCCAATACAAGTGGCAGATTTAAAGGCCAACATGGGAGAGGCCGAGGCAGCGGCTCCCGTCCAATCAACTTGAAAGAGGTCTTTAGTCGGCCATGCGATCTCCACACAGGGGGCGATGGACGGCCGACGGACCATACCAAGGCACAATGCAATTACTACAAGAGATGGAAAGAGAAAAGTCAGCATAATAGGGGAAACCACAATGGAAGTAACCATATCGCGGCTCAAAATTCAGGTGCTGGGCAACACAATGTGAGAAATCCCAAACAAGGGCAGTATCACACAATAGTTGTTGGCACTTCCAAATGGGAGGAGAAAGTAAGCCGCAGAAGTCAGCAAGTGAACGCGGTGGAACAAGCGGCTTCGCATTGGTTAAGATGGTCAGAACATGCAGTAACTTGGAGTCGCAACGATCACCCGCCGCAAGTCCGCGAGCCTGGGATGCTAGCGCTAGTTTTAGCGCCTTATGTAGCTGGATACAAGTTAACCAAGGTACTCATGGACGGAGGAAGCAGTATAAATATCATGTACTACGATACGTTCAAGCATTTGGGGCTCACAGACTCCAGCTTACAACGTACCACGACCATATTTCACGGCATCGTTCCGGGAAAATCAGCCCAGCCAGTGGGAAAAATAACCTTGAAGGTAACCTTCGGGACAAAGGAAAACTTTAGAAGTGAGTTTGTATGCTTCGAAGTGGTGAAATTCCAGAGTCCATATCATGCCCTCTTTGGACGAACGGCCTTCGCCAAATTCATGGCTAGACCCTGTTATGTGTACCTGCAGTTGAAGATACCGGGTCCAAAGGGAGTCATTACAGTACATGGCGACGGGGAAAAGGCAATCGAGTGCGAGGAAGGGGACGCGGCCTTCGCAGAATCAGCTTGCACTGCCGAGGAGCTCAAAAACTATAAGTCGCAGGTGGATCCGAACGACATGAGTGTAGTCAGGACACCATCCGCTGATCCATCCATAAAGTTCAAAGCAGCACAAGACACCAAACAAATAGACCTCGTTCCTGGCGACTCGTCCAAGCAAGCAAGCATCGGGGTGCATATGGAGGAAGAGCAGGAACAGGCCCTTATTGCCTTCCTCCAGGAAAACAAAGACATCTTTGCATGGAAGCCATCAGATATGCCGGGAGTACCGAGAAAATTGGCAGAGCATAGTCTCAACGTCAACCCGGTGGCCAAGCCAGTAAAGCAGCCGCTGCGACGCTTCCATGACGACAGGAGGAAGGCGATAGGAGAAGAGATAGCTCGCCTGTTGGCAGCAGGATTTATCACAGAAGTGTTCCACCCGAAATGGGTGGCAAACCCAGTGCTGGTTATGAAAAAGAATGGTACATGGCGCATGTGTATAGATTACACCAGTCTCAACAAAGCCTGCCCGAAAGACCCGTTTGCTTTACCCCGAATCGATCAAGTGATTGACTCAACGGCTGGGTGTGAACTATTATGCTTCCTGGATGCTTATTCAGGTTACCATCAGATCAAGATGAAAAAGGAGGACCAGGAAAAGACATCCTTCATCACACCTTTTGGAGCCTTTTGCAACGTCAGTATGCCCTTCGGATTGAAGAATGCCGGTGCGACTTATCAGAGTTGCATACAAAACTGTTTGCATGAGCAAATAGGTCGCAACGTGCATGCTTACATGGATGACATCGTAGTTAAGTCGCAGGTGGGCCAGGACCTCATCAGCGACCTCAAGGAGACATTCACCAACTTGAGGAAGTACAACATGAAGCTTAACCTGACAAAGTGTGTCTTCATAGTATCAGAAAGAGGCATAGAAGCCAACCCTGAAAAAATAAAGGCCGTCATGGACCTTCAGAAGCCAGAAAAAATTAAAGATGTACAACGACTCACCGGATGCGTCGCGGCCTTAAGTCGCTTCATATCAAGACTGGGAGAAAAGGCTCTGCCCTTGTACAGATTATTGAAGAAGTCAGATGCCTTCACCTGGGACGCAGAGGCCGATGAGGCATTGACAGCCTTGAAAAGTCAGCTGACAAATGCACCAGTTTTAGTAGCTCCGAGAGATAAAGAGCCCATGCTATTGTACGTCGCTGCAAATACACGCGTAGTAAGCGCGGTGATGGTCGTAGAGAGACAGGAGCCAGGAAAAGAATACCCAGTCCAAAGGCCAGTATACTATGTGAGTGAGGTGCTTACGGCCTCTAAGCAGCGCTACCCCCAATGGCAGAAACTGGAATTTGGTGTGTTTATGGCAAGTCGCAAGTTGAAGCACTACTTCCAATAACAGTGGTCAGCTCGGCGCCCTTGGCAGACATCATTCGCAACCGAGAGGCTACGGGAAGAATAGCCAAATGGGCAATCGAGTTGGGACCACACCACATCAGTTATGAGCCGCGAGCAGCAATTAAGTCGCAGGCCTTGGCGGACTTTATCAACGATTGGACAGAAATTCAAATCACTCACAGCATGGCTGTCAGCCCAGTGGAAACCAGGGTACCACGGGCCGGCCTGCCACAGCCCTCAACATTCTACTGAGCTATTCTGCTAAGGACCAGGTGTCTCAGCCTGGCGAGCCTCGCGAGGAATCTTTCCCTCGGGAGGGTCTCTCTCGTCTGGAATATCGTTAAGTCCTGGCGCACGTCTGCGCCTCCCTCGCGAGGCCTCCCTCGCGAGGCGTCAAGCACTCAAGAACCTCGACGAGGCATCCCAGCCCTCGCGGGGTTCCTTCGAGCGGAAGCAAGCTCTGCCTCCGCTGCAGAGCGCACATGGCCTCTGCGCCCGACGCAGAGTGACGCGCGCGCCTGCGCGCGATGACGACCGCGCCGCAGTTGCCACTTCAGTGATTAAAGGTGGTCAACAAAGCTGCACCAAGCAAAGCGGACTACAAGAATTGTCATTCTAGTAATAAGGGGACCGTTGGCCACTACGCTCCAAGCCAACATCACCGTGGGGCACCCCACGGACCTCTGCAGCGCCAGCCCATCGTCCTGGATGGACGGTGGCTTTTTCCGCCAAGGAGACGCTGCTTTCTGCCATGGACCAAGTCCATGGACAGCCCCGTCGCCGTGCACTGTGGTCCTCCTTCGTCGCCATGTGCCCGCCTTGTGAATTCGGAGAAGAGGTCCGAGGCAGGTATAAAACGAGGTAGTGTACGACCGAAGGAGGGGATCGAACCATTCATCGACCCATCGACTAGCTGAAGCTCATCCACACCATAGCGAAGGAGAACAGAGCATCTTCCACCATAGTTCTTCCTTAGCAAAGCTTGAGCTTTGGCCAACTCAATGTACTGTAACCTCCACAAGCAGTGCAATACAACAAAGCAGGAGTAGGGCCTTTACACCTCACGGTGGGCCTGAACCTGGGTAGCGGCTCGTGTTCACTCTCTGTCGTGATGTCCCTCACCGAGCTCGACGAGCACCATCGCCGAGGTAGCTGAGGGTTGTTTGACAGCGTGTTCAGCCCCCTGTCGATTCCTGGCTACAGTGAGACACACCCCTAGTTCCTGGGACTAGTCTCCGACATTTGGCGCGCTATGTAGGGGGCTGAGCGTCTCGCGTGCCGGACGTCCGGCAGGGCCGACACCGAGCCCGTCGTCAACCGCAACCCGCGTGGTCGCCCGCGCGCCGGCAACGCTCCAGAGCGCAACGCCGACCCCGAGCCCCGCGTCGAGCACCCAGAAGACCAAAACGGCGACGATGAGGACGGGGAAGCTTCCTCCCTGCACCCGTCCGGGGACCAGGCCACCTCTTCACAGATCCGAGCGGCGCCCAACCCGAGCGCTCCGCTGCTCATGGCGCAGGAGCTACTACGCTACCGCCCCGCGCAGGCGGGCCAGACGGTTGGCTCAACTGCGTCACCGAGCTCGTCAACGCCGCTGCTGCGCCCGCTCCAGCGCCCTCTCGCTCGCTGGTGCACCACTCCGGGCACGCGGGGAACGTGGCGCACGACGCTCCTCCCCCTCCGCCTCCACCTCTGCCACCTCCTCCAGCTGGAGCACCGGACGGGAATAACCGCGCCGCGTCGCACGCCTCTTCGCCGCATGACTGCCAAATCGTGCAGCGGGCGCCAGAGGACTTGCGCGTGGAAATCGAGCTCCAGCGGGACCGCCACAACCGCGCCA
This sequence comes from Poa pratensis, assembly GCA_947311845.1. Classification (NCBI taxonomy): domain Eukaryota; kingdom Viridiplantae; phylum Streptophyta; class Magnoliopsida; order Poales; family Poaceae; genus Poa; species Poa pratensis. The sequence continues at coordinate 41,390,839 of CAMZMU010000070.1, forward strand.
TCCAGGACGTCGCAGCCGCAGGGCGCCAGAACCGCCACATGCTCACCGACGGCGTCGTGACATTCGCCACGGGCTGCACTACATTCACCCGCAACCTGCGTCGCGTCGTCTGGCCAACCAAGTTCAGGCCAGACTTTCCTCCGCGCTACGACGGCAAGACCAACCTCCTGGAGTTTCTGCAACTCTACACTGTGACCATCCAGGCCGCAGGCGGCGACAACGACAAGGTGATGGCCAACTAGTTCCCCATGGCCCTCAAGGACGCAGCACTCTCGTGGCTCTTGAACCTCCCCGAGAAAACCATCGACACATGGGAGGAGCTCTGCCAAAGCTTCGTGGTGAACTTCAAGGGCACGTACGAGCGCTCCCTCACCTACAACGACCTCCGCGCTATGTGCCAGAAGCCTCGCAAGACCCTTCGCAGATACATCTAGCATTTCAGCCAAGTCCGCAACAAGATCCCGAACATCGCCGACTCGCAGGTCATTTCTGCCTTCGGGGTGGGCGTCACGGACGTCAGGATGCACGAGAAGCTCGGCATCCACGACAACCTCACCTCCGTGGTGAAGCTCTTCGACTTGGTGGACAGGTGCGCCAAGGCTGAAGAGGGTCGCCTCTTCCTCAAGCAAGAGTCAGAGGAAGAGCCTCCTGAGGGGTCGAAGTCTAAGAAGAAGGCTAGCGAGAAGCGCAAGGTCACAGCTGTCCTCGCGGCAGAGCCTGACGCCAAGCAAAAGCGCGTTGCCACTCCAGCGGCGGATGCCGACAATACAGATAATCACCCATTCTGCGTCTACCACAACAAGCACAACCACACGACTGAAGACTGCTGGGAGCTCAAGAAGCTTCGCGACAACCGCGAATAGCGCCGTGGTCGCGGCGGCCGTGGCGGTGGCCGCGGCGGCCGCGGGGGCGGACGCTGGAACAACAATCACGACAACTACCAGCAGAACCCTCAGGCGAACGCCTTCCAGCAGAACCCAGTCGGGCAAAACAACAATCTGCCTGATGAGGACCCTCGGGGCTACCAGGTTCCTCGTGGGGCAGCGTGCATCCTCGGCGGGGCTCAAGCTCCCAGGTCCAACCGCCACTTCAAGCAGCTCTCTCGCGAGGTCAACACCGCGCTTCCTGGGGTTGAGGCATCCCAGCCCCTCAAGTGGTCGCAATACCCCATTGCCTTCAACTCCAGCGACCACCCAGCGTCCACCAAGACCGTGGGCACCATCCCTCTGGTGTGCACTCCCACCATCAACAACATCGCCGTCACCAAGACACTCATAGATGGGGGTGCTGGCCTGAACGTCATCTCCGTTGAGACCTTCGAAAAGCTTCAAGTGCCATATGAGCGGCTGATGCCCACCAGGCCCTTCTCGGGGGTGACAGAAGGAACCACCACCCCGCTGGGGCAAGTGAGGCTTCCAGTCACCTTCGGGACGCAAGAGAACTACCGCACCGAGCTCATCGACTTCGACGTCGCGCACATCGGCCTGCCTTATAACGCCATCCTCGGCTACCCCGCCCTCGCGAAGTTCATGGCCGTCACTCACCACGCCTACAACATCGTCAAGCTTCCAGGCTGCAGCGGCACCATCACCATCCGTGGCCAGGTCAAGGACGCCGTGTGCTCTGTCGAGCATGCCTACAAGGCCACTGCGGTGGCATTTCCTGCTGACGAGGATGCAGAGGAGCCCCTCGCGAGGCCGGCGAAGAAGAAGTAGCTGTTCTCTCAGGAAAAGACAGACACGAAGAAGGTGCCACTGGACGCCAGCGGCTTGGGGGCTAGCGTCACCATAGGCGCTGGCTTGCCTACCAAATAGGAAAGCGCGCTCTTCGCCTTTCTCAGGGCAAACTCTGACATGTTCGCATGGAAACCGTCAGATATGTCCGGAGTACCGAGGGAGGTGATCGAGCACCACTTAGCCGTGTGTCCAAACGCACGCCCAGTGAAGCAGAAGGCACGGCGCCAAGCGCCAGAGAAGCAAGAATTCATCGTCAAGGAAGTAGAGAAGTTAAAAGAAGCACGCATAATTCGAGAAGTTGCACACCCCACTTGGCTCTCCAACACGGTGGTCTTTCCCAAGCACACCGGTGGAGGCCGGCTCTGCATCGACTACACTGACCTCAACAAGGCCTGTCCCAAGGACCCATACCCACTGCCAAGGATAGACCAGATCGTGGACTCAACCGCCGGCTGCGACCTCCTTTGTTTTCTGGATGCCTTCTCAGGCTACCACCAGATCAAGATGGCGCAGGAGGATGAGGAGAAGACAGCATTTCTCACCCCTTGCGGTGTGTTCTGCTACGTCTGCATGCCCTTCGGCCTGAAGAATGCCGGCGCCACGTTCTAGAGGCTCATGAGGACCGCCTTGGGGGATCAGATGGGGAGAAACGCAGAAGCCTACGTCGACGACATCGTGGTCAAGACTCGCGAAGAGCACACACTCCTGAAGGACCTCGAGGAGACCTTTGCCAACCTGCGTAAGGTGAACATCAAGCTGAACCCCGCCAAGTGCGTCTTCGGGGTAAAATCAGGCAAACTCCTCGGATTCCTAGTGTCTCACCGTGGCATCGAAGCAAATCCTGACAAGATCAGGGCCATAGAAGAAATGCAGCCACCTCGTCGCCTCAAGGACATGCAGCGCCTGGCGGGGTGTATGGCCAGTCTCGGCTGGTTCATCTCCAAGTTCGGCGAGAGGGCGCTGCCGTTTTTCAAGATCATGAAGAGGTCCGGAACATTCAAGTGGACGCCAAAAGCAGCCAAGGCATTCGAAGACCTGAAGAAGTATCTGGCCAACCCACCAATCATGGTCGCCCCACGAACTCGCGAGCCTCTAAAGCTGTACTTAGCAGCCACTCCTCAGACGGCAAGCGCAGTTCTGGTGGCAGAAAGGGAAGAGCCGGTCCTCGCCAAGAAGGACACTGCCTCGCCAAGCCAGAGCCCCCCGACAAGGAAGCAGTCTCCCCAAGCCCCGAGCCTCAAGCCGAGCCCGCGCGACCAACAGACATCCTCACCGAGGACCTACCGCAAGAAAACCTCGACAAGGCCCCTGAAGAGCACCGCGAAGAGTCCAGCGCTGAAGTACCACCGACAACGCTTGTCGAGCACCCCATCTACTTCATCAGCACAGTGCTATGGGATGCTCGCGAGCGGTATACAATGCAGCAGAAGCTCCTCTTCACGCTCCTCATCGCCTCCAGGAAGCTACGTCACTACTTCCAGGGCCACCCCATCAGGGTGGTCACATCATACCCCCTGGAGCAAGTCCTGCGCAACCCAAACACCACAGATCGCGTCGCAGGATGGGGCATCGAGCTGCAGTTTGACACCACCAGAGTCATCAAGGGCAGGGCGCTGGCAGACTTCACGGCCGAGTGGACAGACATGTGTCAGGGAGAGCCTCAGGAGGAAGAGGCCGCATCATCAGGAGGGACAGCGCCCAACTACTGGACCATGCACTTCGACGGGGCATTCACACGCCAAAGTGCGGGGGCTGGCGCTGTCCTGACTTCACCAACAGGCGACAAGCTCTTCTACGCCGTCCAGTTATGCTTCACGCATAGCGACAAGGTCTCCAACAACATCGCTGAATACGAAGGCCTCCTCGCTGGGCTCAGAGCTGCAATCGCTCTCGGCATCAAGCGCATACTCATCAAGAGCGACTCCCAGCTCCTTGTCAACTTCTCCAACAAGAGCTACAAGCCTAAAGACAGCCACATGGCCGCTTACCTCGAGGAGGTCCGCAGGCTCGAGAAGCACTTCAGAGGAATGGAGCTCATGCATATCCCACAAGGAGAGAATCAGGAGGCGGACGACATCGCGAAGCGAGCATCAAGAAGGGATGCCCAGCGAGCAGGCGTGTTCGAGGAGAGGCTCATCAAGGCATCAGCCAAATAGCCAAAAGAAGTAGCTGACATGTACATTGACGAGGAGCTCCCACTAGCACCAACAACTGGAGCACCAGACTGCGGTCCGTCCTCAGGAGATCGCCTGCTGCTGACCTTGGTGTGTCAAGCGGCGAATTGGATCGTCGAGATCAAGGAGTACCTGCAGAACGGAATCCTCCCTGAAGAAGATGCAGAAGCAGAAAGAATCGCTCGGCAGGCCAAGTCATATTGCCTCCACGAAGGAGATCTGTACCATAAGCGTCCCAATGGGATCGCGTTGCGATGCGTCCCTGATGCATGTAAAATGCATACATGAACTTTACATTTTATTACTTGATATTCCAACTTATTTGCATCATATATGGGTTATATTTATGTTTTATAATGATTTTTGAGGATAATTCACAGTTTCCCCATTTATTTGGAATTAACCCTGCACTGGCAGAAAACCCTATTTTCTATATTTTGATGTTTCAGGGACCCAAACGACGTCCAAATGACCTAATATTTTACGGGCATCCGTTTTTGGAAGGAACAAAGCGTAGGAACGAAGGAAGCGAACAAACGGAGATCCGAGGGCCAAGATAGGTGGGCCCACGCGGCCAGATTCCTTGGCCGCGTGGGACCCCTCATCTTGGGCCTCGTGGCTCCGATGCCGTCCGTTTTCGTCTCCGTGGCTTCGTCTTGACCTAAAACCGACTATAAAAATAGTCCCCTAGGGAGTTTCGGGAGGGGGCGGCGGAGAAACACAAAACCACGAAACAGAGAGTCAGAAGGCTGCCGCCGGAGAAGATCGGAGGGGGGAAACGCCGCCGGAATCACCTCCGGAGGGCTCCACCCCCCTCCGGCGTGTTCATCATCAACATCTACAGCAAGATCATCTACATCTCTCCACTGTAAACTCTTGGCAAACATGATATATGATGCAATATACTATTCCCTTGATCTATTGTGTCTCCCCATCTATGTTTGAGAAGTGATTTGTTCATGGCAATAGTGAAATAGTTCGTTGATTGGTTGCATACAAGTTTTGTTATCTTTTATGATTGTCTTTATGTACAATATATGAGTGCACATATATGTTGGGGAATGCATGTAAGGTGATCACCGGTAATGTAATGGAGTGAGGGAGACTTGGGAGGACATGTAAACCTGAGACCGAGTCATGAAGTTAATTTATTGGGGGATATATATAGGGGACCTTAGAACTTAAGGCTATGGTGGGACTTTTATGTCTTAATAATTCTTGTGTGCTCATTTACTTGGCCATGAGATCCATCATAAGGGGTTTTAGTTCATTTACTTGGCTACACCTATTTATGGCTCCTTCCTAGAAGAAACAATTAAGACTGAAACATGTGCTTCACTAATTGTGACAACCACACGAATGAAATAACAATTGCTAGAACATTTGCTCCCTTGAGATATTTGCTACTTGAGATATTTGCTACTTGCTACTTTGAGAAACTTGCTTGAGAAAACTGCTGAGAGAAACTTGCTCTAAGAAACTTGCGTTTGAAACTTGATTGAGAAACTTGTTACTAGATAAACCCATTCCACATCACTTGCTTTCATTAGTTAGTTCCTTTCATATTTAAACTTATTGCTTTGCACAAACGGCCATATAAGAGGGTTATAGGGCTTTAGAGAATAGATAGTTTACCTTCAGCTCCTCGTGGGTTCGACACTCAAATACTTATCGAATTGTGCTACGGTGATTCCTTGCTCTTGCGGATTATCAGTCCCTCAGAAGAAGGTCGTCAGCTAATCAGGGACATACACAGTGGAGAATGTGGTCATCACTCATCCTCGCGCACCCTCGCGGGAAAGGTCTTCAGAAGTGGCTTCCCCACGGTGCTTCAGAACGCCACCGCCATCGTCCAGTCTTGCGAGGCATGCCAATTCCATGCCAAGCAGATCCACCAGCCTGTGTAGGGACTTCAAACCATCCCGCTTTCCTGGCCCTTCGTGGTCTGGGGGCTGGACATCCTGGGACCCTTCCCACGAGCGCTCGGGGGCTATCGCTACCTCTACGTCGCCATCGACAAGTTCACCAAATGGGAGGAGGTTGAAGCAGTGCGCACCATCCGGGCGAGGTCGGCGGTGAAATTCATCAGGAGCCTGGTCTGCCGCTTCGGCGTACCAAATCGTATCATCACCGACAACGGCTCACAGTTCACCAGCGGCGTCTTCAAGTCCTACTGCGGCAGCCTCGGCACCCAAATCTGCTACGCCTCGGTGGCTCACCCACGAAGCAACGGGCAAGCCGAGCGAGCGAATGCTGAAGTGCTCAAGGGCCTCAAGACAAGAAGCTTCAATCGCCTCAAGGCCAGTGGCAAGAACTGGATCGATGAGCTTCCATCCATGCTCTGGTCCATTCGCACAAGAGCTACAAAGCCCACTGGTGAAACGTTGTTCTCCCTCATCTACGGAGCTGAAGCAGTCCTCCCAATGAGCTCAAGCATGGGTCCCCGCGAGTCCTCGCCTTCAACGAAGCCAACCAGGATGACATCCGCAACGATGACCTGCTGCTGCTCGAGGGAATCCGCTGCCACGCTGCCCTCCGGGCGGCAAGATACTAGCAAGACCTCCGCCACTACCACAGCCGCCACATACGCCCGCGCACACTCGAGACAGGCGACCTTGTCCTGAGGAGGATACTCTCCAGGGAAGGCCTCCACAAGCTCTCGCCCATGTGGGAGGGGCCCTTCAGGGTCGCGCACATCTCGAGGCCTGGCGCAGCACGGCTCGAGACCGAAGACGGCATTCCAGTCAAAAATCCGTGGAACATCGAGCACCTGCGCAAGTTCTACCCGTGATTAGTCACGGCAGGCATTTTTTGTCTCAAGAGGGAGGCATGCGCCATCACATCCCCAGCTTGACAAAGCCTTTCCCTCCACGAGGGGCTACATCATCTGAGATCTCTCTACAACGCGTCGCCACGGGCCGCGGGAAGCCTCAGCGACTCCGTGTGGAACCCCATGCTCAGACATGGCGGAATTTATCTCGGCCACGCCAAGTGTAATGAACAATTTCATTCAGCATGAACCTATAGGCCTTAGCGTCGTTATGTAATATTGCCGTGGTAAGCTGTTTTCTGCAATCAATCACGCTCATATTTATCCCGATGCGTATCTCGCGAGCGGGGGCTGAGCACGGTGCCTGTGCCTCGGGAGCATCCCAGCAGCATCGCCAAACCCAAAGGATCCGAGCTCTGAACTCATGGGCCTGCTCCCATGCACGTCACCTCACCAAGGACCTTGGTGCTTACTCTCCTCGCGAGACACACATGAGGAAACCTATAAGCGCGCATGAGTCGTACAACCGTGCATAGCTTGTGGGTATGCCTGCTTGTCTATCGCAGGAAGCACGATGCCTCCTACGAGACTGCGAGACTCCAAGGTCAGCTTCAGGCAACCCCGAGAGCAAAAACGCCACGTCAGGGAACATGATGCCCTCTACAAGACGAACGTCTCGCAAAAGCTAAGTCTAGAACTTGTTGAATTTCCCCTTGCTGGTTTTTCGCCTCTCGAGCCCCCTTTTCTCTCTTACACCTCATGGGCTGCTTGCACGCCAAAGGGGGGCTCCCGAGCATCGTGCCTCGAGAGCCCTTACCTCTCCAAGCCTCACGTACCCTCCGGCCTTGTCGAGCCCTGACTCTGACATATCGAGCGGCGGTGCAATTGCGCTGGAAGCAGGGTCCTTACTACGTAGAGCGAAAAGACATGAAAAAGAGATAAAAAGGCCTCTCGAGGGGCACTCACACTTGCATACAATACGGTTTTTACAAGCCATTACAAACAAAAATAGCAAATCCTAAGATAAATCGTGCTCCAAGCACGTCTTGCCACAGGAGCAACTCAAGCAGCATGGCCGTGGTTGTCCTCCTCCTCAGCGCCCTCCTCGCCATCCTCCTCCTGGGTGGGGTCCTCCTCGACCCCAACCCTCTTGAAGCGCTGGACGAACCCTCCATGTCCTGCCACACCACGGCGTTCAGCTCCGCGGCACGCCTCTGCTCGACGGGCTCCGTCACGGTCTTGAAGTCGAAGCCAGGCTGGAGGTGCGCGAGGTTGGCGAAGACGCGACCAACTGCGACGCCAAGGAGCTCACGGCTCTCCGTATCGACAAGGTCGTCGGCCCCCTGGCGTTCCGCAACAACCCGCGCGCGGGCAACCAGGGAGCGGAACATGCGCTCTCGCTGGCGCACCAAGAACCGCGCTGCTTGTGCGTTGTCCCAGGCCTCCTCGACAAGCTGTACGATGGGCGCCACCTGCTGATGGACCTCGTTTAGGTCCTCCGTCAGAGAAGCAAGGTCCTGCTCTGCACGGGCCTGGGCATCCCTGACACTCTGAAGACGGGAAGCCAACCGCCTCTTCTCCTTCTCGAGCTCCACGATGCGGACATTGAGCTCGTCGCGTTTCCCTTCGAAGCGTTCCTCCTGGCGCGTGGCTTTCTGCGCGAACTCCTTGGAGCAGCGGTCACGGAAGAGCTTCTCCTTGGCGGCGGACTCCTCCGCCATCTTCTCCGCCTTCGCGCGGAGCTTGGAGTTGACCTTCTCGAGGCACTCCTGGTAGCTGGCCTCGTCCTGAGCCACCTTGCTCTCGCGGGCCTCCAGGCTCTCCCGCTGCGCAGATTGGTCCCTCTCGACCTGCTCAACCTGCTCCTCACGCTTGCGCAGCTCATCCTCGCGGAGAGAGAGGTCTTCCCCGCGTTGCGCCAGCAGCTGATCGCGGGTGCCCAGGTCCTTGCGGGACTTCTCCAGGCTTGACCTCATAGACTCGGAGTCCGTGATGATCTTCTTCTCGCGGGCCGCAAGCTCCTGGTGCTTGGCGGCGACCTCCGCCTCGAGAGCCTCGCGCCCAGCCGCGACAGCCTCGCGCTCAGCCTTGATTTGCCCAAGGGTCTCCTCGGCCTCGCGGATCACGCTGGCACGGACCTCCTCAGCGAAGCGCCTCGCCTCCTCACGCCGCGCCTGGGCCGCCGCGTTCTCCTGACGGCAGCGCTCTACGGTCTCGTGAAAGCGAGTCCAAGCCCGCGCAAGGTCGGCACGTTCCTCCGCCTCGGCGAGCTCCTCGGTGTGCTGGGCCTCAAGCCCATCGAGCGCCTCCATCGCCAGGCAAAAAACGGAGTCGCGGCGAGCTGCGCTCTGGCGTCGGCCCCGAAGAACCAGGGCCCACACATCGCCAAGGGGCCCGGAGGCCTCGATGCTCGCCGTAGGCCCCGAAGCACAGTGCTTCGGGCTTGGAGCGGACTCAAGTCGCGCCTGGGGGCTCTGGTGAGAGCCTTCTCCCTCTTTCGCGCCAGGGGCCTCTCGGGGGCTCGAAGTGTCCCCGCCGTGGGCCTCGGCGTCCTTCCGCCCATGGAGCACGTCCTGCTGATCGCCAGGAGCAGGATCGGCTTGTCCCACCGTGGCTGCTCTCGCTGTAGCCTCGGAGTCTGCCGCTCTCGCCTCAGGGCCCGCGCTTGGTGGAGGTGGCTGCGCAGTGGTCCCCTCCATCTCAGCATCGACGCGCTCCTCCACCGACATCGCGGCCTTCGCCGCCGTCTCCTCTGTCGCCTTCTCCTGCATGGACGTCGTGGCCTTCTCCGTCGTCTCTTCTGTCGCCTTCTAATGCCGCGCAGGGGGAGTGGCGGGCCGCGCAGGCGACGGCACCGTGATTGCGTGGATCACACGTTCGTTGGGAGACCCCAAGAGGAAGGTATGATGCAGTGTAGCAGCAGTTTTCCCTCAGTATGAAACCAAGGTTTAATCGAACCAGTAGGAGCACGAAATCACTTCTGAAGGTTGTTGGCGGCGGAATATGGCACGGCGCAACACCAGGGAATCCGGCGCCAACGTGGAACCTGCACACAACACAATCAAACTACTTTGCCCCAACGAAACAGTGAGGTTGTCAATCTCACTGGCTTGCTGAAAACAAAGGATTAAACGTATGGTGTGGAAAACAGTAATAAATTGCAGAGAATGAAATGGAACAATGTTTGCAGTTGGTTGTATTTTCAGTGTAAAAGAATGGACCGGGGTCCACAGTTCACTAGTGGTGTCTCTCCATAAAAGATAACTAACATGCTGGTGATGCATGTAAAATGCATACATGAACTTTGCATGTTATTACTAGATATTCATACATATTGGTAACTTATATGATGTTATATTCATGTTTTATAATGATTTCGGGGATTTTCTAAACAATCCCCCCTCTTTTGGTTCTAACTCTGTTTTCCAGAAAACGTCTTTTATAGTGTTTCGGACTTTCCGGGAGCTTCGGGACTCCAAAAAGGGCAAGGCCAAAGAGCACGGTTCAGAAATTACGAGACGAACGCAATGGGCTGAAAATGAAGACCAGAAGCCCAACCAGCTGGAAAATAGAGGGCCCCACGCGGTCAGATTCCCTGGCCACGTGAGGCACCCTCTCTTCCCCCTCGTGGCTCCGATGCTGTCCGTTTTCGTCTCCGTGGCTTCGTCTTGACCTAAAACCGGCTATAAAAATAGTCCCCCGGAGAGTTTCGGGAGGAGACGGCGGAGAAACACAAAACCATGAAACAGAGAGTCCGAAGGCTGCCGCCGGAGAAGATTGGAGGGGGGAAACGCCGCCGGAATCACCTCCGGAGGGCTCCACCCCCTCCGGCGTGTTCATCATCAACATCTACAGCAAGATCATCTACATCTCTCCACTGTAAACTCTTGGCAAACATGATATATGATGCAATATACTATTCCCTTGATCTATTGTGTCTCCCATCTATGTTTGAGAAGTGATTTGTTCATGGCAATAGTGAAATAGTTCGTTGATTGGTTGCATACAAGTTTTGTTATCTTTTATGATTGTCTTTATGTACAATATATGAGTGCACACATATGTTGGGGAATGCATGTAAGGTGATCACCGGTAATGTAATGGAGTGAGGGAGACTTGGGAGGACATGTAAACCTGAGACCGAGTCATGAAGTTAATTTATTGGGGGATATATATAGGGGACCTTAGAACTTAAGGCTATGGTGGGACTTTTATGTCTTAATAATTCTTGTGTGCTCATTTACTTGGCCATGAGATCCATCATAAGGGGTTTTAGTTCATTTACTGGGCTACACCTATTTATGGCTCCTTCCTAGAAGAAACAATTAAGACTTAAACATGTGCTTCACTAATTGTGACAACCACACGAATGAAATAACAATTGCTAGAACATTTGCTCCCTTGAGATATTTGCTACTTGAGATATTTGCTACTTGCTACTTTGAGAAACTTGCTTGAGAAAACTGCTGAGAGAAACTTGCTCTAAGAAACTTGCGTTTGAAACTTGATTGAGAAACCTGTTACTAGATAAACCCATTCCACATCACTTGCTTTCATTAGTTAGTTCCTTTCATATTTAAACTTATTGCTTTGCACAAACGGCCATATAAGAGGGTTATAGGGCTTTAGAGAATAGATAGTTTACCTTCAGCTCCTCGTGGGTTCGACACTCAAATACTTATCGAATTGTGCTACAGTGATTCCTTGCTCTTGGGGATTATCAGTTGGGTGAACAAATTACAGCTGGGCAATTGACAAAATATTGAGCGCATGACAATGCATATATATGACATGATAATTACTATGATATTCATGTGGGCATTACGACAAAATACATAGACCGTTATCCAACAGCGTCTATGACTAATAATCCACCGCCAGGTTGTCATCCGAGTTCCCCGTTGGTATTAAGTTGCAAGCAACGGATAATTGCATTAAGTAATGTGCGTAATGTAAACAAATGCATTAGACCTAACGGCGCACCCTTAAGCTAAGCATCGGTTATTTTATCCCTAGTGGCAACAGCACATCCACAATCTTAGAAGTTATTGTCACTCTCCCAGATTACCGGAGGCATGAACCCACTATCTAGCATAAATACTCACTCTTGGAGTTACAAGCATATACTTGGCCAAAGCATCTACTAGTAACGGAAAGCATGCAAGATCATAAATAACATATAAGATAGATTGATAATCAACTTGACATAGTATTCAATATTCATCGGATCCTAGCAAACACAACATGTAGCATTACAATAAGATGATCTTGATCATGATAGGCAGCTCACAAGATCTAAACATGATAGCATAAAGTGGAGAGACAACGATCTAGCTACTGCCATGGACCCGTAGTCCAAGGATGAACTACTCACGCATCACTACGGAGGCAGGCATGGTGATGTAGAGCCCTCCGGTGATGATTCCCCTCTCCGGCAGGGTGCCGGGAAGAGCTTCTGAACCCTCCTGAGCTAGGGTTGACGGCGGCGGCGTCTCTGGAACTTTTCGTGGATAATGGCTCGGGTATTTAGGGTTTCGCGTCGGGAGGAATAAATAGGCGAAAGGGCGGCGGCTGCGGAGCCACGAGGGCCCCACACCACCCCACGGCGCGGCAGGGGGCCCCGCGCGGCCCCATGGTGTGGGTGCCACGTGGCCCTCCTCCGTCTCTCCTCTGGACTCCGTCTTCGTGTTGGAAAAATAGGAGGTTCTGTCCAAGTTTCGTCCAATTCCGAGAATATTTCCAGACTAGCTTTTCTGGAATACAAAAACAGCAGAAAACAGGAACTGGCACTGTGGCATCTTGTTAATAGGTTAGTCCCAGAAAATGCATAAAAATGCTATGAAGTGCATATAAAACATGTAACAATTGGTATAATATCAACATGGAACATCAGAAATTATAGATACGTTTGAGACGTATCAAGCATCCCCAAGCTTAGTTCTACTCGTCCTCGAGTAGGTAAAACGATAAAAACAAAATAATTTCTGAGGTGACATGCTACAATCATAATCTTGATCAAATAATACTGTAAAGCACATGCTATGAATGAAGTGATCTAGGTCAATGGTCTATACTTTGCTAGCAAGTAGATAATGAGCAAACAACTGAATCATATAAGAAAAAACTTTTCATGAATTGTACTTTCGAGACAAGCATCAAAGAGTTTTGCATAAGAGTTAACTCATAAAGCAATAAATTCTAAGTAAAAGGTATTTAACCAACACAAAGGAAGATTTAAGTTTCAGCAATTGCTTTCAACTTTCAACATATATATCTCATGGATATTTGTCAACACAATGCATATAATAAGTGCAATATTGATGCATGTAAAATGCATACATGAACTTTACATTTTATTACATGTTATTCCATGTTATTTGCATCATATAAGGGTTATATTCATGATTTATATTGAGTTTTGGGGATAATTAACAATTCCCCATTTTTCTGGAATTAACCCTGCACTGTCAGAAAACCCCTTTTTCTATATTTTTACGTTTCAGGGACCAAATCACGTCATAATGACCTGAGATTTTACGGGGATCACTTTTTTGGAAGGAACGAAACGTAGGCGCAAAGGAAACGAAGAAACGGAGACCGAAGGCAAAAAAGTGGGCCCACGCGGCCAGATTCCCTGACCGCGTGGGACCCCCATTGGCCCTCGGGCCTCCGCTGCCGTCGATCTTCTTCCCGAAGCTTCGTCTTGACCTAAAAACGACTATATATAGACCCCCCAGGGCTTTCGCGAAAGGGAGCGCCGCCGAAACACAGAAACCACGAAACAGAGACCTGGAGCTGAAGATTGGAGGGGGAAAACTCCGGCGGGGCGCTGCCGGTGGTCTCCTTCCCCTCCAACAACATCTCCACCGACACCATGATGAAGAGGGAGTAGTCCACCCTGGACTATGGGTTTGTGGAAGTAACTTATGTATCTCTCCTCTCTATGAGCTTCACTAATTAGTACCGTATGAGCTGCTGAACATGATTACGGTCATCTATGTAATTCCTTTGTGGTGGATCTTTATTATGAGTTAATACATGTTTGAGATTGCAATGGTTTTGTTTCAGTTATGAAAGTAGATGCATATTATGTACCCCGTTCTTATTTACTTGTCATGATCAAGCATGTTTATGAGAGCATGTGAGGGGGAACGTGTGCATTAGTTGGAGTAACGGGGGTGGCTAGTGCAGTGAACGTGACAGATAGTTCTGCGATCCACTTGGGTTTTCTACCTTACTTTGTTGCCTCACTAGGGATAAACAAAAATACCATGCTACCGGAGAGTGGATGTGACCTTGGCCACTACCTCCATGACTAGATCTAGCATGTTCTTATTTTAACTTCATGTCATTGAACTTATTGCTATGCTCTGATTTATCTTAATTACTAAGGTGTTATGATTTAGTTCGCATCTTGGTGGAGCATAAGAGAGAGAACAACTTATACTTGAGATCTCTATGTTAGGACGTGATGCCCATATTATTAATAACTTGTCAAACCATGTCTTGCCATCTTACATGTTAATTTTAGTGTTCCATTGTCTACCACGTTATCAAGAGAGAGTGCATTTGTGAAACCATGAACCCCGGTCCATTTTTAATCATAAGAAACACCTTTCCAACACTTTTATCACCACTTTTGTTTGCTGCCATTATTAAATCCGAAAATACAAAAACACTTTTACATCTTGCATTCATCATAAAAAACCCAAAAATATCATTTATCATTGTTTCCATCATCCTTGCATATTTATTTTACCATCATTGCATATTTACTACTGTTTGCATATTTATTTTATTATCATTCTCACACCTTGTGCTTGACAACCACTTGGTGAGGTTGAGGGCACAAAACAATTTATTTTGTTGCAGGTTCTCAAGAGAAGGATAAGGAGATAACACCTGAAATACTGGTTCCCCGAGAGTTCGATATTAAACCCTCGAGTCACCCCTCGTGGGGAAAACTGTCTTCCACTACTACATACACTCTGCACTTGGAGTCTCAACCTAACCCATTTACTTTTCACGCAGGTAACCACGCGAAGGGTCAGCAATGTTTTCTGGCGCCGTTGTGGGGTAACTACGTGAAGGGCCATCAAGACGTTTTCTGGCGCCGTTGCCGGGGAACCATAGCTGAAAGGTTTATCCAAGGATCACTCACATCAAGTCAACTTCATCACCAACTTGTGTAACAACCTAAGCTTGGGGAGGTTGCACCTACGTGAGCATCATCTTATCCATCTTTACCTACAATCATTTTATTTTGTTTTGTTCTTGTCTTGCATATCATCTTTATATTTCGGTTTGCATATTTATATTCAGTTTTGCATTTTTGTGTTGCATTTGTTATTTCGAGTTGCATTAGTGTCATTTTACTTTCAGTTTTGCATAAAAAATTAAAAACATATAAAAACTTGCTCAATGGAGAAAAGAACTTTTTGGCCATTTAGTGTTAAGAATTTTCCTCAAGATAGGAATTTCCCTGTTAAAGAATTTGAGATAGATCCTAATGTCACTAAATTGATTTTTGAAAATCGTTTTTCTGGGAAACCGAAAGAAGATGCTCTTCAACATCTTAGTAAATTTAATGAAAGATGCAAAGAATTAAACCTGATTCATGCCAATGCTAATGTGATCAAAGTAAAGCTTTTTCCTTATTCCTTGGCTGGAAAAGCTCTAGATTGGATATTAAAATGGCCACCTGGGAATTTTAGCAATTGGTTTAATTTGAAAGCTGCATTCATTGAGAGGTTTTGTTTTTCAGCCATGGTTTATAATATAGAGAAATAGTTATCACCTTTAAACAAAATAAGGAAGAAACCTTGGTTAAAACTTGGGAAAGGTTTAGAGGTATAGCTTATGGAATGGAACATGGTATTAGAGATTGGATGCTCATGCACATATTTTATAAAGGATTGTCTGAAACTTCTAAACTCTTTTTAGACAATGAATGTAAGGGTTCTTTCATAAATACTACTATTGCTGATGCTTACATTCTACTTGATGGCTTGATATTGGAAGTAAAAATTAAAGAAAGTTTAGAAAAAGCTCAAGTACCTGAAGATGTGTTTGATGACCGTTATGAATTATTTAATCTATATAATAGAGATAAAAAAGTTGAGGAAGTTAAAATGCTTAGTGAAGTTAAGGAACCATTTGTTGATTTAGAGAAGTGTAGCTTGCATGAATTAATTTCTATCTTACAAAAATTTGCAAGTGATCCTTCTGTTAATATTAACCAGGCTGGTTTTGGTTCCTATATTGCTAATCATGTCTTAAAAGAAAAGATTGCTAGGTACAATCAAGAAGCTATGATACCACCTAAGCTTGGGGATATCTGGATCCCTAAGGTACTAGTAACCATTGGAAAAGAGACACACCATGCATTTTAGATCTAGGATCTAGTGTCTCTATATTATCTAAAGAACTATATGAAGTCCTTGAACTTAAAAATATTGAGAAATGCTCTATTGAACTTGCACTTGCTGATGATTCCATTAGACATGCTCTAGGAAAAGTAAGTGATGTTATGGTAGAGTTACACATGACTTTTGTGCCTGTTGATTTTCTAATCATGGACATGGGGAATAAAACCTCTAGTCCTATTATTTTGGGAAGACCTTTTCTTCGTACTACAGGTGCCATTATTGATTCAAAGGAAGGGAATGTGAAGTTTCAGTTTCCACACAAGAAGAGCATGGAACACTTCCCAAGGAAGAGGGACACACCAAGGTTCAAGCTCCCTCATGAGCTACGTCCCCTTTGATTATCAAGTAAGTAAGCCTAGCTATATGGCTATAAAGAAAGCGCTTTACGGGAGGCAACCCGGTTGTTTTTGTTTGAGATTTTCTTTGAGTCCTCTTGCTGTAACAAGAGAGTAGTTTGTTAGTTTTGTTTCTGGGATTTTTAATAAAGAACCAAGTTTTACCTATTTTGGGTTTGAAAAGTTGCTATTCATTTTCGGAGAGTTTTCTGCCTGCACGAAGTCTGTGCACGGTTTGATTTTTCATTTTTTATCTGTAACTCCGATTGAGCTGTAATTTGAACTGTAGCTTCAACTTTTCATCCTCTGCATACGTGATTTTTGCAGATTTTTCTGACGAGTTTAAGTAGGGTAGAAAAATGCGTTTTGCTGCTGCTGTTTTTCTGGACAGATTCTGTCTTGATATTGTTTGATGCATTCTTTGAGCTTTTTGCTTGAATCTTTTTGATTCAATTGAGTTTATGAGTAGGCATACAACATTATATACTCTCTGGACATTCATATGAATTTTTGCCTAAGGATTTTATGCAGCAAGGAACCTATTTGT
Organism: Poa pratensis; assembly: GCA_947311845.1. Taxonomy (NCBI): domain Eukaryota; kingdom Viridiplantae; phylum Streptophyta; class Magnoliopsida; order Poales; family Poaceae; genus Poa; species Poa pratensis. The sequence continues at coordinate 41,407,829 of CAMZMU010000070.1, forward strand.
TTATCACTACTAATATCACCCCACAGAAAAGAAATGGGAGAAACGGTGTTTTGAAGTTTTTTCACAGGGATTAGAGGAGCTGCACCAAGAGCTATCCAAGGATGGTGAAGACCATAAGCTTGGGGATGTCAAGACAACCCCACTAGACCAACACACTCTCGGTTTGCACACGTCTAACTTCTGTTTTTCGATCAAAGCACTTTATCGTATAAACTTGGAGCGTCTGTTTTTTTTGCTTTTGTTATTTCGGTTTGATTTTATAAGACCACCACTATCATTTATATATGAGAGAGCTACTGGAAGTTTGGGTTGAATTATGTTGGATGCTATTAAATATATTGGGATAGGGATGTTTGAGTTGATTTTAAAAGATACATATAGTTGCATAATTCATGTGCTTTGAATGAATGTTAATTTGCAAGTGTGTTGTCAAGAGCTATCTTTTACCATGTTTAGATGTTGAATTTTAACTTTACTTGGTTTAACATGGATTGATTAGTTCTATGGACACTTATGCATGCATTTAGATGGTCAACTTTCTCCCTATTGCTAGCCCAAAAATTACAACAAGTAAAAAGCTTGTTTCCCAACACCTTCAACCAAAGTTTTTCCAGTGAGTCCACCATATCTACCTATTAGCTTTATGCTATTCCAAGTATGTTTATCATGTTATATTGTGTTATCTACATTTCTGAATTTAAATGCTTATGTTATTGATTGTCATGGGAAAAATTGGTTAAAAGCTCTCACGAACTTGATGCACAATTTACTTTTATTGCATTTAATAAGCATGAACCATTGTGATTAAAATTATGAAGTTGTGGGCTTGACAATGTTTTGGTTGGGAGTTAGCCCATATGTGCTGTCACATGGCAAGCTTTCAACATTGCACTTATTTATATTTAGTTGATGTCATGTACTTTTGTTTATGGATGCCTATCATGGGTGAAATGAATGTGGATACTTAGTAAGTTCAAAGAGTTTGTATAAATGGTTAGAGAAATGCCTGGGCCGCTAATCTAAGCCATGCATCATTCATGGTGGAAATTTACAGCATAACCATAATGTTCATTCAGTGATGCACCTCATAATAAAAAGCTATACCCATAGTAAATAAAAGAGTGCTGAGATTGTTCATTGTCTGTTTGTCTTGTTGTTTTGACATGGGCTTGTTCATGTCAAGGGGCAAGAGGTACCCCAGTGCAGTTCTTGATGATACTATTATTACTTGCAATGACCTTTATTTGAATTTACTTTGTGGACCAAAGTGAGTAACACATGGTGTAGGTACTTGTATTCAAGGGACATGAGACATTCAACCAATACATTGTCAAGCACACCACTCATATTTGCTTTCACTTTAAACATTAATCATTCAAGATGCTATGATAGGGGTAATGAGAGCTCCACACCAATGACTACCACATTGCAAGCATTAACTTAAGTAGAAGTGTTTGGAAGTTAGATGAAACTTATTCATGCTTTACCTCTACTTATTTATCTATCCAAAGTGTCCACCTTTTATATTCAGTTTTCATAAGAAGTACTCTATGACCACCATAGGATGTTTTTACTTTTCATTATGCATACATTTGGTCCATAGTACTTTCTTCTATGTTACACTTTGTGAATTTATCATTGAACATCTTTACATTGAGTATTTGATATCACTTCATAATTTATCTTGCATATTGTTATTCCTTTGAAGAATGAATCATTTGACTCTATGTAGCAATAGTAATCACCTTTGATATCCATTGATAGTATTAAAATGCAAAGTCCATGTTAGTTTTATCACCTTCATACTCGGGACGAGCATGGGTTAAGCTTGGGGATGTTGATGCATGTAAAATGCATACATGAACTTTACATTTTATTACATGTTATTCCATGTTATTTGCATCATATAAGGGTTATATTCATGATTTATATTGAGTTTTGGGGATAATTAACAACTTCCCCATTTTTCTGGAATTAACCCTGCGCTGTCAGAAAACCCCTTTTTCTATATTTTTGTTTCAGGGACCAAACGACGTCCAAATGACCTGAATTTTACGGGGATCACTTTTTTGGAAGGAACGAAACGTAGGCGCAAAGGAATCGAAGAAACGGAGACCAGAAGGCAAAAGGGGTGGGCCCACGCGGCCAGATTCCCTGACCGCGTGGGACCCCCATGGCCCTCGGGCCTCCGCTGCCGTCGATCTTTCTTCCCGAAGCTTCGTCTTGACCTAAAAACGACTATATATAGACCCCCCGGGCTTTCGCGAAAGGGAGCGCCGCCGAAACACAGAAACCACGAAACAGAGACCTGGAGCTGAAGATTGGAGGGGGAAAACTCCGGCGGGGCGCTGCCGGTGTGGTCTCCTTCCCTCCAACAACATCTCCACCGACACCATGATGAAGAGGGAGTAGTCCACCCTGGACTATGGGTTTGTGGAAGTAACTTATGTATCTCTCCTCTCTATGAGCTTCACTAATTAGTACCGTATGAGCTGCTGAACATGATTACGGTCATCTATGTAATTCCTTTGTGGTGGATCTTTATTATGAGTTAATACATGTTTGAGATTGCAATGGTTTTGTTTCAGTTATGAAAGTAGATGCATATTATGTACCCCGTTCTTATTTACTTGTCATGATCAAGCATGTTTATGAGAGCATGTGAGGGGGAACGTGTGCATTAGTTGGAGTAACGGGGGGTGGCTAGTGCAGTGAACGTGACAGATAGTTCTGCGATCCACTTGGGTTTTCTACCTTACTTTGTTGCCTCACTAGGGATAAACAAAAATACCATGCTACCGGAGAGTGGATGTGACCTTGGCCACTACCTCCATGACTAGATCTAGCATGTTCTTATTTTAACTTCATGTCATTGAACTTATTGCTATGCTCTGATTTATCTTAATTACTAAGGTGTTATGATTTAGTTCGCATCTTGGTGGAGCATAAGAGAGAGAACAACTTATACTTGAGATCTCTATGTTAGGACGTGATGCCCATATTATTAATAACTTGTCAAACCATGTCTTGCCATCTTACATGTTAATTTTAGTGTTCCATTGTCTACCACGTTATCAAGAGAGAGTGCATTTGTGAAACCATGAACCCCGGTCCATTTTTAATCATAAGAAACACCTTTCCAACACTTTTATCACCACTTTTGTTTGCTGCCATTATTAAATCCGAAAATACAAAAACACTTTTACATCTTGCATTCATCATAAAAAACCCAAAAATATCATTTATCATTTTACCATCATCCTTGCATATTTATTTTACCATCATTGCATATTTACTACTGTTTGCATATTTATTTTATTATCATTCTCACACCTTGTGCTTGACAACCACTTGGTGAGGTTGAGGGCACAAAACAATTTATTTTGTTGCAGGTTCTCAAGAGAAGGATAAGGAGATAACACCTGAAATACTGGTTCCCCGAGAGTTCGATATTAAACCCTCGAGTCACCCCTCGTGGGGAAAACTGTCTTCCACTACTACATACACTCTGCACTTGGAGTCTCAACCTAACCCATTTACTATTCACGCAGGTAACCACGCGAAGGGTCAGCAAAGTGTTTTCTGACGCCGTTGTGGGGTAATCACGTGAAGGGCCATCAAATATACGAGCATATAAAAATTGTTGCACCAAAGTTGACACTAGTGTTTGCTTCTAAGATAGAAAGAAGTAGGTAAACTGACTCAACATAAAAGTAAAAGAAAGACCCTTCGCAGAGGGAGGCAGGGATTAAATCATGTGCTAGAGCTTTTTAATTTTTGAAATCACATAGTGAGTAAAAATAAGTTTTGAGAGGTGTTTGTTAATTGTCAACGAATCAGAAAATGGAAAGTACAATATGACCCCTGCCAACCAGACTTTTAAGAGCGTCTCCCATGAAGGACGTTATTTCTACCAGCAAGGCAGATCATCTCTCTTTCTCTTTTGTTTACACATGCAGATATTTCACTGTTTGTCATTGCTTGACTGATAAATCAGGGCAAAAATGTGAAGAAATTAAGCGGTTAAAGTTGTAATTAATTGGGATTGGGCACCCCATTTGCCAGCTCTTTTTGCAAAATTAATGGATAAGCGGATGTATATGCCGCTAGTCCGGTGGTAAAGTCTGTTTGACAGTTGACATAAAGACATCCACCCCGTCCTCATGAGCTTGGTAAACATTGACACAAAATATGAGTAATAAAGTTTGAATAGTTTAAAGGTAGCACATGAAAAATTTACTTGGAATGGCAAGAAAATACCACATATAGGTAGTTATGGTGGACACAGATGGCATGGATTTTGGCTCAAGGTTTTGGATGCACGACAAGCATTCCCTCTCAGTACAGAGTTTAGGCTAGCAAGGTTATTTGAAGCAAACACAGATATCAACCGACACAGCAAGACTTATATGAAAACATATTGCAAGCATTATAAGACTCTACACTGTCTTCCTTGTTAACCAAACCCTTTTACTAGAAAATATCTAGACCTTAGAGATACCAATCATGCAAACCAAATTTCAACGAGCTTTACGGTAGTTCTTCATTAATAGGTTTTAACTACATGATACAAAAGCTTAAACATCAACTACTTGATAACTCAAAACAATTGACAAGTATCAAATTATCCAATACAATGATCTACAAGAATATGTAAGCTTTTTCCATTATACCATCTACCACATGCAACATTTTCTGTTCCAACCAAACACCAATCAATTTATTTCAACATAAACTCTCCAAACAATTATAAGTGAAGCAAGAGAGTACTTTCTTTAAAAGAACTAACAGCTCTGAATAAGAGATGCATGCAAAACAGGAGCTAAAAGCATAGCAATAGCTAGACAAGAATACTCAACAAGTATAAGTGAAGAATAGGAGTATTCATATGAAAAAGCGGAGCGTGTCTCTCTCCCAATCAAGAATGCTGGGGTCCAATCAAGTTGACCATAAGAAAAATAAAATACTGAAAATAAAAGCACACAGACGCTCCAAGTAAAGCACATATGATGTGAAAGAATTAAAATATAGTTTCACTAGAGATGACCTGATAAGTTGCTGATGAAGAAGGGGATGCCTTGGGCATCCCCAAGCTTAGACGCTTGAGTCTTCTTGAAATATGCTGGGGTGATCCATGGGAGCATCCCCAAGCTTAAGCTCTTCACTCTTCTTGATCACATTATATCATCCTTCTCTCTTGACCCTTGAAAACTTCCGCCACACCAAACTCAAAGTAATTCTCATTAGAGGGTTAGTGCACAATCAAAAACTCACATGTTCTATAAGGACACAAACATGACCGTTACTTTTAACATTAGCTACTGCCACTGATGTTATGTGAAGCTCTTCACCCTAAAAAAGAATTCCACTCAACACTAGTAAAAGAGAGAATGCGAAAAATAAAAGACAGAATCTGTCTAAACAGAACAGTCCGCAAAAACGAATTTTTTTGAGGCACTTACGTTGCTCAGATCGAAAAAACTTTAAACTAACGAAAGATGCCTACATATCTGAGGATCACGCACAAAAAATTGCAGATTTAAATAATTTTTCTGTGATTTTACAGAATTAAAACGGTGAACAGCAGAAATCTGTTCCTGCGCAGAAATCCAAATCTAGCATCATCTTCCTATTAGAGGCAATACTTGGCACAACAATGCGATAAAATAAAGATACAAAGGAATTGTTACAGAAGTAAACAACTCCTTGACAAAAACTGAAAACAAAAGATAATGGGTTGCCTCCCAAAAGCGCTTTCTTTAATGCCTTTTAGCTAGGCTTGAAGATTTTAATGATGCTCTCATAAGAATAAGAGTTGAACAAAAGAGAGCATCAAGAGGCAAATATCAAACACATTTAAGTCTAACCCACTTCCTATGCAAAGGAATCTTGTAACAAAATAAATTATTGAAGCATAAAGCAACTAGCATAGAAAGATGAAACATATAAACTTCAAAACTTTCAACATTAAGAGAGGTGTTTTAGTAACTTGAAAACTTTTACAACCATATTTTCCTCTCTCATAATAACTTTCAGTAGCATCATGAACAAACTCAACAATATAACTATCACATAAAGCATGCTTTTCATGATCTACAAACACATAATTTTTATTAAGCTAAAAACAGTGGGGTTATTAAACCCACTTTTGACAATAATAGTAGAATAAATATCATTAGGCAATATAGGACCATCATCAAGAGCATTATCATATATAACATTAGGGAGCACATTTTTACTTTCTGCAATTTCCTTTTCTACTTGAGTCAAGGATTTTTTACTTCAAATTTATCAAAAGGAGATATTTCAATAGAATCATGACATTCAACAATATAACATTCTTCCTCCTTAGGTAGGCATGGAGGGTAATCATATAATGTAAGAGTTAAAGAGTTACTATCTTTAGGAGGTAGATCCTCCTTTTGTTCATCACTCTCTTCCTCTTTTTCATCCAATGAGCTTTCAGTTCCAGCAATTTCTTCTCCCACAGGTTCCTGAAAGGTAGCAAGTTGTTCTGGAGAATAAGTTTTCTCAAGAAATTCAGTGATATAAGGATTATCATTGTAATATTCAAGGCAATAACCAAGTATAGCATAATTCTCAGTTTACAAGGAGCATCATCATCTTGAATAAACCAGCAATTTCATAGGCACCCTTAAAAACAAAAAATCTTCAATTTGTTCAAGATTAACAAAGTCATAGTTTCCTTTAGCATAAGCAGCCAAGGTTTCATTATCATTATAATCACATTGGAAAGGGAGGTGTTTATGCCTTCTACAACATAAAGATTCATTAAAGCAGTAGGATTCATCATAAGTAGAGCACAAGTTTTTAGCAAAATAATTCAATCTACTTATTTGTTCCCATAAATATTTCCCTTTTTAAGATAAGCGGTATTCCTTATAATAATTTTGTTGTTCCTCTGTGAACCCACTTAGCCAATAAGATTTCGTTCAGAGAGAAGCCATTGATAGCAAGTAAACAACTAGACATAATAACAAACCGAAATAAACTAGATGCAGAAAACTATTTTTTTTGTGTTTTTGATAAATAAAGCAAACAAGACAAGATAAAAATAAACTAAGCAAGACAATAACAAAGTAAAGAGATTGGAAGCGTGAAACTCCCCTTGCAGAAATCCTCTTGCTCCCCGGCAACGGCGCCAGAAAATATGGCGTGTGGAAGGGGAAGCAAGGAGATTTCTGAAATTCCGCTCCCCGGCAACGGCGCCAGAAAATATGCTTGATTGCGTGGATCACACGTTCGTTGGGAGACCCCAAGAGGAAGGTATGATGCAGTGTAGCAGCAGTTTTCCCTCAGTATGAAACCAAGGTTTAATCGAACCAGTAGGAGCAAGAAATCACTTCTAAGGTTGTTAGTGGCGGAATATGGCACGGCGCAACACCAGGGAATCCGGCGTCAACGTGGAACCTGCACACAACACAATCAAACTACTTTGCCCCAACGAAACAGTGAGGTTGTCAATCTCACCGGCTTGCTGAAAACAAAGGATTAAACGTATGGTGTGGAAAACAGTAGTAAATTGCAGAGAATGAAAAGGAACAGTGTTTGCAGTTGGTTGTATTATCAGTGTAAAGAATGGACCGGGGTCCACAGTTCACTAGTGGTGTCTCTCCATAAAAGATAACTAACATGCTGGGTGAACAAATTACAGCTGGGCAATTGACAAAATATTGAGCGCATGACAATGCATATATATGACATGATGATTACTATGATATTCATGTGGGCATTACGACAAAATACATAGACCGTTATCCAACAGCATCTATGACTAATAATCCACCGCCAGGTTGTCATCCGAGTTCCCCGTTGGTATTAAGTTGCAAGCAACGGATAATTGCATTAAGTAATGTGCGTAATGTAAACAAATGCATTAGACCTAACGGCGCACCCTTAAGCTAAGCATCGGTTATTTTATCCCTAGTGGCAACAGCACATCCACAATCTTAGAAGTTATTGTCACTCTCCCAGATTACCGGAGGCATGAATCCACTATCTAGCATAAATACTCACTCTTGGAGTTACAAGCATCTACTTGGCCAAAGCATCTACTAGTAACGGAAAGCATGCAAGATCATAAATAACATATAAGATAGATTGATAATCAACTTGACATAGTATTCAATATTCATCGGATCCCAACAAACACAACATGTAGCATTACAATAAGATGATCTTGATCATGATAGGTAGCTCACAAGATCTAAACATGATCGCATAAAGTGGAGAGACAACCATCTAGCTACTGCTATGGACCCGTAGTCCAAGGATGAACTACTCACGCATCACTCCGGAGGCAGGCATGGTGATGTAGAGCCCTCCGGTGATGATTCCCCTCTCCGGCGGGGTGCCGGGAAGAGCTTCTGAACCCTCCCGAGCTAGGGTTGACGGCGGCGGCGTCTCTGGAACTTTTCGTGGATAATGGCTCGGGTATTTAGGGTTTTCGCGTCGGGAGGAATAAATAGGCGAAAGGGCGGCGGCTGCGGAGCCACGAGGGCCCCACACCACCCCATAGCGCGGCAGGGGGGCCCGCGCGGCCCCATGGTGTGGGTGCCACGTGGCCCTCCTCTGTCTCTCCTCTAGACTCCATCTTCATGTTGGAAAAATAGGAGGTTCTGTCCAAATTTCGTCCAATTCCGAGAATATTTCCAGACTAGCTTTTCTGGAATACAAAAACTGCAGAAAACAACAACTGGCACTGTGGCATCTTGTTAATAGGTTAGTCCCAGAAAATGCATAAGAATGCGATGAAGTGTATATAAAACATGTAACAATTGGTATAATATCAACATGGAACATCAGAAATTATAGATACGTTTGAGACATATCACACCGTCGCCTCAGTTTCCCCTCCTCGCAGCTTCCACCAGCAGGAGGAGGGGAAGCCGCAGCCTCATGATGTGGCTCCCCAGCAGTGGGCACTGCAGACGCCGCTGCATCACTAGAGCTCTCTCCGACCTTCCGAAGTCTGCGTCGCTTCGTCACTGCGGGAAGCCTGGCAAGGAAAGCAAGTAGAAATCTCTCAAGAGGGGCACTCAAGAACACATCCTAAAAAGAAAGGAAATGCGAGTCTTACTCAGCGGTGTCCATCCACCTTTTCGCCGTCCGCCGCAACGGCGGAGCGCTGGCCTCCGCTCTCTTCTGAGCCTCAGCAGGCCCGTCGTGGCCCGCCTTGGCGCTGGCCTCCGCCTCCTTCTGAGCCACGGCAGGCCTGTCGTGGCTTGCCTTGGTGCAAGGCTCGCGGCGGCCTAACAAGGCCTCCTCATCATCGCTCCCCTCCTCCTCCTCCTCCTCCTCGGTGCATCGCGAAGGGACGACGAGGTATCGGTCGTCGCTGCCTGAGGAGACCTCGTGGATCTCAGCTTTGGGCGGTACGTCCCTCGAGGAGCTTGTATTCCCCGCCGAGGAATTGGGACCTCCTAAGGCGCCATCTACGTCTGCGTCTGACAACGCGGGTATCTCCGTCGTCTCCTCCTCGCCATCGGCTGGCGCCGCTTGCGATGCCGACTCCGGGTTGTCGCGGGGCCCAACCTGCCCCTCAGGCACCAGGCCCCACTGGTCGAACTCAGGCATCGCCTCCACGAATTTAATTCGAGATCCGATCTCGAACCTGTGGAGCGGCTCTGCGGAGTCAGACGCCGGCTTGGGGATAGACGGAGAAGTGAAGAGGACCTCCATGATGTCGTTCAGCTCCGCCTTCTGAAAGTTGGTAGAACTCAAGCGCATCTCGTCCGCCGGACCTGAGTACATCCACATCGGCTCTGAGTGCGCCTGGAGCGGAGCGATGCGGCGCCTCACGAAGTCCTTGGCCACCATCTGGCCAGTGAGGCCAGCCTCGCGAAGCTCCGCCAAACGCTGGACCACGGCACTAAGTGTTGGGCCCTCGAGAGGCGCGCTCGCCCAGCATCCCTCTTTGTCGGGGGTGTATCGGGCACCTCGAAGAAGGGACTCGCTCTCCCGGCATCCACGAAGAACCACCGCTTGCGGAAGTCCTCCACCTTCTTTGACACATTGGAGACAGCGGCCTCGCCGGCCCACGCAATGGGGATGTAGACGCTGCCCATGCCGTCAGTGATGCGGAAGGAGACGCACCCGTCCGCTCGTTATGCGCCGTGAACTGGAGCGCGTAGAAGCTGCGGAAGAGGGCCACCGAGGGCTTAACTCCAAAGTATGGCTCGCAAAGGTAGGCAAAGATGGAGAGGATGAGGATGGAGTTGGGATGAAGGTGGAGAATCTGGATCTGGTAGAACTCCAGAATCACCAAGAAGAAGTCGAAAAAGGGAGGTACGAGCCCAGTGAAGAGGGTGTGAAGGAAGATGGGATAGAAGCCGGCGCCGAGGATGCCGAGGGCGCATGCCGGCTTGAGCACCGTGGCACCCTACTCGTTGGTCTCGGAGGCCGCCATATGGCGCACCTTGTCTAGCTGCGCCTCCGTGCTAACACGGTACCCCACCAGCGCCGGCTTGAGGTCCCCGTCCTGCCTCATCGAGGCAGGCTCGCTCGCCTGCTCCACCGCCTTGTCCTTCCTGGAGCCGGCGGCCTTCTTGGGCGCCATCGCAGCTAGAATGCGGGGAATGAGAAGCTCGGAGAAGACGTGTGCTCTGGGAAGGAGGAGGCGAAAGGGGATGAACGAAGTAATGGGTGTATGCGTCGGGCTCTCAGGCTTTATCACCTCAGCGAGCCGTTACACAGGCGTGGTGGGCCCCGCCACTACGCCCGTTACTGTCGAGGAGATCGTGGCTTCGTGGGCGGCCGTGACTCGACACGTGTCTCGGGCCAGGCAGACTTTTGGGCCCACGACGCTTCGCCTGCGTCCACAAAACTCCAGCGCGCCCATCGCGGGCCCGGGGGCTACTGTCGGCCCAGTGGAAACTAGGGTACCACGGGCCGGCCTGCCACAACCCTCAACATTCTACTGAGATATTCTGCTAAGGACCAGGCGTCTCAGTCTGGCGAGCCTCGTGAGGAATCTTTCGCTCAGGAGGGCCTCTCTCATCTGGAATATCGTTAAGTCCTGGCGCATGTCTGCGCCTCCCTCGCGAGGCCTCCCTCACGAGGCGTCAAGCACTCAAGAACCTCGACGAGGCATCCCAGCCCTCGTGGGGTTCCTTCGAGCGGGAGCAAGCTCTGCCTCCGCTGTAGAGCGCACATGGCCTCTGTGCCTGACGCAGAGTGACGCGCGCGCCTGCGCGATGACGACCGCGCCGCAGTTGCCACTTCGTTGATTAAAGGTGGTCAACAAAGCTGCACCAACCAAAGCGGACTACAAGAATTGCCATTCTGGTGATAAGGGGACCGTTGGCCACTACGCTCCAAGCCAACGTCACCGTGGGGCACCCCACAGACCTCTGCAGCGCCAGCCCATCGTCCTGGATGGACGGTGGCTTTTTACGCCAAGGAGACGCTGCTTTCTGCCATGGACCAAATCCATGGACAGCCCCATCACCGTGCACTGTGCTCCTCCTTCGTCGCCATGTGGTTGCCCTTCCCGCCTTGTGAATTAGGGGAAGAGGTCCGAGGCAGGTATAAAAGGAGGCAGTGTACGACCGAAGGAGGGGATCGAACCATTCGTCGACCCATCGACTAGCTGAAGCTCATCCACACCATAGCGAAGGAGAACAGAGCATCTTCCACCATAGTTCTTCCTTAGCAAAGCTTGAGCTTCGGCCAACTCATTGTACTGTAACCTCCACAAACAGTGCAATACAACAAAGTAGGAGTAGGGCCTTTACACCTCACGGTGGGCCTGAACCTGGGTAGCGGCTCGTGTTCACTCTCTGCCATGATGTCCCTCACCGAGCTCGACGAGCACCGTCGCCGAGTAGCCAAGGGTTGTTTGACAGCGTGTTCAGCCCCTGTCGATTCCTGGCTACAGTGAGACACACCCCTAGTTCCTGGGACTAGTCTCCGACAATGGCGGAAACAAAGTACTGGACCCTGCACTTCGATGGGTCAAGGCAGCTGCAAGGCTCGGGGGCTGGAGTTGTATTAGCATCCCCCAAAGGAGACAAGCTGCGAGACGTGCTCCAAATACACTTCAATTGCACCAACAACGTAGCAGAATACGAGGCACTGCTTCACGGACTACGCATCGCAAAGGAGATGAACATAACTCGCATACGATGCTTTGGAGATTCAGACTTGGTAGCTCAACAGGTCTCTAGAACATGGGACAGTAAGGACGTAAACATGGCTGCATACAGAAGAGAAGTGGAGAGAATTGTGGGACACTTCGTAGGGTTCCAGGTTGAACACATAGATCGGAGACAAAATGAGGCGGCAGCTGCCTTATCCCGGATTGGATCCAATAGACAGCCAATCCCTCCCAACGTCTTTTTAGATAAGCTACACAACCCGTCAGGTTACAAGAGTTTTCCCCTACTGAACAGATCATCAAGACATGCGATGGATGCCAGGCAAGATCATATGCCGGCTCAAGCACTACGCACAATACCTATCACATGGCCTTTTGCCATCTGGGGTTTTGACATGGTTGGACCTTTTAGGCGATCCTCCAATGGAAAAACCCATCTCCTGGTCGCAGTGGACAAATTCACCAAGTGGATCGAGGCAGAGCCCGTTAGAGATTGTGAAGCTGAAACAGCAGTCAAGTTCCTAAATCATATTCCGCTTCGGATATCCCCATAGCATCATTACAGATAATGGGAGCAACACCTCTGAAGGTGCAATGCAGATATTTTGTGCCAACAATGGGATAAGGTTGAACCTCACGTCAGTATCGCATCCACAAGGCAATGGACAACCTGAGCGAGCTAATCAGGAAATTCTCCATGGGATTAAGCCGCGCCTTATTGAAAAGGTTGAAGCATCTACATGATGCTGGGTGGAAGAGTTGCCAGCCGTGCTATGGAACTTAAGAACAACTCCCAACAGATCCACAGGGTTCACACCATACTTCATGGTTTATGGGGCAGAAGCAGTCATGCCAAGTGATATCATACATGATTCACCAAGAGTTGCGGCCTACGTCGAAATAGACAATGAAGTGGCTCGAAAAGACTCGGTGGATACCCTGGAAGAGGTCAGAGACTTGGCTGCATCAAGGTCAGCGGTGTATCAACAAGATTTGCGACGCTATCATGCCAGACGCATCAAGACCCGCACCTTTCAAGAAGGAGACCTGGTACTGCGACTCAAGCAAGACCACAAGGGGATGCACAAGCTGTCCTCTCCATGGGAAGGACCCTTCATCATTAGCAAAAACCTGAACAATGGGTCATATCATCTGCTGGATGTAAGGGAAGAAAGCAATGATCGCCACGATTTCGAGGATCGTCTCGAGGCGCCTCGCCCATGGAACATCGCGCAACTGTAGCCATACTATACATAAAAGCTCATCAGAGTTAATCATCATCTTTTACAACTGCTTAGAGCTGAGTATCATCATAGCTAATCAGAACTGGGTATCATTTTATAGCCATTCAGGGCTTAAGTATCAAAAATTGGTCGCCACCAAGGCGTGACCTTACATATCAAAACTGATCGCCACCTAGGCACGATCTTACCTCATGTATCAAAATTGGTCGCCACCGAGGCGCGACCCTATGTATCATACCATGATTATGAAATAAAAGCCGGCCCTTTCTATTTACAGATAGCAGTCGTTTCGCCTCACATTGTTGAGTTGTCGAGCCTTCTATTTCTTAATTATTTGTTTCTTGGGGGCTTTATTACCCTGAAATAGCCAAACTACTGGCATTATCAAATTCACCTTAAGTCGGATGCAACTTGCAATATGCGGCCAAAATACTGGGGTGTGGCGTCAATCGAGTCTAAATGCCTATCATGGACTTTCTCGACCCTGAACACACATGTTCCTAGGAAATACTGAGTCACGCAAGTGCCCACTTAAAGGATTCAGAAAGACCTAACTACAGGTCAATTGATGTACTGCCTATAGTACGGAACCATCCATTGCAATTTCTTATAACTTAACAATTGTTTTATCTATGATATAAAATTACAGGAGATGATCTTCAAGACCTTCCAAGAAGAATTGAGATGATTGTCAAGTAACATCAACTCAATCCTTGGGGCTACAATATATTATCATCAAAAATTCAAAGATTGATCATCAGCTACATCTTCCAAGCCACCTCAAAGCATTAATAAAAGCCAATCCAACGTGATCATGAGTCGACCAAGAAGAGAAGTGCAAGCCAAGAAGTGAAAAGTGCAGCCTAAATGTTCAAGGAACCTTTCAAGATCAAGAAAGCATATCAAGATATCCCATGAAATTCAGGCTACACTTGGGGGCTAATGTCGGGGGAATAATTATCCCGCGACTTATGCAAAGCCAAAATGCGACTCAATCTTCATGATCGCATTATTGTTGGGCTGTGCGAAGATGGGCCGACCCAAGATCACGACCTACCAAAGGAAGGCTCTGGAAGGTCGGCGTTTACTTGCCTTGGAAGACAAGAAGACAATCGGCTTCGGGGAAAACTCTTGTAACCTGACGAGCCTCTGTGTATTAAAGAGGACTCGCAGGGCTTAGAAGAGGTCAAGCTCTAAAGCTCTCAAACCCTAGAAGATACGGCGAGTACCGAGATCGGATCGGCTCCATTGTAACACCTTATACACCATATCAATACCAATATAGGGTAGGCAGGAAGTAGGTCTTTACCTCACATTGAGAGGCCGAACCTGGGTAAATCTGTGTCTTCTTCGTTTCCTACGATCTTAAACTCGGAGACGATTGACTCGCGCAATCCCACACCTACGAAGTCATCTATGACATCTGACATGACAAACCCACGACAACGGCCGTGAGCGACGCCGGGATGCGCCTACGTGTGAGGCCTGTAGAGGCGGCGGTGCCGCCAGGCTGTGAGCTCGCTCCAACGATTGGGGAGCTAGCTCCCTCCAACGATTGGGGGCTTGGTTGTAATTTTTATTTTTATTTTTAGGGTCTTGATTGTAAAGCTAGTTGGACCTATTTAATAACGAAATATGTTTGTGATGCTGTACTTTAGTGCGTCTGTTGGAGACTTTTTTGCTACGGCTGCGCGCTATATTTTATGTGTCTGTTGGAGACGTTTCGGCCGCAGCGCGCTAAAACTACTATTTTGACGCTGTAAACTTTTTTAGCGCACCAAATTATAGAGCGCCTGTTGGAGATGCTCTTAGGCCCAGTTCTTTTGAGCTTCAGCTTGTGCATAGGCCATCCTGAGCAGAGCTGTCTAGATAAGCAGTTGTGGATTTAAGCCAGCAAGAAATCACAGTCCAGTTCTTTTGGGCTTCCGCTATCCTGGCTTATTTTTTGAGTTGTATGATGAAAAGTCTGTAACACCCTTATAATCTAAATTGACATATTTTCAGTTCGTTTGTGCTGTTTTCGCCTGTATCAAAATTTTGCAGTATCAAATTTTAAACAGATACGAGAAAAAGAATTTCAAAAACGCATTGGACCCACAAATTAGCAATTTCTCCTTTTCTTTTTCTTTTCCTCTTCTTCTCTTCCCTTTCCTGCCTCCCGTCGGCCGACGCTCCACTGCGCCCGCCCGCGCCCTTGCCCTCGTCGGCCGCCGTCGCAATCTAACTAGCTAGGTACTAATCGATCTGGAGTATGGTTCTGCACACGCGCTAGCTAGCTATTGATCGATCGATTCCAATTCGATCTAGACGGAAGCTAGCTAGTCAACATACTCTAACGATCGATCGATCTGGATGGAAGCTAGCAAGCTAGCAAGTCAGCTAGCACCTGTCGTTCGCGTCGGCCGTTCGAGCTGGGTCACGCGGGCTATCCTTCGTGCTGGCCGTTCAGGAGGGGCGACAGGTGGAGAAGGTTGACGGGGGCGGCTCGGGGAGAAGGGCGACGGGGGCTGCTCGGCGGAGAAGGGCGGCGGGGCGGCTCGAGGTGGGCCGCCGTGAGAAGAGTAGGGCGGCGACGGTGGAGGCGGCCGGCGGCTCGGCGGAGAAGGGCGGCCGACAGCGGCGGCGGCCGGTAGAGGAACCCTAGAGTTCTGTCGCCTGTGCGCTCGCGAGAGAGGAAATGTGCTCGCTTCAGGGAGAGAGAATAGAGGAAATAATGGCCGGTTCACTGCGCGTGGCAATCCTCTGTAATTTCAGTGTCAAATAGGGTAACGAAACAAAACGCTTCGTTTCATTTGCGGGAAGCCGCGGGCGGCGACGGGAAGTTGGGGTATCCCAGCTTCTCCCCACTGTGAAGAAATGGCGGAAGCTGGCTGTCCAAATAAGCAGCTTAAAATCGAGTTCTTTTTGGCTTAGGCTTATTTTGACCTCTAAGCTGTCTAGAAGCCCCAAAAGAACCGGGCCTTAGTTTGGTCGCTACCATAGTAGGAGCAGCTGCGCTAGCGCCTTACCACCACCAACGCGAGACGCTTGGTCAGAGAAAAAAAGGCAGCGAGAGTATCTTGGCGACCATGTATGAAATCTCCCCTTCCCTTCTAAATTCGTTGTTTCTGTCCTGGGGATTGCGCCCTCTCATCATCGATTTTGATTTCTGTAGGCGCCAGGGTCGCCGCCGATTCCACTCACGCCCGTGCACCTCCTCCGTGATCCCCGACCAGCCTCACCGCGGGCCGTCTCTGGCCTCCCATCGCCCCTTGCCATCCCTTCCAAATCTCAGTTTTTCCTTTTTCGTACGGGATAGCGCCCGACGCTTGGTCAATCTGGAATTTGCGGAAAAAAACAGAAAGAAAAAAAACTCACGGGAGGATTAGGTGGTACATGTTGAAAACTGTCGATGTAGTCTAGATCGGATCGATCACATACGTATCGAAACGGGAGCTCTCATGCAAGCACCGCCACCACCACCTCCGCCTCCACCATAGATCGGTTCCCCCTTCTCCGTCCGGCCTCGTCGGTGTCGTGAGGGGTGGGGAACCCGATCTATAGTTGGAGTTCTTAATAAAAGTAGTGTCTTCAATAGATTTGATTAGGGTTTGGTGCCATCTTCTTCATCAATGGAGTTTTCATCATCTACAATAAGCAATCTTCGGTTCTTCCTTCGACGATGAGATCTTCTTTCCGATGTCAATGGTGGTGCTGTAAGATTAAATTTGTCTAGGTTTGATCCTTCAGATCTTGCTTCGCCGGATCGATTTTGGATATTTTCTTATGTTTGCCGTGAGGATTGTCCTCGCAATATTTGTCCCGGCTGCTACGTACTCGACAATGGTGATTCGTACTCTCGGCTCCCAGCGACGTCGACCAAGCTGTCCGGTTGTTATTCCCTGGAATATTGGTGTTGGTACTCTTGTCGATGTTGGTTGATTAACTTAATGGTTGCATGCGTGCACGTAATCTTGGCATTACGGCTCAAAATTATGGAAGAACCCTCGTTGGTATTCGCAGGTCTGTGGATTGGTATCTTTGTCGTTCTACGGCTGCCTTCAGAAAAGTTCAAGATTGTCTCATGGAAGAAAAAAGAGTTTGAAGATTTGCTCTTGTCCTTTAGACTTTATTTTATAATCGCTGTAGTCAGCTCATGTATATCTACCATGTACTATTCGCTACTATAATATATGTGGTATTAACTGTCAAAAAAAATCTGGAATTTGCGGAAAAATAGCGCATGGAACGAAAAATCTCCTTGCTGGGCCGGGAATTGATCGTAACTTTGAGATTGAGAAGGCCACCTGTCGTGCATCGGTGGCGGGAGGAATAGTACTCGGAGTCGGAGGAACCCGTGTCCGTATAATAGTGGTCTAGCGCACAAGCTCCGCACGAGCCGCCCAAGTGAAACACATCCCCACCCCACCCGAACCGAATCGAAATCCTTCTCCTCCCTCCCAACCCTGAAGCCCGGCGGCGATCGCCGGCAGCCATGAGCAAGCGGCCCCGCGACGAGCCCTCCTCGTCTCTCGCCTCCGTCCAGAAGCGACAGTTCAGCCCAGGTACCTATTGCTAACCCACCAATCGTGTGCGGTGCGGCGGATATATCTAATTAGGGTTTGGGTTCTGCGTAGGCGGCGGCGGGTATGGGGGGCAACAGGCTTACTCGGAGGAGCAGGAACTCAGCCTCCGAGTGGCGGACCACTACAGCGCTCGGTCGAACCAGACACTCGAGGAGCGCGAGAACAGCCCCATCATCCACCTCAAAAAACTCAACAACTGGGTACACTTTTGCTTACTGTGCTACCCATCCATTCACCCCTTAAATCCCTTGAGAAAATGTCACCTCTACGGCCGTGCTAATCCTTAAATGTCACCTGTGGCAGATAAAGAGCGTCCTGGTCCAGCTCTATGCGCGTCCAGGAGACTGCGTTCTTGATCTTGCTTGTGGCAAGGTAAGCAGTCTTTTGTGCATTTAAGTAAGCAGGGATTCTTCTAGTTCAAGGTAATGCTCATCTGTGTTATGTAATGCAGGGAGGTGATCTGATAAAGTGGGACAAGGCCAGGGTTGGCTATTATGTAGGAGTTGATATTGCAAAAGGCTCGGTTAGCTCCCCATCACATTAGTTCATCTACATTATATATGCGTATAACTACACAAGTTAATGTCATTGTCATATTGTAATATGTTTTTCATGAGTTAGGTTTCTCCTTCTCTATTATGCTTTGGCATGCATGCCTTCTGTTTGCTTTTCTGCCTAGAGCAGAGTTGTACTGTACATGCCATTGTCTGGCAGAGTTGAACATGTAACCTGTACTGTAGTCATTTGAAAAGTTAAACTAATCTCAAGGTAGTGGTAATCCATATATTCAATCTATATTTCACTTTATGGTCAGTTAGTTGCGTCCTTGGTAAAACCTGAAGATTTATAATTCCAGTCTCGGACCAGAGAAATTTGTGCATCCTTTTTTAGTCTCCCCAACCTCCTGTAGGTCTCAACTAGGCAGAAACATATTGAACACTTTAAGTTGTAATCATATTGTGCCCAATTTATTTCGATGAGTTTGAGTAACTTTGGAGCTTTACACTTGCAGATAAAAGATTGCATGACCCGTTATAACGGTGACACTGATCAACAACGACGGAAGAAGTTCAGTTTTCCTGCACGGCTTATTTGTGCGGATTGTTTTGAGGTATAAGTAACAATAAATGCTACAAATTATCTAATTAACCAAACTGAATGTGATGCTGTGCTGTGTACGCTGAAGCAGACTGCAAATGTTGTCGGACATAGTGCCGCAGCTTGATTCAAGTGTTGAATTCTGTATGTAGTTGTAAGCCAAATCATACCAACATATTCATAAGTTTTGTCGGCTGCAGATGGTTTTTCTTTATGCTTTCACTTCACCAGGAAGAATATGCTTTACCTCAACGTGTCAGATCTTTTATTTGCGTGTCCAGGCTCATCAACAATTATGAATTAAATGGCAATGCTTCTTTTGTTTTTGCAGACTCGTCTGGATGAGTATTTATCTGAGGATGCTCCATTTGACATATGCAGCTGTCAGGTGAGTGACCTAGCCTTTTATTCCAGTGAATGAGTATTCATTTTTCTTATTTAGTTGTTATTATTTGCCTATTTGGTTATAGTTCAACCGTCTATATTTATTTTTTTTCTAAAAAGTATGTATTTCCGAACGTTTCATAAAATAAAATAACTGTTAAATAGTGCAAAATATTACTGACAGTTGTCATTCAAACAAAATCTTCCTGAAAAGGTGTTGAAACTTAAGTAGCATTGTTATGCCCAGCAAATAAAATGCAAGCACAGTGATCTTTAATCTACTCTGAATACGTAATGCACCATCAGGAGCTTTAGAATGTCTGAATACTAAATGGATATGATTGTAACAAGCTAGCTGTTTGAATATTGATCACATGTCCCATTCTGACGATCTCTTTATTTATTTCAGTTTGCTATGCACTACTCATGGTCGACTGAAGCACGTGCAAGACAAGCCCTTGCTAATATATCTGCATTGCTTCGTCCTGGAGGCACTTTCATTGGGACGATGCCTGATGCTAATGTCATCATTAAAAGGCTAAGAGAAAGTATGTAACTATCTTGAATTATAGTTCGATTGGTCTCATCAAATTGTACTGTACTTGTCACAAGATGTGTGATCAATATGTATATCCTCAGCCGAAGCAATGGAGTTCGGGAACAGTGTTTACTGTATTACTTTTGGTGAAGAGTACGCCAAAAAGGTATGTGTGTTTATTTATAATAACTTCTTGTATGTTAGTTTCATTGCTAACTGATTTTTATGTTGTTTCCTCAATGGTGTAGAAATTCCCGGCATCCAGACCTTTTGGTATCAAGTACAAGTTTCATTTAGAGGTGACAACAGGATACTTTTCAATAATTAGTGCTTTCTATAGCTGGCTTCTTTTAGTTTTTTCAAGCTGAACACTGATGTTTACATTATGTTCGCTCAGTTCGTAACAAATGAAAAAAAATATGGAAATGGCGATGTAATTAAAATCCGTTCAGAGTGCATTCTCGTGATTTTGCATACACTATTTCTAATAGCTTCAGTCCCTACAGCGTTGAATGGAACTGAAATGATGCGCATGCATTTACATACCTTCTATTTATGACAAATTCCACACTCTTGTAGGTTAGTGACTGTTTGCTGCAGCCTTTGGTACTTCCTTACACTAGACGTTCTCCTTGCATAGTTTAGAAGTGAATGTCCTTAACATTGCCCTTGAGGAACATATGCCTGTCTTGTTACAACCTTTTGGGTGTTTATTGTTCTATGCTGTAACACTTGTTATTTGTCTTTCTTCTTTACATTTATATTATTTTCACACAAAATGATGAAAACTTTTTCGTAACAAGTTCGTTGGCAACATGCAGGATGCAGTTGATTGCCCGGAATGGGTGGTTCCATTCCATCTCTTCAAATTACTGGCGGAGGAGGTATGCAATTATTCTATTGCCCAGTCTGCTGTGATGACCTGTGCATGTGTTCCTTATTTCCAACAAGTTGATTTCAATTTTTATTAGAAATTTATTCCGCGCTATTTTTCTATTATCATCTTTTTCTTTTACATATTTGCTGCACAGACGGATGCTGATGTTATGACCAAAAAACCTGTGATCTTTTTGCAGTATGATCTTGAGCTGGTTCTGAGGAAGAACTTCCATGAATTTATAAACGAGTACTTGCAAAAGCCAGAATTTGGTGATCTCATGCGGAGGCTAGGTGCTCTTGGTGATGGACGACAGGGCCAAAGTAACTACTCCCTCGGTCCCCAAATACATAGCGTATAAATTTAGTCAAAAGTCAATGCTCTCTAAGTTTGACCAAATATATGGAGTAGAAGGGAATATCAACACCAACAATGTTGAACAAATACGTTATGAAAATATATATCTTATGGTTTATCTAATGATATTGATTTGGTATTGTAGATCTTCATATTTTGGTACATATACTTGTCAAACTTAAAGAGCACTAGCAAAGTGCCCGTGCGTTGCAACGGGTTTAAAATAAATATATATGTGTTGACAATCCAAGAAATAATTTAATTTGTATCAATCAAATATCTTAGATTACTTGAACATGGTATGTTTATGTCAGACTTAGTTCAAGTTATCTTATTCTCTAGAACCATTAATTAAGTTATCCAATTATTAGTTGAATAAACTAATTAGCAAAACAGATAATTGACTGCCTTCTTTGAATAACACATGATAATTTCACATTTGGCGTGATTGACTACATATTGCTAGCTGAAGATTATAGCAGGGGAACAAATGTTGCCTATTGCAATTATTTAACCCTTGAGCATACAACTATATAAAATCCTAAAAATATATTTAACCCCAGAGCATCAGGAGATCATCTCAAGATATTTAGCAAAGTTCTCACATCCACAACGACTGGGAAGGCAGCTTCTGAGCTAACACCTTGATCGACTGAAACCACTGTATTTGGGCTAAGGCGGGCCACGAGGAAGCCGTCGGGTAGGAGTAGTTTGAGTCTTGGAGATGAGCTCCAATGTCTCCCGCTTGGGGCTGCAAATGAGCAGGTAGGCAAGGTCTAATTCCTCCATGATGCGAGGCAGATGCCGAGCTCTTGGAGGTGGGAAAATACATCTGGACTGTGGGAAGCCAGCTGTTTAGACCTAGAGCCATACCTTTGCAGCTTTGCGGTTGTCTGCAAACACAGGACAGGATGCTGTCGGGCATGCATGAGTATTAGCTGATACATAGTAGACGTCTGCTGGATGAATCAATGTTTAGCCAATCGTCGCTTAGTGAGTAATGACGCGCCGCAGGTAAGGCCGCCGCCGACCTTTGGATCGGCCGGCTCGAGGACATGAGGATTTTGAGGAGGAGTCCACCTTGTCAAATCTTTTGGTTATTTAAATCTAGATTAAGGATAGGCGAGGCGGAAAAGATGAGGTCTAGTGTGGTGAACGCTATCGTCCGGGCGTTCTGGGAGCGAGCGAGCGTGAGAAGAGAGAGATGAGCGAGAGGTATGCTTGGGCGTTTCTGGGCAGCGGCGTCCTCCAAGCTTCCGCCTCTCTCCATGGCGCTGCAGGGGAACCGATTCAGGGAGTCGAGGTCGAGGGGAGGGACTGCGGTCAGGTGAAGACCAAGAGGAAGGCGAGGTGGTCCGGGAGCAGGCCGTCGTGCGCAGCCGCAGCCTCCACGGGATGGAGAAGGGGCATCCGACATGGCGGCGTCGTGTGGACCGCGCGGTCTGATTTCTTTTCCGTAAGATCGGACGGATTTCACTTGGTGGTGGCAGCGGCCGTAAATTCTCCCAAAATCCAGGGGTAAAACTGGAAAAGTGAAAAACGCACCAACACCTCCTCAAGCAATATTATATAGTAGAGATTGACATTTTGGCTAAATTTATACACTATGTATTTGGGGATGGAGGGAGTAGACTAATTGTCCTTAGTAAATGTCATTTCACTACCTTACCATAAAAAATTATGCAGGTACACTATCACAGGATGAGTGGGAGGTATCCTATCTGTACCTTGCATTTGTATTGCGGAAGGTATTACACACACAATTTCACCATTTCTCATCCTGGTACCAACTGAAACCACATACCTATACCTGTATGTGCTGAAATGTTCTCTTTCCGCAGCGAGGCCCTCCGTCCTCCCAGAGGAGAGTCAGCAATGCTAACAGAGGGAAGACGTTCCTTGCCGAGGAGGACATCGAGGTTCTTTCGATATGAAGCAGACTGTGCCATCCTGGAGCTTACTAACAACTTACTGATTCTGTCTCACATTGCGTAAAAGAAAGTTGTCTCTTTAGTGGCTCAGCTGTTATTTTTCCAATCTGTTTTATAACCAAGTTTAATGTATAAAAAGCATGGTCTCAGTGACTCATGATGTAATTTTGCAGGCATGAATAAATATTAGGTGTCATAGTTAACATAAAAGCTTTTGAGGTTTATTACTAACTGGGAAAAGTTAACGTGTTTTCCCTTTTATGTGCTCACATTTTGTACACCTTCAATTCCTAAAATTTTCGGCTTCAGTACTGTCTAAAGCATGTAATGGAAATGGTTTGACGATTTAGATGGATTGCAGATTGGAAACCAGATCCCCACGCATGGTGATACTGGAACTCTAGTTACAAACAAATTTATATAATCAGTTGTAAGATTAATGAAATACTTACTTTTACATTGTAAAAAAAGCAACTATATAGTTTTTTGTTTTACATTGAGCATTTATTACCCAGAGTCTGGATAGCGCCCCATCAAAGCAACGGCAGGCTCTTGTGCTAGACTAGAACCGTACTGCGCCAGAGCGTCAGCCACTTCGTTAAAAAAATCTGTGACAACGATTAGAACAAAATTTAGGTGGAAGCAAGGACTTGATCTCCTGGATGAGAACACCATTCAGACCGTATGTCATAGTCGCTCGAATTGACTGCTTGCACTAACTGGATGTTTATGAATCAGATTCTGCGAGCATGGCGTCAGTACCTGTACCCCAGTCCATCGCCCATCTAATGCCGTTTAAACATGCTTCGGCCTCAGTATGTAGCACATCTTGTGCATGAGAGGCACTTCCAGAGCTTCAGCCCCTACAACATCGCTGTCACTGTCTCGCACAAAGAAGCCTCAGCCACTCCTTCGAAGTTTTGTTAGATGTGGCCTCAGCCACTCTTTTTGTTGAGAGTGACTTCAGGACAAATCTTCCTTTCCTCTTCCAAATTGAAGATCTCCATCAGCATTTTTTTTTGCATCTTCGTACTTCAGCCTTGTAGTTTTCAGTTTGGTTAGAAAAATGGCACCCATCCAAGCACTCTGAGTCTGGTTTATACCTCCTACAGACACTCCCAAATTCGTTTTGCACTCAGCTCTTGCTCCGATTTCCTATTGCATTTTCGAGATTCAGCGCGTCACCAAAATCTAAGCAATATTTTCTTGCAACCTCAGTTCCGCTTCTACCGGAATCACGTTAGATCACACATCTAACACCGACAAAATATCCAAGCTTCACCCTAGCAATTACCAATTAGCCTGGAACACAAGTACATACTGTTACATGTCTTTTATTATACTGGTCTCAAGACTCGAAAGCTTCGACTGACACAGTACGGCAAGACACACGCTGTACATTACCACCGTAGTTCTTAACAACACAACACGACAGACAAGTTATTTTCGACAGATTTAAGCCACAATCGGCACCAAGATGGTCTGGCCTTGCATATCTCAGACCCTCTTGAACAGAACAACTAAGATGACCGCCATAGCAAGGGCCATGAATGATCCACCAGCCGCCATCTCGGCGAAAGAAGGGGAGCTACCCTTTTTAGCGGATGAGCTTGGTCCAGCCTCAGTTTCTGCCGGGTTGTGGAACATGTCTTGGAAAAAGCTGGTTATGTTGTCAACCATCTCCATCATTGTCTTCTTCGCACTGTCCACGAAGTCCAATAAAGGTGAGCCTGTAGGTAGTTCTCCAGTGGATGCATAGGCTGTGGATCCGTCTTCAGATTTCTCCGATGACTCTACTGAGCCAGTATCCTCAGGAAAAGTATTAACCAGAGCTGTACCAAAAGAGAAGATAGTAATAATGGTCATACAGTATCCACAAAACAGGTCAAATAGTAGTCATACAGATCGCTCAAAACATTTAATGGAAGATGTAACTTCGAGTATAGAAAAAGGTAAATCATACTTTGCTGGTGACTCTTGTAAAATTCCATAACCTTCTCATTTCTCAGCACCGCGTCCCATACATTTTTATCAGATGCAAGCGAAGCAACAACGCTCTGGAGATCAAGACAAAAAACTTAAGTGAAAGACACGGGATATCAGAATGACTCAGCTGAACCAAATCTTGCCATGCTATAAATAATTAATTACCTGGAATAAAATATCTAATGACAAGGTGCCCTACTTCTAGAAATAATGCAACTAAAAAAAATAAAAATACATTCTATACAGAATTCATTAACATTCTGAAGTAAATCTTGCTATGTTACATATAATTAATCACCTGACACAATTATTTAATTATGACAAGGTGCCGTGCTTCTGGAAGCTATGCAACTTTAAAAAAAGAAAATACAACATTCCATATAAAATTCAGTAACACTACAACACACTTTCAAACAAACTAGAGGTACATGATCTACCAAAATTATCAAGGACACATAAAGAAACAATAATAACAAGCTATAAACTGATTGGTGACTGTATCACACAAGTGAGCACAACTAATCTGCAGCTCTAACAGGTGCATTCAATTACACTTACGTAATATCTTTCCATAAGCAACTTCAATAAATTTTTATGAGTATACAAAGCCAGCAAAGAACAATGCAATATGTAAAGATGGTATTAACAGCATTGAATGAAGATTAGCCACAACAGCAGGGAAGTACTCCCTCCGTTCCTTAATATATGACGTTTTAGCTATCTCATATGTTGACTAGGTGTAAACACAAATGAGTGAACATACATACTAAAACATGCCTAAATACATGTGAATATATGTGAATGTGGACAAAAGCTAAAACATCTTACATTGTGGAACGGAGGGAGTATTACAGTTACAGACCTGAGCCTCCGAGCTTGATTTTAACAATGTAAAAGCCTGCACTACATGTCCTGGCATAGCAGGAATTAACGCATCAGCTCCCAACTTGTTAAGCTCTCGATCATGTTCCTTAACAACTTGTACTGGAGTCTCCGAAAAATAAACCCTACAAAGAAATTATTTTGTGAAAGATATAAATAACCACTCTGAAATGATAGAATAATATGCATGCAGAAAAAGCAAATATGTGCATATGCAACAGATTCTGAAACAATTAAGGTAGCATATATACTTGAATATGGGAAACGATAAGAACCATCCGTCCGACCATAAAGATTCATGAAAGTATAAAGCGATGAGAAGATCTTAATTGGATGGCTGTAAGTGTTGGCTGCGAAACAACTATTTATAAGTCAAACTGACAAATAACCACTCCATACAGAAGAACACAACATTTTTAAGGGATGCACAGCAGGTTTCTCCCGCAATATAGAAGAGAGAAGCCGCAGGATCGTGATGTGACAATATCATATAACCTATTCAAGGGTTACGTTGAACTGGCCAACTGGAGCAATATAAGGGAAACAAAATGGAGTCACCTTCCTGTTCACTACTAATATATCGGGGCAGGATCCTGGAGTTCTTAGCGACGATCGTAGAATAGAACCATGATTTTGATGATAGTTTAAAACACACAGTCCTTCTAACTTCGTAGCATATTTATTATATTTTTGACACTGATATTTATTTCTGATTTAATGCTCCCCATGAAAAAAATCAACAATCCCCTCAACTAAACCATAATTGATCCATCTCATACAATATAATACACTTTGACAATTTGAAACTCTAAACATATATGAGATTCTTCTCTTTATCCTGAAGTAAATGAAGTGAAGTCTTCACTTCCGGTTAGAATAAAAAGCACCATATTCAAGCAGCACGAATCCAATTCCGAATCCGTCACAAGACAATTACGTAGATACCATCAGATCAGAACGAGCATATTACCAATAAAGCATGTAAGCAATCAGAAGAACATTGATAGGTAATCGTCCCCAAGAATAACCAGGCATATCAGACCAATTCGCCCTCCAATTCGACAAATCCGCATAAAAAACGTATCCAAGTCGAGATTTATCACCTGTCTATAGCGTCCCTGAGCTCAGAGGTGGCCTCCTCGGCTTCCTCCAGCGACGGCGGCGCGAACACCAGTCTCGGCCCCCCAACCACCGCCTCCTCCGCATCGGAAACCGCCGCGTCCCTCCAGTCCGCGAACTCCCAGTCATCCACCTCCCAGGAAGCCCACTGCGAGCCGGCCGGCGCGACGGCGGGGATCTCCCCGGCCGCGGACACCAGCGAGGCCGCCGCGGCAGCCTCGGCGGCGGGGGCCGTCGCGAAAGCCGGAGCGACGTTGCGGAAGCGTCCTCCGCCGCCGCCGCCGCCGCCGCCGCAGCGCTCCCGGCGAGGCCGACCTTCGCGGCGGTGCGCATGACGCCTCCTCCCATGGCTCCCGGTGGCGTCTCGCCTCTCCTCTCCTGTCTCTGGTCTCCCTTACGTTTGCGTCGTCCGAAAAAAAATGCAGAAGATACCCTGTACTTTTCTGATGATATGGATAAGGTATTTCTCGAATTAAAAAAATGTAGGAAAACTGATAAAAATAATAATTTGAAGGGTGTTCGTGGGAGTGTTATGATTGTGTGAAAGCATCGCAGGCGATGGGGCAGGGAGGGGATAAGAGCAGAGCTTGACTTCGATACGAAGTTATCTAGACGCGGATAGATGAAGGTGAGTGACACGTGGGGCATGTGTCAGCCGGAACCGAGTTTTTACTTGCCGACAGCTCCCTCCTTTTCGACCTTCCGAATTATAAGATGTTCTAATTATTTTGATCACGGATATATAAATGAGTTTTACCGTGTCTACTCATTCCTTTTTTTACTGTAATAGTTCATTCCTTTTACTCCTTATGTAGTCGATACAAATAAAATAAGTCAGCAAAAAATATATATTTATAAACTTGTTATGAACTCTTTGGATTGAAAGATTTTCATAAAAATATTAGAGAATTCGAATCCATAAGATTTTTTCTAAGGAATATCTTTGGATTAAAGGAATGTCACCTCCTTTTTTTTATGGATTGCATTCCTACACCTCAATCTCATAGGAATTTCAACATCCACTCTGACCTCTTTTTTACACTCATTCGCGTAGGATCGAGACACATTTCCTGTGTTTTTCCTGTTTCATCCAAATGGCCATTCCTGCAATTTTTTTCTGTTTTGTAATCATCTGTTTTACACCTGCAATCATGTCAAATTCCTGTGTTTTTCTAATTCCTATGTTTTCAAATCTTGTGATCCAAAGAAGCCCTACATGGGGAGTACTAAGATAGTTGCAGTAGTAGGAATCTCTTTAACAAAGAGTCAGTTATGTACCCACCTCTTTCAGTTTCGAATGGAGAGTACTAGGAATCTCTTTAACAAAGAGTCAGTTATGTACCTACCTCTTTCAGTTTCGAATGGACATGGAAACAAATTTTAGTTGTGTATCGCTCGTTTGAACTCCAAGTGCAGAGTGACGAAACAAGCGAGAGTTTTCGTCACAAGAGTGACTCGGGGTATATATCGATATTTAGGAAGCAGCAACTTCTCCTTTCTCCGCTCCAGCAATAGTTTGTGTCCCCAACTCAACCGCGTGAGTGTCAGGCACACACGACTATTAGAAAGAGACTAAAAACAAATGTAAAATTAACTAAATGCAAAAGA
The DNA here is from genome assembly GCA_947311845.1 of Poa pratensis. Lineage (NCBI taxonomy): Eukaryota > Viridiplantae > Streptophyta > Magnoliopsida > Poales > Poaceae > Poa > Poa pratensis. The sequence continues at coordinate 41,436,536 of CAMZMU010000070.1, forward strand.
TTTTTTTGTTATTTTTGGATTAATTAACATATAAAAATAAAAGCGAGTTTAGCAATGTAAATCGTGTTTTACAGTACAATATGGACCAAGATTCATGGTTTCACCTGACCTCTCTTTTTAGGCATGGTGGCACAAAATAACGTTTAAAAACAAAATAAATGTGGATGCAACAATTATGTAAATGCATGCTAGTGTTTTGTATGAGATTGACTAGATCTTTTTGGAATAGCTACTAGTAGATTTCTTTTATAGTACTTTTGTAAGTTCATGTTCGGCCACATACACTCCTCATTTCCTAACTTCCAAATCCATTTACAGAGTAAACACATATTAATAACATAAGAGAATTCCGCTCTTTTATTGAAAGTAAGGAACCACGGTGAATGGCCCTCCCTTGGTCTAGAATTAGAACTCAAAATTCGAAAGTTAAACGAGTAGGTTGTGACTAGGATCGAACTCGTTGAATAGTGAGTCAAGCCCAATTTCAATCTAAGCTTGTCAATAAACCGAGTTTAACGAGTTGAGTTAATGAGTTTCTTGTTTAACTTGTTAAGCTCAAACAAATACCAATTTTACTATCGATTGTTGTCATTTGTGGAGTACATAGTGTGCCTATTTGGTGTAAATTATTTGTTGTGTAGTAAACTATGTTTCGAATATATATTTGTAGACTGATATATACTATACACTAACTAAATACACATGCGTTGCCACGAGTTTAACTGATTAACCTTCTTCTACAAAATATTTGATTTATTGATGAAATAACCAAAATACATCAGATCGACCACAAGATCACTTATATAAAACTAAAAAGTTACATTACAATCTTTGAAGTCGTCGAATCTAGATCATCTTTTTTGCATCTTGACGTTCTTCCAAGACCCCGTCGACCCTTCGTTGTTCACTCTAGATAGAGAATCAATGTTGGTTGGGGTATGAAATAAGACATGTGCATGTGCATGGTCGCTCTGATTTGATAGTCAATCTGGTATGATACCAACATATACAGGATACTCGATCCGTTACATTCAAAGCTAACATAACCTATAACTTGAGTACAGATAAGGCTGCATGTAAATCGAATGGTAGCCAGTACGGAGTACTCTCCAACCAAAACCGATTGTGGTGAGCGCGGTGGCGAGACTAGCTAACTCGTTACCGTAATGGAGATCTAACGAAGCAAACGGCTCAACATCGAATATTCTCTTGGGCGAACCTCCAGGCCACCGTGCCAAGATGGAAACCCCTCTGCTCCAGTGCAGCTGGCTCCCGGTGGTTCTGTCTCTGGCGGCGTTGCGCTAGGTTGTGCGTTTATGCGGTGGTGGAGAAGCTTGACCCGATGGCGTTTTCAGTTTTTCATCTTGGGTCCTCTCAGCAATTTTCTAGACCTGTTTGTAATTGTCAGTTTCTTTTGGTCCTCCCTGCATTACACCACTACCATGAATGAGGGCCGGCCCTGTTCCAAGAAAAAATGGAAGATTGCAGGCCCGGGCTAGCTGCTTATAAAACCCAATCAGAGGATTCCCGGCCCATCTATTCCGAAACCACTTTCAGCAAACCTAATTTTCCATTGATACAGATAGGCCAAAATAACGCAGGTCATCACCGAACCATAGACGAGGACAGGATTCATGGTGCAACTCCAGGTATTCGCGCGGCTGCGTACGTGCGCATGACCGTGCGCGCAATCGAGTGCACGGCTCGCTTTTCCGCGGCACGCGTGTGCTGCGCTAACCCTTGTGAGGGGCCCGCGGCGTTGACAACCGACGACCACGATGCATTCCCTACCCGCCTGAGCTGAGCTAGTCATAAGCATGACGTCATCGGTTCATTGGCTGGCCGCCGTGCATACTCACAGAGTCACAGTTTAGCAGGGATCCATCGGTTCGTCGGGGAGGGATTTTGGAGATGCGAAACAGCGAACGAACAAGTTTTCACCGGTACCTGGGAGCTCTCGCGACACAAGGGCGACAAGGGCGACTAGGAACCCTAACCCTAGCCGCCGCCGCCGGCCGGCCCGCCCCGCCCCTCCCTCCCCCTCTCCCCGCCCCCCTCGCGCGGCCGCGCCGCCCCGCGGCGGCCGGCTGCGGCCTCGGCGCCCTCCCGCTCGGCCCCCCCTTCCCCACCTCTCCCTGTCGCCGCCGTCGGCAGTGGCCACCGGGCGCGGCCCGGTCGGCGGCGGCGGCGGCTGTCCTGTCCCCCGCGCCCGGTGGAAGGAGGCGGGGCTCCTTCTTCTAGGCGGCGGTGCTCCTCTGTCCGACGACGGTCCGGCGTGGCCCGGGTGAGCATGGCGGCGTTGGAGCGGCCGCTTGGCTGCTGGGGCCGTGGTAGCCCGTGCGCGGCCGGCTGGTCGCCGGCGTGTGACCGGCAGCGCCCTCCTGGCCCATCTGTGCCCTAAGGGCCCCATATGGGTCTGGGCGGGCCGCCTCGGGCGTGGTGGCGGCTTCTCCGGTGGACAGAAAGGCAGGGGCTCGTGCTGGGGACGGCGGAGACGGTGGCGCGCTTGCTGCAGTGCGGCGGCGGGGACTTTACGGGCCCATTTCGGGCTTGGCCGGGCCGGTGAGGGCCTGGTGTGTCCCGGCTGCCGCATCCGGTCGGCTACCGCTGGTGGCGGTGGAGGTCGATCCCTCCCGCGTGCTACTGTACCGCTATCCCTCGCCGGTGCCTCTTCTTCTCGGTCTTCCTGACCTCGCAACATGGTTCACGGTGAGACGGCGATGATGATTGCAAGACCGTGGTGGCGTGTGCTGGTGGGTGGCAAGTCTGGTGGAGCACGATGGAGTGTCCGAGGGTGTGGTTTCTTGGGGTCCGGAGAAATCCCTGTCGTTCTCGACACCGACGTGGTGACGCCTGCGGGTATCGCCGTCCTTCCTGAAGGGCGTCGGGTGTACCTCCTCCCAATCCTGTTGTTGTACCGGGGGAAACCCTAGGACGGGTACCAGGGGTAATCCTAGTCCCGGTTCGGGCAGCAGCGTCGTCATCGTCGATCACCTTCTTGGAGGTGCTGCTTGGTACGCGGAGTGTCGGAGTGCTAGGAGCGTGGTGGAATTTCCGGAGGGCGCAGCGGTTGCGAATCTTCTTCGTTTTCGTCGAACCGTCTTTGTCGGCGTTGTTTCTTTTCTTTTTTCTTTTTTGTTTCTTTTGGGCTGGTTTGTGCTGTTTGCCCCAACAGTGGTCTCGTCGTTGTATCGGTTGGTTGGTTGCTATATTAATATAGCGGGGCGCAAGCCTGTTTCGTGGGAACGAACAAGTTTTGGAAGCGCCACACGATTAGGGCGATCTCGTATTAGCAATATATATAGAGTACAAGCCTTGGCCACCAAGGAAGATCACAACAAGATCAACAACCGAATCAGCTATACAAGGTTCGGTTGGTAGCCTAAGATACTTTCTATACAAGTCACGTACGTATACAAGGCATACTTTAACATTCCCTCAGTTTGTGCGTCCGTCGGAAGGACACACAAGCTGGACCGAAATTCGGCGAACAGCTGCGAAGACAAGCCCTTAGTCATGATGTCAGCATACTGATGGCGAGATGGCACATGAAGAACTCGAACCTGTCCAAGAGACACCTTTTCTCGAACAAAATGAATGTCGATCTCAATGTGCTTGGTACGGCGGTGCTGAACCGGGTTAGAGGCCATATAGATAGAACTGACATTGTCGCAGAAGACAACCGTGGCAGCAGCAAGGGGTTGATGAAGTTCGGCAAGTAGTTGACGTATCCAGCAGCACTCGACGACGGCATGGGCAACCGCTCGGTATTCTGCCTCGGCGCTGGAGCGAGATACCGTATGCTGCCGCTTAGACGACCAGGACACCAAATTATCACCGAGATAGATGCAGTACCCGGACGTAGAACGCCGTGTATCGGGCAGCCGGCCCAGTCAGCGTCGGAGTAGGCGGTGAGCGACGCCGTCGGAGAGCGATAGAGGTGCATGCTGAGGTCGAGGGTGCCCTTCACGTAGCGGAGAATCCGCTTCACCAAAGCGAGATGTGGCTCGCGAGGAGCATGCATGTAGAGGCACGCCTGCTGAACGGTGTGGGAGATGTCAGGACGCGTTAGCGTCAGGTACTGTAGTGCACCTGCATAGCTGTGGTACTCTGTTGCATCAGCAAGGAGAGAACCGTCGGTGGCTGACAGCTTGCACTTGACATCAATGGGGGTAGCGCATGGGTTGCACTCCACCATACCGGCGCGCTGAAGAAGCTCGATGGCGTACTGTCGCTGGGAGAGCACCATCCCGGTGGCCGTCCTGGTCACAGAGATGCCGAGGAAGAACGACAGAGTGCCCAAGTCCGTCATGGCGAACTCGGAGTGGAGCAACTGCGTGAAGTGTCGAAGAAGCTGGTCCGTGGAGGCAGTGATGACGATGTCATCCACGTACAGAAGGATGTACGCCAGCTCGGTGCCCCGCTTGTAGATGAAGAGCGAGACATCCGACTTCGACAACGAAGCCGAGGCGGTGAGCAAAGAGGGCGAACCGCTGGTACCATGCACGCGGAGCCTGCTTCAAGCTGTAGAGCGACTTGTGGAGATGACACACGTAGTCGGGGCAGCGAGTGTCAACGAAGCCGGGAGGCTGCTGGCAATAGACCTCCTCGTCAAGGTTGCCGTTGAGGAAGGCGTTCTTGACGTCGAGCTGATGAACCGGCCACGACCGCGAGACGGCGATGCTGAGGACGACGCGGATCGTTGCCGGCTTGACGACCGGACTGAAAGTCTCGTCAAAGTCCACTCCCGGCTGTTGAGAGAAGCCGCGAACCACCCATTGAGCCTTGTACCGAGCAAGGCTGCCGTCCGAATGAAACTTGTGTTTGTAAATCCATTCCCTGAAACAATGTTAGCACGAGCCGGACGAGGAACAAGAGACCAAGTGCCGTTCTTGACGAGAGCCTCAAATTCGTCATGCATGGCCTGGCGCCAGTGTGGATCGGCGAGGGCGCCCCTGTATGTTTTGGGAATTCGAGAGGGAATGGAGTGGGAGGCCGATAAGTTGAGACGATCAACGGGCTGGAAAAGACCGCGTTTGGTGCGGGTGACCATGGTGTGTGTGTTGGATGGGGATGGCGGGCGGTGAACCACGACTGGAGGCGAGGGAGTGCTCTCGACAAGGAGCTGGAGACCGGCGACGCGGCTGCAGACGACGCGGGCAGAGGACCAGGAGATGGGGACCCGTATGGAGGCCCAGCCGAGGCCGGGGACGCGGGCCCAGTGGACGGCCCAACAGAGGGAGAGGCTGACGCGAGTCTTGGGGAGGCCGGGTTCGCAGGCTCAGCAGAGGGAGCCGACGCGGAAGGTGGCGGATTGGTTGGGGTAGCATAGGCAGCCGAACACGCGAAGGGTAGAGTAGTCCGGCAGGGTGTTGTATAGGCGTTGGTAGGGTATGGCAAAATTAATAGGTTGGGAGGGACGTAGGTTGACTAGGTGTGTCGCGGCGGCCATGGCTTCTGCCCAGTAGGACGGGGGCATGCGTGCCTGGAAAAGGAGCGTGCGGCTAACGTCATTGACGGTGCGGATGGCGTGCTCGGCTTTGCCGTTTTGGGCAGAGGTATAGGGACAGGAGAGACGGAGTCGGATGCCGTGGGTGGTGAAGAAAGATGTGACCGTGGAGTTGATGAACTTGGTCCTGTTGTCGGCTTGCATGACAACTATGGGTTTAGAAAATTGTGTGCGTGCATAAGCGACGAAAGCAATGAGGTGGGTGGCTGTGTCGGATTTTTGACGTAAGGGAAACGTCCACATAAAATGTGAGAAATCATCCACAATAATAAGATAATATTTGAAACCAGAGTTGCTAAGCACCGGAGAAGTCCAAAGATCACAATGTATTAATTGAAAAGGTTCGACACACGTAGACGTAGACCTAGCGAACGACAACCGCACATGTTTGCCAAGTTGACAAGCGTGACATACATGTGCGGGTGCTTTATTACATGGAATAAAAGACTTCTTATGGATATATGACATGGCGTCACGTCCTGGATGACCTAATCGACAATGCCAAAGCTCGGTGGAGGTGGAGGCTGCGAGGAGTCCGTAGGCAGAGTTGGTGATGGCTGATGGGGAAAACGTGTAGAGGTCGCCACGGCTATTGCACCTAGTGATCACGGCCTTGGTGCGAAGATCCTTGATAGAAAAACCAAGAGGGTCAAATTCGACAGAACAATGATTATCAATGGTGAAACGACGGGTAGAAATAAGATTCTTAATAAGATTAGGAACGATCAAGACATTGTTAAGATTAAAATTATGAGCGGAAGCATTGAGAGAGGTGCGGCCAATGTGAGAGATGGGCAAGGTAGAACCATTGCCGACAGTGACTAGAGAGGAAGGAATAGAAGGTTTAAGAGTATGAAGCATACCGGGGTCCGAGGCCATGTGTGCGGTGGCGCCGGAGTCCATGTTCCACTCACCAACAGTCGAAGGAGTGGCAGCGTTGTTCAGTGCCGCCAGGAGGCCAGAGCAGTCCCAAGCCGGAGTGTTGGTGTAGCCGGGGGTCGGAGGCGGGCTGGTGTAGACGGGGATTGGCGACGCATTGGTGCCGAACGCCTGACCATGCAGGGGCGCCAACGAGGTGAACGCCTGGGCAGGAGGCATCATGACGGGCCGTGGACCAAGGAGCCCGGGGTCGTTGTTGTTGGGCCGCGCAGCAGGGGGCGCGGAGAGCTGCTGGGCCTGGCCCATGTACGGGTTGAAACAGACCCAGGGTCCGATCGAAGAGGAGCCAGCACGGGACGCAACACCGTCGCCACCGTTGCGATTGCCGCCGCCGTTGCGGTTCTTCTTCTTGTAGTAGCCACCGCCGTTGCGGTTCCCGTTCCAGCCGCCGTTGCGGTTCCCATCGCCGCGGTCAGAGCCACGGTTGTTGCCTCCTTGCTGCTGGGGAGCCGCGTTGTTGGACGAGGAGGAGCCGGCGCCATGGGGCCGAACAGCGCCATCTGGGCGCCCGTCGGGACGCTGTTGGCGAGCTGGGTTTCGCGCAGAGTGAGGAGGGAGCGCGTCTGGGCGAAGGTGGGCAGCGGGTTCTGCATGGTGACGATGGTGGTGATGTCGGCGTAGCGCGGATTGAGGCCGCGGAGGCAGTTGAGGACGAGGGCTTGGTCGGACACCGGGGTCCCGACGTCGCGCAGCGCATCGGAGAGGGCTTTGAGGCGGTGGCAGTAGGCGGTGATGGAGAGGTCCCCTTGCACGAGCCCGCGGAACTCGGCCTCGAGGTACACCGCGCGAGTCATCTGGTTGTCGAGGAAGAGGTTGGTGATGAGAGCCCACGCCTCCTGCGCGGTTTGCTCTTCCGCCATGATGATGTCGAGAATCTCGTCGGAGATGGAGCCGTAGAGCCACGAGCGGACGACGTAGTCCTCGCGGATCCACTCGGAAGTCCGAGCGGCGACGGCGGTGATGGAGTTGACGTGCCCGAGCAGATCGTACTTGCCGAGCAGGACGCGGATCAGCATGCGCCACTTTGTGAAGTTGGAGGTCTTCAGGTCGAGCGTCACGGGGACATGAGTGCGGACGCTGGCGACGTTCACCGCTGGTGAGGCGGCAGCGGGCAGGATGGGCATGGCAGCAGGGACTAGGGCTGGGGAGGTGACGGCGTAGAGGGCAGGCGAGGAGGAGGAGGAGAGCGCCGCTGCGGTGTCAGAGGCGAGCCGGCGGAGGTGTCGGACATGGTGAAGGTTGGAGATTGGATCGGGTGGGGTGCTAGGGGTTTGGGGAACGAAAAACTGCTCTGATACCAAGCGAACGAACAGGTTTTGGAAGCGCCACACGATTAGGGCGATCTCGTATTAGCAATATATAGAGTACAAGCCTTGGCCACCAAGGAAAATCATAACAAGATCAACAACCGAATCAGCTATACAAGGTTCGGTTGGTAGCCTAAGATACTTTCTATACAAGTAACGTACGTATACAAGGCATACTTTAACAGAAACCTACAAGGCACTAGTGGTATTATCCGACTACTTAAGTGCTCATAGATTAGGGTTATCGATCTCAATTAGACTAGATTAGAGCGGACCACCACACACACAAAAACGGGTAGCGTTAGGTGTAATTCTACTAGTGTCACCGATTCACCATGCATATCTCACTTAATTAAATTACTCAATTGGGATTTTAAATTAAACATTATGCATGGAGAGTACACTGCCAAGACATGAAGCTCAGAGTTAATGCAATAGCGTCTTATGTACAAGCCGAAAAAAAGAAAATAAGATCTTTCGATGAAGACTCCGGCAGGCAGAGGTTTTAGGCGAGGAAGTTCGGCATTTGGCAATGAAAGAGTCGGGTGCAAATAGAAATCTAGAGTATAGAAAATTTAGTAACTTGACATAAATTTGACAATGTTTTTTGATTGGTTTATCATTTTGTGGAGCTCAACTTAGTCATATGTTAGGAGAGGCGATGAGAGAAGCACTCGGTGAGTGGCTCGAGTACAAGACAATGTCACCTTCGCCAACAATAAAACCGCTCTTTATTTACTGTTGACAGGCAGCTAAGTATCCATCACCGATGACTCTAATAAATGGTATAGTTTGAACAGAAATATTCACCTGCAATGAGCCAGAAGAGACATGTTAGTGATGGCATCGCTACTAGGGATTGCACTACTGACAATGAACTTACTACGGGCCCAAATTTAGGTTCACATGTTGTAAAAAAACATGTTGGCCCAAAGCCACTTCCTAACACCACTACAAAAAGGACGCTCCTAGAAACGCTTTTTGGGTCCGGAGGGAACGCCAGTTCGTAATTTTCTGAATCAGGTGACAAACAAAATAGATGACATCAGCCACATGCAATCCTATTCCAAAATTTTAAAAGAGCATAACTATTAAACCGGATGTCCAAATAAAAATCGGTTTTCACCGTAGTACTCCATGTGGCGAGATCGCCAAAACAAGATTCCAGTTGGACACGACAACATTTTTTCAAAAAGCAACTTTCTTTAACGAAAAACAGGTTTTTGCTATTCGTCCAAGAAGTTGCTTTTCGAAAAGCTAGCCCAATTTTTTTAAAGTATAACCTTAAAACCGAGCGTCCAAATCAAATTTGGTTTTCACCGTAGTATTCCTTGCGACAAGATCTACAAAGATCCCACATGAACATGTTCTGATAATTGTTTTTGAAAGAAACATTCAGTTACGATAAAGCAAGTTCATGGTAAAAACATTTTTTAAAACGCGAAAAGCAACTTTGTATTATAAATTTGCTTTTCTATCATAAACACGAAAAATTGTTAGGGGAATTGATTTTTTATTAAAAATCACATTGCCTCTAAATCATGTGCTGAACTTACGAACCAATTTCACCAAGGTTTTTTTTCTTCACGAGAACTTTAAAAACAAGATCTCATATAGACATATTCAGAAAAATATTTTCTAGAAACAACTTTGTACTTCTACTACTATAAACTGTCACGCAAAGCAAATTTCTACTATAAACTTCCTTTTCTATCACAAACTCCCAAAACGTGAGGAGGAGGTGGGGCTTGTTTTTAATTTAAGCAATGGCTAACTTCTTAGTTTTATGGGAGACTCATGCTTGTAGTGCGTTGTTGTCAATCGACATAGGTAGTTTTTATTCTAAAAAGCAACTTTTTTATGAACAAGCAAGTTTATACACAAAACTTGCTTTTCGTGGCACAAAGTTGTTTTGAAAAAATATTGTCGGAATATACCTGTGCGGGATCTAGTTTCGTAGATCTCGTTGTCACGAACACATATGTAAAAACAGATTTGAATTTAGACACTCGGGTTAAAAGTAATGGATTTTAAAAAATCCGGAATAGGTTTACATGTGGGTATCTGTGCTGATTTTACACCATGTTCAAACAAGAAACAAAGCAGCAGGTGAGTTCCGACAGTGTGCGCTAGCGGAATGCAAAGCACACGTGCACGTTTTGTCAGTTGGGCCACAAAAACTCCCACAAAATCCTAACCCTAAACCCCAACTTCCATCCACCCTCTTTCTTTTAACCAAAGGCACTTCTCGATTTCCTGCCTCTTTGATCTCTTCTCTACTCTCATATCTCAGGCATAGCCGACCCTCTTGCACGGTGCTCCGGGGCCGTTCAACCTTGGCATTATGTGCCAAACGTTGCCACCCGCCCTGTGATATTCACAGGGTCTAGTGATTAGTTGATTACCATGATTAGCGTACTCCACACACTTCACTTGGTGACTTTTTCAAAAACAAAGACGGTTATTTTTGTTGACCATATTTTTTCCTTCGATTTTCGTCTATCATGTAAGCTAAAATCAATTGTAAATTCGAAATTAAAGTTGGCATTGATACCATGCATGTGGTTTTTACTTGTATTCTGAGAAAGAAAATGTGGTTTCCTTGTATATGTGGGGCTTAAAATGAAATCAATGATTCTCGCTATTCCATTTCCTAATTGTCTATGGTAAAAGTTCTACAATAACCTTTGGAAGGGTATTAATGAAATCAATAGTTATTTTAGCCGTTAGACCGCTAGCAATTAACGGTCTACATCAACTTGGGAGTTTCTCAAAAAAATTCTTATCGATTTATTATTTGTGATATTACCTGCAGATACACCATTTGCACAATCGCAATTTACACCCCCTGAGATAGTTTCAGTACACATGCTAGCAGAATCTGATATTTTTAACCACGTGCATTTCACATACACAGACAAAAGCAGAGACTTGAACACAAGAGGACTGACTACACGTTAATAGAAGGCAAGAGCAATTTTTATTAAATTGTGAAATCCGAGACTCGAAGAGACTTCTAGCTCTGTAGAATTCAAGTATTAAATTATGAAAGCCATGACTTAAACCAAGACCTCTAATCTAATCTCATGTTAACTTTGATGCACAAACTAGTAGAATCAAAAGTCCGAACTAATAAAAAGAAGATATGCAATCTACATATACTGCAACAGCACTTACGGTAGAATAATCTGGTATCTCTCTCCGTAAAAGTAGCTATGACGAACTGCAACCTTTCTCTGCTTCTTCTGTAGCTATCGAGCTCAGTTGTCGCGTGACCGCAAATGATGCCACCATCTGCACCAAATGGCATGCGATAATGTCAAGGTCAGACTATCGATGACCTGACCAACTTTTCCTCCTGGTGGTCAGAAAACCTAAAATTCTCTTCCTCTTCTTCTTCCTACTTTCCTACCCTACGGTCTGTATAAAACCACGTTGGCCCCTCCACCTTTTAACACATTCCACACACTCACCTATACTTAATCACTTTGAACAATTAGCATATATATTCTCATATTTAGTTCCTATATTGCACTACGCACTACTACGCCGTACTCATTACTCGTAGCCAGAACTCAACTAGTCACCACTACCCAAAAACCAAAGCAAGATAGCAAAATGGCAGATCACGGGCAGGAGATGATCCGTGCTGCAGCTACGACGCCTGCGGTCATATACAACGGCGCCGGTACCACGAGCGGCGGGGTCCCTGTCACCCGCGGTGGCGATCACTGGTGGAGCACGGCCGTGGTGGCGCCCCAGGTGCCGTCATGCTCGACACCGGAGATGCACGGGTTCAGCGCATGGTCAGCAGAGTCACCTCGATCGAACTCGCTCGCCACCGGCAGCTCCATCACATTCCAAGAACCCACCGGCGTTGCCGATCCGGCCACCATCGCTTCCGGCTGGAACCAGCCTTTCTTGTGAGTTCGCTTAGTTACAACTTTCCCCATATACCTGCTCAGCTTTATTATCGTGAAAAGTTCATGATCGCATGAGGAATTTGTGATGATCGATGATTTGTGTTCTCGGTCGTTTTAGGGATGGATCTGGACTCTCTGGATACATGAGCTCAAGAAGCGATCAAGATCATGCCAACCCACCAAGTCTCGTGAGCCCCTCATCATCAAATAATAACAGCAGCATGATGCTGCAGCTACAAGATGATCACCACCATGACCAGAACTACCAGTTCCTCTCCACACTCGGGTTCGAGCTGCTCTCGTCGCCGGTGGCTTCTACCTACGGCGGTAATCCCCGGTCGTCCTCGCTGCTGAGAAGTCTCACGGAACCGTGTGCGGCGGGGAAACCTAATTCACCAGGGGGCGTGTTCCAGCGGTACCCAGCACCGGCGACGTGCCAGGCGGCTGCATCAAGCATCACCGGCATCAACACTCCGTTTTGGAACCCTTCCACAGGGTTCGACTCTGCGGCATACGCCGCAAGCCTGGAAGCGGCAGCCGGGACACCGCCAGGGCCGCAATCTAGGTTGGCAAGCCTTGCCACAAAGGTCAGTATATGTATGCACATATATATACTTGTACTCCCTCCGGTTTTAAATACAAAGACACGATCAAAAAAATAAAATTTGCGCCACTATCTTTTTCCAAGAAAATGCTGCTTATTAATATAAACGCTAGGAAATTTTCCCAATAAGAATTGTATAGTTAGTGTTTACTCACGAGTCACTTTTTTTTATCTGATACGCCTCGCGTATCAAATCAATAGATAGAAGAGAACAAGTACAGGGGGAGCCAAAATGCCCTTACAAAGCGGTGCGAGAAGGATTTAACTGTATTGTGCGCGGCAATTTTCTGGATTACTTCCTACGGAAATTTAACTGTTTTATGTCCGGTAGCAAATTATTTTTTGTGCTCATGAGTGCCCGAGATTCGGAATTATCGCACATACGATTTTGAACACTCTTTAGATCCGAATAATATGGCTCTAATCTCAAAACGAATCTGGTGTCTGAGATTATGGACTGGAATAGGGACTTTTCAGATATTGTTTGTGGTGTTCTCTGATTTCATTGTTTCTCTAGAATGCATCGGAAGGAGTAGGAGACTCAAGCTCCATCCTCACTAAGAAGACGAGCTCAGCGCCGCTGCTCAAGAAAAAGAGAACCGAGACACCACCATCACCCTTGCCGACCTTCAAGGTACTGATTTGCTGGTTCTGAACTGCTGATAAACCTAGTTAATTAGCTCAAACATAAGTTGATTTAATATGTTATTTCAGGTGAGAAAAGAGAAGCTAGGAGACAGAGTCACAGCACTCCAACAACTAGTCTCCCCTTTTGGCAAGGCAAGTGGACTCCTTATTTTGGTTAAGCCTGCACTTACATGCATAAACATGCATTGCATGCATCTTATCTTGTTGTAGCTGAAAAGATTATAAGGATTGCTGCAGCGGAGCTACTTTTGTAAATAAGATGCACCTAATTTCTCATGATAAAAAAATCGATGGATGAACATCGGCGTGCGTGCATGCGTGCAGACGGATACGGCATCGGTGCTCCATGAGACGATCGAGTACATCAAGTTCCTCCACGTCCAAGTTGGTGTAAGTGCGCATCTAGCAGCAGCTTAATTATTGTTCCAGCTCCTTTAATCATATACATGTAGAAATATTGATCTTGAACAAACTGGACACCCGGTCGATCACCAACTCTAGTTTTTTTTTTGAGAAATCAATATATTAAGCTAGCAAGCCTAGTTTAGTCAAGTTGCACTTCGTTAATTTGTACATCATACAATTCATAGAGTAAACCCCTGGCAGAAAAAAAAAAACAGCAGCTAGACTACAGTAGACTAGTTCAAATAGGGTCAGAGACTCCCAAAGTGCATTTTTAAGTTACTGAACTCTTGTTTAAATTGTCACACTAGGTCTCTGGCAAATTGAAATCTGACTCGTGCAGTCGTGCTAGATGGTATGCGATATATCTGTCCTCCTCTAACACATCATGGTTCTATATCTGCAGGCACATAGTGCTCCTTACCTAAAGAATCGGCAACAGATGCCCCACTCCAAGGTACAACCTACCACATGTCGCGTGCTCTTCTTCACCTTTGCACACATATTGCTTTCATCATCCTTCAGCTTATGCCTATTAATATATCTTGATTCGTTTCAGAGTTTGTTGACGATGACGAACAAGTCGACGAATGAAGATGAGGCGGCGGCGGAGAGAGACCTCACAGGCCGGGGGCTGTGCCTGGTGCCGATATCGAGCACCTTCGCAGTGGCCAGCGAGACACCGGTCGTTGATTTCTGGAATCCGTTCGGTGCAGCTTTCCGGTAGTTAACACATAGACAGCAGAGATTGACCTGTACTTGCTCTCTACTGCTGGTTAGTCTAATTAATTGACAACATACAACTAAATATGGTCCTAAGCAATCAAAGCCACAACCTTGTACTCATGAGCATATAGGTGTATCTGCATTTGGCAAATGATTAGATGAATCTTTGGAATGAGTTCTTGGAGATTTGGATCCATTCTTCAGGTTCATTAGAGAATAAGATGATCAGTTAACACTAAGAGGAAGCGAAACTGAACTAATCATACACTACATACCTTCTCTGTTAACAGGTGACACATATTAATTGCTGTAATTTTATCTGCATAACTTACTAACTTGTAAAATTTGTTATACTTCAATTTGACGGCCTTCTTTCAGGTTGAGAAGGGGTGTATATATCATTGACTAAAATATCCGCTACACTCTCCGTCCCAGAAAGAGTGTACTTTCAAAGCAAATCAAACTTTGTTAAATTAGTATCATTAGATTCATCACAAAATATATTTTCATCATTTAGCTATTTAATTTCATAAATATTTGTATATTTGCATAAACATGGTCAAACTTCAAAATAGTTTGAAGCCAGAAGTACACCCTTTGTGGATGGAGGTAGTAGTACACAAAGGCTAAATCAGGGGGTGCTTTCGAGACATGCCTAGAGCCACGAAAAGGACCAACCTGAGTCGGGTTTATATTACCGCTTTTTCGGAATACTTATGGAGCAAAATCCCATCTCGGAGGGGGACCTACGAAGGGGGCGGGGTCCTGAAAACATGCTAGCTAGTCTCCAAAACTATTCGAATTCAGGTAGTTGAATTAACTTAGGATGTTTTTGCAAAGGCTCATCTCGGCTGCTCATATGTGCTATGTATATGCGGTCAATCCGATCGATAATTCTAACCCAGGCCTCTCCTTCTCATCTTGTTAACACCCACCATTCAAAGGATCATTTTGTACAATGACACCAAAAAAGGACTATCAACTATAAAGTTGAGAGAAAAATTCAAGAACCGTATCATTGCAAAGCTATCAACCAGTAGTAAACATGTTATGTTTTAAAAACAAAGCACACATAACAAAACTAAACATGTCCATACAAGAATGGTGATGGCGAGGACACACTGCTAGAAAAATGGTCTGTAGTCCCGGTTCGGCTGGGCTTTCAGTCCCGGTTGCCGAACCGGGACTGGCCAATCGGGACCAATGCTGGTCCCGATTGGTCCACGAACCGGGACCAATGCTGGTCCACGTGGCCAGTTCTGGCTGGGCGTGGGGGGAGACTCATTGGTCCCGGTTCGTATTACGAACCGGGACCAATGACTGTTTTTTTTGTATTTAAGGTTTAGGGTCTATTTGGGCCACCTCTCCCTCTCGCCGGTGCCCCCTCTCCCTCTCGCCGGTGCCTCCGTCGTCTCCCCCTTCTTCGCATCGCCGACGTGCTCTCCATCTCTCACTCGCCGGCATATCGAGGCCAAGCTTCGATATTTCTGTGCAGGTACTACTCGTAAAGTAGTATCGTAAACTCGCAAAGGTCGGAACTAGTATCGTAAACTCGTAAACTAGTATCGGACCACATGAACTAGTATCGTAAACTCGTAAACTCGTATAGGTCGGAACTAGTATCGTAAACTCGTAAACTAGTATCATAAACTCGTAAATTCGTATCGGACCACATGAACTAGTATCGTAAACTCGTAAAATCGTAAACCCGTAAACTAATATCGTAAACTCGTAAACTCGTATCGGACCACAAATTAATGCCAGATGTACACACGAGTTTCATGCATATATACATCTCTTTTACACTCCCATTTTAACCGGCCCATAGTATTTTCCGTTTGGATCTAGGACCTCTGCATCTAAGAATCCCGCAATTTCCTCTTGAATTGCGCGTACGCGATCTTGTGGTAGAAGACCGTCCCGCAGCCGTTCGATCTAATTTAAAGAAGGGGTCAATATATATGAATGAAACTAAACACAATTGATGGCAATAAACTAAAATTGTGAATATTGTTTACGTACTTCAAGTTGTTCTAAGAACCGGCTCTTGGATCGCCTCTTGGGTCGTCTGGCGAATGAAATCGCAAACGTAGTATCCACATAAATTATTCCCATGTTCCTGCCTCAAGCACTTTACGAGAACAGAGTTCAATCAAAATAATAATCAAGCATGATAATGGTATTGAAACTAAAATCAAAGAGATGCGCGGAATAATAATCAAGCATGATAATTTACACTTATTTGTTCAAATGTAAGCTTTGGCGCCCAAATACCCCTAGCCTTGGCGGTGAACCGTTTCCAAGCCCTGTCCGGCAAAGAAAATGAATAAAGGAGTTATATATTAATTGCTTGCTACCAGGGAATGAACGGAAAGTTGCCGATATAGTGCCATAATGGTTGAAATTACCCTTGGAGGCATTCCTGCATGTCCGCCCACTCCTCAAGGGGTTTACGTTTCGAGTCCATGACAAGTACTACTCCTTTGTCAGGTTTAATGATTAGCAGAATAAAGTGGAAGCTGCGCACGCATAAGTCATCAATTATACACTTAACATCGAGTAAGCGAAATAAAATGTGTACAAGACAGTAACACTCACCCGTAGTTGTAAGGAAATAGTATTTCCCTTTTGGTTTCGTTAAACCTTAACGCCCTTACCAAGTTATCCTCTGTGTCGTTGTAATGACGTTTGAGAGATACTTGATGAATGTAGTATGGGTCAATGAACCCAATGTCATAGATTTGTCCTCTTTTGCATTGGAGAATCTTCATTCTGCATAATTAATATAGTGATGAGTAAGATTATACATGCAATGAACGAGCTGAGCTAGCTAGAGACTTAATTACAGAAATAATACTTACAGACAATAGGCACTGAGGATAGCTTTGTCGATGGCGTCTTGTTGGTATAACTGAAATAATTCAGGAAATTCAATCATTACCACGCCATTTCCATGCCCGTAATGCTCGTTTCTATAGGCCACGTAGATCCAGTTTGCCCCTTCCTCACAGGCTCGCATGTACCACTTATGCAATCTGCGCATTTTTGTTGGTAGACCATTGACTAGCTCAGGTTTGACGAGACTATTCCCGTACCGGTATTGGTATGCTACTTCCTGGAACTCTTGTAATTGCGCTAAGTAGTCCTGAATAGACATGCCATGAGCAGCGGCCGCTTCTCCGTATATTGCAACAAACTCAGGATCGATAGCGACATCACCTGTGCTCGACCCCTCAGGGAACATAGGATAGTTGTCATCATCCTCCTCTTCTTCATTGTCTTCCATCCTAACCCCTCTTTCTCCGTGCTTGGTCCAACAATTATAGCTGGGCATGAAACCTCTCCGAAGCATGTGGTCTTGAATGGTTTTCGAGTTAGAGTACTCCCTGACGTTCCGACACTTCTCACATGGACAAGGCATAAAATTATCCACTTTGTTTGCCTCAGCCACTTCGAGAAATTTATGCAGGCCTGCAATAAACTCGGAACTGCGTCGTTCGCCGTACATCCATCGCATCCGTGCATCCATCTGCATCATATAATTAAGTTTATCAAATACCATTACAATAACATCTTGAATAGTGAAATGACCACCGTACATCGACACATGCAATATTTCTGTATCAATTACAGATGAAAAGGATAAAGTTGCTAACCTCGGTCGAGGATATCGTTTTGTGTGAACTTAAGTGTGGGTCGGGCATTTCATCGAACACATCTTGTGCGTGGCAAAGGAAAAAAAAATTAGCACCCACTTCCCACCAATCCAAGCAAAAAAAAAAAACAGAGGAGAGAAGAGGGGGTGGGTTATATATAGGCAGGGGAGGGGTATTAGTCCCGGTTCGAGACACGAACCGGGACCAAAGCTCCGAGGCACGCCACGTGTCTAGCTCTGGAGCATTGGTCCCGGTTCGTGCCACGAACCGGGATTAATGCACTAGTACAGAACGACACATCGGAAACGGGCCAAAAACCCCATCGACAACGGAGAAAGGGTCCGTGTCCCCGACCCTGTCACTGATGTGATGATCTCAATGGCAACGGAGGAGATAAACCGTTTCTGATGTATTTAACATTAGACACGGAGTTTTGCTAATAACCGTTTCTAATAAGGGTTACAGGAAAACAAAAAAAAAACATGGTGACGGGCTGTGCCGTCGATGGAGCCCCGCTCCATGCGACTAGACGGCCGCCCGGTCGTCACCGTATTCCTGTACGCCCTGCTTTACAAAAATTCATCAGTGCGTGTGGCTGGAGCTCTGTTCCTATGTCTTCACGGCCGCCAGATGAACATCTACTGTCTTTCCTGCTGCGCAAAATATACTGCTCCTGGTGACGGCACCGTGTATGGAGCCCCGCTCCTAGGTCTTCACGGCAGCAGCATCGTCACCAAGCATCCACCAAGCCCTTGAAACAACGAATATTCTTTGTTAAAAACAGCAAACAAAGCTAATAAACAGAGCCAATAAGCAGTAAACAAAGCAAACCGAGCTAAATACATAGCTGAAGAGCTAACTAACAGAGCAAACCAAGCTAAATAAGTAGCTAACATAGCAAATACATAGCTGAACAGAGCTAACTAACAGAGCAACCCGAGCTAAATAAGTAGCTAACATAGCAAATACATAGCTGAACAGAGCAAACCGAGCTAAATAAGTAGCTAACATAGCAAATACATAGCTGAACAGAGCTAACTAACAGAGCAAACCGAGCTAAATAAGTAGCTAACATAGCAAATACATAGCTGAACAAAGCTAACTAACAGAGCAAACTGAGCTAAATAAGTAGCTAACATAGCAAATACATAGCTAAACAAAGCAAACCGACCTAAATAAGTAGCTAACATAGCAAATACATAGCTGAACAGAGCTAACTAACAGAGCAAACCGAGCTAAATAAGTAGCTAACATAGCAAATACATAGCTAAACAAAGCAAAACGAGCTAAATAAGTAGCTAACATAACAAATACATAGCTGAACAGAGCAAACTAACAGAGCAAACCGAGCTAAATAAGTAGCTAACAGAGTGGTCATTTACCTTAGGCGAGGCGGGGTCGCTTTCCATCGCGGATTGCGTCCCAGGCGTCGGCGCCGGAGCCACTGCCAGAGGAGATGTCAGAGGAGACCTCATCCTGCTCGAACACCGGAGCGTCCTCCTCCTCCTCCTCATCCTCCTCCTCCGCCGCCGCCACCACTGCCGCCGCCGCATCTGGCCCAGGGCCCTGGCCAGGGAGAAGAGAGCGGTCTATGGCCGCCCGGAGCCGCGTCTGGAACAACGCCTCCTCGGCGGCTTCTATCGCGTGCTCGGCGTCGGAGATGCGGATAGCTCTCTGCATCGCAGACGCCCGAATGACACCCTCGGCGCGCTCGCGCTCAAAGGAGGCGCGAGAGAGGAGGAGACCGAACTCCAGATCCTCGTCCTCATCGTCCGAGGAGGACGATGAGGACGAGATCCGGGCGTCGGTGGCCGCCACCGCCGTGGATCCGGATGGGATTTGACGGCTCAGAATGAACTCGCGACCGCAGTCGCCGGGGATCCCCAGTTGTAGGGGAGATCCGGGCTGCGCCTCGGAGGGTGGGAGGAGGAAGATGCTCCATCCTGACTTCCGTCGGCGCCGGAGGGGTTCGCCATCGATGGGTGAAGTAGGAGGAGAGCGTGTGCGGCTAGGGTTAGGAACTGGGGAGAGTGAGACTGAGAGTGAGATACAGTACTGGAGTGGGAGATATTAATACCGGCACCGATTAATGTGCCTTCACATGGGAAACGGAGATAGACCGATCTCCGTTTCTGATGTGGCAATATCAGCAACGGAGATATTCTTTCCTCCGTTGCCTATATATGAGCAACGGAGATCTTTTCAGCCTCTGTTACCATTGTATCGGACCCATCGACCGACTAGCGCGCGCGCACTCGCGGAAGCGCGCGGAGCTCATTTTTCCGTCGCCTAACTCTTGCCGTTGCCATAGAGGGGTATCCGATGTGTCGTTCTGTACTAGTGATGTCCCCAACCGAACCGGGACCAATGCTCCACGGGGCCCTGGCAGCTCGAACCGGCACTGGTCCCGGTTTTTTTCTGAACCGGGATTAATGGTTGAGGCGGCTCTGGACCAAAGACCCATTTTCTACTAGTGACATATCTCCCTCACAAGATGTTTTTATAAAAGAGAATTATCCCTTGATGGACCAATCATTTTGTACCAGGGTTTTAAATAGCGCGTTACAACGTTTTGACCAAGGTGCCGTGAAATGGAATTCTTGTGCAATTTCCCGTTATAGCGCCATTTAGCTCCGCTATTGTGTCAAACTGAAGGCTTCCCAATTTGTCACAGTGCGCTATTTGTATCCTTGATATGTATAGTGTCACCAAATATGCTCCTATTTTGAAAAGACTTTCTACTTAGCAATGTAAAACTAAAATAACCACATAACCTACTTAAAACTAGCTAGAATAACCACATGACCTACTCAAAATAGAGAACACATAGCACGCTTGGTGTAATCTAAAACCAAGTAGGTAAGAACACATGCATAATAAATCAGTTTATAGCAACTAGACAACAACAAATACATGAATGATAGACTAACCTTTTTTTCGACGCGTCGGACTGTGGGGAAGACCCCCACTGCGTCATTTTCCATTTTCAACAATTTCGGCTAGCAGCAAGTAATAATTATGGTATGATTCAAAATAGAGCACACAAAACACGCCTAAAGAATTGCAGCTTAAGCATAAGAATTGTAATGTTATAACCTTGGCTATGTAGAAACTCTAGTTCATGGGCGTGATAACTAGTAACAGAAATATTTAGACCTTAGGGTCGGTGGGAGGCAGGGGTCGACATCCTGCGGTTGCGCTAGCTCCGGGACGGTAGAGCCACCTTATGTTTACCCGCCATGGAACGAAGGATCCCTTCGCATAGGTGCGAGACTTGTATTCATCTAATCGCTCCGCCACTTGGCCCGCGCATATTGACGCCGCCGAGGACTCATCATTTCTTCCAATGTGTGTCTTGCACCGTACAGACGCATTCTCCTCCTCACCTCTGAGGCTACCTCTTCTTCGCCGCCACCAGATTTGGCCAAACATGAGAGGAGGAAGGAGGACAAGGAGGAGCCTATGTGCCCTCACATGCTGGGAAGGACAGATCCCTTAGGAACCTTCAACGTCGCTCCAGTAAGGACGACGTTGTTGGTTGTTAGGGCGTACGCCGTCTTTTGATCCACTAACTTCGCCTTTGTTTCGGCACGACCCATCTGGCACAAAATAAGTGGATCTCATATGATCCCTTCTAGTGCTCTCTCTTACCTCATCTCCTCCTACTACTTATCTCTCAACGACTAGAGATCCTTGCTGGTGGGAGGTGTGGCACAATGCTCCGACGCTCCAACGGAAGGGTTTTGGAGTAGCATAACAATAATGGATCTTCAGAAAGCTATGAGGGGGCTCGAGCGAGGTTGGGAGGCCTCTATTTATAGGTTGGGTGGGTGGCATTGATTGCGGTGGCAGGTGGTGGTAGCTCCTCGTGGACGCTTTGGTACTATAAAAGGGGGCAAAGGGTGGACTTGTGCACTCCATCCATGATGTGCATGTTGAGCCCGTGTCCACTCCCTTGCAAACCCTAGACATGGGAAGAGGAACATTTTCCTTTTCGTGGAGTTCGATGTCGAGAGGAAAGATAACAAGGAAGCCGACATGAAAGTGAGTTACTCTTTTCAACCGCTTTCCACCAGAAAAAGAATTCTCTTGTTAACTCGTTTGAGATGTATGCTATGATTTTACAAACTAGCCCTCCATCTCTATCTAATCCTCACTATTAAGTCCAACCCATTTTGCACAGAGCACCTTACCTTTCATGTATATTTACATGTTTCTTTTCTGTCCCCCAACTCAGATTTACAATGCATTTCATGACATTCATATTAATAAAGGATTATGGCATTTTTACATTACCAAATAAAGATAATGTAATTACCAAATACAGTAACGTACAAACTTCCATGCACATGAATCCATAACTATTAATATGGGCAAAATATTGCCAGACTATGCATTATTTCTTGATGTTGATTTTTCTGGACCATTTCATAATCACAACAGAAAAATGAATGAATTCAGAGAAAAAAAGTTTGTTGATGACATTTGAGATTACTAACAAAAAAGACTAAAATTACGGCACATATATATTTATGAAATTTGCAATGCGTGCCTTTACGTGAGTGAAGGTGGTAAGCAAAAAAAAAAAAATCTTTTGCTTGTATGGCCTTCAACTTGAAATCATATTGTGTTGTTGCAGCGGAGGACTAGATAACGTATCATCGCTGTTGTACCCCTGTTGCCGGGAGTGATGTTTCAGAAGATTCAGAGAGATCTCAACAGTTAACAGCGTCGAGCGGTGAAGTTTTGTACGTACTGATTTTCCTCCCTGCGCTGTACGCATTACGCGCGGTTCTAAGGACTGGACTCCGCGCCAGAGTTCGCACCGGAGACCGTTTCGCCTACACGTAAGAAGATCGACAGGCGACCGCCGCGTCCCCAGATCCCCACTTCAGCCTTCAGGCAGCCACCAACACATCCACAAATCCCCTGCCACCCAACGAGACATCGAAATCGCTCGTCGCGGCGGGTCAGAGATCCGGGCGATGGCCGGAAAGGTGGAGTCTTTCTCAACGAAGCCGTGCATCACCACAAGTATGGCGACCTGACCACGGATGAGACCGGGGAGCAGGCCATCAGCGAGACCAAACAGGTTGCAGCGGCGACTGAGAAGCGGACGCCGGGTACGGTCTTCTCCGAGGTCGAGGAGTCTGATGCTACGGTGGAGGTCTGTTGTTTTATGATGTTCCAAATTCCAGCGGTAGTACCGCTGGGTTAAGCGGTACTACCGCTCGGGAGCTGCCGCCACCGCTACCGCCGCCGCTACCGCCAGAATGGCCTTCTGACGCGCTTGTCCGGTACCAACTGGTACCGCTGGCGGTACCGCCGCCGGTACCGCTGAGGTGGGAAGAGACGAACCAGCCCACCCCAGCGGTAGTACCGCTGGGTTAAGCGGTACTACCGCCGAGGTGGGATTGATTCCGGGTTGGACTGCAGCCGACCTAGGGTTTGATGCTTCTTTATATTCCTCTTGTAAGCCGCCGTTTTGGGGTAAGCCACACATTGTAAACCCACGGCGTTTGTAACCTCACCCGATATAGTGAAGTATTGCTGGCTGGCGCCCGTGGTTTTTTCCTCTCCTTTGTTTGGAGAGGTTTTCCACGTTAAATCTCGTGTCCCCTTTGGTTTGATCGTTCCGCTCTTCGTCGTTTCTTTGCTATCGTTTACAACAAGTGGTATCAGAGCCCTGTTTCAGATCTGTTTTCAGATTAGGGTTTTGGATGGCATCGATGAAGTTCGATCTACCGGCGCTGGACTACAAGACGAGATTTTCGCTGTGGCAGGTCAAGATGCGTGCGATCCTCGCACAGTCCAATGATCTTGACGAGGCGCTGGAGAAATTCGGCGACAAGGATGCGGCGGCATGGACCGCCGATGAGAAGCGGAAAGACCGTAAGGCTTTATCGCTTATTCAACTTCATCTATCTAATGATATTCTGCAAGAAGTACTCCAGGAGAAAACCGCAGCGGCACTGTGGGCTAAGCTGGAGTCGATCTGCATGTCCAAAGATCTCACCAGCAAGATGCATGTGAAGATGAAGTTGTTCACGCACAAGTTGCAAGAAGGTGGTTCGGTAATGAATCACTTATCGATCTTTAAGGAGATCGTTTCTGACCTAGTGTCGATGGAGGTAAAGTACGATGATGAAGATCTAGCACTTTTACTTCTATGCTCGCTGCCAAATTCCTTTGCAAATTTTCGTGATACCATACTGTTAAGCCGTGATGAACTAACCACCGCGGAAGTATATGAGGCCCTGCTTGCCAGGGAAAAGATGAAAGGTATGGTACAGAAAGAGGAGTCGTCGTCCTCCAAGGGCGATGCTTTGCAGGTCCGAGGGAGGCCTGAGCAGCGAGATAACCACTACCACAACAACAACAGAGACAAGAGCAAGGGTGACAGAAGTCGCTCAAAGTCTAAAGGCCGTGACAAGTTCTGCAGGTATTGTAAGAAATCTAATCATGTCATTGATGATTGTTGGAAGTTGCAGAACAAGGAGAAAAGAAAAGGTACTTACCAACCGAAAAATAATGAAGGTAAAGATACCGGTGAGGCTTCTGTTGTTGATGGTAGTTCTGATGGCGAATGCCTAGCTGTTTTAGCTGCATGTGTTTCTCGTCAGGATGAATGGATTCTAGATACTGCATGTTCTTTTCATATTTGCTGTAACAAAGATTGGTTCAGTTCTTATGAGTTAGTGCAGACTGGAGATTTCGTGCGTGTGGGGAACGACCAGCAATGCAACATTGTTGGCGTTGGTTCCGTTCAGGTCAAGACACATGACGGTATGACACGCACGCTGACGGGAGTGAAACACATACCAACCATGGCAAGAAATTTGATCTCGCTCAGTACCCTTGACTGTGACGGGTACAAGTACAAAGGAGGAAATAAACTCCTAAAGGTATCAAAAGGTTCTCTCATAGTTATGGTTGGTGATATGAATTCTGCTAAGTTATATGTTCTTAGAGGTAGCACGTTATCTGGTACTGTTGCTGCTGTTTCTCATGATGACGCTAGTAAAACTAACCTTTGGCATAAGCGTCTTGGACATATGAGTGAACTTGGTATGGCAGAATTGATCAAGAGAGACTTGCTGCAAGGATGCAGTTTGGGTAAGATGCAGTTCTGTGAACACTGCATTTTCGGTAAGCACACAAGAGTTAAGTTTAATGCTTCTGTTCACACCACCAAAGGTACACTTGATTATGTACATGCTGATGTTTGGGGGCCATCTCGTAAGCCCTCTTATGGTGGTGCTCGTTATATGCTTACCATTATTGATGATTACTCTAGAAGAGTTTGGCCTTATTTCATGAAAAATAAGGATGATACGTTTGCTGCTTTTAAAGAGTGGAAAGCTATGATTGAAAGGCAAACAGAAAGGAAGGTGAAATTACTTCGTACTGACAATGGTGGCGAATTTTGTTCGAATGCCTTTAATGATTATTGCAGGAAAGAAGGCATTGTCAGGCACCTCACCATCCCGTACACGCCTCAGCAGAATGGTGTAGCGGAGCGGATGAACAGGACCATCATCTCCAAGGCTCGCTGCATGATCTCCAACGCTCGCATGAGTAAGCGTTTTTGGGCTGAGGCGGCTGCCACCGCCTGCTACTTGATAAACAGGTCACCATCTATTCCCCTCGACAAGAAAACTCCCATTGAGGTATGGTCAGATTCTCCTGCTGATTATTCACACTTAAAGTTTTCGGCTGCACTGCTTATGCTCATGTTGATAATGGAAAGTTAGAGCCGAGAGCTATTAAGTGTGTGTTCATTGGTTATGGTTCGGGTGTAAAAGGATACAAGTTGTGGAATCCCGAAACTAAAGGCTTTTATGAGCAGGAGTGTTGTTTTCAATGAATCTGTTATGTACTTTGATAAGTTGTCCTCAGATGTTTTGCCAGATTTTTCTGAGGAGCAGGTTCGTGTCGAGGTGGAGCACTCTGTTGAAAAGGAAAATGTCACTGTTGACAATGATGGTGCTGCTACTTCAGATGATTCTGATCCTGATTCTGCTGGTTCTGATGATTCTGTTTCTTCTGATTCTGATAATGATAATGTTCAGAACTCACCCCCTGTTTTGCAGCCACAACAGTCTATTGCTGCTCGTAGGAACAGGAGGAATTGTGGTCCTCGACCACGTTTAATTGAAGAGTGTAACATTGTTGATTATGCTCTGAGTTGTGCAGAACAGGTGGAGCACGGACATGAGCCGTCCACCTATACTGAAGCTATTGGTTCCGGTGACCGCGAGAAGTGGCTTGCTGCTATGCAAGAAGAAATGCAGTCACTCGATAAGAATGGCACATGGGAAGTTGTGCGCTTGCCTAAGAAAAAGAAGGCAGTCCGCTGTAAGTGGATCTTCAAGAGAAAGGAGGGTTTATCTCCTAGCGAGCCTCCGAGGTTTAAGGCAAGGTTAGTTGCAAAAGGCTTCAGTCAAATTCCAGGTGTGATTATAATGATGTTTTCTCTCCAGTTGTTAAGCATAGTTCAATTCGTACATTTTTGGTATTGTTGCTATGCGTGATCTTGAGCTTGAGCAGTTAGATGTAAAGACTGCGTTTCTGCATGGAGAGTTGGAGGAGGAGATATACATGGACCAGCCAGAAGGGTTCATAGTGCCGGTAAGGAGGATCTTGTGTGTAAGTTGAAAAGGTCCTTATACGGTTTGAAACAATCTCCTCGTCAGTGGTATAAAAGGTTTGATTCTTTTATGTTGTCACATGGCTTTAAGAGGTCTGAATTTGATAGCTGTGTGTACATTAAGTTTGTTAATGGATCACCTATATACCTGTTATTATATGTTGATGATATGTTGATTGCTGCCAAGAGCAAGAAAGATATCGCTGCTCTCAAGTCACAGTTGAGTAGCGAGTTTGAGATGAAGGATCTTGGTGCTGCTAAGAAAATTCTAGGTATGGAGATTACCCGTGACAGAAATTCTGGTTTGTTGTTTCTTAGTCAGCAAAATTACATTAAGAAAGTTCTTCATCGTTTTAACATGCATGATGCAAAGTCTGTTAGTACTCCTATTGCTCCTCACTTTAAATTGTCAGCTGAACAATGTCCTAGTACGGATGAGGATTTTGAGTACATGTCTAGAGTTCCATATTCTAGTGCTGTTGGTTCTTTAATGTATGCCATGGTTTGCTCACGTCCAGATTTATCATATGCTATGAGTTTGGTTAGTAGATATATGGCTAATCCTGGTAAAGAACATTGGAAGGCTGTTCAGTGGATTTTCAGGTACCTTCGTGGCACATCCAATGCTTGCCTCAAGTTCGGCAAGACTGATGAGGGACTCGTAGGCTATGTGGATTCAGATTTTGCTGCCGATTTGGATAAGAGGAGATCCCTCACAGGTTATGTGTTCACGCTTGGTGGTTGTGCCGTGAGTTGGAGGGCAACGTTACAATCTGTTGTTGCCCAGTCTACCACTGAAGCAGAGTACATGGCTATTGCTGAAGCATGTAAAGAATCGGTTTGGCTGAAAGGTTTGTTTGCTGAGCTTTGTGGAGATGATACTTGCATTAACCTGTTTTGTGATAGTCAGAGTGCTATTTACCTTACCAAGGATCAGATGTTCCATGAGAGAACAAAGCACATTGACGTCAAATACCATTATGTGCGTGATGTTGTTGCAAAAGGTAAACTGAAGGTATGCAAGATAAGTACTCATGATAATCCTGCTGATATGATGACAAAGCCAGTTCCTGTTACTAAGTTCGAGCTTTGCTCGGGCTTAGTTGGTATCACTGTCTAGCCCAAGAGGCTATTTGGCGCCGAAGGTGTTTCTTTGTTGTTTTCAGGGTGAAGTTCTCTTTCATGCTACAAGATGGAATTTGTCTCAAGGTGGAGTGTTGTTTTTGGTGTTCCAAATTCCAGCGGTAGTACCGCTGGGTTAAGCGGTACTACCGCTCGGAGCTGCCGCCACCGCTACCGCCGCCGCTACCGCCAGAATGGCCGTCTGACGCGCTTGTCCGGTACCGACTGGTACCGCTGGCGGTACCGCCGCCGGTACCGCTGAGGTGGGAAGAGACGAACCAGCCCACCCCAGCGGTAGTACCGCTGGGTTAAGCGGTACTACCGCCGAGGTGGGATTGATTCCGGGTTGGACTGCAGCCGACCTAGGGTTTGATGCTTCTTTATATTCCTCTTGTAAGCCGCCGTTTTGGGGTAAGCCACACATTGTAAACCCACGGCGTTTGTAACCTCACCCGATATAGTGAAGTATTGCTGGCTGGCGCCCGTGGTTTTTTCCTCTCCTTTGTTTGGAGAGGTTTTCCACGTTAAATCTCGTGTCCCTTTGGTTTGATCGTTCCGCTCTTCGTCGTTTCTTTGCTATCGTTTACAACAAGGTCGGCGAGACAAAATATTCTTTGGAGATTCCGAGGATGAATTTGACTGGGATGACAGCAGTGAAGAGGATGAATATGAAGATGACTCCGAAGCTGAGTATCAGGTGCTTGTGGACAAGGCAAACACAAAGTTCAACAGATTCGTCCAGAGGTTGCGGGCTCGCAATAAAACATTGGTGTTCAAGGATTATACTGCGGCTGATTTTGACGATTCTGATGATGAAGAGGTCGCCCCTGACCATGCCACGGTTGAGGCTAATCCTCTGTAATCCAATGATTAGAGACGAGGATGTACTTGTTCGATCTACCAATGCTATGATGTCTTACCTATCTGTCCGTCTATTTGTCAATCTATATAAGATATATATGTTTCTTAATTCATCCACCCTTGTCTGCATGATAGTGTGATCTTGTTCTTAAGTTAGGCTGTGACCTTATTTACTGGCTATTTTTAGTACTACTGATGAAGAGGTCGCCCCTTATTTCCACCCTGATGTTTGAAGTTATTTACACTATAGGATAAGGAGATAATGGCTATTTTTCCTCAAAATGAGCCTTCAGTTTACTTGGTGTTATTTTTGAGCCCGTCCTCCATTTTCTTCCTGGACTCGCCGTTGGATGCGTCAGTGCTATGCGCGATCATTCACTATGCTGCAACTTTCATTCCGGCAGGTAGAAAGTTAGGCTTGGTTAGGCAGCTAAGTATTTTCGAAACTAGAGTACCGCAAAACTGGAATATTTCATCGCCGGGCAAACAAATACTTTAGTTTTTTTAGAGCAACTCGCAGGAGCACTACATTTTCATATAGATAGAGGAAAAAAACAACATATTTACAGAGGGGGCATGTTTAGATTAAGCTGGAACATGCGAAAACCACCCAAAAACCACAAAACTAATCCGGTCGGCAGGGATTGCAGGCGCGTAGGTGTGGAACGTCCCACCCTTTGAAAATGTCCTCTCTGCCAATCCATGTCATCTCGAAGTACGTTAGACGTACGCTGACCCGTGAAGATACCGTGGTTTCTCTCTTTCCAAGCATTCCGGTATGAGCGCATCCCACCAAGCGGAGATGGAGTCGAAGGCGTTGTAGAGATCCCCAGACCCTCCCAAGACTGCACGAGGTTCCACACCGCGATGGTGAATTGGCAGTCTTTGCATAAAATGGGTAGCCATCTCAGGCTCGCTAAGGCAAAGCTGGCAAATGGGGTCATGGGGCCTTCCTCTGGCAGCTAGCATGTTAGTCGTCAAAAGTCTTCCATGTTGAGCCAGCCAAGAGCTTGCATTTTGGCTTCGGGTACGCCTTCCAAATCTTTTCGAGAGAAGTCCACTTTACCCCCTGAACTTGTCATCAGGTTCAGTTTACAACCCTGTATTCTTAATTGGTTCAATTGTCGACCCCATATTATAAAAACTGGTCAAAATTAGACCTTCACCACTTGGACTAATTTTAAGCCTTTTTTTTCTCCACGTCAACGTTTTCCCGTATACATACGTAGTACATGTACTCTCCCTCCAGAGTGTCCAGCCTTCGAGTTGACTTCATCCCGTTGTCTCAAACGGCGATTCCGGAGGAGCGCCTCCGCCGGCGAGAAAACATCTAGCGGCGCCCGCCCTCAACAAGCCTCCGCCCTCCACATGCCCTTCGTTCCCTGTCTGCAGCCAGCTCGGGGCGGCCACCATGCAGCGTGGCGAGTCGCCGGGGAGGCGCTCGTATTCCGGCGCGAGGAAGATACATCACAGGGGAGAGGAAGCTCAGGCGAGGGTGTGAGGGGCTGGGTCGCCCTGATCCTGCTGCATAGCCGTGGAGAACAAGGCTGTTGTATGTAGAGAGAGGTGCAGGGTTGTCTAGCAGAGGCTGCAGCCTGGGATTCGATTCGACCTGTTGCTGCTGCAGTTGGCCTACTATGATGAGACATGAACGTGTTGGTTCTTGCTAATTAAGGGAGGGAGTGAGACAGATTGGGAATTAGAAAGACGCCTGCTACTTGTTCCAGTGAGACGTGCTGCTACTTGTTTGCTGGACTATGTCCAGAACATGAATCTTTACTCTTGCAAATATGCTATAATCATCAACAGACTGCCTTGTATCAGCAGCCTGACATAATGTGAAGGAAACTGAATAGTACTTTCAGGTATTTTGGGCATCGGTCGAGAGAAAAACAACTGAAAAAATATTGGTCACACCTGATGTATAAGTTTGACAAGCACAAAAGTACCACTAAATTGACAGATAGCATAGAAATCAATTGAAGATCAACAGAGCACGAAATATCGACATCACTAGTGTTGGCTTCCTTTCTTTCTTGAAGTTGTATTTTTTGCTTCATCCCAACAGTTCCGGATGACACATTCACGGTAACACTTGAACTTGCTTGAGACCCTTGCACCAAACCATGAACATTCACTGTATTTCCGGAGGTTTTGTTATTGCTGCCCTTGTTAGATGACCTCTTTGAATTAGGTGGCCTCGATTGTGTACTTGCCTTCCTCTTTGTACTAGCCGTTGTGCTTTGTTGTGAAGGCTATAAACACAAGATCAAGGTGAGATAACAATGGCCACAAAAAAGTTTACATTACATAAGAAATATTGTGAAATTACCATGGACGGTGCAGCCCTAGGTTCTGTGGATTGTGCAGGCGGTGGTTGTGTAGATGGTGTGGCTGTATGACTTTGCTGCGAAGGGTGCAAGTGGAAATTTGTAACATGAGTTTTTATTGAACTCATAGTACAAAAAATTAAATTGAACAACAAAGAGATATTACCATTTGATGAGCTGGATCTACGGTTCCATTTCTCCTCACACAAGAGGTTCTATTATGGCCTTGCTGTTTGCATCTCCCACACCTAATAATAGTCCCAGCTCTGCTAACTCTGCTGCTCCCTTGCTTCTCTTCTGGTTCCTTTGTCCTCGACTTCTTCTTCCTACTAGGCATAGCAATGTGCCCTGGTGCCACAGGCCTAGGCCTGTTTGAAATTGGCCATGCAGGCATGCCTTCCACAGGCTGAAGGCAATGCGCATATGTTTTCCTGAACTCCTCAACATGGTAGCACTTGGCAATGTAATCATCAAGGGTGTTTGTATGAAAATATATGCAAGCTATAGCATGTGCACAAGGGAGCCCAGAAAGTTGCCAATACCTGCACGTACATGTTCTCTCTTCAAGCTTAACAGTAAACCTGTGTTCTATACCCCATTCTTTAAGCTTTACTTCATATGAATCCTTGCCATTAAAAATAGTCTCGCAATACGCTGACTGGTTGATGCTCTTCTTCAATTTCTTTGTTATGTTAGGACATATAACGACATTTGGAGACCACTTATCCATCTGAGTTATCATCTCCTGTATCCTAACCATCACCTTGCGTCTAATAGCTTCAAATGAGCTAATTATGGGCAAATACCTAGCTTGAACTATCCACTTATTGAATGACTCACAAATATTGTTGACTACGGAGTCACAATCAGATCCTAGCTTGAACCACGCTCTGCTCCAATGATGAGGATCTTTGTCCATGATTGCACTTGCTCCATCCGGTGTCTCTTTTGCCAAAGAAGCCCTGGCTTTGTTGAACACCATTGCACATGGGGCTTTTGCACATGCCCAAAAAAGTTTCTGCCAATCCTTATTTCTGAACTTCTTTCTCCAATTGGCATATATGTGCCTTGCACAATTTCTGTGCTCAGCCCTTGGAACCCAATTTTGCACGGCATTAAGAATACCCTAAGAAAAATTGTCACATGGGTTAATTGAATATAAGAAACAATTGCCATTCAAATAAACTAAATTCAATGTAACACAAGTTTAAATTACCTTTTGCTGATCAGATATTATTACCCATCCCTCTCCATCTCCTAGCCGAAGTTCATTGAACAAGATAGAACAAAACCAATCCCAAGAATCATTTGTTTCTTTGTCAACTACTGCCCATGCAATGGGATATATTTGATTATTAGCATCTCTACCAACAGCACAAAAAATCTCTCCAGCTCTTCCTTTTAAGAAACATCCATCAAGACCAATTACCTTCCTACATCCAGCAAGAAATCCTTTTCGACAAGCTTCAAAACATACATATAATCTGTAAAATGTTGGCTTCTCAAAGTCCGGATGAAGCTTCACAATTACTGTACTACCTGGGTTGCTTCTAAGTAACTCGTTCTGGTAATCAAACACTGCCATATTCACCAAACTGTGCATCCATCATTCTAGCAACCACAATAGCCTTAGCTTTCTTGATCTTTGATATGTTCACATTTGCAAACATTTCTTCTTGGACCGTCTGTTGCAGGTGTGCAACACTCCACTGCGGATTTGCCATTATCAGATTTTCGAACTTGTTTGCAATTCTAGTTGCCGTCACCAACTTACTATCTCTTCTCTTAGGACATATGTGCTCAGCTTTGTAGGAAGTTACCTGCCAACTTTCGAATTTGCTTGTTTTCTTCAATAAGCAAACCCAAGGGCACAAAGGCCAACTACAAACTGCCCTAGCTCTATCACCCTCATCCTTTACAAACTTAATTTCTTTTCTCTCATTAAGACCATAATTGATTATAGCTTGCTTGAACTCTTGTTTGCTACTGAATTTCATACCAAGCTCAAAATATGGTACAGTAGCATTTCTGTCGAACCTTGCATATTTTGACTCTTTAACAACAATCTCACCGTCACTATCCTCATCCAATGAGTCATCATCATCACTAGAGTTACCTTCTATCTTCTTAGGTGCATCATTGAACTTCATATCACCATAAAAAAAAAGGAGCTTTACCATCCTTCAATGATGCCTTGAACTGCTTATAACTGTGGTGAATGTTTGCTGCTTCATCATCAGAAGAAGAATCATCACCGGGAGCATAGTCAGAATCATCTGTTGAAACATCAAAATTCTCTTCAATACCGTGACTTTGTCCAGCCCTGTGCACTGGTAATTTTTTCCTTATTTCATCGTGCATTGAAGACATACCTGTGCACTGGTAATTTTTTCCTTATTTCATCATGCATTGAAGACATACCAGCACTACCGCCAATAACCTGAACCTCATTATACAAATCCGGTTCAGGAAATGGGATGCCACTATCTCCACCTTGTATCTCATCCTCAAGAAATCCAGCATCCACGGTCTCGTTTGGCTCAACCCGTTCTTCTCCCGGCTCTTCAACGTAAATGTTCACAACATCGCCGATGGGTATATGCTTCAACATTAGTACATTACCATGCATGCCTCGTCATCCGCAAGACAACCAAGGCCATCAAACAAATATTTCCCAGGCATTAACCAATGCATCATCTCTCTGTCTACAATGTTGTGGTGCAGCCTCAAATGACGGCGAATATCTGCAGTTCCGCATCTCTCACGGGCAATCATAGCCATAGCATCTTCCCCACCCACATACTCCAATGTTCGCCCGTCATTGACAAATTTTCCATCGAAGTGGAACCGAACACACAAATAATCCTTCCGAGACATCTAGCACCTATGCAACATATTAAAACAGATGTTATGTCAAGCATAGAAGAGCAAGAACACATGAAAATGGAGCAATGCTATTTTGACTCATAGCAAGTAGATACACTGAAATAATAGAGATATGTACAAAAGCACAAGTAAAGTTGCAGATACGCTGAAACACTAGGCCTACGCAGTCGCTACTATCAGGTTCAAGCATCAACAATTTGAACAGATGATGTATAACAAATATATTATAGGTAGCACTACAGGAATGCAGGCATACGCCGACGGCACAACTCTACGCCGACGGCTATTTGTCGGGGCCGTCGGCGTAGACCCCGGCGAGGCCAGCCAGGCGTACTAGCCGTCGGCGTACAAAAGGCCATTGGCGTAGAAAGTGAACGCCGACGGCCACCCTCGGCGTACAAACGGCCGTCGGCGTAGACTACCTTTTTTTCGTATATAGACGCCGACGGCTTTGCCGTCGGCATAGGTAGTATGTTTTTTATCTTCAGCGTACTATATTCTTTTTAATTGATATATCTACGCCGACGGCTTGGCCGTCGCCATAGGTACCAAGTTTTTTTTCTTTATTTCATTTTTATGTATTTTATTTATTACTATCAATTAAGTTTAATATGTTTCATACGTTTTTATTTATTTTTATGTTTTTATGTATGTAGCTACTGTGTATAGCAGTCTTCACCCACATAAAATGACGTCGCGAATCTTCTCAAGGGTTTCGCCGAAGCGGGGCCCCGGAGCGTCGGAACCCCACCCAAACCTAGGTGTTGCCATACCATATGTATACAAGTGTGTTGGGTGTTTGAAATGTGAAATATCCCACTCCGTTGTGTGACCGGCTTCACCGGCATCACTTTCTCTCTAGTAAGTTTCTACACTTGTAGGTGAAAACTCCCGTTTCGGGCGAACCGGGGGCAACCTTGTGACAACTTGTGATAAAAGTTGGTTTCCCATGTTCCTATGGCCTGACCTAACACAACCAAGCAAAAAATTTCACTGGCCTACCCCCACTCGGCTCAGGTCAAGGGGGTAGACGGGAACTTTAACTTTTTTCCAGCGGGTCTAGGGTTTCGCCGAAGCGGGCCCCGGAGCGTCGGAACCCCACCCAAACCTAGGTTGTGCCATACCATATGTATACAAGTGTGTTGGGTGTTTGAAATGTGAAATATCCCACTCCGTTGTGTGACCGGCTTCACCGGTCACACTTTCTCTCTAGTAAGTTTCTACACTTGTAGGTGAAAACTCCCGTTTCGGGCGAACCGGGGGCAACCTTGTGACAACTTGTGATAAAAGTTGGTTTCCCATGTTCCTATGGCCTGACCTAACACAACCAAGCAAAAAATTTCACTGGCCTACCCCCACTCGGCTCAGGTCAAGGGGGTAGACGGGAACTTTGACTTTTTTCCAGCGGGTCTAGGGTTTCGCCGAAGCGGGGCCCCGGAGCGTCGGAACCCCACCCAAACCTAGGTTGTGCCATACCATATGTATACAAGTGTGTTGGGTGTTTGAAATGTGAAATATCCCACTCCGTTGTGTGACCGGCTTCACCGGCATCACTTTCTCTCTAGTAAGTTTCTACACTTGTAGGTGAAAACTCCCGTTTCGGGCGAACCGGGGGCAACCTTGTGACAACTTGTGATAAAAGTTGGTTTCCCATGTTCCTATGGCCTGACCTAACACAACCAAGCAAAAAATTGCACTGGCCTACCCCCACTCGGCTCAGGTCAAGGGGGTAGACGGGAACTTTGACTTTTTTCCAGCGGGTCTAGGGTTTCGCCGAAGCGGGGCCCCGGAGCGTCGGAACCCCACCCAAACCTAGGTTGTGCCATACCATATGTATACAAGTGTGTTGGGTGTTTGAAATGTGAAATATCCCACTCCGTTGTGTGACCGGCTTCACCGGCATCACTTTCTCTCTAGTAAGTTTCTACACTTGTAGGTGAAAACTCCCGTTTCGGGCGAACGGGGGCAACCTTGTGACAACTTGTGATAAAAGTTGGTTTCCCATGTTCCTATGGCCTGACCTAACACAACCAAGCAAAAAATTCCACTGGCCGACCCCCACTCGGCTCTGGTCAAGGGGGTAGACGGGAACTTTGACTTTTTTCCAGCGGGTCTAGGGTTTCGCCGAAGCGGGGCCCCGGAGCGTCGGAACCTTACCCAAACCTAGGTTGTGCCATACCGTATGTATACAAGTGTGTTGGGTGTTTGAAATGTGAAATATCCCACTCCGTTGTGTGACCGGCTTCACCGGCATCACTTTCTCTCTAGTAAGTTTCTACACTTGTAGGTGGAAACTCCCGTTTCGGGCGAACCGGGGGCAACCTTGTGACAACTTGTGATAAAAGTTGGTTTCCCATGTTCCTATGGCCTGACCTAACACAACCAAGCAAAAAATTGCACTGGCCTACCCCCACTCGGCTCAGGTCAAGGGGGTAGACGGGAACTTTGACTTTTTTCCAGCGGGTCTAGGGTTTCGCCGAAGCGGGGCCCCGGAGCGTCGGAACTCCACCCAAACCTAGGTTGTGCCATACCATATGTATACAAGTGTGTTGGGTGTTTGAAATGTGAAATATCCCACTCTGTTGTGTGACCGGCTTCACCGGCATCACTTTCTCTCTAGTAAGTTTCTACACTTGTAGGTGAAAACTCCCGTTTCGGGCGAACCGGGGGCAACCTTGTGACAACTTGTGATAAAAGTTGGTTTCCCATGTTCCTATGGCCTGACCTAACACAACCAAGCAAAAAATTCCACTGGCCGACCCCCACTCGGCTCTGGTCAAGGGGGTAGACGGGAACTTTGACTTTTTTCCAGCGGGTCTAGGGTTTCGCCGAAGCGGGGCCCCGGAGCGTCGGAACCTTACCCAAACCTAGGTTGTGCCATACCGTATGTATACAAGTGTGTTGGGTGTTTGAAATGTGAAATATCCCACTCCGTTGTGTGACCGGCTTCACCGGCATCACTTTCTCTCTAGTAAGTTTCTACACTTGTAGGTGGAAACTCCCGTTTCGGGCGAACCGGGGGCAACCTTGTGACAACTTGTGATAAAAGTTGGTTTCCCATGTTCCTATGGCCTGACCTAACACAACCAAGCAAAAAATTGCACTGGCCTACCCCCACTCGGCTCAGGTCAAGGGGGTAGACGGGAACTTTGACTTTTTTCCAGCGGGTCTAGGGTTTCGCCGAAGCGGGGCCCCAGAGCGTCGGAACCCCACCCAAACCTAGGTGTTGCCATACCATATGTATACAAGTGTGTTGGGTGTTTTAAATGTGAAATATCCCACTCCGTTGTGTGACCGGCTTCACCGACATCACTTTCTCTCTAGTAAGTTTCTACACTTGTAGGTGAAAACTCCCGTTTCGGGCGAACCGGGGGAAACCTTGTGACAAATTGTGATAAAAGTTGGTTTCCCATGTTCCTATGGCCTGACCTAACACAACCAAGCAAAAAATTCCACTGGCCTACCCCCACTCGGCTCCGGTCAAGGGGGTAGACGGGAACTTTGACTTTTTTCCAGCGGGTCTAGGGTTTCGCCGAAGCGGGGCCCCGGAGCGTCGGAACCCCACCCAAACCTAGGTGTTGCCATACCATATGTATACAAGTGTGTTGGGTGTTTGAAATGTGAAATATCCCACTCCGTTGTGTGACCGGCTTCACCGGCATCACTTTCTCTCTAGTAAGTTTCTACACTTATAGGTGAAAACTCCCGTTTCGGGCGAACCGGGGGCAACCTTGTGACAACTTGTGATAAAAGTTGGTTTCCCATGTTCCTATGGCCTGACCTAACACAACCAAGCAAAAAATTCCACTAGCCTACCCCACTCGGCTCCGGTTAAGGGGGTAGACGGGAACTTTGACTTTTTTCCAGCGGGTCTAGGGTTTCGCCGAAGCTGGGCCCCAGAGCGTCGGAACCCCACCCAAACCTAGGTGTTGCCATACCATATGTATACAAGTGTGTGGGGTGTTTGAAATGTGAAATATCCCACTCCGTTGTGTGACCGGCTTCACCGACATCACTTTCTCTCTAGGAAGTTTCTAGACTTGTAGGTGAAAACTCCCGTTTCGGGCGAACAGGGGGCAACCTTGTGACAACTTGTGATAAAAATTGGTTTCCCATGTTCCTATGGCCTGACGTAACGCAACCAAGCAAAAAATTCCACTGGCCTACCCCCACTCGGCTCCGGTCAAAGGTCTAGGGTTTGTGAGCTGTAGTATGCCCAATCAGGAAGAAGCACATGGATCGTGTGTTTCCTTCGAGCGCTTGAGAGCCGTTGGATCAGCGGTGTGTTTCTTTCGAGCGCTAGTGAGCCGTTGGATCAGCGGTGTGTGATTTTTTTGAGGGCTTGTGAGCTGTAGTATGCCCAATCAGGAAGAAGCACACGGATCGTGTGTTTCCTTCGAGCGCTTGTGAGCCGTTGGAACAGCGGTGTGTTTCTTTCGAGCGCTGGTGAGCCGTTGGATCAGCACTATCACGACCACTTCGTGAGCCACACGACCCTATATATAGCCCACCTCTCGGACATCTTCGTCACTCTCAGTGTGTACTCATTGTAGTTCATTTGGTATACAGAGCATTCGGATTCCCTGCATACATCCGACGGTGCATTTGATATGCAGGCACTCTCTAGCCGCCGTGGGTTGTATGCAGGGGAAACCGTGTGTTTTGTTCTATCTAGAAATCCTTCAGTTCATCGACCGAATACAAATCATTCGGATTCCCTGCATACGTCCAATGGTGCATTTGATATGCAGGCACTCACGAGCCACCGTTGGGTTGTATGCAGGGGAAACCGTGTGTTTTGTTCTATCTAGAAATCCTTCAGTTCATCGACCGAATACAAATCATTCGGATTCCCTGCATATGTCCAATGGTGCATTTGATATGCAGGCACTCAGGAGGCACCGTTGGGTTGTATGCAGGGGAAACCGTGTGTTTTGTTCTCCATACCGAGTTCCTTGCAAGGGCTGGGGTGAATCTTGATTTTAGGTCTTCCTATGTCCTAACCTAACACAACCAAGTAAAAAAATCCACCGGCCTACCCCCTTTCGACTCCGGTCAAAGGTCTAGGGTTTCGCCTTTCCCATCACCTTTAACAATATTATATAGTAGAGATAAATTTATACATTATATAAACAATATTTGATTTCTTTTAAAAAAGCGATAAAAAAAGCGAAACCATATTATATAGTACAGATTTTATTTTCGATGCGATTTGAAGGGGGTAGACGATCCGGGGCCCGCGGCAGGTTTCGTCGGATACTACTGGCAGGTGAATTAAATGAAAATAAAAGGTTTTATTTTCACCTAGACATATGTCAGTGCAAGGTTGAATTAAACGAAAATTAATTTTTTTATTTTCTTTAAAAAAAATTGTAACATAGTGGCGGCGTTCAACAGCAATCAAACGCCTATACCACCGGAGTTTAAAAAAAATCCTAGATCTAATCCACCCCGCCCCTCACTCTCTCCCCCACCCCGTGCCTCCCCCGACACCCGGCCGCGCCTCCCCCGACACCGTGTGCGCCTCCCCCGACCACGTCCACGGCGCTCCGACCCCGACCTCGCCGCGCCTCCCCTGACCTTGCCCTCTCTGCCGTAGGTACCCTCCGCGCCTCCCCCGACCTCGCCGCGCCTCCCCCAATCGCATCCGCGTCTCCCCCGACACCCGGCCACGCCTCCAACGACCTCGCCGCGCCTCCCACGACCTCGCCGCGCCTCCCCCGACCGCGCCTCCCCCGACACCGTACGCGCCTCTCCTGACCACGTCCGCGGCGCTCCGATCCCGACCTTGCCACGCCTCCCCCGACCTCGCCCGCTCCGCCGCAGGTACCGTCCGCGCCGCCAGGTAGTCCCCGCCCCCTCCCCTATTTTCTGTGTATTTTAGATTTAGGAATTTTAGGAGTAGGATTTTAGGAAAATAGATGGAAAATTAGTGGTAGAAAATAGAAAAATAGATGGAAAATTAGTGGTAGAAATTAGAAAATAGCACAATAGAAATTATAGATGGAAATTTAGTGGTAGAAAATAGAAAATAACAAAATGATTTAGGGATAGTTGTAGCAAATAAAATGTTGTTGAAAATAGAAAATAACAAAATGATTTTAGGGATAGATGTAGCAAATAAAATGTTGTTGACAATTATATTCACTAGTCGTTAACCCGTGCGACTGCACGGGCTAGTTACTAATATATTTGCATAATGATTTAGTATAAGAACTTTTCTAAACACTCGTTATATTTATGAATAATAGATTTTATAATTATTAAGAACTTGAATGCATATTATTTATAATAACACAGTTGTTATTGTAACTTTATAATCAATTAACACTTACATTTCACTTTAATTCATGACGTGCAGTTTTCTTTACCTGAAATAACTTGAACATTTTCTTGAAGACATATGGCCAAAAGATCATGTAGAAACCAAAATGTTAAAAATTGTACACTTATATCTATGGGGAATTAAAAAAAGTTTAAAGTTAGTGATGTTTCGGAAACAAAACTACAATTCTGGAAAATATGATATCCATATGTTAACAAACACTCATGAACAAAACCGGAGCAGTAATTTCTTAAGTTTAGTGCACAATCTTTTTCCATGACAGGAAAACACCAGTGATGCATAAAATCATGGCATTCCACCAAACAACTAAACAAACGTGAGCCTATGAGTTACTGCATTTTTGGTATATTGGGAAACATATTGCTTCATCGTGCATACTCATTCCGTTCTATTTTCTTGAAGAACGATCCAAGTGGAATTGCTGAAAGGTAGTACACTAACAAACATTAAAGAAATCTTTGGCAGTGGTAGCTTTTAAAACAAATCATGTTCACAAAACGTTTAATTAATTTATACGAATCTGAACTCACTTATCGAAATATTTTATACAGAATATGAACTTTTAAAAATTTAACAGACGGTCCATTTCTAATATCATATAACTTCCATAAATTCACCAATAGAAGAAACTTATTTTTTCTGAACCTTTACATCATGTCGAAGTACGATCGAGTAATTAAACTAATCTGGCGCATTGTAGTAGGTCGCTGGTGCCCAGGACACGACTGGAATATACAACAACGACATAGAGAAATAGAGTGGGCTAAGACTCATATAATAATCATTTTTTAAACGCTCATATATAGATGAACTGACTTGTTTCAAAAAAAAATGGATGAACCGTAAACCGAATAGTCAAAAACTTGTATGCACGAAAAATATCTCCTACTTTGCAAGTCTAACCAATAACAATCAAAAGTAGATGCAAAAAAGCGTACCAACTGGCTACACCTCCCGAGTTAAACTTATTGTAGCAATAGCCTCTATTGACTTGTTTTGCACTGAGATCTCAATGATTCTTGCCAGGAACAAATGGGTATCCGCCAAAAAATTATTCAACAATAATTACACAACAGTACAATAGAAAAGGTAGTATGATACGACAATCGAAGAAAGGTTTCTTACTGAACAACATACCTCCATTAGTTTGCGTCAAAGATTTCTGATGTCAACAATGTTTGGGCCATTTTAAAATACCTGAACACATAAGACAATCGACTCGGCTGGAAAAATGATTAGCCTAAAGCTTTGCAAATGTACTCAAAAAAATAACACATGAGGCACCTTCTATTTAGTCCATGATTTATCTCCATTGCATTTCATCAAACGGAAGGCACAAGCACACCATGTATATATGGGTAAATCGAATGCTTGCTACTGGAGAGCAAAACAACATAGCAAAAAACTATATATTCATGCCAAGATTGTATTAATGCCATCTACGCTAGGTTTTTCGGTTGATATGTCAAGTCCAATTCTCTTAAGAAAAGGTAGTTCAATATTTTTTGAATTGTATTATTTTAATTAAAAAATATCTCGTTCTAGGCTATAGCGTCACTTATAACTGCTTTGGAAAAGTTGTAGGTAACCAATAGTTTAAAATATGGAGAAGCTAAGCAAGAACGCTGAATAAACAAAGATCATGGCTGTATATTGGATCAAGTACAAAGGACAGGTTTTCCTATATATTACAGTGGGCGACATGGGTAAACCGCCGAACTGCAGCACAATTTCTAGTAGTTTGTCTTGCCAGGCTGCCAGTCCCCCACAACAAAAGATCTGCACGATAGTTGTGCCCGCGTGCCAATGATGTGATATGCGTCGTACGTGTAGATCACTGTACATGCCATGATGTGATAGCTCGTGCGCCGTACCCAGCCCTGGAATTAATTCCTGTTATAAGCTACTGTACATGCCATGTGATGAGATGAACCTAAGCGTAAGCAGTGGTTTGTAAAATCAATCATCGGATGACTAACCCTCGTACGTACTACTGCATGCTACTTTGATTGTCCAAGCTTATATAAAAGGTAGTTCTCTAGCACAGCACAACGATCTGAATACATGAGAAGAGAAGGGAGCGTTGCATACCTCGGATCAATGCGTAGTTACTGCTTGAATAGCCATGTTGAGCCTCGTTTTTCAAGACTCCAAGCTATGTCAGATCGGGAGATGTGAAGCAAATTTTAACCGGTGCTATTACAGATCGCACGATCGATCTGCATGATGCACCGAAGGCCACGGGAGAGGTAGATCGTCCTTGGCAAACTCTGCGTCCGGCCGGGTCGTGTAAATTTTGGTAGCCGCCACCGCGGAGGCGATCTATCATCTGCTGACGGTGAGGCCATGGGCAGAGGCAGTGCATGGCATAAATCAGTCAGATCGTACGGGAGGGTCTGATGCAGATTGGCTACGCGGAAAGGCTAGTCTGCATGGCACAGAATAATTAATTAGGGATAGATCTGTAGGATGGTTTTGGAATCGAACTCAAGCCGTGAAAGATATATGTGCGAGAAGAGTCACGTCTACGCGTTGGAGAAACAACTTTAATCCGACGGCCTTAAACAGATTATGAGTAGATCTGATGGACAAAATTCTCTAACCTCAAGGATTAACGTGGAGCCTCGTATGGTGCCTCCAATTAGTAAATATAAGATTTCATATATGACTAACCCCTGTATCAAATGCTTTTACTTAACTAAGTATCATGTCGGAGCCGGAGCGAAAGTTTCGTGGTGTTCACCGGAGACCCACGAAGATCCCGACTTGGGCAGCTCAGATCACAGTGGATCACAGGAAGATCCAGCTTGGTACTTTCAGGTGCCCGTGGCAGGTGGCCCGCGCCTATGACTGTGCGGCGGTCCAACACTTTGGGGCGAGAGCGATCCTCAACTTTGAGGATGAGCGGAGCGTGGCGCATATGTTAGCGCCAGATGGCATGAGGATCGCGACGAGGGCCGAGGAGAGGGAGCACCGGCAGGCAGAGAGGCTGCTCAGGACGCGCCACCAGCGCGAGGAGGATGACCCCTTGGTCAAGGATCTCCTCCTTGATCCCCAGGTGATGGCGGTCCAGTACCAGGTCCTCAGCGAGAGCCGGCAGCAGCGCGGGCAGGGCGAGGCTGGCCCCTCCGGCACGCAGCAGCAGGGCGAGGTCGGCCCCTCCGGCTCGCAACAGCAGGAGGACTCTAGCAGCACCCTGTCCTCTTGGTGGGACTGCTTGGACGACGACACTGACACCGGCGCGAGTCAAGTTTAGGATGTCTATCATCCTACCTGTTGTACTACTAGACTTATCTTGCTACCTGTCGTACTGCTAGACTTATCATGCATGCTACCTATGTATTATTGTGCTACTTGTCTATATGTGTTATGTTTAGCTAATATGGTTACATCATTCTATGGTTTATTCTGTTTTATGTTTAATTAAGCTTGCATGATCCTCTATATAGGTATAATCACTACAGGAATGCGTCGATCCCCATCGTATGCATCGATGGCCAGACCGAGAGTAGTTTACATTGGTTGCATCCAACCTCTATAAAAGTACTTGCATATGTTCCTCCATCGTATCAAGGAGAGACGAAGAGAGATAGCAGAAAAACGCAAAGCAAGTTCCAATAGATAGCTAAGGGTAAATAAAATTGACATATTCCGTTAACCATATATAGCTTTAAGGCCCATAATTTCTCCCAAACTTCCCTTGCAAGTTAAGAACTTGTTTTGATTTTGTAACTCTATTATCCATACTCCTCATGTTTTTTTAGCAAAGGGAATGAAAGTCACATCCACATGCAATTAAATGCTACC
This sequence comes from Poa pratensis, assembly GCA_947311845.1. Classification (NCBI taxonomy): domain Eukaryota; kingdom Viridiplantae; phylum Streptophyta; class Magnoliopsida; order Poales; family Poaceae; genus Poa; species Poa pratensis. The sequence continues at coordinate 41,480,252 of CAMZMU010000070.1, forward strand.
AACGAGCCATACTCCTCATGTTTTCCCTTTCTCAATGCAGGTGATTGAACAATATGAGCCAAGGCAAGGAGAACGCGGCGACCTTGTCTTCTATGTTGCGCCAAGAGAAGCCTTTACTAGTTAGACGAAGTGAGCGACCACTCGTTCCCAACTCGCGTTACGCCGAGGATGAGGGAGCGCGAGGAGGACGAGGACGAGTACGAGGATGAGGACGACGTGGAGGTGGAGGACGAGCTGGAGGACGAGTTGGAGGTGGAGGACGAGTTGGAGGTGGAGTAGAGTTGGAGGTGGAGGCTTCCGAGTTGCCCTCCGCTTCTGGCGAGGTGGCTTCCGTGTTGCAGTTCGAGGTGGAGTCTACAGACGAGGGGAGACGGAGTATAGAGACGGGGCAGAGCCTACCTAGGAGACGGGCGTGGAGGCGGAGGTGGCGCCGAAGAAGGTGCGGCTTCGTGGGGAAGCGAAAGTCCCCCATGAGGACAAGGAGCCTAAAACCGAGGAGGCAAAAGCCCTCATTGAGCCTAACGGCATTGAGTAAGTGTACAAAATTTGTAATTTTGAACATGTAATTTCATTTTGGGCATAACAATTTGGCATATGTACTAATGTTCGATTATTGTGCAGCAATTGGAAATGGGATGTTAAGCCTCCCCACACCCCTGCGAGCATGATTGGAGCTCTGATTAGGAAGTATTGGCCGGGCATGTACGAGCTGGTCCCCGGCGCAAGAAGAAGCTAGCCTATACTTGGGCGGACTATGAGGCTGCTGATTGCCCGGGCTTCGGGAAAACTTCTCACGCTGTGATCAACAAGTTTTGAGTAAGACTTATTTCTCAAGTTTCATTCATAGTTCATGATCCCACCGTGCTAACTCATGAATCTCACAATTTTGTTATGCATGATTGAAGCGGCATTATCGTGTGCTCCCGGAGCAGAAGGCAAGGGCGGATAGGACTTTGCTTGGGTCTTGTGCGAGGTTGACACCACAACAGTTTTACAACCAAAAGCAAACGACCACCAATAACTTCTTGGCTGAGAAGGGCAAGACCACCACGAAGGCAGAAAATGTCAAGAAGCGGCCAAATCTGACGAAGGAGGATTACCTGTCGGTAAGTAACTGTCAATGTGATTCTATATTGCTCCTAAGTTGCCATTGCATTATCTGTTCTTGAAATTGAGTATTGTATTTTCAGGTTGCCCCTAAGTGGGCCGACAACAAAGAAGACGCATGGGAGGCATTGGTTACGAGGTGGGTCAGGGGCGACCCCGAGTTTTACGCCGTGAGCTAGCGGAACAAGGCAAACCGAGGCAAGGAAGGAACACACAGTGCGGGAAACCGCAACATCGACCGCTTCAAGAAAGAGCTGGTATATATATGGAACGATCTGCATTTATTTCCCGTCATGTTCCTACTTGTGTTTCGACTTGATACGCATAACATTTGTTTTCACGATGCAGGAGGCCGATACCGGGGAGCCGAAAACTGAGTTGGAAACGTGGCAGAAGATGAAGGAGAAGAAGCCCGATCTAAGTCAGCCTCAGCCCTCGTTTCCCAAGTACTACGGCACCGCCATGGAGGACTTGGATGCCTACTGCAAGGTGGTCAAGCATTTTCACCCGGTGGTGGATGACCCCATTCGCGAGGAGACTGATGAGAATTCGGTGGTCCTGGCGGGGCACGGATTGCTGCATGGCCGTACGCGCGTTCTGCCTAAGAAGGTCAGGCCTGCCATGAGCTTCACGCGTATGAAAGCTACCCTCCTCCCTGCCGACACCTCCGTTATCCCGCCTCGTCGATCCACCGCCACCTCCATCGATGTAAGTTTTTGTCATTTTTATCCTCTTTCTGACATTTGTTCCTGCATGGCTAAGTTGATGATATTCACTATTTTTGAAATTGTAGCCCGATTTCGAGGCGGCCTATATTGCCGCTCATGCCGAGTATGACCACGCCTATGAAGAGTGGGAGCGGAGTCATGATGCCTACGACTCGTACTCCGAGATGGTGTCAGCTGTAAGTTTCAACCTTTATTTTTGCAAAACATGACAAGTCCCACTTCCCCTAGTTTGAACCTCTATTTCTGTAACGTCTGACATCTAAACTATCTTGCAGTCGGTGGTGACGTTTATGAGCACTGGAGTGCGGGCACCCGTGCCAGGAGAGCGGCCTCCTAGACCGGGGTCTAGCCCACGGTTTCCAACGAGGGAAAAATTCGCTCTCACATACTACTCATCGATCCCGGTAAGTTCTTTGTCAAACCACCGGTTACCGCTTTCCTTTGCCTTGCAAGTTGCTAACTCTTGCTCAAACATGTAGGGAACGGGATGTTCGGAGAACGAGCACTCTGGTTCTGCTTCTCCTAGTGACACAGCGGGTTCGCATCAGATCATCCCGTTTGATCGCGATGGTGGTCGTTCGCCTGGTGCTTCGCCGGGTTCCCGTGAGATCACACCGGTACATTCCGGTGGTCCTTCGCGTGGTGCTTCGGCTGCTGCTTCTTCTGGTGCTTCTACTGCTGCACCGAGCCGTCGGTCGCCTCTTCTCACCGGGGGAGACATTGGGCTCACCCCGTCGCCGACCTAGATGTAGGATGATAGCCCTATGTGTGTATCTACACTTATGATATAGCATTTTGCTTCATGATATTGGTTGTGATCTTGTTTGTGATATTGCGTATGCTGCTGTGTGTGATATTATTGTGATATTGCTGCTGTCAATTTTCTGTAATTATTGCTGAAAATCGAGCTACTGGCAGCAATATTAAAAAAAAATCTGGAACACATACGCCGACGGCATTGCCGTCGGCGTATAGGTTGCATCGGACGTTCCAGATCGTGACACGTTGATCCTATACGCCGAGGGCATTACCGTCGGCGTAGGCGATGCGGCCGTCCGAGACCAGGAGCGGGCCCCACTGGTAAGTGCCGAGGGCTTCTGTACGCCGACGGTCAGGTATTGCCCTCGGCGTATGTATACGCCGACGACATCGCATACGCCGACGACCAAACTGGCTAAGCCGACGACCACAGACGCCGACGGCGGCCGTCGGCGTATACGTATGCCGAGGGCAACGAGGCCTGTGCCGACGACTTGCAACCGTCGGCGTATCGACGCATTCCTGTAGTGTAGTAGTTGTGTCTAGAATAAAATTGAACTGAGTTTAGCTAGTAGAAGCGAGCAGATATTTCAGGGTAAGATTAAGCAATCAGAACCTCAGGCGCACATAACAACATGATTAGGTTCCTCACCTATTTAGCCTCGATCAGCCCTAATGATGGCGACTTAATCCCAGCCGTAATGACGGCGGCCTGGACAGGGACGGGTCAGATGAAAGAGGCAGTCTAGGTATGGGCCGGCGGCGATCTAGGCATGGATCGGCGGCGGTGTGATCTTTCTTATCCGACAACACCGTGATCTGGCTGACCGGCGGCGCCGTGATCTGGTGGCGAATGCCTGATCGCTGCGACAAGGACGGGAGACGAGGCTGATCGGGCCTGTTCCTTATGCATGCATGTACGAGGAAACCTACGCAAATACATGTACCTGCATACGGAAAAACGCTGACGTGGAGAAAAAAACCGGCTTAAAATTAGTCCAAGTGGTGAAAGGTCTAATTTTGACCGGTTTTCATAATACGGGGTTGAAAATTGAACCAATTAAGAATACAGGGTTGTAAACTGAACCTGATGACAAGTTCAGGGGGGGTAAAGTGGACTTCTCTCAATCTTTTCCCGCATCGAACTTAGGGTGGGAGCTGAACAACTGCGCTCTGTAGGCCGAGCATGCAGGGTAGGTTTCGTCCGCTGTCAAAGTCTAGGCGATGGAGTCTCGCTGCACGGACATCGTCTACATGGCCGCAATGATAGTCCAAATCTCAAGGAATGTAGCAGCTGAGGCGGGGAATTTGCTGGACTTGTACATGGGCCACAGCCTAAAGTCCAACTAATTCCGAAATTCCTATTTGGCCCATTTATTTATATGGCTGTGTGTGTGACCAAAATTTAGTCCCACACTGCTAGTTGGGAGAGAGCTGCACCACTTTTATATAGTGAGCTGTTCTACCACTAGTAAGAGCATGAGAAGAGGAATGCCACCCGCGCGCTCCTCCTCCTCCTCGCTCGCCTCGCCACGCCTCGCCTCGCCTCGCCTCGTCACGACGCGCCGCGCCGCGCCGCGCCGCGGGTTGCTGGAATGAGCCGATGCCTATATTTTTGCAGTCTGGGAAAATTTATTGAGTCATTGATTAATAATTAACGGACACGTTACCGACTCGATCTTTTTGATTCTTTTTGGATCGTGGAGACGTTACCGACTCGATCGTGGGCTGCGCCCACGTCCTACCCGACCCGCGCTATATATGCAGAGGAAAACCCTAGCCGCCAGACTACGTGAAACACATGGTCTCTCGCGTTTCACTTCCAGAACATTGCGCCGCCGTCTTCCAAGTCTTCTCCATCATGTCTTCCGGCGCGCACCGGTTGAAGGGACAGTAGGCCTCCGGAACCCCGCCTCTTGTGATGGTATACGGGAGAGGGGTGATCAGCTTTTTGGGGAGCGCACTCACGCGACTACTGGCTTCGAGTTCTTCCCCAACGATGACTTCTTCCCCGACATCGGCAGCCTCTTCATCGACGACATGGGTGACAACGTGAACGCCAACGCTTCTGCTGATGCCGCACTGTATGCGTTCTTAATCTTTCTGTTTCATACTTTGCTAGAGTTTCTGCTTGTAATAGTTGCTCTAAATTTCATCTGTTTATTTACTGTATTGGTAGATCGCATGATTAGTTTAATTCTTATTATTCTAGTCATGTTTTGTTTACTGTTTTCGCGAATTATATCATATGCTAAATTGCTTATATTTTCAACAGACAGGCTATAGAGCAGATCCAGTTTTCGTCCTATGGCTCCTTCGTGACGGTGCGGTTCTTTCTAGTCGCACTATTGTAGAGGTCTGGAGCCCTTGAACGCAAGAGACCCTTCTCATACCAACTATCATGCCAGAACATTGCGGTCTGGCCGTTTTCTAGGATGATTTTCGTATTCATGTCGTTTTTATCTCAAGGCCGCTCGGGGTCCGTCCCGATCATGGCAGGCGATGAGCGCGGACCACTCCAGGTCCATCATTCCCAATCCCCCAGCTCCTTGGGACGACACACCGTCTACTTCAGTTTAGGAAAAAATCAGGTCAAGCCTAAGGATTGGTTCAAAACTGGAGTATTATAAAACTGAAGTATTTCACCGCCGGGCTAACGAATATTTCACTTTTGAATAATACTTCAGTTTAGAAAAAAAGACCGGAACTAAAGTATAATTTTAAGAAAAAAATTGCAGTTTTGGAGGACTTTAGTTTATAAGACCACAGTATTCATTGCATCCAAACACGCTTAAAGTATTGAATACTTCAATATTTTTGAAACCTCAAAATAAACGAGCTCACAAACGGGCCCTTAACCATGGAATCATCTCTTTCGTCGGCCTCGGTGCCGTCGGAGAGGGGAGAGGGGTTGAATCGCCAGCCGGATCTATATACTACTAGTCTAGGTGTAGCTAGTTGGTTAGGTTTTCGGGGTGGTGTGCGGCCGATGCCGGCGCCGCCGCTACGAATAAATTTCTCCGGGCCTCCGTCTCGACGTCGCCGTGCTGCGTCGTCTGGGTGCTGCGGAGCTAGAGTGTCCAGGCGAGTTCGTCGACGCGGCGGGGATCTCGCTAGGGACTTTTGGTCCTCCTCTTCGTCCGCGTCATGGCGGCGTCCCCTCCAGCGCCGTCGGGAAGATGGAGGTATGTGTGCAGGAGCTGCGGCCGTTGGCCTGTTGAGGCTAGCGGTGGCCTGGATGGTCACGTGGTTCGTGCTGGGTATGTGGTCTGCGGCAGGCGGGTCTGGTACGGCTCCTCGACGTCATCGACGGGAGCGGCCGGATCTGGAGGTTGAAGGTGAGCTTGGGGATCGTCCCCGACCCGCGCGCCACAGCGATATGTGGGCACCTCTGGTGCTTCTTCTCGGGGTTCGCAACGCCGATCTGGCTATGGAGCTTCTTCAATCTGGGGTGTGTTTGGACTCCGTCTCTCTCTCTCTCGCCGAGCTTGCCGGCACTGGAGTCGAGCGGCGGTTGGTTCCTGGTGGTGCAGAATTCTCCAAGGATTTCGATCTAATTTTGTCTTTTTGAGGGGTCTTTCTGCAATGTGTACGGGTCTGGGTGTCCTTCTGGACCGTTCTCTTATGTGCGTACGTGTTCTGTACTCCTATGTGTCTTTGACTTAATATATGCGTATACTTATAAAAAAAAAAGAACCATGGAATCATCGATGGAGGCTCCATCCTACATACGCACGCTGCAGTTTTCGACCCCGCGCTACCCGGCCCGTGCGCGCTCAATCTGATAGACTGGGATTACCTTTGGGATAGTACTGGAGGAGACCGACGTCCGACGGTGAGCAGGCGACGATGCGACGTCACGCGGACGGCTGGCCGTCCGGGCGGCACGCTGGAGTGAGAATTGAGTCTGAGCTTCAAAGGTGCGTGTTCTATTTTCTCAAACCTGCCTGCTTTAAATGTGGAAATGGAGCCATTCTTATGCGATGTGAAACCGATATGGAACCATGCGCCTTGTTAAGAATCTCGAGTCGAGATGTCTTGGAGGATGTGGGGAAGAGGATAGGTATGAGTTTGTTTGTGTGTGTACAAGGTGTTCGTCAAAATGTCTGACAGAAACTAACTAGTGTCTGGTCTAACTTTTTACAAATGAACAGTTATATTCTGTGCTATCTGGTTAAGTTTCTTGCTCCCTGGTCTTCACTTTTTTTTTACAGATCAATTGTTTTTATTTAAGTACTGAAGAACCGCCGAAAAGTTTATATTCTCCCACAGAAGTTTCTACTTTCTGTTAAAAGAAATGTGTTCCCTACGAAGACCTGGGACAAGAGGGATGACAAACACCTTAACCATATAAAATGGGGCACATAACCCGGCCAGTTATCAATCTAGTTACTTTGGGCCAATATTTGCATGTTATTGCCTTATTGATATCCTTATTCTTTTGTCATCTTAAAGGAAATTTACTGCTCTGGACTGATGACACTAGTTTCGTTAGCAATCTGAAACTATGTGACAGGTATATTTTTTCTTGGTAAAAACTGCATATTTTTTCTAGCTGAACAATCTGAAATATAATGTTTTGGCTGATGACACTAGTTTAGTTTGAATGTACAACCCAGGCATCCAAGTTCAAGTCCTCTCAGATGTGAAAGACGGTTTCATTATTTTTTTAAAGAACTGCCGCCGGGCTTCCCCTACCTCTCCCCTTTCAAAAAAATGTAGGTTGAACTTTCAAGTTGCTTTTGTACAGTTGTACACATTAACTTCTCTGATTTCTGGCCATTCTGTTGTCGAACAAATAGCACGTTGTAAACTCTGTTAAATTTAGGTGGGATACTGTACATTGTAGGTGTAAAGAATAAAAACTTGCGTTTACCTGTAGATGTAGATTGCCTAAAGGTGTTTATACTTTTTTCAAAATTAAGGTATCACGATAATATATGAATTTTCTATGCTTCCACACTCTTACATTTCATGTCTGATATTCCAAGAAACCCTCTGTCAAGTTTCACAAACATGGTTCAGTTTGACAAAATTAATTGACCTGTCTGGTAACTCTGACAATTTTTGCACTTCCATGTTTCTACATAGATACTCCATATTCACAAGAGACATATTGCATGGAAAATTAGGAAAATATGTTATCATTACTATCCTTTTATAGTTTCATGTGAAAATGTCTACTCGACCAAAATAAAAGCCAGCCTACATGAACAAAAGGCTGGCTTGGAGTTATCTTGTAGATAATTGATGGTTAATATAGCAGATAATAGTAAAATAATAGTCAAATCCACAAACGAACATATGCGGAAAATAGACTGCTAGGTACTAGCGTCCCTCTAGCACTGTAATGCTCATGTTATTTGCAGAACGTACAGTATCCTGTGCTGCTCCGTCAGTTTCCTTGTTCTTTTCTGCAAAATATATAGGTTGTTTTGGATGTGGAAGTGATATATCGCCATTCTCCAGAAAGGAAATGGTTGATGACATGAGTGGCCGCGCATTTGGGCTGTTCTGCACACACAAGAGTCCGATATGGATGCATCGTAAAGTTTCATTAAGTGAACAGCTCTCCACAATTGACGAGTCAACAAAATCCTTTGTGCTCCCATCCCTCCATAAGCTCCACGCCTGCATCCATCATATCTTATCCCTTTCAAGGTGTGTATACTTATTATACATGACAGAAAGTAGAATATGTCATAATACTTACATAGGTTATAATGTTGGCGAATTCTGCTTTTAGATTCATAGAGCTAATCTTTGAGCCGCTCACAATCTCTAGAAGTAAAACTCCAAAGCTATATACATCAGATTTGACAGAAAACACACCTTCCAAAGCATATTCTGGCGACATGTAACCGCTGCTTGAAACATGTCCCAGTTAATTGACACGAAAGTTATTTTTCTATTGTAGCACAAGAATAATATATATAGTTTGCTGATACATTAATGCATTATATCACTCACTATGTGCCAACAACGCGGTTGGTATTTCCTTGTTGCTGATTGCCGCCAAATATCCTCGCCATACCAAAATCAGATATCTTCGGGCACATTTCAGCATCTAATAGTATGTTGCCTGCTTTGAGATCCCTGTGAATTATCTTCAACCTTGAATCTTGATGAAGATAAAGAAGTCCTCTAGCTACTCCTTTGATTATCTCGAATCTTGTTGGCCAACCAAGCATTGATTCTCTTGTGGCATCTGCTACCAATAGCATCAATTGAGGATAACATCAGTCATTCTGGTTGATTATATTGCTTACTAAATTCCGAAACTGTAAGCAGAACTTACTGAAAAGTACGGCATCCAGACTTTTGTTAGGTAAATACTCATATATCAATAGTTTCTCATCTCCATGGATGCAGAAACCGAGAAGTCTAACCAAGTTTTTGTGCTGCAACTTCGCAATAAGTATTACTTCATTTCTGAACTCCAATACTCCCTGGCCAGATCCCTTACTGAGCCTTTTCACAGCAATTTCTTCATCTCCCAATGTTCCCTGGACAATTGCATACTTTTTAATCAACAAGACAGAAATACAATTATGTTGCACATATAACATAATATTTCACCTTACCTTGTAAACATTACCAAAACCTCCATGTCCCAGCATATTAGAATTAGAGAAATTGTTTGTTGCAAGTGCAATCTCTCTGAAACTAATAAAAGGATACTTTAAGTTTCCTTCACAAAGCTCTGCTGAAGTGCTCGAAGCTCCATACAACACCTTCTTCCAATTATTCTTGTTTCTTTGTTTGCCTATCAGGAACATTGATACAAACTCTTGAACATGTCAAAGGAACACAGCACTTGGAAATATGGAATATCATTGGCAACAGAAGCATTCTTGAGGAGAATACACTGAGAAAAGTAGGGTATTGTGATCTACCTTTGCATTTGCAGATCCAAACAAGGCACACACTTATGATTATGAGCAGACTTGACACAACCGGCAGTGCAATTTTCAGTACATTTCCACTCCACTTTTTATCTGTCATCAAAATTCAATCTGTAAAGCAATCATGGTTTTCTTGAAATACTTAGATTTACAAGACAACTAATTGCATGACGAGTATGGTAGTGTTTGGGACACACAAAACTTTTGCCATTTACCTGCAACTAAAATCCCCTAGAACATGTTTTTTTGTGAACTGAATAGAATGGTTGACATGGCCAAGTTTCTTATACAATATAAACGATGGCATTGACAAACTTATGCTAGAACGTGAAGGTTTACTTTTACAGGGCTGTAAAACTTGCATACTGTCTTGGATTGTAAACCTGTAGTAGGAACTAGGAACTACATATTCTATGAATAGAAAATAAATAGGAACACAAATTCAAGTCAAAAGAAATAGAATCGTCGACTTGGACTGGGTGGTGGCCCATATGTGTTAGGCTCACTTCCTGTATATTGACTTGGATCAGATACAATGTCTTTGGGAGAACTATACTGACTGTTTGTTTCCGAACACATCAGGTTATTTATGAGATGTTGTTCCTTGATAGATGATTCAGATGGAAGTGCTTCGCATACTAGCGAACTCTATAAAACATTAGAACTTAATCTAGACTATTGCACAACCCTGTATGCTCATATTTTTATTCTACACCTTCCAATTTAATAAGCTACTGTATTGTATTTTCATATAAAACATATTACAGTGATGCAGACAGAATATATGCCGCGCTAAATTGTTCCATCATGACATTATTAAATCTTTATCCTCCAATATTTTCCCAGCACTAATTTTTCCGTGCCCTATTTGTACTCTCACATTGTAGATAGCACAAAGGGATATATGATTGGAACTCCACTGGACCCGCAAAATAAATCATTACATCTAGTTGAGCAAAGAGAAACAAACTAGTAAACTATACCACTCAATTTGTTAACTCGGATATAGAGGTTTTCCCCCTGTCCACTGAGCTTCTCTGTGTCTATCAAATCTCCCATCCATAATAGGCACCTTGTTTCATCCCCATTGATAACATTGGTGCTCATATTGGCATAAGCATACGCCGTACACGAGCAATTGTTGTTACATTCTGCTAAGCATTCATCGGAGCTTCTATTCTTCACATACAAGAACTTGTCGGGGACCTTCATGGTTGACAAATTTAAGAAACCATGTCCTTGACCACATCTTAGTGCTTCCACCCGGTGGCATCCCTGCGAAAATCTGCTCGCCGTCCAATCATGTATGTTGTTTGGCTCAAAGCCATCAAGACACTTGCACGTCACAATAGGCTGCGTGTTATCGCAGTAACCAAATGGACCACAGTATCCAAATTTGTTGCATTCCTGGTTAGGTCCTGACTGCAGGTCAGTCCATTTGGACATGTTGCTATTCCAGCTTTGTATCTTTACCTTGCCTGAGTAGTCCATCTTCAGTAGCACCGACGTGGAGACAATTGGTTGTCCAAAAGACATGTAGACCTCATCATCAATACGATCCAGTGTAAAGAAAATTGTGGACTTGATACTCTTGATGTGCCCGAATACCAAATAGTTATCCCATACTGGACTTCGCCGGTATGGTCTTGAGCCATTCCATATAAACCGCTGCAGAAACTCATCAGGGTCTGCACCATACGAGAAATTACCCAGGGATGGGTCTTGGGGGCTTTTCCAAGAGATGAGCCGTTGTAGTGAATGTGACTGGTGGGTGATTCTCAGGTTCATTCCTGCAAGGAGTGTCAGTTGGGTAATCGAAGCTTTGCCATAAGACGTTGCCCTGTGATGACCGAAGGATAAAATTTCCGCTGTTATCAAGCGTGGCTTCTCCACCATTTGCCTCTGGCGATGAATTGCTTGTGGTGCTGATGTTTGTCATCCAGAGAAGCTGGCCGTTGGTGTCTGACAAGGCGAGATTGGGTCCACTGTTCAAGGCGAGTGTTGCAGATGAAAGATCGGTGATTGGCATAGCACGGTTGGCAACCCACACAACGTTGTCCTTGGGTATGTTCTTGTACCAGATGCCGACATAGTAATGTTTTGTGTCGGAGCTGGATGGGGAGAAGAATCCCAGGGCAAAAGTGCCGTCATCGGAGATGATGGTGGTGCTAGCAGAAAGCGGCTTGTTGGGAAGAAGGCGGCTGCCGGATGATGCACAAAATGGAAATAAACAAAATGACCAACAAGCAAGACAGATGATTCTGTGTATAGGAAGGGAATCCATTACTGTGGTAACGAACTATGGAACTGGGATATGGAAGCAAAGAAGTGGACGAGTTGCCCAGCAGGTCTCCGGTAAGGGGAAGGATTAGTCAAGCAATTTATTTATGTGTGCTCCTTTTCCCACAGGAAGCTTCATTCATTGTTGGAACTAGTCAAAAAGAGATATTTCCAGGAAGTTCGAAAATGTTGGGTTGTGGATGTCATCATCTAGAGATGGACTAGCCTTCCCAGCAAAGAGAACATCCATTTACTTTTCTTTTAGGTGCGACAGCTTCGGAATCTTGTTTGAAGGTGCTGGTTACTAGTACAATTTTAGTTGGATGCACATGATTATGAACAGAACAAACCCCTTGTGTCTTTTTTGGTATGTTTCCCTAGAATATTCCCGCAACAAACGTATCTTTTGTGCCTGCATATATGAATCACAGGTATTCTATGTTAACACACATGGTGCAGAAAAATCCCATTGTCTTTGACCACGTGAATTATAATTGGATAATTTAAAAACATGGAGAAATTGTTGGAATTTTGACTAGTATTACTAGTGGGCCTTTGGTCCAAAGTCTAACTAAAAATTCTGAAATTCTCATTTGGCCCATTTGTGGCTGGTTGTGTGTGTGACTAAATTTTAGTCCCACATTGCTAGTTTAGAGAGTGTTGCACCACTGTATAAGGTGGAGTGTTGTGCTACTTGGTGTGCTTGTGAGAACAGAAGGCTCTCCCGCGCACTCCTCCTCCGCCGCCGCCGCTCGCTCGTCACGACACTCCGCGCCGCGCCGCAGGAATCTCGCCGAGCCGAGCTTATATTTTTGCTGTTCGGAAAAATTAAACGAGTCATTGATTGATAATTAACGAACGGAATCTCGCCGAGCCGATCTTATATTTTTGCTGTTCGGAAAAATTAAACGAGTCATTAATTGATAATTAACGAACGTGTTAATTACTCAGCCATTTCTGATTCCTTTGGATCGTGGGGCTGTTACCGACTCAATCGTGCGGCTGCGCCCACGTCCTACCCGAACCGCACTATATATACAGGCTGAGCGAACCCTAGCCGTCACTACACGAAACACATGGTCGCTTGCCGCCCTAGTTCCAGAACCTTGCGTCGCCGTATTTCAAGTCTTCTCCATCCCGTCTTCCGGCGTGCACCGGTTGAAGGGACAGTAGGCCTCCGGAATCCCGCCTCTTGTGATCCTGTACGGGAGAGGGGCGATCAGGTTTTTGGGGAGCGCACTCGCGCGACTACTGGCTTCGAGTTCTTCCCCAACGACGACTTCTTCCCCGACATCGGCAAACTCTTCATCGACGACATGGGTGACAGCGGTTCCTCTGCTGCTGCACAGTACGTGTTCTTGATCCTTTTGTTGGAGATATTGCTAGAGTTTCTGATTATATTAGTTTCTCTAGATTCGTTTGGTTTATCTACTGTTTTAGTAGATCGCATGATTAGTTTAATACCTGTTATTCTAGTCATGAACTATTTACTGTTTTCGTGGATTAAATCAATTGTTAAATTGCTTATATATATTCAACAATCCAAAAACCTGATTATAGGCAACGTGCATCGCCTAGCTTTCGCGCGTCTACGAGGCCGTTTCCTTTCAAAGGGGAGCTATAAACGGTGGCGCATGAGAGCAGTTTACTGGTTTCAGAACAGTAACTGCTATGTTGCCACCAAAGGCAAGCCTGAGGGTGAGCTTAATGCTGCACAATTGGAGGCATATGAGAGGCTCGATACTCTTTTCAAGAGTGCCCTCCTTAGTATCCTTGACGACTCCATTGTGGACTCGTACATGTCGTTTGATAACGGCAAGGATATGTGGGATGCGCTCGAGGCCAAATTTGGGGCCTCAGACGCTGGCAGCGAGTTGTACGTCATGGAGCAATTCTCTGACTACAAGATGTCTGATGAGCGTTCTGTTGTACAACAGGCTCATGAGATACAGTCACTCGTAAAAGAACTTGATCACTTCAAGTGTAATCTACCGGACACGTTTGTTGCCGGTGGTATTATCGCTAATCTTCCATCTTCATGGAGCAACTTTGCTACTGCTCTGAAACACAAGAGATAAGAGTTTTCCGTTTCGGATCTCATTGGGTCTCTTGACGTGGAAGAGAAGGCGAGAGCAAATGACACTCGTGCTCGAGGTGATGAGGCTGGTTCTAGTGCCCACATGGTACAGAAGAAGAATTTCCAGCATTCCCACAAGCCAAATATAACAAGGGCAAATCTGAGGGCAAAGGCAAGTCTGATGATAGGCACAAGCCAAAACAGCCTACCAAATTCAAAAAGAACAACAATAAGCCAAGGAAGGGATCATGCCATGTTTGCGGTGATCCAAATCACTGGGCACCTCGCTGTCCCAACCGCCATCAGCTGCGCGGACTGGACAACAACGGCAAGACTGCCAATGTTGTCATTGGTGACACTGAGATGAAGGATTTTGGGTACGGTATATTTCCTATCATCCTTTCAGTTTGTCATTCTCCTGAATGGTTGATTGACACTGGTGCCAATGTACATGTTTGTGCTGATGCCTCCATGTTTTCTTCTTACCAGTTCACCGGGACTTCACCCGTGCTAATGGGGAATGGGTCACATGCTTCTATTCGTGTGTTGGCACGGTCGATCTGAAGTTTACTTCGGGGAAGATCGTGCGGCTGAAGAACGTGCATCATGTGCCCTCCATCAATAAAAATCTCGTCAGTGGATCTCTTCTCTGTCGAGATGGTTATAAGTTGGTTTTCGAGTCCAATAAAGTTGTAATATCTAAGTATGGACAATTCGTTGGAAAACGCTATGAGTGCGGAGGCTTGTTCCGCCTATCTTTGTCGGATATTTGCACTAAAGTTATTAATCATATCTATCATGAGGTTGAGTCCAATATTTGGCATTCACGACTTTGTCATATTAAATTTGGTTGCATGACGCGGCTAGCTAGTTTGGATTTAATTCCGAAATTCACTACTATCAAAGGTTCCAAGTGTCAAGTATGTGTGCAAGCTAATAAGCAACCTCGCAAGTCCCATACGACTGCTGATGCAAGAGAATTGGCACTACTGGAACTTATACATTCGGATCTCTGTGAGATGAATGGCGTGTTGACAAAAGGCGGAAAGAAATATTTCATGACGCTTATTGATGACTCCACTAGATATTGTTATGTGTATCTTCTAAAATCAAAAGATGAAGCTTTAAACTACTTTAAAATCTATAAAGCTGAAGCAGAGAACCAACTTGATCGGAAAATTAAACGGCTAAGGTCTGATCGTGGTGGAGAGTATTTTTCCAATGAGTTTGATTCGTTTTGTGCGGAACATGGTATAATCCATGAGAGGACGCCTCCCTACTCGCCTCAGTCAAATGGGGTGGCTGAAAGACAGAACCGAACTCTAACTGATTTGGTTAACGCCATGTTAGACACTCCGGGTCTCTCCAAGGCATGGTGGGGGAGGCTTTATTGACAGCTTGCCATGTCCTAAACCGAGTTCCCACAAAGACGAAAACTGTTTCTCCATTTGAGGAATGAGAAAGGAAAAATACGAGACTCTCTTACTTTCGTACTTGGGGTTGTTTGGCGAAAGTCAATATACCAATTCCCAAGAAGCACAAGCTTGGACCAAAAACCGTGAATTGTGTTCTCCTGGGCTACGCTTTTCATAGCGTTGGTTATAAATTTTTGTTAGTAAAATCTGAGGTATCCGACGTTAACGTTGGTATGATTATGGAGTCGAAGGATGCGACTTTCTTTGAGGAAATCTTTCTGATGAAGGATATGCCTAGCTAATCAAATCAGGAGATACCTAATACATCTAGTCAGGAATTGGTTGATATTCCTGATCCTACCATTTTGATAGAACACACTAATAATCCTGTGGAGGATGACAATGAAGTTCCTGTTAGGAGCAAGAGACAGAGTAATGCAAAGTCCTTTGGTGATTATTGAGATGTACAAGGCGTGGCTTGTGGCCAAGGGTTATACCCAGAAAGAAGGTGAAGACTTCTTTGATACTTACTCACCTGTGGCTAGACTGACCACGATTCGTGTGCTACTTTTGTTGGCTGCCTCGCATGGTCTTCTCGTTCATCAAATGGACGTTAAGACAGCTTTCCTAAATGGAGAGTTAGACGAGAAAATTTACATGGATCAGCCCGATGGTTTTGTAGTACCTGGTCAGAAAGTAAAGGTGTGCAAGTTGTTGAAGTCTTTATATGGCCTGAAGCAAGCTCCTAAGCAATGGCATGAAAAGTTTGAAAGAACTTTAACTGTTGCAGGTTTCGTTGTAAACGAATCTGACAAGTGTGTGTACTATCGCCATGGTGGGGGCGAGGGAGTTATTCTCTGTCTGTATGTCGATGACATACTGATCTTTGGAACCAACCTTGAATTGATTAAGGAGGTTAAGAATTTCTTATCTCGCTGTTTTGAGATGAAGGATATAGGAGTGGCTGATGTTATCTTGAACATCAAGCTGCTGAGAGATGGTAATGGTGGGATTACACTGCTTCAGTCTCACTATGTGGAAAACGTTTTGAGTCGCTTCGGGTATGACGACTGCAAGCTTTCTCCGACACCATATGATCCTAGTGTGTTGCTTCGAAAGAATCAACAGAGTGTTAGAGATTAGCTGAGATATTCTCAGATTATTGGCTCGCTTATGTATTTGGCTTGTGCCACGAGGCCTGACATCTCTTTTGTTGTGAGCAAGTTGAGCCGGTTTGTTTCTAATCCGGGAGATGATCATTGGCATGCTCTTGAGAGAGTTATGCGTTATTTAAAAGGCACTGCGAGCTATGGAATTCACTACTCCGGGTATCCGAGGATACTGGAGGGTTATAGTGATTCTAATTGGATATCTGATGCTGATGAGATTAAGGCCACGAGTGGTTACGTGTTTACACTCGGTGGTGGCACTGTTTCCTGGAAGTCTTGCAAGCAGAATATCTTAACGAGGTCAACTATGGAAGCAGAACTCACATCGTTAGACATGGCCACTGTTGAAGCAGAGTGGCTTCGTGAGCTCTTGATGGACTTACCTGTGGTTGAAAAACCAATACCCGCCATTCTTATGAACTGTGATAATCAAACTGTGATAGTTAAGATTAAAAGTTCTAAGGATAATTTGACGTCATCAAGTCATGTGAAGAGGAGATTGAAATCTGTCAGAAAATTGAGAAACTCCGGAGTTATTGCGTTGGATTATATCCAAACATCTAAGAATTTGGCAGATCCCTTCGCAAAGAGTTTATCACGTAATGTGATAGATATTGCATCGAGGGAGATGTGTTTGAGACCCATGGTATGAGTTGTCCACAGTGGTAAACCACTCTATGTGATCGGAGATCCCGTGAATTAGAAGTGGGTGACAAGCTGTTGTTAAGCTGGGAGGAGAGTACCCCTACATTATTTTCCCACTTCGTGAAGATGCAATACTCTCCTGATCTGCATGGCAGGTTGATTTTTATCTTAATGTGTTCCAAGCGGCTTACTTTTATAAGCGAAGATGTTATCCTGCAGAGCATCTCTTGAGGAATACACCTATATGAGTCTGACTATTAAACGTCGTAGTCTATGAGAGTTGGGTGCTCGCTAGTAAACTCATGAAAGGTCTTGGAGTATGACGCATAAGCTCCACCCGCGGGGAAGCCTTACGGCAGCCCAGTATCGGTCAAGGGCTTGTGTGAAACTAGTTTGCAGCAAACTTGTAGTTCAAGGCATAGTCCACTATCCAAGTTGTGATCTAGTGTAACATAAGTTTCTAAGTGGAAGTTCAACTTAACAGTCTCCACTAAGCATCGGTATATAAAACAATGTTTTGGAACTGAATGATGAGATGTGTGCCAATGAGACTTTGTGGGGGATTGTTGGAATTTTGACTAGTATTACTAGTGGGCCTTTGGTCCAAAGCCGAACTAAAAATTCTGAAATTCTCATTTGGCCCATTTGTGGCTGGTTGTGTGTGTGACTAACGTTTAGTCCCACATTGCTAGTTTAGAGAGTGTTGCACCACTTTATAAGGTGGAGTGTTGTGCTACTTGGTGTGCTTGTGAGAACAGAAAGCTCTCTCCCGCGCACTCCTCCTCCTCCGCCGCCGTCGCCGCCGCTCGCTCGCCTCGTCACGTCACGACACGCCGCGTCGCGCCGCGGGTTGCGGGAATCTCGCCGAGCCGAGCTTATATTTTTGCTGTTCGGGAAAATTAAACGAGTCATTGATTGATAATTAACGGACACGTTAATTACTCAGCCATTTCCGATTCCTTTGATCTTGGGGCTGTTACCGACTCGATCGTGCGGCTGCGCCCACGTCCTACCCGAACCGCACTATATATACAGGCCGAGCGAACCCTAGCCGCCACTACACGAAACACATGGTCGCTCGCCGCCCTAGTTCCAGAACCTTGCGCCGCCGTATTCCAAGTCTTCTCCATCCTGTCTTCCGGCGTACACCGGTTGAAGGGACACTAGGCCTCCGGAACCCCGCCTATTGTGATCCTGTACGGGAGAGGGGCGATCAGGTTTTTGGGGAGCGCACTCGCGCGACTACTGGCTTCGAGTTCTTCCCCAACAACGACTTCTTCCCCGACATCGGCAACCTCTTCATCGACGACATGGGTGACAGCGGTTCTTCTGCTGCTGCACAGTACGTGTTCTTGATCCTTTTCACTAGTACAGAAAAGCTTTTCTGTGGCGCACCATTTTTCTATTCTGTGGCGCATGGGTGGTGCGCCACAGAATAGTCGCCACTAAATAAGCTATTCTGTGGCGCACCACCTAGTGCGCCACAGAATAAGCTATTCTGTGGCGCACCCAGCCCGGTGCGCCACAGAATAGCTTATTCTGTGGCGCACCCTACCCCGTGCGCCACAGAATTGTTTTTTGAATTTCAAAAAAATGGCGGCCAGATCTAGATCTGGGTTCCCAAAAAATTTCAAAAAAATTCAAAAAATTGAAAAAATCAGAAAATGAAATAATTTGGAAATTCCTATATATTTGAATTTTCTGAACATTTTTAACACTCCTAGTGAATCTCAAATGTTGACTTCCCGCTAGGTCACCCATCCTAGGAGTGCTCCCACCCAAGCACGCTTAACTTCTAAGTTCTATTCACTTCACCTACCATCCTGCTACTCAAGTTCTTATTGATAATAGTATCATATCAACCCTTTTAAACCCTTGTGTATGTCTATATATGTG
Source organism: Poa pratensis (assembly GCA_947311845.1). Classification (NCBI taxonomy): domain Eukaryota; kingdom Viridiplantae; phylum Streptophyta; class Magnoliopsida; order Poales; family Poaceae; genus Poa; species Poa pratensis. The sequence goes on from CAMZMU010000070.1 coordinate 41,499,233, forward strand.
TGTGTAGTTTATGTGTGTTATGTGTATATATGTTTAAAAAATTCAAAAAATTCAAAAGTTTGTACAGAAAGTTCAAATAATCCAAAAAAAATCAAAAATTTCAAAAAAGTCAAAAAAATTCAAAAATTCAAAAAATTCAAAAAATCCCAAAAAATTCAAAAATTCCAAAAACTCAACAAATCCAAAAAAAATTGAATTTTTTATTTTTTTTATTTTTTTTATTTTTTCATTTTGAAATAACTTTTTTTCCCTTTGGAATTTGGAGGATCTGAGAAAACCCCACCGGGTAAACCGGGTGGGATCGGGTTCCTTTTTTTCTCTAGTTTTTTTTGACATATTAAACGCATTTTTTCGACGTCGTATGCAAAAGTTATGGCCGTTTTACGTTTTTTTTCTGGATTTTGCAAAAAAGGTCAAAATTCATATTTCAAGATTTCTATACGAACTAGACAGTAACACCTAACCACATCTCGAAGGATTTTATTTTTTGAATTTTTTGACATTTTCTTTGAGTGTTTTGAAAACTGAAAAGGCGATCCACGGGGGGGGGGGGGGGGGGGGGGGGTGTGTGGAGCTGTTTTTAAAAAAAATTCTGTGGCGCCTGGGGCTTGGTGAATTCTGTGGCGCATGGGCCACGTGCGCCACAGAATTCAATTCTGTGGCGCACGTGGCCCATGCGCCACAGAAATCAGAAATTCTGTGGCGCATCAGCTTCCATGCGCCACAGAATAGCACTATTCTGTGGCGCACCAGCCACATGCGCCACAGAATAGCACTATTCTGTGGCGCACCAGCTTAGGTGCGCCACAGAATAGCAAATTCTGTGGCGCACCAGTTTTGGGTGCGCCACAGAAGCTTATTCTGTGGCGCACGGCCACATGGTGCGCCACAGAATAAGGATCCATAGAATTGGGTTTTCCTACTAGTGTTTGTTGGAGATATTGCTAGAGTTTCTGCTTATATTAGTTTCTCTAGATTCGTTTGGTTTATCTACTGTTTAGTAGATCGCATGATTAGTTTAATACTGTTATTCTAGTCATGAACTGTTTACTGTTTTCGCGGATTAAATCAATTGCTAAATTGCTTATATATTCAGCAGAAATAAGCTCACTTGAAGAGCACATATCTACTGGTATTCTCGGTTAATAAGACAATTATTTGACCCTAACCGGATGTACAAAGGGACCTAGTACCTGTTGCTTAAAACTGACATTAGGACGTGAGGTTTAACCGCTAAACACTATGGGTGGGGTCGTGCATTTACCCCTGGTCTTGGTCTCTGCAATTGATGCATGTAAAATGCATACATGAACTTTACATTTTATTACTTGATATTCCAACTTATTTGCATCATATATGGGTTATATTTATGTTTTATAATGATTTTTGGGGATAATTCACAGTTTCCCTATTTTTCTGGAATTAACCCTGCACAGGCAGAAAACCCTATTTTCTATATTTTGATGTTTCAGGGACCCTAACGACGTCCAAATGACCTGTAAATTTACGAGCATCAGTTTTTGGAAGGAACGAAGCGTGGAGCGAAGGAAGCGAACAAACGGAGGCCCGAGGGCGAAGATAGGGTGGCCCACGCAGCCAGATTCCTTGGCCGTGTGGGACCCACCATCTTGGGCCTCGATGCTCCGTTGCCGTCGATCTTTTTTCCCGAGCCTCCGTCTTGACCTAAAAACGACTATAAAAATAGTCCCCGACGCCCTTCGGAAAGCAGCGCCGCAGAAACACAGAAACCACGAAACAGAGACCTGGAGTTGCAGATTGGAGAGGGAAAACTCCGGCGGACGCTGCCGGGGTGGTCTCCATCTTCTCCAACGACTTCTCCACTGTCTCCATGATGAAGGGGGAGTAGTCCACCCCCTGGACTTTGGGTTTTGGTGGTAACTTGATCCAATCTCTCTATGTATGATCATTGTTGAAGTCCATATGATGTGCCTTGCATGATTATGGAACTATCTTTGTAATTCCTATGGTGGATATTGTGGTATGAGATGATATTATGTTATGCATTTATCGTCATGTTGGGATTTTTATGGTTTGTCATACTTTGGAATACATCTATGTTACATGCAATGGATTTATCTATTCTTAATGCCTTGTTTATCCTCGCTGACGGGGTGGTTGACAACCATCTCGGTGGGTAGATGAGAGGGATGTGGATGCACGTACATTAATAAATCATTGCACTAGTTCTTAGAATATGTTTTCCTTTAAGAGTATGATGTATGTGGGTAGAGAGTGGCCTAGTGACAGAAGGCATAGGCATTAAGTGAAAGTAATGTCGCCCAACATTCTTTATATGGGGGTAAAAAGGAAGAAGTATGATGTGGGAGTGACAACAAACCACGCTAGTCTTACGAGGGTGATCCTAGCAACACAAATGATTATTTTCTTTCAACTATGTGTTTTAGGACATGTAGCCGTCATAGAAGTTTACCATTAAAGCATGACAATTGTGTGTACTTTTTATCTATAACATGATAATCACCATAGATGGGAGAAAGGATTGAGTGAACCCATGAACCCATGTCCATTGTTCCTATAGGAGAAAACCTTTGTCTTGTCCTCTTGCATTGAAGAGGATTGGGACACTTTTACATTATTGTTTTGTTACATTAAACTTCCATCCATTAAATCAACCATCTTGTTCTTTAAACTTGTTTAGTGCATAATCAACTAAAACTTGTGACACTTTAGTTGTAGGTAATTGATAACTTTTCCTTCTTGCTCCCGCGGATCGATACCCTACCTCCACATTGAGAGGTGCTACAGTGATCCCCTGCTCTTGGGGGTTATCAGCAATGCAGGGTCATGTGAGTATGTGACCCCGTTTTTGTACCTAGCTTTGCAAGGAAAATGGAAGAAAAAAAACAATAGTTGTGTTGCGCAACTATCTGAAAAGAGCATATCACCTGTTTGAGTCACTAGTAGAAAACGGGGCAACAGTCCCGGTTCCAGAGGGCCTTTAGTACCGGTTGTGCAACCGGGACTTCCAAATCGGGACTAAAGGCCCCCACCCTTTAGTCCCGGTTGCCTACGAACCGGAACTAAAGGTCTCCATGTGGGCGGAGCGGCGCGCAGGGGCGGAGGACCTTTCGTCCCGGTTGGTAACACCAACCGGGACTAAAGGTTTCTGTTTTTTTTCTTTTAACGCCCCTTTTCCTGCCGCGGCAGGAAAACGTCTAAAACGCTGCCGCGGCAGGAAAACGTCTAAAACGCTACCGCGATATATTTTTTTCTTTTCGCTTATTTTTCAGGGTTTAGGGTTTCAGATTTTTCCATCGTTCGGAGATCACGTCGATGCACAAAAAAAGTTTTCGCACACATGAAGATCACGTTAATGCATATACATAACACACATACAACTTGGTATATATATGTACACACATAAAGTACTCATTACATGGAGATCACTTCTAGTACATGGAGGGAGGCTATTTTTCGATAAAGTGGAATTCTCCGGATTCAGGTATGACCTGCGTAAGGAAAAATCCCGCCAATTCCTTCGCAATTGCTTTTACGCGGTCCTTTGGTAGGAGCTGGTTCCGCTTCCTTGCCATCTTTAAAAGAAGGAGATCAAATAAATTATGAAGGAAACTAAACACAATTGATAGTACCAAAATAAAGTTGTGAATTATGTTTACGTACCTCTTGATTTTTTCGACTATTGACTCTCTCATTGACCTTCATGTGAATGTACTCGCAAACGTAGTATCCACATAAATCCGTCCCCTGTGGTTGTCGCAGGCAGCACTATACGAGAATAGAATTCAGTCAAATAATAATCAAGAGAATGATAATGGTATTGAAACTAGAAATTAGGGAGATACATGGACCTAGGTACGTAGTACTACTTACGTTGTTAGCCTTAAAGTCCAGCTTATCTTTCCATTCACGCGTTCTTCCGTGATGAACTGTTTCCAAACCCTGCCCGGCAAAGAAAATGAATTGAGGAGTTATTACTTACTTGATATCAGGAAATGAACGAAAGAGGCCGATATAGTGCGATTGAAATTACCTCTTGAGCACATAACGCACGCTCTTGTATTCATCAGGATCTCTCCTTAATGAGTCCTTGATTTCAACTTCTCCAGCCTCGATTCTAATGATTAGCAGAATGAAGTGGAACCTGCGCACGTTTATATACGCAGTTATTCATAACTCATCAATTACACTTAACATTGGGAAAGCAAAATAGAATGTGTATAAGACATTAACACTCACTTGAAGCTGTAAGGAAAAAATATTTCTTTTTTGGTATTTTGTCGCTTTAAAAACGTTAGCAAAACGTCCTCTGTGTCCTGGGCATACTGATCTACGGTGACTTCATGAACTTTATCCGGGTCAATGAACCCAATATTCCAGATTCCTCCCACTCTGCATTCACGAATCTTCATTCTGCATAATAGCGTACAAAAGAATGTCGTGAGGATAATTACAGACAATGAACGAGCTTAACTAAAGAATTAAATTACACAAATAAATCACTTACAGACAATAGCAGCTGATGATTGATTTGTCGAGGGCACGTTGATTGTACATCTGAAAAAGTTTAGAGAACTCAACCTGCACAGCGTATTCTCGGAAGTAGTGCTCTTCCTTTACTCCCGCCATGAAATAGAATCTCCCTTCCTTTGCGGCGGTCATGTACCAGTTATGCAATTTCCATAATTGTGTTGTTAGAGCCTTCGTAACTGTGACCAGAGGCTGCCCGAGAACAAATCGATATGCTATCTCAGCAATGACGTAACCTGTGTCGCCTAGGACTTCATGAGCAACATTGTCGTTGTAGAGGGCCGCCTTATCAGAAAACACCTTGAGCGGGGTGATCGATTGTACTTCTTGTTCTGAGTTGGGGAACTTTTTTCCCGCATTTCTTCTCCTCCATCTGTGAGCTATGTGTCTTCTCAATACATCGCTCATAGTCTGTAAGGGGGCTCGCTGGAGGGTTATATAAGTTGTCAATGGTGCGATCAATTTTCTCCTTTGGTATAGTATTCAGAAGTTCCTTTATGGGGTCTGTAGGGGGCTTTTTCGGTGCAAACTGGGCTTTCACATCGGCACGCATGCTCTCTTCTAATTCCTCGTTAGTCTTCTCGTAAGATAATTTCTCAGGAGTCTTAACTTTCTTGGTTATCTTTGCACGTTTCTTGACAGGAGACCTGTCTTTCCTGAGCATAGTACCAGTCGACGTGAACTGCAGCTTCCGCTTTGTCAAATTACTAGTGGGCGCATCAGTCGGCTGATGACGTGGATCGCACGTTCGTTGGGAGACCCCAAGAGGATGGTATGAAGCAGTGTAGCAGCAGTTTCCCTCAGTATGAAACCAAGGTTTAATCGAACCAGTAGGAGCAAGAAATCACTTCTGAAGTTTGTTGGTGGCGCCGTTTACTCGATCACCAACTTGGAATCTGCACACAACACAATCAAACTACTTTGCCCCAACGAAACAGTGAGGTTGTCAATCTCACCGGCTTGCTGAAAACAAAGGATTAAACGTATGGTGTGAAAAATAGTAGTAAATTGCAGAGAATAAAAAGGAACAATGTTTGCAGTTGGTTGTATTATCAGTGTAAAAGAATGGACCGGGGTCCACAGTTCACTAGTGGTGTCTCTCCATAAAAGATAACTAACATGCTGGGTGAACAAATTACAGCTGGGCAATTGACAAAATATTGAGCGCATGACAATGCATATATATGACATGATGATTACTATGATATTCATGTGGGCATTACGACAAAATATATAGACCGCTATCCAACAGCGTCTATAAATAATAATCCACCTCCAGGTTGTCATCCGAGTTCCCCGTTGGTATTAAGTTGCAAGCAACGGATAATCGCATTAAGTAATGTGCGTAATGTAAACAAATACATTAGACCTAACGGCGCACCCTTAAGCTAAGCATCGGTTATTTTATCCCTAGTGGCAACAACACATCCACAATCTTAGAAGTTGTTGTCACTCTCCCAGATTACCGGAGGCATGAACCCACTATCTAGCATAAATACTCACTCTTAGAGTTACAAGCATCTACTTGGCCAAAGCATCTACTAGTAACGGAAATTATGCAAGATCATAAATAACATATAAGATAGACTGATAATCAACTTGACATAGTATTCAATATTCATCGGATACCAGCAAACACAACATGTAGCATTACAATAAGATGATCTTGATCATGATAGGCAGCTCACAAGATCTAAACATGATAGCATAAAGTGGAGAGACAACCATCTAGCTACTGCTATGGACCCGTAGTTCAAGGATGAACTACTCACGCATCACTCCGGAGGCAGGCATGGTGATGTAGAGCCCTCGGTGGTGATTCCCCTCTCCGGCAGGGTGCCGGGAAGAGCTTCTGAACCCTCCCGAGCTAGGGTTGACGGCGGCGGCGTCTCTGGAACTTTTCGTGGATAATGGCTCGGGTGTCTAGGGTTTTCCCGTGAAGATGAATAAATAGGCGAAAGGGCGGCGGCTGGAGACACCCGTGGGGCCCACACCACCCCACGGCGCGGCAGAGGGGGCCCCGCGCCGCCCCATGGTGTGGCTGGCTCGTGGCTCCCCTCCGTCTCTCCTTTGGACTCCGTGTACGTGTTGGAAAAATAGGAGGTTCTGTCCAAGTTTCGTCCAATTCCGAGAATATTTCCAGACTAGCTTTTCTGGAATACAAAAACAGCAGAAAACAGGAACTGGCACTGTGACATCTTGTTAATAGGTTAGTCCCAGAAAATGCATAAAAATGCTATGAAGTGTATATAAAACATGTAACAATTGGTATAATATCAACATGGAACGTCAGAAATTATAGATACGTTTGAGATGTATCAAGCATCCCCAAGCTTAGTTCTACTCGTCCTCGAGTAGGTAAAACGATAAAAACAAAATAATTTCGGAGGTGACATGCTACAATCATAATCTTGATCAAATAGTATTGTAAAGCACATGTTATGAATGAAGTGATCCAGGTCAATGGTCTATAGTTTGCTAGCAAGTAGATAATGAGCAAATAACTGAATCATATAAGCAAAACCTTTTCATGAATAGTACTTTTGAGACAAACATCAAAGAGTTTTGCATAAGAGTTAACTCATAAAGCAATAGATTCTAAGTAAAAGGTATTTAACCAACACAAAGGAAGATTTAAGCTTCAGCAACTGCTTTCAACTTTCAACATATATATCTCATGGATATTTGTCAACACAAACCAATATAATAAGTGCAATATACAAGCATATAAAAATTATTGCACCAAAGTTGACACTAGTGTTTGCTTCAGATAGAAAGAAGTAGGAAAACTGACTCAACATAAAAGTAAAAGAAAGGCCTTTCGCAGAGGGAAGCAGGGATTAAATCATGTGCTAGAGCTTTTTAAGTTTTTGAAATCATATAGAGAGTAAAAATAAATTTTGGGAGGTGTTTGTTAATTGTCAACGAATCAGAAAAATGAAAGTACAATATGACTCCGGCCAACCAGACTTTTAAGAGCGGCTCCCATGAAGGACGTTATTTCTACCAGCAAGGCAGATCATCCCTCTTCTCGTTTGTTTACACATGCAGATATTTCACTGTTTGTCATAGTTTGACTGATAAATCAGGGCAAAAATGTGAAGAGAATTAAGCGGTTAAAGTTGTAATTAATTGGGACTGGGCACCCCATTTGCCAGCTCTTTTTGCAAAATTAATGGATAAGCGGATGTATATGCCGCTAGTCCGGTGGTAAAGTCTGTTTGACAGTTGACATAAAGACATCCACCCCGTCCTCATGAGCTTGGTAAACATTGACACAAAAAGGAGTAATAATTTTTGAATAGTTTAAAGGTAGCACATGAAATTTTACTTGGAATGGCAAGGAAATACCACATATAGGTAGTTATGGTGGACACAGATGGCATGGATTTTGGCTCAAGGTTTTGGATGCACGAGAAGCATTCCCTCTCAGTACAGAGTTTAGGATAGCAAGGTTATTTGAAGCAAACACAGGATATCAACCGACACAGCAAGACTTATATGAAAACATATTGCAAGCATTATAAGACTCTACACTGTCTTCCTTGTTAACCAAACCCTTTTACTAGAAAATATCTAGACCTTACAGATACCAATCATGCAAACCAAATTTCAACGAGCTTTACGGTAGTTCCTCATTAATAGGTTTTAACTACATGATACAAAAGCTTAAACATGAACTACTTGATAACTCAAAACAATTGACAAGTAACAAATTATCCAATACAGTGAACTACAAGCATATGTAAGCTTTTTCCATTATACCATTGATGCATGTAAAATGCATACATGAACTTTGCATTATATTACTGATATTTCAATCATATTTGCATCATATGAGGGTTATATCATTGTTTTATATTGATTTTGGGAATATTTCATAGTTTCCCTATTTTTCTGGAATTAACCCTGCACAGGCAGAAAACCCTATTTTCTATATTTTGATGTTTCAGGGACCCAAACGACGTCCAAATGACCTGGAAATTTACGAGCATCAGTTTTTGGAAGGAACAAAGCGTGGGAGCGAAGGAAGCGAACAAACGGAGGCCCGAGGGCCAAGATGAGTGGGCCCACGTGGCCAGATTCCTTGGCCGCGTGGGACCCATCATCTGGGGCCTCGTGGCTCCGTTGCCGTCGATCTTTTTTCCCGAGTCTCCGTCTTGACCTAAAAACGACTATAAAAATAGTCCCCGACGCACTTCGGAAAGGAGCGCCGCAGAAACACAGAAATCACGAAACAGAGTCCTGGAGTTGCAGATTGGAGGGGGAAAACTCCGACGGGGCGCTGCCGGCGTGGTCTCCATCTTCTCCAACGACTTCTCCACCGTCTCCATGATGAAGAGGGAGTAGTCCACCCCTGGACTATGGGTTTGTGGAATTAACTTATGTATCTCTCCTCTCTTGAGCTTCACTAATTAGTACCGTATGAGCTGCTGAACATGATTACGGTCATCTATGTAATACCTTTGTGGTGGATCTTTTTATGAGTTAATATATGTTTGAGATTGCAATAGTTTTGTTTCAGTTATGAAAGTAGATGCATATTATGTACCCTGTTCTTGTTTACTTGTTTGATCAAACTTGTGTATGAGAGCGTGTGAGGGGGAACGTGTGCATTAGTTGGAGTAACGGGGGGGGGGGTGGCTAGTGCGGTGAACGTGAGAGAAAGTTCCGCGATCCACTTGGGTGTTTACCTTACTTTGTTGCCTCACTAGGGATAAAGAAAAATACCTTGCTACCGGAGATGTGGGTGTGACCATTGCCACTACTCCATGACTAGATCTAGCATGTTCTTATTTTAACTTCATGTCATGAAACTTAATGCTATGCTCTGATTTATCTTAATTACTAAGGTGTTATGATTTAGTTCGCATCTTGGTGGAGTATAAGAGAGATTAATAAACAAAAGATCTCTATGTTAGGACGTGATGCCCATATAATTAGTAACTTGTCATGAAACCTTTTTGTTGCAATCTCATATGTTAATTCTAGTGTTCCATTGTCTACCACTTTATTAAAGAGAGAGTGCATTTGTGAAACCATGAACCCCGGTCCATTTTTAATCATAAGAAACACCTTTCCAACAACTTTTATCCACTTTACATTTTCTGCCATTTAAAAATCCGAAAATATAAAAACACTTTTACATCTTGCATTCACAATACAAAACCCAAAAATATCATCCATCATTATTTCCACCATCCTTGCATATTTATTTATCATCATTGCATATTTATTTACTGTTTTGCATTCATTTTATCTTGATATCATTCTCACACCTTGTGCTTGACAACCACTTGGTGAGGTTGAGGGCCAAAAAATTTACTTTGTTTTGTAGGTTTTCAAGAGAAGGATAAGAAGATAAATCTTTCACTACTGATTCCCCGAGAGTTCGATATTAAACCCTCGAGTCACCCCTCGTGGGGAAAACCGTCTTTCCTATACTACACACTCTGCACTTGGAGTCTCAACCTAACCCATATTCTTTTGACGCAGGTAACTACGTCAAGGGCCATCAAGACAGTTTTCTGGCGCCGTTGCCGGGGAATCATTGCTGTAAAGGTTTATCCAAGGGTATCTCACAACAAAGTCAACTTCATCACCAACTTGTGCAAACACCTAAGCTTGGGGAGGTTGCACCTACGTGAGCATCATCTTATCCATCTTTACCTTCAAAGCATTTTATTTTGTTTTGTTATTGTCTTGCATATCATTTTTATTTTCAGTTTTGCATAAAAAATTAAAAAACACATAAAAACTTTATCAAAATGGATTCTAGTGTTGAAATGAAAAATTTTGGTCAATATTATGGAGAGTCATTAATGGATGCTTGGTATAGAATGAAGGAATTAATAAAAATGGTGTCAACAAGCATACCCCTGCTACTTTGATAAGAAATTTTTATAATGGTCTAGATGGCTGGTCAAAATGTTTTTAGACTCATTGACTAATGGAAGATTTGCTTCTGGTAATCCCTCACATGCTAATAATTTAATGGAAAATTTATTTGGAGTTATATAGAAACAAAAGATGAAACTGGGATCAAACAACTAAAAGTTTCTATTGATAGGTCAATATTAGATCTACAAACCTATGTGGAAGAGTATCCTACTAAAAATGAAATACGCTCTTTCATCCTTTACTCAAAAACTAGTATGAAGAAAACTAATGACACCCTTTCTAAAATTGCTTCAAGAATGGAAAGGATAGCAAACAATGCCAAGTCTAAAAAGGGAGCAACTAAGAAATTTAATGACAAAATATTTTCTATGCTAGAACTCTTGGAAGGGAATCTTGAAGAATCTATTAAAGAAGATCTCAATATAGCTTTGGATGTATTATTAAGAAAGAGAAATGAGAAAAAAGTTGAGGAAGTTAAAATGCTTAGTGAAGTCAAGGAACCATTACTTGACTTAGAGAATTGTAGCTTGCATGAATTAATATCTATCTTACAAAAATTTGCAAGTGATCCTTCCATCAATGTTAACCAAGCAGGTTTTGGTTCTTATATTGCTAATCATGTTTTAAAAGAAAAGATTGCTAGGTACAACCAAGAAGCTATGATACCACCTAAGCTTGGGGATATATGGATTCCCAAAGTACTAGTAACCATTGGAAAAGAGACACACCATGCTATATTAGATCTAGGATCTAGTGTCTCTGTTTTATCTAAAGAATTATATGAAGTACTTGAATTAAAGAATCTTGAAAAATGCTCTATTGAACTTGCACTTGCTGATGATTCCATTAAACATGCTTTAGGAAAAGTAAGTGATGTTATGGTAGAGTTGCATATGACATTTGTACCTGTTGATTTTCTAATCATGGATATGGGGAATAAAACCTCTAGTCCAATTATTCTTGGAAGACCTTTTCTTCGTACCACAGGTGCTATCATTGATTCAAAAGAAGGGAATGTGAAGTTTCAGTTTCCACACAAGAAGTGCATGGAACACTTCCCAAGGAAGAGGGACACATCAAAGTTCAAGCTCCCTCATGAGCTTCGTCCACAATAAATATCAAGTAAGAAGCCTAGCTACATGGCTATAAAGAAAGCGCTTTACGGGAGGCAACCCGGTTGTTTTTATTTTTGATTTTCTTTGTGTCCTCTTGCTGTAACAAGAGACTTAGTTTTTAGTTTTGTTTCTGGAATTTTTAATAAAGTGCCAAGTTTTACCTATTTTGGTTTGAAAAAGTTGCTATTTGCATTCGGAGATTTTATTCCAGCACGAATCTGTGCACGGTATGATTTTTAATTCCTATTCTGTAACTCCGAATGAGCTGATATTTGAACTGTAGTTGCAACTTTTCATCCTCTGTAAGCATGAATTTTTCAGAATTTTTCGACATATTTAAGTAGGGTAGAAAAATACGTTTTGCTGCTGCTGTTTTTCTGGACAGATTCTGTCCCATTTTGTTTGATGCATTCTTTGAACTTTTAACTTGAATCTTTTTGATCCAATTGAGTTTATAAGTAGGCATACAACATTATACACTTTCTGGACATTCATATGAATTTTTGTTTAAGGATTTTATGCAGCAAGTAATTCGTTTGTCTATCACTACTAATGTCACCCCACAGAAAAGAAATGGGAGAAACGGTGTTTTGAAGTTTTTTCACAGGGATTAGAGGAGATGCACCAAGAGCTATCCAAGGATGGTGAAGACCATAAGCTTGGGGATGTGAAGACAACCCCACTGGACCAACACACTCTCGGTTTGCACACGTCTAACTTCTGTTTTTCGATCAATGCACTTTATCGCATAAACTTGGAGCGTCTTTTATTTGCTTTTTATTTCGGTTTGATTTTTGTTTGTCTTGAGACCACCACTATCATTTATATATGAGAGAGCTACTGGAAATTTGGGTTGAATTAAGTTGGATGCTATTAAAAAGATTGGGAAAGGGATGTTTGAGTTGATTCAAAAAGATACATATAGTTGCATGATTCATATGCTTTTAATGAATATTAATTTGCAAGTGTTTTATCAAGAGCTATCTTTTATTCATGTTTTGATGCTGAATGTTACTTTACTTTGTTTAACATGGATTGGTTAGTTCTATGGACACTTATGCATGCATTTAGACGGTCAACTTTCTCCCTCTTGCTAGCCCAAAAATTCCAACAAGTAAAAACTTGTTTTCCAACACCTTCAACCAAAGTTTTTCCAGTGAGTCCACCATATCTACCTATTAGCTTTATGCTATTCCGAGTATGTTTATCATGTTATTTTGTATTATCTATACTTCTGAATTAAAATGCTTATGTTATTGATTGTTATGGGAAAAGTTGGTTAAAGAGCTCTCACGAACTTGATGCACACCTTACTTTTATTGCACTTAATAAACATGACCCATTGTGATTAAAATTATGAAGTTGTGAGCTTGACAAGAGTCTTGGTTGGGAGTTAGCTCATATGTGCTGTCACATGGCAAGCTTTCAACGTGCTCTTTATATTTTGTTGATATCATGTACTTTTGTTTATGGATGCTTATCATGGTGCCAAATAAATGTGGAAACTTAGTGAGTTTAATGAGTTTGTATAAATGGCTAGAGAGACGCCTGGGCCGCTAATCTAAGCCATGCATCATTCATGGTGGAAATTTACTTACATGCTATGGTGAACCTTCAGTGATGCACCCCACAATAAAAAGCTATACCAATAGTAAATAAAAAGGGTGTGGAGATTGTTCATTTTGTTTGTTTGTCTTGTCATTTTGACATGGGCTTGTTCCATGTCCTGGGACAAGAGGTACCCCAGTTGACGCTCTTGATGACGCTATTATATTACTTACAATGACCTTAACTTGAACTTGCTTTTTGTCCCAAGTTGAGTAACACCGTGGTGTAGGTACTCGTATTCACGGGGCATGAGACATTCAACCCATACTTTGTCAAGCATACTACTCATATTTGCTTTCACTTTAAACTTTAACCATTCAAGATGCTATGATAGGGGTAATGAGAGCTTGACACCAATACCACATTGCAAACATTAACTTAAGTAGAAGCATTTGGAAGTTAGATGAAACTTATTCATGTTTTACCTCTACTCATTTATATATCTTTCCAAAGTGTCCACCTTTTATATTCAGATTTATAAGAATACTCTATGACCATTATAGGATGTTTTTACTTTTCATTATGCATACATTTGGTCCATAGTACTTTCTTCTATGTTACACTTTGTGAATTATCATTGAACATCCTTACATTGAATATTTGATATCACTTCATAATCTATCTTGTATATTGCTACTCCTTTGAAGAATGAATCATTTGACTCTATGTAGCAATAGTAATCATCTTTGATATCCTTTGATAGTATTAAATTGCAAAGTCCATGTTAGTTTTATCACCTTCATACTCGAGGACGAGTATAGGTTAAGCTTGGGGATGTTGATGCATGTAAAATGCATACATGAACTTTGCATTATATTACTTATATTTCAATCATATTTGCATCATATAAGGGTTATATCATTGTTTTATATTGATTTTGGGAATATTTCATGTTTCCCTATTTTTCTGGAATTAACCCTGCACAGGCAGAAAACCCTATTTTCTATATTTTGATGTTTCAGGGACCCAAACGACGTCCAAATGACCTGGAAATTTACGAGCATCAGTTTTTGGAAGGAACAAAGCGTGGGAGCGAAGGAAGCGAACAAACGGAGGCCCGAGGGCCAAGATGAGTGGCCCACGCGGCCAGATGGCCGCGTGGGACCCATCATCTGGGCCTCGTGGCTCCGTTGCCGTCGATCTTTTTTCCCGAGCCTCCGTCTTGACCTAAAAACGACTATAAAAATAGTCCCCGACGCCTTCGGAAAGGAGCGCCGCAGAAACACAGAAACCACGAAACAGAGACCTGGAGTTGCAGATTGGAGGGGGAAAACTCCGGCGGGGCGCTGCCGGCGTGGTCTCCATCTTCTCCAACGACTTCTCCACCGTCTCCATGATGAAGAGGGAGTAGTCCACCCCTGGACTATGGGTTTGTGGAAGTAACTTATGTATCTCTCCTCTCTTGAGCTTCACTAATTAGTACCGTATGAGCTGCTGAACATGATTACGGTCATCTATGTAATACCTTTGTGGTGGATCTTTTTATGAGTTAATATATGTTTGAGATTGCAATAGTTTTGTTTCAGTTATGAAAGTAGATGCATATTATGTACCCCGTTCTTGTTTACTTGTTTGATCAAGCATGTATGAGAGCGTGTGAGGGGGAACGTGTGCATTAGTTGGAGTAACGGGGGGTGGCTAGTGCGGTGAACGTGAGAGAAAGTTCCGCGATCCACTTGGGTTTTACCTTACTTTGTTGCCTCACTAGGGATAAAGAAAAATACCTTGCTACCGGAGATGTGGGTGTGACCATTGCCACTACTCCATGACTAGATCTAGCATGTTCTTATTTTAACTTCATGTCATGAACTTAATGCTATGCTCTGATTTATCTTAATTACTAAGGTGTTATGATTTAGTTCGCATCTTGGTGGAGTATAAGAGAGATTAATAAACAAAAGATCTCTATGTTAGGACGTGATGCCCATATAATTAGTAACTTGTCATGAAACCTTTTTGTTGCAATCTCATATGTCAATTCTAGTGTTCCATTGTCTACCACTTTATTAAAGAGAGAGTGCATTTGTGAAACCATGAACCCCGGTCCATTTTTAATCATAAGAAACACCTTTCCAACAACTTTTATCCACTTTACATTTTCTGCCATTTAAAAATCCGAAAATACAAAAACACTTTTACATCTTGCATTCACAATACAAAACCCAAAAATATCATCCATCATTGTTTCCACCATCCTTGCATATTTATTTATCATCATTGCATATTTATTTACTGTTTTGCATTCATTTTATCTTGATATCATTCTCACACCTTGTGCTTGACAACCACTTGGTGAGGTTGAGGGCCAAAACAATTTACTTTGTTTTGTAGGTTTTCAAGAGAAGGATAAGAAGATAAATCTTTCACTACTGATTCCCCGAGAGTTCGATATTAAACCCTCGAGTCACCCCTCGTGGGGAAAACCGCCTTTCCTATACTACACACTCTGCACTTGGAGTCTCAACCTAACCCATATTCTTTTGACGCAGGTAACTACGTCAAGGGCCATCAAGAACCATCTACCACATGCAACATTTTCTGTTTCAACCAAACACCAATCAATTTATTTCAACATAAACTCTCCAAACAATTATAAGTGAAGCAAGAGAGTACTTTCTTTAAAAGAACTAACAACCCTGAATAAGAGATGCATGCAAAACAGGAGCTAAAAGCATAGCAATAGCTAGATAAGAATACTCAACAAGTATAAGTGAAGAATAGGAGTATTCATATGAAAAAGCGAAGCGTGTCTCTCCCAATCAAGAATGCTAGGGTCCAATCAAGTTGACTATAAGAAAAATAAAATACTGAAAATAAAAGCACACAGACGCTCCAAATAAAGCACATATGATGTGAAAGAATTAAAATATAGTTTCACTAGAGATGACCTGATAAGTTGCTGATGAAGAAGAGGATGCCTTGGGCATCCCCAAGCTTAGACGCTTGAGTCTTCTTGAAGTATGCTGGGGTGATACATGGGAGCATCCCCAAGCTTAAGCTCTTCACTCTTCTTGATCACATTATATCATCCTTTTCTCTTTACCCTTGAAAACTTCTGCCACACCAAACTCAGAGTAATTCTCATTAGAGGGTTAGTGCACAATAAAAAACTCACATGTTCTATAAGGACACAAACATGACCGTTACTTTTAACATTAACTACTGCCACTGATGTTATGTGAAGCTCTTCACCCTAAAAAAAGAATCCCACTCAACACTAGTAAAAGAGAGAATGCGAAAAATAAAAGACAGAATCTGTCTAAATAGAACAGTCTGTAAAGACGAATTTTTTCGAGGCACTTACGTTACTCAGATCGAAAAACTTTGAACTAACGAAAGATGCGTACATATCTGAGGATCACGCACAAACATTTGCAGATTTAAATAATTTTTCTGTGATTTTACAGAAGTAAAACGGTGAACAGCAGAAATCTGTTCCTGCGCAGAAATCCAAATCTAGCATCATCTTCCTATTAGAGGCAATACTTGGCACACCAATGCGATAAAATAAAGATACAAAGAAATTGTTACAGAAGTAAACAACTCCTTGACTCAAAAAGAAAAGAAAAACTATAGAAATAAAATAATGGGTTGTCTCCCAAAGCGTTTTTCTTTAACGCCTTTCAGCTAGGCGCAGAAAGTAAGAATCAAGTGTTTCCAAGTGAAGAAGCATCAACAATCTTACGCTTAGCTTATCTTTAGGAAATACTTGGTTACACATAGGTGAAGAGGCGAAATTCATAGTGCCTTGGCCCACGTCTATTATTGCTGCAAAGCGTTTCAACAGAGATCTTCCAAGCGTAATTTGTCATACTCCTGCACATTCAATGACAAGATAATCAATAAATATTGTTATCCCCAGGAGTTTTGTAAATACTCCTTCGGCTACTCCTCTTGGTAATTTAATAGTATTATCACCCAAAATTATACAATCTTCGCATTTGGAAAGCTCCCAAAGATTTAAGGAATCAAAAATATCCTTAGGCATTAAACAGAATTCAGACATAATATCACAGCGAGCATGAAAAGTTTCACCATTGATAACAACTTTTACTGAGGGAACCCATCCCGATGGTTCAAAATTTACTGGCACATTATCATAGTGTTCACGAATCTGATTATATCCTTCTTTTAGACCAGATATATTTGTTTCAAGAGTGTTAAGTCTATCACTTATGCTTGTCAGAGCCGAATCAATTTTACTGATTGGAGGGCTAGAAATTGTAATCATTTTTTTATAGCATTAAAAGCTTGATCCCCATCATAACGAAGGAAATCTCCTCCTACCACAGCATCTAAAGCATATCTGTAGCAAAGAACAAGACCAAAATAAAAGCTACTAAGGAGCAGGCTTAAAGTCATTTTAGGTTCAGTTTTAGCATAGGACTCAAAAATTCTAGACCAAGCATCTTTAAAACTCTCCTCACTCCCTTGCTTGAAAGTGAAGATCTCTTCCTCAGGCGACATGGTGACAGGAACAGGGCTATACATGATAACAAGACTGAAAAATAACAATTCGAAAATAAAAGTAGCTAATTTTTGTGTGTTTTTTGATAAATAAAGCAAACAAGACTAGATAAAAATAAACTAAGCAAGACAATAACAAAGTAAAGAGATTGGAAGCGTGAAACTCCCCTTGCAGAAATCCTCTTGCTCCCCGGCAACGGCGCCAGAAAAAGTTGCTTGATGACGTGGATCACACGTTCGTTGGGAGACCCCAAGAGGAAGGTATGAAGCAGTGTAGCAGCAGTTTCCCTCAGTATGAAACCAAGGTTTAATCGAACCAGTAGGAGCAAGAAATCACTTCTGAAGGTTGTTGGTGGCGCCGTTTACTCGATCACCAACATGGAATCTGCACACAACACAATCAAACTATTTTACCCCAACGAAACAGTGAGGTTGTCAATCTCACCGGCTTGCTGAAAACATAGGATTAAACGTATGGTGTGAAAAACAGTAGTAAATTGCAGAGAATGACAAGGAACAATGTTTGCAGTTGGTTGTATTATCAGTGTAAAAGAATGGACCGGGGTCCACAGTTCACTAGTGGTGTCTCTCCATAAAAGATAACTAACATGCTGGGTGAACAAATTACAGCTGGGCAATTGATAAAATATTGAGCGCATGATAATGCATATATATGACATGATGATTACTATGATATTCATGTGGGCATTACGACAAAATACATAGACCGTTATCCAACAGCGTCTATGACTAATAATCCACCTCCAGGTTGTCATCCGAGTTCCCCGTTCGTATTAAGTTGCAAGCAACGGATAATCGCATTAAGTAATGTGCGTAATGTAAACAAATGCATTAGACCTAACGGCGCACCCTTAAGCTAAACATCGGTTATTTTATCCCTAGTGGCAACAGCACATCCACAATCTTAGAAGTTGTTGTCACTCTCCCAGATTATCGGAGGCATGAACCCACTATCTAGCATAAATACTCACTCTTGGAGTTACAAACATCTACTTGGCCAAAGCATCTACTAGTAACGGAAAGCATGCAAGATCATAAATAACATATAAGATAGATTGATAATCAACTTGACATAGTATTCAATATTCATCGGATCCCAGCAAACACAACATGTAGCATTACAATAAGATGATCTTGATCATGATAGGCAGCTCATAAGATCTAAACATGATAGCATAAAGTGGAGAGACAACCATCTAGCTACTGCTATGGACCCGTAGTCCAAGGATGAAGTACTCACGCATCACTCCGGAGGCAGGCATGGTGATGTAGAGCCCTCCGGTGATGATTCCCCTCTCCGGCAGGGTGCCGGGAAGAGCTTTTGAACCCTCCCAAGCTAGGGTTGACGGCGGCGGCGTCTCTGGAACTTTTCGTGGATAATGGCTCGGGTGTCTAGGGTTTTCCCGTGAAGATGAATAAATAGGCGAAAGGCCGGCAGCTGGAGACGCCCCGGGGCCCACACCACCCCACGGCGCGGCAGAGGGGGGCCTGCGCCGCCCCATGGTGTGGCTGGCTCGTGGCTCCCCTCCGTCTCTCCTTTGGACTCCGTGTACGTGTTGGAAAAATAGGAGGTTCTGTCCAAGTTTCGTCCAATTCCGAGAATATTTCCAGACTAGCTTTTCTGGAATAAAAAATAGCAGAAAACAGGAACTGGCACTGTGGCATCTTGTTAATAGGTTAGTCCCAGAAAATGCATAAAAATGCTATGAAGTGTATATAAAACATGTTACAATTGGTATAATATCAACATGGAACATCATAAATTATAGATATGTTTGAGACGTATCATCGGCTGACGGGACGGCGCGGGCGATTGACTCGCGGTGGGCTCCCAATCGTCGGGGAGGGATGAACTTTGAGGTGGTGGATTTTACTCGGAGGAGTCGGTGGCCTTGGCGCCGAGTCTGGAAACACGATGTATTTCTTCTTCCATAGAACGATACCAAGCTCGACTTCTCCCAGTGTCTTCTCGTCGTCACCTCCAGGAATGTCAAGCTCTAGTGTCTGGAATCCCGGCATAACTTTTACCACCCCGACACGAGCATAGCCAGCTGGAATCTGACCAACATGGTAGGTTGCTCCAGGTTGGTTTGGTAAAGCATAGCCGACCGCCACCGGGAAGGATATGTTCTTCATTGACATATGTAGCTCACAATTTGTCTTCTCTGTGATATCATCCATGGGGTAGTGAGCCGCCGGCGGTTCGACTGTAGGATCTTCTAGCTGCGTGGAACCCACGCTGCTTTTCGCTGAGATGGGCCGGCATCGACTGTAG
The DNA here is from genome assembly GCA_947311845.1 of Poa pratensis. Lineage (NCBI taxonomy): Eukaryota > Viridiplantae > Streptophyta > Magnoliopsida > Poales > Poaceae > Poa > Poa pratensis. The sequence continues at coordinate 41,519,150 of CAMZMU010000070.1, forward strand.
GATCTTCTAGCTGCAGCTGAGATGCCCTTTGCTGGGTAATTGAGTCCAGTTGCTCCTGCTGCCGCTGCACCTGGCGTTCTAATTCCGATAACCGGTCCAACCCCTTCTTCTTATTTCTGGAACGGCTTCTATAACTTGCAATGTCCGCCAGAAACCCTTGCTTCCACATAGTCTCGGGTCCATATCCTCGACATCGTCCCCAGTGTTCAGGTTTCCCGAGGGCGAGTGTCAGCTCGTCCTCCTCTCTATCGGGAACAAATTGTCCCTTTCGAACTAGGTCTATTGCGTTCACAAGTTTTTTTACGACTCTTGTAATTTTTTCCGTCCATTCTCCCTTTGCAACAATCAGCCCTGTGTCTGGGTCCAATCCTGCCCCATGCACGAACAACCAGAACTTGGACCTCTCGGGCCAGTCATCTGTCTGTGGAATGATCCCTTTTTCACGCAGTTTGTTTTCAAAGGCTTCCCACTTAGGCACGGCAGTCTTGTAGCCACTTGACCCCAAAGTATGGTGATATATCTTCTTCCCAGCATTCACCTTATTTATGGCCGATCGGGCCACAGCAATAGACGATTTCTTTTACGCCACAAATGTGGGCCAGGCATCTTTTATCTTCTCTAGATGTCCAGTGAAATCTGGAGTTTCCTTCTCATATTTTTTCCACAATGTTTTCTTCCAGGTCTGGAATTGTGTGGCCATCTTCTTAAGAGTCCACTCCTTGACTTTCGCCTTCTTCTTATCTGGGAGACCTTGCGGTAGGCTGGAATGTGTCAAGAGCGTGTCCCAAAGCAAATCTTTAATTCTTTGCTCGACATAACTAGCTCCATCGTTGGCTTTCTTCGGCTTATTCCATTCTGCAATGGTGATCGGGATCGTGTCCCTAACAACAACTCCGTATTGAGTTACATATTTACGGTAGATGTCTTCGGGTTTCAGTGGTTTGCCATCATCAGCAACTATGTCGATCGATAGCCTTGCACCATCTCCCATCCTTTGGGTCGGGCCTCGTTTCGTCTTTCACGCAGTTCCGCTAGATCCGGAGGGTTAAAAGAAAAATGATTTGTTAATAAGTGCAATACAAATCAATTAATGCATCTAGTGATCAACAGAGACTTAATATATATACATACCGCGCCGGAGCTTGTTAAGGGCACTTCGTCGTCGTCTATCATTAATTCTAGCTCAGCTCCCTCACCGGAGTCGTTCAAAAATTGACTGCTGAAATCCTCTCCACCGTCATCTTCTCCATCGCCATCTTCTCCACCGCCATCTGGTCCACGTTGTGCATTTCCATATATCATCTGACGCATACAATCTTCAGCCTGCTCCTCATCCATTCCCTCGAGCTCGAGGGGTTCCATAGCTCAATGTACCTGCTATAAGATTGCTATTACAAAATGTTAGAACATTGCTAAAATTGCTATTACAAAATGCTAGAATATTGCTAAAATTGGTAGAACAAATTCTAAAATATGCAAAGTGCTTACAAAAAATTCTACTATGAATTCTAAAAATTCTACTATACAAACGTGGCTAAAATTACTCCTACCCGTATCAAAGTGAACTCATGTTTTTAAAAAGACATAAGAAAAATTTATACTAACTCAATTATATATGCTAACACTAAAAATATACTTCTAACATAAAATATTTACAAAATTTTGATTCTAACAAATTTTGTTTTTAAGAAGTGCATTTTTGCATTTTTGCTACCACTAATTTTGCTTCTAACAATTTTAGCAAAAACTAACTAAAACAGTAGCAAAAACTAACTAAAACAGTAGCTAAATTTTTATAGGTCTGCTGACATCATGCTGACGTCAGCAATGGAGACAATGCTCCTGCTCGACACGAATTCGACGATGACGAGCAAATTGTGATGAATCGAAGCCTGCACTAACTAAAGAAGAGGGCAAAATGACCACCTATTGCGGGCGGCGCTGCTCCCAAATGGTTGTCGGAGCTAGCAAAATGGCGTGCTCCCGTGGCAGCCGGAGACGTGCACGAGAATTAGAAATTGCGGGGAGAGAAGATACCTTGCGGGTGACTGGAGACGACGACGAAGGCGGCGGCGACCTCGGGCGACAGGAGCTGGAGACGACGGCGGCGACCTCTGTCGACAGGAGCTGGAGACGACGGCGGCGATCTCGGGCGACGTACAGGAGCTGGAGACAACGGGTGCGACCCTCGGGCGCGCGATAGGAGCAGGAGGAGCACAAGGAGGGCAGCGCAGCACGACGCCGAGGAGAACACATGGCGGCGAGGAGCAGCAAGACGGCGAGGAGGCGACGGCGGCGTCAGCGGTGTCGGGAGAGGAACTGATCGCAAATGAGGAGGAAATAGGGGAGAGGTAGATCTAAAATGCCCAAATCGACCTTTAGTCCCGGTTCAAGCCTCCAACCGGGACTAAAGGTCCTTTAGTACCGGTTGGTGTTACCAACCGGTACTAAAAGTCTTTTGGGCTGCGTCGAAATTTTGCGCGCGAAGCCCACATCTTTAGTACCGGTTGGTAACACCAACCGGAACTAATGGGCTTTTGAAACTGGTTTTTTCTTCGTTTCTTTTTCTTTTTTCTGATTTCTTTTTATATATATTTGATTTACTTGTTTTATTTCTATATTTGTGAAAAACATACCTACATTTGTAAAACTCATATCTATATTTGATCATAACTATATTTGAGCTCATTGTTTAATTGTCTATATTGATTTAATTGTTTAATTGTCTATTAATTTCTTTTATATCTATTGATTTAATTGTCCAAATTAAGTCAAATTAGTTTCTAAAATCAACAAATTTTGGAACAGCCAATATTTATGAACATCCAACTTTTTCCTATTTATAAAAAATGGGTTGTTATATTTTTTAATCCAACTTTGTGAAAATTCAAGTTTATCATTTTTCCAATCAACTACTACACATAAAAGGACTCCATGCCAAAGGGTTTCTTTTTTTGAGTATTGTTTCACTTTCTTATTTTTTTTGAAAAAACAGTCAAAATGGCCGCCGTGTCTATTTGTTGAAATAGTCGAAAATTTTCAGAACATTGATACATCACCAATAGTTTTCAGAACATTGATACATCACCATCTTATTATTACACATCACTAACAGTTTTCAGAACACTGGTACATTATTACATAAACGGACTAGGGGTAATGGCGCCGGCAATTTTAAAAAAATTGCCCGCGCGTATTAGGGGGAACGGCGGGAGGAGCCAGCCCCGTTCGCGGCCGCCTGGTTCTCGCGCGCACGTTTGCGGCGGAGGGCAAGATCCATGGAGGATGAGTCTTTCAGCGTCCAAGCCAGCTTGGAGGCCTCCTTCGCCTTGAGCTAGCAGGCAGTCTTGGCTCGCTGGACACGGTCGTCGCGGATAGACTGGAAGGAAGCTTCCATGGCCTCCTGCATCTGCGCCCCACAGCCCTCATCCCCGTCGTCGCTCCAGTCGAAGTCGTCATCGTCGTCCTCCTCCTCCTCGGCGGGAGGAGCGGCGGCGCCTGGTGGAGGTGCGGCGGCGCCACCTGGTGGAGCAGGAGGCCGGTAGCTGGGCATTCCTCTCCACGCCGGGCTCGTGGGCATACGGCGGGATAGGCTCCCGCGGTAGCGCCCAAGCACGCTCGACCTCGTCTAGAAGGCGCTGCGGCGGGCGTGGCGGATCCATCTCGTGAAGACGATGGGCGTTCGTGGCTAGGAATGGTGGATTAGGGTTTACCCCATCGGCGACAATACATATAGACCTCCAGGGCAGCGCTGGGGGAGGACACGTGACCAGGGCAGCCCTGGGGGAGGACACGTGGCCAGGGTAGTGCTGGGGGAGGACACGTGGGTAGCGCTGGGGGAGGACACGTGACTGAAACGAGACGTGACCGCAAAGCCCGCCTTTAGTCTCGGTTGATGTTACCAACCGAGGCTAAAGAAGCACACGGATCGTGTGTTTCTTTCAAGCGCTTGTGAGCCGTTGGATCAGGGGTGTGTTTCTTTTGAGGGCTTGTGAGCTGTTGGATCAGCACTATCACAACCACTTCATAAGCCACACGACCCTATATATAGCCCACCTCTCGGACATGGTGGACACTCAGTGTGTACTCATTGTAGTTCATTTGGTATACAAATCATTTGGATTCCCTGCATACAGCCCGACGGTGCATTTGATATGCGGGCATTCACGAGCCATCGTCGGGCTGTATGCAGGGGAAACCGTGTGTTTTGTTCTATCTAAAAATCCTCAGTTCATCGACCGAATACAAATCATCGGATTCCCTGCATACATCCCAACGGTGCATTTGATATGCGGGCACTGAGGAGCCACCGTTGGGCTGTATGCAGGGGAAACCGTGTGTTTTGTTCCGACTTTTTCGAGCGCTTGTGAGCCGTTGGAGTTTTTAGAACCAAAAATCTGTGTCTAGAGTTTTCTTTGAGTTTTCATAACACAGTTACATAAAAGGTTTAATACATTATTACACATCACCAACAACACCCCCTATCTATTGTTGGGGTATAATTTTTTTTTTCACGTATGTCGACCCTTTCTTCTGATTGCGCCGTAACCATGGAGAATCTTCATCATTTAACGGGATGCTTGGGTCAGCTTTCACTTTGAAGGGCGGAATTTCATCAAACTTATTGTAATCTTCTGACATGTCTGTCTTGTCCTCCACTCCCACGATGTTTCTTTTCCCTGAAAGAACTATGTGGCGCTTTGGCTCATCGTATGATGTATTCGCTTGCTTATCTTTTCTTTTTTCGGTCTGGTAGACATGTCTTTCACATAGAAAACCTGAGCCACATCATTGGCTAGGACGAATGGTTCGGTGTCGTACCCAAGATTCTTGAGATCCACTGTTGTCATTGTACTGCGGGTCTACCTGTACCCCGCTTCTCAGGTTGACCCATTTGCACCGAAACAAAGGGACCTTAAAAGAAGGTCCATAGTCAAGTTCCCATATCTCCTCTATGTAACCATAATATGTGTCCTTTTGCCCATAGTCGTTTGTTGCGTCAAAGCGGACACCACTGTTTTGGTTGGTGCTCTTTTTATCTTGGTCGGCCGTGTAAAATGTATTCCCATTTATCTCGTACCCTTGAAAAGTCAATATAGTCGAAGATGGTTGCTTGGCCAACAAGTATAGCTGTTCTCCAACAGTGGTGTCATTAATGAGACACGTTTGCAACCAACCGCCGAAAGTCTTCACGTGTTTTCCATCAATCCAATCTTCAGGTTGCTCCGGGTATTTCGAGCGTAAAATATTCTGTGTTCCACGATATACGGAGCCACCAAGCTGGAATTATGTAGAACTGTGTAGTGTGCTTGAGTGAAAGAATGTCCGTCCATAGATATTGTTGCTTTCTTTCCTAGCGTGCCTTTTCCACGCAGTCTCCCCTCATGGCGCGATTGAGGAACACCGATCGGCTTAAGGTCAGGAATAAAGTCAACACAAAACTCAATGACCTCCTCTGTTCCATAGCCCTTGGACATGCTTCCTTCTGGCCTAGCACGGTTATGAACGTATTTCTTTAAGACTCCCATGAACCTCTCAAAGGGGAACATATTGTGTAGAAATACAGGACCGAGAATGGAAATCTCTTGGACTAGGTGAACTATGAGGTGCGTCATAATATTGAAGAAGGATGGTGGGAACACCAACTCGAAGCTGACAAGACATTGGACCACATCCTTCTGTAAACTTGGTAGAGTTGCTGGATCGATTACCTTCTGAGAAATTGCATTGAGGAATGCACATAGCTTCACAATGGGTACTCGAACGTTTTCCGGTAGAAGCCCCCTCAATGCAACCGGAAGTAATTGTGTCATAATCACGTGGCAGTCATGAGACTTTAGGTTTTGGAACTTTTTCTCTGCCATGTTTATTATTCCCTTTATATTCGACGAGTAGCCAGACGGGACCTTGATACTGCTCAGGACTTGAAAAAAGATCTCCTTCTCTTCTTTGGTAAGAGCGTAGCTGGCAGGACCTTGATACTTCTCTGGATTCAGGTCGTCTCGTTCGTGCATATGTTGCTGGTCCAGCCGTGCATCCGGTGTATCTTTCGTCTTCCCATACACGCCCAAGAAGTTTAGCAGGTTCACGCAAAGATTTTTCGTCACGTGCATCACGTCGATTGCAGAGCGAACCTCTAGGAATTTCCAATAGGGTAGATCCCAAAATATAGATTTCTTCTTCCACATGGGTACGTGTCCCAGCGTCATTCGGAACAGATTGTCCGCCAGGACCCTTTCCAAATATTACTTTTAAATCCTTGACCATGCCATATATAACATCACCAGTAGGGAGGGTAGGCTTCGTCCGGTGATCTGCCTCACCTTTGAAATGCTTGCCTTTCTTTCTTACGGGATGCTTGTTTGGAAGAAATCGACGATGCCCCGGGTACACATTCTTGTTACCTAAATATATACTTTCAGTCTCACCTAAACAGTGCGTGCATGCATTGTATCCCTTGTTTGACTGTCCTGAAATGTTACTAAGAGCAGGCCAATCATTGATGGTTACAAACAGCAACGCTCGTAGGTCAAATTCCTCCTGTTTGTGCTCATCCCACACACGTACACCTTCGTCAGACCACAACTGTAAAAGTTCTTCAACTAATGGCCTCAGGTACACATCAATGTCGTTGCCGGGTTGCTTCGGGCCTTGGATAAGCACTGGCATCATAATAAACTTCGCTTCATGCACAACCAAGGAGGAAGGTTATAGATACATAGAGTCACGGGCCAGGTGCTATGACTGCTGCTCTGCTCCCCAAACGGATTCAAGCCATCTGTACTTAGACCAAACCTTAAGTTCCTTGCGTCACCTGCAAAATCCTTGAACTCACTGTCGATGTTTCTCCACTGCGACCCATCAGCGGGGTGTCTCAGCATCTCGTCTTCCTTACGGTCTTCTTTGTGCCATCGCAACAACTTGGCATGCTCTTTGTTTCGGAACAAACGTTTCAACCGTGGTATTATAGGAGCATACCACATCACCTTGGCAGGAACCCTCTTCCTGGGGCTCGGCTCGCCCTCAACATCACCTGGGTCATCTCGCCTGATCTTATACCGCAATGCACCGCATATCGGGCATGCATTCAAATTCTCGTACTCCTCACCGCGGTAGAGGATGCAGTCATTGATGCATGCATGTATCTTCTGCACCTCTAATCCTAGAGGGCAGACAACCTTCTTTGCTTCGTACGTACTGGGGGCAATACGTTATCCCTTGGAAGCATCTTCTTTAATATTTTCAGCAACTTTTCAAATCCCTTGTCAGATAGTCCATTCTCTGCCTTCCATTGCAGCAATTCCAGGGTGGTACCCAGCTTTTTCTGGCCATCTTCACAATTTGGGTACAACAATTTTTTGTGATCCTCTAACATGCGCTCCAACTTCGACCTCTCGTTTTCACTTCCGCAGTTTATCTGTTCATCAAGAATGACCCGACGAAGATCATCATCGGACTCATCAACAATGACCTCATGTTCAGCTTCGTCTTCCCCCATTGTAGTACCACCGTGTTCAGAGAACACAGGATAGTTGTCATCATCCTCTTCTTCATTGTCTTCCATTATAACCCCTCTTTCTCCGTGCTTGGTCCAACAAAAATAATTGGGCATGAAGCCTTCTCGCAACAGGTGGGAGTGTAGGGTTTTGAGGAAGGGTAATTCCTCCTATTCCTACAGTCATCACATGGACAAAACATAAAACCATTCTGCTTGTTTGCCTCAGCCACACGGAGAAAATTATGCATGCCATTAATGAACTCGGGACAGCGTCGGTCACCGTACATCCATTGCCGGCTCATCTGCATTATATAAATATATCAAAAACCATTACACTACATCATCATGAATAGGGAACTGACCAAATTAATTAATACAAGTTCATCACACATTAAAACCAAAGTAGAGTAGTGACCAAATGTAATACATAGTTCTCATAAAAAATACACTGAAACTAACATACAACTATCTAATTAATGCATTTAAATGCAACAACAAATGCGATCAAAATCGCAACAAAGGTAACAATTGAACCAACAACATAATGATACCAAGCCTCTTGATTAATGGCATATTTTCTAATCTTTTTAAGCTTCAAGCGCATTGCATCCATCTTGATCTTGTGATCATCGACGACGTCGGCAAGCTCGAACTCCAATTTCATCTTCTCTTCTAAGCATTGGAGACGAAGATCTTCACTTCTTTTCAATTTTGCTTTCAAATCATTGTTTTCTTTTTCAAAAAACTCGACAATAGGGTCGGTTGGAATTTCGGTTCAACTACCTCCTAGATAAAAATATATCTATGTCAAGTTGGTCGGCATAATTGTCATAAACACGAAATGAAACAAATAGTTATAACAAACAATCATACCACATCCGAATAATAGAGCGGACGAGAGCCGGTGTGGACAGATGTCAAAACCATGGCACTATATATAACAAACAATTATACAACTAAGAAAATTATACAAGTAATAATTATGCATCTAAATCCTACAACTAAGATTTTTTAAAATAAAAGATAAAAACAAGAGGCTCACCAAGGTGGTGCCGGTGACGGGACAGCGCGGGCGATCGACGGCGGTGAGTACAAGGACCGGACGGCACTAAAACCCACAAATCAATTTTTAATTTGAGCTCAAATTGCATATAAAAACAAATGAACTTCTAGCTTAGCATTTCAACAAACACCTAGCTAGCACTAGAAAAATGAAATGAGCTAAACTAGCAATAAAATGAGCTAAACATGCAATGTCGGAAGAGAGGATGAAGTTGCTAACCCTTGGACAGATGGGTGCCACCAATTTTGACAAATGGTGGAGAAAAATGAGGATGAACTCGAGCTCGGGAGAGGAAAGAGGGAGGAAAAATAGAGTGTGCTCGAGCTGCTGGAAATGGAGCTGGCTCGGGTGGAAGAAGATGATATAGGAAACCTTTAATACCGGTTCCTAATACGAACCTCTTTAGTACCGGTTCGTTTTAGGAACCGGTACTAAAGGGTCTCGCGCTGGCCCCCCGCTGCGGCTGCCTGCCGCAACCCTTTAGTACCGGTTCCTAACCGGTACTAAAGGCTCCGCACGAACCGGGACTGCTTCCGGCCGGCCTCCTCGCCGCTGGAACCGGGACTAATGCCCCCATTAGTCTCGGTTCCAGTTCAACCGGGACAAATGGGCCGAACCGAAGCCCTGTTTTCCACTAGTGAGTGTCCACAGTGCATTTCTTCCATCATAAATGTATATCTGAGAAACGTTTTTCTTTTGGCAGTGGAGGAGTTGAATGCAATCATGAATGCAGTCATGAACTAATTGAGATGGCAAGGCTGGAGCAACTCTTGTAAGATCAGGCCCAGGTAGGAGAGCATCTAATTATCCAAGGAAGCAAGAACTGGAAGAAGATGATGTTTGGCAGTAAGTAATAGGCACAGTTGAATCAAAGCCGAGGAGGTATCACGTACGTGGGGTGTTCGGCCCATCTCTAAACTTGTGCATAAACTGTTTTTGTTTCTTTCTATCAATGCATGGACGCGCCAAGATTTGGTTTTCTCAAAGGAAAAGGGAAGGTAGAAGGCAATCTTCCTGCCTCTTCTACCAGTTTTCGTCCATGCTGTAAAACTGAACCGACCTTACTTCTTGTCCAAATTAAACAGCTCATTCTGAAGAAGAGGTATGGAGTTATTTCAACGAGTGTGCTGTGTGCAACCTGCAGCTGCAGCTGTACAAAACATTGTAAGTTTAAACCTGTACATTCTTTTATATTCAACAATCAACACTCTTTCCAGTTCGCCATGTCAGTCTAGATGGCCCAGTAAGCTCAACCTATTGCCTACGGAGTGAAGCTGGTTGTTTGTAGATACACCTGCTTGGATTTCTGGTAATAGGGGGAGAGGAAGACGAGCAGCCATCACCGTCGGCCGGATGATGCTGAAACTGACCCCCTTTTTTACGTAGTATCTTGAAACTTTTGTTTTTCTTGCGGGTTGAGCACAGGAGTTTGGAAGTTGAACGTTGGGCGTGAGCAAGGTGGTGAATCTTTTTCGGACCGCTCTTGCTGTCGGGCCCACAAGTGCATATCCTGGAAAGCTATCAGGCCCATGCCACCTTCACGTGGCCTCCCTACCCGCCCCATCATTTCAGCCACAAGTTGTTTCTCACCTTTCTTTTATCCTTGTTCCATTCAGCCTTTTTCTTTTCTTTGGAATCCTTCTTCTACTCATCAACCTTATAAAAACATTAGCCAGCGTTGTACTCGTTCAGTTTCAGTCATCGCGTGGCCAGTACTCCTCCCTTTGTATATACTATATGCCATAATGTTCCTCTCTTGTTTCTTTTCTTTCTTCTTTTGGGTTAAATAAACATGTGGCTGCACCTTGATGCATCCGTGTCGAATATAAATCTCTGGGTGCGGAGATAGACATGCATCATCGCAAAAATAGATATGGCATAGATACGTGTAAAGTATCTTGCTTTCTAGAGTGGCGATTCTTCCTTGAGCAGCAATGTTCTTAGAGAAGGTTCCAGACGCATGTTAGACGTGGTTAACCTCTACTCTGTTACTGTAAAGATAAAGTGTGGTCTCAGAGTTTAGGGACTTTGCTTGACCGGCCCGCAACGAAACGTTGCACTTTAGCGTAAATAAATATTTGTACAAACTGAGTGATTTAGAGCTGAGCACCACATGATAAGAAATTCCATGGAATAAATTAGAACCAAATAAATAAACTGGGCATTTGCTTCCACTGAACTGAAGCGAACCAGCAGCGGTTGGTGGCTCCGGCGGGGAACAGGTGAGAACGGATGGAAAGCTAGTCCCACTCCCACGCGGCGGCTATCCAGCCGCCCTGGAAGCGTGGCGCACGCGGCTGTCACGTGGGCCGGGGGCCCAGCCCGATCCTCTTCCACAAGAGCCACACGTCCCTTGCACCCTCACGATGCATCTTCGAATAGCGCGCTGTAATCTATGGAAAGGGCACTCTAAATTTTACTCGCTACGGACTATGGTACTATTCACGATAATAGCATGCTATATTGTGCTAAAACATCATACTGTTCCCAGCCTATCGGGTTAAATGACCGAATTTTCCATCTTTGAAAGAAGAAGAAATTGCAACCTGTTTGTAGTGGTGATGGGCAGCGATATGTCGGTTCATCTTCTAAATCGAAAGATGACATAGCTCATGTTGAGATTCTGAAAAAAATAATTTATACTATGTAATTGACCTGTCGAATGTTGATGTTAGACTTCTAGACAATTGGAAAACAATTGAAAAATAATTTAGCATATAATGTTATTTTTTATCGAAACGCTACTTAAAATATAGCACGCTAGTAACACGCTATAGCGTGTATAGCATCTTAAAAGGCCGCCTCTATTTCTTTTAGCACAGTACTTTTTACCTTGATCGTAACTTCTGCAGACAGCAATAGAGCATGCATTATTTGCAATGAGCAAACTGCTGGTATGGGTCCTAGCATGGAGCGCTGAATGCAAGTATGCATGATTATCTGGCTTATCTTTTCTTCCTGAAAGAGGTTTTTTTTGGAGGTTTTGACCAGCGATATATGTACGGCCCATTTCTGTGGCTGTAAAGTGTCACCAACTTGCAGCGAATCCGGATCAGGACGGATCAAACAACCCCTCCTAGCCAGGAAAAGGTTGCGCTGCTCTACTTATTAAATTTCGATGACGCGGAAGGAAGCGGATGGGATGTGGAAGCTGGCAGGCAAAGCCCTTCAGCCGCTGTTGCCTGAACCTCAAGTCATACATACAAGTAGCAGACGTGAGTTCGAATGTTCACCGTCATAAACATAACCTTTTAATTATCAATTTCTTAGTAGAAAATTGGACGGTACATGCTAGGATATTATAGCATCTCCACCCGCACCGCCAAAAGCCTACTACCTCAACATTTGAGGCCCCCTGTCATAGGCACAGAGTGGTAGACGTCCGATCAGCGAGAATAGTGGCTTCCTCGCCGGTTTGCAGGGTGGCTTCCCTCACGCCGCCATGTTGCCTGCACATGCGTCCATTGGCCCATGTCGGTGCCTCCTCCACGTCGCCTCCCGCCGCTTCGACTACCGCTGCTATATAATGCAAGCCGTCAAATTTCTCCAGCCAACCCAATCTCTCCCGCTCTAACTCCGGCCCGCAATCTCCTCCTCCCCCACTCACAACGACGAGGCCGGAGGACTGGCGAAACGTACAGTGGCAATAATTGCCTCCTCGGCGAGTTCCGAATGTTCGAGCGGTACAATCTATATGTGCCGCCGGACTCTCGGCTTCCGAAGGGGTGGAGGCTGAGCCCCGCCGGACGCGTCGTGCCGCCGCTGCCTGACGGCAAGGAGTTCGCCCTGCGCATCCTGCAATGACGGACGCCACCCGACAAAAGCACAACTAATCGACATGGTAGGATAGGTTCTGGCGGGAGAGGGACGAGGCCTCTCCCGCTGGGACGGCATGGATAAGTGGGCGATCCACCGGCGGAGAAGCTGGTGACGCAGCCGTACACTTGAGGGTGTTGTCATTTGGGCCGCCGGAGCACGTGTCCCACTAGAGCCACTGTGTGAATCTCCGCACGCACCACCATGCACGACGCCGCCCGCCGCCAAAGAAGCCCGAGTTCGTGTCGAGCGTCGTCACGGAGGAACTCGGGACACGACGGGGCGACGACATCGTCATTGCCACGCCGCAACCGCAGCCTGAGCAGGAGGAACTCAACCTACCGCGCTCAAGCCGGATCCCATGGACAACATTGTGGAGCAGGAGGAGTGGCATGCTTGGACGTCGCAGCGTCAGGCGTGGCCATACTTGCCGGGGTAGCAGGAGCAGCCAGACCCGTCGATGTTGCCCAAGCGGGAGCCATACGACAAAGGCACCATCTACATCTCCGACGAAGAGTGGATGTCGTCTAGCTACAGTTTAGTTTGATCAAATCTTTTTGTCAAATTCGTGTAAATACCTTCGAATTGGAATGAAATTTTAACCTTTGGTTATGATTCGTTCGCAAAAAATTGATCAAATTTTTGCTCCAAAACGGATCTAACTTGTGGATGCCGGACGGATTTTGGAGGTGCCCGGTTAAGATGCTCTCAGTTCATTGTGAATACTTTGCTTCTTTTTCGAAATGAGGTAGCCAGCCTTCTGCATCGATTGATGCATTTGACTGGCTGGAATACTTTGCTAGTGGAGAATAGCCTAGAATGAATCGGTGTACGTGGAGCAGCGGGTATAGAAGAAAACTAGCAAGTGGATGAGAAGAAGGGGATGGGGACAGCAGAGAGAGAGAGGGGAGTGGGAAAAATATCTGGAGAGGGATGATGCGATGTGGGGTGGAGAACGAGGAATACGAGGTGCGGGTGGATCTCTCCCCCACCAGCGTGTGGCTCTCCTCGCTCGCTTCCTCGCCACTCCCCCATTTCCAGCCCCACGTTTCCTCTCTCTCTCTCTCATGTAATTTCTTTAGTACTGTTTTATTCATGATGGCGTTAAACACTAGTAGTAGTACTGTTACCACGCGGTAAATAAGAAATATTATTACCATTTTCAGAAAATGCTGTTCTTGCGGTCATAGTACAACTTTCTTTTTGCACATTCTGGGTGTTGTCGCTGTCTGCTCCATGACGAACCATCTCTTGGCTGCTGCGTGACCGACTATCGCATTCATCCTCACATTACATGTACTGTTGGCTCTCTCTCTCTCTTCGTTATCGATTATCATAGTGATTATGAACAAGGACTACTAGTTCCATTTCACATCAATTCACTGTGCTATGACAATGCTCTTACCAGTTTCTAGACGTTCTTTTTTTCTAGGCATATATGTATTAAAACTTTTTTGAAAGTTTGATTACAAATTGTCTACCGTGTTTGCATTAGATACATGCAAATAATATGCATGCATGATTCAAGTTTTGTCCAATGAAAATGTGTTTGTTTTTAGGAAGAAATTATACCTAAGTAAGTGAACCTTACATATGCAAAAAAAATACTTGAAAACCAAGTTACATGGTTTTGTAAACGACTTAATTAACAACACATTATTTCTGAAAAAAGCGGAAGTAACCATGCATGCAAATTCAGTTAGTGCAATAATGCATATTCAACTAGTACTAAGTTTGATCAATCCAACGGTAAGTATAAGAAAATTATGATTGGAGAATGTGGGCCAAGAACGAGAGGCCACTAAATCAGCGATTGTCCACATGGAGGCCTGAGAGCCAGGAGAAGCGTGGGAGCATCCGCAGAGGATCCTTGGTTGGAAGCTCAGAACCTCTCGTATGAAAATACGGACACAACAAACAGCAGCTTCACAACCTACTCACCACACACACAAGGCAGGAAAAATTCTCTCTCCCTTCTCTCTGTCTACAAGTACTCGCGGACGAGAGAAAAAGAAAGAAAGAAACCAACAAAAACAACCCAGGAGCGAGGGAGAAAAAGATCTTGTGGCGACGAGCGAGAGATAGCGAAGTCAGGACCGGGCAAGGCCGGGAAGAAGACGTACTAGCTAGAGCGATCATGTCGCCGGCGGCCGGAGGTGAGGGGAAGGGGAAGGGACCGTGCGAGCTCTGTGGCGCGGCGGCGCGGGTGTACTGCGGCGCCGACGACGCCACGCTCTGCTGGGGGTGCGACGCGCAGGTGCACGGCGCCAACTTCCTCGTGGCCAGGCACGCGCGCGCGCTGCTCTGCCGCGGGTGCGCGCGTCCCACGCCTTGGCGCGCCGCGGGGCCTCGCCTGGGCCTACCGCGTCCATCTGCGAGCTCTGCGTCGTCGGCCGCGGCCGCGCTGGCGACGGGATGACCGGAGGTGGCGACGGCGAGGAGGACGAGGAGGAGATGACCGAGGACAACGACGAGGAGGAGGAGGGGGAGGGGGAGAACCAGGTCGTGCCCTGGGCGGATGACGCGGAGGCCACGCCGCCGCCCGTCGCTAGCTCCACGTCCGGCAGCAGCCGGGAGGCCGCCCTAACGCCACCGAGTGCGCAAAGGTGCCGCTTTTATCTCGACCCTGTTTCTTGATTTGGTTTCTCTGCAATCATGCCTCTTTTAATTTGGAAAATCCCATCTTTGTAAGTCAAATTGGCACGATTCCCTCAGAATCACGCATGGAAATATAAAGCTGCACCTGCTCTTGCAGTTTACGATGAAAATATCATTTTCTTGTAGACTTTTTTTTTATCCAAGCATATCTTCTGATGCAAATGCCGATCTGTCTCTTCCAGGAGGACCTGCCGTGCTCCACATCCCACCCGAGCTCGTGTCACCACGCGTCGTCCGCTCGCCATGGCGGCCGGAGCGACGAGGCCACCTCGTCCCGGAACGGCGGCCGCTTGTTCGCCTCCCGGCACAGGAAGAGATCGACCTCGGATTTCCTTAGCTCCGGATCGGCGCAGTCGGGCAGCGGCACGCCAGGGAGGAATCGCTCTAGGGCGGCCTTTAGTCGAAATGGGTAAGTTTGGGAATCCTTCATTCCTTATGCTTTTGTTTGAACTTCAAGAACTGCAAGTGCTACTGTTCTACTTATTAAAAACAAAATTCCTTTAAGAAAAATCAACTTTTAAACAATGTTAAAACAGTACATCGTTGCGAACATGACATAGAAGTACCTCATTCCTGAATTTTATTTTGTAGTGATGTCCAAATAATTAAGTAGCCACACCAGAGAAGAAAAACTGAATGGGATGTGACCGAAGTCACTGCTCTGATATAAATGTGTGTGTCAACGATCTTCTAGGTTTAGTGTTATGAATACTGGCCAAGAAGGCAAGAACAATTGCTACATCATAACAAGATAGCGTTGTATTTTACATGATTCATTTAGTTTTGAGTCTACTGGCATGTAGATACGGTTATCGGAGGCTGCACCTGCAATTGACATCGAACAACATAAATCAATAGTTAAGTTTTTGTGTAGTTTAGAAGCTTGAAAATGTTGGACATGTATGTGTAGTGAATTAAGTTGTAGGTGGTAGTTTTTGCAGGATGGATCTTAAAATATTTTCGTGAAAAAATATGGATAAAATCAGATCAACACTCGTTGCTTAACAAAGTATATTTTTGGATCCCTAATTGGTTAGCACAACTTATTTTTGTTGGCGGGTAGGTTAACCGTTAACACAGTTATTGATCATACCCTTTTGTTATGCAGCTTTTCATGAGGCAATTGGAGATGATGATGTAGATTATGGTGCTAACTATGTTAGAAGGTCGTCAGCATTGGGGGGGATTTGTCCCACTGCAAGATCCAACTTCCACAACTCATCCTTTTGGTCTTTGAATCCACTGAGTTCAAGTTTATGGGGCACCCTTCCCATAACATGATAGTATTCGTAACTGTGACAGCCTGCTGGAGCTTTGTATATGCCCCCACCCTGTAACTCCTTGCATTTGGTTTCCTTTCCCCATCCCTGTTGAGGAGGCATGTCGGCTAACTTAAAAAATGATATAGCTTCGCATTTGCAGTACTGACCTTGTTCCATGATATCATCACTGCCTGAAATGCCCTTTGTGCTTTATGCACTGATATGCATGCTAATTCTCCTCCTGTGGTTAAGAGGTGAAGCAGTATGAGTCGTTTGGCTACCAACCTTGCAGAATCTCTCCAACTTGGTGATTTTTTACAATGCTGGTTTTTCATTGAATGTATTCTTGAATCCAATGATGCTTACGTAGTTATGTGATGAAAATGTCAAATGGGTGTTGTTAAATTAAAAAATCTTGCTTGGTATGAAGCATCAAGCATGTGAGAAATTCTCTCATTTGACACCTTGGAAAGGATGAGAGATTATCAGGCAAGCAACACACAAGACATTGAAAGTGTTATACATACATAGTCCAATCCCATCCTTTGGTTCTACAAATTGCGGATGCACATTTTTAAATTATTGAAACATATTGTTGGCAATAGAATACTTTAGAGCTTGACTGATGTTGCAGAATTGATGTAGTATGTAAAGACGCAATACAAAACATGCATCACAAAATAGGGACAAAGACACCAACATTAACAAATTTTATTTGGCCACACCGTTTGAGAACAACGACCTTATGAAATTTGAAATCAGGTTTTAAATCACTAACATCATCATTTTACAACGAGCTTGTTATATATTGCTATGACATACATAGTTGTTTACATCTTGTTTAGTACAAGTTGTGGGTGCACATAGTTGGAGCATATCATAAAGTAAACGTCTAATTTACTTATTCTATCCAAAACATAGTTGTTTTAAATCAGATATACACCCCCTTTAGGCGGCAACTAGGTCCTTTTACATGCACGTCTGCGAAGTCACTCCATCCATGGTTGAAGCCATGCTCATAGGCAAAGTTCTACACATACACATACAGAGCAGGGCAACCTGAATGGCCGAGTAAGCATGCTCTTCAGACACGGCTTGAATTGGGTGGCGATGAAAGAATGTAGAGGTCATCATAGTCTATTTTCATGTAGTACCGCTGCAACATTGGATCATCGATGAAATGGCCTATTGATATTTGAAGGTCAGCCTCGCCCTCTCACTCCCTCCCTCCACGCACACCATCGCCCTTGTTGCGGAGAAGTTTGACAGAATGATGAAGTCCTCCTTTTAATCGAGCATGGTACACAAAACAACATACAAATCAAAATATATCTACATCAATCATCGACCGGGGACCAAAATGGACATCCGACACCGAATGTAGCACCATCGGAGCAGAACTTCTCCACCCGTAACCTAAATCAAGCATCATGGGAACACAAATCCACCCACCTAAACATGAAAGCAAGATTGATTTCTACAAACCCGAGCTCCAATCTACTCCCTCCGTTCCAAATTAGATGACTTCCATTTGTCCACATGCGGATGTATCTATACTTGTAACATGTCTAGATACATCCGCATGTGGACAAATGGAAGTCATCTAATTTGGAACGGAGGGAGTAGTGAAGAAGACCCCCAACTTAATGACATGTGCAACCTAGTGAGTTTAGGATGCTTTAGAGGCACAATCACAGAAGATGGTGCCACCAGAGAAGCTGGGGTCGTTGCTGAAGGGTGAGGAGCAACAAATGAAGACCGTGTCGTGACCACCACTAAAGATCTGACGACAATATTGTTCAGGGTAGCCTAAGACCGGGCTGACAAAGGGAGAGCAAGCGATGGAGCCGAGGATAAACCAGCAACATGATCTCCATAGCACATACCCACTAGTGAAGCTCATGGTACATCTGATCATCCTGCAGTGAGAACCACATTCAACCTCCTCGTTTGATTGGCTGAGAGAAGGGGGGCGAGCAGTTCATTGGTAGTATGAGTAGTGGCGGAGGATGGAAAAAAAATAAGGTCGGGCGAAGTCTAAAGCATAAAACAATTTGATACAAAAGTCAAAATATTCTTAACACATTAATACATATATGATCCTAAACATATCAATTGGTACAACATACATCTTGTTGGTCAAGTGGTGGCGGTGTGGATGGGGGATCGGGGTTCAGGTTGGGAGCTCATTTTCATCAACGATACATCTAATGCATAATGTGTTGACAATTTATTTTGAGAACCATGTGCTGAACAGATGATGTACGATGTTCTAACGCCGTTTATTAAGCCCATAGTTGTGGTGATGGAGCGGCAGAAGGCACATGCCCAGTCAGCCCAATGAATCAAGTCTAGTAGCCAGCGCCCAGCGCACCCTCTTTTCCCTCCTCTTCCCCAAACACGATGCAGGCAGAATGATCAATCGGCCGGACGAGCGCTCATCAACAGATACGTATGTATACAAACGTTTTGCGTAAAAATCAAGGTAGGGAAGCTGCCCTACCGTGCCCTACGGGGTCCTCCGCCACTGAGTATGAGAAGTGATGGGGTGAGCGGGAATTAAACACACCAGCTACCAAAGAGAGGTGTCATCTCCCGAGCATACCGCCTCGATCACCCATGCGCCCTAACAAGACTGGCCCCATGGAAAATCCCGAATCAATCGGGCCTAGCCAAGTGGTGCTTTAAGCAACGAGCGATCTTGACCCACCATAACGTCGCTGCAGGTTGACCAAATTCTAACTTCAGCGAGCTCAGTACATCGACACGCGTAGGTCCTTGATCCCCACCCTCTCTTGCCGCCGGAGCGGCAAATAAAGGTGACGGGACCCGTTGATTTGCGGTTTGAGATGGCGAAGACGGCTGGGGTGGAGCCCTAGGACCCCACATTTGCTAGGCACGGACTATGTCGTAAAAAATTAGCCACGAAAATGGATAGAAGCGGATCAAATAAACACGAAAATAGAAAGAAAAAAACGATGAGGCAAACGAGGTTCTGATAATCACCTCCCCAAGTCAAACGT
Source organism: Poa pratensis (assembly GCA_947311845.1). NCBI lineage: Eukaryota > Viridiplantae > Streptophyta > Magnoliopsida > Poales > Poaceae > Poa > Poa pratensis. Next base: position 41,538,470 of record CAMZMU010000070.1, read on the forward strand.
GGTCCAAATAGTTTTGGCCGATGGATAAAATAAACTCAACACCCATGACTTAAAAACAAAAGAAACTCAGTGCTGACTTTTTATGTGGCAAACTTAACGAGTGCGCAATCAGGGCAGGCCCAAAACGATCGAGAAGCAGGTGAACGAGACAGGCGAACTGCGAATGGAAGCGCCTCTCTTTCCTCCTTCCTCTCCCTCGCTCCCGCCACCACCATCCTCCTCCTCCCATTAATACCCCTCCAAATCGGAGCTCCGGATCAGCCACACACCCCAGTTATCGGACGCGCGGAGCCCGTATAGGCCGGCGATAGACAGGCCAAACCTCGGGATCACAGGTAAGCAACCCGACGCGGCGCTCAAATTACTCTTATCTGGATTTTTTGATTCGAGGATTCCCTGTGTCGTGAGCACGTTGATGGTCAGGATCTCATCTTGATAGCTAATTCGTGATGATGCCGCGGCAGTTGACGCATTCCGTGATTTTTTTCTTAATGTAAATTCTTTCTTTTGCGGGCATTCTTTTTGTAAATTCTGATTTTGATCATAGAGGTTAATCGGGTGATTATTTATGATAAACATGTTAAGTCTGTATTATGTTCATTTATCAAATGATTGAACCGAAACTATCTTGTATGACTTATAAGAGTACAAGATAAACTAGCAATATTCTTAGTATTTTTTAGATTTTCATTCTGAAGAATCCATTTTTTTTTCTGTAAAACGTATCTGCGTTTACAAAATTATACTGTGACATGGTTATTTCATATATTGCTGCATAGTATATATGCATCTTTAAGCAACCGGAGGGAAGGCCCCGTACTTATTATTCTATTTAGTTTTTAAATTCTTACATTCTAGAATTCTAATCTTACATGATAATTATGATATATTTATTTCAGCGCTACGATCAGTAAGATGGAAGATCAAAATGCTCTAGATCTCCCATAGTCATCTTCTCTTATAGTATTAATTATATATTGGATTGCTAATTCTTAAAGAATATTTTAGGTGTATTTTTTACGGAGGAGAAAAGGCCAGAAGATAAACCATAAATATCATAATTGCAATGTTTATATTAAGGCACTACATAAGACTTTTCATGCCCTTGTGGTCTATGTACCCCTAAATTAGTTGCTATTTTTTTCTACTGGCAAACGTTTGATTTGTTATTTGCTTGATGCTAAATGCAAGAAATCTTGTTATACATTTACATTTTAGTCTGCTGATATAAACTAAATCATTAAATGTGTAGACCTATTTTGCAGAATGGAAGAGGAGATAGACACCCCTAGGGATTCTTGTTCTAAGCCGTGTGGTCCTTTGGAGGAATACCGTATTCCAGATTACATTTTGAAACCAGATGCCCAACAGGTGCTGGTTGATCATGCTCCACAATGTCCCGTATTAGTATTCATCAACTCTAAATCTGGTGGCCAACTCGGAAGTAGCTTGATCAAAACATACCGTGAACTTCTCAATGAAGCCCAGGTACTTTTTTGTCTCTCTGGAGATCCTAGTAGCATTTTGAATTCTGGAATTGTTGTCACCGCCACTAAGTTCTTCTTCAGGTTATTGATCTCTCAGAAGAGGCTCCAGATAAGGTTTTACACCGTCTATATGTCAATGTCGAAAGGCTCAAGATTGAGGGAGACATTCTCGCTGTTCAAATTTGGAGGACTATGAGATTAATTGTGAGTGATGACATCTTCAAGTTATATAATCTGAAGACATGCCTTTCTAGGCCTCCCGTGTAATGTTATTGACTGAATAAATTTGGATAGGTTGCAGGCGGAGATGGTACAGCGAGTTGGCTTCTTGGGGTAGTCAGCGATCTTAAGCTTTCCCACCCCCCTCCAGTTGCTACTGTACCTCTAGGAACTGGAAACAATCTTCCTTTTTCATTTGGATGGGTAGGTGGCCAACTTATTATATAAAACATTTTCCAGTCATGCTTTTGTGTGCCTCAAGTTTTGCGCCAAACAGAAAAGATAAAAACCATGTTTATTTATTCATCCCGATGAAAGGTTGGAGAAAGAAGGTGACTCAACTACACTCTCAGCTGATGATGAACTATTACAGTGCATATCATGAACCTGTTGTGCTTTAGTGTTTTCTTTCGTCTAAGCTACGGTGGATGTAGAAGTTCTTTGATTTATTTTGGTTTCTAGCAACCCGGATGCTACTGATAGTCTGCTATGCCAACTGATTTAGCTCTTTCTTTCACCCGAAGCTTGTTCCCGATCAGGACCATGTATACACTTGCTTCTGTATGTACGGAAGAATTATAACTCATTCTGAATTCCACACTGCAGGGGAAGAAAAATCCTTCTACAGACCAAGAGGCTGTCAAATCGTTCCTTGGGCTTGTGAAGCACGCAAAAGAGATTAAAATTGATAGGTACTGCCTGAAGTGTAATGTTTATAATTCACTTTATTTGTTGTATGTGATACTTGTCTGGTTAATTGTCAACATTTCCAACAATAATGTATTATGCTTCAATGCTGATTTATTTATTCTCATGCTTCTATAATCTATATAGGATAGCTGTTTCTTGTACTTAAGTAACTTAAGAATTGCCTCTTCATTTGTGTGTATGTTATCTGTATCTTATGCGTGCACAAGGGTCCAATCTAATGGTCACATTAATGTTTCAGTTGGCATCTAATTTTGAGGATGCGAGCTCCAAAGGATGGTCCATGTGAACCCATTGCTCCCTTAGAGTTGCCTCATTCACTACATGCATTCCACCGTGTGTCAAGTGGCGACTCACTCAATGTGGTAAGCATGTCTTGATGCAAGTATTTCTTATGGTATCATTTTCTTGAGTTCTTGTTAGATACTATGTGCATCAAAGTAAGACATCTGGTTACCAAATCTAACTCAAAGTTTCTTGGTTTTTTTCCTTGCTCCCTCCAGGAAGGTTACCACACATTCCGTGGAGGATTCTGGAATTACTTCAGTATGGGTAATGATTTATCTGTTTGTTTGATTATTTTATCGCTGACATGAACCACATAGGAGTATCGAGTATGTACCCTAAACAGTCCAAACTGTTTAATGAGTAGAAGATTATCACTTCTGATACCGAAAAATCCCAAGTTTCTTCAGGAACCCTTGAGCATGTACTGATGCGAAAAACTGGAATATTATATGTTATAACCATGATTTAACATGTTGCAGGGATGGATGCAGAAGTGTCTTACGCATTTCACTCTGAAAGGAAGAGAAATCCAGAGAAATTCAAAAACCAGCTGATAAATCAGGTCTCTATTTTCTTTAATTCTTAGAGATAATTTCTTTCCCATCCTTTCCCTCGGTTGATTAGACAAATCACTAGCTAGTACTGTTTGAGCCTTGTGAATTGTTAATGCAATCATCTATACAGGGTACATATGCTAAGCTTGGACTTAAACAAGGATGGTTTTGTGCTTCTCTAAGTCATCCATCTTCGAGGTAGGAGGTAGTTTGTCTATTTATCATCCATTTGTATAATATTCCGAATCACATACATACCTGTTATTTTGGATGTTTTGCACATGTTGAAGTATTGCCGACCTTTCCTCATCATCTTAGACTCTTGGGTGTACTGCTGCATGCAACCCAATATGTTATCCAAGTCAAGAGATTTTTTTACTGAGAGAGCCTACATGTGAAGAAGAGTGCTCAAGTATGAGTATGTGGCCCACCTCTCCTCATCAGATTAGCCTTTTGGGTGAAATGGTTCGCCCATGCAACTCAATTGCGCAATCTCTAGTCAAAGTGTCTTTGACCTATTTGTGAATGCAGGGTGTATCTGATCTGGATCAGGTGGCGTTCCTTAATTTAAAATAAATAAATAAATAACCACAACTCCGACTGATCCCTGCCAATAATTGGAAGGGGAGGGTACTTTACAAGGCAAAATTTTAAGAATGGTTTATTCAGTTGTGTTTACTCCAATTTCCAAATCACTACCAAGTTCCAACCTTTGATATTTAATTAGATCAAGGCGTCGGATTATTCTGAAAAAATTTACGTTACAAAAGGATATGCACTAAATATCTTCACACTTTGGTCCCATTTTTTATCTCTTGTTGATAAACTAGAATGCTCCATTCCAGGAATATTCCTCAATTTGCAAAGGTGAAGGTTATGAAAGGACCTGGTGGCCAATGGGAAGAACTACAAATTCATCACAGGTAATCTTTGATGTCTTATGGTTCAGTGGAGCACACTTCATAGTATTCATGTATATCGTAATTTAAACCTAGGTTTAGAGTATGATATGATACAAGTATGATGGAATTTTTTGCTTACTGCATTCCTTCTGTTCTACCTTACTAAATTATCTTTGGGTTCTACAGATATCATGACAAGATTTGTAATGTTCTTGCATAGTAGATGGAGCTAATCTGTTATACTCTACCTCTTGTAGCATTCGATCGATCGTCTGTCTCAATCTGCCTAGTTTTTCCGGAGGTTTGAATCCATGGGGCACACCTGGCACGAGGAGAGTAGAAGACGTGAGTTCCCATGCTCCATGCACTGTCAATTGATGTTTTAGATGCATGTTGATATGATTTACATGTTTTCTGTGGCAATGTGTAGAGGGAATTCACAGCGCCTTATGTTGATGATGGCCTTCTTGAGGTTGTCGGGTTTCGCGATGCTTGGCATGGGCTGGTTTTGCTGGCTCCTAATGGACACGGCCATCGCCTTGCTCAGGTATGAAATGCTTTTTTTCCATTCCTCCTCCTGTCCTTTTGGCATCTCAGAACTGAAAATGAGACATGATTGCTTGTTCCAACGCATTAATGTGCCCCCTCCTTCAATCTCGTGCTGACATCCTGCAAAACCAGGCCCATAGGATCCGCTTCGAGTTCCACAAAGGCGCGGCAGACCACACATTCATGAGGGTTGACGGGGAGCCCTGGAAGCAGCCCCTCCCAAAGGACGATGACGCTGTCGTCGTGGAGATCTCCTGCCTAGGTCAAGTGACCATGCTAGCAAACGAGCCCTGCAAGTCAAAGAGCTTCAGCGACCCGTTGTCTTCGCTCGGTGACGGCAGCCACCACCACGACCATGGCAACGAAGATAAGGATGGCATGGGGGATGATGATGAGTGGGAGGACGGCAGGAGGAAGTTTGGGGCGGCGGATACGTTTAAGCTCCCCGACGAGATCGACATTGCTCATCTAAGCTGAACTGCATATCCATTCTGACCAGAAGCATCATACCCTGACGGTTCACAATATTTGTTCAGTAAAGCGTTATTGCTAAATGTGCTAATAGTTTCATGTAAAACGCTGTATTTTGTTAATTCTGACCAGAGCAGCTAATTTTGTTAATTGCAAAAATTTGGTACAGTATCAATTATTGGAATGTATAGAGCAGATTTTTTTTACTCTTATTTCTATACGTCCATTTGCTTGGTAGTTGTTATTTTAAAGTTAGATGGTATCTATAGTATGTGTTGCAATAATTGTACTTCCGAGCGCGGTTTAATGGTGCAACCGTGCAAGTGACTTTGATTGTCCACAATCTATTTGTTCAAAATAGGTACGAACGGTGTACTCTAGAATTTCCCTGATCATACATGGGAACTATTTGGAGTTGCATCGCAACTTAAGGGCTTAGCATCCATTTGATGTACAAGGATGACTTTGTTGAGGAGTTGTGGAAGTGACATAGCACAAATGATTGATGTTTGTCTGGCTTGTTTGTTCGACTTATTTATTGAACTTTGTGTTATGTAATGCACTATAATATTTATTTGTATTCGAACTTAAATTTAAAATATGTACTTTAAATCATGTTTGATCTTTATGTCTATAATAGTTGCAAGGATTTAAATGCTAGTGCCTTTTTGGGTTCTTCCTTGGAGTCTGAGTTTGCCCTGATGCTCATGGAGCTCCTACAAAAGGTTGAGATGTTTCGCACTGAGCTTCGCGACACTCTGGCCAAGCTTTAGTTTGCGTCAGTCGTGTCTTTGCCGCCTGAGCTTCAGGTTGGCTCCGTCGATGAGGGGACTGAATGCTTTGGAGAATTTTCTCCTCGTGCTCTGCTTGTGTCGCCGTCTGCCCTTGAGAGTGTTGTCATCACCGAGATGCCTGAGCTACAGGAGCCATGTGGGGATTCAGTCATCGTTGCGCCATCGCCACACCTGTCTGAGCCCAGCCAGTTGTCTGCTTCCGTGGATAGTGGATGTTTGATTGCTCCCGTCACTTCCTCATCTTTGAGTGACCAGGTTACTGAGACTCGTGTGTTGGCGCCTAGCTCGAAGATTCTGCTGGGCGAAGAGGTTTGCGACTTGCTTCTTGATTTGGAGGCGACCCACCCTGGATATGGCAAGGAGATTGCTCGCGTCTTGGCGGGGATGGCTTCAAATGGTGAAATCATGAAGGTGGAGAAGTCTCTCAGCAAGATGAGTAAGAAGAAGCTTGGCGTTGCAAGGAAAGGTTCCGCTTCTACTTGATTGTTGATACCATTTGAGATAGTCGTGTTGTATGTTCGTGGTTGTGATAGGTTGGGCGAGTTTGTTAGCGGTCGGGTTGCTTCTGGATGTTGCCTGCTATAGGTGTTGCTCTATGCGGTTGTGTGGGCATCTTGCTATGGTCTTGATATTCGTTGTATGGTTTTCGCCCGGTTTCTTACACTAATAAACTGGCCACCTTCTTCTTAATAAGGCAAAGCTTTTGCCTTCGTTTAAAAAAAAGATTGAATAGTTTAAATATATTGTGATTGTAGATTGCATAGATCAATAGATAGATAGGTACATTTAGAACAAACAATTTAGGGAGGCTGTTTTAGGGACTGCTGGAGACGACCAAATTTCAAAATGGCTGAACCTTCTCTCTCTGCTGCCGAAATGGCTTTTAGGGACTCAAAATACAGGGCAATTGCTGAAGATGCTCTAAAGAAGTATAGATGAAAGGATATGCGGGCTGGGCTGCTTTGACTTGGGCCGGGATGAACACTCGAGCTAAAAGGTTTGTTGTGGACTTGTGGTACTCAGCAACATGTACCCGCCGCACATCGCTCACTGGCGACTGTTCTGTTCATCCCCACACCCTCGACCTACCTCATCTCAAATTCGGCTTCCGTCTCCTACTCCATCTCGCGAAGAAAGAGCCTCTCCGCTTCATAAATTCAACCCATCAATGAAGCTAGCTAGTATGTCCGCTCGGACGATGTGGGGCTCTCATCTGCCTCCGGCCGGTGCCGATCGAGATCGTCCGGCGAGCTGCCTTCTCGGCCTCACGGCCTGCATCGACAGCGGACCAACGCATCCACCGCCTGCTGCGTTACTGACGACATACACGTGGTCTCGCAAATCCAGATCACCTTCCTCGTCGTCGGCCCTCCTCAGGTCTCCAACTTCTGCGCCTACTGCACTGGATCATCCTTCACCGAGGAGCCAACCATCATCTGCACAGAGGGCAATCTCGCCCTCCTTTACATCGGCGTTAGGAAGCGGAATTGCTACGGACTCGACCGGTACGCCTTCTATGTCTACCATGCCAACGGGGGTTCCAACGGGGAGCCGTCCCTCACGATGCTCCCGCAACCCAGTGGCCGCCGTATCACCGAACGGTGTCAGATTGGACTCCTCCCTGGACGCCACAGCCACGACTACCATGTCGCCGCACTCCTGAATGCCTCGGAGCCGCTGCATTTCGAGCTCTATCTCTACAGCTCCAAGACACAAACTTGAACTGTTAAGAAGCCCGTCTTAGTTCTGAACGAGCAGCAGCAGCAAGCAGGGGAGTTTTGCCACATCACGGCCGAGGTGATCACCATTGGTGGAGACTACGGTACCATGGGCTTCGTAGACCATGCCCTCATCTCTATTATGTGCCTTTGCCAACGCCGCTCCATCACAGCAGGCTCGACCGCCACGATGCGTGGTGTGTCTGCGACATCGCCGTCGACACCAAAGGTGGTCGCATCAGGTTTCTTGAGTTGTGCCCCGCTGAGAAGACTCATAATTGGAAGGCTGTCACGTGGAGTAGGAGCGCTGGTAATTACCAGGAGGGTTGGAGGAAGGACTGCGATATTTTTCCTACCCGGCTGCTCTCCGGCGACCTACCCGAGCAGCTGCCCAGGGATTCGTACTGGGATGACCGCGGAGGACCTCCCGTTCCGACCACTTGGGACCTCGAGAGGATGTGGTACACCGAGTTTCCCACCCTGAGCTTGCACGACGACAACACTCTATACCTGACGATCAGCTGCCGTCTCGGCGCCTGGGACAGGTGGGTGATTGCTGTCGATATGGCCAACATGACTCTCCGAGATGTTGCTCACTACCGACGAGAACATGTCAGATTAAATTTTCGCCATAGCAAGATCTCCAAACATCTCAATATGGGCGCTTATCCAGGTAATGGTCACTTTTTATTTTTCCGCCGTTTATATATTATTAGGAGCTCATTTGATATCGCTGCAGAGTGTAGAACATGACACTGCTGTCCCCATAGTGCCATAGGCGAGGCTGCAGTTGATCAGTCTGATATGTGCTAGAGTATGCCATAGATATTCTGTATCGATCTGCTTCTTTAGCACTGAGCATGGGCTTTGTAATTTTGCTGGGTGCAGGTGCAAAAGGATACATGAAACGTCCTGCGGTGGAGGTGCTGGAGTCATCTCGCAAGAAGCAATTTTTCTTGTCTATGATGGATGATATTGATATGGTGTCATCGTGGGTTGGCGAAAAAGAGCAGCACCAGGGTGATGGAACTATCAAGGGAGCTCAAAATGAGGATAATATGGACTTGGACATGCCTACATTGTTGCAGGAGCACTAAAGCTGATCGGTGCTCTGCGTTTTTCTGTTTTCTCTGTTTCCTTTGTTGATTACGCAGTGTAAATCCTCTCAAAAAAAATATGGTAATTTTTGCTTTTATGTCAGACCGTCTCAGGTTTGGCAGACTAGTACTCGATCATAAGCCAGGTCGGATGTTTGGCAGACTAGTATTCATAAGCCAGGTCGGATGTTCAATTTCTCGCTTTTCATCGTATCGTTTTATCAGCTTATGTAGTTACTTGTAACCGCCTTTGTCATTTTATCAGTCTGCCATGTTGGATGTACTAGTAAAACTGTTGCTATGGGGCAAACCACTTAAAGTTCTGTCTTTGAAGTTTCTTAGAGGCTTGATGACACTGTCAGTCTGTGGTATGTGCTAACTTGTGCTGTATTGATTTCACGATGATACAATTGAGCTTGCAATGTAGTACATTGTGGTGTTTCAGATGTTTCTACAAGTTCAATGGTGATGCCATATCACTGATTGTTCCGTGTTGCAAAAGGTAAGTGGGATGCTCAAAACTAGCCGTCGCCTTGGCTATCATCCATCTGTAACTTGACTCTGTTGTGTTTCTTGGTGCGGACACAATTCGGACTAGAGGCTGGGGCGCGCCTCCTAGCCATTCTTATGTGTCCCAATTGCAAGGCCTTATGAAGATATCTTTTACTGTCAGATTATACTACTAAAATAAGCACTGAAGTTTTTGCCAGTTTATGAACAGAAGACCTCAATAAACAATTGAACGTGGGAAAAAATACATCACTATACAGACTCCATTACAGAAAACTGTATTCAGTTCCCTAAAAAAAACTGTATTCAGCAGGTTATTCAAGACGACAGCATATATCTGAACAATATAGCAATTTGTGGTGAATTAAGTGGCATCATAGAACTAAAGCCATTTTGAAAAGCATAAGAAATACTTTAAGTGCTGATGCAATACACGGTTGACAGACTTAACAAAAGTAGGACATTAGCACCTACTGAAAGCAAGGCTGATATGAAAATAAGAGGAAAAATCTGCATCCGTATACCAATTACGAGCTAAATTTGCGGGTTACGTGCATTGTACAAACGAACAAACTAAAGGAATATCTAAGTAGCTAGTTATATTCTCGCAAACATTTTTGCACTCAAAATCAGAACCAAAGGACAGCAACAGCATGAGACTAATCTTCCCTGGATCAATCTAATCTGGTCCCCAGCAGATGAGGTGCATCACACTCTCGTCCTTCTCCGCTCTCCTCGTCTTCTCTGCCGCCGTCTTCGCCGCCGCCTGCATCTCAGCCATGCCGCCCGAGAACCACGGCCGACGATGAGGAGCGGCCGCCGCCGGCGACGGCCTGGGCATCGGCGGCGTCTTGGTGGACGCTGGCTGCTCTGCGCGCACGGCAGCCTGCACCACCCTGACGCACACCCTGCTGAGATAGCCCAGGCTCATCGCCGTCGACGATCGGATCACTTGTTCAAACTGTTGGACCTGCTTCTCCTTCCTGGCAGAAATGCAAAAATATTTTGTGCAGCGCACTTGTGCGTTACTACTACTTGTTGGCCAAGAATTTCTCTGCCAAAATACTTATTGACCAAGGAATCATTTTATGTGACAAATTAATTCTTAATTATCCTGCCGATGTCTGCTTTTATTTCCATTTTGAAACACGTTCAGTGGCTGCCAGGACGGACCGCATATACCAGTTCTAACGTGGCGAAGAGCACGGGCTTTCACATGGAGGTGGACTTGCTCCGTTGCACGCTTCGCGTGTCCGCAACAAAGATACAAGGGGATGCATTTTTACGAAAGAAAATCACGCTGCATGCAAACATCAGAAACATACAAGCCTAAAAAACGCTACTACCTCCGATCCATATTAGTGGGCACAACTTTGTCTAGATACACATGTATCTAGTCTAAATACTTAACTAGATACATATGAATTTAGACAAAGCTATGCCCACTAATATGGATCGGAGGGACTAGTTGAATGTGGGCACGCTGTAAACATAATATGTGTAAATATTCACGTACAGAAAAAGGATAGCCACGTAGTATAGAAATTTCAATTATGTATGCAACCACTATATTATGAAAGACGCCACTAATGGAGGTATGTAATGATCATAAATTTTTACTCAAATCAGTCCAGCGACTTCAAATGCTAAGAATTTCCTCTTAGCCTGTTCCACGCGTAGTCGTACTAAGGATTCAGATCTTTTTCGCTTCTTTGAATTCGTGGTTTTGTCCTTTTCCTTCTACTTGATTGCGAAGATCTTGATGTTGCTCTTTGAGTGTCACGTAATGTTTGTCTTTGAACTCGTGTGTCTACAATGATAAACATACAGTTAGCAAATACAAAGCTACTCTTACTCGGTAGCACTCATGTGTTGGTTTCGCAAGAGGTTATTTTGGTTCCCTTGGAGAGCCTCTCCTCCACTCCCGTCCACCGCCTCCGACATTCAATGCCGACATGCTAAGATCATAGATCTTGTCAAGCCACTTTCTTCGTACATGAATCATTGACAAGGCCACTAATTTAATAGTGTCGTGAGGCCGCTATTAAAGACGAGCCGGTTGTATCTGGTGTTACATTTGTAGCTAATTAAAGAGAAAATCACCATGTTCAGTATTCAATACCACGAGTTGGTGATCTCTGGGGTAGAACAGGCGGCAGCGTCGGCCGCCGCCCCGAATAGCAGAGCGGGGATACGGGAGTGACAAGCCAGGAGGCAGGAGCGGCCAGACCCGAAACAGTGAAACACCCATGTTGAGACCTAAGGAAAAGAGGAGGAACAAGAAAATAAAAATGAAGGTTGGTAAGCTGAGCCGGACCAGGAAAAGGAGAAAGAAAAGAGGGTGAGAAAAAAAATTAAGAAGAACACGAGAGATAGCCAGGCCAAGGGTACTTCCACCCGCTTGCATGTGAAGAACTTTTATGAAGGCCGGAAAAGGATTTGGGAGAGATTTTGTAGTTAAGCCACGGAAATAAGAAATAAGGAGAGTCTTCCCCGTGCAAAAGCATTATGGTCCAATGGCGCACCTATAAAGGAGAAGCTCTTCTGCTGGCTGGCCTTGCGTAATAGATGCTGGACAGCGGAAAGAAGACAACGTCGTGGCCTGGATCATTTAGACAGGTGCACGCTTTGTGATCAGGTGCTGGAAGACATTGATCACCTATTAGTCCAGTGCCCCTTCTTGAGAGTGTTCTGGTTCACCTTATGCAGGGATCTGGGAGTCATAGACACAGTGCCACAGCCAAATGAAACGCTGCGAGGATGGTGGTTTTCCCTCTCAATTTTTTTTAGATAAAGAGATTTTATTACTTAAGAATTTTAAGCATTACACCCGGCCTCTGCATAGCTAGGATGCACACAGCCACAAGTTCACGAGTTCAAGAGAATCTAAAGCTGAAATTAAAAAGGCGAATTACATATCATAATGAGAAATTGTAAAGCCGCCTAAGATGATGGTAGGTCTATCCGGAGACTATGTTGCCATCCATGCCGGGAGAATAACTCCCTGGCCGCAGCCTCCAAACGTGACGCCACCTCCAAAAACAAGTCCCAGTGCTCCACACGCTGCAGTGCCGACCATGCTCGTAGCGTTGCTGTACACCGGTAGATAACCTGCATAATAGAAGCATCTTTATCGTTAAAAACCTTGTCATTTCTACATAGCCACAGTGACCAAATAACGGCAATCGCTCCCACCCTACTGAAGAGTTTAAACCTAGGATCTACCCCGTTTAACCAGTTGCCAAAAATATTTGAAATGGTACGCGGGGATGTAAGGTAGAACCTATCTGGATGGCTGACCATATAGACCTAGCGAACTCGCACTGAAAGAATAAGTGTGTAATAGTCTCGTCATGTTGACAGAAGACGCACTTTTTACTTCCGTGCCAGTTGCGTTTGGCAAGATTATCTTTTGTACGAATTACACCTCGACGGACATACCACGCAAACACCTTAGTTTTTAGCGGGATCTTCATCTGTAAGATTAAAGCTCTATACATAGAATCAACCGAGAATTTACCATTCTTCGTAAGATTCCATTGAAATTTATCTGGACCTTCCGACATATGGATGGAATCCAATCGGATGAGCAAAGCATTCCAGGCTACTTGTCTTGTTCCAAGTAAACTTCTTCTGAATGAAACATTTGGTGGGGAGGTACCCAACACCTTAGCGATCGTGTCACTCTTGTTTCGTACAATAGCATATAGAGCCGGATATTGTTCTCTGAGGGTAAATTGGCCTAGACATTTATCCTCCTAGAAGCGAATTTCTGATCCATCCCTAATTGAGAAAGATCCAAAGTGGGAAAAAGAACTTCTTTGTAGCCATAAGGCCAACCCAGAAGTGCGAATCGCCAGGTTTCCAGAGAACCTGAGATACGGCTTGAGATCCCACGTACTTTCTCCTAAGGAGGGTTTGCCAAACTCCATCTTTCGGAAGAAGCTTGAAGAGCCATTTACCCAGCAAGGTTTTGTTCTTGACCTCAAGGTCATGAACTCCGAGCCCTCCTTGGTCTTTAGGGCAGCAAACCACACTCCACTTAGTCAGACGATATTTTTTCTTCTCACAATCCCCTTGCCAAAAAAATCTAGACCGGAAATAATCCAATCGTTTTAAGACTCCTTTGGGCAATTGGAAGAATGAAATCATATACAGTACCATATTCGTTAGTACCGAGTTTATGAGAACCAATCTTCCACCTAGGGATAAGAGTTTGCCTTTCCAGCTATTTAAACGTAATTGTAGTCTCCTCTACCTTTTTCCACTCAGCATTTGTAAGTCTCCGATAATGAATCGGAATACCCAAATAGTTGATAGGAAATTGTCCTTGCTCACAGCCAAAAAGTTCAGCATACAAGGCGGCGTTTTCTTGAGCCTCGCCGAAGCAAAACAGTTCACTTTTATGAAAATTTATCTTCAGACCCGAAAGTTGCTCGAATACTGACAAAATCAACTTTAAATTACGAGCTTTTTCGATGTCATGTTCCATAAAAAGAATTGTGTCGTCGGCATATTGAAGAATCGGTAAAACACCATCAACTAGATGTAGAATCACTCCCTCAATTTGGCCCTCAGTTTTAGCGTGTTCAATCAAGATAGCCAACATATCAGCCACTATATTGAATAGTATTGGCGATAACGGGTCACCTTGTCTAAGGCCTTTTTTGTTTGAAAGTTTGCCAGTGTCATCATTGACTTTAATGGCTACACTTCCTTCAGAAACAAAGCTATCTATTAACGCTCTCCACTCAGTTGAAAAACCTTTCATTCTAAGGGTCTGCTGAAGAAAAGACCAATTGACTTTATCATAAGCCTTCTCAAAATCAATTTTAAGAATTACCCCGTTCAGCTTTTTCCTATGTAATTCGTGAACTGTTTCATGCAAAATTGCCACTCCATCCAGGATGTTACGACCTTGCATAAAAGCCGTCTGAGACGGACTGATGACCCACAAGTATAGGGGGTGTATCGTAGTACTTTCGATAAATAAGAGTGTCGAACCCAATGAGGAGCAGAAGGTGCTGGTATGTAGTTTTGATCAAGGATTCACTGTAAACACTAGCAGATAAGTTTTTAGGGGTTTTCAATATAGCAGATAAATACAATATGAGTAAATAAACGAGAGCAATAATAATTGCAGAGAGTGGCCCAATCCTTTTGAGTGCAAAGGACAAGCCGGTTGTGTTACTTATGATTACCAAACGTTCCTGAGGACACATGAGAATTTCGTCAAGTGCTTTCGTTTCATGTAGTTGATTAATCTTCAATGTTTTGATAAGTGTTGTGTGGGTGAATCTATGCTAACGCACTGCCCTTCCTAGGACTAATACGTACTTGTGATTATACCCCTTGCAAGCATCCACAACTACAAGAAAGTAATTAAGATAAATCTAACCACAGCCTTAAACTCTCAGATCCTACACTCCCTTGTGCACTAACTTACCAACGGGGGTTCAGCTTTTTGTCGCTTCGGCAACCCCACAATTAGCAAGCTAAATACACAATGCATTCCCCTAGGCCCATAAAGGTGAAGTATCATGTAGTCGACGTTCACATGACACCACAACTTAAATATCAAACCATTAAATATTACTCAACATTATTCCACTACTAGCAGCAAGACTTCCCCATGTCCTCAAGAACTAAACGAACTACTCACAAGACATCATATGGATCATGATCAGAGGTGATATAATGATGAATAACAATCTGGACATAAACCTTAATTCACCGATAAAACTCAATAGCATAAACAACAAGGAGTAATTAACACCGGGAGAGTCTCCCCAATGAACTAGACAAGGTGCAGCCCTAGATGTTACAGCAGAACGGAGTGGAGCAGTGGAGATGATGATGGTGGAGCGGTGGATGATGAAGATGATGATCCTGATGAAGTCCAGCACGATGACGGCGACGATGGCGATGATTTCCCCCCTCCGGGAAGGAATTTCCCCGGCAGATTTCTCCCTGCCGGAGAGCTTTTCTCTCTCTGTGGTTTCCGTCCCGTGGAGGCGGCGGAATATTTCGTGGACGAACCCCTCGATGTTTAGGGTTACGGGGGAGATATACGTGAAGGGGCAGCGCCAGAGGTGGGCCCAGGTGGCCACGCCAGGCCTCGGCGCCGCCCTCCTCCTGGCCGCCCCAGGGGTGGCGTGGGGCCCACCTGGCCCACCTGGAGCTCCCCTTTTGACTAGCTCTGTCATCTGGAAAAATAGGAACTTCGGCGAAAGTTTCGTGATTTTTGGAGTTTCGCAAATATATTAGCTTGACGGTGCGTTTTCCAGCTGAAATCTTGCTCCGGCAGATAAATCCCCAATAATCATCAAACATGCAAAATAAGATAAAATAACATAAGTAACATGTATTAATATGAAATATATCGATGAATAACAGTAAATTATGATATAAAATAGTGATGCAAAATGGACGTATCAACTCCCCCCAAGCTTAGACTCGCTTTTCCCCAAGCGAAAACTGAGCTCAGTAAACAAGACCACAGGTTTATGGAGTGAAGTGTCGGTAATAAAGAATACGGACAAGGAGTATCAATATTTACTTAACAAAACAAATCATTTTAAACATCAACTTCTCTGTATATAACTTAACTTGAAACAAGTAATGAAACAACCACAAATAAAGGTACATAAAAGAAATCAATTGGTGGTGGCAACCTTTGTTCTTGGTCAGAGAACAATCAACAATTTAACTTATCTTTCAAGAAGAGTCTTTATACTAGAGCTATATCGCAGAACTTGCATGCTCAACCATCACGTTTCTCTTTGCAGTCAAAGAAAAACTTTCAAAGTTATATTCTCATAGATAAAAGTCTTTGTGCTCAAACAAAGGAAGAATAAAAGACATGATTGAAAGTATTACAGTCTATAGATGGTTGTATCTCAACAACGCAAATGCTTGCTTAAAGAAAGCGGAAATAGGTGTACCGACTCAACATAAAAGTAAAAGATAGGCCCTTCGTAGAGGGAAGCAGATATTAGATCATGTGTTAGAGCTTTTTATTTTTAAACAGAAGTAAAAATTGTTTTGAGAGGTGTATGCTAATGGTCAACAAATCAGCGATAGAGTTCTTATCATCTTCCATGCTAACCAACTCTTAGAGCGGTTCCGAGAATTTATATACTTTGCATTATATTATGCACTTATAGCTTTGACACTCCTCCCCACCATTTCTTTTCACAAACCATGGCTAACCGAATCCTCGGTGCCTGCCAACAATCTCAAACCATGGAGGAGTGTCTATTTAATTACTTTACAGTGGTCTAACCAGCTCTTGTGCAATATAAAATAGATAAGCAGATGTAAGCTGCTAGTCTGAGAAAATTAAATTAGCATGGAAGATGACAAACCCAAGTACCACGTCCTTATGAGCTTGGTAAACAGTGACACAAAAAGGAGTATTTGAATGTTTTAAAGGTAGCACATGACAAATTTACTTGGAGTGGCGATGAAATACCACGCATAGGAAGTTATGAGGACACTTTGGAGGGTAGTGGCTAAAGGTTTTGGATGCACGAGAAGTATTTCCTCTCAGTACAGGGTTTAGGCTAGCAAGGTTTGGTAGCAAGCATAAGAGTTGAGAGAAACAAACAAACATAGATGTAATAAAAACAATCATGCTATCTTCCTTGTAAACACAAATATTTAAACTCAAGAATGCTAATCTCATGGGCTAACAAGAAAGAAAGATAACAGGGATAATATTTTTGCAAGAAGTTCTCTCGTCTCTACTTAAGCTTCAAATGCTACTGACCAATGCTAAGTTTGCCACACCAACTAGATTTACATGCTGCACCCAAAGTGATGCTACTACTAACATCAAGATCAGCATATGAAAAGAATTTGCAAACTAAAATAAGGTGTGCAGGAAGTAAAGATAAAACTTCTCATTAATATTCCAAACAAAAGCAACCTCACACCAACGGATACATTGATAACAACTAAGGAGTGACACTCCACATTGCAAACCATCTCATATGATAACTTCTCTACTCATGATACTACCACAAAATTTAGAAGGTAAAAGATAAAAGATAATGATACTGAAAACACTCCCCCAAATCTTGGAACAAGCTGAGGGTGTGTTGTTACCCATGACGAATTACTCCTTTGGTGGGGATGGTGATGATGGAGATCCTTCATTATTACGCTTCCAGGATAGAGGCTCCCCATTGAAGAAAGATGACCTAGTTTCATAAGTCCTGATGCTGGCAGCTGAGCTAATTTGATAAAACCTGGTCTCATACTCATAGTTTTGATTCTGCAAGTCATAAATCTGGGCTTGCAATTTTGCGGTGGCTTCATGGAGTAAGAACATATCCTCAAAGCTTGTCAGTCTCCTTCTGGTGTTTATCAATAAGTTCAGCAACAATCTTGTGGTTGACCTCCACTCCACACTCTATCATCTTCTGGTACCTGAAAACTTCATGTTCAACTTCCTCCAGCCTCGCCTTCAGGTCTCCATCCTTCTTTGGTCCTCGGACATCTCCTTGAACGAGGACGCCATAACGCGGCGTATCTCCTGCGGGTGCATCTTCACTTCATTGATGTACGGGTTGACGACGTTCTTGAAGAAACTATCCTTGGGGGCTCCAGGCGAGGACATGGTGGATCTAGTTCTTGAAAGAGAAACCTGACAGAAACAACTCGAAACAAAACACGACGAAAACACAAGATACGGACCTCGGGGGATCTGGGGATTATATAGCCGAAAGTTGTACGACAAAAGGAAAGTGCAAGTCGAAACGAGGTCGGAGATGGGCTCCGAGGCGCCCACGCCCGGCCTCGGTGCGGCCAAGGTGGGGCCCGCGCTCAGGGGTGGCGTGGTGCCCTCGGGCACCGCTTCCGTCCCTTTTTTGACTTGTAATTTCCAACATTAAACAAAAATAACTAATATAAAAGATTTAAAGTTAAATACGAACTTTTTCTTACCGAAACTCATACCTACTCCAAATCAGCTTCTGCAGTTTTCTGTTTTTGAGTTTCAATGAATTCTTCCGGAGTTACCACTTGAATAACATCAACATTTACATTATAAGAATCTCCAGAAATATAGTGCTTGAGTCTTTTCCCATTGACCACTTGTGGTTTGTCACCATCAAGCGAATTAATTTTTATTGCACCTGACCGATAAACTTCTTCAACAATATAAGGCCCTTCCCATTTTGAGAGCAATTTTCCTGCAAAAAATCTGAGATGAGACCTATACAATAGAACTTTATCACCCACGTTAAATCCTCTCTTTAAAATCCTCTTGTCATGCCATCTCTTAACTTTATCTTTAAAGAGTTTAGCATTCTCATACGCTTCACTCCTCCATTCATCTAGAGAACTCAATTCAAGCAATCTCTTTTCACCAGCTAGTTTAAAATCTCTATTAAGTTTTTGATTGCCCAATAAGCTTTATGTTCTACTCCCTCCGTTCTAAATTAATTGACTTCCATTTGTTCACATGTGGATGTATCTATACGTGTAACATGTCTAGATACATCTATGTGTGAACAAATGGAAGTCAATTAATTTGGAACGGAGGGAGTAACTCTAAAGGTAAATGACAAGCTTTTCCATAAACCATTTTGTAAGGAGACATGCCCATGGGATTTTTGTAAGCAGTTCTATAAGCCCACAAAGCATCGTTAAGCTGTCTAGCCCAATTCTTCTTGGATTTATTAACAATCTTTTGCAAAATCAATTTAATTTCTCTATTTGATAACTCTACTTGACCACTTGTTTGAGGATGATATGGTGAAACAATTCTGTGGTTAGCACCATATTTAGCAAGAGTTTTTCTAAAACCACCATGAATAAAATGAGAACCACCATCGGTCATAAGATATCTAGGTACACCAAACCTAGGAAAAATAACATCCTTAAGCATTTTCAAATAAGTTTTACCATCAGCACTAGAGGTTGGTATTGCTTCTACCCATTTAGTAACATAATCAACAGCAACAAGAATATGAGTATAACCATCTGATGGAGGAAAAGGACCCATAAAGTCTAATCCCCAACAATCAAAAGGCTCAATAACAAGCGAATAATTCATAGGCATTTCATTACGTCTACTAATGTTACCAACTCTCTGACATTAATCACATGATAAAATAAACTTTCTTGCATCCTTAAAGAGAGTAGGCCAATAAAAACCTGATTGTAGAACCTTTTGTGCAGTTCTATCTCCAGCGTGATGTCCTCCATAAGCACTACCATGACATTTGTCCAATATTTCTTTTTGCTCATGTTCGGGAACACATCTTCGCATAATACCGTCTACACCTTCTTTATACAAATGTGGGTCATCCCAAAAATAGTGCCTCAAGTCACAAAAGAATTTCCTTCTTTGCTGATAAGTAAAAGTTGGAGGCAAATATTTGGCAACAATAAAGTTAGCATAATGAGCATACCAAGGACTTTCATGTGAACTTACCTTTATAGAAGCCAACTGTTCATTTGGAAAATTATCATTAACAGGAATAGGATCATGCATTATATTTTTCAATCTAGATAAATTTTCAGCACCCTTCCTATCCACAATATGCAAATCAAACTCTTGTAACAGAAGAACCCATCTAATAAGTCTAGGCTTAGCATCCTTCTTATCCATGAGGTATTTAATAGTAGCATGATCAGTATGAATAGTTACCTTGGAATCAACAATATAGGGTCTAAACTTATCACAAGCAATTACTACCGCTAAAAATTCCTTCTCGGTGGTAGCATAGTTCTTTTGAGCAACATCAAGAGTTTTACTAGCATAATGAATAACATTTAATTTCTTATCTACTCGCTGTCCTAAAACAGCACCTACAGCAAAATCACTAGCATCACACATAATTTTGAAAGGTAAAGTCCAATCAGGTGGTTGGACGACAGGAGCAGTTATTAAAGCCTTTTTAAGAATTTCGAATGCTTCCTTACAATCATCATAAAAAACAAAAGGTACATCTTTTTGAAGAAGATTAGTAAGTGGTTTCGAAATTTTAGAAAAATCTTTAATAAACCTCCTATAGAAACCAGCATGACCAAGAATACTACGAATACCTTTCACATCCCTTGGGCAGGGCATTTTCTCAATTGCTTCAACTTTAGCTCTGTCCACTTCAATACCCCTTTCAGAAATTTTATGCCCAAGAACAATTCCTTCATTAACCATGAAATGGCATTTCTCCCAATTAAGAACAAGATTAGTCTCTTCACATCTCTGCAAAACTTTGTCAAGATTGTGCAAACAATTATCAAAAGAAGTTCCATAGACAGAGAAATCGTCCATGAAGACTTCCACAATTTCTTCACAAAAGCCATGAAAAATAGCAGACATGCATCTTTGAAACGTAGCAGGAGCATTACACAAACCAAAAGGCATACGTCTATAAGCATATGTTCCATAAGGACAAGTAAAGGTAGTTTTCTCCTGGTCCTGATGTCTAACATCTATTTGTGAAAAACCGGAATAACCGTCAAGAAAATAGAAATGAGTTTTCTTAGACAACCTTTCTAACATTTGATCAATAAAAGGCAGAGGATAGTGATCTTTCTTAGTAACCTTATTAACTTTTCGAAAATCAATGCACATCCTATAGCCAACTACTACTCTTTGAGGAATAAGGTCATTATTTTCATTTGGCACAACAGTTACTCCTCCTTTCTTAGGAACACAATGAACATGACTAACCCATCTACTATCAGCAATAGGATAAATTATACCTGCATCAATGAGTTTTAATACCTCATTCCTTACCACTTCTTTCATCTTAGGAATTAAACGACGTTGATGTTCAACAACGGGCTTTGCATCAGGCTACATATTAATTGCATGTTGACAGATAGCAGGAGAAATCCCTTTTAAATCATCAAGATTATAACCCATAGCTCCTCGATGTTTCTTCAACACCTCTAACAATCTTGCTTCTTCATCACCTGAAAGTTTAGAACTGATAATAACAGGATATATTTTCTTATCATCAATATGAGCATATTTAAGTGTATCTGGTAAAGGTTTTAAATCAAAGACATGATCCTCCTTTGGTGGAGCCAAAATACCCAAGTCTTCCACTGGTAAATCATGCTTGAGAATTGGAGGTTGACGAAGAAAGATGTCGTCAATCTCATTTCTCTCCTCTGCAAATACCTCGCTCTCATGATCTTCCATAAATTGCTGTAAAGCATTGTTAGGAGCAACAACAATAGAAGCAAGTTGTTCAACCTTTAAATCCTCATTAGGCAGTGCAGTTTCATAATGATTCTTGATGCATGTAAAATGCATACATGAACTTTGCATTATTTTACTTATATTCCAGTCATATTTGCATCATATAAGGGTTACATCACTGTTTTATAATGATTTTGGGAATATTTGGTATGTTTCCTATTTTTATGGAATTAACCCTGCACAGTCAAAAAACCCTGTTTTCTATATTTTAATGTTTCAGGGACCCAAACGATGTCCAAATGACTTGGAAATTTACGAGCATCAGTTTTTGGAAGGAAGAAGACTTGGGAGAGAAGGAAGCGAACAAGCGGAGGCCCGAGGCCCAAAAGAGGGTGGCCCACGCGGCCAAGGAATCTGGCCGCGTGGGACCCACCATCTGGAGCCTCGAGGCTCCGTTGCCGTCGATCTTTTCGCCCACGACTCCGTCTTGACCTAAAACCGACTATAAAAATAGTCCCCGACGCCCTTCGGAAAGGAGCGCCGCCGAAACACAGAAACCACGAAACAGAGACCTGGAGTTGCAGATTGAAGGGGAAAACTCCGGCGGGGCACTGCCGGGGTGGTCTCCATCTTCTCCAACGACTTCTCCACCGTCTCCATGATGAAGGGGGAGTAGTCCACCCCCTGGACTTTGGGTTTGTGGTGGTAACTTGATCCAATCTCTCTATGTATGATCATTGTTGAAGTCCATATGATGTCCTTGCATGATTATGGAACTATCTTTGTAATTCCTATGGTGGATATTGTGGTATGAGATGATATTATGTTATGCATTTACCGTCATGTTGGGATTTCTATGGTTTGTCATACTTTGGAGATATTCTATGATGCATGTGATGGTTTGATTTATGCATAATGCCTTGTTTATCCTTGTCATGAGGTGATTGACACCACCAAGTGTGGATAGATGAGAGAGATGTGGTCATGCACGAATATGAATCATTGCACTAGTGTTTAGAATATTGTCCATTATGAAGTATGATGTATGTGGGTAGGAGTGGCCTAGTGACAGAAGGCATAGGCATTAAGTGACAGTAATGTCGCCCAACATTCTTTATCGGGGGTAAAAAGGAAGAAGTATGATGTGGGAGTGACAAACCACGCTAGCCTTACGAGGGTGACCTAGCAACACAAATGAGTATTTCTTTCAACTATGTGTTTTAGGACATGTAGCCGTCATAGAAGTTTACCATTAAAGCATGACAATTGTGTGTACTTTTTATCTATAACATGATAATCACCATAGATGGGAGAGAGGATTGAGTGAACCCATGAACCCATGTCCATTGTTCCTATAAGAGAAAACCTTTGTCTTGTCCTCTTGCATTGAAGAGGATTGGGACACTTTTACATTCTTGTTTTGTTACATTAAACTTCCATCCATTAAATCAACCATCTTGTTCTTTAAACTTGTTTAGTGCATAATCAACTAAAACTTGTGACACTTTAGTTGTAGGGAATAGATAACTTTTCCTTCTTGCTCCTGCGGATCGATACCCTACTTCCACATTGAGAGGTGCTACAGTGATCCCCTGCTCTTGGGGGTTATCAAGTACTTTTCTGGCGCCGTTGCCGGGGAGCGTAGCGCTTAAGTTTCTATTCTTGTGTGCACTAAACTTTAAATTTATTTTT
Source organism: Poa pratensis (assembly GCA_947311845.1). Taxonomy (NCBI): domain Eukaryota; kingdom Viridiplantae; phylum Streptophyta; class Magnoliopsida; order Poales; family Poaceae; genus Poa; species Poa pratensis. The sequence goes on from CAMZMU010000070.1 coordinate 41,561,625, forward strand.
GTTATATCTTGCAATCATTTAAGCTTGGGGAGGATACTATGTCTCCCATTTACGATTATTACAATGATGATTATGAATGTTTTACTCCCACTATTACTAAGAAGGATTTTACTTATGTGGAGAGTACTAATACTTTTATGCTTGTAGATCATGAAGACATGCTTTATGTCATAATTATATTGTTGAATTTATTCATGATGCTACTGAAAGTTATTATGAGAGGGAAAACATGGTTCTAAACATTTCAATATTATTACGTTTCCTCTCTTTAAGTTCAAAGTCTTGAAATTGCTCTTGTTTTATCTTCCTATGCTACTTGCTTTGTGTTTCAATGATTTATTTTCTTACAAGATCCCAATGCATAGGAAGTGGGTTAGACTTAAAAGTGTTTCATATTTTTCTCTTGATGCTCTCTTTTGCATTTCAATTCTTGTTCCTATGTGAGCATCATTAAAACTATCATGGCTGTCCAGAAAACAGATTCCTAAGCTTCACTGCGAAAAATGTTAAAAATCACAGAAAAGGAATTTTGACCTGAAATTTTACGACAGCAATCTTCAGTTATTAATACACATTTCATTAGTTCAAAATTTTCTGATTTGAGCAACGTAAGTGCCTCTGAAAATTCACTCTTTACGGGCTGTCCAGTTTTTGACAGATTCTGTCTTTATTTTGCATTACTCTCATTACTTGTGTTTTGTGTAGTTCTATTGATCAAAGAGCAATGCACAACCATAGTAACAGTAGCTAATGTTTAGAATCAACTCATGATATGTCTTTGCTGTACCTATGAGGATTTAATTTATGGAGACACTAACCCCTCTAATCAAGTTTTATGTTGAGTTTTGTGTAAAGAGAATTTTCAAGTGGAAGAGTTGAGGGTGATGAACAAAGATCAAGAGGGACAAACACTCAAGCTTGGGGATGTTACCCCTAGCTCACCAACATATATCAAATAAGTACAAGAATTCAAGCTTGGGGATGCCAAGCCACCTCACTCCAACCATCTTGATACAAGTAAGTAAGCCTAGCTATATGGCTATAAAGAAAGCGCTTTACGGGAGGCAACCCGGTTGTTTTTATTTGTGATTTTCTTTGTGTCCTCTTGCTGTAACAAGAGACTTTTTTAGTTTAGTTTCTGGAATTTTTAATAAAGTGCCAAGTTTTACTCATTTTGGTTTGAAAAGTTGCTTATAGCGTTCGGAGATTTTATTCCTGCACGAATCTGTGCACGGTATGATTTTTAATTCTTATTCTGTAACTCCGAATGAGCTCATATTTGAACTGTAGTTGCAACTTTTCATCCTCTGTATGCATGAATTTTTCAGAATTTTTCGACAAAGTTTAGTAGGGTAGAAAAATACGTTTTTGCTGCTGTTTTTCTGGACAGATTCTGTCCCATTTTGTTTGATGCATGCTTTGAACTTTTAACTTGAATCTTTTTGATCCAATTGAGTTTATGAGTAGGCATACAACATTATACACTTTCTGGACATCCATATGAATTTTTGTTCAAGGATTATATGCAGCAAGAAATCTATTTGTTTATCACTACTAATGCACCCCACAGAAAAGAAATGGGAGAAACGGTGTTTTGAAGTTTTTTCACAGGGATTAGAGGAGATGCACCAAGAGCTATCCAAGGATGGTGAAGACCATAAGCTTGGGGATGTGAAGACAACCCCACTGGACCTACACACTCTCGGTTTGCACACGTCTAACTTCTGTTTTTCGATCGAAACACTTTATCGCATAAACTTGGAGCGTCTTTTTTTTGTTTTGGTTTGATTTTTATTTTGTGAGACCACCACACTATCATTTATATATGAGAGAGCTACTGGAAATTTGGGTTGAATTATGTTGGATGCTATTATTGGGAAAAGGGATGTTGGAGTTGATTTTAAAAGATACATATAGTTGCATGATTCATGAGCTTGTTAATGAGTAATAATTTGCAAGTATTTTATCAAGAGCTATCTTTTATTCATGTTTTGATGCTGAATGTTATTTTACTTTGTTTAACATGGATTGGTTAGTTCTATGGACACTCATGCATGCATTTAGATGGTCAACTTTCTCCCTCTTGCTAGCCCAAAAATTCCAACAAGTAAAAACTTGTTTCCAACACCTTCAACCAAAGTTTTTCCAGTGAGTCCACCATATCTACCTATTAGCTTTATGCTATTCCGAGTATGTTTATCATGATATTTGTGTTATCTATACCTCTGAATGAAAATGCTTATGTTGTTGATTGTTATGGGAAAAGTTGGTTATAGAGCTCTCTCGAACTTGATGCACACTTTACTTTCATTGCATAGATAAAACATGACCCATTGTGATTAAAATTATGATGTTGTGGGCTTGACAAATGTCTTTGGTTGAGAGTTAGCTCATATGTGCTGTCACATGGCAAGCTTTCAACATGCACTTCATTTCATTTAGTTGATATCATGTACTTTTGTTTATGGATGCTTACCATGGGTGAAATAAATGTGGAAATGAAGTAGGTTTAAATGAGTTTGTATAAATGGTTAGAGAGACGCCTGGGCCGCTAATCTAAGCCATGCATCATTCATGGTGGAAATTTACTTACATGCTATGGTGAACCTTCTGTGATACACCTTACAATAAAAAGCTATCTAATGGTAAATAAAAAGGGTGTTGAGATTGTTCATTGTGTTTGTTTGTCTTGTCATTTTGATATGGGCTTGTTCCATATCCTGGGACAAGAGGTACCCCAGTTGACGCTCTTAATGATACTATTATTACTTACAATGATATTTAACTTGAACTTGCTTTGTTTCCCAAGTTGAGTAACACATGGAGTAGGTACTTGTATTCAAGGGGCATGAGACTTTCAACCTGTACTTTGTCAAGCACACTACTCATATTTGCTTTCACTTTAAACTTAATCATTCAAGATGCTATGATAGGGGAATGAGAGCTTGACACCAAGGATTACCACATTACAATCATTAACTTAAGTAGAGAAGTTAGATGAAACTTATTCATGCTTTACCTCTACTCATATATATCTTTCCAAAGTGTCCACCTTTTATATTCAGATTTTCATCAATACTCTATGACCATTATAGGATGTTCTTTCTTTCATTATGCATACATGTGGTCCATAGTACTTTCTTTTATGTTACACTTTGTGAATTATCATTGAACATCCTTGCATTGAATACTTGATATCACTTCATAAACTATCTTGCATATTGCTACTCCTTTTAAGAATGAATCATTTGACTCTATGTAGCAATAGTAATCATCTTTGATATCCATTGATAGTATTAAAATGCAAAGTCCATGTTAGTTTTATCACCTTCATACTCGAGGACGAGTATGGTTAAGCTTGGGGATGTTGATGCATGTAAAATGCATACATGAACTTTGCATTATTTACTTATATTCCATCATATTTGCATCATATAAGGGTTATATCATGTTTTATAATGATTTTGGAATATTTTATGTTTCCTATTTTTATGGAATTAACCCTGCACAGCAGAAAACCCTGTTTTCTATATTTTAATGTTTCAGGGACCCAAACGACGTCCAAATGACCTGGAAATTTACGAGCATCAGTTTTTGGAAGGAAGAAGACTTGGGAGCGAAGGAAGCGAACAAGCGGAGGCCCGAGGCCCAAAAGAGGGTGGCCCACGCGGCCAAGGAATCTGGCCGTGGGACCCACCATCTGGAGCCTCGAGGCTCCGTTGCCGTCGATCTTTTCGCCCACGACTCCGTCTTGACCTAAAACCGACTATAAAAATAGTCCCGACGCCCTTCGGAAAGGAGCGCCGCCGAAACACAGAAACCACGAAACAGAGACCTGGAGTTGCAGATTGGAGGGGGAAAACTCCGGCGGGGCGCTGCCGGGTGGTCTCCATCTTCTCCAACGACTTCTCCACCGTCTCCATGATGAAGGGGGAGTAGTCCACCCCCTGGACTTTGGGTTTGTGGTGGTAACTTGATCCAATCTCTCTATGTATGATCATTGTTGAAGTCCATATGATGTGCCTTGCATGATTATGGAATTATCTTTGTAATTCCTATGGTGGATATTGTGGTATGAGATGATATTATGTTATGCATTTACCGTCATGTTGGGATTTCTATGGTTTGTCATACTTTGGAGATATTCTATGATACATGTGATGGTTTGATTTATGCATAATGCCTTGTTTATCCTTGTCATGAGGTGATTGACACCACCAAGTGTGGATAGATGAGAGAGATGTGGTCATGCACACGAATTATGAATCATTGCACTAGTGTTTAGAATATTGTCCATTATGAAGTATGATGTATGTGGGTAGAGAGTGGCCTAGTGACAGAAGGCATAGGCATTAAGTGACAGTAATGTCGCCCAACATTCTTTATCCGGGGGTAAAAAGGAAGAAGTATGATGTGGGAGTGACAACAAACCACGCTAGCCTTACGAGGGTGACCTAGCAACACAAATGATTATTTTCTTTCAACTATGTGTTTTAGGACATTGATAACCCACAAGTATAGGGGATCGCGTGTAGCCTTTTCGATAAGTAAGAGTGTCGAACCCAACGAGGAGCTAAAGGTAGGATAAGTATTCTCTCAAGTTCTATCAACCGCTGATACAACTCTACGCACACTAAACGTTTACTTTATCTAGTAAATAATACTAGACTATAATACGGGTATGAGAGATAGTTTTGCGAGATAATAAATGTAAGAAAGTAAATGTTAGTGCTGCAGCAATAAAGTACACTAAGTAACCATATACTAACAGTACCATGAGTGTGGAAAAGTGGTGGTAATTGTGGTGGCTTTGTCCAAGATTAATTAGTGAAGGTACTTGGTTCATTGTCTTCGATGCAGTTTTCTATGTGGGAGAGGCTAAATATACATGCACTCCACTATTTGGTATTACAAGTACTATATGATTGGATTGTTTAGCAAGCATCCGCAAATACTAATAATGCATTAAGGTTTCCCCAACCATAGCCTTAAGTTCAAGGTCCTCTTACTCCCATACGTGCAACTAATCGGTTCGCGTTCTCAGGTTTCTGTCACTCCGGCAGAACTTCCCCCGCTTCGTTACAAATACTACCAACCCTAGGGTGTTTGATCCATGCGCGCACAAATATAATGGACACCAAAGACAAATAAACTACGGAAACATGATGTAAATCATAGGATAAATATTATAGCATCAAACACCATGTTTACATAGGACGGTACAGGTTTATGGGAGGATGAACCACTGAATACAAGGAGGAGATGGTGATGGAGATGGCGGTGAAGACGGCGGAGAGGGCAGCGAGGAGCGCAGGGCGGCGGCGGCGGCGCCGGCGGGCGGGGAACTCCTTCCCCGCCGCCGGCATCATGGGGAGCGCCGCCCCTTAGCCTCCCTCCTTCATGGCTTCTTGGGAGCCCTCCCCCATGGAGATGGGATCCATGGGGGAGGCAAAAACGTGGCTTTTGGTGGCTGAAATTCGTGGGTGGAGGAGTCCTCCACGAATTAGGTTTCCTCCCTTTATATATCTTCTCGGATTTCCGTCACCCCCTTTTAGGGTTCCACCAAAACGGGCCTACAGGCCGCGTCCGAACTCCGATTGGGCTGATCTCGGGCTTAAAATCTTCGTATGGAAAATTGTGACAACTTTCGTAAGAGCCAGGTCTCCATTTGACGTCATCTTCGAGGTCAAACTGACAATCTTCGTAAAAAGTTCTCAGACAGATTTCAGGAAAGTCCCAATTGACTCCAACAAGGTTTCCTCTTGTATTCTTGATAATTTCTACACATCAAATAGTAAAACAAGAACATTGTGCACTTTTGCAACTATTAGTAGGTTAGTCCAAATAAATAATAAACTTAATATAAAAACAAGTGCTAAAAGCATAAAAATGGCATGAAACAATCAAAAATTATAGATACGTTTTGGACGTATCAACATCCCCAAGCTTAATTCCTGCTCGTCCTCGAGTAGGTAAATGATAACAAAATAATTTTTGATTGTAAATGCTATGATCAGGTCTTTAACAATTGCATGATGTATGGATAATAAAACTTAGCAATCATGTTTCCTAATGAAAAGTATCAACGAACTAAGAGCTCATAACATGAAATTTCTAAACATCAACAAGATTGCAATGTTCGTAAAAAGATATGACAAAATGGTATCTCGCTTGCCTTAATTTGAAGGGCAAAACATAAATGCCAAGGCACCTCTGAAGTTCAAGTGAAGACTAGATATAGAGATATCAAAGATAAAAGCATCATAGTTATACCTCAATTAATCGTATTCTGGGACAAGCACATTACACTAAGAACGACAGCTATGCTCTCGAAGAAGTGCTCAAAGAAAGGATGGTGACTCAACATAAAAGTAAAAGAAAGGCCCTTCGCAGAGGGAAGCAGGGATTAAGTCATGTGCTAGAGCTTTTAGGATTTTGAAAACATATAGAGATTGCATAAAATATTTGATACTCCTCCCAACCTTGCTAACACAAGCCATGGCTAACCGAATCCTCGGGTGCCTTCCATCAATCACATACCATGGAGGAGTATCTATTTTTGAGAGGTGTTTGTTAATTGTCAACGAATGGTAGCGGGTGAGAACAGTATTCTACCTGTCAAACGGACTTTTAAGAGCGGCTCCCATGAAGGACGTTATTTCTACCAGTAAGGCAGATCATCCCTCTTTCTCTTTGGTTTACACACATGCAGGTATTTCACTGTTTGTCATTGCTTACTGATGAATCAGGGCAAAAGTGTGAAGAGAATTAATGGTTAAAGTTGTAATTAATTGGGACTGGGCACCCCGTTGCCAGCTCTTTTTGCAAGTTATTGGATAAGCGGATGTATATGCCACTAGTCCAGGTGTAAAAGTCCATTTGACAAATAGAATAAAGAATAACCACACTAATTCCTCATGAGCTAGTAAACATTGACACAAAAAGAAAATATTTTGAATTTTAAAGGTAGCACATGCAAATTTACTTGGAGTGGCTTGAAATACCATATAGGAATTTTTGGTGGACTCTTTGGGATAACTTGGTTTTAAGGATTTGGATGCACGAGCAGCATTCCCGCTCAGTACAAGTGAAGGCTAGCAATAGACTGGGAAGCGACAACCACGAGAGCGATAACGGTCATAATCATGCTTGCGACAAAATAAAATTAACGGAGGCATAAAAACGATACTAAAACTCTGAGGCAAAATAGATCATCAAGGCTTAATTGACTTTTATTTTTCAGTCATAACATGTGTGAGCATGTGCCAAGTCGATTCAAGTGAATTATTCAGAGGAGGATACCCTACCATACCATTTACGAAAGACAATGCATGTAATATCTATATACATGATATGCACTATTAGCTAGTTGAGACTAACCATAAGAAAACATAAACTACTAAACAATATATTCACACATCATTTTTAAGTTTCAACAAGTAACATTAACCAAGTAAACATTGAAACAGAGGATAAATAAAATATGTGACGATCCACTTATTAATGTAACTGGTGTTTGATGCTAAGATAAATAGATAATAAAATACAGCCGCTTCAAGTTTAGTTAAGTTCCTATGTTGCTCAAAAAACAAAGTTTAAAGGTTTGCAAACCGTGGGGTTATTGATGAAGAGGGATGCGGGGACATCCCCAAGCTTATGACTTTGGTAATTCTTCAATATTCCATAGTTTGGTGTTCCTTCATTCTCTGTGAAAAAACTTCAACACAAAAACTTTCCCATTCTTTTCTGCGGTTAGACATTAGTACAATAGATAATATTTCCCAAGTGCTGCTATTAAACCAAATAAAATTTTGTTTTTAAGTTACAGAAAGGTTGCTTAAATGGCCAACTTATAAATGAAAGGTAAGAACCATTAAAAATCAAATGAAAACGAAAAGAGGCCACTCTTGCAACAAAAGTCAGAATCTGTCCAGAAAAACAGCAGCTGGAAAACGCAATTTTTAGGTGCACTTAAACATGCCCGAAATTTTAGCCAATTTTTGTACATGCAGAGGATTAGGTGCTACAACATCAGTAATTTTTTCGTGATTTTTAGAGCTTCCAGTAAAATATGAAAAATCGCGCAATAAGCAGTAGATACCGAAAACAGAAAATCACTTTTTACATATGTATCAACTAAGCTAAATGGATAAAACTTGGTACTTTATTTTTGATAAACTAAAAACCAGAGGCTAAGCAAGACCTAAACATGCTAGCTACAGCAAGGAAAACTCTAAAAAAAATCAAAAGTAAAACCAAATAAAGAACCAAACAAAGAAGCAAAACAAAAGAAAATATTTTTGTTTTTTGAATTTATAAGTGAAAGTAAAGAAGCAATCGAAACCAAATAAGAGCCTAATAAAACTAAAGAAGGTAAAACCAAGACATATAAAAGCAATTATAATACAAGTTAAGACAATACATATCATGTGGACGGGTAATATAGAGTATGAACGAGACAACCTCATGTTAGTTGATGAATAGGGGGATGACTCGGGCATCCCCAAGCTTAGATGATTGTATCTTCTTGAATATGTTCTTGGGATGCACCTACACATCCCCAAGCTTGAGCTCTTGCGTCTTCTTATTCATCTCATATCACCATATTGATTAGATCTTATAAGCTACATCCACATAAAACTTCACAAAACTCATTAGTAGGGTTAGTACTCATTAAATAAAATCCACTCATGTTCAAGCATTGACAAGTTTTATAATTTTTACTCAACATTAGCCACTGTATATACTAAGGTGTTCATGATTTCCGTTGTCCGTCGAAAAACTAATGAAACTAACAACACCAAGTACAATATTGAATAAACAAAGAAATCTGTCAAAACTGAACAGTCCGTAAAGATGGCATTCAACGAGATAGTTAAGTAGCTCAAATCGAAAAACTTTAGTCTAATGAAAGAAAGATAATAATCTCAGGTTTATGCACAAAAATTTTCAAGTCAAAATACTATTCTGAGATTTATCACGATTTTATTTACAGAGAAGCACAAAATCTGTCTAAACAGAACAGTCAGTAAAGATCGAATTTTTCGACCTATCTACGTACCTTAAATCAGAAAAAGTTAGTCTAATGAAAGAAAGCTAATAAGCATCACTTTGCACTCAAGAAATTTCAGATCAAGATCACGTTCTGGTGATTTTAAACATTTAATACGGTGGAGCACAGAAAATCTGTTTCTGGACAGCAAAGTAAAACTATCAACTTTCAATTAACTAAAGACTATAATTAGCATTTTATTTTTATGTACAGAGGTATATACACAATATTTACAATATTTACATGTTTTTAATGAAAAGCTTCCATGGAAAGATTTGTTTTGGTTTCATAGGCATGAACACAAGTGTTCAAGGTCGACCCCCATTTAACCATTACTCATCTTTCCAATCACTTTTCTTTTTGAAAACGTTTTTAGATAACAACTACACCTAATTTTTTTTGTAATTCGCATTCCCTATCCATAGTAAGATAAAGAACAACTTAATACTGAAAATAAAAACTACTTAGAGATAAAGCAAACAAGTGCACACAAGAACATTAACCTACGCTATGGCTCCCCGGCAACGGCGCCAGAAAAGGTCTTGATAACCCACAAGTATAGGGGATCGCGTGTAGCCTTTTCGATAAGTAAGAGTGTCGAACCCAACGAGGAGCTAAAGGTAGGATAAGTATTCTCTCAAGTTCTATCAACCACTGATACAACTCTACGCACACTAAACGTTTATTATCTAGAAATAATACTAGACTAAATACGGGTATGAGAGATAGTTTTGCAAGATAATAAATACAAGAAAGTAAATGTTAGTGCTGCAGCAATAAAGTACACTAAGTAACCATATACTAACAGTACCATGAGTGTGGAAAAGTGGTGGTAATTGTGGTGGCTTTGTCCAAGATTAATTAGTGAAGGTACTTGGTTCATTGTCTTCGATGCAGTTTTCTATGTGGGAGAGGCTAAATATACATGCACTCCACTACTTGGGATTACAAGTACTATATGATTGGATTGTTAGCAAGCATCCGCAAATACTAACAATGCATTAAGGTTTCCCCAACCATAGCCTTAAGTTCAAGGTCCTCTTACTCCCATACGTGCAACTAATCGGTTCGCGTTCTCAGGTTTCTGTCACTCCGGCAGAACTTCCCCCGCTTCGTTACAAATACTACCAACCCTAGGGTGTTTGATCCATGCGCGCACAAATATAATGGACACCAAAGGACAGCACCATATAGACATACAACTCTAATGAACCTCATGCATTCAATTAAGCAATCAAAAGACAAATAAACTACGGAAACATGATGTAAATCATAGGATAAATATTATAGCATCAAACACCATGTTTACATAGGACGGTACAGAGGTTTGTGGGAGGATGAACCACTGAATACAAGGAGGAGATGGTGATGGAGATGGCGGTGAAGACGGCGGAGAGGGCAGCGAGGGCGCAGGGCGGCGGCGGCGGCGCCGGCGGCGCGGGGAACTCCTTTCCCCGCCGCCGGCAAGCTTGGGGAGCGCCGCCCCTTAGCCTCCCTCCTTCATGGCTTCTTGGGAGCCCTCCCCCATGGAGATGGGATCCATGGGGGAGGCAAAAACGTGGCTTTTGGTGGCTGAAATTCGTGGGTGGAGGAGTCCTCCACGAATTAGGTTTCCTCCCTTTATATATCTTCTCGGATTTCCGTCACCCCCTTTTAGGGTTCCACCAAAACGGGCCTACAGGCCGCGTCCGAACTCCGATTGGGCTGATCTCGGGCTTAAAATCTTCGTATGGAAAATTGTGACAACTTTCGTAACAGCCAGGTCTCCATTTGACGTCATCTTCGAGGGTCAAACTGGCAATCTTCGTAAAAAGTTCTCAGACAGATTTCAGGAAAGTCCCAATTCGACTCCAACAAGGTTTCCTCTTGTATTCTTGATAATTTCTACACATCAAATAGTAAAACAAGAACATTGTGCACTTTTGCAACTATTAGTAGGTTAGTCCAAATAAATAATAAACTTAATATAAAACAAGTGCTAAAAGCATAAAAATGGCATGAAACAATCAAAAATTATAGATACGTTTTGGACGTATCAGACATGTAGCCGTCATTGAAGTTTACCATTAAAGCATGACAATTGTGTGTACTTTTTATCTATAACATGATAATCACCATAGATGGGAGAGAGGATTGAGTGAACCCATGAACCCATGTCCATTGTTCCTATAAGAGAAAACCTTTGTCTTGTCCTCTTGCATTGAAGATGATTGGGACACTTTTACATTCTTGTTTTGTTACATTAAACTTCCATCCATTAAATCAACCATCTTGTTCTTTAAACTTGTTTAGTGCATAATCAACTAAAACTTGTGACACTTTAGTTGTAGGGAATAGATAACTTTTCCTTCTTGCTCCTGGGGATTAAGGCCGGCAATGGGTCGGGTATTGGGCGGGTCGACCTATTCCAGACCCATGCCCATATAACAAATGGGCGAGGGTCTCTGCCCATGACCCTGCCCATGGGTCAGATCTCAGACCCATGCCCGTACCCGTCGGGTCATCAGACCCAATGGGCGACCCATCGGGTCTGTAGGCAGCACATCAATATATAATATTATAGCATTTCAAATAGCAAAATAAACACAAACAACAAATAGTGATGTACTGATTGCTCACACAAACAGCAAATCAAGTTCCCAGGAAACAACAAATAGCATGGGCTGTGGTCATGTTTTACTACGAGACCCCACATGTCAGCTAATCGGGTTACCCATCGGGTCGCCCATGGGTACACATGTCTGTCCATACCCTACCCACGACTAATCGGGTCGCCCACGGGCGAGACCCATGGGCGAACATAGCGACCCATACCCTGCCCATTAGGGTCGGGTGCCCGTGGGCGGACGTGCCCATGGGCGGAATTGCCGGCTTGACTGGGGATCGATACCCTACTTCCACATTGAGAGGTGCTACAGTGATCCCCTGCTCTTGGGGGTTATCAATTCTTAGCAAATTTGGAAAAATTGAAATCATAAGATTCTCCATCAAATTTAGTATAAATTTTCTCTTTCTTACAATCAATAATAGCACCACAGGTATTCAAGAAAGGTCTACCAAAAATAATGGGACAAGTTTTACTAGCAGCAGAACCAAGAAATAAGAAATCAGCAGGGTATTTAGTCTTACCACATAAAACTTCAACATCTCTAACAATACCAACCGGAGAGATAGTTTCTCTATTAGCAAGCTGAATAACCACATCAATCTCCTCAAGTTCGCAAGGATTAATTTCATGCCTAATTTCCTTGTAAAGATCATAAGGAATAGCACTTGAACTGGTGCCAATATCACAAAGACCATAGTAGCAATGCTCACCTATTTTGACTGAAAGCACAGGGACACTTGTTTTCCGGGCTCTTTTAGGATGTGTAACAATGTTAGAAGCTTCTTCACAAAATTTAATATGTCCTCCTTCTACATTTTTAGTTACAAGATCCTTAACCATAGCTATTGCAGGTTTTACAGTTATTTGTTCATCAGGTTCTTTAGCTTTCCTTTCACTTTTATTAACCACACTGGCCAAAATAGAATGTTCTTTTACTTTTACAGGAAAATGTATTTTTTCAATATAAGGTTCTGGCAGAATGCGATCAACAGTATGAACTTCAATGTTTTTAACAAGAGCAGAATTAATGTTATCTTTATAAGGTTCATGATACTTTTTCCACCCCTTTCTAGGAATATCGAGATACGAAGCAAAAGCCTTATAACAGTTTGCAATAATTTGAGAATCAAGACCATAAGTAGCACTAAAATTACGAAAACTATCAGTCTCCATAAAAGATTTAATGCATTCAAAATCATAATTTATACCTGACTCTCTACCTTTGTCGTTCTCCCATCCTTCAGTATTTTCCTGGATACGATCAAGAAGGTCCCATTTATCTTCCTCTTTCTTCCGTGTAAATGATCTAGAACAAGAAGTATCCAATAAATCTTTATCAAGAAGAGAAAGCCTTGCATAAAAGTTATTGATAACAATATTACTTGGGAGCTCATGAATGGGACATTTGAGCATTAATGACTTCAGCCTCCCCCAAGCTTGGGCAATACTTTCTCCATCATGAGGCCAAAAATTATATATAGAGTTCCTGTCTTTATGGATCTCACTAAGAGGATAAAATTTGGAGTAAAAGAGAGGAACAATCTCGACCCAACTCAATGAGTGGCCATTTTTAAGCAGACTATGCCATTCAGCAGCTCTGCCCTTCAGTGATAGAGAAAATAATTTCCTCTTGACTTTGTCCATAGAAATACCTGCACACTTGAACAACTCGCACAATTCATGTAGAAAAAGCAAGTGATTACCAGGATGGACAGTTCCATCATAGCGGTTATTCATAACACATTCAACAATTTTCATAGGTATTTTAAATGGAATTCCCTGAGCAGGTGGAGGGTCATCTACTACCGTAGCAGTGGTAGTAGTCTTCCCAAACAGTGATTCGAATGGAGATGACTCCATGACAGAACAGCACTTACAGTAAATATTTCCCTTACCAATTCTTCTTACCAATAGCGCTTCACTCCCCGGCAACGGCGCCAGAAAATAGTCTTGATGACCCACAAGTATAGGGGTGTATCGTAGTACTTTCGATAAATAAGAGTGTTGAACCCAACGAGGAGCAGAAGGTGCTGGTATGTAGTTTTGATCAAGGATTCACTGTAAACACCAGCAGACAAGTTTTTAGGGGTTTTCAATATAGCAGATAAATACAGTATGTGTAAATAAACGAGAGCAATAATAATTGCAGCGAGTGGCCCAATCCTTTTGAGTGCAAAGGACAAGCCGCTTGTGTTACTTATGATTACCAAACGTTCCCGAGGACACATGGGAATTTCGTCAAGTGGTTTCGTTTCATGTAGTTGATTAATCTTCAATGTTTTGATAAGTGTTGTGTGGGTGAATCTATGCTAACGCACTGCGCTTCCTAGGACTAATACGTACGTGTGATTATACCCCTTGCAAGCATCCGCAACTACAAGAAAGTAATTAAGATAAATCTAACCACAACCTTAAACTCTCAGATCCTACACTCCCTTGTGCACTAACTTACCAATGGGGGTTCAAGTTTCTGTCGCTCCGGCAACCCCACAATTAGCAAGCTAAATACACAATGCATTCCCCTAGGCCCATAAAGGTGAAGTATCATGTAGTCGACGTTCACATGACACCACTAGAAGAATGACACCACAACTTAAATATCAAACGATTAAATATTAGTCAACATTATTCCACTACTAGCAGCAAGACTTTCCCCATGTCCTCAAGAACTAAACAAACTACTCACAAGACATCATATGGATCATGATCAGAGGTGATATAATGATGAATAACAATCTGGACATAAACCATAATTCACCGATAAAACTCAATAGCATCAACAACAAGGAGTAATTAACACCGGGAGAGTCTCCCCAATGAACTAGACAAGGTGCAGCCCTAGATGTTACAGCGGAACGGAGTGGAGCAGTGTAGATGATGATGGTGGAGTGGTGGATGATGAAGATGATGATCCTGATGAAGTCCATCACGATGACGGCGACGATGGCGATGATTGCCCCCTCCGGGAAGGAATTTCCCCGACAGATTTCTCCCTACCAGAGAGCTTTTCTCTCTCTGTGGTTTCCGTCCCGTGGAGGCGGCGGAATATTTCGTGGACGAACCCCTCGATGTTTAGGGTTACGGGGGAGATATACGCGAAGGGTGATGTAGGTTGGTCCCGATTTTCACGGATTTGTGCGGAGGGAACGATGAACACGGGATGAACACGAAGAACACAAAGAGGGGAAATCAACACACAAGGGTAAATAGCAAGTAGCAACTCGGCAAGACTCAATTGGTAACAAATCCCCGAGGGTAGCCCCAATTCTCCTCTCCCAAGCACACCTTACTCTTAGGATTGTTTGTCCAATTGGTCAATCCAACCAACCCAATAGAATCACCCGAAGATGAAAGATTGGCAAGTAATCGCAACTACAAGCGGAAGCCTTGGTATCCACACAGGGATCTTCTCCTCAAGAGGAGGCCTTGGTTCATCTCCACAAGTGGAGGCCTTGATTCATCTCCATAGGAGGAAAGATACACTTTGAGAAGAAGGAGCAAGGCTCTACTTTAGTTCCCAAATCATAGTCTAACCCTAGATCTGAAGGGGAGGGGTTCTATTTATAGTCTAGGTGAGATAGGGGTGGATAAGTGAGGTGACACGGGTCCTCAGCCCGACAGGTTCCCGATGCAGCGGTACTACCGCTGGAGCCAGCGGTAGCCAGCGGTAGTACCGCTGGGCAGGCCTTCTTTGCAGTTTCTGAAGTCAACTGGGGCGGTAGTACCGCTACCCCCAGCGGTAGTACCGCCCGATACTGCTGGAGCTGCCGGCAGATCAAACAGAGGGCCGTTTTCGGCGGTAGCTTCGGCGGTAGTACCGCTGGCGCGGTAGTACCACCCAGTTTCTTCTTTCTCGGCTGTACCCGGGCGGAGGCGCGTCTGGCTCGGCTGGACCTGGGCGGTAGTACCGCTGCCACCGGTGGTAGTACCGTCGCCTGGGACTTCTTTCCATTCTTCTCTCCTTCTCCTTCGTCTTCTTGACTCGATTCTTGTCCAACTTCTACCCTTTATTGGAGATCTTCATGAGGGTCATGCCTGAGTATACACAAGGTATCGGAATGAAGTAGCAAGCCATTCAAAGGAGTATCGAGATCACACATGGATAGGAGCGAGTTCACCTTATCATGAAGTGCCTTGACTCTTGCTCTTGTCATTGGGCCACTTGTTGTAGGAGACGTAGGTCGGGCTACATCAAAGGGGCAGCGCCAGAGGTGGGCCCAGGTGGCCACGCCAGGCCTCGGCGCCGCCCTCCTCCTGGCCGCGCCCAGGGGTGGCGTGGGGGCCCACCTGGCCCACCTGGAGCTCCCCTTTTGGCTAGCTCCGTCATCTGGAAAAATAGGAACTTCGGCGAAAGTTTCGTGATTTTTGGAGTTTCGCAAATATATTTAGCTTGACGGTGCTTTTTCCAGCTAAAATCTGGCTCCGACAGATAAATCCCCAATAATCATCAAACATGCAAAATAAGATAAAATAACATAAGTAACATGTATTAATATGAAATATATCGATGAATAACAGTAAATTATGATATAAAATAGTGATGCAAAATGGACGTATCACGGACGAACCACATGATCCGCCACACTATTGAGTCGAATCGTAGCAACTTTGGTAAATATCTTAAAGCTAACGTTAAGGAGGCATATAGGTCTGTATTGTTGAATCCTTTCTGCCTCATTAATCTTAGGTAATAAGATTATCTCACCAAAATTGAGATGAAACAACTCTAATTGTCCATCATGAAGACATGCGAACAGTTGTAGTAGATCAGACTTGATAACATCCCAAAAGTTCTGGTAGAACTCAGCCGGGAAGCCATCAGGTCCAGGTAATTTATTATGTTTCATTTGGAAAACCGCCTTTCTTACGTCATCCTCTGAATAGAGGATAGTAAGTAGACTATTTTCCTCGTCTGAAACCTGGGGTATATCCTCTGTTCGAGACTCGTCCAGTGTAAAGTTTCCTTCCTCTGGGGCTCCGAACATGCCTTTATAGTAATTTTTAATATACGACTTTAGTTGTTCATGGCCCTCAACCGTTCCCTCCTCCTGGACTAGAGAATGAATACGCTTTTTCCTGTGTCTGCCATTGGCAATACTATGGAAACAGCGAGTATTCGAATCCCCTTCTAGGATGAATTGGGCTTTGGAACGTTGATACCATTTTAACTCCTCCTCGCGCAGTAGTTTCGCTATATGTGCATTCGATTGGCTTTTTAACGCAATCTCTTGCGCGGATAGCAAACGAACTTCTGCTAATGCCTCTAGAGCATCAATAATCGAGGATAGCCGTATCTTTTCTTTTTTAAGTAAACCAATAGTATGACGAGCCCAACCAACGAGGTGTGTGCGTAAAGCACGGATTTTATTATTCCACCTCTTAATCGGCATATCACCAGCAACCGGTCTTTCCCAAATTCTTTTAACCATCTCATGGAACCCCTCACGATGCAACCACCCAAGTTCAAATTTGAAACGTGGTTTACACTGTGGCCTAGGTATTCCAGTTGTCAAAAGGATGGGAGCATGGTCCGACAATCCCTCAATATGTTCCAGAGCCCGTACCGACACCAATGGGAACCTCGCTTCCCAATTAGTATCCATCAGTACACGATCTAGCTTTTCGTATGTGGCCGGGAGAGAATTAGCTCACGTGAACTGTCTCCCGACCATTGTTATCTTCTTAAGTTCAAGCTGTCAATGACTGCATTGAACAAAAGAGGCCAACGGTTGTCGAAACGACCCCTACTTTTCTCAAATGGAAAACGAAGCAAGTTGAAATCCCCTCCAATGATCAAAGGATGAGGGTTATCTTTTGCTAAATTTACCATTTCACAGAGAAAAGCGGTCTTAGCCACCTCCTGGGCCGGCCCATACACGGTAACAAGACTCCAAATGAAATTGTCGGATTTATTACGGATGTGCATTTTAATGTGAAAATCACCATCCGTAACATCCAACACTTCCATGGTATCTGTCCTGATCCCTAGTAAAATGCCTCCGGAGCGGCCATGGGGAGGGCGCAAGTACCACTCAAAATCTATACCGCCTGAAAGTCGGTTCAATAGAGATTGTGAGAACTCACGTCTTCCCGTCTCAGAAATAGCTAAGAAATCTAAATTATGGTCCCGAATGCAACCAGCAAAGTGCAAATATTTAGCCAAGTCACCAAGACCTCTGCTATTTGCGAACATGCCATTCATTGGGAAACCTTGGGGGATTTGGATAACTTTGCCCTTTTCCGGGACGACTTGTTGGAGTTAGATTTAGATTTCCGACCGGATGCTTTTAACTCATACAATGAGCTCAAACCGTCGTCATCCAAACCACCCTCCAACACTTCACCGATTAGATGAGAAAGAAGCTGACCATCTGATGTGGCAATCGCTTCCTCTTCATCCAAATAGGTGGAAGACAACACAGTCGAAGCTTTATGAATAACCGTAAGACGGTCTAACTCCATATGCCTCAAGACACTAGTTGAAACAAGTACTTCTTTTTTTATTATTACCAAGATTAACACCTATCCTATTAAGCTTTGAATGAATCGACTAAGGAGAAAAAGACAAAATGGAATTCGAATTCATTTCCGTACCAGAGTAGTCTAAGTTGCGCACAGCTTTGCGACGCATGGCCTTCCTCAAGGAGTCTTCATCCGTCGCAGAAGCCCCATCCACCGCCACCCCGAACCTCTCGCTACGACGGGGCGTGGTAACCCCATCGGAGAAGACCACCATCCTGGGTGGAGGTGTGGACGGGGTGATGGAACCTCCCTCCGTGAACGTAGCCACCGGGGAAGCAATAACCTGGGTCGGCATTGGCAAAGTAGCAACCGACCCGGCCATCGCATCAGCATCGTGAGGCGGGTGAGTCTTTGTCGGAGTTGACACCTCACCCTTCCCCACAGCGCCTACAGCAAGTCCATCCGAGGGAGGCGTCGAAGAAGAAAAAACTCCCCCGGAGACCTGCCCAGCGCCCCCAGCCTGGTGCTCCGTCCCAGCAGGAGAGCCCACAGAAGTCACGCCCAGGCCTGGCTCCGAGACGGCCTGGTGCAGCATCTTCTCGGCCCTACCCGCTGCTCCTGGGCTCCTCGATGCGGCCATGGCCGCCAGCGACTCGGCTGGGCCGCTCTCCGTCGCCCACGCGCGGCCTGCCCGGGCCACCAGCGGCTCAGCTGGGCCGTTCTCCACTGCCGGCGCGCAGTCCGTCGCCAGCCCAACAGGCTGTGTCTCCGGCGCCCGAACTGGGCCGGAAAGCTTCGGCCCCGCGCTGGACTCTGCTGACTGACGCCCACCTGGCCCATTGGAGCTCTCCTGTAGCCGAGCGTGAGCAGCCACCGTTGCCTGATTAACAGAAATACCAGGGGCAGCTGCCACGCCTGGGGAGGTGCTCTCAGCCTCGATCGGATGCAGTAGACTCGGTGAGTCCCGGTGAATCCTTGCTATGATCTCGATCCCACGTGGAGTTTGCGGGTTTGGATTATACGGAGTGATAGCAATATTGGTACTGTGAGGAGCAATCTGCAAAGTGGCCACGGTCTTTCCAGTATTCGCCGCCCCCGAGGAGTGGCTCGTATCCACGTCCATACTTGTATTCTGTGACGTGCTCGTGCTAGGATTACCCATGGAGTCCTCCAAACCCTCCTCGGCACCCTCAGACTCATCATCAGCCTCATCTCCCTTACGGCGCCAGAAATAAGGAACAAACTCTGCATCAGGGACAAATTCTGGTGTCTCTCGCCGAAAAACGAAAGCATACTCCTTCAGCTTAACCACACAGGCCGTGCCAACATAAGGTCCAAAGTGGTCCTGTTGCTTGTCCAGGGGTTTGGAGCAAGGCATCGCAACCAGGATACGCACAATGCCTCGACTCCTCAGCGTCACAAGATCAACATCCAGAGTCGTCCCAATCAAGGAACTAACAGCCCAAATACAAAGAAAATGCCTCAACGGATACGGAACCCCTGGACATGGACCACACCTGCTCTAGCACCCTCATAGGGAGAACATCTTGCCTCTTCCAGACGAAAATAGTGGCTGTAGCCTTGTAACCCGGAACACCCATCTGTATCCCGTCCATCCGCTGAAGATCCCCGACAGAAGGGAACCCAATAAGAAAGGCATCAGTACCATGTGATATAGCCTCCCAAGTCCACGACTGGCTCGACGGACACATACTGGATATCAAGCTCTGAACGGCTGTCGCAGGCACCGGATCCCCTACAATCTTCACCAGTGTTGTGGGCGAGCTCGAAGGAAGCAAGTGAGGCTTGTACACACTATCAGGTAACTGCGTGAAAATCGTCTCCTCAGTACCATAGCCTGCCGTGAACGCTGAAGATGATCTTGATGCTAGCAACTGCTGGCATGCGCAGGCTGTGGCTCGAGAGGAACTTGCGTACCTTCGAGCAGAAAAGTATGAACCTTCACCAGCTAGTTAGCATGACTAAAGAAGAACTGGGCCTCTGGACGCTTGCAAAGACAGGAGTTGATCGCAGAACTGTGGGTCACAGCGAGGAGTAGACTGCTACCTCTGTGTGTGTGGGTGTTGTAAGTGTGGGCCGATGGGCATGTTGTAAACTCTCCCCTGCTTAATCTTAATAAAAAAGACATGCAACATTGGTTGCTGTTCTTGAAAATTTTTTTTTTGAATTGAGCTTAATTATTTTATGATATAGAACAAAAAATTCAAATGGTTAGGATTCTAGAAGATTTTTTTTTTGAAAAAATGGACGTTGCACTTGAGACGAAAAGAACAAACTCTTAGTTCGGTTGGTCATAGTGGAAGAGCCAATAGCACGGTGTAGACGCAACATGGTTACACATGCGCACATGCAAGTGGTGAGAGTTGGAGAAGAGGACTCGGCATCACTGGCTTACAGCGTACTGCAGTCGCCCTGCGGGTGCGTTGGCTCTGGAAGCACTGGACTGAAGTTGACAAGCCTTGGCTGGACCTACCTTTGGCTCCTGACAAGAGCGCCCGAGACCTCTTCCAAGCTGCCGTTAGTTTCAACCTCGGCGATGGTAGGAAAATCAGCTTCTGGAATGATCGATGGCTCGGCGATCAATGCTTCTCCAAGCTTGCAACTGACCTCTACAAGATGTGCACCTTGCGCAATCTCTCTGTTGTCCTCGCTCTTAGCAATGGAAAAATGCATCAATCACTTCAAAGCCAACCTATCTCAAGCAGCTGTTACCCAATTTCTCCTTATTTACCAAATTGTTCATGATATCCAGCTGCAGCCTGGAACAGAGGATACAGTTACTTGGCTGTGGACCACTAATGGCAGATACAACGCCACCTCTGCTTATGCCATGCAGTTTGAAGGCTCCATACGGTTCAACTTCCAGCTGACCATCTGGAACAGCGAAGCTCCCCTCGCCTGGCTCGCCGTTCTTGGCAAATGCAACACTGCTGACTCGCTTATGAAGAAGGACTGGCCACATAACGCTGCTTGTGTGCTCTGTCTCTTTTTTTTAGATATAAAGTGGTCGTATCCACCGCCCGAATAGATAGAAAGAATTGACTCAGTTTATAAGGGAAACCGGGTCCAAAAACCAAACAAACTGTACAAAAGAATGACACAAACGAAGCGACCTGTCGTTCACACGACCCAAGTCGACAAACGCCACAACACACACCACCCGCTCCGGGGCCGCCGCCCCGGCGTAACAACCAGATCGACCTTCGCATTGCCCGAAAGCGATCCAGTCAAGGTCGACGAACCCTATGCCCACGCAGTCTTCATCCAGGTTTCCACCAAAACCACCATGTACCGGGGCCGCCGCCCCGGAGAAGCAACCAGATCGACCCTCGCATTGCCCAAAGATGATCCAGTCAGGTCGATGAACCCTCTGCCCGCGCAGTCTCCATCCAGGTCGCCACCCAGACCCCCGCTAGACAACGGCTCTGCCTCGTAGAACCGTCGTAGCGTGGGAGACCGAGGCCGCCGCCTCGACGTCCACCACCATCCGGGGCCGCCGCCCCGATGTCCACCACCCACGACCACACGCCCATTTTGCACATCCGCCGCGAAACCATCGCACCACGCAGGCCAAGAGCTCCAAAGCGGCGCCTCCAACAAGGTAGTGACGAGATCGTCACCGCCGCCCGCTCCCGAAGAGCTAGATTTTCACCCGGAGCTCTTGGAACCACACGCGTTAGTAGAGGTCGAAAAGCTCCACAACGACGCAATCAAGAAGGAGAACGACGCCCGAGGGCGCCGCCGTCGTCGGCACCGGCCGAAGTCTGTGCGAGCTTTCGCCCAGAGTTCAACCCGACCGCAAAGCTTCGGGAGCCGCAGGATGGCGTCCTGGTCGTGTCGTCAACCGCTGAGCTCCACCGCATGCCGCTGCCGCCGCGGCACGTCCCTCCACGGCAGCTGGCATGCCCTCTGCGCCCGCACTGCCGAAGCAGCCGCAGGTCCGGGGCCGCCGCCCCGGCTTGCCTCCGCGGCCTCCGCGCCGGTGTCACCTCCTTCCTCTTCCTCCTCGGCGACGGCCATGACGCCCGCAGCCATCTCCTCCACCTCCGCCGGCACGGAAGACCTCCTCCGGTGCCTCCACCTCCGCCGTCGTCTTGCACCGCCCGCAAGCCCACCTGCGACTCGCCACATCCAGCTCGCCACCCGCCGGGCCCGCCAGGCCCAGATCGAGCCCAGCGAGGTCTGGACCTCGAGCGCGAGCGCCGCCCGGACGAGTCCCTCGGCTTCGATGGCGCCCACCGCGCCTCACCTCCGCCAGAAGTCCCCGCCGGCCATCCTCTTTGCCCGAGTCCGCCGGCTTGGCATCCCAGCCCCGGCCGCCTCCGCCCCCACGGGCCGGCTCGCCACCTTCAAGCGAAGACCACCCCCGTCCACCATTTTTTGGCAGCGGGGAGCGCCGCCACCGCCGCGGCCGAAGCCGGCGACGGCAACGGCAGAGGGGCGCTAGACTGGGAGCGGTCTCCGGCGGCGCGACTTGTTTCCCCTAGCGCCGCCTGGGGGTGCGGCGCGAGGGGTCGGGGGTGTTTCGTTATTTATTTTTTGCGAATGTGCTCTGTCTCTCGGAAATTGAGACTGCCCTGCACCTCCTTGCCACCTGCAGCGTCTCCATTGCTATTTGGAACAAGGTCCTGAGAGCTGCAGCCTTGCCGGCCACTTTGGCCCTTGATGCAAACACTCTCTGCCTTCAGGACTGGCTCCACAACTCCATTATGTCCAGACCATCTCAGCAGCGCAAGAGCTGGACCTCTCTCGTCCACCTCACCTGGTGGTCAATCTGGAAGGAGAGAAATTCGAGGATTTTTCAAAACAAAGCTAGCTCCATCCACAGAATCCATAGCTGCATTGTTGATGAAGCAAGGAACTGGAAAGATGCTGGGAGAACCAAAACTTACGATCTGCTCCACAGGCCAAGGGAGCCAGATTAAAAACCTCGCTGTAGTTCCCTAGTTTTAGCTGCTGTCTTTTACTTATTTGCTCTCTTTTTCTTTAGCTTTTGTACTTCTTGTACTCTCTTCTAATTATATTGAAAAGCAGGCCAGACTGCCTTTTCGTCCAAAAAAGAGTTGGAGAAGACGAGGCAATTGACATTTCCGGCGAAATGAGGAGGAAGTAGGTGGAGTGCTCGAAAATACGCTGTGACTCGAGTACCAGCGCACCCATATTTAGAAAAAACATAGTTCAAAAAAATTGTGTCAGAGAATGAGATTAACTGTAACCTGGTCAAAGATTTGCCAAAAAAGACACTATATACACGCTATATTCGTCAGAGATTTGTCTTTGTTTCCCAGAAGTCAACGAAAAATATTTTGTGGCCAAATTTTTTACACGGGTAGAATGCTTGGTAATCTTTAAG
The DNA here is from genome assembly GCA_947311845.1 of Poa pratensis. Lineage (NCBI taxonomy): Eukaryota > Viridiplantae > Streptophyta > Magnoliopsida > Poales > Poaceae > Poa > Poa pratensis. The sequence goes on from CAMZMU010000070.1 coordinate 41,585,121, forward strand.
CATAAAAAATCAGAATTTTTCGACCATTTTTTAAATTTCTATAAAAAACAGTATATCAGGTGTGTTTGTCTCCATGTGCCATTAGTCCGTGTCCGTCAGTGACGGAGCTGGTATAGAAGAGTTGGGTACAAATGAACCGAACAAAATTCATCAAACTTCCATTAATTTAGTCTTTGACACCACTCTTTAGTGCAAGATTATGACAGAACTAATAGACTTGAACTTGAACCCAATGATTTTTTTCGTCCAGCTTCGCCCCTGGCGTCCGTGGAGTGCTGCATAATATTGCTGAAAGAGAGGTGATGGGATAAAACACCAACATCCATCTTGATGCAGTTTAAAAGTGCACATGTGTCATATTCCATGATGGTGTTCGTGAAATATGATGGTGTACTACGGTTTTAGGCTGAAATAGCCTTTTTTTTCCTCTTTTGTACATCTCCTTTGTATACATTTTATTACTCCTACTATAAATGAAACAGCAGACTGAACTGCTCTTTCCGTCAAATATGATCGGTTGGTTATTCCGTATCACCCTTCGGGCACATAGCAAGGTCACAAATTTAGAACCTGGAGTGGAATTTACAGCCTTGTTTGTTTTCTCATAACGATAAATCAAAGTTGGACAGAAGTTTTTATTTTGTTTTGGCAAGTTAATTGCACTAAAAAGTGCTACAAATTCAAGACAGTTTCATCTCCAACAGGAAACCACTAAATTCAGTATTTGAAACGTCTAAAGCAACAGCACTACATACATCTTAATCTGTAGGGCTTAATTTCTAAAACAATCTCAGTAAATGCCTAATTGAAACTTCTGAAACAAATAAATCCAATTATAAAGGTAAAAAAAAACTCTGCGACGTACGATGCCTGGAGGGTTAGCCAAACTTTTCTTCTGACCTGAGTCTGTGACTAGCTACATCTGACTGACACGCAGGACCAACTAGCTAAGCTAGACGCCGTGCATTCTGCGGTTGCTGCCGCCTTCGTGTCCGGCGGGGACATACTTGCTCCAGAACCAGTGTCTGCTCCAGACGAGGTTCATCTCGTCGATGGGCACCCCCTTGGTCTCAGGCAGGAAGAGCGCGATGAATGTGGTCATCACCACCATCCACGCCGCGAAGAAGTAGAAGAGGCCGAACTTGAGGTGGCAGAGCATGGTGAGGAACGCCTGGCCGATGATGAAGGTGAGCATCATGTTGACGCACACGGCGATGCTCTGCCCGGCCGACCTGATCTCCAGCGAGAACACCTCGCTGGGCACGAGCCAACCCAGGGGACCCCACGACCAGGCGAAGCCGGCGACGTAGAGGCAGATGAAGATGACGAGCAGTAGGGCGTAGGACCTGGACATCTCGCCGACGCCCGTGGTGCCGAACTGGAGCGCGATCAGCGTGCCCACCACCACCTGGGACACGAACATCTGCGTGCCGCCCTGGAGGAACAGGGCGCGGCGGCCGAGCCGGTCGACGGAGACGATAGAGACGATGGTAGCGAACATGTTGACGAGGCCCGTGATGACGGCGGACATGAGGGACGCGTCCCCGCCGAAGCCGATGGTGAGGAACAGCACGGGCGCGTAGAACATGATGACGTTGATCCCCGTGAGCTGCTGGAAGGCGGGGATGAGCACGGCGATGGTGAGCTGGGGCCGGTACTTGGGCTCGAAGATGTTCCGCCACGGGTGCTCGATGGACTTGGCCTCCTCGCTGGCGGCGACCATGTCGTCGTACTCGTCGTGCACGTCAGAGGTGCCCCGGACCTTGACCAGCACCTTCTTGGCCTCGGCGGTGTATCCCCGGGCGATGAGGGAGTTGGGGGTGTCGGGAAGGGCGAGCGCGCCGACCGTGATGATGAGGGCCGGTACGCCGGCAAGGCCGAGGCCGATGCGCCAGCCCCAGCCACCCTCGATGCTGACGGTGGCGTAGTTGATGAGGTTGGCGGAAAGGATGCCGATGGTGGTCATGAGCTGGAACCCGATGTTGAGCATGCCGCGGAGGTTGGCGGGGGCCATCTCGGAGAGGTAGAGCGGGACGGACTGGTTGGCGAAGCCGACCCCGACGCCGAGGAGGATGCGGCCGAGGATGAGCATCATCAGGTTCGTGGCGGCTCCGTTGAGGGCGGAGCCGGCGAGGAAGGTGATGCCGCCGCAGAACATGGACCACTTGCGGCCAAAGATGCGCGTGACGGAGGCGGCCACGAAGGACGTTGCGAGCGCCGCCAGGTAGAGCGACGATGTGAAGAGCGTCAGCAGCTGGCTGTTGAACTTGCAGTACTGGTTCGTGTCCTTGTTCGCCTTCGCCTGGGCGTACACCGACGGGAAGAACTCGCTCAGGAACGAGTCCATGGACGTCACGCCGCCTTCAAGACAATGTCACTCGAATTTCAGTTTATGATCATCAACCAATTCAATTTCATCTTCATTTCGTTGTGTGAAGACAGGCAGACATACCGGAGATGCCGATGTCGTAGCCGAAGATGAGCCCGCCTGAGGAGGCGACGAGGCAGGAGAAGAAGACGAAAGCCGTCATGTGGCCAGGGTAGACCTTGCCCCCGGAGGAGCTTACCACCACGCCGCCCGCCATCGCTGCGGGAGCGGCGAGACAACGGCGACGGATGGAAGAGGTCCGACGATTGAGGGAGAATGGGAGGAGAGGAGGTGCGTAGCCCCGTTCTTGGAGGAGGCTATAACTTCTTTATAGCACCTATGTACAGTGAGTGGGAAACGCTGTCCAATGGATACACTCGTGGATGAGAATGCAAGCTACCTATTTATGATCACTTCTCCTGCAACGAGAACTTGCTGCTAAAATTAGGGTGTTATTGTTCTTCGGTTTGCTTGCCACCAGTCTCAGCCATTTCAATCCATATTTAGTCTGTACTGTTTCTTCTTTGGTCCTCTTATAACCGGGAAGAAGCAGTGTCCGTTGCAATGGACGTGCAGCAGTTGTATTCTACACTTCCACTGCGATTTGCAGGTGCAACGCTAGTGATGACGGAACATTGTCACACTGGCGGCAATGTCCAAGGCCCTCAAGATCCTCACACGGATGCCACACAAAACCCCACCCCGCATCCACCACGCGTGCAGATGCTAACTTCCGAGGCAACTTCCTAGGTCAATCAGTTATTTGCATTCTCCATGAGTTACCACTTATCACAAATTCTTCAGGAACTGGGAGATTATTCAGAAACTGTACACTCAATTCCACTAATTAACTAGGGTAGCTCGAGTGTATTTCATGCCACTCATGAATACAAACATTCACTACTTCAGATGCAGCCACAGATGATTTGGCAGTTCTCACAATTGAATTGAAATGTCTCTTGTACACGTGTACAATACAACTGTCGCGCAGTATTAGCACAACTGGATCGAAATATATCTTTGCTAAAAAACTGTGGCGTGTTAGAATCACAGAAGAGGTCCTGCGCTGTACAAGGGCCCATGTGAGGTAACTCAAGTTTTTATGAACAAAAGCTGCATGGAGAAACACCTCCGGTTCAGAAAACCCAACAAGTACACAAGCTGCACAACAGTCAACAGTGACAACCTAAATCCATCCAATATCTAGGACTAGGTTGTCAACACCAGGAACAGAAATCCCTAGCATCATAAAGACATGGTCATCGGAAGAATCTTCTGAGCCGTCGGTTGTGATTTGATTTCCCATGAAGCCTTTTCAGCCGACTCTTCAGGGAGAATGAAAGGCAATGAGATCTCCCTGATCATCAGATCACCGCAGAAGGGGCACTCGCTAGCTACAGCATCATCCAACTGTGACCTCAGCTGTTAAACAATTATGACAACGTCAGCACAAGGACTGCACACCGAAATATATCACAGTTTAAATATAACCAAACCTTATCAACTGATGTTGTACTCATAATAGATTCACCATTCCCGGTCCCACCATTGTCTTTTGCTGCTTTCCTGTCCATTAAGCTAAGCTGCCTCTGAAGGTTCAGTATTCTCTCAGCCTACGGAAAGATGGAACTCATATGTAAGCGATAGGAACACATGATTGAACTTAAGCCTAGTCTTTATTATTGAGAAATGGAACAAACAATTAAACCTCTGCAGTGAGACTTACTTGCGCTTGGCTAGTGCAGCGAGTTACATGGGCAATCAAACAATTCGCATGGAAGGCGTGTCCACAGGGAAACACATAGAAAGGGGCCATGTGTCCAACAGATGTATAACTTCTTCCTACCTGGTGCAATCCTCCCACAGTCAATATTTTGCGCCGGCATACCTGTTAGTTCCGGACAACTAATTAGCACCGTGATAGTCATGATATAGTGCACATGATATTAAGTACATAAATTCATAAGATGGTGAACCGTCTTCATTAAAACAGGAAAGGATGTGGATGCACTTGAGGACACGCTGTACTAACAAGACAGATGTTGGCCTATATTGCCGGTCATCTTTTTTCTGAAACTTTGATTGCATTTTACATGCTCAGAATGCAAGCGGATGGGAAACTAATGGTTTATCATGTAAAAAACTGCACCAGGCACACAAGTCAAGCCAATCCTATATACCATAGAGATCTCATGGCACGGTTCTCTTACCCCGCATTCCTCCTCACGATCAATCACAGTATATCTCTGAGCAAGTGCACCGATATCACTTCTGATGTTGTCTGCTCCACGCGTAGCATCATCCATCTCTTGCTTCAGTTGCTCAATCTGGCTGTTATAGTCCTTGAGAGATTTGCAGATTTCCTCCTGCTCGGACCATGTTTTCATTGTTAGTGCCAAGAAAAAAGGCATGGAACTAACAAGACTGAAATGTGGAACAGTAACTATAAACTAGGAACGACGTGAATTCAAGAGCCTTCAACTTGGTTTAATTTTGCTCCTATGTGTATTTTAAACACCTTGGCCTCAGATATGTCCGAGCAATTTGAATAAAAACCGCAGCTATTTCCTCTAAAAAAATAAAAAAAATGAACATTAGAAGTTCAATATGTACATAAATCGGATGCATATATCTTACTTTAAAGTCGTCAATCAATACAAAGTCTGGGAAAAATGGCAAGATATCCTCAATCTTCAGCAAGTTATTAGTCTCTGATAGGAATTCTATAGCTTTCTTTATGTTCTCTCTCTTGACTCCTTTCTCTTGCTCGATGACATGCTTTGCAACCTTAAGCCACAGCTTTTTCCTAAGCTCTTCATCATCTTCAACTTTGTCTGCTTCTGCCTTTGCAAGCTCTAAGTCCACCTAATGAGGAGCAAATAAAGTACAGCAATAAGAGAACCTCAGCAAATGAAAACACCAAGGCATCAGTATGAGGCACAACAGATGCTTCTCAGATGAAAGCTTACCCTCAAAGCAAGTGCCACAGCTTCCTCATGCATGGACATCATGCTGTAAATACGAACACAGGCACGCATTCTCTTCTCTTGGAGACATAGGCGCAGAGCATACTGGGGTTCATAAAAGAACTCAGGGCCATTTGCTTGTCCATTACCAAATTTGGTGTCGAGAAATTGCAAAAGCTGGGACTCATCCTCCTACAGATAAAAAGACCAAAGCATAACAAAACATATACCTTTCATTAGTTTGTATGTGCGGCAAATATTGACTCATGGTATCCACAAGTTACAACGGGCAAACGAATGTGGGAAAGACGAATAATGACATGACCAGCAAGCAGCATCCCTCCCCCTCTTCCTGTCCAGCCAAATAACACCCACCTTGTATGCCGCTTTGACCGAGAAGAGGATGTCCCCACTGATCAAAGTGCCAGGCAGGTCTGTCCTCCGCATCCTCACAGACACTGATGGAGAGTATGTTTTTTATGTCTTCAGAGACAAAAATCGAGCTGAGGAGTGGCACATCCCAGCCACCAATCATGGGGTTTATCAATTCAGAGACATGGCTCACCGTTGCCGGTTCAGGAACAGTCCTCGGCTTTCTGGTGTCACCCCCTGGCAACCACGGATCATCCCAAACTTTAATATTGCTGCCATCACCCACTCTCCAGATCAGGCCTTCTTTCAAGAGATCAACCCTCTTCAGAATACTGCGCCAAGTATAGGAAATATTAGGCTGTTGGACAGCGTCAAGAATACTGCTGTTAGGAAAATACTTGGCTTTCAACAGGCGGCCACACAAGGAGGAAGGGTCCAGCAGAAGCCGCCACCCCTGTCGAGCAAGCATCGCCAGGTTGAATAAATGGAGATCACGGAAGCCCAGCCCACCCTCGGACTTCGGTTTCGTCAGCAGCTCCCAACCGAGCCAATGGTGTCTGTCTTCATCCTGGTTATTCCACCAGTACCGGCACACCATCGAGCTGAGATCATCGCAGAAAGTTTTTGTTAGATCAAAACATGACAGAGCAAAAATTGGAATTGCCTGAGCCACCGCTTTGACAAGAATTTCTTTCCCCGCACGTGAGAGGCATTTCTCCTTCCATCCCTGGAGCTTTTTCCACACCTTCTCCTTTAGGTACCCAAAAGCTCTGCTCTTTGATCTCCCCAGGTAGATCGGCAAACCAAGGTATCTTTCATTGTAGGCTTCGTCGCTGATCTGGAGTGTGGATAGAAATCTCCGCTTGGCCGCATTTGAAGTGCCTTTGCTGAACATAACTGCAGATTTTTCCTTGTTGATCACCTGACCCGAGGCTCCTTCATACAAGTGCAGAATAAGCTGTAGCTTCCTGGCACTTGCCTCATTAACTTTCATGAATATCAGTGAGTCATCGGCAAAGAACATGTGATTAATTTTGGGGGCATTTGGACAAATCTGAATCCCCTCAAGAGAGCCATCCGCAGCAGCCTTTTGGAACAAGGTAGACAGGCCCTCAGCACACAAGATGAAGAGGTAAGGAGACAGAGGGCACCCCTGTCTTAAACCTCTCTGAGGAAAGATCACCTCAGTCAGGTCCTGATTGACTTTGACCTTGTACGAGACTGTACACACACAGTTCATCACAAGTTGGACCCAAACAATCGGAAACCCCATCTTCAGCATAATGTTTTCAAGAAACTTCCACTCAACTCTGTCATAAGCTTTGCTCATGTCCAGCTTAACAGCTGCAACACCATCCCTGCCACCCTTCCTCTTATGCATGTAATGGGTCAGTTCATACGCGACAAGAATATTGTCCGTGATCAGCCTCCCGGGGACAAAGGCGCTTTGAGTCGGAGATATGATGTCAGGCAGCACTGATTTCAGTCTACATGCCACGGTTTTAGCCACTATTTTGTAGATGATGTTGCACAGGCTGATAGGCCGGAGGTCTTTCAGCCTCTCCGGGTTTTGCACCTTGGGAATGAGAACAATAATCGTCTCATTCCAGCCGGTGGGCATCGCCCCACCATTCAGGACACCCAGCACTTCCTCTTGCACCTTGGCCCCAATCAAACCCCAAAATCTTTTATAGAACACTGCTGGCATTCCGTCAGGCCCAGGCGCTTTTAAATCACCCATGGAATTTAGAGCCTCCTTGATATCATCAAAGCTAAACTCCTTTGACAGATGAGCACTCATATCAGAAGTGACCAGCCTGGGGACGTCGTTGAGAAGCTCATCATTAGCAAAACCTGTAGAGGAGGTGAACAAGGATTTATAATAGTTAGCAATAAAAGCTTTCAGCTCTCCTTGACCCTCCACCACACCACCATTATCATCCTTTAACTTTTTTATCATATTAATTCTCTTCCGCTCAGAGGCACACGCATGAAAGAAGCTGGTGTTTTTGTCGCCATCCTTTAACCAGTGGGCATGGGCACGTTGTTTCCAGTAGATGTTCTTCTGCTCCTGCAGTCTACCCAATTTGTATCTGAGGAGATGCTCCAAAGACACCTGATTCTGGGAAATAGGAGCTTTCCGGCATTTGGCAAGCTCTTTTTTGACATTTTTTATGCGGTTCCTCAAGTCACCCAAGAACTCTCTGCTCCAGGAGTGGAGATCAACACCCACCTTCCTAATGGCCTCGGCCACCACAGTATCGCCAGAGACATACGCAAGCGACCACGCATTTTTGACCACCTCCTCGCACTGCTCTTCCTCAAGCCACCTGGCTTCGAATTTTGGCTGAGCATTCAGCCTTGGTCTCATAGCCTGGTAGTCTGGCTCCAGAACCACCAAAACCGGCCGATGGTCAGAGTGTCTAGGATCCCCATTGATTACCTTATAAGCAGGGAAGTGCATCCTCCAATCCAGGCTGGCCACCGCCCGATCCAGCCTCTCACGGATGTAGGAGCCAGCGATGTGACTATTGTTTCTCCAGGTGAAAGGATCACCCGTAAACCCCAGATCATCAAGCTCACAAAACTCGAGAGCCTTCCTGAAACTGTCCATACAGGCCTGTGGTCGAACTTGGCCACCCTGCTTCTCACTCGCGAACAGAATCTCGTTGAAATCCCCCATGCAAAGCCAAGGGAGATTTGATTGCCCGTGAAGATGCCGGAGCAGCTTCCACGTCTTCTCCTTTCCCCTGACTTGGACTCCCCGTAGATGCCAGTCAGCCTCCACACAAAACCATCCTCACCAGTGACCGTCGCATCGATGTGGTAGCGTGACATCACCGGGTTCACACTGAGCTTCACACTGTCCTTCCACAGAATCGCAAGGCCTCCACTCCTGCCCTCGCGATCCCTAACCTCCATGTGATCCATCTTCAAACTCACTTTCAATCGTTCCATCCCCTTCCTGTCTAGTTTTGTTTCCGACAGGAAAAGAATATCAAGGTCTTCCTCCTTCTGCAGCTCCTGCAGACCCTGAACTGCCGGCTCGTTTCCGAGGCCCCGGCAGTTCCACTCCCCTACCTTCATTGATCACTGCAGGACTGTGATGGCAGTCCCGCGTCTAATTTTGAGTCTAACCCTGCACATGTTGCCTCTGGCAACACCTTTGGTTTCTTCCCTTTCTTTCCTTCCCCCATTTCTGCAGATGGTTCCAGCTCCAAGCCCCTTTTTGAGCCCAGCTGACTTGCTTGAACCTGAGCATTTTCGGATTTCCGACCTTTCTTCACTTTCCTGTAAGTTTTCATCGTGGGCTGTTTAGTGACATCCATCATCTAGGGACCCCCAACGGAGGGAGAGTTGCCCTCATCTTGTTGTGACAGCGTTGTAGGAACAATGTCCGAATTCGGAACAAGGTTTTGTGGCAAGACAACTACGTGCACAGCGGCAGAAGCGGGCGGACCGGGACACGCCATGGGAGCAAACGTTGCCGCTAGATTTGGTTCCCGAGCCCCGGCAACAGGGGCAAACACCTCGTTTCTGTCGACGAGGGAGCTGTCCACCTCACCCAACAGAAGCTTCTTTTTGGAGGAGAACGCACCCCCTGAATTGCTATTGCCTGCAGAGGTTTTGAGAGGGCTGGTGGCTTCCTTCTCCTCACCTTGCCTCTCCCGCACACCTGTGCCAATATCAATTGCCTTCTTCTTCCATGATTCTGAGTCGCTTTTGGACCAGCTGCCACGACCACCCGAGCTATTGCTCCTCCACGGACCTCCACTTCTATTTCCACTCCATCGACCCCGGTCCTCGTCGCCATGTCTCTTCACCATATTGGGAAGCACAGCTTTCATCTCCCGAGTGTACAGAGGCTTCTCGCCTTGTTTCAGCCGGATTGCACACTCTTTGTCCGTGTGCCCAATCATGCCACAAGTGAAACAGAAGTCAGGCAGGTGTTCGTAAGCAAACGGACACCAGCGAACCCTCCTCTCCTTGCCATCGACAATCACCACTTCACATTCCTCAGACCCCAACTCCTCCTCTTCCTCCTCCTCCCCCAAACCCATCTGGTCGCTCTCCTCCTCCTCAACCAGTGTCATAATGCGGCGCATAAGAGGTTTGCGCACGTCCAGCTTTACTTTTATTCTCAAAAACTCCCCAATTGCCAAGTCATCAGCATCAACCTCCACATCCACGAACTCCCCCATCTCCCTAGCAATGCGTTCCCCATTCTCCCGATTCATCATACCCAGCGGCATTTTGGAGACACGGACCCAGATGGGGAAGAACCTAAATTTGTAAGCATCTAGAGTCTTGCTAGCCACGAAATCCTCCAGGATCAGCAAATCCTTACCCACAAGCCAGGGGCCTTCTTCCAGGGCGCGCCTCTTGCCGGATACCTGACCGAAGGTGAACAGGAAGAGGTTCTTCCTCAGCTCTTTGCAAATCGTCCCCTCCCGCTGGCACCAGATCCTGCCCAGCGTTTGCGCCACATTGTCCTCGTGCGCGGCCTTCTCCGAGAACAACTTCCCCACCGCCTAGATCAGCGGAGCACCTTTGCTCGCGCTCGCCGTCCGAGAGAGACGGACTTACTCATCTCCGCGATTTGCAGCTTCTTCATCAGCCCCTCCACGTCTTCCTCCACCGCCCCCGCTCCTCTGCTCTTGCCCGCCGACATCGCCAGGACAGAGTGTATTACGACTCCGAGCTCTGACAACCCGGAGAAGGATGTGAGGTGGAAGGGAACACGGGTCACAGGGCGACGGGAGCCGGAGAAGCTCGCGACGGCCGTGAGACAGGGCTACAGTGGCTGGCTCTAGGAAAAGACGGACCCCACCCCAGCCGGGCAAGGGCCACAGCGTGACGGAGCCTGGCCCGGTGCGCGCGCGAGCGGAAGGAGCGGACCGGCGCGCGGACGCAGGGACGGGAAATCCGGGTCGGAGGCACCCAGGGATAGAAAAACGGCGGTGGGATTTGACTAGTACGGCACCGCCCGCGCGTCGCCACTCGCAACCTTATCCCCACACACGGGGGGAACCAACACTAAGTGATGTTACTATCATGCATGGGTACAAAGTCAATATTTCAACAGATATAAGGCAAGTTCCATATAAATTACTGCACATTTATTTCTATTTTGAAAGTATGAAAAGAGGCAAGTGCCATATAAATTACTGCACATTTATTTCTATTTTGAAAGTATGAAAAGACAATGTACCTTCTTGGTATAAAGGTATGCATTATGGAAAGAAATATACCTTCTTGGAATACAAGGAGAGAAGCAGATTGTGCACTCCAGGATCTTCGTTGTTCAAATCTTTGACACAAAATTCCAAGTACTTAATGACCTCATGTGTTTCATTCCTGCAAGAGTTGCTAACATGTTAAGTTCATATATCATCTGAACAACAGAAAAACAAGTTAGCTGCTCAGGATTTCAGGTTACTCCAGAGCTGAGAACAATGCCTACTAAAACACTTCTAATACTTTGATTCACAGTTTTGCCATCTCAGGTTGGATTAAAATTCAATATGGCTGCAGCTTTGAAATTGCCATTTCAGTATTAACAGATGTTTTTACTGTTCATAGAGTTTCCTGATATGCTAAAACCCTTAGGCCCTGTTTGGGACACAGAAATGTACCCCCCCCCCCCCTCCCCCTCACACACAAAAGAAATGAATTGCATACAAGGGTATTTATTTCTGGTTGTAAACTGCTATCTGGCTAGCGAGGCAATTCGTATAAGAAGATTTCAAGTACTAGAGATTTGCGCATCTTACTTGGCATGTGGTTCACTCACATAACGCATCATTGCCGATATAAGCTTTCCTGGATTCAACTTGCTTCTTGCCATCATCCATGATTCGACAGTCTCATAAGCATCTATCATGATTAAATCTGGGGCAAATTTATACTGCAAGTAAACAAGTTATAGGTGGACATTTTGCTTAAGTAAATAAAAGGTAACTTTTGTGTGATAAACAGAACAGCAATTTTCTGAGTTCTAGAGAAGTACCACAAGGTCTACGACAACATTAGCTCGTTGAAGCACTTCCAAGGCTTTCCTTGCTTCTCCTTGCTGAACGAGTAAACGGCAAAACATTAGCACCGGTCACCCCGGGCACAAAAAACCGAAACCGAAGACCGAACCCGGAAAAACCGAGACCGAACCCAAAAAACCGGAAATTCGGTCTTCGGTTACTGCTTCGGTCCTGGGAATCAGATGACCGAACTTTTCTCGGGCTGTTCGGTTGTCGCTCGAAGGAGACCGATACGACCGTATAGACCGAGGTTCCCCTAGCACATCGAATCAGCCCAGCCCATCTACCTTCTATTCCCAGCGCGGCACATATATCCCTTATATTCTTCTCGTTCCTCCCAGTCAAACCTAGCGGACACACCAATGGTGCGCGCCGCCGCCACATCTCCGCGCCGACAGCCACAGGCGCCGCAGCTAGATCGCCGCTCCTCCACCCAGTCGGCCACCCCGCCTTATCTCCGAGCCCAGGCGTCGGTAGCCGCAAGCCCCAAGGCCCCCGCCACACCACCACGTCGGCAGTCGCCACCCACCGGCCGACCCTCGCCGCCACGCGACTGTTGACCGGCGACGCAACGAGCGACACACGGTAAAGGGCGAGTCGGCGACTACTGAGTTGATTAGCCTTGTGCAGTTGTGCTGCTCGTTTTGTACACAGCCAAACAAGGCATAATTGCCTCGAATCGAATACTTTTTTTTTACATACTCGAATCGAATACTTGGTTCTGTGCTCTGCTTGTTTTCTTTTTTGTTGTTAGTACATCCGTTTGGTTTTGTGCCGCTAGTACTGTCCAGCAAATTGAAATGCCTGGAATTCTCATGATGTTGTGGTGTCATTTTGATTTACTTGTGCTATTCAAAATCTGAAAACAAAACGAATCTGACGTCTCATTTTCTCTATTTGGTCTATATGGTCATGACCGAAGACCGGACCGAAAAGACCGAAGACCGAATACCAGAAGACCCAAAAAACCGAAGCTAATACGGGTAGCATTTCTGGATGACCGAAATTCCCAAAGACCGAAAAGACCGGACCGAGCAAACCGAACAGACCGAACGCCCGGGCTGAAGCACCGGCACCTCATCCAAGGTCAACGGGTTTGTAAGATGAATGCTTCACATAAGATCGATATATGATTTACAGAGAAGACAGTACATCAAAGTGAAGCAATGGGTTCAAGAAAACGTGTGCAACAATGTCCAGTGTAGTGTCTTGATAAAGCATGTGTATTGAAACAACCATAAAAGATGCAAGTCTCGAGACATCTATCTATATTTCTTATAAAGCAAAATCCCACTAACATGCATTAACTATTTTTCTATCTCAACATGCAAGCTATCCACATCATCCATCTTTCCAACCAACCAATTGTCCACCTCATCCATCTTACCAACCATTCAAGTTCCACCTCATCCCACTAACATTTATTATCATGTATTATTTGAACCACCCAATTTTCAGATCATCGTTTGACTATCTCTCCATGCAACCTATCAACATCGTCTGTTATTTTAGCAATTTAATTATTCACACCATTCTTTTTTAACACAACAATTATTGTAGTTCTTAATCGATTCAACAAACAAAGCAAATTTTCTACATATTGTTTTCAATTATGAAAACACATGTAACTATTAAGTTTCTTTTACATGTAACCACTTAAGCAATTTCCAAAACCTTTACGCCGAACATGCATAGCATATCTTCAAGCAATCTATCGACATTATCGGTTTCTTCAGCCCGTTAATCTCATCTTATCTATGATTTTAGCTAATTTACATGCAACATCAAATTTAATTTGTCAAATACACAAACATTTCACGTCAAAATTTAGCCTCACAACTGTTGACGCAAATAGAATCTTTCATTGTCCATATAGACAATTTCATGTTTGATACATCTTATACGCTTCCATTCACACAATAGAATTCCAAGAGATGCCCGCTGCAACGCACGGGGTATCCCTCTAGTTTATACATGGATGTATTACGTGGAATAACTTCTCCCTTTATTATTTTTACACATATCCAGAGTTATTTAAAAATTAAAGTTTTCCAAAAAAAAGGATTGATACAGGAACTTAATGGTCGACATCTAGAGCAGGAACACAAGACCATCCCAGCTCAGATAGTACCCAAGCTAGTCTGGACTGGCCTGATCCGATACCAGTATGTTACAGGAACATGCTTCTCAAAAAATAGTTAGGCAGGTTGTGGGATTTTCCAACTGCTTTCGGACTTCGACTAGGCCTAAAGCAGTAATTGAAGATCTGTTATCAGCGATTCTACCTTCACCAGAAGATGATAAAGAATATTATGTTAAGACTACCGCACATGGTGACTGACAGCATGTCCTATTGTTAGGCTCAATAGCAATAGTGTTAACACCTTTCTTAAGTTAATAAGTGCCTGACCTGAATGTAATGATGAACTACAATTTCATACTGCTCCTTCAAACCAGCAAAGTATACCAGTTCATCCACTCTGCCATAACTGCCAACATTTTCAAGAGATTGATCAGAGGACCGAGGCTCATACATGCAACCAGCCATGCAGTGAAACAAACAAAGGGTGACACCTTGCGCATTACAAGTACAAAAGAACCATCTAATACAATATCGGCATAATTTACATTTATCCATTTAGGCACCTCAGTAGTCTCCCTCCCTGCTATTTGCTATAGAAGGCTACAGAGATATTTTGCTTCTTAATACATAATCATACGGGCTATACACAGATGCCTGGGGGTTATAACAAAGACAACGAATAGCTCTCCAATCATGTCAGATTTGTCAGGGTCATAATCCGTATTTGCAATTTTGATCGATGTTTCACGTTCGTGTTTCAGCTTATCACAAGTATACAACACAAATATAGTCATGACTACTTAACATAAGTTGTGTATCAGTATGATTGCATATGTATGACTATCAAAGTGCGAACAAACTAAGAATCTAGCTGAGACGTAATGTGCATCAATAATAAACATACCTTTCCAATAGTATCATAGTTGTAGCTTCATCTAAGACATCTTTGCTATCACTGAGAAACGCACGGAATTCATTTACTACTGAACGATATGCCGAGCTGTGGGAATCCGTAACTGTGTTTGTAGTAGTGCCTGTGCCATCTTCCAACAGGAGACGATTAATCTACAAATATTTTGCAAGATATACTGAGTACGCCCCCCACAAATGCAGTTATGCAACCATAGATTGAAGGAATATTTCAATAGCAAAGCAATTGAAGTCAAATTTTTCTAGACTGCTGCAAAATGGAATCATGGATAGTTGGTACCTTGTCTAAGTACAGCTCAGTAGCCCAAGTCGAGATCATCGTTATCTGCATCTTATCATTTTTTGTGAGATTATCGAGCCTTCGTAGTAAGAAAGTCCTGAGAGCATCCTGTCGAGTAGAAAAGTCAACAATTGCAGACATAAATGCAGTGAGTCACATGGAAAACGTCATAATAGCGTAAATTCTATGAAAAAGCGGACCAGAGAATGCACAACCTTAATGATATTATATTTCTCATCACGATGAATCCTAGAAATACTAAACCTTCAACATTTCACATGGATGTGATGGAGATCAATAAATGAATACATCAACATTGAATAGATCTTATAGAAGTTTTCAACAATAACCATTGACAAGCAGAAGTTTTCTAGAAAGATAGATTTAAAAACTTGCAAAATATCAGAAAGTTTAGAGAGAATTACCTGCTCACCCACAGATATAAATTTTAAACTGATCTCCTCAAATGATAGGGTATAATTCATCTGAACCAAAGAACATGATGTCAATGAACAGGACAAAAATTAGCAAGAAAACCTACAAATGAACACAATTAGCAGAACGGATTTCACCTTTGCGTAGAACGAAGCTGCTATGTAATATTCTTTTGCAGCAAATGCAGTATCAGCCTGCAAAGGAAAATGTTTAATACAAGAACGAAAGTCATTGATCATTGCAAGATCCAAAAAAACGTCCGGCTTATCAACTATAAGAAATGATGCAGGAGCACAAACATGGGACTATGCTGCAAACATGTTCACATGCAAGGAGATGTATGAACATTAATTCACATTGATCTGAAGAAATAAAAAGACTACCTGCACCCGATAAACTTGGTCCCTCTGGAAAGGGTTACGGCAATGGGACAAAGCAACAGCATACGCCTTCATATCCAAGTATACTTGCCACATGTCACGACCCTCATCAGACGTAGAAACCTAAATGACAAACACAATTAGCAACACAATCCTAGAAGAATTATTACATGACTTAAAAGCAAGCATCAGAATTCCGAACCTGGAATATAGAACTGTCATCAAATGCATAGAAAACTCCAGTTGATGCATCACTGCAGAGCCCAATGATTCCTTTTGAAGATTCCGGTGAATTATCAACTACAAGCTCCTCCACAATTCGCTGACTGATTCTGTTCACAACCTAAGAAATACAAGTTATGTGCTGCCTTGCCCTTATAAGTAATAGATACTCGGGAAGAGGAAATTAATGCAACAATTCAAAGTAAACCACAGATAAAATATGCAAAGCAATTTTAGCAGCATCTTACCTTAATTTTGTCCCCGATCAAGAGCAGAAAATGGAACTCAGACACTACAAATGACACTGGTTTTGTGCTGGAATCTCCTAGTTTTGAATAGTCAAAGAAACCCTTGTTTTCAACAAAATTTTCATCTCCATTAGTAGAGCTGCAGAACAAACAAATAGTACATTAATAAAGTGCTCCAAATTGAGTTTACTAATATTAATTCAAGAGTAAAGCAGTGGTTGAAATATTATTGTAGCAAGGAAAAATAAATTAGCACTATAAATTTATTTCTTTTGAGAGAGCCAATAGGTTTAAGAAAAGCTTCATACAGACACTTGAACTTCATTTGACCTTGCGTCTTAACATTAGGCTTATCGTGTGTTGTGACTAAGCTGGTTCAATGCTATTTGTGAGCATGACATACAAAAGGTTGAAGTTTACCCATTCAAGCAGCTAGCCAGAACTATGAAATTTCAAGTTCATAACCTTCGAATCTAGAGTAACACAAACATTTATTAGGTTCATCTTATAAGGTTCTTTCTGTTTGAAAAGAGTATCTCATGACTTTTCACAGTTCCAAGTTGTGAAGGTAAAACATTGATCATTAATTCCTATCAGACAAATGGGTACAAAACTAATTTTGAACTTGACCCCTATAAGGATTGTAATTATTTCATTTCTTTGTGGCCTTTCTAGACGCCAACTTACATGTGGGAATGGATCAGTAGATGACTTGCCTCATTCGCTAAAAGTTCAATAATTAAACTTAGAACAAGTTTAGGTCAGATACGACAAACATGATTAGAAATTTTCTGTTAGGTGACCTTTTACAAATTACTCCCTCCATACCATAATTCTTGTCGTGGAGGTATTAGTAAGTTACATGATGAAATTAAGTTACATATTTCACCTGTGTTGAGCTCCAAAATTCAGTTCGCCGTAATAAATTCCAGCTCCAGAAAGCCATCCAAAATGTTTAGCCCTTCTTTGCTTGATAAAGAAATGTAGTTCACTGATGACATGCAATGCATACATATGTTACAAACAGAAAATCAATACGTACAGTAATAGAGTAGAAAAGCAGTCACTTTGCTATATAACATCATACAAATCAGACCAAGTTACACTTGCCTATTAGGAATTTCTCCTGGAAGTTCCATGAAGTGAATGGCACGGTCGGAATAGCTAGCAAAAACAGTCTGTGCAGCAAGGTTGTTATTACAGACCATATCATAAGAAGATGAGCACATACGCACATGTTGCATGTCATAAACATTGAAACTGAAATACTATATAACACAAAATCTACTGAGAAAATGTGTAGTATGCGATTCTGGTGCCAAAAAGGTAACATGTTGCAAGGGTATGTTCTAATTGTGTACATAAAGAACAAAGATATACTGGTTTGAAATGACTGAGTATATGGTGTAGCATTTTCGATGTTACTGAGTCATGTTACTCGATGTAAAAGGAAAATGAATCTATCGAAATCCCAAGTCTAAAACTAAGTTGTTATTTTTTTCACAAATGCACACAATCTCGATACCACATCACAAGATACAACAGATAAAACTGAAAAAACATTACTTACTTCCAGTGAACCAATGCCGGTGAACGAGTAAAGGCGTGTGGGCGTGACAGTCATCACATAGTACCTTGTGGCATTCCCAGTGACAGTTGTCTCCATCTGCGCAACAAATTGCTCAATAACAGTCACTCCAACAAAAGTACATCAACACAAATGCACGCGCTGAAGCATGGTGAACTCGAACCTGCAGGTCCTTGATGCCCTCTCGTAGCTCGGTGAGCTCAAAGAGCAGCTTCACATACTTCTCCTTCTTGTCAGCCTCGTCCACGGCCATCTCAAAGAGCTCCCCAGTTTCCGTGCCCAGGATTATCTCCTTGGTTGACGCTGCAGCAACAAAATCACACAGATTGACTAGTCGAGAACAGCCGCAAATCATCAAAATGTAGTTGGACCCATAAAGTAAGCAGAAAAAAACCTTCTGTGATGGATTGGCGATTCCAGGCGACGGCATTGACGAGTAGGCCACGGAGGCGGGTGAGCGGCCTGGGTTTCGGCCACCTGGCGTGGTGGTAGTAGGTCTCGGCGCCCCCCGGGTGGATCACCGTGACGACGCAGTGCTTGCCCCCGGGGTCCAGGAACACCCGGTGCACCGTGTGCTCGCCGGAGCGGCCGAGCCCGAGGTCGAGATCTGGAGGAGAGGCGGCGTTAAGTAGCTAGGTAGATAGAGTGGAGAGAGGAGAGGGCCAGAGGGGGGAGACTCACCCTGGGCGTCCTCGAAGGAGAAATCGTGGCGGACGAGCCAGCCGCGGGAGGTGCCGAGGACGATGACGTCGCTGCCGGCGGCCATGGAAGTGACGGCGCCGTGGCCCCTCGCGGCCTGGCGCTCGAGGGGGTCGACGGAGAAGAGCTGGCCGGCGTCCATGGCGGCCGGCCGGTGAGCTTGATCGGCGACAGTGAATCGGCCGGTCGCTGTTCGTCGCTGGTCTCGTCTGGCTTGATCTGTTCCTCGAGCAACAACTAGCGAGGCAACGCACGCACTGTCGCCAACCTGGGCCGGCCCATTAGCTGGGCTCGGTTTTGGTTAAAAAAAATCGCTGCTAATAAAACGTCCGTTTTTTCTTTAAATATGAGAAAACTTGTAAAATCAAAAAAAAGCTCCCTGATTTTAAAAAATGGTCATAACTTATTTTTAAATCATGAACTTGAAAAATGGTTCATGAATTTAAAAAACAGTTCGTGAATTTAGAATGTCCTAAATTTCAAAAAGTTCATGTATTTGAAAATGGTTCACGAATTTGAAAAATTGTTCATGAATTTGAAAATGGTTCATGAATTTAAAAAATGGTAAGTTAATTTAAAATGTGTTGAATTTTAAAATGTCATGATTTAGAAAAAAATTCATGAATTTGAAAATGGTTCGTGAATTTAAAATGTGTTGAATTTACAAAATTCATAAATGTTGAAAAGGTTCACAAAAATGGAAAAAAAAGCATGCACCATTTTGAAAAATTGAACACTTCTACAATTTCAATATGTTAAAAAATATGAACATTTTTTAAACTGGAACTATTTAAAATCTGACGTTTAAAAAAAAACCAAAAAGCGAAAAAAGAAAATGAAAGCCACAGTTCATGGGCCAGAAGCTACTAGAAACTTCCAAAATGGAAAGAAACAGTAAAAGACACAATTCCTAGGCCAGCCCATTTATGCGGATCGATGTACAGAAGGGGTGCGTGTTTTCGTGCTAACCTGTGCAATGAGTGTAGAATAGGATTCCCATTGTTCATCGCGTCGGAGAGAAAGAGATGGGCTGGCTACTGGGCCTTGTTTGGGCCTAGTGAGGTGATGGGCTGGTGGTCTTGTGTTTGTGCATGTGCTTTTGTCTGTCTGTCTAGTGCGGGAAAAACCTATTTGCCGTTCTTTGCGGCAAATCCTATTGTACGCTCGTACCACCGGTTATCGCCGAACCGCGTACCCCTCTCCCTTCCTTCGCATGTTTCTAGGCCTGGCCCTTTAGCACTATGAAGCTACCGGAAAAGAAGACGAAGGAAGAAGACAATGCAATACTCGTCGATCTGCTCCGGTCATGTCGTTTCTCCTTCCTTTTCTGTTTTCCTTTTTCTTTTTTTCCTCTTCTTTTCATTTTACTTCGTACTAGTTAATTGCCTTGTCTTGCAGCGGGGTCTTAAAAATTCTAATAAGTTAGCTCGCGAGTACTAAGGCCAATGGAATCTTTGAGAGAGTGGCATCTATGATCTCTGCATCGACTCAACGGCCTTTTATCGTCAAACTCATATAGAAAAACAACATAGGAGATTTAATCAATCGTTACTTTTTACTTGCACATAAAACTGAAAATACCACCATTTATTACTAAAACAACATTTAACGAGAACAAAAGCCCTAAAAATCGTGATCCTACATCACTACATCTCCATCACTTCTTTATTCTATAATTGTTTCTTGAAAGTGAACACTCATAATTAATTTTTATAGCACCCAACCTCATCCAACTTGATGGATAGTAAATCATTTTATTGTTCTTCCTGGCTTATCTTCCATTTGCAGACACACCTTAGACGCATTGGGTTATTAAAAAATTCATTTGAGAAAGAGAACTTTATAGATTTAGCTAGTATTACATGTTGCCTCACTCGTTACAAGTTCTCTTATCGAGATGGTTAAGTCATTCCAAGCTTAATAGTGTAGGTATTAATCTTGGTAGTAGTAAAAATCAAATTGATGTTTCAACTAAGATCTTGAGGCACATGGAATTTGATCGTCTTATAGTTATTCCTAAAGTTTTGACCGGGTTGACTATCACCTATTTAAATGTAGAATAAGCGAATGTCACATCAGATGGTCAACTTCTTTCTCATTTAATTGGTAAAGTGTCAGAGATTGGTTTGGATGAGGACGTGTTGCGCTCATTGTTGAGTTAAAAGCATCCGCCCTGAAATCTAAATCTTCTTCCAACAAGAGGTCCTCGAAACGGGCTAAGTTTTCCAAATCTACCATTGTTTCCCAATGAATGGCATGTTTGCAAATAGCAGAGGTCTTGGTGACTTGGCTAAACATTTGCACTTCGCTCATTGTGTTCGGGATCATAATTTGACTTCTTACCTATTTCTGAGACGGGCAGGCGCGAGTTCTCGCACCCTCCCCGTGGACGCTCTGGGGGCATTTTACTTGGCGTCAGGACAGATACCATGGACGTGTTGGCTGTTTCGGATGGTGATTTTCATATTAAAATGCACATCCGTAATAAACCTGACAATTTCATTTGGAGTCTTGTTGCCGTGTATGGGCCTGCCCAGGATGATTCTAAATCCGCTTTTCTTCGGGAAATGGTAAACCTAGCAAAAGATAACCCACATCCTTCTATCATTGGGGAGGGGGACTTCAATTTGCTTCGGTTTCCTTTCGATAAAAGCAAAGGCCGGTTTGACAATCGTTGGCCTCTCTTGTTCAATGCAGTCATAGACAGCTTGGATTTAAGAGAGATTTCAATGATTGGGAGGCAGTTCACATTGGCGAATTGCCTTCCTGGACCTACATATGAAAAACTAGACAGTGTACTAATGGATACTGATTGGGAATCAATGTTCCCACTAGTGTCCGTATGGGATCTAGAACGTATTGAGAGTCTGTCAGATCATGCTCCCATTCTATTGACCACTGGTATGCCTCGACCACCGTGTAACAATCGTTTCAAGTTGAACTGTTGGTCAAAATAATTTTGGAAAGACCTGTTGCCGGTGATACTCCAATTCAGAGCTGGAACACCAAAATTCGTGCTTTACGCACACACCTTATTGGTTGGGCTCGTCATACAACAGGTTTACTTAAAGAAAATACGACTCTCCACAATTATTGATGCTCTTGAGGCATTAGCAGAAGTTCAAATGTTGTCCACGCCGGAAATTGATCTTAAGAGCCAATCGAATGCGCAGATAGCGAAACTTTTGCGTGAGTAGGAGCATAAATGGTATCAACATTCCAAAGCTCAATTCATTCTAGAAGGGGATTCGAATACTAGGTACTTCCATAGTATTGCCAATAGCAGACACAGGAAGAAACGTATTCATTCTCTTGTACAGGATGAGGGAACGATTGAGTGCCATGAGCAACTTAAGTTGTACATCACTAATTATTATAAAGGTTTGTTCTGAGCACCCGAGGAAGGAAACTTCTCCATGGATGTGGCTAGAACAGATGATATCCCCCAGGTTACACATGAGGAAAATAGCTTACTTACTTCTCCTTATTCTGAGGATGAAGTAAGAAAAGCGGTTTTCCAAATGGATCATAACAAAGCCCCTGGTCCTGATGGTTTCTCGGCTGAGTTCTATCAGAACTTCTGGGATGTTATCAAGTCTGACCTTCTTGAATTGTTCAGTTGTCTTCATGACGGACAATTAGAATTGTTCCGTCTGAATTTTGGTGAAATAATTTTATTACCTAAGGGTAACGAAGCAGAAAGGATTCAACAATTTAGACCTATATGTCTTCTTAATGTTAGTTTTAAAATATTCACTAAAGTTGCTACGATACGGTTGAACAGTGTGGCTGACCATGTGATTCGTCCTTCTTAGACTGCTTTTATGAAAGGACGCAACATCCTTGATGGAGTTGTGATCTTGCATGAAACAGTTCAAAAACTTCATAGGAAAAAGTTAAATGGGGTGATCTTACAAAATTGATTTTGAGAAAGCTAACGACAAGGTTAAATGGTCTTTCCTTCAGCCGACTCTGAGAATGAAAGGTTTTTCTGATGAGTGGCGTGCTTTAATCCATAGCTTTGTTTCAGGAGGAAGTGTAGCCATTAAAGTCAATGATGACATTGGTAAATACTTCCAGACCAAAAAGGGGCTTAGGCAAGATGACCCATTATCGCCAACGCTATTTAATTTTGTGGCTGATATGATGGCGGTCATGATTGAACGCGCAAAGTCTGATGGTCAAATTGAAGGAGTGATCCCACATCAAGTTGATGGCGGGTTATCCATTCTTCAATATGCCGACGATACAATTCTCTTTATGGAACATACATCGAAAAAGCTCGAAACCTACAGTTAATTCTGTCGGCATTCGAGCAACTATCGGGTCTAAAGATAAACTTTCATAAAAGTGAATTGTTTTGTTTCGGTGAGGCTCAGGATAATGCCTCGGTGTATGCTGATTTATTCGGCTGCAGGCAGGGCCAGTTTCTTATTAAGTATTTGGGGATTCCGATTCATTATCAAAGACATACAATTGCTGAATGGAAAATTGGTGGAGGAGAGACTTCAAATTCGGTTAAATAGGTGGCAAGGAAAATTATTATCCTTGGGAGGAAGATTGGTTCTCATTAATTCAGTACTAACTAACATGGTACTTTATATGATATCATTCTTCCAACTACCAAAAGGAGTCTTGAAACGTTTGGATTACTTCTGATCAAGATTCTTTTGGCAAGGTGATAGTGAGAAAAGAAAATATCGACTAGCTAAGTGGAGTGTGGTTTGCCGTCCCAAAGACCAAGGAGGACTCGGAATTCATGACCTTTAGTCAAGAATAGGGCCCTCCTTGGTAAATGGATTTTCAAGCTTCTTGCTGAAGAAGGGATTTGGCAAACCCTCCTTAGGAGGAAGTATGTGGGCTCACAAGCGTTATCTCAGGTTTTTTGGAAACCTGGTGATTCACACTTTCGTCTGGCCTTATGGCTACGAAGAAGTTCTTCTTCCCACATGGGTCTTTCTCAATTCAGGATGGTTCAGAAATTATGTTCTGGGAGGATAAATGGCTAGGCCGGACCACACTCTGAGAACAATATCCGGCTTTGTACAATATTGTGTGACACAAAGGTGATACGTCTCAAACATATCTATAATTTTTGGTTGTTCCATGCTTGCTATATATCATTGCGACATGTTTTTATAATGCTTTTATATCATTTCGGCATATTTTCTGGAACTAACCTACTAACAAGATGCCCAGTGCCAGTTCCTATTTTCTGCTGTCTTTTTGTTTCAGAAAAGCTAGTCGGGGAATTTTCTCGGAATTGGCTGAAAATTTACATGAATTATTTTTACGAAGAAACAAAGACGGAGCTAGGAGGGCGCCTGCAGGGGGGCCCCAAAGGGCCCAGACGCCCCCCAGCCGCGGCCAAGGGGTGGACCGTGGCTAGGTCCCACCTGGCCACCTCGAGAACCTTCCGGAGACCCCCTTTCGCCTATAAATTCACCTCCTACTGAAAACCCCCGGTACCCGATCACTTTTCCAGAAATACGTCCGAGACCGCCACCGTCGCCAACCCTAGATCGGGAGGGTTGTGAAGCTCTTGCCGGCACCCTGCCGGAGGGGGAGATCGTCACCGGAGGCATCTACACCACCATGCCTGCCTCCGGAGTGATGCATGAGTAGTCCACCATGGGACTATGGGTCCATGGCAGTAGCTAGATGGTTGTCTCTTCTCCTTGTACTCCATTGTTTTAGATCTTGTGAGCTGTCTAACATGATCAAGATCATCTATATGTAATGCCACATGTTGTGTTTGCTGGGATCCAATGAATTGTGCAAATCATGACATTCTTGTTCAGTTTATCTATGATATGTTTTATTTATGATCTTGCATGCTCTCCGATGTTAGTGTATGCTTTGGCCGAAGTAATTGCTAGTATCTTTAGAGGGAGTATTTATGCTAGATAGAAGGTTCATGCCTCTTTTTGTCTGAGTTAGAGTTGACAAAAACGTTTAAGACTTAAGATGTGTTGTTGCAACTACGGGTAAAACAGCGGTGTTTACTTCCTTGTGTTGTTTTCATTGCTTACATCATGCACCATGCTTATTGCAATTATCCGTTGCTTGCAACTTAATAATTCTGGGTGACATGCTGGATAGCGATCCCGGGGTGGATTATTAGTCATAGATGCAGTTTGATAACGGTCTATGTATTTTGACGTAATGCCCATATTAAATGAGACGGTGAACTATATTATGTCATGGTAGTATTGTTATGCGCCCATGCTTTGTCAATTTCCCAGCTGTAATTTGTTTACCCAACATGTTTATTTTTCGGCACTAGTGAACTGTGGACCCCGGTCCTATTTTCCTATATTGCTTACAACCGTTTTCATAGCTTTTCCTAGTCATTTGCTCACTGGTCATTTTTGCTCTCATATTATTTTACACACATACATTTAATTCTTTGTGTTCAGCAAGCCGGAGAGATTGACAACCTCTCTGTTTAGTTGGGGACAAAGTGGTTTGTTGTGTGTGCGCAGGTCCAAGTCTCCCTCCAGTACTTTTCTGGCGCCATTGACACCTTGTTTTTGTATCAAGGGAAAACTTCTGCTACACTGCATCATACCTTCCTGTTGGGGTTTCCCAACGGGCTGATTGAAGCCGCATCAAAAGGCGATACGCTCACTAAGGTGATGGGAACTTCCCCACGGACTGTTTCGTTCAGAAGAAGTTTATTTGGTCCTAGGCAAGCATCCTGGAATAATTTGCTATTGCGATTGGATTATGTCCATTTTACAGAGGGTTCAGATAAGTTTATTTGGTCGCTATGGCTATGTAGAAATTACAAGGTTTTTAACGATAAAAATGCTTCTATTATGCAGGTAATCTACTGGTGCATAGCCACGCTCCGTTTATGGTCGTCCCTACAGCGTGTGGAGCATCGAGACCTGTTTATGGAGGTGTTTTCGCGCTTGGAGGCTACGGCGAAGGGGTTGTTTTCCCAGCATGGATGGCAACATAATCTTCGGATCTGCCCTCCAACACCATAGGCATCTTTACAATTTTTCTTTATGATATGTAATTTGCCTTTTTATTTTCTTGTTCTGAGACTTATGAACTTGTTGGGGTTGTGTGCATCCTAACTATGCAGAGGCCGGGTGTAATTCTTAAAACTTTTTAAGTAATAAAGATCCCTTTATCGAAAAAAAAGTCATCTCTCATTACTCTGTCGCCATGGGAACTAGCGAGTTTTGTAAGAGCATCTGCTACCCCGTTGGTGCCTCTCCTTGAGCGTGTGATAATTAATCTACTCCTGCTAGAGCAGCAGTTATTTGGCTTCCAGATAGGTGTGGGAAAGAGAACTTGGAAATAAAACAAAAAATACCAATCATCTTTCCCTCTTCTTTCATCCTTGTCACATGTTTAAACTTTAGGAAGTAAAAAAAAATGGTCCACCCATGCTGCGAGAGATGTTGGCTTATCAAATATCATGTTTGCAAATAATGAAATATACACATAGTGCATTGAAAAAAATTCTCTCTCCTTTCTCTTCGACAACAAAAAGGACTACACATTTGTGACTTCATGAATCATAGAGAAAAACTAACGTGGTGTATAACTGAGAAAATCAGATTTAAAATGAAACTTGATTAACTAAAATGCCTACTTTATTGAACTTCTCCCATGTCTCACATATATTTGCTAAGGACTTGTTCAATAACAAACATATTAATTTTTTCACATAAGAATTGACATTGAACTACCAAGATGCAACTAAAAGTTCAAAAGTATGGCATTTGTCATCTTAAGAGGGAGCCACAAAACACACACAATCAGCTCACAGCTGTCGAGGATTACTCCCGAAGGAAACTCAAGTGTAGTGTCGTTCGAATGCTGGGACTGAAACACGCTCTCGACGAACTCTCGGTGGCCTCGGCGGAGAAGACACACACACAGCAAGGGGACACAGCAGTTACCCAGGTTCAGGCCACCATGGAGGTGTAATACCCTACTTCCTGCTTGAGATGGATTGCACTGCTCAGAGCGATTACAGTACAAGTGTTAGTGTTTGTGGCGAGGTAGAAGATGATTGGATCCCCCTCCATGGCCGCGACGAGGCCCTATTTATAGTGCTCCGGTCCTCTTCCCCCAAATGTTTTGGCGGGAAGGGTTGCCACATAGCAACAAGAGGGGGTACCGGCGTACTGCCCTAAATCAGATAAAGCCACCGTCCATGGTGCAGTCGTAAGGACTTGTCGGTGACATTGTTGCTGACGCCCGTGGTGGCGCGTAGCGCCAGTCCGGCCGTCTTGCACCAAAGAGGGAAGTCTTGGGCTCCGCTTTGCTCGCCGTGGATGGTCGGCACCCTTTAATCACCAACGTAGAAAGCTTTGGCCGACACGGTCTGCTGGCGCGAGCGTCACTCTGGAGAAGACGCAGTCGCACATGCCCCCCTGGCGCGGAGTCACGGGTGCACCAAGTCTTTGTCTTGTACCGCGTGAGGCTTGATAGCACAGCTTTCCTCGCGAGGGCTGCCTCGCGAGGTCCTTCCTTGGCCGTCTGGGGAGGCGTCCTCCCGAGGCCTGCCAACCTTGATGGTGTGAGCCTTCGTGGGGCTTGGCGAAATGGGTCGTGCCCTGTTGACTGTTGACTTGTCTTGTTCTTCATGCGTGGACTTCTGGGCCAGAGGCATACGGGCCGTTGTACCCTGGTTTCCACTGGTCCGACAGTAGCCCACGGGTCCGTGTTGTGCACGCCTTGCGACCGTTGGATGCGAAACGACACGGGCCCTAAAGATGCCGTGCCCAGGAGATGACGCGTGTCATGGCAGTTCAGCGCGCACGCGCCCACGATGGCCACGATGCCTCGGTAACTGCCCGAGTTGGTATAAAACCCTGGCCACGCGTGGCGCAGCCGTACCATCGTCTTCATTGTTTCTTCGCTCGAGTGCTTCGCCTCCTTCCTCCTTCTCGAGCTTTTTGCGCCATCGAATCTCTTCTGTGATGTCCGGGGAGAGGAACACACGCAAGATGGATTGCATGGGCGCGGCCTGAGGGTCATCTGTGGGCCAATCGCGAGGCGCTCCCTCGCCGAGTAATGCCAGGGCGCGCAGCGCGGATCTAGGCGACGACATCGCCAGAGCTTCGTCATCTTCATGGTTTCGCAAAGGGTGCTGGTTCGCCGTGGACGAGTAAGCTCCTTGAGGTCTTCTCATAATCCAATTTGCCATGTCGCGGTGGCTGACCCTTCTCCACCCTATCCAGGGCACCCTTGGCGAAGAGGAAGAGAACGGGGGTACAGGGGACACGGGCGGAGCCCTCCCCTCGGATTAGTCGCTGCCCGGCAGTCGCTTCCTTAGCCCGGTGCGAGCCCGTCCCTCGGGAGGAGCGGCCGGTGGACCCTTCCGTCGAAGAAAGGCCTTCACTCGCGCCGTCTGCCCCTATCACGGTCCCTAGGATACCCACCGTGGGCATTCCTGTTACCCGGCTGGTCCGTCAGCCGAGGGGATGGAGGTCCCCAGTGCACCTCCTATCAGCCCACAAGTGCCTCGAACTGCGGCCCCGAAGGTGCCTGACTCCGGGGAAACCTCACGGGCCGGCGATGGTTCCTCTCGAGGGGAGCCTGAAGAGGTTCCCGGTCTTCGTTCCTCAGAACAGGTGCGGCTGCCACCTGGCCGTAGCTCCTGGCTGGCGCAAGCGTCTGCCGACCGGGAGGCCAAGGTGGCTTAGGAAAGAGGCATCGCCGAGAGGCTAGCGGCGATTGACGCGCGCGAGAAAACTTTCCGGGAACACGCCAGGTCGGAGCATCAGAAACTCCTGGACCTGGGTGTTGCGCTCGCCGCCCGGGAGAACGCATTGGCCACTAGCGAGGCTGCCTGGGCCGAAGCGCAGAAGGAGAGGGCGGCCTTAGCAGAAGCTCTCTCCCTCCGCGAGGGTGATGTGTCCCTCCGGGAGCAAGAGGCGGATAGGACTGTGATACGTCTAAAACGTATCTACTTTCCCGAACACTTTTGCTGTTGTGTTTACCTCTAATTTGTGTGTTTTGAATGAAACTAACACGGACTAACGTTGTTTTCAGCAGAATTGCCCTGGTGTCTTGTTTTTGTGCAGAAAGTCAAGTTTCGGGAAAATTCCCGAAAAATATCCTAGAGTTCCGATTTTTCCAGAAGACACACGGAGCCAGAAGACGAAACGGAGGAGGGCCACAGGGGCCCCACACCATGGGCCCGCGCGGCAGGAGCTGGGCCGCACCGGGGGTGGTGTGGCCGCCTCGGTCACCACCTCGTGTCCCCCTTTCGACTACTTAATCCCCTTGACCTAAAACCCCGAGGAGGATCGACGCTCTTTCCAGAAACACTCCAGAGCTCCGCCGCCACCGAAAACCTTATTTCGGGGATCAGAAACTTTGTTCTGGCACCCTGCCGGGACGGGGAATTGGAGGAGATCATCGCCATCATCATCACCGACGCCTCTCCATCAACCATCCATGTGTGAGTAATCCCCGCTGTAGGCTAAAGGGGATGGTAGGGATTGATGAGATCATTCATGTAATAGATATCAGATTGTTAGGGCATGGTGCCTAGTATCCGTTGTTAGTACTTTATGTCATTGTTGCAACTTGTTATGCTTAATGCTTGACACATAGGGCCCGAGTGCCATGATTTCAGATCTGAACATGTTATTGTATCATGAGGATAATTATTGCTTTAGATCATATCTGCAAGTTGTTTACACATATAATTGTCCGAAACCCGAGGCCCCAAAGTGACAACAATTGGGATAAACCGGAGGGGATGGCTGTAATGTGAGGATCACATGTGTTCACGGAGTGTTAATGCTTTGTTCTGGTGCTTTATTAAAAGGAGCACCTGATGGCCCTTGGCGTAGTTACCTGCGTCAAAAGAATATGGGTTAGGTTGAGACTCCAAGTGCAGAGTGTATAGTATAGGAAAGACGGTTTTCCCCACGAGGGGTGACTCGAGGGTTTAATATCGAACTCTCGGGGAATCAGTAGTGAAAGATTTATCTTCTTATCCTTCTCTTGAAAACCTACAAAACAAAGTAAATTGTTTGTGCCCTCAACCTCACCAAGTGGTTGTCAAGCACAAGGTGTGAGAATGATATCAAAATAAAATGAATGCAAAACAGTAAATAAATATGCAATGATGATAAATAAATATGCAAGGATGGTGGAAACAATGATGGATGATATTTTTGGGTTTTGTATTGTGAATGCAAGATGTAAAAGTGTTTTTGTATTTTCGGATTTTTAAATGGCAGAAAATGTAAAGTGGATAAAAGTTGTTGGAAAGGTGTTTCTTATGATTAAAAATGGACCGGGGTTCATGGTTTCACAAATGCACTCTCTCTTTAATAAAGTGGTAGACAATGGAACACTAGAATTGACATATGAGATTGCAACAAAAAGGTTTCATGACAAGTTACTAATTATATGGGCATCACGTCCTAACATAGAGATCTTTTGTTTATTAATCTCTCTTATACTCCACCAAGATGCGAACTAAATCATAACACCTTAGTAATTAAGATAAATCAGAGCATAGCATTAAGTTTCATGACATGAAGTTAAAATAAGAACATGCTAGATCTAGTCATGGAGTAGTGGCAATGGTCACACCCACATCTCCGGTAGCAAGGTATTTTTCTTTATCCCTAGTGAGGCAACAAAGTAAGGTAAAACACCCAAGTGGATCGCGGAACTTTCTCTCACGTTCACCGCACTAGCCACCCCCCGTTACTCCAACTAATGCACACGTTCCCCCTCACACGCTCTCATACACATGCTTGATCATAACAAGTAAACAAGAACGGGGTACATAATATGCATCTACTTTCATAACTGAAACAAAACTATTGCAATCTCAAACATATATTAACTCATAAAAAGATCCACCACAAAGGTATTACATAGATGACCGTAATCATGTTCAGCAGCTCATACGGTACTAATTAGTGAAGCTCAAGAGAGGAGAGATACATAAGTTACTTCCACAAACCCATAGTCCAGGGGTGGACTACTCCCTCTTCATCATGGAGACGGTGGAGAAGTCGTTGGAGAAGATGGAGACCACGCCGGCAGCGCCCCGCCGGAGTTTTCCCCCTCCAATCTGCAACTCCAGGTCTCTGTTTCGTGGTTTCTGTGTTTCTGCGGCGCTCCTTTCCGAAGGGCGTCGGGGACTATTTTTATAGTCGTTTTTAGGTCAAGACGGAGGCTCGGGAAAAAAGATCGACGGCAACGGAGCTCCGAGGCCCAGATGGTGGGTCCCACGCGGCCAGGAATCTGGCCGCGTGGGCCACCCTCTTCTGGCCCTCGGGCCTCCGTTTGTTCGCTTCCTTCGCTCCCACGCTTTGTTCCTTCCAAAAACTGATGCTCGTAAATTATTAGGTCATTTGGACGTCGTTTGGGTCCCTGAAACATCAAAATATAGAAAATAGGGTTTTCTGCCTGTGCAGGGTTAATTCCAAAAAATAGGGAAACAATGAAATATTCCCAAAATCAATATAAAACAATGATATAACCCTTATATGATGCAAATATGATTGAAATATAAGTAATATAATGCAAAGTTCATGTATGCATTTTACATGCATCAACATCCCCAAGCTTAACCTATACTCGTCCTCGAGTATGAAGGTGATAAAACTAACATGGACTTTGCATTTAATACTATCAAAGGATATCAAAGATGATTACTATTGCTACATAGAGTCAAATGATTCATTCTTCAAAGGAGTAGCAATATACAAGATAGATTATGAAGTGATATCAAATATTCAATGTAAGGATGTTCAATGATAATTCACAAAGTGTAACATAGAAGAAAGTACTATGGACCAAATGTATGCATAATGAAAAGTAAAAACATCCTATAATGGTCATAGAGTATTCTTAAATCTGAATATAAAAGGTGGACACTTTGGAAAGATATATAAATGAGTAGAGGTAAACATGAATAAGTTTCATCTAACTTCCAAATGCTTCTACTTAAGTTAATGTTTGCAATGTGGTATTCATTGGTGTCAAGCTCTCATTACCCCTATCATAGCATCTTGAATGGTTAAAGTTTAAAGTGAAAGCAAATATGAGTAGTATGCTTGACAAAGTATGGGTTGAATGTCTCATGCCCCGTGAATACGAGTACCTACACCACGGTGTTACTCAACTTGGGACACAAAAGCAAGTTCAAGTTAAGGTCATTGTAAGTAATATAATAGCGTCATCAAGAGCGTCAACTGGGGTACCTCTTGTCCCAGGACATGGAACAAGCCCATGTCAAAATGACAAGACAAACAAACAAAATGAACAATCTCCACACCCTTTTTATTTACTATTGGTATAGCTTTTTATTGTGGGGTGCATCACTGAAGGTTCACCATAGCATGTAAGTAAATTTCCACCATGAATGATGCATGGCTTAGATTAGCGGCCCAGGCGTCTCTCTAGCCATTTATACAAACTCATTAAACTTACTAAGTTTCCACATTTATTTGGCACCATGATAAGCATCCATAAACAAAAGTACATGATATCAACTAAATATAAAGAGCACGTTGAAAGCTTGCCATGTGACAGCACATATGAGCTAACTCCCAACCAAGACTCTTGTCAAGCTCACAACTTCATAATTTTAATCACAATGGGTCATGTTTATTAAGTGCAATAAAAGTAAGGTGTGCATCAAGTTCGTGAGAGCTCTTTAACCAACTTTTCCCATAACAATCAATAACATAAGCATTTTAATTCAGAAGTATAGATAATACAAAATAACATGATAAACATACTCGGAATAGCATAAAGCTAATAGGTAGATATGGTGGACTCACTGGAAAAACTTTGGTTGAAGGTGTTGGAAAACAAGTTTTTACTTGTTGGAATTTTTGGGCTAGCAAGAGGGAGAAAGTTGACCGTCTAAATGCATGCATAAGTGTCCATAGAACTAACCAATCCATGTTAAACAAAGTAAAGTAACATTCAGCATCAAAACATGAATAAAAGATAGCTCTTGATAAAACACTTGCAAATTAATATTCATTAAAAGCATATGAATCATGCAACTATATGTATCTTTTTGAATCAACTCAAACATCCCTTTCCCAATCTTTTTAATAGCATCCAACTTAATTCAACCCAAATTTCCAGTAGCTCTCTCATATATAAATGATAGTGGTGGTCTCAAGACAAACAAAAATCAAACCGAAATAAAAAGCAAATAAAAGACGCTCCAAGTTTATGCGATAAAGTGCATTGATCGAAAAACAGAAGTTAGACGTGTGCAAACCGAGAGTGTGTTGGTCCAGTGGGGTTGTCTTCACATCCCCAAGCTTATGGTCTTCACCATCCTTGGATAGCTCTTGGTGCATCTCCTCTAATCCCTGTGAAAAAACTTCAAAACACCGTTTCTCCCATTTCTTTTCTGTGGGTGACATTAGTAGTGATAGACAAATGAATTACTTGCTGCATAAAATCCTTAAAAAAAATTCATATGAATGTCCAGAAAGTGTATAATGTTGTATGCCTACTTATAAACTCAATTGGATCAAAAAGATTCAAGTTAAAAGTTCAAAGAATGCATCAAACAAAATGGGACAGAATCTGTCCAGAAAAACAGCAGCAGCAAAACGTATTTTTCTACCCTACTTAAATATGTCGAAAAATTCTGAAAAATTCATGCTTACAGAGGATGAAAAGTTGCAACTACAGTTCAAATATCAGCTCATTCGGAGTTACAGAATAGGAATTAAAAATCATACCGTGCACAGATTCGTGCTGGAATAAAATCTCCGAATGCAAATAGCAACTTTTTCAAACCAAAATAGGTAAAACTTGGCACTTTATTAAAAATTCCAGAAACAAAACTAAAAACTAAGTCTCTTGTTACAGCAAGAGGACACAAAGAAAATCAAAAATAAAAACAACCGGGTTGCCTCCCGTAAAGCGCTTTCTTTATAGCCATGTAGCTAGGCTTCTTACTTGATATTTATTGTGGACGAAGCTCATGAGGGAGCTTGAACTTTGATGTGTCCCTCTTCCTTGGGAAGTGTTCCATGCACTTCTTGTGTGAATCAATGATAGCACCTGTGGTACGAAGAAAAGGTCTTCCAAGAATAATTGGACTAGAGGTTTTATTCCCCATATCCATGATTAGAAAATCAACAGGTACAAATGTCATATGCAACTCTACCATAACATCACTTACTTTTCCTAAAGCATGTTTAATGGAATCATCAGCAAGTGCAAGTTCAATAGAGCATTTTTCAAGATTCTTTAATTCAAGTACTTCATATAATTCTTTAGATAAAACAGAGACACTAGATCCTAGATCTAATATAGCATGGTGTGTCTCTTTTCCAATGGTTACTAGTACTTTGGGAATCCATATATCCCCAAGCTTAGGTGGTATCATAGCTTCTTGGTTGTACCTAGCAATCTTTTCTTTTAAAACATGATTAGCAATATAAGAACCAAAACCTGCTTGGTTAACATTAATGGAAGGATCACTTGCAAATTTTTGTAAGATAGATATTAATTCATGCAAGCTACAATTCTCTAAGTCAAGTAATGGTTCCTTGACTTCACTAAGCATTTTAACTTCCTCAACTTTTCTCTCTTTCATTACCATAATAGTTTCCTTAGCAATTCTCTCTTGCTCATGAATATGTTCCCAAGATTTATTTATAACCTCTTGACAATATTTAATTGTTTCCTCATGTTTTTGAGCTATAATGGTGTTCTTTAATGAGGAAACTTCCTTAGTGAGCTGATCTACCCTTTCAAACAAAGAGTCTTGTTTTTCAAACTTAGATATAAATTCCTTATTAAGCTCCTTTTGAGTAGATATAAATGATCTAATGGTGTTTTCCAAATCACTAGAAACATTACTACTAGTGGCATATTTGTTTGGCACATACGGGGGTTTATTATAGGAATTATAATTGTTATTACCATACCCATTATTACCATAGTTCCTAATGAAGTTAACATCAACATTTTCAGGATTATTACCAACTAGTTCTTGCAAAGGCACATTTTCAATATTTTGTTTATTAATGAAAGCAAGAATAGTGTCCATTTTAGATGACAAATCATTTGTTTCTTCTATGGAGTTTACTTTCTTAGATGGATTAGGTGCTCTATCAGTATGCCATTGACTATAGTTTTGCAAAATACTTTCCAATATGTTCTTAGCTTCTACTATAGTTTTTCCCATAAAAGCCCCTCCAGCAGCGGAATCAAGAATATTTCTAGACATGTAATTTAGACCATTGTAAAAAGAGTGTAATATGGTCCATTCATTGACCCCATGTGATGGACAAGTTCTAAGCATAAGTTTTATCCTATCCCAAGCCATGGCAACATGTTCATTTTCATTTTGCCTAAAAGAAAGAATATTGTTTCTATTTTGCAAAATTTTAACAGGAGGATAATATTTCTTAATGAAAGCTTCTTTTAGATCATCCCAAGAATTAATGCTACCAGTAGGTAATGAATGCAACCACTCTTTAGCTTTTCCTCTAAGTGAGAAAGGAAATAACTTCAGTTTTAGAATATCACTTTCCACATTTTTAAACTTTTGCATGTCACATATTTCAACAAAATCATGAAGATGCATAGAGGCATCCTCCATAGCACTACCGCCAAATTGTTCCCTAGTTATCAAGTTCAACAAACTAGGACTTACTTCATAACTATCAGCTTTTATCTCAGGTGTGGCAATGGGCCTAGCAATAAATTGATCATTTGGAGTGTTTGTGTAATCACACAACTTAGTTCTTTCTCCCATTTTTGCAAGTTTTTATGTGTTTTTTAATTTTTTATGCAAAACTGAAAATAAAATGATACTAAACAATGCAAACCGAAATAACAAATGCAACACAAAATGCAAAACTGAAAATAAAAATGCAAACCGAAATATAAATATGATATGCAAGACAATAACAAAACAAAATAAAATGCTTTGAAGGTAAAGATGGATAAGATGATGCTCACGTAGGTGCAACCTCCCAAGCTTAGGTGTTTGCACAAGTTGGTGATGAAGTTGACTTTGTTGTGAGATACCCTTGGATAAACCTTTACAGCAATGATTCCCCGGCAACGGCGCCAGAAAACTGTCTTGATGGCCCTTGACGTAGTTACCTGCGTCAAAAGAATATGGGTTAGGTTGAGACTCCAAGTGCAGAGTGTATAGTATAGGAAAGACGGTTTTCCCCACGAGGGGTGACTCGAGGGTTTAATATCGAACTCTCGGGGAATCAGTAGTGAAAGATTTATCTTCTTATCCTTCTCTTGAAAACCTACAAAACAAAGTAAATTGTTTGTGCCCTCAACCTCACCAAGTGGTTGTCAAGCACAAGGTGTGAGAATGATATCAAAATAAAATGAATGCAAAACAGTAAATAAATATGCAATGATGATAAATAAATATGCAAGGATGGTGGAAACAATGATGGATGATATTTTTGGGTTTTGTATTGTGAATGCAAGATGTAAAAGTGTTTTTGTATTTTCGGATTTTTAAATGGCAGAAAATGTAAAGTGGATAAAAGTTGTTGGAAAGGTGTTTCTTATGATTAAAAATGGACCGGGGTTCATGGTTTCACAAATGCACTCTCTCTTTAATAAAGTGGTAGACAATGGAACACTAGAATTGACATATGAGATTGCAACAAAAAGGTTTCATGACAAGTTACTAATTATATGGGCATCACGTCCTAACATAGAGATCTTTTGTTTATTAATCTCTCTTATACTCCACCAAGATGCGAACTAAATCATAACACCTTAGTAATTAAGATAAATCAGAGCATAGCATTAAGTTTCATGACATGAAGTTAAAATAAGAACATGCTAGATCTAGTCATGGAGTAGTGGCAATGGTCACACCCACATCTCCGGTAGCAAGGTATTTTTCTTTATCCCTAGTGAGGCAACAAAGTAAGGTAAAACACCCAAGTGGATCGCGGAACTTTCTCTCACGTTCACCGCACTAGCCACCCCCCGTTACTCCAACTAATGCACACGTTCCCCCTCACACGCTCTCATACACATGCTTGATCATAACAAGTACACAAGAACGGGGTACATAATATGCATCTACTTTCATAACTGAAACAAAACTATTGCAATCTCAAACATATATTAACTCATAAAAAGATCCACCACAAAGGTATTACATAGATGACCGTAATCATGTTCAGCAGCTCATACGGTACTAATTAGTGAAGCTCAAGAGAGGAGAGATACATAAGTTACTTCCACAAACCCATAGTCCAGGGGTGGACTACTCCCTCTTCATCATGGAGACGGTGGAGAAGTCGTTGGAGAAGGTGGAGACCACGCCGGCAGCGCCCCGCCGGAGTAAATAAGACCCAAATTTCAGAACCAACAAAAACTTTTTGAATTATTTCATAAATGATTTTGCTTTCCTTTAAATTGTTCTGGTTGACCTTGTGTGACTTGATGTTTGTGATTGGTTGACTAGTAAATGTCAACCCAAGAGATCAACCTAAGTAAAAATATATTTACAACACTGGTGACCATGTTATGACAAGAATATATTCCATATATCTTTTCCATTCTTATGTTGGCCAAAAGTTCATTTCAATAATGATTTGGTTCTAGCAACAAATAAAATACCCTTTAAATTGAGACAGTAAAGGTATTTCCAAAATTTATGTGTAACCAAGAATATGGGGATTCATATGATGTCTCCTATCTATTCTTCAACCTTGATATTTTTACAATTCCTATTTTTAAAACTCCTATGTTTCAACTCCTTTTTAAAAGGAATACTAGTGGGGAATATATTACCTCACATATTTCCCTTTATCAAACCATTTTGGAAACTATTAAGTTATGAGTTGATATATCCTTTAAACAACGTCTTGTCATAATTGAGTGTGACCATTTTTACAAAATAGCATTGTTGATTATGGAAAAAGGTGTGTGACTTATTCTTGTGGTTTGAAGTGTGTGTGGTCTTGTTTGCGATGTGGGTATTGATGTGTTGTTGATATTGTGGTGCTGATGCTATTGCTGTGTTATTGCTGTTGTGTGTGATTCTCTTGTGAGGATAATTCCCCAGTGGTGTTATTACTAAATTAGGACACCCTTGGCAACCAAATTTGGAGTGCGACTTGAAGAGGAGCAAACTCTCTAAAAATATGCACCCCAAGTTAAACTCCTAAAATTTAGGGAGATGAACTCAACAAAATTCCCTCTCTATCTATTCCTCTATTCTATGAAAACAATATTATACTTTCTTTATCAAAATTCTAGAGAAGGAGATGAAAGGATAATCCTCTCCATTTCATATCTCTCTCTCCTCAAGTAAACCTACTTGTTGATTTAAAACAAACCCCCCCCCCCCCCTTCTTTTATTAAAAAGGGAAATGAAGGTCATAAGTTAAAAATGATCTTCATAAATAATTTCCCTCCCCAAATTCTCTATTCCTCAAAACAAAGGTTTTCTCTATGAAAATAAAACTTATTTGAAGTTATCATATTTGTCAAAGAAGTTCCAAAAGTTCAAAACCATATTTTGTCACTGGTTTTAAATATTAAAGGAGTATCAAATTATTAATTTCCAAAATGATTTATTTAAACTCTATGAACAAATATTGCGCAAAACATTTTATTTTGTAAAACCAATTTTTGTGGAGCTTCCTCATATATATGGGAGGCTACATGAATTTTCTCTAATTTTTTAAAATGTCTAAGCACCTCAATAAAATTCCGGAAACCCTACTGGTTTTGAAAAGAAAATAAAAGAATTAGACGAGGACCTATCGGTGAGAGGAGAAAGAAGTTCAGGGGGCGTTTTGCAATTCCTCGTTGACCTCCTGTAGCAGCGGCACGGCGCCGTGCCCCTCACGCCGGCGTTGCCGTGGTCGCCCCTTGCCGTGCACCTTCCCTCGCGAAGCCTGGCCTCTGGCTGCTCTGCTCTCCCCCTTCACCTCAGCTCTGCACCCGGGACAGCCGTGGCACCTCCCGCACGCTGCCGCGCCCACGCCGCCGTGTTCGCACGCTGCCGTGCTCCTCCCGTCGTCAATGCCGTGGCCCCCTCCCTCCTTGCTGCGGAGGAGAAGATAAGAACCACCCCACGCCACCCTTTGCTCCCCCAGCTCACTCTTTTCCTCCACTCTCCCTCTCTCTCATTTTCCTCCATGAACACGAACCCCGGCCGAAGCCGCCGACGCGCCCCGCCGGCGAGAGAGGCCTCCCCGACCAAATCCAAGCCTACCAAAAGCCGTACCACGTCGTCCTCTCTCTCTCCATGCGAGGAATCGCAGATTGGAGCCCGGGATCGCCGTTGCCGTCCTCAACTTCGTCCTCCCCGGCCGCGGCTTGTCGAGCAAGCTCGCGAGCAGCTCAGCCCACCATTCCTCGCCATTATCGCATCCATGTGTTCCCCTTGCCGAGCTCTTCCTCACGGACATCCCCATTTCCTTTCAGGTCGCCGGAGCCGCCGATGCCGTCGCCGCCGTGCTCCTGCCTTGCTTCGCTCTGCTCTGTCCATCGAGAGGAAGAAGGAAACAGCCCGGTACCGTTTCGCCGCGCACATGGGCCGCTGGATGGGCCGCCGTCTCCGTGGCTCGGCTCGGATCTGGGCAGATCTGGCCCAACTCCTTTTTTTTCTGGAGGTTAATTCCTTTCTAAATATTTCTGTTCTGTCCTCTTAGTTTATTTCAAAATAAATTATGAAAACCCTGGTTCTGCTCAAACCAAAAATCATGGAGGTACCCTAGCATATTCCTAGCCAGATCCAAGTGGTAGAAACACTTTTGGATAAATATTTTTGGAGAAAATAAATGTGAGCCAGAACTACTGCTCCTCACCAAATTATCAATAACTATTTTTTTCTAAAATAGCTTTTGATGCAAACTCAACTGATTTGGAAAGATCTAAGAGATACCTAGCAGTAGCAATTTGCCTCTGGTGCAAAAGAGCTTCCTATCAAAAATGGCATGCATTTTGGTAAATGACCAGAGAGCCATTTTAGGATTTTTGTAAATTATTTGGTGATGATTTTTGGTGTGAATCCACTTGTGTGAGCTTCTGTATGATTAGGAGTACCTAATCCTAGCTTGGTGTGATTTTTAGAGCTATATATTATTTTTGGTATTTAACTAGGTGTTATGCTTTTCTGTTAACTAATGTTCATAGTTTTATTTAACTATATAGGGTGTGCTAGTATCCCTTTTGTAATTTCTAGCATGTATAGGTGTGGCACTAATTACTAGGAGTGTGTTAGCTCTGTATGGTAGCACTTTGGAAAAAGTTTAGTATTGCATTTAGTCCTCTAGTGTTAATATCACTAGGATAGTATTTTCCTAGATTCTCCTAGTTAATAGGACTTGTTTTAGTAGAAAATCCTTAGTGTGACGTTAGTTTTAGTTAGTGTTACTAGATCATCAGTAGCATGCCACGTTGCTACTGGTTTGATAACTTGCTAGGAAGAGTTTAGTGTTGCTGGTGTTTATTAGGGGATAATATCCCTAGTATGGATAGTTCCTTGATTTTCCTAACTTTTAGGATTTGTTTGCAAATAAAATCATTTGTGTGCATGATTTTAGAAATGATGTTTGAACATCAGTAGCTTTTCATAGCTACTGATATTGTAGCATGTCATCCCTTGCTACCTAATTATTTGGCCCTACTTTGTATATAAGTGGTAGACCATTATTTAGTATGAGGCCCTGTAAGTGTAGATCCTAGTTTGTTGCTTGAATAATTAGTTTGATGCTTGTGGTTGTTATTTGTTTGTGCACCACTTGTGGTTTTGTTTGATGTATTGAGTGTTGTTATTCCCTGTTGCGACGCTAGATAATACCGATACCGGAGTGGTCTTCGGAGAGGATTTATTGAAGGAGAACCGGAGTTTATTTCTTTAATCAGTAAGAAGAAGACCAAGGACATTATGCTGAAAACAGGCAAGCTACTTCACTGAGCTTGCATCTATATACACTATTTTGATTTACCTGTTTTACTTATAATTAGCATAATGATTTACGTGGTGTTTGCCGCGCAAGCTATGATTTAGAAAACCCTTTTCCAAATTACAAGTATATTACTAAGACACCCGATATAGAGGTGTCAGTGGTATACAATGATTTCGAAATGAATTTGTTTTACTCCAAAACCTCTGTGAAAGATCTTTTGGTGGGATTACGAACCACCCAAGTTTTGGTTAAAAGTATTTTGCTAAGAAAATTGGAAATGATCGTGAAAACCTTTTCAAAAGTTTATGAAAACTATTTTGTCACTCTATGTAGAGATATCAGTTGTTTATATAAAACTATAGGATGGGAAAAACATTGTTTATTCAAAACTCCTTTGAAAATCCTTGGATGAATTATGGTATACCGGGATGTCGGTATGGAAGTGGAGAAGTGAAGTGTGGTGATGTTTATGAAAAATGCACATTGTGTCTTTGTACCATGACTACCAGCCGATAACCTGTGCGACCACATTTACCCACATATGGGCAAGGGCGTAGTCATATAATTTGCTCGTGTTAGTACTGGATGCCTCAATAACGAGGATAACCTCGTTCCATGAGGGGATGGTCTGAGGACCTACCCCCTGACCTGG
The DNA here is from genome assembly GCA_947311845.1 of Poa pratensis. Lineage (NCBI taxonomy): Eukaryota > Viridiplantae > Streptophyta > Magnoliopsida > Poales > Poaceae > Poa > Poa pratensis. The sequence goes on from CAMZMU010000070.1 coordinate 41,626,284, forward strand.
GTCCTCTTAATAGAAGTCTACCGGAAGCCGGTATGAGCGTAAAGAAGAAAGAGGATTGAAGGGCTCCCTTGGGTCCGCCGGACAGAACTACGAGTCCTCACACTTAGTTTCTGAGGATTTAAGTGTCGATGGAAAGTGTCGTAGAGGCAGGGTCCTATACTAGCATGAGCAAAGGACAGGCTATGGCCGGGAACTCAACTTCGCATACCTCTGGTATGGCGGGACGTGGCTGACACGATGAGTGACCGGATGGGTGTGGGAAAAGCGTGCTACCTCTGCAGAGGGTAAAACTATTCGAATAGCCGAGTCCTCGGATATGGACAGTTGGGAGGCTGTCCTAAGACCATGTGCAAGTTTTACAAAGTTTTGGGTTTGAAAGGAAAATGAGTGGAAATTGTTTTATGCAACTATACCGAGGGTATGGTCTGAGGTTGCTGGTAAAATAAGTAACCATGAAGGGGTATGATCAGAAACCAGGAGGTTTCGGAGAAAGGGACAAGAGGGTGATTTTCGAGGAAAAAGTTTTAAAGGGTTTTCTCACCTTTTAAAACGAAGGTATATTTGCGGGAAAAAGGTTTAAAAAGACTTCTTACCTTTTTCAACAAAGGTAGGTGAGAAAACTACTTTCCAAAATGTTTTGTCTTCAACAGGATTACAAATCTACTCTTCCCTTTTTAAATAAGGATATAGTGATGTTTTTCTAAAATAAAAGTCTTTTAAAATTAAAAACTAGTGCATGCTCCTGTTGGGGTAGTTTGCGAGTACAATCAAATGTACTCATATTGGTTTCGTCCCTGGCTATTGTCTTAGCCAGATTTTGGAAGAAGAAGCAGTTCGAAGAAGAGGAGTTCACTGACGTCCTTGCGAACTAGGGCGCTTCCCAGTCAGCTGCCTGTAGGGTTAAGGCGAATGACTTGGGCTCCACGTTGTTTGGTGATTCCGCTGCAAGTACCTGTTGAAGCTTATGACTTCAATCACGTAAGTATATTTATTCGGTATTTTTGGGGTGTTCTGTGATACCAATTCGAGTTATGTGCAGCAACAGACTGATCACGGGATTGTTGCAGGAAACATAACGAGTATCTCGGGTACTTAATCCGGGGTCCTCACAGACTTGGTATCAGAGCCATCCTGACTGTAACAGACCTTAGTTAGCATGGACGTTAGTTAGGAAGAGAATATTTTGTTAAAAATATGTTAACACCAAAAATATATCCTTATCTAGGGAAGTCCAAAAATGACTCCCGCTCTTCTCGTCTTCTCAATTTATTTCTGAGTCTTACCTTTCTATTTTAAAATTTACCAAGGATTTCTCTACTCCCTCTTATCTGTTCAAAATACTTGACGCTGAATCCAATGGAGACCTAATTAGCTAATGCCTACAAGAAGAAGTTTCCGCCTCATATACTCAACATCCAACCTCAAGGGGATTGGTCTACAAACGCCAAGATCATCGACATCAACAAAGCAAGAGACCTCCGAAGACCTCCGCTCAACATCAACAATTCTACTCAAGTTCAAATTCGACCCTCTCACTTCTTCCAGCAGAAGCCTAAGGAGACAAAGTGAAGACTTTATCAACCATGTTTACCCACAACCCATAGGAAAAACATATAGGAACTTTAGTCATATTACCCGACTACCACGAGTATTAGGCGTCCATCGGTACTAAATGTACCTTGCGTGTTTATTGTCTGTTTGTGACGTTCCCCTACAGTGAGTCAACGGATTTGACCCATCCCTGCCTAACAGCATGGCCAGGCGTCGGTTCACAGTAGAGTACAGTAGGACTTGTCCCCACTACATAAGAGACGCCCACCGGGTTCTTCCATAGAAAGGAGCCGACACAACCTAGCTTATATAAGGCCCCGTTCCATCTTCCGTCTATACCCACCCTCACTCCCCGTCCTTAGCAACCCAACTCTCCTGAGGCAGGAATCCTGCGTTCTTATCCTTTCTCCCGAGCCAAAAAACCCAATGGCAAACCCAAGGGTCATTCTGGAAACCACCGCCGAGGAGCATGGCGGATTTCCACTGATGCTTTGGAAGGCCGTCTGCCATATTCTTGGTCGGCCTGCCCGTCCTCGATATGTGGTGTTAGAGAACTCCCTCCCGCCTGCCGGGCGTGAATTCCAAGTCGACGTGCACATCAACTCGTGTCCGTTGGGCACAAGTCAGGCCTACTTGATCCATGGTAGGAGCATGCCTACTCTAGATCAAGCCCTCCAGGTAGCAGCCTGGGAAGGCCTTGTCCGTCTCCGGTATGCAGAACCGGCGATGGCGCAGAGTCGAGCTTTCCAACTTCTTCCCGTCACTCCTCCGCTTGGAGTGGAGCCTGCTCAAATTCCCATCGGAAGGGAAGTCGACCCTGCCGTGATCACCCTGGTTACTTACGGAACCTCAATGACAAGATTTTTCCACTCCCTGATGGCGGAACTCATAATCACAAGGCGCCACCTTGGTCGAGCCCACCTGGAACTGAGTCGAGCAAGGAACCTACCCACCTCCCACCGTGGGCAAGCTCAGGAAGCAAGACAGTCGATCCTAGATGATTTGCTGGACCACAGTGTTGATGCATCTGTGACGCAAGCCCTAGCCCGAGTTCAGCAGCCACCCCAGGAGCAAGGTGTAGTCTCGAAGGCGTGCCTGTGTTCCCCACCCCATGGAAGATGGAGATGTGGACACCACTCTTTGTCTCGGCCACGCTTCACCGACTCCTAGAACCTCTCAGGCAGAGTAGAACCCAGGTTTAGTCAGCCTGACCAGCGCTTGTATGTTTGTGCGTGTGGAGCAACAAAGTTGTTAGTCTGTTGTTTGTTTGTTGTTTGTTTTCTCGTGTTTCTTGTAATGGAAGGTTGTTGTCTGTTCCCAGGCTGATGTCAAATCAGCCCGAAATAAAAACTTGGCGTTCTTATCATCTTGTTAACCATTTGGTTGACACCTGATGGAATGTCATGCTCTTTCTTCAGTTAAAGGTTTTAAAAGAAACAACAGGTCACTTAAACCAGGAACCGTATGTGACCCCAGACGCATACCCCTGTGAATTAATGCAAACTTTGAATGGGACTATTTTGTAGTATGCAAATTATTTTGTGTGTGGTCTCCTACATGTCTTCATCACAAGGTTCCTCACCCCCTTTATGAACCTTGTGCTCACTGCATGTTAAAGAAAGGGCCCGAGCCCTCCACGAGATGTAACCCTCACAAGCCTTAAAATGCTTGCTGAGTGTCAATGCTCGCTGGAACACAGAAGGATTTCTTGTAGGGTGTTTTTGGTTGTTGTGTTCAACCTATACGGTTGAAATGTATGCTACCACTGCCAATGGTTGAGACCATATAATGCAGTGTTATTTTCCCTTAAAAATATATATTTTTTTTCTCACTAAAGCAAGATTATTCTAGTACATCTGCATCCTATCTGTGCTGCAAGACCAGAGTTGTGGCAACCAAGAAAATTTCGACAATGCAAATCTTGTCCCAGGTCATCGGCAAAGACAAGATCGATACAACCACGGGGTGCAGTACAGAAGCGAGAAAATTCAGAAAGAAACCGAGGATACAAACTCTACTCCTACGAAGAACACTGCCAGCACTCAGCCCGGATGCAACGGCACCCCAGAGATTCTTACTCCCTCTCGAGCTCCATGGCGCTACCAGAGGATGAGCCTGGCTCACTCAGAGCCGAGTCGCGCGCCGCCTGACGGCGACGGACGGCTCGGGCAGCCTGCTCACCTCCATCAGGAAGATCTGCCACCTCACCCACCGGCACTGCCGCTGGTTCCTCCACCACAGCCTGCTCCACCGCCGCCGCATCTGGCTCCTCCGGCGCAGCTGGCGCCACCGTCGCAGCACCAGCCCCAGCGCCAGACCACCAATTGCACAAGGCCACGGCTAGGAGGACCACTGCCACGAACAGCATGCTGTACGCCATCGAAATCAAGAACACGAAGAGCACGAAGATGAAGAAGCCTTCGATGAAGCCCGCATTCTCCATCGTATCAACGTAGGCTCTGAAGAAGTCACTAATGAAGCCCATGGCGACGATGCGGTAGGAGAAATGTTTTCGAAGGTTACTAACTTATAACCAGGGCTCGGATGCCGCTCCTCGACACCGCGTTGCGCGGGAAAGTGGAGGAATCGCGAGCAGTACTCGCCTTAATGGCGCGAAACCCTCTAGGCGTCGTGTCCCAAAGCCGTGTCTGCCGCTGCATCGACGGACCGCACGCGCAGCAGTGCCGCGGATGAGTGCTCTACGCACTGAAAACGGGGCGAGTGCGGAGCCAGGGAGAGCGAGGAAGAAGAAGAGAAGAAAAGGAGGAGAGACCGCCAGGTGGACCCCGGCCCCACCTGCCAGTGAGTAAGCAGTTAACCTCCGTGTCCCTCTATCCTTTATTCAAAACCGTATCCCTCGCTTTTCCAGTAAAAACCCCTGCAAAATTAATTCCTCGGATAAACCAAACCCACTGTGTCCATAAGCCAATTATTGGTGGCACAGCTATGGGTATTTTAAAAAGAAACCCTATTGTTTTTCAAAACCTGTGTATACACGAAAGTGAATATACAACTTTTCTAAAAAAAAATTTTGCCCCCGTATCTCCCCTGTACCCCTGGGCAATCTCGAGGACGAGATTTATTTTAAGGGGGAAGGATTTGTAACATCCCCTATTTATACTACGAGTAAATAAGACCCAAATTTCAGAACCAACAAAAACTTTTTGAATTATTTCATAAATGATTTTGCTTTCCTTTAAATTGTTCTGGTTGACCTTGTGTGACTTGATGTTTGTGATTGGTTGACTAGTAAATGTCAACCCAAGAGATCAACCTAAGTAAAAATATATTTACAACACTGGTGACCATGTTATGACAAGAATATATTCCATATATCTTTTCCATTCTTATGTTGGCCAAAAGTTCATTTCAATAATGATTTGGTTCTAGCAACAAATAAAATACCCTTTAAATTGAGACAGTAAAGGTATTTCCAAAATTTATGTGTAACCAAGAATATGGGGATTCATATGATGTCTCCTATCTATTCTTCAACCTTGATACTTTTACAATTCCTATTTTTAAAACTCCTATGTTTCAACTCCTTTTTAAAAGGAATACTAGTGGGGAATATATTACCTCACATATTTCCCTTTATCAAACCATTTGGAAACTATTAAGTTATGAGTTGATATATCCTTTAAACAACGTCTTGTCATAATTGAGTGTGACCATTTTTACAAAATAGCATTGTTGATTATGGAAAAAGGTGTGTGACTTATTCTTGTGGTTTGAAGTGTGTGGTCTTGTTTGCGATGTGGGTATTGATGTGTTGTTGATATTGTGGTGCTGATGCTATTGCTGTGTTATTGCTGTTGTGTGTGATTCTCTTGTGAGGATAATTCCCCAGTGGTGTTATTACTAAATTAGGACACCCTTGGCAACCAAATTTGGAGTGCGACTTGAAGAGGAGCAAACTCTCTAAAAATATGCACCCCAAGTTAAACTCCTAAAATTTAGGGAGATGAACTCAACAAAATTCCCTCTCTATCTATTCCTCTATTCTATGAAAACAATATTATACTTTCTTTATCAAAATTCTAGAGAAGGAGATGAAAGGATAATCCTCTCCATTTCATATCTCTCTCTCCTCAAGTAAACCTACTTGTTGATTTAAAACAAACCCCCCCCCCCCTTCTTTTATTAAAAAGGGAAATGAAGGTCATAAGTTAAAAATGATCTTCATAAATAATTTCCCTCCCCAAATTCTCTATTCCTCAAAACAAAGGTTTTCTCTATGAAAATAAAACTTATTTGAAGTTATCATATTTGTCAAAGAAGTTCCAAAAGTTCAAAACCATATTTTATCACTGGTTTTAAATATTAAAGGAGTATCAAATTATTAATTTCCAAAATGATTTATTTAAACTCTATGAACAAATATTGCGCAAAACATTTTATTTTGTAAAACCAATTTTTGTGGAGCTTCCTCATATATATGGGAGGCTACATGAATTTTCTCTAATTTTTGTAAAATGTCTAAGCACCTCAATAAAATTCAGGAAACCCTACTGGTTTTGAAAAGAAAATAAAAGAATTAGACGAGGACCTATCGGTGAGAGGAGAAAGAAGTTCAGGGGGCGTTTTGCAATTCCTCGTTGACCTCCTGTAGCAGCGGCACGGCGCCGTGCCCCTCACGCCGGCGTTGCCGTGGTCGCCCCTTGCCGTGCACCTCTCCCTCGCGAAGCCTGGCCTCTGGCTGCTCTGCTCTCCCCCTTCACCTCAGCTCTGCACCCGGGACAGCCGTGGCACCTCCCGCACGCTGCCGCGCCCACGCCGCCGTGTTCGCACGCTGCCGTGCTCCTCCCGTCGTCAATGCCGTGGCCCCCTCCCTCCTTGCTGCGGAGGAGAAGATAAGAACCACCCCACGCCACCCTTTGCTCCCCCAGCTCACTCTTTTCCTCCACTCTCCCTCTCTCTCATTTTCCTCCATGAACACGAACCCCGGCCGAAGCCGCCGACGCGCCCCGCCGGCGAGAGAGGCCTCCCCGACCAAATCCAAGCCTACCAAAAGCCGTACCACGTCGTCCTCTCTCTCTCCATGCGAGGAATCGCAGATTGGAGCCCGGGATCGCCGTTGCCGTCCTCAACTTCGTCCTCCCCGGCCGCGGCTTGTCGAGCAAGCTCGCGAGCAGCTCAGCCCACCATTCCTCGCCATTATCGCATCCATGTGTTCCCCTTGCCGAGCTCTTCCTCACGGACATCCCCATTTCCTTTCAGGTCGCCGGAGCCGCCGATGCCGTCGCCGCCGTGCTCCTGCCTTGCTTCGCTCTGCTCTGTCCATCGAGAGGAAGAAGGAAACAGCCCGGTACCGTTTCGCCGCGCACATGGGCCGCTGGATGGGCCGCCGTCTCCGTGGCTCGGCTCGGATCTGGGCAGATCTGGCCCAACTCCTTTTTTTTCTGGAGGTTAATTCCTTTCTAAATATTTCTGTTCTGTCCTCTTAGTTTATTTCAAAATAAATTATGAAAACCCTGGTTCTGCTCAAACCAAAAATCATGGAGGTACCCTAGCATATTCCTAGCCAGATCCAAGTGGTAGAAACACTTTTGGATAAATATTTTTGGAGAAAATAAATGTGAGCCAGAACTACTGCTCCTCACCAAATTATCAATAACTATTTTTTTCTAAAATAGCTTTTGATGCAAACTCAACTGATTTGGAAAGATCTAAGAGATACCTAGCAGTAGCAATTTGCCTCTGGTGCAAAAGAGCTTCCTATCAAAAATGGCATGCATTTTGGTAAATGACCAGAGAGCCATTTTAGGATTTTTGTAAATTATTTGGTGATGATTTTTGGTGTGAATCCACTTGTGTGAGCTTCTGTATGATTAGGAGTACCTAATCCTAGCTTGGTGTGATTTTTAGAGCTATATATTATTTTTGGTGTATTTAACTAGGTGTTATGCTTTTCTGTTAACTAATGTTCATAGTTTTATTTAACTATATAGGGTGTGCTAGTATCCCTTTTGTAATTTCTAGCATGTATAGGTGTGGCACTAATTACTAGGAGTGTGTTAGCTCTGTATGGTAGCACTTTGGAAAAAGTTTAGTATTGCATTTAGTCCTCTAGTGTTAATATCACTAGGATAGTATTTTCCTAGATTCTCCTAGTTAATAGGACTTGTTTTAGTAGAAAATCCTTAGTGTGACGTTAGTTTTAGTTAGTGTTACTAGATCATCAGTAGCATGCCACGTTGCTACTGGTTTGATAACTTGCTAGGAAGAGTTTAGTGTTGCTGGTGTTTATTAGGGGATAATATCCCTAGTATGGATAGTTCCTTGATTTTCCTAACTTTTAGGATTTGTTTGCAAATAAAATCATTTGTGTGCATGATTTTAGAAATGATGTTTGAACATCAGTAGCTTTTCATAGCTACTGATATTGTAGCATGTCATCCCTTGCTACCTAATTATTTGGCCCTACTTTGTATATAAGTGGTAGACCATTATTTAGTATGAGGCCCCTGTAAGTGTAGATCCTAGTTTGTTGCTTGAATAATTAGTTTGATGCTTGTGGTTGTTATTTGTTTGTGCACCACTTGTGGTTTTGTTTGATGTATTGAGTGTTGTTATTCCCTGTTGCGACGCTAGATAATACCGATACCGGAGTGGTCTTCGGAGAGGATTTATTGAAGGAGAACCGGAGTTTATTTCTTTAATCAGTAAGAAGAAGACCAAGGACATTATGCTGAAAACAGGCAAGCTACTTCACTGAGCTTGCATCTATATACACCTATTTTGATTTACCTGTTTTACTTATAACTAGGAAAAATGCCCGTGCGTTGCCACGGGTATCAAAACGGTCCATTGAAGTTTTTTGCTTTGACAAACAATTGCTTGTCGAAAAAATCACGAGCAATTAGAATGCGAGGACCAGCAAAAGCTGGAATGGTATGCTAGCTTCAGTTTTAGGGACAAAAGCTGCACTTTACTATTGCTGCTGGAATGGTTTGCTAGCTTCAGATATGATGTGGAATAAATAATTAAACAGTTGTTTAGTGAATGGAAGTGTTGACTCCTAATCGTGAGTCTTGCCGCGGCAAAACAGTGGGAAATTATCTCTAGGGTTCGTTACATAATGTGTCAATTTCATTAGTGTTTTTTTCTTATTATGCTGCCATCATTAGGTGTACTTAAGTCAATTGATTTGACCTTATGTAAGTCTAAGCGGAGTGATTCAGATGAATAATAGAGTAAGGGAAACAATGGACAGAATATGAAGGGACATGGCAGCATGTTTACATACTTGGAGGGAGTCGGAGTTCTTGGTGCCCAGCGCGGACTTTGCCGAGGGCTGAGTCGATGAGCTGCAGTGGCCCTTGGTCCAGCGGTTGCCGGCGGATCCGCGTAGGCATGTCATTAGCACATTGACAAGTTGACCTTGGTGCCGTCCAAGTGCATATACCTCAGAGCGCATTAACAGTACGCATGCCATCAGAGTACTCCATGCATGCCATCACATTATCAAAGTTCCATATTGATCACATATTATCACGCTTGTTCAACATCAGAATATTGCGGTACTGGCAAATGGGTATTACTCCAAAAGCCAGTCAGGGACGAACAGTCAGGACGAACGGTCCGGCCTCGTCGACATCAACCATCTCTTTGCCACCGCCGATGTCACCCTGCCATACTTCGAACAAGGCACACAGAAAGTGCCGCTAGCTCCACAGCGAGCAGACAAACGGCCAGCCATGTACCATAGGAGTTCGACATAATGTCGGCGTCCTCGTCCGTCATGGTTTCACCGTGATGGCCGCGCGTGCGCCAGTTGGCCCAGCCGGTGTAACGTGTCGCCCAGAGTGCGCACCGTGTCGACTAACACGCGGATGATTTGGTCAAGCGCTTGGACGCCGCCGTCGTCTGGGTGGATGCCGCCGTCCGCGAGCAAACCATCGCTGGGTGGATGCCGCCGTCTGCAAGCAAGCCTCCGTTATGGTTGAAGCGTTTGTTGTCCAGCCCGAGCAGGCGGCCGTCCTGGTTTTTGCCGTTGTGGCTTAGAGCGTGGACGCCGCCTACCGCCGGCAAGCACGCCCGCATTTACCGGAAGAATACTATCCTCGTCGAGCAATCTTTCCTGCAGGATCTAGCTGTACGCTTATAACCATGCATTGACAGATCCCAGCCACAAGGACGAGCTGGACGTGTAGGAGAGAAGTGACTACAGCGTGGAGAAGGGGAGTTTTTGGTCCAGCGTGGTGGCGTACGTTACGGGCCACTGCAGAGGCCATGTCGCCGACGTTTCACGGCGGCACGAAGTCACGATCGAAGACATCCACGATTAAGTGGGTGAAGACATCGACGACAATGTGCAGACGGGCGAAGTCATGAGATCGCCTAAGAATTTTTGTTCTCTCCTGCGGACGGAATTTGCTCTCGGGAGAGTTTCGATGCTGCTCTGTCCTGGTTTGCTTCTTTCTGTCTCCCGTCATGGAGACGAAACAAACTCGCGTCGTGCTTTTTTTGTGGTAACAGTAGCCTGCTTGAGTTTATAGGCGACTGGTACAGTAACTCAAATCTTTCATCGTATAAAGTAGTCAAAAGGGAACCATGCATGCATATGATGGCTTGTTCAGTGTCTGTACGCCCCAGCCAAGGTAATTAAGCTAGCTCTGAATGATAACACAATGGTGCAGTGCCGTGATCATAAACAGAACGAAGTAGAGGCCAGGCTGGTGAATTAATTACATAAGCAAGTGGCACTCACCAATCTTATCTCTGTCCCTTAGTATTCAGTAGAAGGCCGGCTTATGCAGTGCAGTTTCGTCTCCCTTGATTTGCACAGCTCGAGGTCAGGTTCAGTCCTCCCAAATCCAGTCTTCAGACCAGGTCCAGGGGGCACATGGTATTGAACTACGCCGTATCAAGTAGGAGGTAATGAGCTACGTACCAGGTCACGTGCCACACATCTTGGCGAGGGAGAACGACAGAAAACGTCAACAACCTGTACAGCCGCGTCGCGGTGGATGACCTGACCAACCTGCCCCGCTACACGGCGACGTGCGCTGTGGTGAGCGACGATGCGATGCCCGTGGCGGCGTGCCGCGGCAGCTGGAGGAAGGGTCCGGGTGCTCCGATGCTCATGGGTGCGCTGGGATGAGCCGCTACGCGATGCCCGTGGCTCCCGGCAGATGCATGGACGAAAGAGCCGGGAAGCGAGGCGCCGCCGCCGCGCGTGGTTGACATGGACAGCGGAGGGTGGTCGGATCGGATGCTCATCGGCAGCATGGCTGTCGCCACCGCGAGTTCTTGAAATCGATCTGGGTACTTTTCAGCATCATACGTACGCTCACTCATCTCGCCGCATCTTTGAAGCTGGCGGGAGCCCTAGGACGTACGCGAGACCATGGCCGGCAACGGCGGTAAGGACTGGGACATATGTTTGACAGGTTCTCATATAACGAATAAGGACGCTAGTCACGCTGTAAACCTATACGGGTCCAAAACAGATTAGATCGATCGTATCTGAAACAGACTCTAACGCAGCGACGGAACAGAAATTAGGGACGGAAGGAAAACATAATCAGTGACGGACGAAAACGTAAAAACGAACCGTTTTTTAACTTATGGGTGGCAGTGGTGGGTAAATATGTGGTTTGGTGGGAGGGTAAAATCGGCAAAAAAATGACGTACCACAAGAAACTTTAATGCTTTTATTATTAGGTATAGATTAGCATAATGATTTACGTGGTGTTTGCCGCGCAAGCTATGATTTAGAAAACCCTTTTTCCAAATTACAAGTATATTACTAAGACACCCGATATAGAGGTGTCAGTGGTATACAATGATTTCGAAATGAATTTGTTTTACTCCAAAACCCTCTGTGAAAGATCTTTTGGTGGGATTACGAACCACCCAAGTTTTGGTTAAAAGTATTTTGCTAAGAAAATTGGAAATGATCGTGAAAACCTTTTCAAAAGTTTATGGAAAACTATTTTGTCACTCTATGTAGAGATATCAGTTGTTTATATAAAACTATAGGATGGGAAAAACATTGTTTATTCAAAACTCCTTTGAAAATCCTTGGATGAATTATGGTATACCGGGATGTCGGTATGGAAGTGGAGAAGTGAAGTGTGGTGATGTTTATGAAAAATGCACATTGTGTCTTTGTACCATGACTACCAGCCGATAACCTGTGCGACCACATTTACCCACATATGGGCAAGGGCGTAGTCATATAATTTGCTCGTGTTAGTACTGGATGCCTCAATAACGAGGATAACCTCGTTCCATGAGGGGATGGTCTGAGGACCTACCCCCTGACCTGGGTCCTCTTAATAGAAGTCTACCGGAAGCCGGTATGAGCGTAAAGAAGAAAGAGGATTGAAGGGCTCCCTTGGGTCCGCCGGACAGAACTACGAGTCCTCACACTTAGTTTCTGAGGATTTAAGTGTCGATGGAAAGTGTCGTAGAGGCAGGGTCCTATACTAGCATGAGCAAAGGACAGGCTATGGCCGGGAACTCAACTTCGCATACCTCTGGTATGGCGGGACGTGGCTGACACGATGAGTGACCGGATGGGTGTGGGAAAAGCGTGCTACCTCTGCAGAGGGTAAAACTATTCGAATAGCCGAGTCCTCGGATATGGACAGTTGGGAGGCTGTCCTAAGACCATGTGCAAGTTTTACAAAGTTTTGGGTTTGAAAGGAAAATGAGTGGAAATTGTTTTATGCAACTATACCGAGGGTATGGTCTGAGGTTGCTGGTAAAATAAGTAACCATGAAGGGGTATGATCAGAAACCAGGAGGTTTCGGAGAAAGGGACAAGAGGGTGATTTTCGAGGAAAAAGTTTTAAAGGGTTTTCTCACCTTTTAAAACGAAGGTATATTTGCGGGGAAAAAAGTTTAAAAAGACTTCTTACCTTTTTCAACAAAGGTAGGTGAGAAAACTACTTTCCAAAATGTTTTGTCTTCAACAGGATTACAAATCTACTCTTCCCTTTTTAAATAAGGATATAGTGATGTTTTTCTAAAATAAAAGTCTTTTAAAATTAAAAACTAGTGCATGCTCCTGTTGGGGTAGTTTGCGAGTACAATCAAATGTACTCATATTGGTTTCGTCCCTGGCTATTGTCTTAGCCAGATTTTGGAAGAAGAAGCAGTTCGAAGAAGAGGAGTTCACTGACGTCCTTGCGAACTAGGGCGCTTCCCAGTCAGCTGCCTGTAGGGTTAAGGCGAATGACTTGGGCTCCACGTTGTTTGGTGATTCCGCTGCAAGTACCTGTTGAAGCTTATGACTTCAATCACGTAAGTATATTTATTCGGTATTTTTGGGTGTTCTGTGATACCAATTCGAGTTATGTGCAGCAACAGACTGATCACTTAATCCGGGGTCCTCACAGACTTGGTATCAGAGCCATCCTGACTGTAACAGACCTTAGTTAGCATGGACGTTAGTTAGGAAGAGAATATTTTGTTAAAAATATGTTAACACCAAAAATATATCCTTATCTAGGGAAGTCCAAAAATGACTCCCGCTCTTCTCGTCTTCTCAATTTATTTCTGAGTCTTACCTTTCTATTTTAAAATTTACCAAGGATTTCTCTACTCCCTCTTATCTGTTCAAAATACTTGACACTGAATCCAATGGAGACCTAATTAGCTAATGCCTACAAGAAGAAGTTTCCACCTCATATACTCAACATCCAACCTCAAGGGGATTGGTCTACAAACGCCAAGATCATCGACATCAACAAAGCAAGAGACCTCCGAAGACCTCCGCTCAACATCAACAATTCTACTCAAGTTCAAATTCGACCCTCTCACTTCTTCCAGCAGAAGCCTAAGGAGACAAAGTGAATACTTTATCAACCATGTTTACCCACAACCCATAGGAAAAACATATAGGAACTTTAGTCATATTACCCGACTACCACGAGTATTAGGCGTCCATCGGTACTAAATGTACCTTGCGTGTTTATTGTCTGTTTGTGACGTTCCCCTACAGTGAGTCAACGGATTTGACCCATCCCTGCCTAACAGCATGGCCAGGCGTCGGTTCACAGTAGAGTACAGTAGGACTTGTCCCCACTACATAAGAGACGCCCACCGGGTTCTTCCATAGAAAGGAGCCGACACAACCTAGCTTATATAAGGCCCCGTTCCATCTTCCGTCTATACCCACCCTCACTCCCCGTCCTTAGCAACCCAACTCTCCTGAGGCAGGAATCCTGCGTTCTTATCCTTTCTCCCGAGCCAAAACAACCCAATGGCAAACCCAAGGGTCATTCTGGAAACCACCGCCGAGGAGCATGGCGGATTTCCACTGATGCTTTGGAAGGCCGTCTGCCATATTCTTGGTCGGCCTGCCCGTCCTCGATATGTGGTGTTAGAGAACTCCCTCCCGCCTGCCGGGCGTGAATTCCAAGTCGACGTGCACATCAACTCGTGTCCGTTGGGCACAAGTCAGGCCTACTTGATCCATGGTAGGAGCATGCCTACTCTAGATCAAGCCCTCCAGGTAGCAGCCTGGGAAGGCCTTGTCCGTCTCCGGTATGCAGAACCGGCGATGGCGCAGAGTCGAGCTTTCCAACTTCTTCCCGTCACTCCTCCGCTTGGAGTGGAGCCTGCTCAAATTCCCATCGGAAGGGAAGTCGACCCTGCCGTGATCACCCTGGTTACTTACGGAACCTCAATGACAAGATTTTTCCACTCCCTGATGGCGGAACTCATAATCACAAGGCGCCACCTTGGTCGAGCCCACCTGGAACTGAGTCGAGCAAGGAACCTACCCACCTCCCACCGTGGGCAAGCTCAGGAAGCAAGACAGTCGATCCTAGATGATTTGCTGGACCACAGTGTTGATGCATCTGTGACGCAAGCCCTAGCCCGAGTTCAGCAGCCACCCCAGGAGCAAGGTGTAGTCTCCGAAGGCGTGCCTGTAGTTCCCCACCCCATGGAAGATGGAGATGTGGACACCACTCTTTGTCTCGGCCACGCTTCACCGACTCCTAGAACCTCTCAGGCAGAGTAGAACCCAGGTTTAGTCAGCCTGACCAGCGCTTGTATGTTTGTGCGTGTGGAGCAACAAAGTTGTTAGTCTGTTGTTTGTTTGTTGTTTGTTTTCTCGTGTTTCTTGTAATGGAAGGTTGTTGTCTGTTCCCAGGCTGATGTCAAATCAGCCCGAAATAAAAACTTGGCGTTCTTATCATCTTGTTAACCATTTGGTTGACACCTGATGGAATGTCATGCTCTTTCTTCAGTTAAAGGTTTTAAAAGAAACAACAGGTCACTTAAACCAGGAACCGTATGTGACCCCAGACGCATACCCCTGTGAATTAATGCAAACTTTGAATGGGACTATTTTGTAGTATGCAAATTATTTTGTGTGTGGTCTCCTACATGTCTTCATCACAAGGTTCCTCACCCCCTTTATGAACCTTGTGCTCACTGCATGTTAAAGAAAGGGCCCGAGCCCTCCACGAGATGTAACCCTCACAAGCCTTAAAATGCTTGCTGAGTGTCAATGCTCGCTGGAACACAGAAGGATTTCTTGTAGGGTGTTTTTGGTTGTTGTGTTCAACCTATACGGTTGAAATGTATGCTACCACTGCCAATGGTTGAGACCATATAATGCAGTGTTATTTTCCCTTAAAAATATATATTTTTTTTCTCACTAAAGCAAGATTATTCTAGTACATCTGCATCCTATCTGTGCTGCAAGACCAGAGTTGTGGCAACCAAGAAAATTTCGACAATGCAAATCTTGTCCCAGGTCATCGGCAAAGACAAGATCGATACAACCACGGGGTGCAGTACAGAAGCGAGAAAATTCAGAAAGAAACCGAGGATACAAACTCTACTCCTACGAAGAACACTGCCAGCACTCAGCCCGGATGCAACGGCACCCCAGAGATTCTTACTCCCTCTCGAGCTCCATGGCGCTACCAGAGGATGAGCCTGGCTCACTCAGAGCCGAGTCGCGCGCCGCCTGACGGCGACGGACGGCTCGGGCAGCCTGCTCACCTCCATCAGGAAGATCTGCCACCTCACCCACCGGCACTGCCGCTGGTTCCTCCACCACAGCCTGCTCCACCGCCGCCGCATCTGGCTCCTCCGGCGCAGCTGGCGCCACCGTCGCAGCACCAGCCCCAGCGCCAGACCACCAATTGCACAAGGCCACGGCTAGGAGGACCACTGCCACGAACAGCATGCTGTACGCCATCGAAATCAAGAACACGAAGAGCACGAAGATGAAGAAGCCTTCGATGAAGCCCGCATTCTCCATCGTATCAACGTAGGCTCTGAAGAAGTCACTAATGAAGCCCATGGCGACGATGCGGTAGGAGAAATGTTTTCGAAGGTTACTAACTTATAACCAGGGCTCGGATGCCGCTCCTCGACACCGCGTTGCGCGGGAAAGTGGAGGAATCGCGAGCAGTACTCGCCTTAATGGCGCGAAACCCTCTAGGCGTCGTGTCCCAAAGCCGTGTCTGCCGCTGCATCGACGGACCGCACGCGCAGCAGTGCCGCGGATGAGTGCTCTACGCACTGAAAACGGGGCGAGTGCGGAGCCAGGGAGAGCGAGGAAGAAGAAGAGAAGAAAAGGAGGAGAGACCGCCAGGTGGACCCCGGCCCCACCTGCCAGTGAGTAAGCAGTTAACCTCCGTGTCCCTCTATCCTTTATTCAAAACCGTATCCCTCGCTTTTCCAGTAAAAACCCCTGCAAAATTAATTCCTCGGATAAACCAAACCCACTGTGTCCATAAGCCAATTATTGGTGGCACAGCTATGGGTATTTTAAAAAGAAACCCTATTGTTTTTCAAAACCTGTGTATACACGAAAGTGAATATACAACTTTTCTAAAAAAAAAATTTGCCCCCGTATCTCCCCTGTACCCCTGGGCAAATCTCGAGGACGAGATTTATTTTAAGGGGGGAAGGATTTGTAACATCCCCTATTTATACTACGAGTAAATAAGACCCAAATTTCAGAACCAACAAAAACTTTTTGAATTATTTCATAAATGATTTTGCTTTCCTTTAAATTGTTCTGGTTGACCTTGTGTGACTTGATGTTTGTGATTGGTTGACTAGTAAATGTCAACCCAAGAGATCAACCTAAGTAAAAATATATTTACAACACTGGTGACCATGTTATGACAAGAATATATTCCATATATCTTTTCCATTCTTATGTTGGCCAAAAGTTCATTTCAATAATGATTTGGTTCTAGCAACAAATAAAATACCCTTTAAATTGAGACAGTAAAGGTATTTCCAAAATTTATGTGTAACCAAGAATATGGGGATTCATATGATGTCTCCTATCTATTCTTCAACCTTGATATTTTACAATTCCTATTTTTAAAACTCCTATGTTTCAACTCCTTTTTAAAAGGAATACTAGTGGGGAATATATTACCTCACATATTTCCCTTTATCAAACCATTTGGAAACTATTAAGTTATGAGTTGATATATCCTTTAAACAACGTCTTGTCATAATTGAGTGTGACCATTTTTACAAAATAGCATTGTTGATTATGGAAAAAGGTGTGTGACTTATTCTTGTGGTTTGAAGTGTGTGGTCTTGTTTGCGATGTGGGTATTGATGTGTTGTTGATATTGTGGTGCTGATGCTATTGCTGTGTTATTGCTGTTGTGTGTGATTCTCTTGTGAGGATAATTCCCCAGTGGTGTTATTACTAAATTAGGACACCCTTGGCAACCAAATTTGGAGTGCGACTTGAAGAGGAGCAAACTCTCTAAAAATATGCACCCCAAGTTAAACTCCTAAAATTTAGGGAGATGAACTCAACAAAATTCCCTCTCTATCTATTCCTCTATTCTATGAAAACAATATTATACTTTCTTTATCAAAATTCTAGAGAAGGAGATGAAAGGATAATCCTCTCCATTTCATATCTCTCTCTCCTCAAGTAAACCTACTTGTTGATTTAAAACAAACCCCCCCCCCCCTTCTTTTATTAAAAAGGGAAATGAAGGTCATAAGTTAAAAATGATCTTCATAAATAATTTCCCTCCCCAAATTCTCTATTCCTCAAAACAAAGGTTTTCTCTATGAAAATAAAACTTATTTGAAGTTATCATATTTGTCAAAGAAGTTCCAAAAGTTCAAAACCATATTTTATCACTGGTTTTAAATATTAAAGGAGTATCAAATTATTAATTTCCAAAATGATTTATTTAAACTCTATGAACAAATATTGCGCAAAACATTTTATTTTGTAAAACCAATTTTTGTGGAGCTTCCTCATATATATGGGAGGCTACATGAATTTTCTCTAATTTTTGTAAAATGTCTAAGCACCTCAATAAAATTCAGGAAACCCTACTGGTTTTGAAAAGAAAATAAAAGAATTAGACGAGGACCTATCGGTGAGAGGAGAAAGAAGTTCAGGGGGCGTTTTGCAATTCCTCGTTGACCTCCTGTAGCAGCGGCACGGCGCCGTGCCCCTCACGCCGGCGTTGCCGTGGTCGCCCCTTGCCGTGCACCTCTCCCTCGCGAAGCCTGGCCTCTGGCTGCTCTGCTCTCCCCCTTCACCTCAGCTCTGCACCCGGGACAGCCGTGGCACCTCCCGCACGCTGCCGCGCCCACGCCGCCGTGTTCGCACGCTGCCGTGCTCCTCCCGTCGTCAATGCCGTGGCCCCCTCCCTCCTTGCTGCGGAGGAGAAGATAAGAACCACCCCACGCCACCCTTTGCTCCCCCAGCTCACTCTTTTCCTCCACTCTCCCTCTCTCTCATTTTCCTCCATGAACACGAACCCCGGCCGAAGCCGCCGACGCGCCCCGCCGGCGAGAGAGGCCTCCCCGACCAAATCCAAGCCTACCAAAAGCCGTACCACGTCGTCCTCTCTCTCCATGCGAGGAATCGCAGATTGGAGCCCGGGATCGCCGTTGCCATCCTCAACTTCGTCCTCCCCGGCCGCGGCTTGTCGAGCAAGCTCGCGAGCAGCTCAGCCCACCATTCCTCGCCATTATCGCATCCATGTGTTCCCCTTGCCGAGCTCTTCCTCACGGACATCCCCATTTCCTTTCAGGTCGCCGGAGCCGCCGATGCCGTCGCCGCCGTGCTCCTGCCTTGCTTCGCTCTGCTCTGTCCATCGAGAGGAAGAAGGAAACAGCCCGGTACCGTTTCGCCGCGCACATGGGCCGCTGGATGGGCCGCCGTCTCCGTGGCTCGGCTCGGATCTGGGCAGATCTGGCCCAACTCCTTTTTTTTCTGGAGGTTAATTCCTTTCTAAATATTTCTGTTCTGTCCTCTTAGTTTATTTCAAAATAAATTATGAAAACCCTGGTTCTGCTCAAACCAAAAATCATGGAGGTACCCTAGCATATTCCTAGCCAGATCCAAGTGGTAGAAACACTTTTGGATAAATATTTTTGGAGAAAATAAATGTGAGCCAGAACTACTGCTCCTCACCAAATTATCAATAACTATTTTTTTCTAAAATAGCTTTTGATGCAAACTCAACTGATTTGGAAAGATCTAAGAGATACCTAGCAGTAGCAATTTGCCTCTGGTGCAAAAGAGCTTCCTATCAAAAATGGCATGCATTTTGGTAAATGACCAGAGAGCCATTTTAGGATTTTTGTAAATTATTTGGTGATGATTTTTGGTGTGAATCCACTTGTGTGAGCTTCTGTATGATTAGGAGTACCTAATCCTAGCTTGGTGTGATTTTTAGAGCTATATATTATTTTTGGTGGATTTAACTAGGTGTTATGCTTTTCTGTTAACTAATGTTCATAGTTTTATTTAACTATATAGGGTGTGCTAGTATCCCTTTTGTAATTTCTAGCATGTATAGGTGTGGCACTAATTACTAGGAGTGTGTTAGCTCTGTATGGTAGCACTTTGGAAAAAGTTTAGTATTGCATTTAGTCCTCTAGTGTTAATATCACTAGGATAGTATTTTCCTAGATTCTCCTAGTTAATAGGACTTGTTTTAGTAGAAAATCCTTAGTGTGACGTTAGTTTTAGTTAGTGTTACTAGATCATCAGTAGCATGCCACGTTGCTACTGGTTTGATAACTTGCTAGGAAGAGTTTAGTGTTGCTGGTGTTTATTAGGGGATAATATCCCTAGTATGGATAGTTCCTTGATTTTCCTAACTTTTAGGATTTGTTTGCAAATAAAATCATTTGTGTGCATGATTTTAGAAATGATGTTTGAACATCAGTAGCTTTTCATAGCTACTGATATTGTAGCATGTCATCCCTTGCTACCTAATTATTTGGCCCTACTTTGTATATAAGTGGTAGACCATTATTTAGTATGAGGCCCCTGTAAGTGTAGATCCTAGTTTGTTGCTTGAATAATTAGTTTGATGCTTGTGGTTGTTATTTGTTTGTGCACCACTTGTGGTTTTGTTTGATGTATTGAGTGTTGTTATTCCCTGTTGCGACGCTAGATAATACCGATACCGGAGTGGTCTTCGGAGAGGATTTATTGAAGGAGAACCGGAGTTTATTTCTTTAATCAGTAAGAAGAAGACCAAGGACATTATGCTGAAAACAGGCAAGCTACTTCACTGAGCTTGCATCTATATACACTATTTTGATTTACCTGTTTTACTTATAATTAGCATAATGATTTACGTGGTGTTTGCCGCGCAAGCTATGATTTAGAAAACCCTTTTCCAAATTACAAGTATATTACTAAGACACCCGATATAGAGGTGTCAGTGGTATACAATGATTTCGAAATGAATTTGTTTTACTCCAAAACCTCTGTGAAAATCTTTTGGTGGGATTACGAACCACCCAAGTTTTGGTTAAAAGTATTTTGCTAAGAAAATTGGAAATGATCGTGAAAACCTTTTCAAAAGTTTATGGAAAACTATTTTGTCACTCTATGTAGAGATATCAGTTGTTTATATAAAACTATAGGATGGGAAAAACATTGTTTATTCAAAACTCCTTTGAAAATCCTTGGATGAATTATGGTATACGGGATGTCGGTATGGAAGTGGAGAAGTGAAGTGTGGTGATGTTTATGAAAAATGCACATTGTGTCTTTGTACCATGACTACCAGCCGATAACCTGTGCGACCACATTTACCCACATATGGGCAAGGGCGTAGTCATATAATTTGCTCGTGTTAGTACTGGATGCCTCAATAACGAGGATAACCTCGTTCCATGAGGGGATGGTCTGAGGACCTACCCCCTGACCTGGGTCCTCTTAATAGAAGTCTACCGGAAGCCGGTATGAGCGTAAAGAAGAAAGAGGATTGAAGGGCTCCCTTGGGTCCGCCGGACAGAACTACGAGTCCTCACACTTAGTTTCTGAGGATTTAAGTGTCGATGGAAAGTGTCGTAGAGGCAGGGTCCTATACTAGCATGAGCAAAGGACAGGCTATGGCCGGGAACTCAACTTCGCATACCTCTGGTATGGCGGGACGTGGCTGACACGATGAGTGACCGGATGGGTGTGGGAAAAGCGTGCTACCTCTGCAGAGGGTAAAACTATTCGAATAGCAGAGGAAAAAGTTTTAAAGGGTTTTCTCACCTTTTAAAACGAAGGTATATTTGCGGGGAAAAAAGTTTAAAAAGACTTCTTACCTTTTTCAACAAAGGTAGGTGAGAAAACTACTTTCCAAAATGTTTTGTCTTCAACAGGATTACAAATCTACTCTTCCCTTTTTAAATAAGGATATAGTGATGTTTTTCTAAAATAAAAGTCTTTTAAAATTAAAAACTAGTGCATGCTCCTGTTGGGGTAGTTTGCGAGTACAATCAAATGTACTCATATTGGTTTCGTCCCTGGCTATTGTCTTAGCCAGATTTTGGAAGAAGAAGCAGTTCGAAGAAGAGGAGTTCACTGACGTCCTTGCGAACTAGGGCGCTTCCCAGTCAGCTGCCTGTAGGGTTAAGGCGAATGACTTGGGCTCCACGTTGTTTGGTGATTCCGCTGCAAGTACCTGTTGAAGCTTATGACTTCAATCACGTAAGTATATTTATTCGGTATTTTTGGGGTGTTCTGTGATACCAATTCGAGTTATGTGCAGCAACAGACTGATCACGGGATTGTTGCAGGAAACATAACGAGTATCTCGGGTACTTAATCCGGGGTCCTCACAATTAAGGTACCGCATTGGGGATCGCGCGAGAAGATTAGAGGGCAACCTAAGCCTCTAATGGACCTGTATAAGGAAATCTGTCAAGGGAGCAGTTTAGAAGAGGAGAGTGGTAAAATTCGAAGCATTCAACTCCCATCTATTCGATATTTTGCCTATTACATTGGCAAGTGTGTTCTAGCTAGGAAAACTGCAAGCAAATTATCTGTTTATGATTTGGCTTTCATTTCAGCTGCTTTGAGGTGTGGTGGCTCTAGGTTAGTAGTGCCAGAAACAATGCTTGTACGTCACACGTCAGTTGGGAACCCAAGAGGAAGGTATGATGAGTGCAGCAGTAAGTTTTCCCTCGGTATGAAACCAAGGTTTAATCGGACCAGTAGGAAAACGAGGTTTGCTTCGAAGGTGTTGGTGGAGGAGTGTAGTGCGGCGCAACACCAGGGATTCCGGTGCCAACGTGGAACCTGCACAACACAACCAAATTACTTTGCCCAACTTAACAGTGAGGTTGTCAATCTCACCGGCTTGCTGAAAACAAAGGGTTAAACATATCGAATGGAAAATGATGTTTGTTTGCATAAAACAGTAGAGAACAATGATTGCAGTAGATTGTATTTCAGATGTAAAGAATGGACCGGGGTCCACAGTTCACTAGTGGTGTCTCTCCAATAAGATAACTAACATGCTGGGTAAACAAATTACAGCTGGGCAATTGACAATTGATAGGTGCATATAACATGCATGTGTGAGTTGTGGTGTCTACTATGAGATTCATTTGGGCATTACGACAAAGTACATAGACCGCTATCCAGCATGCATCTATGCCTAAATAGTCCACTTTCCGGTTAACATCCGTACCCCTTCCAGTATTAAGTTGCAAGCAACAGACAATTGCATTAAGTAATGTGCGTAATGTAAACAATACATTCATCCTTGAATAAAGCATTGCTGTTTTACCCTAGTGGCAACAACACATCTACAACCTTAGAACTTGCTGTCACTATCCCAGGTTAAATAGAGGTTGAACCCAACTATCATGCATAAATACCCCTCTTGGAGTTACAAGTATTCACGTGGCCAAGGCTTCAACAAGTAACGGAGAGCATGCAAGATCACAAATGACATAGACATGATAATATAATATTCAGCTCCACATAGGTATCAATATCAGTCAGATCCCAGCAAACACAACATGTAGCATTACAATAAGATGATCTTGATCATGATAGGCAGCTCACAAGATCTAAACATGATGGCACAAGTGGAGAAGACAACCATCTAGCTACTGCTATGGACCCATAGTCCAAGGATGAACTACTCACGCAACACTCCGGAGGCGGGCATGGCGATGTAGAGCCCTCCGGTGATGATTCCCCTCTCCGGCAGGGTGCCGGGAAGAGCTTCTGAAACCCCCCGAGTTAGGGTTGACGACGACGGCGGCAGCGAATATGTTCTGGATGAAAGGCTCGGTGTTTTAGGGTTTTCGCGTCTCGGGGAATAAATAGGCGAAGGGGCGATGTCGGCGGACCCCCGAGGGGCCCAAACCACACCCAGGCGCAGCTGTGGGCCCAGCCGCGCCTACTGGTGGTTTGGCCACCTCCTGGCTCATCTTCATCTCTCCTTCGGACTCCGTGATGGTGCTGGAAAAATAGGGACCTGGCCTTTTGTTTCGTGCAATTCCGAGAATATTTCCAGAAGTAACTTTCTGAAACCAAAAACAGCAGAAAACAGGGAACTGGCACTGTGGCATCTTGTTAATAGGTTAGTCCCAGAAAATGCATAAAAGTGATACGAAGTGTATATAAAACATGTAGCAAATGGTATAATATAAGCATGGAACAGCAGAAATTATGGATACGTTGGAGACGTATCAAGGTGTGATAGGACTTATAATCTAGGTGCTTTGATAGCTTTCCATCTTTCAGCTAACCGCGAGAAAGGGGGAATCTGTGGAGGTCTTATTGCTTCTCGTTTATTAGCTATGCATGGTGTAGGGCTGCATCATTTAGATATTCAGTTTCCTATAGAAAGGCTTGATATTAATTCCATGATAAGTCATAAATTTGTTTCTAACTGGGCCACCTTGAATAACTTAGTCTACGAAATATCCTTTTTCCAGAAACGCAGGTGGAGATTAATTAAGTCCGAACGATTAGTTTGTTTGCATGCACCTCTTTTGTTTAACCTTGATGCCAGGGAAAGGTGGTCATTATCTGAGGATGATCTTGAGGCATACTTAGAGGAGCATGGCCCTCGCCCAGAGGATGATGGATAGGAGCCCGATGAGGGTTTCACTCAGCCTTCCGACATCGCGGGCTTCCCGTACCAGCACTTTGATTATGGGACTTCTGCCCCTTCTTCTTCACGGGAGCCTGATTACGATCATGCTAGGGATGATTCACCGGGGTGGAGCGTACACCCACGCCGATGATTGATCTCCACTTAGGCCAAAAGCCTAAGCTTGGGGGGAGGTACACCGACATCTCACTCACTTTCATATCATATTTGGTCGGTACTTTGTATATCCATGTTTCAGTTTCTTTCTTTTTCGTTGTTGTTTCTTGTTTTGATTTTATTTTCCAAAACCCAAAAAGACAAAAAATATTTCTGTTATTTCTCTTTGTTTACCTCTTGTGTACTTTTAGTACTGGTTTGCTTTATCTTTTAGCTTCGGTTTAGTATTCAAAAATCCAAAAAGATTTTGCTTTATTTGTTTGTTCCTTTCTTTGTTCGTTTCAAATCGAAAACCCAAAAATATTTGTTGTTCTTCTTCGGTTTTGTATAGTTGTTGCAGAGTTCAACAGTCTTCCGTGACTCCATTGGATCTTGGTTATCATTTCATATCATTCAAGTCGCATGTAACATCCCAAAAATATTATTAGTAATAATATTCCAAAAATGAGAGCCAACAAAAACTTTTGTTGATTATTATGTGTTGTTTATAAATTGTTGCTTGTGGTAATTAATTCTTGTTACTTGTGTTGCTTGTTTGCCTGAATTGATAAAAAGGAAATACAAAAGCAAAAGTGAAACAAGAAAAATAAAAGTGACAAATAAGAAACTCAAAATTGTTTCAAACAAAATTCAGAGGAATGGTATATGAAACCTCTCATTTACATCCTTATCACTTATCTCTTCCAAATAATATTTTACACCTATTTTAAAATTCAAAAATAAAAACAATTGAAATAAAACAAAATGCAATAATTAAAACCCTATGAAAGAAAACGATTCAAAACATTTTATTTTGCAAAGCCAAATTTTGTGGAGCTTCTACATATTATGGGAAAGCCCCACAAATATTTGCAAATTTTTCTAAAATGTTTAAGTGCCTCAAATAAGTTGTAGAAAAGGCTGCTGGACTGAAATGGAAATAACAGGAAAAAGAAGCAGAGAGGCGGCAGGGGGCTTTCTACAAAAACGTCGTCGTCCACCTCTCTCCCTTGCCCCGACGCATCGCCGTGTCGCCGTGACCGCTCCCCGCCGTTCCCGCGCTCCCCAGGCCCCCCCTGGCCGCGCTCTCCCTCGCTCCGTGCCTCTGCCGCCGCGGCGCCGCAGAGGAGAGCACTCAAGCCCTCCCTCGCCTCGAATCCACCCCAGCTCCGCCGTGGCAGCCGCGGCGAAGCCGGCCCAAATTCGCGCAGCTCTCTGCTCCTCGACACGCCGCACTGGACCGAGCCCTTCTAGAACACGCCCGGACCCCCCTGGACACCTCGGCCTCGAGCTTCCTGCACGCGTCGCGGAGGAATCGAGCAAAAGATCTCGCCGTGCGCCATGGACGCCGCCGTGTGCACCGCGACCACATGGACCAGCCCCTGCCCTATAAAACCACCCCGCACCCCTCTGGAAGCACCACACCGTCCCACTCCCTCATTTCCCCCTCTCGATCCATCGGTGCACCGCCGGAGAGCGTGCACGGCCGCCGCCACTGCCGCGTCGAGGTTGACCACGGCCGCAACCCCACACACCACCATTTTCCCCTCTCTGCCCTGCACCTTTGTTCTTCACCCTCACCGCCCTCACGCGCATCTTTTCCCTCTGTATCGTGCACAGGGGAGACGCCAGGAGCTCGCCGGAGTGCTGCCGTGGCCGCGGAAGTGCAGCAGCTCGCCGTGGACGCTGCACTCCATCCCAGCAAGCGACACTCGACCAGGAGCTCTCCCACGCCGCCGCCGTCGTTCCGCATCATCCCCACCGTCCCTAGACCACCCAGGTACCCCCACTGGCCACCCTCGCCGTCGCCGGAGCTCCGGCGACGCCACTTTTAGGTCGTCGATGATCGCGGGCTCCGTGAGCCGTCCGATTTTTGATCAACGGCCGCGTACCGCTTCGGTTAGAAGAGAAAGAGAGAGAGACTGACGGGCGGGCCCGCTCGTCAGGTTTTAAATCATTTCCGCGCGCGCTGTGCCACTGCCATGTAGGCCCCACTAGTCAGAGATTTAAACATTATCCATAACTAGGTTTTCTCTATTTAAATTGAAATATGAAATCAGTACTGGATCCAACTTTGAAATTCAATATCTCGAGATTTAGGTATCCAAATAAATTAAGCTCAATTGTTCTGGAAAGCTTATGAAATTGTTTAACCAACACAAGTGGTCTCATGTCATTTAATTAAATAGATAAAAAAGTATTATTAAAAATACTACAGAAGGTTCAAATCCTAAACTTGTTTGTTTCTGATACTCTGTTAGTCCAAATAATTCCAAACCAATTTTGCTAGCTTAGTACTGCCATGTATTAGCTTCCCTAATTTTGGTAGAATTATTTGTGCAGTAGTATTTGTTTGTATTAAGTTGAAGTTTAAACACCCTTCTACACTCAAACATTTAAATATGTTTAATGGTTAATCCAAATGAATTAGGACCAATTTTGTTAGATCATATTTAGCCATGTTTAGTTACCCCTAAAAGGATTTAATTTTAGGGTCAGCAGAACTTAATTGGTAGCTAAAACTTGATTATTAAGTTACTGGATTCAAACAAATGTGTAGTGAGTTTAGTAACTCCAATTGACCCAAATCAAATTGTGTTGTCCTCTACACATCAGTAGCTTTTCATAGAATTTTAGTTTGTATTTTTGTGACCAACAGAACTCAAGTTGTGGAATTAAACATGTTCAACAAGTTTCTGCCATAATCTATTATATAATTAAAACAACAAACATTTAATGGCTGAGATTAAGCATTAACAAAGGAACGGTTAAGATTAAAACGCAAGTAACAAGCGGTCAAAAGAACGCAAACGTAACGACCGATCAGAAGCGGACAGAGAAAAACAATCTGCATAGCACACGATAGGACATCCATCTATAGCCTTGCTAGCCTACGCCGTTGTCCATGCCTGCCGGCGGCCGGCCGTTCCTCTGGGCAGTAGCCCAAGAGCCTTATTCTACCGTACGTCGATCTGCACGTGATGAAAGGAAGAAGTCGCCGTGCTGGCCTGCGGCGGTGGAATTAAGAGTACGATCGAGAGTATACGTTCTCCCGTGATTGGTGTTGTTCGCTAGGATCGACACCATGGCGATTTCGGTCTGCAGGTGTACGGCGGACAAGTAACACGCCGCGTGGAGAAGCAATCACAATGGACGTCGTGTCGATCTGAAGGCAGCTACTAGCATCCCGGCCCAGCATGAAGCCTCCGATCGATGACCTCGATCTCGCTCCGATGAAACTAGCTCTAGGGAAGGATGACGATCTCGCGTCAAGGATACTGGAGAACACACAAGCTACCCTGAATCTACCTCAAGCTCTTCGACGAGACATCATGGGTCTCTCCGACCGTCCGGCGTACGGGCGTCGGCTTCTAGGTTCCTGGAGAAACTGACACCGAACAATGAATCGCCATGACGCCGGCGCATGCAATCAGGCACGTCGCTCCACCGCCGCTTAGGCCGCGCAGTCTCGCGAGCGCGCGGCAGCCTCTACCGGCTCCTGGAGAAGTCACGGAATCAGCAATTTATGCATCGCGATCAGGCTGGCGCTTCCAGTCCTGCGCGCCGCCGCAATCACCAGTTCACCACGTCATGCATCGCCGATCATGCTGGCACATGCAGTCCCGCACTCGACCGCAGTCTGCCTCTACTAGGTTATACGGGTAGAGATGCCGTCACATCGCGTTCCTGAAAGAAGAGATGCCGTCGCGTATCGCCAGCGACGATGACAAGCGATGGAGCGGCGAGTTGGCGAACAGCTTATGCACGGCGAGTCAGCGACCAATGAGGTTATTGAAAGATGCCGCGCGGCCGGCGGCAGCGTGCGTGCTACATGTTGCCGACAAGCGGTCAGCAAGTGTTTTCTCTTAAAGTCAGAGCATGAGAACGAAGCAGAATCGTTTTGGTCGTCGGCGTCCCTCTCAGCGGGCTTGCACAGAAGCTAAAGTCTCCGGCTCTAAAGCCCAATTCAACGAGCTTCTACACTGTATAGGACAACAAAAGCCATCCCAGTACATGTTGCATTGGACAAAGACATCGAGTCCTGTATGTTGATTAGTTCGGCCACACCAAATAAGATTAGCTAAGCTACACAATCTATGTAGCCTGCAGCCAGTACTTTGTGTTTCCATGAGACTGTTGTGCGCATGATGCATAGATCGATACGAGGTAAGCTGGTAAGATCTCTGCATCCCTTCGCTTGACTATTCACTTACTATCCGATTTGTCTTTGTAAAGAAAATTTCTCACCAAAAGATTTGTGTCATGAAATGTGTCGAAGGAAAAAAAAATCAACATTATGTGTAATATATATAGATGAAACAATCTGGTAACTGAAGCTGAAGACTTACAAGATGATAAAGTGAAGCCAAGGTGAAACAAAGCCCTTAATTAACTGGCCTCTCAAACATGGATTACTGCATTGATATTGATATCCGCTCTCTGCGCTACAATTTGTAAGTTTCAGTCCGAATTGGTAAACGTAAATATTATGCTGCCATGTTCATCGAAAAAATGCAAATAATACATATTTGCATTATTGTATCCTTATGCAACGACATTAATAAATAGGGCCAATACTTACTATTTATTTCTATGGGTTTTCTACATTGATGCGTTCCCAAGCAATTATAAATCTCAGATAGAAGAAACACAACGCTCATCTCAGTGTCCGGCCGGAGCATCGTCGTCGTACAAGGCTACAAGCATTCTGGAGTACTATATTGCGCCGTTGGAGGCTGGAGCAAATCACCCCGATTTATTTCCGATGCTATTTTGTAAGGTGTGTTAAATATGTACATGTATCTAAGCCGAGTGTAGCGATATGGCTCCCGGTCTCCATGTAGGCCTTTTTTTTGACTTTTTTGAAAAGTTCAAATTTAATGATTCCATTATTTTTAAAAAATACCATTATGTACTCAATACTATTGTGTGAAAATTTCTTATTTTAGACGCACCAAAAATGACAAAGATGCAGATCTTGGGGCGTGAATAGTGGGAAAAAATCTCAAACATTTTTGGATTTGTCTTTTTTGCTGAGCCAAAATATGACGTACTTGACATTGAATTTTTTCACAATCGTAGTTATATTCCTTCAAAGTTTTGTTGTATCCAAGTTGATATTGTAATGGTTCTTTGTTTCTTCATTTTTGCAGGTGCCGAATCCTTAAGGAAATGGTTGTGGAATACATGACAATATAATTGGTAATTCAACTGGATGTCAGGTAGATTTGTTTCATAGTTTTTTTGTTTGCTCAAAATAACAGATACATCACAACAGAGGCGGAGGCAGAATAAGGTCAGGCTTTTCTATACACTAATAACTATGTTCGTCAATTTACCCTGTGTATGAAAGTCAATCTCATATACCTTGGTTCATGTTCAGGCTAGCTCGATCAGTAATAACTATAGATTAGATGATTATGCTTAAGATAATATAGTTCGCCTGATTTATCAAGAAGCAAAATAGGTACTGGATAGCTAAGGTATAAAGTACATCACCCATCTTGGTCAATGTTTCTGTACATGGACAAATCACTCCAGGAGCGAGGAGTCCCAATGAATTTCTGGACCTTGAGGAGAAAATATAACTTCAAGTGACTCCACTTCTGCAAAATAGAACTTTCAAGTCTAAACAATGAACTTACTCAAGTTTTGTGTTTATAACATGTGATTTTTTCATCTAGCCGCGCAATTGCGCGGGCCACCCAGCTAGTTTAGAAGTAATTAAATAATGTTTAATTCAATTATTTGAAAACCAAATTGTATGGTTTGATGTGTGCAGTAGCTATTTGTGATGTTTATGATTGTTATGTTGAGATGATTGCTTGTATAGATTAGTGATTGTTTGCATTGTTTGTTTATTAATTAGACGAGAACGTTGTCGGATTTATCGAGGAAGGAGAGTTTGTTGAAACTGAAGAACAAGATCAAGGTCACTTTGCCGAGCAAGGCAAGCTATTCTCTGAGCTTGCACTACAAACATATGCATCTACTTTCATAACATGTTTTACTCTCAAGGCAAGATTTATAAAACCCTTTTCAAAAGTATATGGAAATTATTTTGCCACTTATGTAGAAATATAAGATAGTTATATCAAATTATAGGATGGGAAAAACAAATATGATTTATTCAAAACTCCTTTGCAATTACTTGTGAGATTGTGAAATGCCGAGATGTCGGTGTTGGAATGGAGAAGTGGAAAAATGGTGATGTTTATGAAAAATGCACAGTGTGTCCTTGTACTTACGTCTACCATCCGATACCCTGTGCGACCACATCCACCACATATGGGAAAGGGCTTAGTCATATAATTTGCTCATATTAGTACTGGATACCTCATCGACGGAGATGACTCCGTCATGCATGAGGGGATAGTATGTTGATCTACCCCTGACCCGGGTCCTCGCTCAAACTCTATGAAAGATAAGGAGGAGGATTGAAGGTTCCACCATAAACCGCCGGACAAAACCTATGAGTCCTCACACTTAGATTCCGACGGGCTAGGTTAAGTGTGTTGGAAGTGTCATATGGGAAGGATCCTATACTAGCATGAGCAAAGGACAGGCTATGGTCGGCGGCTTACTTCGCATACACCTGTATGGCGAGACGTGGCGGACACGATGAGTTGCCGGATGGATGTGGGAAAAGCGTGCTAACTCTGCAGAGTGTAAAACTATTCGAATAGCCGAGTCCTCGGATATGGACAGTTGGGAGGCCCTACTTTGACCATGTGCAAGTTTTTAAAGAATTGAGTTTTAAAAAGAAAAATGAAGTGGAGATTGTTTCCTACACCTATACCAACGGATCGGTATGAGGTGGTTGGAGGAAAGTGGACCATGACGGCTATGGTCGGAAAAAGGAGGAGTTTTGGAGAAACAGATAAAATGGTGACTTCTTTAAAGATAGTTATAAAACTCTTCTTACCTTTTTCAATAAAGATATAGAGATGTTTTAAATAAATAAAAGTTGTCAACTAAAATAAAACTAGTGCATACTCATGTTGGGGTAGTTTGCGAGTACATTCAAATGTACTCATATTGGTTTCGTCCCTGGCTATTGACCTAGCCAGACTACGAGGAGGAGCACTACGCCGAGCAGGAGTATGGCGACTTCTACGCCAACTAAGGATCTCCACAAGTCAGCTGCCTGTCGGGTTGTCATCGTTAGAATATGATGTCTACTACGCCGTAGCTTCCGCTGATATTTTGGTTTGGCCCATGAAGGCACCTATGTAAGACTTGGTCTAAATGACCATTTATGTAAGACTTTTATTCGGTATTGTAATGGATGTAAACTTTGGTATCCAATTCGGATTATGTGCAACGACAGACTGATCACGGGATCGTTGTGTTAAGCATAATCGGGTATTTCGGACAGCTAGTCCGGGGTCCCCACAGACTTGGTATCAGAGCCATCCTGACTTTAGGAAACCTTAGTTAGCATGGTCGTTAGACAAATGTTACAAAAAGATGAATTTCTAAAGAGAAAGGAATGAAGTATTTTTGAAAACTGCTTATCTCCAATCCTCTTACTTATGCAAAATTTTACTCTCATTAAATATTACATTTTCCTTGTATCCTAAAATTTTACACACCTCTCATTAAGCTTAAAATTTGACTCACTTGTTGCCCTACTATATTAAAATTTTGATATACTTGTCACCTAACTAACTTAAAATTTTGTTAAAAATTGTAGATGGCACTCCATTGGACTGAGTTCGTTCAGCTTGAGAAGGACAGCAAGCTGACGTTTGAGAGGGACTTGTTCGAGTTGAGCAAGCTGTTAGGTCGCCCCGCTCCAGAGTTTGAGGGAGCTCAGATTGATGTTCACGGTGTCGGAAGGCTGAGCTGGCTCATCAGTCGTCAGTTCGCAGGAACATCAAGTCTCCCAGTTCCAGGACGCTCATCTTCACCACCAAGGAGGCCACCTGGGTTGACGGTCTCTGTACTGCTACACAGAGGATGCTAGCCCGACTTTGTGAGGAGCACAAGGCGGAGTTAGTAGACTCCCGTTTCCGGTTCTACGGGAGGCGCAACTGCGACGGACACCCTACTCCTTCCCCTTACCACCCGATGTTTGGGAGCTACATCATGGACATGGATCTTACTTCAGTGCACTCAGGATGATCTGTTGCGCACTAGGATTCAGCTTCACTTTGACCGCGAGTCGCTCGTTGAGCTTCGCGAGAACGAGGAGAAGATGATGGAGGAGAAGGTCGCTCTTCTCAGGAAGAGGGCAGAGCTGAGGAAGACTATCGTGAAGCTCCGCAAGAAGGTGGCGGAGCAGGACGGGCTGATTGAGGATCTAGAGCACCATACTGACGAGATGGAGGAGGAGGGCGAGGATCTCCGCAAGGAGAACAACGCTTTCCTCAGTGACGATGATGACTTCGTGGAGGAGATGGACTGTGAGGAGGAGGATGATGAGGAGGAGTTAGTTGACGAGGAGGAGGAGCCACTCGAGGCAGTTCTCGAGGACGAGGAGGAG
Source organism: Poa pratensis (assembly GCA_947311845.1). Taxonomy (NCBI): domain Eukaryota; kingdom Viridiplantae; phylum Streptophyta; class Magnoliopsida; order Poales; family Poaceae; genus Poa; species Poa pratensis. The sequence goes on from CAMZMU010000070.1 coordinate 41,658,807, forward strand.
GATCCCGAGGAGCCACCCTACCAGTCAGATGCTGACGTGTTAGAGCTGGAGGTTCCACCTCAGTAGGCGAGTGACTTGATCACTACCGCAGGATTAGGTTGACCCCCTATCGCTAGTCGAGTCGAAGTAGTGGTTCTTTTGGAAACCAGATGTTATGTATCTTAGATGTAAGGTGATGTTGTAAGCTTGATGTTGTAAGCTTGATGTTGTTGTGAACTCCTTGATGTGTTGTTTGTGAAATATAAGTATGTTTGTCTTGTTAAATCTGTGTGAAATATTTTCATAAATCCTTAAATTAATCAACCACTTGAAGATCGTCTTTTCCCTTAGTCGAACTTTTCTTGCCTTGCCTCTTATACCCGGTGTGCTTCAGGATGCCGCCCCGTCGCAGCAATGCGGAAGGATCAGGATCAGCACCACCACCACCGGACCCAACCCCCGCCCAACTTCTCGCGCTTATCATGGAGGAACGTGAAAATGCCCGGCAGGAGCGCCAGCTCATCTCGTTGCCCTACAGCAACTCGCAGCCGCTTATAACAACAACAACAATAACAACAACAACAACAACAACAATGGTGGTAATGGCAATGACGATGGAAACCAGCGATCCACCTTAGGCGATTTCCAGAGAACCAACCCACCCACCTACTCCAAGGGACTTCACCCACTGGAGGCCGATGATTGGCTTCGCACCATCGACAACAATCTGGAAGTTGCTGCTGTGGGAGAGAATGAGAAAGTGTTGTATGCAACCCACTATCTCGCTGGACCTGCAAGAGCTTGGTGGGAAACTACCAAGGCTCTCCAGCAAGCTGGTCATGTTATCAACTGGGCTGAGTTCCAGGAGAAGTTCCGCAAGAAGCATATTCCCAGCAGACTTATTGAGAGGAAGAAGGATGAGTTCCGCAGGCTGAGACAGGGAAGTAAAGATGTGGTCGGTTATCTGGATGAGTTTACCGACTTATCTCGGTATGCTCCTGATGACACCGACAAAGAAGAGAAGAAGATGGAGCGTTTCATGAGTGGACTTCATGATGAACTGCAGTGTGCTCTGGTTATCCATGACTTCCGTGATCTGGAGTCACTTGTGGACAAAGCCATCCAGCTGGAGACCAAGCGCAAGTCTATGTATGAAGGTCGCAAGAGGAGGATGAATGCTCAGGAAGGTTCGAGCAGCCAGAAACCTCGAATCTTTCAGCAAAACCCCAGGCCTGCTTATCGTCCACCCGAAGCCCCACGCCCCAATTACCCTAACCGCCCAAACAACTTCAACCGCCCCAATGACAATAACCGCTCCGAATAAAGGTGTTTGCGTGGCTCCTGGTCAGTGATCGTTTGAACACGAGGGACATGCTTAGGAGGAGGCATTGGAATGTCACTGACGTATTTCATTGTGAGTTATGCCCTTTGTGAGCTACTGAAGACTGGATGCATCTCTTTTTGCAGTGTAATTTCAGTGTCAGGATATGGAATTTTCTTCAGGTCAATTGGGTGTTCGGAGACACCCTTGAGCAGGTTTTCCTAAACGCAGCTAGAGACTTCAATAAACCTTTCTTCACTGAGGTGGTAATATTAGCGGCTTGGCACATTTGGAAACAGAGAAATGACGCCATCTTCAACAATGTTTTGCCCTCCTTTAGGTCTTGGAAGAGGAACTTTGTTCATGAGGTCACCATGCATGCGCATCGGGTGAAGTCCAAAACCTGAAGAGATGGTCAGAATGGATAGACTCTCTTAGTTAGCCTCGTTTCAGCTTTTGTATGTAAATATTTCCTTTTCAGCTTGTACTTATTACTTTTAAGTTTGCAATAAAATGCTGTGGGGCGTAAGCCCTACAGTCCTTAGTTCTAAAAAAAAACCGTCCCGGAGGAAACTTCAACAACTTCACCCGCAATACCAATGTTGTCTGCTTTGAATGCGGCAACAAGGGTCAGGCACCGAACAATGGTCAAGGCCGCAATGGAAATGGAAATGGCAAGAATGCCGCACCCCGCGGAAATGCTGCTGTTGCCAAGGGTCGTCTGCACCACATCAATGCTGAAGAAGCTCAGGATGCGCCGGATGTTGTGCTGGGTACGTTCCTTGTCAACTCAGTACCTGCAACTGTTCTGTTTGATTCTGGTGCTACCCATTCATTTGTTACCCAAGAATTTGTTGCTAAGGGAGGTTTAGTCGAGAGCCTCTTACCCAAACCCATGGTCATCCAAATCCCAGAATCCACCGTAGAGACCAAGATGTTTTGCTCCGATGTACCCCTTGAGATCAAAGGAGAAAAGTTTCCAGTTAACTTAATTGTTCTGGGAACCCAAGGCATCGATGTTATACTCGGTATGAATTGGTTAGCCAAGTACCATGGTCGAATTGACTGTGCCAGAAGAGCTGTATCCATCACCACCGACAAAGAAGTAGAAGTGGAGTATGTGTCTGAAACTAGTCAATCTCACCCAGGCTGCCATGAGAGCATAGCTCGACCTGCCCTAGATGAGATCCGTGTTGTTCACCTGTTCAAGGATGTTTTCCCAGAAGAATTGCCTGGTATGCCGCCAGACCGGGAAATTGAGTTCATAATTGAGCTTATCCCAGGAACCGCCCCTATATCCCAAAGACCTTATCGGATGAATCCGGAAGAACTGGTTGAGTTGAAGAAGCAATTGGCAGATATGCTCAGCAAAGGACTTGTTCGCCCAAGCGCTTCACCTTGGGGATCACCCATATTTTTGTGGACAAGAGAGACGGTACCACACGCCTGTGTGTGGATTATCGCAAGCTGAATGACGTGACCATTAAAAACAAGTACCCTCTTCCCAAGATCGAGGATCTGTTCGATCAAATGAACGGAGCCCGAGTCTTTTCCAAGATCGATCTTCGGACAGGATACCATCAGTTGAAGATCGAGAGACAGACATTCCCAAGACCGCCTTCACCACTCGTTACGGTTTGTTTGAATACACCGTGATGTCTTTGGTCTGACCAATGCCCCAGCCTATTTCATGAATCTCATGAACAAGATTTTCATGGAATACCTCGACAAGTTCGTGGTAGTTTTCCTTGATGACATCCTTATTTATTCCAAGACCGAAGAAGAGCATGCTGAACACCTGCGTCTAGTTTTGGAGACTCTCCGAGAGCACCAGCTGTATGCCAAGCTTAGCAAGTGTGAGTTTTGGCTCAGTAAAGTGGCATTTCTCGGACATGTTGTATCTGCCGGAGGAATTTCTGTGGACCCAGAGAAGATCCAAGCCATTGTTGACTGGTTATCCCCAACCAGTGTGACTGAAATCCGAAGCTTTCTCGGACTCGCCGGTTATTACCGCAAGTTCGTTGAAGGATTTTCCAGTATAGCCAAACCCATGACCCAACTGTTGAAGAAGGACAAGAAATTTGAATGGACTCAGAAGTGTGAGGATAGTTTCCAAGAACTAAAGAAGAGACTAACCTCAGCCCCAATCCTGATTATGCCAGACGTCACCAAGAGTTTCGACGTGTATTGCGATGCATCACGCCTCGGACTTGGTTGCGTTCTGATGCAAGAAGGCAAAGTTGTGTCGTACCTGTCCCGGCAGTTGCGACCGCATGAAGAGAATTACCCAACCCATGACCTGGAGTTAGCTGCTGTTGTTCTTGCTCTCAAAACGTGGCGTCCCTATCTTGCGGGACATCGCTGCGAGGTCTATACAGATCACAAAAGCTTGAAGTATATTTTCACCCAGAAAGATCTGAACCTGCGACAGAGGAGATGGATGGAATTAATCAAGGATTATGATATTGGAATCCATTATCACCCTGGAAAGGCTAATGTAGTTGCCGATGCCCTTAGTCGCAAACCTTGCACCCTGAATGCCCTGATCCAAGCCGAACAGCCAGCCTTGTTCAAAGAGTTCGAAGATTTTGGACTAGAACTTGTTAGCCATGGTTATCTCGCCAATTTAGAGTTAACCCCAACCCTGATGGATCAAATCAAAGAAGCCCAAAAAGGTCATGAAAGCATAGATGGAATTAGGAAGAAGATTTCCCTCGGCAAAGCACCCGGTTTTACCGAAGATGCTGAAGGAGTGCTGAAATTCAATGACCGTATCTGTGTGCCCAATGTCACGGAACTTAAGGAGTTAATCCTGAAGGAGGCCCATGAGACCCCTTATTCAATCCACCCCGGCGGAACCAAAATGTACCAAGACCTTCGAGAAAGATTTTGGTGGCATGGAATGAAGCGAGAGATTGGTTCTTTCGTAGCCAAGTGTGACATCTGCCAGCGAGTTAAGGCTGAACATCAGCGACCCGCTGGATTGCTTCAACCTTTGAAAATTCCCGAGTGGAAGTGGGATGAGATTGGAATGGATTTTATTACCGGACTTCCAAGATCCAACCGAGGCCATGATTCAATCTGGGTCATCGTTGATCGACTGACCAAGGTTGCCCATTTCATTCCTGTCAAACCACTTATCGGGGACATCAATTGGCCGACTTGTATATTTCCAGAATAGTGAGCCTGCATGGTGTGCCTAAGAAGATTGTATCTGATAGAGGCACGCAATTCACCTCAAGATTCTGGAAATCCCTTCATGAAGCCCTCGGAACCAAGTTAGCATTTAGCACAGCTTATCATCCCCAGACCGATGGCCAAACTGAGAGGGTGAACCAGATATTGGAGGACATGCTTCGCGCATGTGTTCTATCCTATGGTTCCAAGTGGGAAGATTGTCTTCCGTTTGCAGAGTTCTCGTACAACAACAGTTATCAGTCCAGTCTGCAAATGGCCCCTTTTGAAGCCCTTTACGGCAAGAAGTGTCGTACACCCCTGAATTGGTCCGATACCGGAGAGAGCAAATTGTTCGGACCAGATACCCTCCGTGAAGCTGAAGAGCAAGTTCAGCTTATTCGTGAACGCCTCAAAACTGCCCAATCCCGTCAGAAGAGTTACGCTGACACCAAGCGCCGTGACCTCACCTTCAACGTCGGAGATTATGTTTATCTCCGAGTGACACCCCTTAAAGGAATGCAGCGTTTCCATGTCAAGGAAAATTAGCGCCAAGGTATATCGGACCCTTCAAGATCATTGCTCGTCGAGGAGAAGTATCCTATCAGCTGGAGTTACCCCAAGAGTTAGGAGATTATCATGATGTCTTCCACATTTCCTTGCTCCGGAAGTGTCTCGAAGTTCCTGACCAGCCTGATGTTTTCAAAAACATCGACCACCTCTCCATCGACCTGAACCAAGACCTGACCTATCGTGAGAGACCTCTCAAGATTCTCGAAGAAGATGTTCGTGTTACCCGGAGGCGTGCGATCAAGTTTTACAAAGTCCAGTGGACTAACCACTCTGAAGAAGAAGCAACTTGGGAACGCGAAGATTATCTTCGGAGCGAATTCCCAGACCTCTTTAGTACCTAAGCCTAGTAAATCTCGGGACGAGATTTATTTTAAGGGGGGAAGGATCTGTAACATCCCAAAAATATTATCAGTAATATTATTCCAAAAATGAGAGCCAACAAAAACTTTTGTTGATTATTATGTGTTGTTTATAAATTGTTGCTTGTGGTAATTAATTCTTGTTGCTTGTGTTGCTTGTTTGCTTGAATTATAAAAAGGAAATACAAAAGCAAAAGTGAAACAAGAAAAATAAAAGTGACAAATAAGAAACTCAAAATTTTTCAAACAAAATTCAGAGGAATGGTATATGAAACCTCTCATTTACATCTTATCACTTATCTCTTCCAAATAATATTTTACACCTATTTTAAAATTCAAAAATAAAAACAATTGAAATAAAACAAAATGCAATAATTAAAACCCTATGAAAGAAAATGATTCAAAACATTTTATTTTGCAAAGCCAAATTTTGTGGAGCTTCTACATATTATGGGAAAGCCCCACAAATATTTGCAAATTTTTCTAAAATGTTTAAGTACCTCAAATAAATTGTAGAAAAGGCTGCTGGACTGAAATGGAAATAACAGGAAAAAGAAGCAGAGAGGAGGCAGGGGGCTTTCTGCAAAAACGTCATCGTCCACCTCTCTCCCTCGCCCCGACGCATCGCCGTGTCGCCGTGACCGCTCCCCGCCGTTCCCGTGCTCCCCAGGCCCCCCTGGCCGCGCTCTCCCTCGCTCCCGTGCCTCTGCAGCCGCGGCGCCGCAGAGGAGAGCACTCAAGCCCTCCCTCGCCTCGAATCCACCCCAGCTCCGTCGTGGCAGCCGCGGCGAAGCCGGCCCAAATTCGCGTAGCTCTCCACTCCTCGACACGCCGCACTGGACCGAGCCCTTCTAGAACACGCCCGGACCCCCCTGGACACCTCGGCCTCGAGCTTCCTGCACGCGTCGCGGAGGAATCGAGCAAAAGATCTCCGTCCTCACGCGCATCTTTTCCCTCTGTATCGTGCACAGGGGAGACGCCAGGAGCTCGCCGGAGTGCTGCCCGTGGCCGCGGAAGTGCAGCAGCTCGCCGTGGACGCTGCACTCCATCCCAGCAAGCGACACTCGACCAGGAGCTATCCCCACGCCGCCGCCGTCCTTCCGCATCATCCCCACCGTCCCTAGACCACCCAGGTACCCCCACTGGCCACCCTCGCCGTCGCCGGAGCTCCGGCGACGCCACTTTTAGGTCGTCGATGATCGCGGGCTCCGTGAGCCGTCCGATCTTTGATCAACGGCCGCGTACCGCTTCGGTTAGAAGAGAAAGAGAGAGAGAGACTGACGGGCGGGCCCCGCTCGTTAGGTTTTAAATCATTTCCGCGCGCGCGCTGTGCCACTGCCATGTAGGCCCCACTAGTCAGAGATTTAAACATTATCCATAACTAGGTTTTCTCTATTTAAATTGAAATATGAAATCAGTACTGGATCCAACTTTGAAATTCAATATCTCGAGATTTAGGAATCCAAATAAATCAAGCTCAATTGTTCTGGAAAGCTTATGAAATTGTTTAACCAACACAAGTAGTCTCATGTCATTTAATTAAATAGATAAAAATTATTATTAAAAATACTACAGAAGGTTTAAATTCTAAACTTGTTTGTTTCTGATACTCTGTTAGTCCAAATAATTCCAAACCAATTTTTCTAGCTTAGTACTGCCATGTATTAGCTTCCCTAATTTTGGTAGAATTATTTGTGCAGTAGTATTTGTTTAGTATTAAGTTGAAGTTTAAACACCCTTCTGCACTCAAACATTTAAATATGTTTAATGGTTAACCCAAATGAATTAGGACCAATTTTGTTAGATCACATTTAGCCATGTTTAGTTACCCCTAAAAGGATTTAATTTTAGGGTCAACAGAACTTAATTCGTAGCCAAAACTTGATTATTGAGTTACTGGATTCAAACAAATGTGTAGGGAGTTTAGTAACTCCAATTGACCCAAATCAAATTGTTTTGTCCTCTACACATCTGTAGCTTTCCATAGAATTTTAGTTTGTATTTTTGTGACCAATAGAACTCAAGTTGTGGAATTAAACATGTTCAACAAGTTTCTGCCATAATTTAGAAGTAATTAAATAATGTTTAATTCAATTATTTGAAAACCAAATTGTATGGTTTGATGTGTGCTGTAGCTATTTGTGATGTTTATGATTGTTATGTTGAGATGATTGCTTGTATAGATTAGTGATTGTTTGCATTTTTGTTTATTAATTAGACGAGAACGTTGTCGGATTTATCGAGGAAGGAGAGTTTGTTGAAACTGAAGAACAAGATCAAGGTCACTTTGCCGAGCAAGGCAAGCTATTCTCTGAGCTTGCACTACAAACATATGCATCTACTTTCATAACATGTTTTACTTTCAAGGCAAGATTTATAAAACCCTTTTCAAAAGTACATGGAAATTATTTTGCCACTTATGTAGAAATATAAGATAGTTATATCAAATTATAGGATGGGAAAAAACAAATATGATTTATTCAAAACTCCTTTGCAATTACTTGTGAGATTATGAAATGCCGAGATGTCGGTGTTGGAATGGAGAAGTGGAAAAATGGTGATGTTTATGAAAAATGCACAGTGTGTCCTTGTACTTACGTCTACCATCCGATACCCTGTGCGACCACATCCACCACATATGGGAAAGGGATTAGTCATATAATTTGCTCATATTAGTACTGGATACCTCATCGACGGAGATGACTCCGTCATGCATGAGGGGATAGTATGTTGATCTACCCCTGACCCGGGTCCTCGCTCAAACTCTATGAAAAGATAAGGAGGAGGATTGAAGGTTCCACCATAAACCGCCGGACAAAACCTATGAGTCCTCCCACTTAGATTCCGACGGGCTGGGTAAAGTGTGTTGGAAGTGTCATATGGGAAGCATCCTATACTAGCATGAGCAAAGGACAGGCTATGGTCGGCGGCTTCCTTCGCATACACTCTGTATGGCGAGACGTGGCGGACACGATGAGTTGCCGGATGGATGTGGGAAAAGCGTGCTAACTCTGCAGAGTGTAAAACTATTCGAATAGCCGAGTCCTCGGATATGGACAGTTGGGAGGCCCTACTTTGACCATGTGCAAGTTTTTAAATGAATTGAGTTTAAAAAAGAAAATGAAGTGGAGATTGTTTCCTACACCTATACCAACGGATCGGTATGAGGTGGTTGGAGGAAAGTGGACCATGACGTGCTATGGTCGGAAAAAGGAGGAGTTTTGGAGAAACAGATAAAACTGGTGACTTCTTTAAAGATAGTTATAAAACTCTTCTTACCTTTTTCAATAAAGATATAGAGATGTTTTTAAATAAATAAAGGTTGTCAACTAAAATAAAACTAGTGCATACTCATGTTGGGGTAGTTTGCGAGTACATTCAAATGTACTCATATTGGTTTCGTCCCTGGCTATTGACCTAGCCAGACTACGAGGAGGAGCACTACGCCGAGCAGGAGTATGGCGACTTCTACGCCAACTAAGGATCTCCACAAGTCAGCTGCCTGTCGGGTGGTCATCGTTAGAATATGATGTCTACTACGCCGTAGCTTCCGCTGATATTTTGGTTTGGCCCATGAAGGCACCTATGTAAGACTTGGTCTAAATGACCATTTATGTAAGACTTTTAATTCGGTATTGTAATGGATGTAAACTTTGGTATCCAATTCGGATTATGTGCAACGACAGACTGATCACGGGATCGTTGTGTTAAGCATAATCGGGTATTTCGGACAGCTAGTCCGGGGTCCCCACACCGCACAAGTGAAAAGCAATATTGACGATTTATGACAACTCGAGTTGTGGTGAGAGGCTGGTATGAACTCTATTTGTTTTCATTTTTGTACATATACTCACTCATGTGGACATGCTTAGCTAATTCGTATGAGGGCAATGTTATTTAATGGATGCTTAGTAGTTCATGTTTTCATATGATCAGTTCCAATTCACTAATAGTATATAACATGTCATATAGATATTTGCTTGCATTGTTCTATTCATAAAAGGGTATGACATGGTGGTATCCTCCTCTGAATGATTCACTTGAATTGACTTGGCACATGCTCACGCATGCTCATGACTGAAAAACAAAAAGCCAATTAAGCCTTGATGATTTATTTTGCCACAGAGTTCTAGTATCACTTTTATGCCTCCGTTAATTTTATTCTGTCGCAAGCATGATTATGACGGTTAATGCTCTCTTGATTGTCGCTTCCCAGTCTATTGCTAGCCTTCACTTGTACTGAGCGGGAATGCTGCTCGTGCTTCCAAAATCCTTTAAAACCAAGTTATTCCAAAGAGTCCACCAAAAATTCCTATGCATGGTATTTCGAACCATTCCAAGTAAATTTTCATGTGCTACCTTTAAAACCTTCAAAATACTTCTCATTTTGTGACACTGTTTTTAGCTCATGAGGATGGGGTGGATGTCTTTATGTCACCTGTCAAATAGACTTTACCACCGGACTAGCGGCATATACATCCGCTTATCCATTAATTTTGCAAAAAGAGCTGGCAAATGGGGTGCCCAGACCCAATTAATTACAACTTTAACCGCTTAATTCTCTTCACATTTTTGCCCTGATTTATCAGACAAGCAATGATACCAGTGAAATATCTGCATGTGTAAACAAAAGAGAAAAGAGGGATGACCTGCCTTGCTGGTAGAAATAACGTCCTTCATGGGAGCCGCTCTTAAAAGTCTGGTTGGCAGGGGTCATATTGTACTTTCCATTTTCTGATTCGTTGACAGGAACAACCACCTCCCAAAACATATTTTTACCTCTGTTTTATAAATAAAAAGCTCTAGCACATGTTAAATCCCTGCTTCCTTCTGCGAAGGGCCAATCTTTTATTTTTATGTCGAGTCACCATCCTTTCTTTGAGCACCTTCTCGAGAGCATAACTGTCATTCTTAGTGTAATGTGTTTGTCCCAGAATACGGTTAACTGTGGTATAACTTTGATGCTCTTATCTTTGATATTTTTACTTCTAGTCTTCACTTGAACTTCAGAGGTGCCTTGGCATTTATGTTTTGCTCTACAAATAAAGGCAAGCGAGATACCACTTTATCATATCTTATTATGAACATTGCAATCCTGCAGATAGACTTATTTCATGTTATTTATTCTTAGTGTGTTGGTATCTTTTCATAGTTCACGTAGATACTAGGCGACATTATCTACATTCCCTTATTATGAATTGCCTAAGTACTTGGTCATATAGTGAGAATATTTACATCATATGAAGCAAATGTGTTCGTAAAAGTTTCTTTTATCGCACTCAGTTGTTAACTGAATTGCTTGAGGACAAGCAATAAGCTAAGCTTGGGGGGAGTTGATACGTCTAAAACGTATCTACTTTCCCGAACACTTTTGCTGTTGTTTTACCTCTAATTTGTGTGTTTTGAATGCAACTAACACGGACTAACGCTGTTTTCAGCAGAATTGCCCTGGTGTCTTGTTTTTGTGCAGAAAGTCAAGTTTCGGGAAAATTCCCGAAAAATATCCTAGAGTTCCTATTTTTCCAGAAGACACACGGAGCCAGAAGACGAGACAGAGGCGGGCCACAGGGGCCCCACACCATGGGCCCGCGCGGCAAGAGCTGGGCCGCGCCGGGGGGTGGTGTGGCCACCTCGGTCACCACCTTGTGTCCCCCTTTCAACTAATTAATCCCCTTGACCTAAAAACCCGAGGAGGACCGACGCTTTTTCCAGAAACACTCCACAGCTCCGCCGCCACCAAAAACCTTATTTCGGGGATCAGAAACTCCGTTCTGGCACCCTGCCGGGACGGGGAATTGGAGGAGATCATCGCCATCATCATCACCGACGCCTCTCCATCAACCATCCATGATTCCCCCATCCATGTGTGAGTAATCCCCGCTGTAGGCTAAAGGGGATGGTAGGGATTGGATGAGATCATTCATGTAATAGATATCAGATGTTAGGGCATGGTGCCTAGTATCCGTTGTTAGTACTTTATGTCATTGTTGCAACTTGTTATGCTTAATGCTTGACACTTAGGGCCCGAGTGCCATGATTTCAGATCTGAACATGTTATTGTATCATGAGGATAATTATTGCTTTAGATCATATCTGCAAGTTGTTTACACATATAATTATCCGGAACCCGAGGCCCCAAAGTGACAACAATTGGGACAACCGGAGGGGATGGCTGTAATGTGAGGATCACATGTGTTCACGGAGTGTTAATGCTTTGCTCCGGTGCTTTATTAAAAGGAGCACCTTAATTACCAGTAGTTTCCCTTGAGGCCCCGCTGCAAACGGGCTGGTAGGACAGAAGATGTTGTGCAAGTTTCTCATTGCGAGCATGTACGACTAAATACAGAACACATGCCTATGATTGATTATTACCTGGATACTTTATTATTATCTACCTGCAATTGCCCATGTCTTGACTATTACATGAATTATCTCATCCATGCAACGCCCGTTCATCCATCCCTATGCCTACTGTATTTTAATCCTGCTGTCTACTTCAATTATTACTGCTGCTTTTATTTTACTGCTGCTATTATTTCACTACTGCTACTGCTATAAAACTGTTGCTACTGATAAACTGTGTCGAGCAAGTCTATTTCCAGGTGCAGCTGAACTGACAATTCATCTGTTAAGGCTTATAAATATTCTTTGGCTCCCCTTGTGTCGAATCAATAAATTTGGGTTTTACTTCCCTCGAAGACTGTTGCGATCCCCTATACTTGTGGGTCATCAGACTGCGCTGGAACAGGGTGCCGAACGGGCACGGCTGGAGCTTCTCCGGGAGGAGATAGCTGCCCGGGAGGCCTCCCATGAGGAGCGCTTTGCGAAAGCTCAGGCTTTCCTTCAGAGGAAGCAGGAAGAGTTCTCGAAGGAGTCTCATGAATGGACCGAGGGAAGAATCAAGGTCGCACGTGAGAAGTAAGTGCGAGAGTGCAGCGCAGACCTCGAGGCTCAAGGGAAGTACTTTGCCAAGAAGCGCCTGGCCTTGGTCAGGAAGATTGAAGATCTTGAGGGGAAGAACCGCGACCTTTGCATCTCCCTTGAGGGGGCCATTGAAGCGAGGGATGCTGCTGAGACGGAGCGGTTTTTACTGCAGGCCCAAGTGGACCCTCTGGAGGCGGCGATCCAGGAAGCTCAGGAGGAGGCGGCCCACGCTCGTATGCTTCGGGACGAACGTGGGAGGATGTTCTGGGAGCTGGCCTCGTGATCTCACTCTGCGGCCTCTCGCCTCGGTGCTGGGAGGCTGAATCTTCCCAGGGCAGAGGGTGACGGCTCCTATCTCCACTTCTTCATGCAGCTCATCGAAGAGCTAGAGAAATCCGCCCAGAAGATGGATGATATATAGTGTTCGAGGAGTGCCGCGAGCTGATCGACGCGGCCATTACCCGGGTCTTCTGCAACCTTGCCCGTGTCGACCCCTCCTTTGATTTTGGAGAAGTGCTAAAGCCCGTCCCCAGCGATCAGTCTTGGGAGCTCGTGGAGAAGGTGCGGGGGCATGTGTTGGCCCTTATATCCACCTTCCGCCGGAGGGCGCCTGACGAGGACGAGGAGGCCAGTGCCGAGGATTCCACGGCTGGTGGTTCTTCGTCTTCTTAGCTCCCTGAAACGCCCGTAGGAGAATGTTTTTGTGATTCCCCGTCTTTCTTTAAGTTAGAAATGATAAGACTTCTGCTGTATCGGGGACTTGCCCTTTTGTATCGGGAAGGCTTTTGTGCCTCTTTATCCAATTTGGTGTGTTCTACGTCGTTTGGTTCCAGCCCCCGAGCGCGCTGGTGCGGTCCCGCGAGGTGGTAAGGACTCTTTGAGATTTTACACTCGGGAGTTTCCTTTAGACGTTCAAACAAACCATGGGGTTCAGGGGACAGAGCCACGATGTCTTTAGAAAGGGAGCTTAGCTTTGGTGGAGCGGAGACCCTGAGGAGTGATTTTGGCCTGTCGAGCCTCTCGAGGCCTGGAGCGAATGCCGGGCTGCACCTTGTGGGCTCTTGTCTTCTTGGGGTTCTGCCCCGCGTCTGCGTCCTGTTCTACGACAGAAGCAAAGACAACAAGAGTTGTGACGGTGCATGCTTGCAGGTTCGCACCTAGTGTTGCACGAGAAAGTTTAGCACAAAGGACCTTGGGAGGTGGCGTGTACGAGGGCGTCCCCCCGAATCCACACATGGTTTACTTGGGTTTTTCGGAGCTGTTGGGACTGACCCGAGCACAGACACCGTGCTCCAGCCCCCGCTCGTGTAACGCTCAGGGGAGAAATTAGCGTGCACCAAAAGTTTTGCTTACCGAGAGGTAAGGACATACAAGGGTATGTTCAGTGCGAAGTGCTTTGTTTTTGTTGAATGAATAAGTTCATTACAAAACGTGCTGCTGTGGGCAGGGAGATCCTCATGAAGGGGATTCTTGTTGAGGCTGTAGTGGCCACGTGGCACCCTCAAGAAATAAATAGCCGCGTGCGATCACGGGGTCACACGCAGGGTGTGTTAAAGTCTTCTTCAGCCCAGGATGAACACTGGGAAAGGTGTCGATGGAGAATGTCTTAGCTGGAAGACACAAAAAGCCGCGACGGCGAGTGTATCGCCGCCCGGTGGAGAGTGCCGTGCCAGTCCTCCTACTGGGGAGGCTGGGCTTTGCCACTTGCGGGGGTAGCCCCCGAGCCGCTGGCAGCCAGGCTTAACCTTTTGGCGACAGTCGTCCCCTTGGAGGAGGAGGCCGTCTTCTTGTGTACTGGCGTGACCAGTGGCCCTGGGACCAGGGGCTTTGACGGGAGCCCCCGTGGTGGGCGGAACCTTGGGGCGGGCCTTGGCGGGTAGCGCTTTGGCGGCGTAGGGCTTGGCTAGGTAAGCCTCGGCAGGGCGCTGGGCCACTGCCTTCTTTGCCGTGGCCTTTTCCTGGGAGGTGAACTGCTTCTTCTTGGAGGGCGCCATGTAGTCGAGGGTGTCCTCGTCGGTGGGGTAGGTGGCAGCCATAACCTTGTAGATGTCCACGACAGTGCGTACAGAATCCTTCTCATCGCAGCGGATGGTGATGGTGTTGCTGCAGCCTGGTATCTTGACGACGTTATAGGCGTGGTCCATGACTGCCATGAACTTGGCCAGCTCTGGGTAGCCCAGGATAGCGTTGTATGGCAGGTTGATGTGGGCGACGTCGAAGTCGATCATCTCGGTGCGGTAGTTGTCCTGGGTTCCGAACGTGACAGGTAAGCGCACCAGCCCGAGGGGCACAGTGGTGCCTTCCATTACCCCTGAGAAGGATCTGGTTGGCATGAGGCGCTCGTACGGCACCTGGAGCAGGTCGAAGGTGTCCACGGAGAGCACGTTCAGGTCCGCTCCCTCATTGATGAGTGTCTTGGTGACAGCGACGTTGTTGATGGTGGGGGTGCACACCAGCGGGATGGTGCCCACGGCTGCCGTGCTCTTGGGGTGGTCGCTGGAGTCGAAGGAGATCTTATACTGTGACCACTTAAGGGGCTTGCCGGCACCAACCTTTGGGAGGGCAGCGTTGACATCTCGGGTGAGCTCCTTGAAGTGGCGGTTGGAGATGGGCGCTTGCGCTCCGCCGAGGGTGCATGCAGCAATTCGACGGGGCTCCTGGTAGCCCCCATGCGTACTCGTCGGGGAGGTTGTTGTTCTCTTCTGGATGTGGCTGGGCAGCGTTGGCCTGCTGGTTGGGCTGATGATTAGCCTGCTGAGGATACTGGCCCTGGGAAGGATACTGACCTTGCTTAGGGTACTGGCCCTGCTGAGGGTACTGGCCTGGAGGTGGGTACTGGCCCTGCTGAGGGTATGGACCCTGCTGAGGGTACTGGACCTGCTGGTACTGGCCCTGCTAGTTGTAGTTGTTGCCGCGGTCCGGCCAGCGCCCGTTGTTACGGTTGCCTCCCCGTCCGTCGTCGCGATGGTTCTGGCGACTGTTACGAATCTTCTCGAGCTCGAAGCAGTCCTCAGTGTTGTGGGTGCTCAGCTTGTGGAAATCACAGTACTTGCCGCCTTTCTTGCTGTCTTCTTCCCCGCCGCGCTTGAGCTTCTGCCCGTGCTCGGGCTCCGGCTCCGCTGCAAGGACGGCTGGTGCCTTTCGCTTCGCGGGATCCCTGCCTTTGCTCTTGACCGTTGCCGCATCGGAGTCCTCCAGCTCAGGGCAGTTGTGGGCAAACAAGCGGCCTTCCTCCGCCTTAGCACACTTGTCGGCCAGATGGAAAAGCAGCACCACGGAGGTGAGGGAGTCGGCGTAGATGCCGAGCTTCTCAAGCATCCTGGTGTCCGTGACACCGACGGAGAATGCCCCGATGACGGAGGCGTCATTGATGCGCGGGATCCTGTTGCGGACTTGGCTGAAGCGCTGGATGTACTTGCGCAGCGTCTCGCCCTTGCGCTGCTTCACCGCGCGGAGGTCGTTGAGGGAGAGAGGGCGCTCGTACGTCCCTTGAAGTTGGCGACGAACTGTTCGCACAGCTCCTCCCAGGACCTGATGGAAGCCTCGGGGAGATTCATGATCCACGAGCAGGCAGCGTCCTTGAGGGCCATGGAGAACCAGTTGGCCTTGACCCAGTCGTCGCTGCCCGCGGCTTGGATTCCCACGGTGTAGAGCTGCAGGAACTCCACAGGGTTGAGCGTGCCGTCGTAGCGGGGAGGCAGCTCCGGGCGGAACTTGGTAGGCCAAACCACCCGACGCAGCTCCCGCGAGAAGGCGAGGCAACCCTCGCTGTTCGTGGCGTGGCCACCGGCGAGGACAGTGCGGTTTGGGTCACCGGCCCTAGCGAGGTCGCGGACCATGCGGTCCTGCCGCTTGCGCTGGCGTTCGAGGTTCACGTGAGCGTCCTCTGGAGCCCTTGTGATGATCTGGCAGCTGACGCCGGCGAGGTGCAGGGAGGACGCGTCGTGTGAGGGGGCCCGGTCTGGGGCGTGGGCGCCCTGGTATGGCCCGTGGATTCCTCCAGCCGGGGGTGGAGGAGGTTGAGGGGCGTCGTGCACCACTCTTCCCTGCGACGCCGGCGACACTATGGAGTGTGACGGTGATACGTCTCAAACGTATCTATAATTTCTGATGTTCCATGTTGATATTATACCAATTGTTACATGTTTTATATACACTTCATAGCATTTTTATGCATTTTCTGGGACTAACCTATTAACAAGATGCCACAGTGCCAGTTCCTGTTTTCTGCTGTTTTTGTATTCCAGAAAAGCTAGTCTGGAAATATTCTCGGAATTGGACGAAACTTGGACAGAACCTCCTATTTTTCCAACACGAAGACGGAGTCCAGAGGAGAGACGGAGGAGGGCCACGTGGCACCCACACCATGGGGCCGCGCGGGCCCCCCTGCCGCGCCGTGGGGTGGTGTGGGGCCCTCGTGGCTCCGCAGCCGCCG
This sequence comes from Poa pratensis, assembly GCA_947311845.1. Lineage (NCBI taxonomy): Eukaryota > Viridiplantae > Streptophyta > Magnoliopsida > Poales > Poaceae > Poa > Poa pratensis. The sequence goes on from CAMZMU010000070.1 coordinate 41,675,572, forward strand.
CCCTTTCGCCTATTTATTCTTCCCGACGCAAAACCCTAAAGACCCGAGCCATTATCCACGAAAAGTTCCAGAGACGCCGCCGCCGTCAACCCTAGCTCGGGAGGGTTCAGAAGCTCTTCCCGGCACCCTGCCGGAGAGGGGAATCATCACCGGAGGGCTCTACATCACCATGCCTGCCTCCGGAGTGATGCGTGAGTAGTTCATCCTTGGACTACGGGTCCATGGCAGTAGCTAGATGGTTGTCTCTCCACTTTATGCTATCATGTTTAGATCTTGTGAGCTGCCTATCATGATCAAGATCATCTTATTGTAATGCTACATGTTGTGTTTGCTGGGATCCGATGAATATTGAATACTATGTCAAGTTGATTATCAATCTATCTTATATGTTATTTATGATCTTGCATGCTTTCCGTTACTAGTAGATGCTTTGGCCAAGTAGATGCTTGTAACTCCAAGAGTGAGTATTTATGCTAGATAGTGGGTTCATGCCTCCGGTAATCTGGGAGAGTGACAATAACTTCTAAGATTGTGGATGTGCTGTTGCCACTAGGGATAAAATAACCGATGCTTAGCTTAAGGGTACGCCGTTAGGTCTAATGCATTTGTTTACATTACGCACATTACTTAATGCAATTATCCGTTGCTTGCAACTTAATACCAACGGGGAACTCGGTATGACAACCTGGCGGTGGATTATTAGTCATAGACGCTGTTGGATAACGGTCTATGTATTTTGTCGTAATGCCCACATGAATATCATAGTAATCATCATGTCATATATATGCATTGTTATGCGCTCAATATTTTGTCAATTGCCCAGCTGTAATTTGTTCACCCAGCATGTTAGTTATCTTTTATGGAGAGACACCACTAGTGAACTGTGGACCCCGGTCCATTCTTTTACACTGATAATACAACCAACTGCAAACACTGTTCCTTTTCATTCTCTGCAATTTACTACTGTTTTCCACACCATACGTTTAATCCTTTGTTTTCAGCAAGCCGGTGAGATTGACAACCTCACTGTTTCGTTGGGGCAAAGTAGTTTGATTGTGTTGTGTGCAGATTCCACGTTGGCGCCGGATTCCCTCGCCGTGCCATATTCCGCCACCAACAACCTTCCGAAGTGATTTCTTGCTCCTACTGGTTCGATTAAACCTTGGTTTCATACTGAGGGAAAACTGCTGCTACACTGCATCATACCTTCCTCTTGGGGTCTCCCAACGAACGTGTGATCCACGCAATCAAGCTATTTTCTGGCGCCGTTGCCGGGGAGCAGAAGCACTTCGGTTCAGAAATCTCCTTGCCTCCCTTCCACACGCCATATTTTCACGCCATATTGGGAAGCAAGAGGATTTCTGCAAGGGGAGTTTCACGCTTCCAATCTCTTTACTTTGTTATTGTCTTGCTTAGTTTATTTTTATTTAGTCTTGTTTGCTTTATTTATCAAAAACACACAAAAAAATTACTTTTATTTTCAAGTTGTTATCTTTCTGTTTTTTTTAATTTTGCTAAAATGAGTACCCCTGAAATTGAAGTTCGGTCCTTTAAGCAACAAGGTGGAGAAAGTTTAAAAGATGCTTGGTATAGGATCAGTGATGCTCACCGTAGATGTGCTAAAAAATATTCTACCATGATCCTTCTTAGAAATTTTTATGTTGGTATCACTAGTTGGTATCGGTATGTTCTAGATACTCTGACAGGAGGCAACTTTCTGGGGACTCCTGCTTTGGAAGCACGCAATATAATTGAAAGTTTGGTAGGAACACCACTTATTAATGATCTTAAAATTGAGACTACTTTGGAAGATGTTATAAAAAAATTGGAGTCCATGGAGAAAAACTTGCCGGATTTGCTTGGTAGTTCTAGCAAAGTTAATGAATCACTGGAGATATTAATAAAAGAATTGCTATTTTAGAAGCTAGCACTGGCCATGATAATCAAAACTTCAGGATAGGTGAATTAGAGGATACTCTAAGTTCAACTTTCTCCTCTATCAAGTTTAAAAAGCAGAAAGCTTTTGTGGGGAAAGAGCAAAAATTCATGTATGTTCGAAAAGTGCCTCAACCAAAACCCCCTAATGTGCTTAAAACTGATAAAATTGAGGGTGAATCACATAATGAATTATTTAAATTTGCTTCCCAAGAATTACCTGAACCAAAAATGCCTATTGTTACAAGCTGTGTTTTTGAGGAAGTTTTTGATGATTGATGCTTCATCACTTGGAAACACTTGATTCTTACTTTCTGCGCCTAGCTGAAAGGCGTTAAAGAAAAGCGCTTATGGGAGACAACCCATTATTTTATTTCTGCAATTTTTCTTTTTTTTGAGTCAAGGAGTTGTTTACTTCTGTAACAATTCCTTTGTATCTTTATTTTATCGCATTGTTGTGCCAAGTATTGCCTCTAATAGGAAGATGATGCTAGATTTGGATTTCTGCGCAGGAACAGATTTCTGCTGTTCACCGTTTTAATTCTGTAAAATCACAGAAAAATTATTTAAATCTGAATTTTTTGTGCGTGATCCTCAGATATGTACGCATCTTTCGTTAGTTTAAAGTTTTTCGATCTGAGCAACGTAAGTGCCTCGAAAAAATTCGTCTTTGCGGACTGTTCTGTTTAGACAGATTCTGTCTTTTATTTTTCGCATTCTCTCTTTTACTAGTGTTGAGTGGAATTCTTTTTTAGGGTGAAGAGCTTCACATAACATCAGTGGCAGTAGCTAATGTTAAAAGTAACGGTCATGTTTGTGTCCTTATAGAACATGTGAGTTTTTGATTGTGCACTAACCCTCTAATGAGAATTACTTTGAGTTTGGTGTGGCGGAAGTTTTCAAGGGTCAAGAGAGAAGGATGATATAATGTGATCAAGAAGAGTGAAGAGCTTAAGCTTGGGGATGCTCCCATGGATCACCCCAGCAATTTCAAGAAGACTCAAGCGTCTAAGCTTGGGGATGCCCAAGGCATCCCCTTCTTCATCAGCAACTTATCAGGTCATCTCTAGTGAAACTATATTTTAATTCTTTCACATCATATGTGCTTTACTTGGAGCGTCTGTGTGCTTTTATTTTCAGTATTTTATTTTTCTTATGGTCAACTTGATTGGACCCCAGCATTCTTGATTGGGAGAGAGACACGCTCCGCTTTTTCATATGAATACTCCTATTCTTCACTTATACTTGTTGAGTATTCTTATTGCTATGCTTTTAGCTCCTGTTTTGCATGCATCTCTTATTCAGAGCTGTTAGTTCTTTTAAAGAAAGTACTCTCTTGCTTCACTTATAATTGTTTGGAGAGTTTATGTTGAAATAAATTGATTGGTGTTTGGTTGGAACAGAAAATGTTGCATGTGGTAGATGGTATAATGGAAAAAGCTTACATATTCTTGTAGATCATTGTATTGGATAATTTGATACTTGTCAATTGTTTTGAGTTATCAAGTAGTTCATGTTTAAGCTTTTGTATCATGTAGTTAAAACCTATTAATGAAGAACTACCGTAAAGCTCGTTGAAATTTGGTTTGCATGATTGGTATCTCTAAGGTCTAGATATTTTCTAGTAAAAGGGTTTGGTTAACAAGGAAGACAGTGTAGAGTCTTATAATGCTTGCAATATGTTTTCATATAAGCCTTGCTGTGTCGGTTGATATCCTGTGTTTGCTTCAAATAACCTTGCTAGCCTAAACTCTGTACTGAGAGGGAATGCTTCTCGTGCATCCAAAACCTTGAGCCAAAATCCATGCCATCTGTGTCCACCATAACTACCTATATGTGGTATTTCCTTGCCATTCCAAGTAAATTTTTCATGTGCTACCTTTAAACTATTCAAACTTTATTACTCCTATTTTGTGTCAATGTTTACCAAGCTCATGAGGACGGGGTGGATGTCTTTATGTCAACTGTCAAACAGACTTTACCACCGGACTAGCGGCATATACATCCGCTTATCCATTAATTTTGCAAAAAGAGCTGGCAAATGGGGTGCCCAGTCCCAATTAATTACAACTTTAACCGCTTAATTCTCTTCACATTTTTGCCCTGATTTATCAGTCAAGCAATGACAAACAGTGAAATATCTGCATGTGTAAACAAAAGAGAAAGAGGGATGATCTGCCTTGCTGGTAGAAATAACGTCCTTCATGGGAGCCGCTCTTAAAAGTCTGGTTGGCAGGGGTCATATTGTACTTTCCATTTTCTGATTCGTTGACAATTAACAAACACCTCTCAAAACTTATTTTTACTCTCTATATGATTTCAAAAACTTAAAAAGCTCTAGCACATGATTTAATCCCTGCTTCCCTCTGCGAAGGGCCTTTCTTTTACTTTTATGTTGAGTCAGTTTACCTACTTCTTTCTATCTTAGAAGCAAACACTAGTGTCAACTTTGGTGCAACAATTTTTATATGCTCGTATATTGCACTTATTATATGCTTTGTGTTGACAAATATCCATGAGATATATATGTTGAAAGTTGAAAGCAATTGCTGAAACTTAAATCTTCCTTTGTGTTGGTTAAATACCTTTTACTTAGAATCTATTGCTTTATGAGTTAACTCTTATGCAAAACTCTTGATGCTTGTCTCGAAAGTACTATTCATGAAAAGTTTTTGCTTATATGATTCAGTTGTTTGCTCATTATCTACTTGCTAGCAAACTATAGACCATTGACCTGGATCACTTCATTCATAACATGTGCTTTACAATATTATTTGATCAAGATTATGATTGTAGCATGTCACCTCAGAAATTATTTTGTTTTTATCGTTTTACCTACTCGAGGACGAGTAGAACTAAGCTTGGGGATGCTTGATACGTCTCAAACGTATCTATAATTTCTGATGTTCCATGTTGATATTATACCAATTGTTACATGTTTTATATACACTTCATAGCATTTTTATGCATTTTCTGGGACTAACCTATTAACAAGATGCCACAGTGCCAGTTCCTGTTTTCTGCTGTTTTTGTATTCCAGAAAAGCTAGTCTGGAAATATTCTCGGAATTGGACGAAACTTGGACAGAACCTCCTATTTTTCCAACACGAAGACGGAGTCCAGAGGAGAGACGGAGGAGGGCCACGTGGCACCCTGCCGCGCCGTGGGGTGGTGTGGGGCCCTCGTGGCTCCGCAGCCGCCGCCCTTTCGCCTATTTATTCTTCCCGACGCGAAAACCCTAAATACCCGAGCCATTATCCACGAAAAGTTCCAGAGACGCCGCCGCCGTCAACCCTAGCTCGGGAGGGTTCAGAAGCTCTTCCCGGCACCCTGCCGGAGAGGGGAATCATCACCGGAGGGCTCTACATCACCATGCCTGCCTCCGGAGTGATGCGTGAGTAGTTCATCCTTGGACTACGGGTCCATGGCAGTAGCTAGATGGTTGTCTCTCCACTTTATGCTATCATGTTTAGATCTTGTGAGCTGCCTATCATGATCAAGATCATCTTATTGTAATGCTACATGTTGTGTTTGCTGGGATCCGATGAATATTGAATACTATGTCAAGTTGATTATCAATCTATCTTATATGTTATTTATGATCTTGCATGCTTTCCGTTACTAGTAGATGCTTTGGCCAAGTAGATGCTTGTAACTCCAAGAGTGAGTATTTATGCTAGATAGTGGGTTCATGCCTCCGGTAATCTGGGAGAGTGACAATAACTTCTAAGATTGTGGATGTGCTGTTGCCACTAGGGATAAAATAACCGATGCTTAGCTTAAGGGTACGCCGTTAGGTCTAATGCATTTGTTTACATTACGCACATTACTTAATGCAATTATCCGTTGCTTGCAACTTAATACCAACGGGGAACTCGGTATGACAACCTGGCGGTGGATTATTAGTCATAGACGCTGTTGGATAACGGTCTATGTATTTTGTCGTAATGCCCACATGAATATCATAGTAATCATCATGTCATATATATGCATTGTCATGCGCTCAATATTTTGTCAATTGCCCAGCTGTAATTTGTTCACCCAGCATGTTAGTTATCTTTTATGGAGAGACACCACTAGTGAACTGTGGACCCCGGTCCATTCTTTTACACTGATAATACAACCAACTGCAAACACTGTTCCTTTTCATTCTCTGCAATTTACTACTGTTTTCCACACCATACGTTTAATCCTTTGTTTTCAGCAAGCCGGTGAGATTGACAACCTCACTGTTTCGTTGGGGCAAAGTAGTTTGATTGTGTTGTGTGCAGATTCCACGTTGGCGCCGGATTCCCTGGTATTGCGCCATGCCATATTCCGCCACCAACAACCTTCCGAAGTGATTTCTTGCTCCTACTGGTTCGATTAAAGCTTGGTTTCATACTGAGGGAAAATTGCTGCTACACTGCATCATACCTTCCTCTTGGGGTCTCCCAACGAACGTGTGATCCACGCAATCAGACGGCGCCGGGGCAACCTTAGCGGCGTTGACGTGCTCGGTGACTCGCTGGAGCCACGCGTCGTGGCCTGCCTCAGTGGGCCGGTAGCGCAGGAGTTCCTGCTCCATGAGCAGCGCAGCCCCCGGCGTCAGGGAGCCCGGGTGGAGGCAGACGCGGTGTGGCGTCGGACGGCGGAGGCGTGTTCTGCCTGGAAGGATGGAGGGAAGAAGCTTCCACCTCCTCAAACCCGTGTTCCACTTCTTCCTCAGAGGCAGCGGGAGTTGCGCGCCTGCGCGGGTTGTTGACGGTGGGCTCAGAGGCGACCCGGCTGGCCACCCTGCGGCGTGTGTCGACCATGGCGGTGAGGAGAAACGAAGAGAGTGCCTCAATCCCCTACCTGGCGCGCCAATTGTCGAGGATTATTCCTGAAGGAAACTCAAGTGTAGTGTCGTTCGAACGCTGGGGACTGAAACATGCTCTCGACGAACTCTCGGTGGCCTCGGCGGAGAAGACACACACACAGCAAGGGGACACAGCAGTTACCCAGGTTCAGGCCAGCATGGAGGTGTATTACCCTACTTCCTGCTTGAGATGGATTGCACTTCTCGGGGCGATTACAGTACAAGTGTTAGTGTTTGTGGCGAGGTAGAAGATGATTGGACCCCCCTCCATGGCCGCGACGAGGCCCTATTTATAGTGCTCCGGTCCTCTTCCCCCAAACGTTTTGGTGGGAAGGGTTGCCACATAGCACCAAGAGGGGGTACCGGCGTACTGCCCTAACTCAGATAAAGCCACCGTCCATGGCGCAGTCGTAAGGACTTGTCGGTGACGTTCTTGCTGATGCCCGCGGTGGTTCTCTGGAAGGCTGTTTGGTCGCAATATCAAGGAGGAGTTGTGCTGAACGGAGGCCTTCAGACGACGCCACCTGTCGAGAAGCTGTTGAGGTGGATGGCAGGGCACTGAGAAGAGAAATCTCCTTCTTGGGCCACTATGCGTATCTCAGCTTAGCCTGGCCCAAGCTTTGTACGTCTGCATCTACGCGGGTGTTAAATAGCAAGATGCCTTCGAAGCCAGCCATGATCTTGTCCACTAAGCACATTGCATGTTAAACAAGTTCGGATCCTGTACGTAGTTGTTAGCGTATCAGGTTATTAGTCTAGATGTAATCGTAGATTGATCCGATCCTGACTTGTATATCACGTATGTAATTTTGGGATTGATCCTGACTTGTACCTCACGAATGTCAGCCTATATATACATGTCGATGATGAGCCCTGGAGGCCATCTCGCCTTTCCCATCTTTCTGTTCGCGTTTTCATGGTATCTGATGACGTGGGACACACATTCGTTGGGAGACCCCAAGAGGAAGGTATGAAGCAGTGCAGCAGCAAGTTTCCCTCAGTAAGATACCAAGGTTATCAGATCCAGTAGGAGCAAGAAGCACTTCTGAAGGTTGTCAACGGTGCTAGAAAAGTACTTGCGTGTGGAAGGGAGTTCGGCTGTTGACGTGGAACCTGCACACAACACAATCAAACTACTTTGCCCCAACGAAACAGGAAGGGTGTCAATCTTCATGGCTTGCTGAAAACAAAGGATTAAACGTATGGTGTGGAAAATAGTGTTTAATTGCAGAGAATGAAAAGGAACAATGATTGCAGTTGGTTGTATTATCAGTGTTAAAGAATGGACCGGGGTCCACAGTTCAGTAGTGGTGTCTCTCCATAAAAGATAAATAACATGCTGGGTGAACAAATTACAGCTGGACAATTGACAAAATATTGAGCGCATGACAATGCATATATATGACATGATGATTACTATGATCATGTGGGCATTACGAAAAAATACATAGACCGTTATCCAACAGCGTCTATGACTAATAATCCACCTTCAGGTTGTCATACCGAGTTCTCCGTTGGTATTAATTTGCAAGCAACGGATAATCACATTAAGTAATGTGCCAAATGTAAACAAATGCATTAGACCTAACGGCGCACCCTTAAGCTAAGCATCGGTTATTTTATCCCTAGTGGCAACAGCGCATCCACAATCTTAGAAGTTGCTGTCACTCTCCCAGATTACCGGAGGCATGAACCCACTATCTAGTATAAATACTAACTCTTGGAGTTACAAGCATCTACTTGGCCAAAAAATCTACTAGTAACGGAAAGCATGCAAGATCATAAATAATATATAAGATAGATTGATAATCAACTTGACATAGTATTCAATATTCATCGGATCCCAGCAAACACAATATGTAGCATTACAATAGGATGATCTTGATCATGATAGGCAGCTCACAAGATCTAAACATGATAGCATAAAGTGGAGAGACAACCATCTAGCTACTGCTATGGATCCGTAGTCCAAAGATGAACTACTCACGCATCACTCCGGAGGCAGGCATGGTGATGTTGAGCCCTCCGGTGATGATTCCCCTCTCCGGCAGGGTGCCGGGAAGAGTTTCAGAACCCTCCCGAGCTAGGGTTGACGACGGCGGCGGCTACGGAACTTTTCGTGGATGGAGGCTCGGGTGTCTAGGGTTTTTTTTGAAGCGGGACTGTAGGGCAAAGCCCCACAGCATTTTCTATTTTCACATATCAACAATCCAGAACTGTACATACAGAAAACATAATAAAAGGAAAGAACTTACAACTGGGCTACTATGTACAAAACTAGGGGAGTCCAACTAGCCAAGCCTGGTAACTATGTACATGCTTAGCTCTGATTCTATGTCTCAGCAAAGACATGTCATGAATAAAGCCACTCTTCCATCTGCTAAACGTTGGTCTTTCATGCCTGAAATTTTTTCCATTGCGCTGTAACCAAATGTGTCTACAAGCCACAATAATAACCTCCATGGAGAAAACATGACCAAAGCTTCTACGAGCCCTGTAGAGCACCGAGTGGATGTCATCACCAGCAGTCCAATGAATTTGCAGGTAGTTCCACACACGCTGACTGAAGTTACATGTGAAAAATAAGTGTTGTCGGTCCTCATATGCGTGCAAAGGACAGAGCACACAGTGGTCATTTTCTGCAACATTCCAATGTCTCCGTTTCAACATGTCCTTTGTATTAAGTCTATCTCTCAACAAGAGCCAGGCAAACACCTTATGGTTCATCGTGCATCTTGATTCCCAGATCCAGGGGGTGTCTAGGGTTTTCCCGTGAAGATGAATAAATAGGCGAAAGGGCGGCGGCTGGAGCGACCCGAGGGGCCCACACCCCACCACGGCGCGGTTGGAGGGGGGGCCGCGCCGCCCTAGGGTGTGGCGCCCTCCTCGGTCGCCTCCGTCTCTCCTTCGGACTTCGTGTACGTGTTGGAAAAATAGGAGGTCCTGTCCAGGTTTCGTCCAATTCCGAGAATATTTCCAGAACAGCTTTTCTGAAATACAAAAACAGAAGAAAACAGGAACTGGCACTGTGGCATCTTGTTAATAGGTTAGTCCCAGAAAATGCATAAAAATGCTATGAAGTGTATGTAAAAATGTAACAATTGGTATAATATCAACATGGAACATCAGAAATTATAGATACGTTAGAGACGTATCAAGCATCCCCAAGCTTAGTTCTACTCGTCCTCGAGTAGGTAAAACAATAAAAACAAAATAATTTCTGAGGCGACATGCTACCATCATAATCTTGATCAAATAGTATTGTAAAGCACATGTTATGAATGAAGTGATCCAGGTCAACGGTCTATAGTTTGCTAGCAAGTAGATAATGAGCAAACAACTGAATCATATAAGCAAAAACTTTTCATGAATAGTACTTTCGAGACAAGCATCAAAGAGTTTTGCATAAGAGTTAACTCATAAAGCAATAGATTCTAAGTAAAAGGTATTTAACCAACACAAAGGAAGATTTAAGCTTTAGCAATTGCTTTCAACTTTCAACATATATATCTCATGGATATTTGTCAACACAAAGCAATATACTAAATGCAATATACAAGCATATAAAAATTGTTGCACCAAAGTTGACACTAGTGTTTGCTTCTGAGATAGAAAGAAGTAGGAAAACTGACTCAACATAAAAGTAAAAGAAAGGCCCTTCGCAGAGGGAAGCAGGGATTAAATCATGTGCTAGAGCTTTTTAAGTTTTTGAAATCATATAGAGAGTAAAAATAAGTTTTGAGAGGTGTTTGTTAATTGTCAATGAATTAGAAAATGGAAAGTACAATATGACCCCTGCCAACCAGACTTTTAAGAGCGGCTCCCATGAAGGACGTTATTTCTACCAGCAAGGCAGATCATCCCTATTCTCTTTTGTTTACACATGCAGATATTTCACTGTTTGTCATTGCTTGACTGATAAATCAGGGCAAAAATGTGAAGAGAATTAAGCGGTTAAAGTTGTAATTAATTGGGACTGGGCATTCCCTCTCAGTACAGAGTTTAGGCTAGCAAGGTTATTTGAAGCAAACACAGGATATCAACCGACACAGCAAGACTTATATGAAAATATATTGCAAGCATTATAAGACTCTACACTGTCTTCCTTGTTAACCAAACCCTTTTACTAGAAAATATCTAGACCTCAGAGATACCAATCATGCAAACCAAATTTCAATGAGCTTTACGGTAGTTCTTCATTAATAGGTTTTAACTACATGATACAAAAGCTTAAACATGAACTACTTGATAACTCAAAACAATTGACAAGTATCAAATTATCCAATACAGTGATCTACAAGAATATGTAAGCTTTTTCCATTATACCATCTACCACATGCAGCATTTTCTGTTCCAACCAAACACCAATCAACTTATTTCAACATAAACTCTCCAAATAATTATAAATGAAACAAAAGAGTACTTTATCTAAAAGAACTAACAGCTCTGAACAAGAGATGCATGAAAAACAGGAGCTAAAAGCATAGCAGTAGCTAAACAAGAATACTCAACAAGTATAAGTGAAGAATAGGAGTATTCACATGAAAAAGCGGAGCGTGTCTCTCTCCCAATCAAGAATGCTAGGGTCCAATCAAGTTGACCATAAGAAAAATAAAATACTGAAAATAAAAGGCACACAGACGCTCCAAGTAAAGCACATATGATGTGAAAGAATTAAAATATAGTTTCACTAGAGATGACCTGATAAGTTGCTGATGAAGAAGGGGATGCCTTGGGCATCCCCAAGCTTAGAAGCTTTAGTCTTCTTGAAATATGCTGGGGTGATCCATGGGAGCATCCCCAAGCTTAAGCTCTTCACTATTCTTGATCACATTATATCATCTTTCTCTCTTGACCCTTGAAAATTTCCGCCACACCAAACTCAGAGTAATTCTCATTAGAGGGTTAGTGCACAATCAAAAACTCACATGTTCTATAAAGACACAAACATGACCGTTACTTTTAACATTAACTACTGCTACTGATGTTATGTGAAGCTCTTCACCCTAAAAAAGAATTCCACTCAACACTAGTAAAAGAGAGAATGCGAAAAATAAAAGACAGAATCTGTCTAAACAGAACAGTCTGTAAAGACGAATTTTTTCAAGGCGCTTACGTTGCTCAGATCGAAAAACTCAAAACTAACGAAAGGTGCATACATATCTGAGGATCGCGCACACAAATTTTCAGATTTAAATAATGTTTCTGTGATTTTACAGAAGTAAAACGGTGAACATTAGGAATCTGTTCCTGCGCAGAAATCCAAATCTAGCATCATCTTCCTATTAGAGGCTCCACTTGGCACAACAATGCGATAAAATAAAGATACAAAGGAATTGTTACAGAAGTAAACAACTCCTTGACAAAAACTGAAAACAAAAGATAATGGGTTGCCTCCCAAAAGCGCTTTCTTTAATGCCTTTTAGCTAGGCTAGAAGATTTCAATGATGCTCTCGTAAGAATAAGAGTTGAAAAACAAAATAGAGCATCAAGAGGCAAATATCAACACATTTAAGTCTAACCCACTTCCTATGCAAGGAAATATTGTAATAGAATAAATTATTGAAGCATAAAGCAACTAGCATAGAAAGACGAAACAAATGCAACTTCAAAACTTTCAACATAAAGAGAGGTGTTTTAGTAACTTGAAAACTTTTACAACCATATTTTCCTCTCTCATAATAACTTTCAGTAGCATCATGAACAAACTCAACAATATAACTATCACATAAAGCATGCTTTTCATGATCTACAAACACATAATTTTTATTAAGCTCAAAAACAGTGGGGTCATTAAAACCACTTTTGACAATAGTAGTATAATAAATATCATTAGGCAATATAGGACCACCATCAAGAGCATTATCATATATAACATTGGGGAGCACATTTTTACTTTCTGCAATTTCCTCTTTTACTTGAGTCAAGGAGCTTGTTACTTCAAATTTATCAAAAAGAGATATTTCAATAGAATCATGACATTCAACAATATAGCATTCTTCCTCCTTAGGTAGGCATGGAGGGTAATCATATAATGTAAGAGTTAAAGAGTTACTATCTTTAGAAGGTAGATCCTCCTTTTGTTCATCACTCTCTTCCTCTTTTTCATCCAATGAGTTTTCAGTTTCAGCAGTTTCTTCTCCCACAGGTTCCTGAAAGGTAGCAAGTTGTTCTAGAGAATAAGTATTCTCAAGAAATTCAGTGACACTAGACAACCTTTTGCATCGTATGGCATAAATAGTCGGCATATATTTTTTGTTACCATTTTGCTATATTTTTTTCCAGTGTGTAAATTTAAAGTTATTGAATTTGTAAAAAAAATTCATTTTTCTGAAATTCGTGTAAGTAAGTAGGGCCCACCTAGCAGGAATTTTATATTTTCTGAATTTTCTACGAAAAGAAGAAATTCCTGACAGCCTGGGCCCACGCTGACGTCGCAATGACGTCAGCAATGTCCTGCAGTGGCACTGCCGCGGCGGCGTCGACCTCGCCGGCGTCGCGCCACCGCGAGATGGGATAGGCGCGTGAGCTCGCCAGAGGCTGCGGCGTGCGGACGCGGCGGAGGGAGCAGTGCCACAGCGGCGTTGATTCCGGCGATGGCGCGACATTTCGGCACGCGAAACTCGGCGAGGAGGGAGAGGCGGCGCTGGCGGAGCTCGCCGTGTCCGTCGATCTGACCGGGGAGGGCCGGAGCGACGAGGGCGCACGTCGGCGGCGCCGGCGACGTCGCGGCCGCGCGGGAGAGAGAGAGGGAGGGGGGATTCGTGGATGGTTTTCCAGCGGGGTCCCTGGTTTTTTGGAAATTGTGTTTAGGTCCCTCTCTTCTGGGAAGTGAGGGTTGCGGGAAAATTGCAGAGCGACCGGTGGATGGGAGCCGTCGGATCTGAGATCGACGGTGCGGAGGCGCGCTGCACTATAGCTACTGTTACACTGTAGCACGCTACAGTGGTGGTTCTCTTCACGCTATTATATATAGTAGTGATAAGGATTATCATTGTAATATTCAAGGCAATAACCCAGTATAGCAAAAATTTCAGATTTATAAGGAGAATCATCAGCGTGAATATAACCAGCAATTTCATAGGCACCTTTAAAAACAAAAAATTCTTCTGTTTGTTCAAGATTACCAAAGTCATAGTTTCCTTTAGCATAAGCAGCCAAGGTTTCATTATCATTATAATCACATTGGAAAGGGAGGTGTTTATGTCTTCTACAACATAATGATTCATTAAAGCAGTAGGATTCATCATAAGTAGAGCACAAGTTCTTAGCAAAATAATTCAATGTACTTATTTGTTTCCATAAATGTACCCCTTTTTTAGAAATGCGGTATTCCTTATAATAATTTTGTTGATCATGAGTGAACCCACTTAGCCAACACGATTTTTTTTCAAAGAGAGAAACCATTGATATCAAGTAAACAACTAGACATAATAACAAACCGAAATAAACTAGATGCAGAAAACTATTTTTTTTTTGTGTTTTTGATAAATAAAGCAAACAAGACAAGATATAAATAAACCAAGCAAGACAATAACAAAGTAAAGAGATTGGAAGCGTGAAACTCCCCTTGCAGAAATCCTCTTGCTCCCCGGCAACGGCGCTAGAAAAATGCTTGATGATGTGGGACACACGTTTGTTGGGAGATCGCAAGAGGAAGGTATGGAGCAGTGCAGCAGCAAGTTTCCCTCAGTAAGATACCAAGGTTATCAGATCCAATAGGACCAAGAAGCACTTCTGAAGGTTGTCAACGGTGCCAGAAAAGTACTTGCGTGTGGAAGGGAGTTCGGCTGTTGACGTGGAACCTGCACACAACACAATCAAACTACTTCGCCCCAACGAAACAGGAAGGGTGTCAATCTTCCTGGCTTGCTGAAAACAAAGGATTAAACGTATGGTGTGGAAAATAGTGTTTAATTGTAGAGAATGAAAAGGAACAATGATTGCAGTTGGTTGTATTATCAATGTAAAAGAATGGACCGGGGTCCACAGTTCACTAGTGGTGTCTCTCCATAAAAGATAACTAACATGCTGGGTGAACAAATTACAGCTGGGCAATTGACAAAATATTGAGCGCATGACAATGCATATATATGACATGATGATTACTATGATATTCATGTGGGCATTACAACAAAATACATAGACCGTTATCCAACAGCGTCTATGACTAATAATCCAACTTCAGGTTGTCATACCGAGTTCCCCGTTGGTATTAAGTTGCAAGCAACAAATAATCGCATTAAGTAATGTGCGTAATGTAAACAAATGTATTAGACCTAACGGCGCACCCTTAAGCTAAGCATCGGTTATTTTATCCCTAGTGGCAACAGCACATCCACAATCTTAGAAGTTGCTGTCACTCTCCCAGATTACCGGAGGCATGAACCCACTATCTAGCATTAAATACTAACTTTTGGAGTTACAAGCATCTACTTGGCCAAAGCATCTACTAGTAACGGAAAGCATGCAAGATCATAAATAACATATAAGATAGATTGATAATCAACTTGACATAGTATTCAATATTCATCGGATCCCAGCAAACACAACATGTAGCATTATAATAGGATGATCTTGATCATGATAGGTGATGACCCACAAGTATAGGGGGTGTATCGTAGTACTTTCGATAAATAAGAGTGTTGAACCCAACGAGGAGCAGAACGTGTTGACAAGTAGTTTTGATCAAGGAATCACTGTAAATACTAGCAGACAAGTTTTTAGGGGTTTTTGATATTGCAGATAAATAAAATGCGTGTAAATAAAAGACAGTAATAATAATTGCAGCGAGTGGCCCAATCCTTTTTAGAGCAAAGGATAAGCCGGTTGGTTTACTTATGATGGCAAAATGTTCTTGAGGACACACGGGAATTTCGTCAAGTGCTTTCGCTTCCTACAGCTGATTAATCTTTATTGTTTTGATAAGTGTTGTGTGGGTGAACCTATGCTAATGCACTGCCCTAACTTCTAATACATACTTGTGATTAAACCCCTTGCAAGAATCCGCGTTACAAGGAAGTAATTAAGATAAATCTAACCACAGCCTTAAACTCTGAGATTCTACACTCCCTCATGCACCGGTTTACTAACGGGGGTTTAGGTTTCTGTCACTCCGGCAACCCCACAATTAGTAGCCGAATACACAATGCATTCCTCTAGGCCCATAAAGGTGAAGTGTCATGTAGTCGACGTTCACACGACACCACTAGAAGAATAACACCACAACTTAAATATCAAACCATTAAATATTACTCAACATAGTTCCACTACTAACAGCATGACTTCTCCCATGTCCTCAAGAACTGAACGAACTACTCACAAGACATCATATGGATCATGATCAGAGGTGATATAATGATGAATAACAATCTGGACATATACTTCAATTCACCGATAAAACTTAATAGCATCAACCACAAGTAGTAATCAACACCGGGAAAGTTTCCCCTATGAACTACACAAAGTATAACCCTAGATGTTACAGCGAAACGAAGTGGAGCGGTGGAGATGATGGTGACAGCGATGGAGATGATGATGATGATGATCCCAATGAAGTCCGACGTGATGACGATGATGATGGCGATGATTTCCCCCCTCCGGGAAGGAATTTCCCCGGCAGATTTCTGCCTGCCGGAGAGCTTTTTCTCTCTCTGTGGTTTCCGCCTTGTGGAGGCGGCGGAATGTTTCCTTGATGACTCTCCGCGTCTTAGGGTTTCTGGGGATGAAATACGTGAAGGGGGTGTGAGGTCCCCTCGTACCGAAGTCCGAGATGTCCACGTTATGTAAAATAGATCACGATCCCAATGATCAGTGCATCGCAATCACATAACCAACATGGTATCAAGGGTTACATCATTCAAGTCGTACGAATAAAAGTCTTACAACACAAAGTAGTCACATGACCAAATCTGCAAATCATCGTCGCGCAGGACGGAATTAACTATGATACAGCGGAAGCTCGCGGCTAGCATCGGCCCTCGTCTCCAACGGACGCTATCCCACAAGTGCAGTTGACCGGTGACAGCTAAGCGGCGTAGTCGTCGACATACTCCTCCTCTTCAGCGTAGACCTCCTCGTTGTAATCTGGACGTTTGAATATCCAGGGACACAGCCATATGAGTACAATTACGTACTCGCAAAACCACCTCAAGGCTTAAGTTTTCATGGTAATGCAATAAAACGTTTTCGAAAACTGGGATAGCTGCTATATAAGGCTATAAGGCTTAGTTTTCGCAAACGATGCTTTTAGACATAGAGATTACAACATCTCTATATCCTTGTTAAACAAAACATTTAGGGATAGAATTCTCTCTTGTAGAAATAGCATGCACTATTTCCACATTCTTGTAAAACACTTGGTAAAACTTTTCAAAGACACTAGGATGGGGATACCCCTTTTTCCTTCCATGAGACAGACTGATTGCCTCCCCGAGACCAACCATCTTCTCTCAATTCCCGTACCTCCCAGGTACCTTTTTGATCCTTCTTTTAGTCCAAAACAGAAACCAACTTTTCTTCTTTCACCAGTCGCCCAGTGTGGCCTTTGCAACCGTCCATGACCGCGGACACGGCTATTCGAATAGTTTACACTCTACAGAGGTGGTGCACTTTCACCACACCAAACGGTCATTCGCCGTGTTCAGCCACGGTCCGTCATACGACAGTATGCGGGGGTTCGGATAACCTGATCAAAGCTTTTCACTATGTCCACACTAGTACAGAGAACTCCCGATAGGTTTGTTCCCCTCGGCACCGTATGCTCCACTGGACCCCTGGTCTCTCCTGGGACGCCACACCGCCACGGCAGGGGACCCAACGTAATCATCCGGCTGCGGATCTTCCCGCAGTGTATTGCCTCATACAGACGACAATCCGGCTTCGAGGGCCTCGCCCTTATAGAGTATGAGATCCTCCGCACTAAAGTGGACAAGTTTCTGGCTAAGCCCTACCCATCTCAGGTAGTGTGGTTGCACGGGTTAATTGTTCAGGCGGCAGCAGGGACTTCGTAAACAAATCTCCATCTCCGACTGCTCCCAGCAGCTCGGGTTTTCGTAAACTCACCGAATGCTCCCAGCACTTCGGGTTTTCATAAACATCTCCATTTGCTCCCAGCAACATGGGTTTTATAATACACTTTCTCGCCGATCGCTCCCAGCGACTCGGGTTTTCCTTTAAAAACATTTCATCAAATCCAGGCTCCCATCCTAAAGTCTTGAGGTAAGAGTATAAGGATATACTACTAGAAAATATAATTTTCTTGATAGCGCCTTCAGTAGAAGGCTTCTCAAGTAAAGACTTATTTTTATAAAACCTATTATATACTAGTAGATACCTTTGGCCAGACAATATTTTGTAAAATAGATTTTGGGTGGCAAGATGTCACAGAAGAAGTAAAACATGCATTATTTTACTTTGAAAACAAAACATGCTTGTAAAAATAATAGGATTTCAGTAGGGTGGTGAGGTGGCTTGCCTTGCTCAGCAAAGTGTCCCTGGTCTGGCTCCTCCTCGTAGACAGGTTCAGCTCCCACGTACTGCTCCTCCTCTTGCGGTTCTAATATACCGGAAAAGTAAACGGAACTACCGTCAATACAAAGAATGCGGGTTGACAACAATCTAAAGTAAGTAAACTATGCAGCAAGCATTATCACACACATTACAACCTATAGATAAAACATCTAAGACAAAACTATAAACAACAAGCCACAATTACACTAAGTGCAAATACTAGATAAATACAAGCAACAACAAATGTTTTTGTTCTAAAAGGAAATACTTCAGACAAAAGTTAACTTTACTAAAAACTAACCGCAAACCAGTAATAACATCCACACAACTGACAAAATTAAAACACACAAGTTTTAGGAACTAGAATCTTTAATTCCACTTAAACGGGATTTTTGGCAGAAAACAACACTCTCACCAAATGAGTCACACAAGGGGTTTTATAAGCCCAAAAATAGTAAAAAAACTAGGTTTGGGTTCTCTGACATAACTACAAACTACCACAATTGGATTTGCTCCAAAAATAAAATCAGGGGAAATATTAAAAATGCCCAAAGTGCTCACTGTACTTTTTTTAAAACACAAACAACTTTCGTTCTAGGCATCATATAACTATGGGATAAATTTCTAAAGAAAGCTTACTTCAAGAGCTTTCCAACAAAGTTGGATTCACTAATTTTGGATAATCCTAGCTCGAGCTATCTTAAAAATACTATAAAATGCACTTTTTACAAGATTTAATGCACAGCACAAACTATAAAAGATTTTTATGCAACACTGGCTCTGCATGTTTTAGAAAACACACAAGAACCACACAAAATTTATCCTAAAGCTAAAACACTAACAGATCTACCACAAATTAATTAATCTAAGTACAAACAATATACAGAAACTAAAAACAATAAAACCTAGAGAAAAAAATCTACGGGCTAGCGCTGGGCCAGATCTGGCCGTGGCCAGCGCGGACATGGGCTGCAGGCGGACCGGACCGGCCCAGCACGGCGCCGACCGCGCGCTCTCCGCGGAGAATGGTCAACGGGCGGCCGATTCAAACGGGGCCGTCGATCTGGAGATCGACGGTTCTCCTTCGTTGTCTCCAGCGCGACGCGCGCGAGGCGGGGCAGAGAGAGGGAAATGGCGCGGCGGCGAGGCGCTCACCTAGGGCTTGCACACGGTAGTGGGAGAGGTCGGGGTCGAAGGAGGAGGGGATGGCGAGCTCGGCAATGTCCTCAGGCGCCGCACGCATCGCCGGAGTCCATGGCGACGGCGATGGCGTTCTCCACGGGTCGAGGTCGGGGCGGCGTGCTTGGACCTCCTTTGGACAAAACAAAGGGGGCTGGGGTTAGGTCTTGAAGAGGGGAGCTCGACATGCCAAAAATGGCAGAGAAAGAGGGAGAGAAACGTCGGCAAGAGCAGCTCGACACCGGCGGTGGTCGAAGCTCAACCTTCGTCTCTCGAGGTGCAGAGAGCAAGGGCTCGGGCGTGGCTTCGTGAGGGCGGAGAGGGGGTGTGTGTGCGTCCCTGGGGAGTGGAATGGAGCAAAGAGGTGGACGGGGAGAGAGAGGTGGGTCGACTCCGGTTTAGGTCATCTCGGGTGTGGGGGAGAGAGAGGAGCTTCGAGCTCGTCCATTGGCTCGAGTGGGCGGTGGTGTGGGGGACAGAGAGGAGGTGGTCGGGTTGGACGTGGCTTGGCTAGTGGGGAGGGAGGGGTGATGCTCCATTGGTCGGTTTTGGAGAAAGGAGAGAGATGAGTGGAGGAGAGGGGTGAGAGAGGGGCTGGCAAGTGGGCCAGGGGCAGGGTGCTGGTCTCCCTCCTTGTTTCCAGCAGAGAGAGTCGTTGGAGAGAGGATAGATTAGGTTTTTAGTTGTTTTAGGCTAACACTATTTTGATTTACTAATTTTACTCACAAGACTAAAAGTGATCAACACAAGAGCTAATCAAAAACATGAGAGTGGTGACCTAAATGAAGTGATGCCAAAGTTTTTAATTCTAAAAGAATGAAGAAAGAATTTTGAAAACTAAGCAAATTGAGAAAAATGACCAAATGGTCACTATTTTGAGTAGGTCCAGAATCCTAGATGGTTTTGTGCTAAAACAAGTTTCAAAAAGGTCAAACAATGCATAAACTAAAAGTAGGAAGTTCAGAGAACAGGAGGGTCAAGTTGCATGTCAAGAACCACACAAGGATTGCTTAATCTAGGGCTCTAGATTGGCTATGTTTTAACAAACATGAAGATCAAAGTCTCCAAATTTTTAACTACAAGAAAATATAAAAGAGGTACTAATAGGATTCAAACAAAGCTAGTGGGCCTAAGAAACCAATCATGAAATCAAGCAAGAGTTGTCTAAAATCAAACAAAAGTTTTTTGCTATTTCTGAAAATTCTAGATTAACACCACAATTCTAAGTCCAGGAAAAATTGGGGTGTTACAGGGGGAGCGTCAGAGGTTGGCCAGGGTGGCCACACCATGCCACGGCGCGGCAGGGGGGGCCGCGCTGTGGGGTGGTGTGGGCCCATTGTGGTCCATCTCAGCCTCCCCTTTTGGCTGGCTCCGGCATCTGACAAAATAGGAACATCTGTATATTTTCCATGAATTGTTGATCTTCAGAAATAGGGTGTCTTGACGATGCTTTTTCCAGCTGAATCCTAACTCCGGCAGTTAATTCTCCAATAATCATCAAACATGCAAAACAAGATAAAATAACATAAGTATATCATCCAATATGAAATATATCAATGAATAGCAGTAAATTATGATATAAAATAGTGATGCAAAATGGACGTATCAACTCCCCCCAAGCTTAGACCTCGCTTGTCCCCAAGCGAAAGCTGAACTCAGTAAACAAGACCACAGGTTTATGGAGTGAAGCGTCGATAATAAAGAATACGGACAAGAAGCGTCAACATGTATTAACACACAAATCATTTTAGACAGCAACTTCCCCTCATATAACTTATCTTGGAACAAGTAATGGAAATCACAATAAAGGTGCATAAAGAAAATCATAGTTTGGTGATGGCAAACTTCGTTCTTGGTCGAAGAACAATTAACAGATTGTACTTATCTTTCGAGTAGAGTCCTTATATCGGAGCTATATTGCAGAACTTACATGCTCAATTATCACAATTTCTGTACAATCATTGATAACTTTCAAAGTTATATTCCTTCAGATAAATGACTTGTGCAAAACAAGGAAGGATAACAAACATGATTGTTAATATTAATATATAGATGGTTGAATCACAACAACTCAAATGCTTGCTTAAGAAAGAAAGGAATAGGTTTACTGACTCAACATAAAAGTAAAAGAAAGGCCCTTCGCAGAGGGAAGCAGGGATTAAATCATGTGCTAGAGCTTTTTAAGTTTTTGAAATCATATAGAGAATAAAAATATAAGTTTTGAGTGGTGTATGAGAATTGTCAACGAATCAGAAAATGGAAAGTACAATATGACCCCTGCCAACCAGACTTTTAAGAGCGGCTCCCATGAAGGACGTTATTTCTACCAGCAAGGCAGATCATCCCTCTTCTCTTTTGTTTACACATGCAGATATTTCACTGTTTGTCATTGCTTGACTCATAAATCAGGGCAAAAATGTGAAGAGAATTAAGCGGTTAAAGTTGTAATTAATTGGGACTGGGCACCCCATTTGCTAGCTCTTTTTGCAAAATTAATGGATAAGCGGATGTATATGCCGCTAGTCCGGTGGTAAAGTCTGTTTGACAGTTGACATAAAGACATCCACCCCGTCCTCATGAGCTAGTAAACAGTGACACAAATAAGGAGTAGTAACTTTTGAATAGTTTAAAGGTAGCACATGAAGTATTTACTTGGAGTGGCAAGGAAATACCACATATAGGTAGTTATGGTGGACACAAATGACATGGGTTTTGGCTCAAGGTTTGGATGCACGAGAAGCATTCCCTCTCAGTACATGTTTTTGGCTAGCAAAGCTGGGTAGCAAGCATAGGAGTGGAGGGATACAAACAAATATAGATGTAATAGAAACAATCATGCAATCTTCCTTGTATACACAAATAATTTTAACTTGAGAATACTAAGCTCATGAGCCAACAAGAAAGAAAGATAATGAGATAATGTATCTACATGCAATCCCCTCTTTTCTACTTAAGCCTCAAAGTATTGTTGCTACTGACCAATGCTAAGTTTGCCAAAACCAAATAGATTTACTTGATGCTCCCAAAGTGATGCCAATACTAACAACAAGATCATTTATATAACAGAAATTTGCAAAGTAAAATAAAGTGTGCAGAAAGTAAATGATAAAACTTCTCATTAATATTCCAATAACGGCAACTCACACCAAGGGATACATAGATAACCAACTAAGGAGAGATACTTCCACACTGCAAACCATCCTATATGGTAACTTCTCTACTCATGATATGACTCGACTGAAAAGTAAAAGGTAAAAGGTAATGGTGATGATACCGCGGCACTCCCCCAAGCTTGGAACAAGCTGAGGGGATGCCAATACCAATGATGAATTACTCCTTCGGTGGTGATGGTGGGACGATCTTGATTGGGGACAGGAACCGCTCTAGCATGCGGCGAAGCCTATCGTTCTCCTCTTGGAGTATCTCCACCTCCATCCTCAGAAATCGATATTGATCACAAAACTCATCAGTGACTCGAAGAGCCTCAGTTATTGCAGGAAAAGAGCTAAAATCTGGAACAGGCGGTGTCGCTCCCTGCATATTATGAGAAAAGGCATGTTGATTATTAATTTATCCCACAAAAGTAGGTTTGCTTGTCCTTGATCTTGCAGCAATCTGTCCCTCTTTGTTTGACGACATCTCATTTACTTCCTCCTTGACGCTCTGATCCATATCTTTGTGCCTAGCTGTGGTCCTTTCTTCTTCTGACCATCCTACGAAAGTCCCCTGATCGAGGTCACGGAGGAGCTCACGTCGACATCGCAGCACGTACTTCTCTGAGGATGAACCCTGGGACGACATCTGAACAGAAACAACCCGAAACGAAAACACGACGATAAAATGATATACGGACCTCGGGGGATCCGGGGGAATATATAGCAAAAAGTTTCATAACAAAAGGAAAGTCCAGGTCGAAACCGGGTGGAGACGGGCTCCGAGGCGCCCACATCATGCCACGACGCGGCCAAGGGTGGGCCTGCGCCGTGGGGTGGTGTGGTGGCCTCGGGCACCGTTTCCTCCCCGTTTTTGGCTCGTAATTTTCCATATTTAATAAAAACAACAAAAACATAAGTTGGGAAGTTAAACGCGAACTTTTTCTTACCAAAACGGTTACCTATTCGAAAACAGACTCTGCTGTTTTCTGAATTTGACTTTTAATAAAATCTTCCGGAGTCACTACTTGAATAATATCAACGTCTTCGTTATAAGAATCCCCAGAAATATAATGCTTAAGTCTTTGACCATTAACCACTTGAGATCTGTCACCATCAAGCGAAGTAATTTTGATTGCACCAGAACGGTAAACCTCTGAAACAACATAAGGTCCTTCCCATTTCGAAAGTAATTTACCTGCAAAAAATCTGAGACGAGACCTATACAATAGAACTTTCTCACCAACATTAAACTCTCTCTTTAGGATTCTCCTATCATGCCATTGTTTCACTTTCTCTTTAAAAAGTCTAGCATTTTCATAAGCTTCACTTCTCCATTCATCTAAGGAACTCAAGTCAAGTAACCTCTTTTTACCGGCAAGTTTGAAATCTCTATTAAGTTCTTTTACGGCCCAATAAGCTTTATGTTCTAATTCTAGAGGTAAATGACAAGCTTTTCCGTAAACCATTTTATAAGGAGACATACCCATAGGATTTTTATAAGCAGTTCTATAAGCCCACAAAGCATCATTAAGCTTCCTAGCCCAATTCTTTCTAGATTTATTAACAGTCTTCTGCAAAATAGATTTAATCTCTCTATTTGATAATTCTACTTGACCACTTGTTTGAGTATGATAAGGTGAAGAAATTCTATGATTAACATCATATTTAGCAAGGGTTTTTCTAAAAGCACCATGGATAAAATAAGAACCACCATCAGTCATGAGATATCTAGGCACACCAAACTTTGGAAAAATAATATCTTTAAGCATTTTTAATGATGTCTCACCATCAGCACTAGATCTTGGTATAGCTTCTACCCATTTAGTAACATAATCAACAGCAACAAGTATATGAGTATAACCATCAGAAGGAGGAAAAGGACCCATAAAGTCAAATCCCCAACAGTCAAAAGGTTCAATAACAAGAGAATAATTCATAGGCATTTCATTGTGTCTAGTTATATTACCAACCCTTTGGCATTCATCGCATGATAAAATAAATTTTCTTGCATCTTTAAAAAGAGTAGGCCAATAAAAACCTGATTGCAAAACCTTTTGTGCAGTTCTATCTCCAGCACGATGTCCTCCATAAGCACTTCCATGGCATTTCCTCAATATTTCTTTTTGCTCAAATTCTGGAACACATCTTCGCATTATACCATCCACTCCTTCTTTATATAAGTGTGGGTCATCCCAAAAATAATGCCTCGAGTCATAAAAGAATTTCCTTCTTTGCTGAGCTGTAAAGGTTGGAGGCAAATACTTGGCAACAATAAAGTTAGCATAGTCAACATACCAAGGACTTTCTCGCGAGCTTACCTTTATCACAGCCAATTGTTCATTTGGAAAACTATCGTTAACAGGAACAGGATCATAAGAAATGTTTTCCAATCTAGACAAATTATCAGCGACAAGATTTTAGCACCTTTCCTATCTACAATATGCAAATCAAACTCTTGTAATAAAAGCACCCATCTTATAAGTCTAGGCTTAGCATCTATCTTTCCATAAGGTATCTAATAGCAGCATGATCGGTATGGATAATAACTTTCGAATCAACAATATAGGGTCTAAACTTATCACAAGCAAAAACTACTGCTAAAAACTCTTTTTCAGTAGTGGCATAATTCTTTTGAGCAGCTGATGCATGTAAAATGCATACATGAACTTTGCATTATATTACTTATATTTCAATCATATTTGCATCATATAAGGGTTATATCATTGTTTTATATTGATTTTGGGAATATTTCATTGTTTCCCTATTTTTCTGGAATTAACCCTGCACAGGCAGAAAACCCTATTTTCTATATTTTAATGTTTCAGGGACCCAAACGACGTCCAAATGACCTAATAATTTACGAGCATCAGTTTTTGGAAGGAACAAAGCGTGGGAGCGAAGGAAGCGAACAAACGGAGGCCCAAGGGCCAAGTTGAGTGGGCCCACGCGGCCAGATTCCTTGGCCGCGTGGCACCCACCATCTGGGGCCTCGGAGCTCCGTTGCCGTCGATCTTTTTTCCCGAGCCTCCGTCTTGACCTAAAAACGACTATAAATATAGTCCCCGACGCCCTTCGGAAAGGAGCGCCGCAGAAACACAAAACCACGAAACAGAAGACCTGGAGCTGCAGATTGGAGGGGAAAAACTCCGGCGGAGCGCTGCCGGGGTGGTCTCCATCTTCTCCAACATCTCCACCATCATCACCATGATGAAGGGGGAGTAGTCCACCCCCTGGACTTTGGGTTTGTGGTGGTAACTTGATCTAATCTCTCTATGTATGATCATTGTTGAAGTCCATATAATGTGCCTTGCATAAGTATGGATCTATCTATGTAATTCCTATGGTGGATATTGTGGTATGAGATGATATTTGTTATGCATTTACCGTTGTGTTGGATCTTTTATGACTTGTCATACTTTGGAGATATTCTATGATGCAAGTGATGGTTCGATTTATGCATAATGCCTTGTTTATCCATGTCATGAGGTGATTGACACCACCAAGTGTAGATAGATGAGAGAGATGTGGTCATGCACACGAAATATGAATCATTGCACTAGTGTTTAGAATATTTTCCATTATGAAGTATGATGTATGTAGGTACGGGATGGCCGATGTGACAACGGCATATGTATTGAGTGACACAATACAGCCCAACATCCTTTATCTGGGGGTAAAAAGGAAGAAGTATGATGTGGGAGTGACAACAAACCACGCTAGCCTTACGAGGGTGACCTAGCAACACAAATGATTATTTTCTTTCAACTATGTGTTTTAGGACATGTAGCCGTCATAGAAGTTTACCATTAAAGCATGACAATTGTGTGTACTTTTTATCTATAACATGATAATCACCTTAGATGGGAGAGAGGATTGAGTGAACCCATGAACCCATGTCCATTGTTCCTATAAGAGAAAACCTTTGTCTTGTCCTCTTGCATTGAAGAGGATTGGGACACTTTTACATTCTTGTTTTATTACATTAAACTTCCATCCATTAAATCAACCATCTTGTTCTTTAAACTTGTTTAGTGCATAATCAAGTAAAACTTGTGACACTTTAGTTGTAGGGAATAGATAACTTTTCCTTCTTGCGCCTGCGGATCGATACCCTACTTCCACATTGAGAGGTGCTACAGTGATCCCCTGCTCTTGGGGGTTATCAAGTACTTTTCTGGCGCCGTTGCCGGGGAGCGTAGCGCTAAAGTTTTTATTCTCGTGTGTGCTAGTCATTAGATTTATTTTCAGTTCTGCATTTCTTTTTGTTTGTTTTACATCTTGCAATCATCTAAGCTTGGGGAGGTTTTCCTCTTTAACTTGTTTGGTTGTGAGTTTTTCTTAGATTTACTTTCAGCTTTGCATTCACTTTATCCATATATCAAAAACCCAAAAAAATAATTAGAAAATGGAAAACTATTATGAAAACGCCATGATAGCTGCTGAATTTAGAAAATCAAATGAAGGGAAAAGATTAGGAGGCTACATAGAGCTTCTAAATAAAATTGCTAGTGGGCTGCTTAATTATCATGAGGAAGAAATTTGTTGCTCTGAATACTTTAGACACTTTGAATTCCAATGCCCTTCCAATAAAGAACATGTTATTGCAACTTATCATACATGGAATTATGCTCACTTAGGGATGGAAGAAGTAGAGCAATTTGTTATTTTTATGGCAGCCTATGAATTATACACCTTCATTGATGAACATGAAACCTGCCCTATAGCTTCTCAATTTAAAGTTTTGATTGCCACTATCCTTGATCTCTGCATAGTTGAATTTAATGAAAATATCTATGTTGTTGACACAAGGAAGAGAGCTGCCCAAGAAAGCTCTAATATTTTGCAGGAAAAGGATAATGAAAACATAAGCTTGGAAGAGGAAGTATGTGAAGAGGAGATTGAAATGGATGTGTTCCAACCTAAGCCTGGGGAAGAGTTGGATCTCCCAACTTCACCATCAACATTTGATAGTAGCACTCAAACTCAAAAGTCTTTTGTTATTTATGAAAACCCATGTTATGATGAGTGTCAAACTAAAAATTCTATGGTCCTATATGATAACTCATGCTATTATGATGAAACTAATAATGCTCCTTTACTTTCTATTAATGCTACTAGTGAACTTATTGATGATAATGAGGAGTATTGCTTAAATATGCTATATGATAATGCTTTAGATGATGGTCCTATGCTCATTGATAAACCTCCATGTTTAGTTGTTACTAAATTATGTGAGGATAAAAATGATATACTTGCTGTTTGTGATGTTACTCTTACTCATGAGAGTCCTACTTTGTTTCTGGATTCTCCTAATTACACCATAGAGGAGAAATTTGCTTATGTTGAGAAATACTTATGTGGTTTGCAATTACCTTTAGTTCCAAATCTTTGTTGCAACCATGATATTAAACTTGATATTGATCTTAATAACTATTTTGAAAGAGGGAAGCATGCTAATGAATTCCATAATAAATTTAATGATCCTCTTTATGTACCTAAATTATCTAAGTTGGATGAGTCCAATGGTTATATGGGTGAATTTACTTTTACTTCTTGCAACTATTATGAAAGAGGAGGTGATAAGAGCCCTCTTTATGTTGCTAATAACTATAAGTTGCAAGGTTCTACTGTAATATGCATTTGAAAATTTCTATTTATTGTGCTTCATTCATATACAAAATGCCAATGCATAGAAAGAAAGTTAGACTTTGTTGTTATTACTTTTGTGTTTTGTTTTTCTCTCTACTAGGTCTCAACTTGAATATTATTTTGATTGGATTGATAACACCATGGGACCCTGGTATTATGCATGAACACTTCTCAAGGAAGGACACACCAAAGAACAAGCTCCCTCATGAGCTTCAACCTTCATGATCACCAAAGTAAGAAGCCTAGCTACATGGCTATAAAGAAAGCGCTTTACGGGAGGCAACCCGTTTGTTTTTATTTTTGATTTTCTTTGTGTACTCTTGCTGTAACAAGAGACTTAGTTTTTAGTTTTGTTTCTGGAATTTTTAATAAAGTGCCAAGTTTTACCTATTTTGGCTTGAAAAAGTTGCTTTTTTGCATTCGGAGACTTTATTCCAGCACGAATCTGTGCACGGTATGATTTTTCATTCCTATTCTGTGACTCCGAATGAGCTGAAATTTTCACTGTAGTTGCAACTTTTCATCCTCTGTAAGCGTGAATTTTTTCAGATTTTTTAGACATATTTAAGTAGGGTAGAAAAATGCGTTTTCTGCTGCTGTTTTTCTGGACATATTCTGTCCCATTTTGTTTGATGCATTCTTTGAACTTTTAACTTTAATCTTTTTGATCCAATTGAGTTTATAAGTAGGCATACAACATTATACACTTTCTGGACATTCATATGAATTTTTGTTTAAGGATTTTATGCCTGCGCCTTCGTTCTTCTTTGAGCCGTCGAAATACATAGTCCATGAGTTGGACACATCTAGTGCTCCTAGTAATTGAGCTTCGATCCACTCAGTATGGAAGTCAGGTAAGACTTGCGCTTTGATGGCCTTCGGGTAATCATACTTGATATCTCGTGGTGCTAGCTCGATGAGCCATTTTGCGACTCGCCCAGTTGCGTTGGGGTTTGTGAGGATGTCCCCGATCCCTGAGGTGCTGATTACAGTGATCGGGTGCTCTGCGAAGTAATGCGTCAGCTTCCTTGAGGACATGAACACGGCGTAGGCCAGCTTTTGATAGTGCGGGTACCGCTTCTTTGATATGGAGAGCACTTCACTCAAGTAATAGACTGGGCGTTGTATTCTTTGGGCGTGTCCCTCCTCCCTGCGTTCGACTACCAGTACGGTGCTTACCACCCTGTTAGTTGCGGAGACATACAGTTATAGCGGCTCTCGTTCCCTTGGTGCGACGAGGATTGGAGGGCTTGTGAGGACTCGCTTGAGGTCCGTGAAGGCTGCTCCGGCTTCTGGTGTCCACTCGAATTTGTCTGCTTTCTTCATCAGCCGACAGAACGGGAGTGCTTTTTCGCCCAGTTTGCTGATGAATCGACTGAGCGCTGCCACTCGACCCGCTAATTTTTGCATGTCATGGAGCTTTAAAGGCCTTTGCATCGTCAAAATGGCCTGTATTTTCTCCGGGTCCGCCTCAATTCCACGAGCCGAGACTAGGTACCCAAGGAGCTGCCCGGCTGGCACGCCGAACGTACACTTCTTCGGGTTGAGCTTGATGTGAAAGCGTTTGAGGTTTGCGAACGTCTCTCGCAAGTCATCGAGTAGTGTGTTTTCCTCCCTTGTTGTGATGACGATGTCGTCTACGTAGACCTGAACGTTTCGCCCAATTTGCTTCTTGAGGCAGTCTTGCATCAAGCGCTGGTAGGTTGCGCCTGCGTTCTTGAGCCCAAAGGGCATGGTTGTGTAGCAGTAGACCCCGAGTGGGGTTATGAACGCCGTTTTCTCTTCATCCTCTTCCTTCATCCTTATCTGGTGGTAACCCGAGTAAGCATCCAGGAAGGACAAGCGAGCGCACCCGGCGGTGGAGTCGACGATCTGGTCGATTCGAGGTAGTGGAAAGTGATCCTTTGGACAGCATTTATTGAGTGCTGTGAAATCTACGCACATCCAAAGGATATATGTGTGCTTCTTCTCTACTAGTACGGGGTTGGCCACCCATTGTGATTTCTTGATTTCTCTGATGAAACCCGCGGCGAGTAGCCTGTCAACTTCGGCTTCGACTGCGGTTCTTTTCGGGCCGGATATGCGGCGCATTGTTTGGTTGACTAGTTTAGCATCTGGAAATAATTGGAGAGAGTGCTCGGCGAATTCCCTGGGAATACCTGGCATGTCGGCTGGACACCACGCAAATATATCCCAGTTCTCACGGAGAAATTCGACGAGCGCGCTTTCCTATGCGATAGGCAGACTCGACGAGACATTGACTGTCTTGGTCGGGTCAGTCGGGTGCACCTGATGCGACCTTGTGGCATTGGTGGCGTTGAATGCTCTGTCGACTGCCACCTTCTTGTGTTCCGGCATAAGTGTTCGATCGTTGGAGACCGCTAGATCGGCGAGTGTTGCATCCATGCCGAACATCTCAGAGATTTTGCTAAACTCTCGGTCGCAAGAATCGGACTTTTGAAAGTTTTCTTTGACTGTGATTACTCCTTTTGGTCCAGGCATCTTCAGCTGGAGGTATGCATAGTGTGGAACCGCCATGAATCGAGCGAACGTCGGGCGTCCAAGTATGGCGTGGTATTGTGATTTCCAGTCGACAACTTCGAACTCAATCGACTCTGTCCTGAAGTGGTTCTTGTCCCCGAACGTTACGTCGAGTTGTATGGTGCCTTCTGGGCTTATTGCTTTGCCTGGGACGATACCGTGGAAGGTATTTGAAGATCTTGGCAGGTTTTCGACTGACCTGTTCATTTTGCGAAGCGTATCTGTGAAGATAATGTTTATGCCGCTGCCACCATCCATGAAGACCTTGGACATGGCATGTCGTGGTGGTGTCACGGCAGATGCCATAGGATGGCTTAAGTTGTGGGCTCGCTAGGACGTTGGGGGATCCGGGGAGGGTTTGCGCGCTCACGAAGCACGCATGGAGAACAACCAAGAACTCGCAAGAACAAACAAGAACAAGCAGAACCAAGAAGAAGCAAAGAACACCACGATGTACCCTGCTTCGGGGCCCTCTTGTGGAGGTAACACCCCTACTGCAGCACTAGCCTACTCTCTTTATATCTCAAGTGTTTACAAGTACAGAGCGCTCCTTGAGCTGTATGAAGAACAATGGTGAAAGCTCTAGGAAGAAGATGGAGCTTGGGGAAGATACTGCCTCTCTCTTTCGCTCTCCCTCGCCCGTCCCCCTACTGGAGGATGTGGTAGCTTACTTATACACTAACCGAATTACCATTTTGCCCCTGGCTGGAAGTGATAATGGCATGGACAAGAGGAACAGGACAAGCCTCTGCCCCCTGTCAATCCAACGGCCGGACTGTCAGGCCTATCTTGCCCTTCGGGCAATGGCAGTGTAGCCCATCGGGTCTAGGTCACATCCTCTTTCCCGAATTGGCCGAGTCAGCTCCTAGGTTGCTGCGCTCCCAGGAATCCCGTGACCTGACCTGGCCGTCAAGTCCCTAGCAGGCCTATCTTGCCACTTTGGGCAATGGCAGCGTAGCCCCCCGGGTCTCGGTCATATCCTCTTTCCCGAATTGGCCAAGTCAGCGCCTAGGGCCTTGCGACCCGGAAAACCTGCGACTTGACCCGGCTGTCTTCTCAGCCTCTGGCAGGAGACCTGCAGGACCCGTGAACCTTTCTGACATTACTTGGCCCTTGTGCAATATCCGGATTACCTTATCCGGGTCCTTCCTGACCAACCCGGCTAACTTAACCGGTTTCCTTCCTCTGATTCGGTTAAGCTTTACCGGATCCTCTCTGGCATCTTCTCGCACTTTAGCTTGATCAAGTGCTAACCGACTCTCACGAGAGATCCGGCCCAAGTGACCCGGCTATATGTTGATCCGGCTAGCTCTTTGCAACACTTAACACCACATCTTTGCCCTACCCGGGGGCAGCCCCCCGACAGTAGTCCCCGAAGCTGGTGCGGTTCTACAGCCTCGGCTGAAGAGCCGTAGCAGGTTAAAAATAAACATCACTAACCGAATCACATATTATACAATCTTGTCTCAGGATTTCCCGGGACACTTGGCAGTGAATCTCTGCGCAAAGCCCCATAATCCGGATCTCTGATCTGACATGCCACTGACAGCACATCATCCGGATTCTCCGGGTACTTGAGTGCATTTGACCAAACGACCGCGTCTTCTCGTTTTCTCCGTTGACCGGCACACAGGATCCGTGCAACTGCTTCCAATTCTATGGCCCAACATGTGTTTGGAACACACGGCCACAGAGGTGGCCACAGAGTTCCAGGGTGCAGTTACCGTGCGACGCTCCGAAAACCGCGCAGTAGTGCGCCCGTTACCGCTGGGCGCTATAAATATGGGAGCGGGGTTTTCTCTTCTTCTCCTCACATCTCCCACTCCGAAACCATCTGCGCCGCCGCCGCCACAATCTCGCCCTCCAAACTCGCCGCGCCGGAGACATTCAACGCACCGGAGGAAAACGACCGGGGCCGCGCACCGTGCCCAGCGCCGCCGTTCTTCATCGAGCTTCTTCCCCGTCGCGTCATCACCGTGAGTTTTCTTTTTCTCCGGCCATGGCGAACTCGAGGAGTTCATATCCCACGGGAAACTCGCATTTGTTTCTTGTAGATTTATCCGCATATTAGTCCGTCGCCAGCCTCAGTGCATCTAGTAGATCTCCTGTCTAGATTTTGCACTACACTGCCCTAGTTTTGTTTGCCACCGTATGAGCAGTTCAACCATATTTTTACTCTTGATTTCCTTTCTTTTTTACTGCTGCAGTAGATCTTGTGTAACCCTAGACTTTGCGGAAGGTGTTTGTGATTGCCACCCGAATCACCTTCTCTGCTGAATCCGGCTAGTTTCATCCGGGATAATATTAGCCGAATCACTCTAGATCTGGTTCGATTATACCATTATCCGATTCATTTTGACTCGGCCCTATCCGACCTCTTGCAGGATTGATCCGGATATGGCGAAGCTTCCTCCCGGCAGATGGGAGGGTTCTGATGTGACCAAGGACGATCTGGAATGGCTATTAAGCACCCGGCGTATAACCTCTCAAGTTATATGCCGCAAACCGGGGAAGGAACTCGTCCCGGTTCCCGAACCTGGTGAACGTGTGGTGTTTCTAGCGCATTTTGAGCGCGGATTCGGATTGCCGGCGAGTGATTTCTTCCGGGCTTTCCTGGATTTCTTTGGCCTACAGCCTCATCACCTCCCGGCTAATGCCTTCGTTCTCTATCGGCTTTAGCTCCTTTTGCGAGGGCTATCTCGGTGTCTGGCCGACCGTCGATATTTGGGCAAAGTATTTCCACCTCCGCAAACATACTATTCCAGGCACTAAGCCGAAGCTGATGACTGCTTGCGGTCCGGTTAGCATCACGCCAAGGCAGGGATCCATCTTTCCCCGTATCACTGGCCTAGACACTGTCAGGAAGTGGCAAAGGTCTTTCCTTTATGTGAAGAGTGCAGAAGGCCATGATGCCCTTAATCTGCCCGAGTTCACGATCGAGCCACCCACAGCCGAATTGAACTTCGGATACAATCCTGAGACTATTGTAGAACTTCAGACTGTACATGAAACTCTGGAGGACTTTCTGAAGAAGGGCCTGGCCTCGGATGATCTGCTCCGGACCTTCATCGGTCGCCGGGTCTGCCCTCTTCAAAGACGTGAACACAAGATATGCCACATGGGTGGTGTGCTAGATCCTACCCGGATCAGCAGGCATGACCTTAGCAAAGTCTCCATCAGGCGACGGGTAAACGCCATTGCCGCCACCGAGATGTCGGATAAATGGCGGTGGGGCGTAAAGCCGTTTTACCGAGAGCGCCTTCCACCACAGGTTAGTTCACCATTTTCCGAATCTAACCATATTTCATCAAAATGGCATCGGCCTAATCCGGATTTGCCCTGACTTTTCTGTAGCTGTTTGATCGCCAACTTATCGAAGATGGAGACCTCTCCACCAAAGAATGGGGACCGGATCTCAGCCCGCCGCGCGAGGACGAAGAAGATCCGGATACGGATGATTATCTGCCTATCCCGCGCGCCAAGCCAGTCCGCAAGGGTAAGCAATCAACTATTCACAACATCTCCGACGAGGAAGATGATGATTGCAGGATCTTAGATCCCATCGACGCCATTCCGATTTCATGGTCACCACCTTGTGTTCCAGCCAAACAAGATGCTGAAGGGACATCTCGGAAACGCACTGACGCGCCCGGATCTGATTCCCCTAAAGCCAAGAGAATAAAGAAGTCTGGCTCCAAGTTGAATCGCGTCAAGCCGATGCCTACCACCAAGGGGTAATACTGACTTAACTTCATTTGCTTTCTTCCTCTGTTAACCGAGTCATATCTATCCGAGTTAACTGTTTGCTTTGCTTTATGCAGTGATGTCCTCATCACCGCGCAGACTCATTCATCCATCTCTTCTCCCATTCCTCCACTGGATACGGCCATGGAAACCCAGTCTCCTGATCGAACTGCCACCTCACCAATGCGTGTCACAACTGCCAATATTCCTCAGCCGACTCCCATTTCAGAGCCGGTTATTGACTTGGAGAGTGAGGAAACCTCGGCTCCAATCCGAGATTCAAGTTGGCCACGCCCTCTCAAGGAGCTGGAGAAGGAAAAGGCCAAGACATCGGCTACGTCCTTGCCTAAGCCGGATCCTCGCCCTACTCCCGCAGCGCAAACCCTGCTGAACCAAGAACAGCAGAAGAAGAAAAAGCAGAAGCAGCAACAGCAACAACAAACTTCCGAGAAGCCACAGAAACCGCAACATCAGAGCAGACCCGGGTGCATCACCTCCACCCAGCCGACTCAATTGCCTCTGGCCCAACTTCTGCCACCTCGGACAAGCAGGTGGTTGCTAGCAAGAACACTTCTGGTACTCCATCAGTGATTCGATTCGGCAGGCCCTGTCGAATCCGCGCCCTCCGAGCAGCGATAAGCTCGAGTCCGCCAAGCAATTCATTGAAGCTTGGAATGATGCTGACCTTGCCAAAGACTTCTCTACTTCAGCGCCACATCCGGCTGGGCCTAGTCGGATGTTTCAATCATTACACTCTGTACAGACCTCGGTCACTGAAGCTAACCGGGTGTTTGAGGTAAATTTTTCCGAATCTTGCTTTTATTTCAACATGATCAAACAGTACTATACCCAGTCCCCGAGATTCGGGTCGAACGACTGATACTCCTCCGAGTAAGAAAGTCATTCGGCTTGAATCTCTAAAAAACTTATCATGAATGTTGCCGTAACCGAGGACACCGTGGGACTTCCAGTCCCCGAGTCTCTTTTCCAACTGATTCGGTTAATCTCGGGCCAGTCCCCGAGATTCTTTTGACGCCATTTGCCTGTTTTCTTTCAGGAAACCATGACCGCTCGCGGCAAGCTCTTTAAGCAGCTCGCCCATCAGCATCAGAAGCTCCAAACTTCCTTCGATGGGCTCTGTCTTGAAATGGACAAGAAAGAAGAAGAGCACAAGCGCGCTTTATCCGAGGAAAAATCAGAGGTGACTCGGCTCCAGCGAGAGCTTGACCGAGTTGAAAAAGTGAAGAACAAGGTTAAAGGAGAGCGGGATACGCTGAAGCGTGAAAAAGACACAATCCAGAAGGAGCGGGATACTTTCAAAGCCGGACTTGCGGAGCGGGCCAAACTGGACAAGCAAATTCAAACGAACATTGCCGAATCTGAAGCCGAAGTCAAAGCGGCTAAAGAAGAACTGAGTGCTCACAAAGCGGCCAGTGCGAAATGGCTTGCTGCACTTGCTAGCCTTAATGATGACATGGATCGTAAGTTCACCGAATCTCCTCTTTTCTTTCTGCTCTTAACCAATACATATGCTTGTGTTCCTTCTCGCTGAACTCAGTATTAGCTTATTTGTTTGTAGGAGAGTTTACCAGCATCCGGCTTCAAGCCGCCAAGGCTGTGAGAAACGCCCGAGCTGAGAGAGCTAAATTAACCGAGGCTCCCCTACCAGAGACATGGGACATCGAAGATCATATTACAGCACTTAAGGCTCGGATTGCTCCTTTGAAGGATTCCCATATTGGTCTGCTCAATGCAAGTCTCAAGGCTCACCGAATCTTGTTTCCTGAAGCGCGGCAAGTTGTGCCTGCGGAGGAGCTGATCCGAGACCTGGATCAAGCAATGACCCGGTTACAGCAGTGGAGGTCTTCGTCCGCCCGCGCTGGTGCTGACGCAGCTTTGCTATTCATCATGTCCTGGTATGAGCTAATTGATCTTGCCAAAGTGCGCTCATTTCGCGAGGGTTCTCCGTGGGCTACAGACCCTACCCGGATCAAGATCCGTGAAGAAGCCGCCAACTTCATGGCCGAATTTGCACGCACCAAGCATCTTGATCTGGAGGCTCCGGTCTACTCGGATGGAGAAGAAACTGAAGAAGAGGAATCGGACGACGCCTCCGCTGAAGAATACGCCGATTCTGAGGGCGAGTCTGATGATTCGGCTAACTCTGCCGAACACGCTCCTATCAAGATCCCAGCTTCTGACTCGGCTAAGAATACCGAAGCAACTCCGGCCCAGACTTCGGAGATACCAGCAACTGATTCGGCAGAGATTACTAAACAAGCTTCAGCTGATCCGGATACCTCCGAATCTGCCCAGCCTTCAAGCTCTCCACGCAAGGTTACCCCTGAAGTTCCTCCATCTGAGCCCATCCTTGCAACCGAGCCCCCTGCAACCGAATCTACTCCAACCGAAGCTCCTGTAACCGAGGCTCGCGCGCCCGAGGTTCCTTCAACCAAAGCTCCTGCCACCGAACCTGCTACAACCGAGTCTGCTGCTTCCTGAAGTAACTTAGTGAAAAAACGTTAAATCCCCGGTATGCCGGGAGCAGATGTAATAGACTATTTTAAGTTCTTTCGAGACTACTTTAAATTTGCTTAACATGATCCGGACGAGGTTTATGTTGGATCATTTTAAACCGAGTCCCCGAGTCTGTTTTCTTGTTTACTATTTTTGCCGAATCTCTGCTCTTGTCTACCTTTTAGGTGTTTGACAGTCGAGTCACAAGATAGGAATCATAGCATACAATACTTGAAACATGCGAGTTGTGGTTTAGAATCATTCAACATAAACGAAAAATAAATAACAGGGGTTAGTAAACGACATGTGCCGAATCGGTTTTGGACCGAGTCCCCGAGTCCATTTTCATGTTTCCCATATTCCTCATCTCTGCTCTTGACTACCATTTTGGTGTTTGTCAGTCGAGTCACGAGATCAACAACACAACATACATTACTTGAATTTTGGGACGAGGTTCAAAGCAATTCGGCACACGAACGGTATGGACAAAACAGTAAAAAAACATGCATGAGTACGAAGCAGTCCCCGAGTCCAGACTCGGATTGCTGCAATTTCATTTATGATAAACTGAAATACATACATTGCGCCCCTTAGGAGTAAAAGGGTCGAAGCAGAGCTACATTCCAGGTCTCTTAGTTTCTTGTCCGGGTCTATCCAGGCCATCCTTCCTTGGTTCCTGTGCATCTACAAGGTAGTACGAGTCATTGTGCATAGCCCTGCTCACAATGAAAGGTCCCTCCCATGGAGGTGACAACTTGTGTCGGCCTTTGCTGCGCTGCACCAGCCTTAGCACAAGATCACCCTCATGAAACACTCGAGGGCTGATCTTTCGACTATGATATCGTCGGAGATTCTGCTGGTATATTGCTGTCCGAGATAGAGCCAATTCTCTTGCTTCCTCTAGCAGATCCACTGCATCTTCCCGAGCCTCTTTTGCCTCGGTTTCAGTATACATTGCCACCCTTGGTGCATCATGTTCTATGTCTGTGGGTAGCACAGCTTCTGCCCCATAAACCAGAAAAAATGGCGTATAGCCAGTTGACCGATTCGGCGTGGTCCTTAGACCCCACAGTACTGATGGTATCTCGTCTATCCAGCATCCCGGAGTTTTCAGCAATGGTTCAATGAGACGAGCCTTGATGCCGGCCAACACCAGGGCATTTGATCTTTCCACTTGCCCATTAGACTCCGGATGTGCCACCGAGGCTATATCTAGCCGGATTCCCTTATTCATGCAAACCGAGCAAACTCTCCGACAGCAAAGTTTGTGCCGTTATCCGAGATGATGCTATGAGGGTACCGTATCTCAAAATAATTTCTTTCAGAAAGTTACAGCCGAACGACCATCTACTTTCCGGATTGGTTTCACCTCTATCCACTTGGTGAATTTATCCACCATCACCAGCATATGTGTCATGTTACCCCTAGCCGGCTTGAAATCTCCCACCATATCTAAACACCACACAGCAAACGGCCAAGTGATAGGAATTGTTTTGAGCGCTGATGCGGGTAAGTGTGTCTGCTTGGCAAACCTTTGGCATCCTTCACATTTTCGGACTATGTCCTCTGCATCCGCGTGAGCAGTGGGCCAGTAAAATCCATGCCGGAACACCTTAGCCACCAGGGCTCTTGTACTGCAATGATGTCCACATTCACCCTGATGTATCTCAAGGAGCATCTCCTTGCCCTCGGCTGGCTCCACACAACGCTGTAGCACTCGGTTGCACTCCTCTTGTATAACTCCTTGTTGATGATGGTGTAAGCCTTGGACCTCCTCTGCACTCGCCTAGCTTCGGTTTCATCATTTGGCAAACTCCCCTCCGACATGAACTTCATGATTTCTTCAGCCCATTCCGGTACTGGATGCAAAGGGAATAAGTGCTCATCTACTTCCACTGGTTCGGCCGCCATTATTTCTTCTATCAGCTTCTGCCCATTCCCTAAGATTCGGTTATCACCACCTTCTCTGCTCCTCTTTCCTAAGATCCGGTTAGCAGTCCCCGGGTCTCGCCATGCAGTCCCCGGGTCTTCCCCAATGTACTCGACATCAACATTCATAGGGACAGCCTCAGATTCTTGCTTTGGGATAAAAATTGACTCGGAATCAGGCGAAGGTTTGATTGAAGGGACCCTTAGGTGATTCAAGGATATCCCGGGTGGAATTGCATCCCTAGACGACCCGAGTTTTGACAGGACATCAGCAGCTTCGTTCTCCAACCGAGGTATGTGCTTGTACTCGCAGCCTTCAAAAAATCCTGAAATTTTCTGGACATGAAACCGATACAGTGCCATATTGGCATCAAGAGCATCCCAATTTCCAGAAGATTGCTGCACAACTAAATCCGAATCACCAAAACATTCTATTCGGCGGATGCCGATGTCCCTGGCCACATTAAGCCCATGGATCAGTGCCTCATATTCGGCCACATTGTTTGATGCTGAGAAATGAATCTGCAACACATATCGCAATTGATCTTGCTTTGGTGACGTGAGTACCACCCCAGCACCTAATCCGATTTTGGTTTTGGAGCCATCAAAGTGCAACTTCCAGTAATTGTAATCCGGCTTGGGTGGCTCATACTGCATCTCGGCCCAGTCACAAAGGAAATCTGGTAAAGCCTGAGACTTGATAGCATCCCTTCTCTCATAATGCGGGGTGTAAGGAGATACTTCTATTGCCCACTTGGCAACCCGGCCAGTCGCATCTTTGCACCCAATGATCTCCGCGATTGGAGCTTCACATACCACGGTAATCGGGTGTTCTTGGAAATAATGTTTCAACTTTTTGGCCGCCAGGTATACACCGTATGTCATCTTCTGGTAGTGAGGATAATTTTGCTTTGAGGTTGAGATCACCTCACTTAAATAGTACACCGGTCTCTGCACGGATTTACCCTCCTCTTCTCGCTCTACCACTATGACCACACTCACGACCCGGTTAGTGGCCGCAATGTAAAGTAGCATTGGCTCATTCGGCAAAGGTGACGCCAGAATTGGTGCAGTGGACAACATCTTTTTTAATTCGTTGAAAGCCGAATCTGCCTGCGGGGTCCATGTGAACCCGGTGCTAAACACCCTGTGAATTTTTGTACATCTTTTAGACATCTAGGCAATTTCATTCTTTCTATGGCTCGGATTTTAGCCGGATTCACCTCAATACCTCGGCTTGATACAAGGAAACCGAGCAACTTTCCAGCCGGGACACCAAAGGTGCATTTATCCGGATTCAATTTCAACCGATATTTTCTCAAGTTCACAAATGTTTCCTCGAGATCCTCGAGGAGAGTGTGTTTTTCTTTAGTTTTGATGACGATATCATCGACATACACCTGCACATTCTTGCCCATTTGGGAGTGTAAGCATTTCTGCATACATCTCTGATAAGTTGCACCGGCATTTCTCAAACCGAAACACATGACACGATAGCAATACGCCCCGTACGGGGTAATAAAAGCAGTCTTTATTTGATCTTTAGGGTTCAGTGGTATCTGGTGAAAACCAGAGTACGCATCAATAAAAGACAACAACTCACACCCCGCAGTAGAATCGATCACTTGATCAATCCGAGGTAAAGGAAATGGATCCTTCGGGCACGCCTTGTTTAGGTTGGTGAAATCGATGCACATGCGCCACACCTTGACCACCGCTGGTTCGTCCTTCTTCTTCTCTACCAGAACCGGATTGGATATCCAGTCTGGATGCAACACCTCCATAATGAATCCGGCTGCAAGCAACTTAGCCAGCTCATCCAGCACCACTTTTCTTCGATCATCTGAGAGACGCCGAGTCGGTTGCCTCACCGGTTTTACATCCGGCCTGACAAATAAAGAGTGCTCTGCCAACTCCCTCGGAACACCAGGCAGGTCCTTAGCCGACCATGCAAAGATATCCCGATTCTCACGGAGGAAGTGACAGAGCGCGCTTTCCTATTTCTCATCCAGCCCGGCACCAATGATGGCCATGCGCTCCGGGTTCTCCGGGTCAATGGGAATCTTCTTTGTTTCCTTGGGCATCTCAAATGTTGCACCTCCATCCGGATTGGTCATAGCCAGCACACCGAGCTGAGCAGACTTCGCCATTGCCACCACCTCATGCATCTTGCTCTTCTCAGCTTGGATCACCAATGATTCGGCTAAGGTGGAACCGATTGTGGCACACTGTATGGCTTTTTTGTAATCTCCCGCAACAGTGATAATACCATTCGGGCCTGGCATCTTTATCTTGAGGTAGGCCACATGGGTGGATATCATGAACTTGGCTAACGCAGGCCGGCCAAGTAGAGCATGGTATGGGCTCTCCAAATCTACCACCTCGAACTCGAGACTTTCAAGCCGGTGATTGTCCTTGGTACCAAACAGCACATCTACCCAGATCTTACCCATTG
This sequence comes from Poa pratensis, assembly GCA_947311845.1. Taxonomy (NCBI): domain Eukaryota; kingdom Viridiplantae; phylum Streptophyta; class Magnoliopsida; order Poales; family Poaceae; genus Poa; species Poa pratensis. Next base: position 41,717,027 of record CAMZMU010000070.1, read on the forward strand.
GGGAACAAGACACCCCGGGTACTATACCATGGAAGGTACAACTGCTCTGCTGCAACTGATTCGGCGAAATACCCAACTTGACCATTGTGTCCCGATACATGATGTTTATGGCACTGCCATTGTCAATCAAGACTCGGCTAAACCTCACGTTAAGCTTGGGTCCGACCAAAGTCGGATCCACCACTAGTGCATAGTTTCCTGGACTTGGCATAATTCTGGGGTTATCAGCCCTGCTCCAAGTGATCTCCTGCTCGGACCAATTCAGGTATTTTGGGACTGCTGGTATGACTGCATTCACCTCCTTCGCCCTTCGCAGCTGACTTTTCTTGTCAGTTGGCTCGGTCACAAAAACCACATAACTTTGATGAGCCTCCTTGTACTCATTACCGGGGTATCCACCTTGCCGACTTGGACCAGCACCATTGTCATTGCCTCCCATGTTTACCAGGTTAACCGGCTTTGTGGCTGCCGGTCTTGGAGCTCCTGCGTTCACCGGGATCGTATTGGCTCCGGTTAAAGGCATATTCGGCCTGAAATTCGGTCTAGGCGCACCTCTCTGAGGTGGTCCTCTCTGACCCTCCGCCTGAATGCGATGATGCCAGCTACAATTCCGAGTTGAATGATTGGCCGGCTTGCGTGGGTCTGTTGTGTGATAACAGCAAGGCCCGTCTAATCTTGCCTCAAAGTTAGAGGAGGACTCGATCCATCCCACACTTTCTTTGGCCAAGCACCTTGATTCGGCCTCCAAGCTGGACCCTCAGTCTTTTGTCTCTGACCATCTCCTGCTCCAGGATGGTCCATATTCACTGCAGCCACCTGATCTGAACCGTATCTATAATCCGGATCTCTTCTTTTGTAACCGAATTCATGTCGGTCATTGGGCCTCAATGGTCCTACTCGGTTATTAACCGGTTGCCTCCTGCTTGTTCCCACTGCATCCAATGCTGGCTGTGTCGGATCACCAAGAGCATACGTATCTGCTATCCGGATCGTTTCCGCCAGTGTCTTGGGCATATCCCTCTGGAGCTTCTGCCAGAGCGGGGTGCCATGTCGGCAACCCTGCGCAAACCAAGAAATTGCCTGCTCCTCCACGACACCTTCGCAAGAGTTGCGAATGTTGCTCCACCGAGTCAAAATTCTCGGTCTGTTTCCCGTTCTTCCTGCTTGCACGCAGCCAGGAGCTGAGGTCGGTTAGGCCTCTTGTAGGTGCTGGAGAAATTACTGTAAAATGCCTCCTCCAAGTCCATCCAAGAGTTGATACTACCCGGCGGTAAGTTATTCAGCCAAATCCGGGCTGGCCCTTCCAACATGTGCGGGAGATACCGGACCGCCCATCGGCGATTGCCCCCCGCAATGTGCACTGATGATACATAGTCTATCAGCCAATCTTGTGGCTTTGTGTTGCCATTATATGGCTTTGTGCTTCGGCCAAGCTGAAATAACGGCACACTCGGCTCGTTCATGATCCGAGGTCCAAAACATGGAGGACCCGGTGGGCCTTGCTCTTCTAGCTTCTCGGACTGGTAAATTCTATCCAACTTGAGACGCTGATCATTCGGATCCAATGCCCGAGGTCCCAGTCTTGATGCAAGTGCATTATCATACGTCTGGTATCCGGCTCGCGCCATAGCCGAATTTCCGTCATCATAGCGGTAACCCGCCTGGCCACCACCTTGCTGTTGCGCTCGCACAATCACTTGCTGCCCAGGAGGACGAGGTGGTTGACCTCGGCCAGCCGAATTGCCCCTTCCAGCTCCCGGGTAACCTCGTCCACCACTGTTTCTACTTTGGCCACCTCTTCCTTGAGCGGCTAGCTGCTTGCCGGCATACTCAGCATCATAGGTCTGCAGCTGCTTGCTCTTACCCGAGTTCACGCTCTGGGCCCGGTCAACTCCGACGTGCGGGGATGACGCCTGCCCCTTGGATCTCTGGCTAACAGCCTTAACCGACACTACTACCGAGAAACACCTGCATCCGGATTAGCTTTCCGGTAAGCCTCATTCTGCCGGTTACACACATCTACTAGCTCATTACTCTCTCTGCCTGCTTCCGCCAAGCGTCCCCGGTTAGTGTGCTCAACTCGGCTCGCGCTGCCGCTGCAGCCCTAAGATTCTTAGCCGGGGAGCTATACACCGGCTTGCCTGTGCCAGATCTATGACTAGTAGCCTTACTGGAGCTCGATCCTGCAGCTCTAGCTAACTCGTCATTGAGGTCCTTACCCCGGTTACGCAACTCGGCTTTCTTGCGTGAGCGATGCACTACAGGAGTAAAGCCATCGGTGATACCATTGGCAGCATTGTACTCTCTCATATCTCTATCAAAGGCTTGCCTAGACTCCACCACTAACCGGGCTTCTTTTTGCAACCTCAGGCGCTCTGCCTCTAGCTGAGCTACAGTGAGCTCTACATCTGCCCCAGGTGCCACTGGCCGAGATAGCTTCTCCAGGACATCCTCTAAAGGAGCCTCCCTACTTGACATGCCAAGCGGGCCAACCGGATCTGGTCTCTCCTTTGGGAACTTGCTGTCCGAGTCGGCTTGTCAACCGGATCAACTGGCGTGGCCAGCTCCTCGGGCATGCTCTTGCTGGCATCTCCTTTGCCAGCCGCTGCACTTGGTTCCAACCACCATTACCTCCACGCTACTCCCGGGGCGAGCGCTACGCCGTCCGAGAGCTGCGCGGAAAGAGGGAGGATCCTCAGCCACGAGCACCTGCGCCGGGTACTCGCGGACAGGCTCGGTGGCGACGTAGGTGACGAAGCTGCCGAGCGTCATGAGGAAGCCGTCGCGGGGAAGGGCTTGTTGGCGAAGCACCCCGCGTTGTCGCTGATGAAGTTGAACTCGCCGATCTTGCAAACGAGCCCAGAGAGGACCCGCTCGCCGGAGCCAGTGACGGTGCCCGTCCGGAAGGAAACCCCAGCCAACGCCACTGCTGCCCCACGGTGGGCGCCAACTGTCGTGGTGGTGTCACGGCAGATGCCATAGGATGGCTTAAGTTGTGGGCTCGCTAGGACGTTGGGGGATCCGGGGAGGGTTTGCGCGCTCACGAAGCACGCATGAGAACAACCAAGAACTCGCAAGAACAAACAAGAACAAGCAGAACCAAGAAGAAGCAAAGAACACCACGATGTACCCTGCTTCGGGGCCCTCTTGTGGAGGTAACACCCCTACTGCAGCACTAGCCTACTCTCTTTATATCTCAAGTGTTTACAAGTACAGAGCGCTCCTTGAGCTGTATGAAGAACAATGGTGAAAGCTCTAGGAAGAAGATGGAGCTTGGGGAAGATACTGCCTCTCTCTTTCGCTCTCCCTCGCCCGTCCCCCGTACTGGAGGATGTGGTAGCTTACTTATACACTAACCGAATTACCATTTTGCCCCTGGCTGGAAGTGATAATGGCATGGACAAGAGGAACAGGACAAGCCTCTGCCCCCTGTCAATCCAACGGCCGGACTGTCAGGCCTATCTTGCCCCTTCGGGCAATGGCAGCTGTAGCCCATCGGGTCTAGGTCACATCCTCTTTCCCGAATTGGCCGAGTCAGCTCCTAGGTCGCTGCGCTCCCAGGAATCCCGTGACCTGACCTGGCCGTCAAGTCCCTAGCAGGCCTATCTTGCCACTTTGGGCAATGGCAGGCATAGCCCCCGGGTCTAGGTCATATCCTCTTTCCCGAATTGGCCAAGTCAGCGCCTAGGGCCTTGCGACCCGGAAAACCTGCGACTTGACCCGGCTGTCTTCTCAGCCTCTGGCAGGAGACCTGCAGGACCCGTGAACCTTTCTGACATTACTTGGCCCTTGTGCAATATCCGGATTACCTTATCCGGGTCCTTCCTGACCAACCCGGCTAACTTAACCGGTTTCCTTCCTCTGATTCGGTTAAGCTTTACCGGATCTTGTCTGGCGTCTTCTCGCACTTTAGCTTGATCAAGTGCCAACCGACTCTCACGAGAGATCCGGCCCAAGTGACCCGGCTATATGTTGATCCGGCTAGCTCTTTGCAACACTTAACACCACATCTTTGCCCTACCCGGGGGCAGCCCCCCGACATGGCATATCCTCCAATTTGTGCGTCGAGTACCAGAGCAGAGTGCCCTGGACGAACGACCGATGGTGGGTGGTCCTCCCTGCTGAAGCTTATTGCAGTTTCGGATCCCTTCAAGAATTCAGTTACGGCAGGAGGTGACATGACCGCCATGTTTACTTGTCGAGTGCGAAGTTTTTGCTCCCTGTTGGAAGGGCGACCTTTCTGTATCATGTACATCTGCCCTTGGGGCGGAGGGTACTGAGGTTCGTCCACCCGAGGTACGGGCTGTATGGCACCCGCGATATTTCCGCCTGCGGCAGGCTGTGGTGGTGGAGTGTGGCGCCCCGACCACGGAACTATACAGTGATGCTGTGTGTCACCGGTTAGGCGATACAACCGGAGGTTACGGGTTTACCACTCCCCGGCCAAAACCTTTGGCAGGCGTTGCTCGGAATGGATAATCGGCAACGCAACACCCCGATTGATGCCCTAACGCAGGCACAACTATCAATGCATAATAGAGAGATCAAGACTTGTGGAACAACTGGCACATCACAGACTCTACGACTCACAGTATTATAGTTCAACTCTTATAATAGAGTTACAACCAGAGGTCACAGACCCAACAGTACATCATGCGGAAGCGAATTAAGTTGTTCTAAACAACAAGATCCAAATTATGGCCTAAGAGGCCTATAAATAAACATTCCAGCGCCAGCTGCTCCGGGATGTCCCAAGCTGCCACCTGGGAACCCCAGATTACTCGTCGACGTCCACATAGAACCCACCTTCAGTGTCGGTGAAGTCCTCCACTGAAATCAAATGAACAACGTTGAGTTCGACGAACTCTGCAAGATTACTAGAGCTACTAGCTCAATGATTGGCTTTCAAAGGTTTTATGGCTGTTTTGCATAAAGCTGGTTTTCTTTATAAAAGACATCTGGCATCGACTAATCAGAATATTTTCAAAAGGGGATAACAAGTAAACATCTTTTCTTTTGATCATCTCCATCAACAACCACCATCAATCAGTTCACCTGTCTACCAAGGCACCTCCCCGAATCACCCTCGAGGAAGTCAACCTTGCATTCTTGGTAGTACCTTTAGTACTCAGGTTTTAATCATTCCGTTCAAGTTTTCTATGGTCTCTGAATATGGCACCAAGTCGTCCATAACCATGGACACGGCTTTTCGAAAAGATTTACCCTGCAGGGGTGTACAATGTTTGCCACGTGTACCGTCCGGCTCATTGCCTAGCTCTTAGCTCTCTTCCATGGAAAGCCGGCTGAGTGGGAGTGGCTACGACTTCTCCCCCGCTTGACACTAACCCAGGATCATCAGTGAGGACGGGACAGGTTCAGTGCCTCCAACACCCTGCCCCGTGGCCACTCATTTTCCTAAACACCACCATCCTCATCACAGTCCTGGCCACCATCTTCACGCACACGCAAATGGAAGCTCAAACTAGAGGACCTGGCTGGCCTCGCCCGAGTTATTTAGTCGATGGGGGTTCACTAGGCCCACGCATGGTTGCACGCTCGGTCTTGGCTCGAAGGCGAGAACTCGCACTTAGGCGGCGAGAACGAGACAACCCACCACATCTCATGTGGCCTCTCATCCCCACCTTTAAGCAGTTTATTATTGTCACCACAATTTTCCACATCATCCGGCCATTCCATCAACTGTTCCAACAATGAAACATCCACCGGACATCTAAGCATTCCAAACTAAGCATGGCTAAGCATATACGTAGCAAATATACTTATCTCAGGCCAACACTTCAATCCTATGGATATTAGGAAGGATACAGGTAATGGCAACAGGTATCTAGTGCAACTAGAAGGATACTCTAATCCAAGCAAAAGACATTTAGAACCGAATGCAATATTATAGTGGATAAAATAATTGCGGAAAATAGGAGGAGACATGCTCAGAGGGGGGATTACGCTTGCCTTGTTCAGGGGGCTGGTAATACGGGTCGTCGGGGTATTGCGGTGGAACCCCGACTGCTTGATCTATCGATGCATAAAAATACCGGAGTGAACACAATCAATAACCACACATGCATAACAAATGCAATGCGCAAACACATGATGACATGATATTTTAATGCAACTAATGGATCATAAACATGATCAACAAGTTAAATGAGTTGTCCCAAATCATTTGGCAATATTTGGCACAAACCCATATTTATCTTAATAGCTTCTATAGCTAAATCCAATTAGACCAGTAGCTAATTATTCATCAAACATGCATGGGCATGATGTTTTAGGGTAGGTATTGATTTGCTGAGCATTTTGATATAAAGAACACATTTTTCTGATTAATCAATATTAAGTTATTGAATTTAAAAATCCATTTTAAATCTGCCCTTTTACTAAAGTGCAAGAAAAAGTTAATCCTAGTATTTAGTTCAGCATGGAAATGATGTTAGAATGTGAGGTTTATTCCACTGATCATTTTGATATCTTATCTGCAATTTTTGGATCAACATTTAATAAGTTATGAATTTTATAAAATCCTTTTCTTTTCTGCCATTTTAATCATTTAAGTAAACATCAACTAAACTAATTTAGTTGGATGTGTGAGGTATACCAATAGACAGGCTTTATTTCACTGAACATTTTGGTATATTACTTGTAATTTTTGGAGTATTATTTAATAAGTTATGGATTTTACACGTTTCCAATTGAATTTAATTCATTTAAAATGATTTATTCTTTTACAGAGACACACGGTGAAACGTTTTTCACCGTGGGCTGGCTAGCCACAGCCGCTGACAGAGGGGGCCCGAGGCCACGCTGGCATCCACGTCGACACGCGGCCCCACGGCGACGTCGGCGCGACGCCGCTCGCCGGAGCTGCGGCACGGGCTCGCACGGCGGCGATGTTTCCGTGCCTGCGTGCACTCGCGGGTGGGTTCTACAAGCTCTACTCGCGGAGGGCTACGCGATGGTGGCGGCGCCGCTAGCTATAGGTCACCGGCGCATCGTCGGCGACGAGCTACCGCGGCGGCCAGCGGCGAGCTTCAACGATCTAACGCTACGGATCACGCGCGAACGAAAGGAGGGCACGGGAAGGTTCGCAAGCTCACCCTCGATGCGTGTGTGCGCTCAGTGATGACGGAGGAGGTCGGAGATGGCGGCGAGTTTGCTCGGAGTGCGTCGGCCGGAGAGGAAGAAGAAGGACTCTTGCGCTCGATTCACAGCACTCCTGCTCGATTCCTTGCACGGAGAGGAAGAGGTGGACGAGGCGGAGACGTCGGCGCACTTTGATCTGCTCTGGGTGGTCTAGAACGGCGGCGAGACGCGACGGCGAGCTCGGCTTGGTTCGGTCATGGAAGGGAGAGAGGAGAGGGAAATATCTGGGCAGGGAGAGCAGAGGAGCGGGGTGGTGCTCTTCTTAACTCCTCGCAGGGGAGAGGAGAGGAGGGGGTCCGGGCGGCGCGACGCGGGACATCGTGGGGGGCCTCCCTCTCCCGCCGGCAATGGCGCATCCGTGTCGGGCGGGAGGAGAGAGATGACCTATTTTCGAAAAAAAAACTCTGCGTTTCTTTTCCCCTTTTTCAACTAAGTCCTTTTGCTGTTTCTTTTAAAACCAGTATCACTTCAAGGATTTTATTGAAGCACTAAAACATTTTAGAAAAATATGAAATTATTCATGTAGCGGTTCCACAAAAATTGGTGTGCCAAAATAAAATGTTTTGCACCACTTTTGTTCATAGGGTTTGGATATGGCAATTTTCTTAAATACAACTTCATTATCCTTTAAAGATTTTTAAGCAAGTTCAAGATATTACTTTTGAACTCTTAGAACTTCCTTGACAATTATGGAGGTTTATTTGAATTTGTTTTGTCACAAACATACTCCTTTGAATTTAAATTGTTTGAAATCAATTGTTGCTTTTGTTTCCCTTTGTTTCAATTTGTTTTCCAAACCTTTGTTTCAACTTGAACACTTAAACCAATGATGCCATGCTGCATGAATGCAAGGAAAAGTGAAAATTTGGTTCACATTTTTGGTTCACAAACTTTGGGGCTGTTACATGGAGGTGGTGCCATCAGGACGGGCACATTGTTTGGCTGAGGCACAGGTGCAGGCGCGGGTGCGTGTGCGGCTGTTTCCTTTCTGAGTTGTACGTATTCAGACGCTAGTTGGTTGAATTCTCTGCAGTTTCTCATCGAGTGATTGGAGCGCAATTTTCCGTATTCCCCCTTGTACAGGTGGAATCTGCAATCAGCATCCATCTTTTCTTCGAATGATCGCTCGGTTTGTGCGCCGGAGCGCGACTTGCGCCAGTCTTTCCTCTTGTAGCTGTCGCTGCGTTGGCCACGGTCTCGACTGTCCCGGTGATCATCTCGACTGTCCCGTCGATCTTATGACCGTCGGTCGCTTCTGTCTTGGTCGTTGCGGGGTGTGGAGAACCCAGCCGCCATGAATTCGGGTCTGTCGTCGTCGTAGTGACGTTTTGAACGCTTGCGCCTTCGGTCGTCTCTGTATGAGTCTCTGCGGCTTCGACTGCCGCTTTCATGATTGTCACGGGGTGAGGACCCGCGTGTGGTGCGCGCCATGTCTTCTCCGTCTGCCCACTCAGTCGCAATCTTCTGGAGGTTAGCCACAGAGGTTGGCTTTTGGCGACCAAGTGCTTCTTTGAAGGCTCGAAGTTTTTGATGAAGTCAGTGCGAAAGTGATCCCACAAGTCGTATGTTGATGGAGGTAGAGCCTTGAGCCAGTCGCGGGTTGTGCCTTCGAGCATGAGTCGTATGTATTGCATGGCTGTGATATTTGTGCCTCGCTGGCACGCGACAGCCAGCCTGTAGTCTTCCAGCCATCCTGAAGGTTCCTGTCGACCCGTGTACTTGGGCTGTTCATGTGAGTTTGAACCCTTTGGTCATCCGTGTCTCGCGGACGCGTCGAGTGAAGCACAGAGCTCCATGTGGCTCAGGCTCCCGATCAGAGTACGAGTCGCTACTGTAAGATCTGCGTGATCTGCTTCTGGACCTACGCCGACATGAGCCGCTTCTTTCCTTCGAGTGGTGGCGGCGACCACTGCGATTATGCTCTTCACGATGCGTGCCAACTATGGCACGATCTCGACTCCCTCCTGGAGTTTTTGGGATTTGGCGTATGGCCTTCGCCGCTAAGGCGAGTGATTTGATCTGTTGGCGATGTAGTTTTGCATTGGGGTCATCAGCTGGAGGCTTGATTGCCTCTAGGTATGCTGCAGCGGTAAAGAGAGCACCCGCAGCTGTTTTGGGTACTGGCACTCCCTCCTCGTTGTATGTCATAAAAGAGTTGCCTAGGTTGCGGGTGAGTGCCGCCCTTTCATCCGGCGCGAGGTGTGACAGCCTTGATCTGGGTCTTGTGTCTGCTCGCCCGGTGGAGCTCAGGGAGAGCTGTCTTCTTCGCGCACTCGACAAGCTAGCTTGCTTTTTACGTTCTTCGAGTGTTGCTCTGATCTGCTGCAGTCGAAGTGATTCCTGCCAGTTGAAGTACTGGAAGGTCAACATCTCCTCCCGTGTTGCGTCTGCTGGCATCATTGTGCACTCCTTGATGACTTTGTTTGCTTTTGCTGCCATCTCAGCAGTAATTGTGAGATTTGTGACTCTGTCCGACATAGTAACCGTGCACGGGAACTCTGTAGGCCTGCGACTGGCCGCAGCATCAGATGATTCTGCGGCGAAGGCAACGTAGACCTGCTGGGGTATCGTATGTGTATGTGTTTTCGAGTCCCGTCATGGACTCGACGTCGTCATCAAGGCTCATGTCGGAGTCGATATGCCCATCGAGTGGTCCGTCTGGACAGACCTCGCTGTCGATGCCTTCATCGCCTATGCTCATCTCGGCGTCGGCGAAGTTGTTATGAATCTCGAAGTCGAGGTTGTTGTTGGTGCAGATCTCGGAGTCGACGTGCTTGTCGATATGAGTTTCAGGCTCGTCAAAGTCGCTGAGGGAGATCCCGCAGTCGAAACTATCCTCGAGTGGGAGATCGAGCTCGGGATCGTTTGTGCGGTATGCTGATTCGGCCTCCTCACCTTGGAGTTCTTCAATGAGCTCATTGATCTCTCGAGTAGACATGGTAGTTGCAGACGAGCAAGCTTGGAGGATCGACGATGGTATGGACGCAGTTGATGGATCCGCAGTCGAAGGAGCCGCAACCGATGGAGCCTCGGGTGCGGAAGTCGCGAGTTGGCGTGGATCTGTCAAGTCCTGCACACCAAGCTTGTTTACGAAAAAATTGAACGAACCAACGGTTAAACCCAAACCTGACTCGAGATCGGAGAAGGTCTCCTGGAATTCTGGCGAGTGTGGCTCGAAATCCATCAGAGGATCTGATGTGCTTTTTGCAGGTGAAGCTGGCGTGCTACCGTTTGTCGAGTGATTCGGCGAGTTGCCGTGTGCCGCCCGAGTCGGCGAGTTCTGGTTTGTTGATGCAGCCGGCGAGTTGCCGTTTGTAGATCCGATCGGCGAGTCGCCGTTTTCCGATGGAACCGAAGAAACCGTGAGTCCAACACTATTCTTTCCCATAGACGACGCCAATTGACGAGGGGTTAACTCATCAAATCCCATGGTTAAGGACCTAGGGTTGAGATTATGGGGAGAGAACGTGGTAGTACTGGTAGTTTCGTCGGCTGACAAGCAGAGGCAAAGATTTACCCAGGTTCAGGCCCCTCGGGTGGAGGTAAAGACCCTACTTCCTGCTTGTCTGGTATTGATTGTGTGAGATTATGCGATTACAGGGGAGCTCCGGCGAGATGTCGATCTCGCTAGGGCTTTTGGTGGTTCGAGTATGGCTTGTCCAGGATCGACGGCCCTCCCAGCCTTTATAAGAGGCTGGGTCTCGGGAGTCCGTAACCGACCCTGTTTACATGTAAGGAAAGTATAAACCGACTATGCCTATGTCTAATCTTGGAGGGTACTCCATCTTGTTGGGCCTTTCGTCATGGGCTTCATGTAGGTTCTTGATAGTTGGGCCTTAGTCGACACGTGCACCAGGTACCCTTATGGTAGGGTACCCGAGATGTATATCCTTGTCACACACCAAGAAGAAGCAGACCAGCAAAGGATTGCTTGTTGACCAGAGGATGGCACCAACAACGCCGAAGGGCAGGAGCACACGAATGGCGGGCAGAATTGTCGGGCCGGAGCTCACCCTAGAGCTCGGGCGCACCAACAATGTTGGGCCGAAGCACACCAAAGCTCGGGCGCGCCAACAGTGTCGGGCCGGAGCTCACCCGAGAGCTCGGGCGCACCAACAGAGGCTGCACACCGCCGGGACGCACGCTACACCTTCGAAGCACCACGCGCCGGACTACAGGACGGAACGAAGGCCGTCTGCCATAGCCACGGCCTGACCCCCTGGCCAGGACCGGTGGAGAGGCCGGACCAACCTCCCCCAAACCAAGCAGCACACCTCACTGCAACGAGAACTCCTGCATAGCAACAGCTTCGACCACGGACAGACAAGACGAAGAGGGAAAGCTCGGTAACAGTCGCTGAGCACGAAGAACTCGCCACCGACCCCCAAGGCACCACTCACCGGCTACACCACAGTCCCCAGATGGCGCCTCCAAGGAGGTAACGACGCGACGGCGCTGCCGCCATCCAATCCAAACCCTTGGTCTCCAAGAAGGCAAACGACGCCCAAACGGCGTCGCCGCCGCTGTGGTCAAAGAGACCAAGGGTTTCCCCCAGACCCGACTCACCACATCAACTCCCGACCAACCTCCACTACGGCGGACGAGTCCACCGACACCAGGAGCAACGGGAGGAGATGGCCAGAAAAAGGGGCGGATCTGACCTTCGAGATCTGGCGCTTGAGCCGCCACGGCAGCCGCAACGCCACGACCCTCACCCGCCGGCGCCCTGCCGCCCACACGGCCCAGGACGACGGCCAGCACCCGCGCACGCCACCAGCCGCATGGTCGGCGTCGCCAGCCCACCCGAGGCCGCCGCCTCGGCACCCAGAAGCCCTCTGCGCGAGCAAAGCAGCAGATCCTCGCCGCCACCCTCACCGGCGGACCGCGCGGGCATGGCCCGAGCCCACCTCAGGCGGCGGCGGGGGAGAGGGGAAGAGGAGAAGGCGGCGGCGGCGCGGAAACCCTAGTCGCCCCCGAGTCGCCCTCGAGATGACGACGCGAAGGCATGGCCCGTACTCATACTTACGTCTTGTTATGACCCATGTGGGCTTACTCTTAGCAACTACTCTGTATTAATCTAGAATTTGTGTACATTCGATTCTCTGTTAATAAGCTGCAAAATACTGCATCTAGAAGCCCTTATTCGTACCCATACCATGTGATGTTACTTGAATTCGAACCAGTTATACCATTACCATGTTCTTCAACATTTTGATCATGCAATAAGAAGTTACATGGGGTACTTGTAATAAATGTAATTGCATGACTTGAATATCTGATATACCCTCTTTGAACACATGCTTCTGCAGGTCATATGCCGGGAGATGAGGAAAGCCGACACTGGCCCGGCCTCCTCTGGTGGCCTCGGGAAGAACAACCCAGATCAGCGCTTCTGCGCAGCCACCTTTGCTGTTACAGGCTAGAAGGCTTCTCCATCGTCAGCTTGTTCCTGTGCCCCAAGAATCCCCATGATAGAGGGAGCCAGAAGGGCCCCCTTGTAGTAGGAGGCATCCAACGCCTCAGCTTTTGCAGAACAAAGCCCCTGTGTTGTAGAGGGGTTCTGTAACTTAGGAGCCCTGTGTTTGTAATTCACAGGACATATTTGCTGGTTGTTTAATGGAAAAAAAGGAAGGGCGAAAACGATGGTTAAATATATATTATTTTCCTGCTTGGACTATTTGTGCTGTTCCAATCGTGAAGATGAGAATGTTGCTCGTCGTTTTGCTTGTTGATATTTGGGTGGGAGTGTTTGGGGCTTTGACCAGGAATCTTTTTTTGAAGTGGCCGGCGCCCACGAGATCAGGTGCATCATATCATGCTGCCACTGCTATGGGATGATGATAACCCTCTGTACTTCTTGGTCTTGATTTGATTTGGTACTGATGAATAAAACAAACAATAGATAATGATACTACCCTCCGTACTTTTGGTCTTTGTTTGTTGTGATCATGATTAACCGGCAGCCAAACGGATTTCAAAAAAAAAAACCGGCAGCCAAACGAATATCCGATACTCTTCTGTCGTTTTGTAAAGGGTTTTTGGCGGGAAGAGGATCACCTTTCATCTCTCTCTTTCTGCTGTGCTTTTCCTTGATCCGAGACGATTTCCCTTTTCAGAAGGTTCATGCAACACACAATGCTTCCTGCTACGGACACACAGCTCCCTCTCTCTCACACAGTCACGCACACACAGAGAAACACACACCTGATCTCGTGTCGCATGACCAGGAACAGCCATGGGATATGACCGCCAAAGCAGAGCAGAGCAGAGCAAAGCTGCTGCACACCAACCACCACGGCAACGGCACCACCCTTCCCTTCTTCTCTGACCAGCAGCACCGGTCACCTCCTCGCCTCCTTTTGTCTTCTTATTCCTTCCCCCACCGCTGCGCGCTCCAGCCGGCCTTTTCCGTTTCTTGGAACGCAGTCTTCTGCTCCGTTCCTCCTCCGCCCGCCATGAGCTCCGCCACCATCCACGCCGTCCTGCGCCGCCGCGCCATAGCCGACGACCGCCTCGGCCTCGGCCTCGGCGGCGGGCGGGACGACGACGACGACGCCTACTGGGCGTCCCCGCCGCGCCTCTACGACTTCTCCAAGCACCAGCTGCTCAAGGACGAGCCTCCCGTGCGCGACCACCCGCCGCCTCCCGCGCCCGCGCCTCCTTCCCCGAAGCCACAGCCACCGCCACCCGCGCCTTCTCCTTCGCCTTCGCCATCGCCGGCGCCGCCGTCCCCGCCCTCGACCGACGCCCACCTCTGCCTCCTCGCCCTGCAGGGCACCGGCATCAGCTGGGGCGTCCGGAAGCGCGTCCGCTTCGTCCACCGCGCCGCGCGACGCGCCAACGCCAACAACAACGCTGCTTTTCCCCTGACACCGGCACCCGCCCAGAGCGCGCCCGCCCCTCTGGCTGCGCGGCAGGCCGACGAGGAGAGCTCCAGCAACGTCAAGCCCACGGACCAGCCCGAGCCCAACGCGGAAGAGAGCGTCCAGGACGAGGCGGCGGCTGCCGTCAAGACGGGGGAGGAGAAGAAGAAGAGGCGGAGGAGGAAGAACGTCAGCAGCCGCGGCTTCACCCTGGGCCGTCCCAAGAAGAGGGCCCACCGCGAGAGGAAGCCGCCCGCTCCCAAGGCCGAGCGCATCGTCGCGGCGCCGCGCGCCGTGGCCGACCGGTCCGTGGTGCAGGTGTACGCGGCCACCGACGCGGCGGACAGCAAGCAGGAGGTGGCCAGGAGCAGGGCGGAGGGGACGAGGAAGCGCAAGGAAGGAGCTGTGACGCGAGCTGCAGTCGCCAAGCGTCCCAGGAAGGTGATTCCCAAGGAGGAGGAGGAGAGCGACGGAGTCGAGCGCAAGCCGGTGGTCGTCGTCAAGACGGAGAGGAAGAAGGGCCGGCGGGAGGAGGGGGATGAGGAGAGCGGCGGAGACGAGCGCAAGCCGGTGGTCGTCAAGACGGAGAGGAAGCAGAGCCGGCGGGAGGAAGACGACGAGGAGAGCGGCCAAGACTATCTCAAGGCGCTGGTGATCATTCAGGCGGAGCGGAAGAGCAGCCGGCGGAAGTCGACGAACGCAAAGACGATGGCGAAGCCCGCTCCCGACAACATGCTCGTCAAGGTGGAGGAACCCGGCGGCGCGCCGCGCGCGATGGTGGACCGGTGGGCGGCGAAGCGGTACGCGGCGGCCGAGGCGTCGCTGCTCGCCGTGCTGCGCTCCCTCCGCGCCCGCCCCGGAAAGCCCGTCCAGCGCCGCCAGCTGCGTGAGGAGGCGCGCAAGCGCATCGGCGACACGGGCCTCCTCGACCACCTGCTCAAGCACACCAAGGACAAGGTCACCCCCTGTGGCACTGACCGCCTACGCCGCCGCCACAACGCCGACGGCGTCATGGAGTACTGGCTCGAGCCGGCCGGGCTCGCGGCCCTGCGGCGGGAGGCCGGCGTCGCGGACCCGTACTGGGTGCCGCCTGCCGGGTGGAAGCTCGGAGACCCCGTGTCGCCGGACGCCTGCGCGCTGGAGATGAAGAGGCAGGTGGTGGAGCTCGCCGCCGAGCTCGCCGGTGTAAAAAGGTCTCCTTTTTCCCCTTCTCCTGCAATTTCTCTCCTTTCTTGCATCTTTGGTGTTAATTTAGCATTCTGAATGCTGATAGTACGATTTTTTTTAGATTCTTGCATGTAGAACTTGTAAGCAGAAATACTTGTGGAAAATTTTTTTTGCTGCAACAAGTAGCAATACTAGTGTTGGTGCTAACACTGAACTTTGTTGCTCTGATTTAAGATTACTCTCCTTCAATTTCTCCCCTTTCTTGCATTTTTGGTGCCAGTTAAGCACTGCAATGCTTATACTATATATTTTTAGATTCTTGCATGTAGTAGTATTCAGAAATGGTTGTGCCAAAATTGATTCTTTCTGCTGAATTGCTGTTACTATATTGTGAAGTTTCTTGCATACAGCAAGTTGCAATGCTGCTGTTGTGCTGACACTGAGTTTTTGTTGCTCTGAATTTGTGTATGAAGGCACATGGAGCAGCTCTTGAAGGCACGTCCAGGCACATTGAGCAATGAACTGAAATCTGAGGCTGTCAAAGCCTACATTTCTCATGAGCCTTATCAGGTGATCACACTCAACAAACTGAGATATGCATCTCTTTGTTTTGCATCATGTATACCTGTTGTGGAAATCATGAGAAAATGGGACATGCATGCATGAATGAATGAATGGAGCCCACATCCCCTTAGCTGTCTGCTACATACACACTTGTCAGGGTGCACATTTGAGTTCCTTCTTTTGTGTAAACTTTGATATTGGAGTTTCAGCTAAAGAAAGAACTTTGACATTTGTGTTGCTCTGAAATGGCAAGTCAAGGTTTTGGTTTTGGTTTTGGTTTTGGTTTTGGTTTTGTGAGGTACATTGTATTATTGCATCAGAAAATTGAAGATGCAATCCATTGCACAATAATGTATTTCTAGTTCACCCCCTTAGCTGTGTGCTAGATACACACATGTCAGGGTGTGCACAATATTCTAGTTCCCTCTTCTCTGAAAACTTTGTTGTTGGAGTTTCAGTTAAAACAGGGAACTTTGATAGAGATGCTTTGAAATGGCAAGTCTTGGTTATGGTTTTGTGAGGTACACTGATTGCAGTATTGCATCAGAAAATCGCAAGATGCAGGGGAAGGTTTTCATTTCCAATGCATGGTACTTTGTAGCTCTTAATTTGTCACCTCTGAAGGCATTGCAGAGACTTGCACCAACCTTTCTCAGCTTTGCTTCTCACATTTTTTACACCGAGCTTAAGGTGGATGGTGGATGTTTTATGTTTAAGCAACTCACCTTTTTATTTCCATTGGTTATCTGCAGATATACTGCACAGAAAACTTACTATGTAGTATATTACTAATCATCTTGATGCATATCACTTTTCTGTTTACATTTTGTGTGTGTGCCACGGAGTAAGTATTTTAATGGAGGTGGATAGCTGATCTTGGTTGGATTCATGGTGATCTTATTTGCAGGAGAAGTATGGCTGCATGGTGAAGGCCAATGGCAATCTGGAGAAACAAGTTCTGTCCTTGGAGGTACACCTACACCACACTAATTTGGGCAACTCCTCCTCAGCTTATATTCGACATTATTGTCTAGTTATCTAGCTATATAATTGTCAAGTTAAAATCTGAATAATCAAAAAAATTCTTCCTGGTTGAACTGTTTTCTCACTTCATCATTGATCTGAGGCCATTGCTGTGGATTTGTTTGCAGGAGAAGTATGCCGATGCGGCACGGGCGAATGACAAACTGGAGGAGGAGGTTTTGTTCCTGAAGGTACATCTGAATTTGGACTGAAACTTCTCAGCCCTTGAATGACAAGCATTGATGTTGAATTATACATATGCTTGGATTGTGAATCTGTTTTGCAGGAGAAGTATGAGGCTGTGGTTGAGAAGAACACCAGGCTGGAGGAGCAGATGACTGCACTATCCACTTCTTTCCTGTCTCTCAAGGTACAGTTAACTTGATTGCCTATCTCCGCAGTTCATCAACTGAACCAGTTGCCTGATGAATAGTCAGACCTGCAATTCTTGTCATTGTAGTAGATTTTTAGGATACAATTTATCAATTTTCTGATGCAAAGATGAACCTCGGTTGTATTGTACTGTACATCTGAGCAGGACGACGTGCTGTATCTGAATGATGGAGAGCAGCACCTGCAGCTAATGGTTCCAGAGCAGGCTGAGGTGCAGCTTCGTCTGTGCGCCAAGGAGTCTCCCGAAGCTGAGAAGCAAGAGAGCAATGACAGCAGCCTTGAGGCGCCAGACGAGGCTGCTGCTGCTTTGGCCGACATCGCCGGCTCCGTCGGCGGGAAGAGAACGTCGAGGAAGTGCAGCGTGCGGATCTGCAAGCCGCAGGGGGCGTTCCAGTGGCCGGACGCGGCGGCACCAGAGGACCCCTCTTCGCCGGCGACCCCGACGGTGGTCATGGACGACGAAGAAGAGCACGCGATGGCCGGCGGCCTCGAGCTTCCGCCCACGCCGCCGTCCGCCTCCTCCACCAACGCCTCCTCCTCCGCGAAGCTCCTGCTCCTGCCCGCCCCGGGCTCGCCTGCCCACCCGCCACCGCCCACCTGCAGCGTCGACACCCAGGCGCCTCATTCCGGCCCTGAGCTGCACACGGCGCAGGACGCATTGCCGTCGGCGTCGCTGCCGCTGCCGTGCGGTGTCACCGCTGGCCTGCCGGAAGTGACGAATACGACGACGACGATGGCGCTCTACGCCGGCGGCGCCGTGGGCACCGAGCTGGCCCTGGTCACCTCCTCCTACAGACCGACCTCCCAATCAAGTTTTGCCCCTCCACTCCACCCATCACCGTCACCACCAGTCCACCAGTGAGAAGATACTACTAGTACTAGACAGGGAAGAACAGGATAGAAGACGAAGAAGAAGACAGGTAGATTACTCTACTGCTGCTGATCAGTTAGCCGTTGGTTTGGTTCTCCATTGCCAACCTTTTTCAGTTTTTCTTTCTGTAAGTCCGCTGCTATCGATCAGACTCTGAGGTCGATCTTGTTGTTGTAGCTGTACGATGCTGTCGCCAACTGCAGGGATCTTGTTGTTGTAGCTGTTTGATGATGCTGTCGCCAACTGCAGGAATTTGCATTTGCAGTGCTGATCACTAGCCTCTTGGTTACTACTGGTAGTTCCTGTGATTCTCGACCAGTCTTGTGAATTCAGATAGACTTGTTGATCTAGCATATTCTCCATCGCATTTGTAATTCTCTGTTTTTCTTAATGAAAATATTCAACTTGGCTCTATGGATTGACCAAACAAAATACTCCCTCTGATCTGGTACAAGTGTTGGTAGAAAATAGCTAGTAACTTACAATCGGCCACTGCAACTCACGACAGTTTTTTAGGCTCGGAGGATGTAATAGATCAAATCGAAGACCCTATCCGCGTTCATACATTCTCAATTGGTCGTGGTTACTTTATTTTTTGGTTATTCTAATAAGGGGATGCCCACGAAATAACTCGATCCGGCACGCATCCAGCCCTATAAGGGCGAGAGAACCAACTTATGTATATGAAAGCATTCAAAATAAATTTATTTTTAAACATTAATCTAATTGATGATTCGTTTTCACCGTTAGATTTGTCTAGATGAGTATTCCAAACAAGATCTCATCTTAATATCTTTTGAGAAACTTTTTTAGTTACCAGATAATTTTTATATGCTTTTTGTCATAACAATTATCTACATGTTGTGAGAGAGTGAGAATTTGATCACTCTAAACACGTAAAATATGGCATTACCATCAACAAAGGGCTTACAATGGTAAGAAGTGAAGTTCTAAAACTCTGACAACCATTTGATTTTAACCTGGTAACCAACTTGATTATACCCGGTGACCAAGTGACTATAATCTGGCAATTAGGTTCGGAAAAAAGTTGTCAAAACATATCAACATGGGATGTAGTTTCAAAAATTTGGTCGTGGCAAAGCCAACCATGAAAGCGGATCCGAATCTCGATTTACGGTTTAAGACATAAAACTTTTTAAAATTTGAAAACCAAAAGGAATCTAAATGGCTCGGTTGTATATTCGGTCGGTGCCCACAGAAAACTAATCTGGGACACGTCCCTTATTAGCACGGTTCTTTATTTTTTAGAATTAGAACTAGGTTTTCTATGGGACTGTGCCTAATATCTGTATCTGAAAAAACAAAGTCTTTGGGATTTTTTTTTTTTACCGGCCCAGTGTAACACAGGAGGACCCAAATAATCCCGCCCACCTCCACCGAAATTTGAACGACAGAGAATCGAATCATTCCCCAGCCAAATTCCCCACCTTCCACCAGACTCCGGCGACTCGCCGCCGCCGCGCGATGCGACGCGACATGGAGGCGTCGATCTCCTCCCTCTGCGGGGCCCTCTCCGACGTGCTCTCCCACGCAGACTCCTCCTCCCGCGCCCTCTCCGACGCCCTCACCCGCCGCCCCATCCCCCTCGGTAATCCTTCTGCCCCCTCTCTCCCCGTGCACGCTAGGGTTCACTGCGCCCCGCTTACGGTGGACACGCCTCGCCGCAGACTCGGCGACGACCGCGTTCCTGTCGGGGCTGGACCGGCGCGTGGAGGCGGCGGGCGCCGACCTGGCGCGCCTCGAGTCCATGGCCTTCGGCACCGTCTCCGTCGAGGAGCTCCTCGGCCACTGCCGCGAGGCGCTCAACATCGTCTCCCGACACGCCGACGCCGTCGAGTTCCGACTCGTCTCCTTCGGCTACGTCGCCCCCGGTAAGGCAATCCCGCCACGCCACCACAGCGTTCTGCCTGGTTCAGACGTAAAAAATTATCCCCTGTCGTTTCGTGTGTGTGTGTGTAAGCTACCTACAAGGTGTTCGTCATCTCGTCTGGCTGAGGATAACATGGTTTTTGTCTTGTTGATCTAGAGGTGGATGAGGAGGAGGAAAACGGAGACACGAGGGAGCTTGAGGTCCCCGGGAATGGAGGATCGAGCTCGGCGCTGAGGTCTGGTTGGGACCGCTTCGAGGACGACGCCGATGCCCTGTATCCTTCCATTACGACGATACTTTTACACAAGAAATACATCGCGTTTGGTGTGAAACATGCACGATTCAACTCATGGACTAGGGAGATAGAGAATGCAGCTCGAGATGCGTAGGCTCTAAATAGTAGACATCTATCTGTACCTAGTTGTAAGGTTCTGCATTGCAGTTTAGCCAGCCAATGTTGGATTTGTGCATCTAGGAGTTCAAACCATATTTGTAGGGAGAGCTAGCTTTGTACAGACGATCCTGATCCCATACGATCCACTCTACTAAATTACACTGTTCAACATTTATTTCTGATTAGTGGTTTGTGTAGTGGAGATATAGAGTATTGAGTTCTTTCTTGACTACATGAAAGATTTGAGGATTCCATGTCACTAAAGAATCTTGGGATTTCTGATGTTTGTCTAGCTACTCTGTCCTCTCAAGGTATGGCATGCTTGCAAAACATCTTCACTGCTACATCTGTTTAGACGCAATATCAGTATTTCTTACTGCAGTTCCTAAGTTGAACATAGATAATAATTTGTTCAGATGTTGCAGATAAAGATTTTTCGGCAAGTCCAAAGATGTGGAAACCTGAAAGTGAAAGGTAACTCGACGAAATACACAGATACATGAGAGATATACTGCTATCTCGCTGTTCCTTTGTTTTGCTTCCACGGTTCTTTACTCACTTTAGCTTTCTTGAAAATGACCCACGTGTTTATGGTGTCCAGTGTTGATGATGGCCAAGAGATCATAAAGGAGGCTGAGGAACCCACACCTCCCCAGATAGAAACAGATGGGCAAGATGGTTAGCATCAATGTTTTGTTCTTTTAAAGTTCAAAAGATTGATCGAGTCTTTTCTCCTTATAACTTGTTTCTCTGTTGAATCCATGAAGATGATGCTTTCCAAGGGATGATAAAGGCGTCAAAGGAGCAGTACGAGAAACTTCCACCTTATATGAGAACTCTCGCATCATGGGAGGTATGAGTTTTTCTCTTAAACTACCTGGAAATGCTTCTTGTAGCACATTCTGATGTTGTCTATTTTATAATGGTCACAAGTTACAGCAGGGTCCATGTAATTCCCAGTATGTTACTCGCATTGCTAGAAGAGAAAAACTGTGCAATAAATATTCTTGCATCCGTTCACAAATTTTTCTTGTCTCGTCTCTGTTTTTCGTCATCAATTATTCCATTGGTGGCATGACCATGCCAGTGTTATCTAAGTGATGCCAGCTCAAGGCAATCTAATGTAATGCTTATTTTTTCTTCTTTGGATCAGGAATTATGTGATGCAGTTTCGAAACTAAATTCATACTTTGGCGGTGACAAAGGTCAGGGAAGTGTTGCATTGAATCAGGATGACGTCGGATCAATTGGTTTGGGTATGTCATAATCTTATGTGTACTTACAGTTCTGTGCCTGCAGAAATGTTAAATGTTACTACACGCTAAACAAATTCCATCGATGCTTCTTTTCACGCCCTTGTTCTTGTAGGGCGCAAAGGAAGATCCTACTTGCTGATCCTTCTGCGGTTGAATCAACTGGCTATGGAGACGATCGACGGCTCGATCTTCTACACCCTACGCAAGAACGACTTCTAGGCGAAATTTTCGGAAAACCTGGGGAACAGAAGGGGATATATGGCTGAGATACTAGTATACAGTATTTGTATTCTTCTACATATAGAAGCGTGTTGGGAATGTAGTTAATCTGGTGAATAACTTGTTCTTTTCTGAGGCAGTGGCTTGGATTTGATTGCTGTATGTTTTCAGAACAGTGTGTTGTAATGTAGTGAATCAGGGGAAGAACTTGGGTTTGATGGTTGCTGTAATCCAACATTGGCTACCTTTAGCATCCTGGGCTGTTTTAACTGCAGCAAAGTGAAAATTATACGGTGAAAAAAAAATCATGGCCATCTTTCAGCTATCTTTGCTTATGCAGTTGCAGAGAAAGTGTAGAATCACAATATCACATCACGACATGTAAGTTACTCCCTCCATATCATAATATAAGATGTTTTAGATATATATACATGGTACGGAATGAGTAGTAGACACTACTATATATAGAAAAAAAACCTGCCCCACTCTCAACTCCAGTAATTTAGTACACATTAATCGACATTATAATTATTTTTGCAAGGAAAGACCGAGATCTTTATTGAATCAAATCGGGTTTACATCGGCATCACAAGAATGCATGGAGAAAGAAGGGGCCTGGGGTTAACCAGAATGATTTACTATACATGAATTGCCCTTGTACTGTAGCACATATTGCACACTATACACTTACAATTATATCTATTTACTATTTACATTCCTCCAACGAGGCACATATAGATATAATAATAAATTAATAATACCTACAGATTACAATTTATACAGCTTAAGAATTTGTCGAACTCTTCAATCCTCATGCCTGTAATGCCACCATGCCAATGCAACAGCAGCAGCAGCAGCAGTAGGGAACACCTCCAGCCAGGGTGCTCAAGGGTTCTGCGGAATGGACTCTGAAGCATATGATCTCTCGAGGATCATCTATAACAGTATCTACCTAGGCCACAAACCCTGATGAAGAAGAAGCGTATATCTCATTTGCCTGAGCGACCGGGACATATACAACGTCGGTCAATGAGCTGTGGGTCCGTCCGTAGAAAATGTAGACAAAGACCCCCATCACCAGCCATACCCCGACTCGCATCCACGTGCCACCCCTGAAGAACACAAGGCAAGACAAGGTTCAGACATGTTTGTAGGCATATGCATCCATTCTGAGACATTTCAGCGACAAGCAAGACCTATATGTGAGATCGCTCTATCGTGTACTCACCCCAGATTTATTAGCAAGTACGTGTTTATGAGAATGCACATCACTGGTAGCATTGGAACGAATGGGCAGATGAATCCTGGAGAATCACCAGAAAATAACTTATGGTATTAAGTTACCAGTAGAGTCTAGTACAGAGAGATGCATAAAATTACTGTGATGCAAGTACCTCCAGAATGCCCAAATGAGTGCCTTCCATTATCTTGGTCGATCCAGCAGAGCACACCGAGACCAGCTAGGAGGAGCAGGCCGCCAAAGACGCATAAGAAGCACATCGCCAGGCTGACAGTGCCATGGTAGATGTACATGTTAGACTGGCCAATATTTTTCTGACGCAGGAAAGTTCATTGTGGGAGGAAGTGTGTAACAAGGTATGCACATTCTGTACTTACAATGGCAGGAATGTTACAGAAGCTGACGATGTCAGGATTAGAACCCCTGCACATACAGATGCTATGCTGCACGCGGCTGTTTTGCGCCGCTTCACCTCATCCAATTTGCCTGATGAATTTATAGAGAAACCGGTTAGCTAGATCAAGTAAAATGCACCTACTTAGAATTGCAGAATAGAATAAGTCGAAACACAATTCCCCAGACATACTTGCGTATAGCTGCTTCTCAATAAGAGGGTCAACGATTGATTCATCTACAATCACATCCTTTATCTCAGATGTCCCCTGTTCAGGATTCTCCTCTCCAAGAGGACCCCTCGCCTTTTCCTCATCACATTCTTGGCTCAAACGGAACGACGCTTGCAGAGAAGATGGCAGGGGCACCTCATCTGGAGGAACATATCTGAGGATCAAGATGGAGACAGCGACTATGGTGAATGCGAGGAGTGTGCCTACACTGACCTGCAACCAAACTGAACTCTTTTAGCTCCATGCTGCAATCTAGTACTGTTTACAAACCTAACATTATTAACCTGCTTAACACATTCTCTGGACTCTAGAAAGAAAACACCTTAATGAAATCACATCTTGAGCCTAAGTACATGATTTTTTTCAAATGCCAACTATCCAATGGTTCCTAGGTCCTTACCATTCCTGCCAGTTGTGAAACATCCATGAAGAAAGACAGAGAAGCCGCACAGATGCCAGTTAAGATTGTGCTCTTGACAGGAACTTGTGTCTTCTCGCTAACATCAGCGAAGAAGGATGGCAACAACCCATCTCTCGCCATGGCCATCAATATTCTTGGCTGCGAGAAAATAACAACTCACAAGTTCAAATATTTGTCTCGGCATACGATTTTAGTTGCAGGCTAATTTAGAGAGTAAACTGATCAGAATTTTAACTCCTCTATCCAGATCATGCGAGAAGTAATTACGGAGGATAGACACTTCTATCCGGAGATAAGGTTTTAAGGGCTACAGAGCTTTGGAAGCAATAGTTCTTGTCTGTGTAATGTCATTCATGCGAAGAGTGCTATATCGGCTATGCTCATTTCCAAAAGTCAATGCATTGTAATCATGGAAGATTTGAATCACATACAAATCAAGATATTTAGGTATACCTGTGGCAGAATTGATCCCATCAAGGTTGAGCAGAGAGCAAGAACAGCACCAGATGTTACAAGGTACCTAAAAAAAGATAATACAGTAAAAGCCTCAGCAGGAAGCTCGCTAAGTGATGTATGGTGAAGCGGAAGCGGTGTCGGAAATGAGTCCTTACATTGCCCACTGCATCCCATGTCTCGCGAATGCGGACGAAATAGGGGTATCTGGGTCCATAGCAAAGTATGGTACCAGACCAACGATGACAACTGAAACCAGCATATACAAGGTACAACAAATTGACAATGCTGTTCCTATTCCCAATGGCAGATCTCGTTGCGGATTCTTCACCTGTTGTAAGTGTACATGAAAGGACTATCAATAATGCCACTGATCCAGCGGGCGTAAGAGGTGCCAAGTAAATTTGTGTAATAGGGCCTTTCGTTACCTCCTCGGCAGTGCTAGCAACAGAGTCAAAGCCTATGTAGGCGAAGAAAACAGTTGCTGAGCCAGAAAGCATTCCATTCACCCCATACGGCAAAAATCTAGGGGGAAAAGGTTGTTAAGTGTTTTATTTCCAAATAGAGAAATCTGAATAGCTAAAATAAATTCTGCATTACCCGCCCGACACCTTATAGCCGACCCATCCTGTTTGGAAGCCAATGTAGCTACCGGCTATAATAACAAATACCAACACACAGCAATTCAGGATCGTCACGATTCCTTGTACATACGTACTCTGTCACAAAAAAATCGCAGAGTGAATATCATGAGGTATACTTCTTGAAGAAAAATAACACAAAAAGTGTTTCTGAACTGTAGAAGCCACCAACCTCTTTAATGCCGACGCATAACAGGGCAGTGACAAGGAGAACCAAGGCAGCAGCGCAAGGATCGACGACAACATCTAACCACGGGAGCTCATGGCGCGCTAGAATCCATGGCAGACTATTCGGTCCACCAAAAATAACGCCTGAACGACATAGACAGACTGTGTTAGCAGAGATGGAAGATCAAACACTCAATCAACATGCCGCAGAAACAAGGGTAAATCCCACTTACTAGATTGGGAGATATGCCACGGGCAACCGCTGATCCGCCAATCGTATATTCCAGTATTAAAGCCCAGCCGATCAACCACGCAACTCTAGATAAAAAAAAGCTGACCAAAATGAGAACCGTGACACTTGATGAGCAATGTTCACCCCAACATACTAGATAAGTAAATTTACCCTTCACCAATGCAGATGTACGAATAGTGGTATGCGCTTCCTGCAGATGGGCAACGGCTAGCAAGCTCCGCATAACAGAAAGCCGAAAGTGCTGCTGCGATTCCGGCTATCAGAAATGAAAGTGTCAATGCTGGGCCAGAGTGCTCCCGAGCAACCGTCCCCACGAGAACGTACACTCCGGCTCCAACTGTCGAACCAACGCCTGGATGATAACACAAATGTTCCATGAGCTCTACTTGCATGGTACGAAACGCCTTAATCAGTAGAACACATAAGCTCTGCAAAGTGTTGAAGACACTCTGAAACTCCAGAGGCATGCAGCAATTGTACATCAAACGACAACAATTCCATTTACATCATATCAAGGTAGCAAGACATAGATAACTGAATCCTTAACGAGGCATGGGCAAACCACCCAGTGCCCTACTGAAACTGACACAGCAACAACCAAACAAGCACACAGGTGTACTAGAGTAACTAGACAGTAGGCACGGCAGATCTCTGATTAGTATAGAAATGAATGATACTTTTATCTGAATTCACTGCCCAATTGAAAAATCCCTACTATTTCTCTAAAATAAAACATTCCTACTGATATCTCAGACCATGTAATTAAAGCTAGCTAAAATCTTGTGGTACGTCTGGTGTTCTTTAATGGAAGCTTCTGAAATCTGTAACACTACAAGACCATTTATTACAATAACTCTAGGTTGGATTTAACGGCTGCGTTACAGGGGACAAGTCGAAACGTAAAAAAATCTTCCAGAAAATCACACCACAAAACTAACAATCCACCAATCCGAATTCAGAAACCAACAATCAACCCCCTAAAAAAAGCTTTGCGCCACATAGGGGAATTTTCACTGTTGCGAGCTCAAAGATCCAATATTTCCCCCCGCGCAAGCAGAAAGCTTCGCGGCTTCCCAAGCAGAAGCCATGAACACCAGCCCGATCAACCCAAACAAGACGGCGCTTTTCCCACGTAATCCAATCGATAGCGACAAAGATCAGGGGAAGCTCAAGGAAGAAAGAAGAAAGTTGCACCGATCGCGATGAGCTGCGTGACGGAGAGCTCCTTGGCGAGCTGCTGGCCTCCGGCGGCGGAGGCGCGCGCCCTGTCAGAGTCGACCTGCTTCCGTCGCATGAGCGACCGGATCCCGCCGCCGCCGCCGCCGGCCGGCTCCTCGAACCCCATCGCCGGCCACCAAGGTGCTCCGGCGATTTGGCTGGAGCGTAGAGTAGGAGGGGAGCCGCGCCGCTCTTTCTGGCGCGTGCTCTGCCGCCCCTGTGTCGTTTGCTTGAGCCGCGGGGATTCTTCTCCTTGGAGAAGACGAGCAGAGCCGCCTTTTATCGGGCGACGTGCCGCTGTCCGTCCGAATCATCCGTTATTAATCCAAAAGAAAAGATAAATGAAAATCGTAGTACGTGTACAAGTACTCCACGGTGTACAAGTACTCCACGGTGTACTCGTATAAAAATCGCGACATTTCGTGTAGTTTTGGCACTAATAGATGGACGAATTGTTTGGTGGGAATAAATAAGGGTGTGGCAATTAGTACATTAGTTCTCAGTTAGTTGATGTCATCAAATTTCAGTTGCGAATCCATGTTGCAACTCATGTCTAACATGAATCACAAAGAAAATCCAACGGCCTAGTAACAGCCCCATTTGTAGCCCAAAAAAAAAAATCAGTTGCAAGGAATCCCGGGATCTCTGCAGGAGCACGTGATGCCACCGTGGAGGAGAGAGCCGTTGTCACCAGGACAGCTATAAGTACCCCTGTACCTCCTCCTGCGTGAGGGACAAAAGAGGAGATAGCTCATTTGCCTCCTTTGTGCTTAGCTTCATCTTCTACCTCGTACCACTGTTCATAGTCTAGCAATACAGCTCAAGGAGCAGATCTTGTACTTGTACTTGTGCTTCATCCATATACATCGAGAGATAGGCAGGAGTAGGGGTGTTACCTCCTCACGAGGGCCCCGAACCTGGGTAAATCGTGTGTGTGTGCTTGTGTGTTCTTGGTTCGATGTCCGTCCGTGCGCGCTTCTCAGCGTGCAAGCCCTCCCCGGATACCTCCAGCGTCCTTTCGGCCCCACACGTAGCCATACCTATGGCATCTGCCGTGACACCACCACGACAGTTGGCGCCCACCGTGGGGCCAGCAGCGGCGCTGGCTGGAGTCTTCATCCGGACGGGTTCCATCACCACCTCCGGCGAGCGTGTGCTCAGCGGGTTGGTGTGCAAGCTCGGCGACATGCACTTCGTCAGCGACAACGCCGGTTGCTTCGGCGGCAGGCCTCTCCCGGTTAACGGCTGCCTCATCGCCTTCGGCTCCCTCCACACCTACGTCGCCACCGAGCTCGTCCGCAAGTACCCCGCGCGGGTGCTGGAGGCAGAAGATCCTCCTGCTCTTTGTGCGGCTCGCGGTCGGCGCTTCACTCGCCCTGAGAGCTGCGCAGAGGTCATGATGACCGGAACTGCGGCTGGAGCTGGTCTGGAGGATGATGCCTCGACTCCGGAGAAGACGGTTAGGACGGCCAGGCCACCCCTGGAGAGGGTGACCCGGGAGCAGGGCGGCACGTCCACGGTCAGGCCTCTTCCTCTGGACAAGGTGATAGAAAGACTCGCTGTTCCCATAGTACCTGGTACGGGTGCAGCCCTGACCGAGGAAGAGTTAGAGCAGCAGCGCAAGGACCTGCATGCTGAGGCCTTGGAAATGGCCAAGACTAGAGAAGAGTTTGATAGATCAATGCGTGAGTATAACAAGGCTCATGGCCTTGATGCTGCTCGCATGGCTGATGTGCGTAAGAGAGGCAAAGGCCTCAATATAGAGATGGCTAGGGATGGTAGATCCGGGTCAAGTGCGACTCGGGTAACGGCAGCAAAGCCGAATTATAGCTCTCCTGCCAAGACCCTTAGAGCTGCAGAGGCAGCAAGAGCTGAGCTAGCCGGTTTAACCGCGAAGCTTACCAGAAGCAACAAGCAAGAGTGAATGAGTTGGTGGCAATAGCCAACCGACAGAATGAGGCATATTTGAAGGGCAACACCATGGCTGGGGGTTCCCAGATTGTACACTCGGCTAAGGCCGGCAGTCAGAGGTCCAAAGGTCAAGCTTCCTCGCCGCATCCGAGTAGAGATCGTAACCCGAGTGTAAACTCGGGAAAGAACAAGCAGATCCAGACCTACAACCCGGACTATGCTGAAAAGCAGATGGCCGGCAGAACGGTGCAGGCCGGGCTAGGAGTAACCCGGCGCAGGGAAATCCGGGTCAGGGGAATCCCAATCCAGCTGGCCGAGGTCCACCACCTCGGTATCCGACTCAAAACCATGGTCAGCAACACCCGAATGTTGCGCATGTTCAGGAACCGCAAGGTGTTGACCAAAGGAACAACCGATATGATGATGCAATTCGGCTCTGGAGAGAGCCGGATATCAGAGATATGACAATGCACTAGGAGACAGGTTAGGACCGCGCATGTTGGCGCCGGGTGATGCACGCATCAAGTTGGATAGGCTCCATTGGTCTGAGATACTGGAGGAGCAGGGCCTACCTGGACCTAAATGCTTCGGGCCCCGAATCATGGGGGAGCCGTCAGTGCCGCACTTCCAGTTGCCCCGAAGTAGTCGAGAAAGTCCGGTAGAAGGGGCTAGCTGGGAGTCCAAATCCGCGCTGAAAGTGCGCAAGGAACACCACTCGTTCACCCGATTCTAGAACCGGTTCGAGTTCCGTTCCCGGAAGCCGGCATATAGCCTCGGCCGTGATGCGCCGGGTCTTGAGCAACCAATCGAGGTCATCTTGCACTACGTCGGATCCCTCCCATCCACCTCGGTTGCTAGGTGCCGCCGATGACTGATACGTCTCAAACGTATCTATAATTTTTGATGTTCCATGCTTGTTTTATACCAATTGCTACATGTTTTGCATCTACTTTATATCACTTTTATACATTTTTTGGGACTAACCTATTAACAAGATGCCGAAGTGCCAGTTCCTGTTTTCTGCTGTTTTTGTATTCCAGAAAAGCTAGTCTGGAAATATTCTCGGAATTGGACGAAACTACACGGGGGTGCCTATTTTTCCAGAACACGCCTGACGGAGCGAAGGAGCAGCAGAGGAGGGCCACCAGGAGGCCACACGCACCTAGGGCGCGGGCCCCCCTCTGCCGCGCCCTAGGGTGGTGTGGGCCCCTCGGGGGTCCGCAGCCGCCGCCCTTTCGCCTACTTATTCCCCCCGACGCGAAAACCCTAAGTACCTGAGCAAATATCCACGAAAAGTTCCAGAGACGCCGCCGTCGTCAACCCTAGCTCGGGAGGGTTCAGAACCTCTTCCCGGCACCCTGCCGAGAGGGGAATCGTCACCGGAGGCTTCTACATCGCCATGCCTGCCTCCGGAGTGATGCGTGAGTAGTTCATCCTTGGACTACGGGTCCATAGCAGTAGCTAGATGGTTGTCTCTCCACTTTGTGCCATCATGTTTAGATCTTGTGAGCTGCCCTACATGATCAAGATCATATTATTGTAATGCTACATGTTGTGTTTGCTGGGATCCGATGAATATTGAATATTATGTCAAGTTGATTATCAATCTATCTTATATGTTATTTAAGATCTTGCATGCTTTCCGTTACTCGTAGATGCTTTGGCCAAGTAGATGCTTGTAACTCCAAGAGAGAGTATTTATGCTAGATAGTGGGTTCATGTCTCCGTTTAACCTGGGACAGTGACAGAAAGTTCTAAGGTTGTGGATGTGCTGTTGCCACTAGGGATAACCTAACGATGCTATGTCCACGGCATATGTGTTTGTTTACATTACGCACTTTACTTAATGCAATTATCCGTTGCTTGCAACTTAATACCAACGGGGGACTCGGATGACAACCCGGCGGTGGATTATTAGTCATAGATGCTGTTGGATAACGGTCTATGTATTATGTCGTAATGCCCAATTAAATATCATAGTAGTCAACATGTCATGTATATGCATTGTCATGCGCTCACTATTCGTCAATTGCCCAGCTGTAATTTGTTCACCCAACATGTTAGTTATCTTTTATGGAGAGACACCACTAGTGAACTGTGGACCCCGGTCCATTCTTTTACACTGATTAAACAACCACAAACTGCAAACTGTTCCTTTTTCATTCTCTGCAATTTAATACTCATTTTCCACACCATACGTTTAATCCTTTGTTTTCAGCAAGCCAGTGAGATTGACAACCTCACTGTTTCGTTGGGGCAAAGTAGTTTGATTGTGTTGTGTGCAGATTCCACGTCAACAGTCCAGACTCCTCGACAGCTATTTTTCTGGCGCCGTTGACAACCTTCTGAAGAGTTGCTGCTCCTACTGGTTCGATAACCTTGGTTTCTTTCTGAGGGAAAACTTGCTGCTGACTACATCATACCTTCCTCTTGGGGTCTCCCAACGAACGTGTGTTTCACGTCATCAAGCTATTTTTCTGGCGCCGTTGCCGGGGAGAGAAGCTTCACTCACTTTGTCCCTCAAGCCTATTTTTCTGGCGCCGTTGCCGGGGAGACAGCAGTCTTCTGCAAGGGGAGTTTCACGCTTCCAATCTCTTTACTTTGTTTTTGTCTTGCTTAGTTTATTTTATTTTATCTTGTTTGCTTTCAATTATCAAAAACACAAAAAAATTAGTTACTTGCATTTAGTTTATTTTCAGTTTTGTTTTCTGTTAGTCATCATGTCTAGCCCTGTTCCAGTAGTAATGTCACCTGAAGAAGAGATCTTCACTTTCAAGCAAGGGAGTGAGGAGAGTTTTAAAGATGCTTGGTCTAGAATTTGAGTCTATGCTAAAACTGAACCTAAAATGACTTTAAGCCTGCTTCTTAGTAGCTTTTATTTTGGTCTTGTTCTTTGCTACAGATATGCTTTAGATGCTGTGGTAGGAGGAGATTTCCTTCGTTATGATGGGGATCAAGCTTTTAATGCTATAAAAAAATTGATTACAATTTCTAGCCCCCAATCACTAAAATTGATTTGGCTTTGACAAGCATAAGTGATAGACTTAACGCTCTTGAAACGAACATATCTGGTCTAAAAGAAGGGTATAATCAGATTCGTGAACATTATGATAATGTGCCAGTAAATTTTGAACCATCGGGATGGATTCCCTCAGTAAAAGTTGTTATAAATGGTGAAACTTTTCATTCTCGCTGTGATATTATGTCTGAATTCTGTTTAATGCCCAAGAATATTTTGATTCCTTAAATCTTTGGGAGCTTTCCAAATGCGAAGATTGTATAACTTTGGGTGATAATACTATTAAATTACCAAGGGGAGTAGCCGAAGGAGTATTTACAAAACTCTTAGGGATAACAATATCTATTGATTATCTTGTCATTGAATGTGCAGGAGTAGGACAAATTACGCTTGGAAGATCTCTGTTGAAACGCTTTGGAGCAATAATAGATGTGGGCCAAGGCACTATGAATTTCGCCTCTTCACCTATGTGTAACCAAGTATTTCCTAAAGATAAAGGTAAAGGTAAGAGAGCTAAGCGTAAGAATGTTGATGCTTCTTCACTTGGTAATACTTGATGCATGCTTTGTGCCTAGCTAAAAGGCGTTAAAGAAAAGCGCTTATGGGAGGCAACCCATTTTATTTTTCTGCAATTTTTCTTTTATTGAGTCAAGGTTTGTTTACTTCTGTAGCAACTCCTTTGTATCTTTATTTTCTCGCATTGTTGTGCCAAGAGTAGCCTCTAATGATAAGATGATGCTTAATTTTGATTGCTGCGCAGAAACAGATTTTTGCTGTTCACTGTACGAAATTCCTAAAATCACCAGATTGTTAATTAAATCTGAAATTTTTGTGCGTAATCTTTATGAATGTCTGAAACTTTCATTAGTTCAGAGTTTTCGATCTGAGCGTCGTAAGTGCCTCGAAAAAATTCGTCTTTGCGGACTGTTCTGTTTTAGACAGATTATGCCTTTTTATTTTGCATTCTCTCTTTTACTAGTGTTGAGTGAAATTCTTTTTTGGGTGGAAGAGCTTCACATAACATCAGTGGCTGTAGCTAATGTTTAAAGTAACAAATCATATTGCGTCTTTACAGAACATGTGAATTTTTGATTATGCACTAACCCTCTAATGAGATCTACTTTGAGTTTGGTGTGACGGAAGTTTTCAAGGGTCAAGAGAGAAGGATGATATAATAGGATCAAGAAGAGTGAAGAGCTTAAGCTTGGGGAGGCTCCCATGGATCTCCCCAGCATATTTCAAGAAGACTCAAGCGTCTAAGCTTGGGGATGCCCAAGGCATCCCCTTCTTCATCGTCAAAATTATCAGGTCATCTCTAGTGAAACTATATTTTAATTCTTTCACATCATATGTGCTTTTCTTGGAGCGTCTGTGTGCTTTTATTTTCAGTATTGCACTTTTATTTTCAATAAAGCTTGACTGGACCCTAGCATTCTTGATTGGGAGAGAGACACGCTCCGCTTTTTCATGAGAATACTCCTATTCTTCACTTATATTTGTTGAGTATTCATATCTAGCGCTGTTCAGCTTTTAGCTCTTGTTTTCATGTATCTCTTGTCAGAGCTATTAGCTTTCTTTTGTAGAAAGTACTCTCTTGCTTCACTTATATTTGTTTGGAGAGTTGATGAAATAAATTGATTGGTGTTTGGTTGGTTCAGAAAATGTTGCATGTGGTAATTGGTATAAGGAAAAACTTGCTTAATCTTGTAGATCACTAAAATGGATAACTTGATGCTTGTCAATTGTTTTGAGTTAACAAGTAGATCATGATTAAATTGTGCATCACATGAGTTAAGCCTATTAGTGAAGAACTACCGTAAAGCTTGTTGAAAATTTGGTTTGCATCGGTGGTACTCTAAGGTCTAGATATTTTCTAATAACAGGGTTTGGTTAACAAGGAAGACGGTATGAAGTCTTATAACGTTTGCAATATGTTTGTCATATAAAACTTGGTGTACGGGTTGATATTCTTGTTTGCTTACATAACCTTGCTAGCCTAAACTCTGTACTGAGAGGGAATGCTTCTCGTGCATCCAAATCCTTGAGCCAAAATCCATGCCATTTGTGTCCACCATAACTACCTATATGTGGTATTTCCTTGCCACTCCAAGTAAATTTTTCATGTGCTACCTTTAAATTATTCAAAATGTTATTATTCCCTTTTTGTGTCAATGTTTACTAGCTCATGAGGAATTAGTGTGGTTATTCTTTATTCTATTTGTCGAGTGGACTTTTACACCTGGACTAGTGGCATATACATCCGCTTATCCAATAACTTGCAAAAAGAGCTGGCAACGGGGTGCCCAGTCCCAATTAATTACAACTTTAACCAATTAATTCTCTTCACACTTTTGCCCTGATTCATCAGTAAGCAATGACAAACAGTGAAATACCTGAATGTGTGTAAACCAAAGAGAAAGAGGGATGATCTGCCTTGCTGGTAGAAATAACGTCCTTCATGGGAGCCGCTCTTAAAAGTCCGTTCGACAGGTAGAATACTGTTCTCACCCGCTACCATTCGTTGACAATTAACAAACACCTCTCAAAAATAGATACTCCTCCATGGTATGTGATTGATGGAAGGCACCCGAGGATTCGGTTAGCCATGGCTTGTGTTAGCAAGGTTGGGAGGAGTATCAAATATTTTATGCAATCTCTATATGCTTTCAAAAACCTAAAAGCTCTAGCACATGATTTAATCCCTGCTTCCCTCTGCGAAGGGCCTTTCTTTTACTTTTATGTTGAGTCAGTTTTCCTATTCTTTCTGTCTTCCACAAGCAAACACTAGTGTCAACTTTGTTACAACATGCGTTATATGCAATGTATTGGACTTGTTATACTACTTTGTGTTGACAATATCCATGAGATAAATATGTTGAAAGTTGAAGCAAATGCTGAAACTAAATTCTTCCTTTGTGTTGATTAAATACCTTTTATTAGAAACTATTGCTTTATGAGTTAACACTTATGCAAAACTGTTTGATGCTTGTCTCGAAAGTACTATTCATGAAAACGTTTAGCTTGTGTGATTCATTGTTTACTCATTATCTATTTGGTAGCAAATTATAGACCATTGACTTGGATCACTTCATTCATTTACATGTGCCTTGCAATATTATATGATCAAGATTATGATAGTAGCATGTCACCTCAAAAATTATTTTGTTTTTATCGTTTACCTACTCGAGGACGAGTAGGAACTAAGCTTGGGGATGCTGATACGTCTCAAACGTATCTATAATTTTTGATGTTCCATGCTTGTTTTATACCAATTGCTACATGTTTTGCATCTACTTTATATCACTTTTATACATTTTTTGGGACTAACCTATTAACAAGATGCCGAAGTGCCAGTTCCTGTTTTCTGCTGTTTTTGTATTCCAGAAAAGCTAGTCTGGAAATATTCTCGGAATTGGACGAAACTACACGGGGGTGCCTATTTTTCCAGAACACGCCTGACGGAGCGAAGGAGCAGCAGAGGAGGGCCACCAGGAGGCCACACGCACCTAGGGCGCGGGCCCCCCTCTGCCGCGCCCTAGGGTGGTGTGGGCCCCTCGGGGGTCCGCAGCCGCCGCCCTTTCGCCTACTTATTCCCCCCGACGCGAAAACCCTAAGTACCTGAGCAAATATCCACGAAAAGTTCCAGAGACGCCGCCGTCGTCAACCCTAGCTCGGGAGGGTTCAGAACCTCTTCCCGGCACCCTGCCGGAGAGGGGAATCGTCACCGGAGGCTTCTACATCGCCATGCCTGCCTCCGGAGTGATGCGTGAGTAGTTCATCCTTGGACTACGGGTCCATAGCAGTAGCTAGATGGTTGTCTCTCCACTTTGTGCCATCATGTTTAGATCTTGTGAGCTGCCCTACATGATCAAGATCATATTATTGTAATGCTACATGTTGTGTTTGCTGGGATCCGATGAATATTGAATATTATGTCAAGTTGATTATCAATCTATCTTATATGTTATTTAAGATCTTGCATGCTTTCCGTTACTCGTAGATGCTTTGGCCAAGTAGATGCTTGTAACTCCAAGAGAGAGTATTTATGCTAGATAGTGGGTTCATGTCTCCGTTTAACCTGGGACAGTGACAGAAAGTTCTAAGGTTGTGGATGTGCTGTTGCCACTAGGGATAACCTAACGATGCTATGTCCACGGGCATATGTGTTTGTTTACATTACGCACTTTACTTAATGCAATTATCCGTTGCTTGCAACTTAATACCAACGGGGGACTCGGATGACAACCCGGCGGTGGATTATTAGTCATAGATGCTGTTGGATAACGGTCTATGTATTATGTCGTAATGCCCAATTAAATATCATAGTAGTCAACATGTCATGTATATGCATTGTCATGCGCTCACTATTCGTCAATTGCCCAGCTGTAATTTGTTCACCCAACATGTTAGTTATCTTTTATGGAGAGACACCACTAGTGAACTGTGGACCCCGGTCCATTCTTTTACACTGATTAAACAACCACAAACTGCAAACTGTTCCTTTTTCATTCTCTGCAATTTAATACTCATTTTCCACACCATACGTTTAATCCTTTGTTTTCAGCAAGCCAGTGAGATTGACAACCTCACTGTTTCGTTGGGGCAAAGTAGTTTGATTGTGTTGTGTGCAGATTCCACGTCAACAGTCCAGACTCCCTCGACAGCTATTTTTCTGGCGCCGTTGACAACCTTCTGAAGAGTTGCTGCTCCTACTGGTTCGATAACCTTGGTTTCTTTCTGAGGGAAAACTTGCTGCTGACTACATCATACCTTCCTCTTGGGGTCTCCCAACGAACGTGTGTTTCACGTCATCAAGATATTTTTCTGGCGCCGTTGCCGGGGAAAAGAGCAAGCATTTCACTCCAACAATTTGCTCCCCTGTCAACACGCCATCAAAGTAGTATCAATGACTCGGCCGGGTCGGGAGTACTGCGGCCTGACATCTCAGGGCAAAACCTGCAAAAAAGTACAAATACAACCGAGATAAGTAACTCGGAGTTATGAATCTAGAGTCGGAACAAGTGACCGGAGAAACAATGCAAATGACTCGGAAACCGAGACATATGACCCGGAAGAGCCGTGCAAATGCCTCAGGAGAAGAGCACGGAAACCGAAGTAGAATCACCCGGAAAGATGATTCGGAAAGATAAGTGTTAAGTGATTCGGAAATCGAGTTAAGTGATTCGGGTAAAAGTTATAAACAAGAGTTTGCATGAATCTGTGAGCAAGAAAGATCTACCGAGCGAGTAAAAAAGGAAGTAAAAAACATGAGTCTAAGGCAGAGAAGGATGAAACTAACAGGAACCGTGCCAGGACATCAGTGCGAAAAAGATCAGCAACGGATCTGGGCAGGTGCATCTGTGAGCAAACAAAGCTAATCCTGGCAAGTCTAGTATTTGGAGATCTAGAATACCCTAACGATGAACTATGAAGAACATGCTAGGAAGAACACCAGAGAGGATTCATGAAGAAGATGGAGATTGGGGTTCCATACCAGAATGCAGGTCCCGCGGGAAGGAGTTTGGCGGCGGCGGCGCGGTCGATTCTGGTCGTCGGCGACGGAGAAGCGCTCTCGGGGTCGAGCCAGGGCGGAGTGCTCTTCGCGGTGGCGGCGGAAGTGTTTTTCGCAATGGAGAGAACGAAGGAAGAAGAAGACCTCACCGTCCCTCCTTCCCCTATTTTATAGGCGCGGAGGCGTGCGGTTGGCGAAGCGGCGGGGGCAGTTCCCCAAACTGCGCTCGAAACCGTCCGTTAGTGGGCATAATGGTGGGCCCGCCATCATTGGCGCGGTTACCCAGGCGCCGCGCGGGGTGGTCAAAGGTTGTGCTTGAAGTGACCGGACACGACACGTGTGACGTATGCGACGTGCGGTGCGCGGCGCGTGCAGAGGCGCGGTCGGCCGTATGCGCGAATCAAGCAAACCGAGATATCTTTGCATCGTATTTCGTGACTGGAACTCGGTGGAGTAAAAAGAATCCCGTTGTGTCGGTTAGACCAAGTTGAGGAGGAAATTCGAACAAGGTTACTAATTTGACTCGGAGAAACTCGGCTAGACCGAGACATACTTGAGTCGAAAAGGCTGTTGGTTGGTTTTGTTTGGTTAAACCTGGTGTGGCCCTCCATCCGAGGCTGTAGAACCGCACCAGCTTCGGGGACTAATGTCGGGGGGCTACCCCCGGGTAGGGTAAGTTGTGGTATAAAGAGCTCTAAAGAGTGGACGGGTCAAGGTCAAACCGGGTCAACCAAGTCCCGGAGGGACCGAGACATGGCGTATTACAAACCGGCTTATGACAACCGGGTCACTTAGGCCGGGTCATGTTAGCCGAGTCACCTTAACCGACATACCACCGTCGGTCTGCTCTTGTTTATTCTCATGTGCAGGAAAGGGACGAAGATGATCCGGCACAGACTTGCCGGGTCAAGGAAGGAAACCAGGCATATCCATGCCGGGTTAAGGAAGAGAAGCAACTTTGTCTTTTAGTCTGGCAGAGGAGCACGCCTGGCCGGAGAACCCGGGCCTGGCAGACCGACATCCCGGATGGGACAGCCGGATAAGCTGGGACAGGACAGAAAGGGTCCCGTCATGGCAGAGACGACCCGGAGATCCCGGAGGCGCGAGTCTCCTGCAGGAATCCCGGAGATCTCTGCAGGAGCACGTGATGCCACCGTGGAGGAGAGAGCCGTTGTCACCAGGACAGCTATAAGTACCCCTGTACCTCCTCCTGCGTGAGGGACAAAAGAGGAGATAGCTCATTTGCCCCCTTTGTGCTTAGCTTCATCTTCTACCTCGTACCACTGTTCATAGTCTAGCAATACAGCTCAAGGAGCAGATCTTGTACTTGTACTTGTGCTTCATCCATATACATCGGGAGATAGGCAGGAGTAGGGGTGTTACCTCCTCACGAGGGCCCCGAACCTGGGTAAATCGTGTGTGTGTGCTTGTGTGTTCTTGGTTCGATGTCCGTCCGTGCGCGCTTCTCAGCGTGCAAGCCCTCCCCGGATACCTCCAGCGTCTTTTCGGCCCCACACTTAGCCATACCTATGGCATCTGCCGTGACACCACCACGACAGTTTCAACCGTTAACGAATCCGCTGCAATTCTGACAGTTTAAAACTTGACTGAGCACTGGCTGAGAATTAGCAAAACGGATAAATAAAGTTGGGAATACAGTTTGCTATGTTTAATACAGAGCTGTGAGAGTTACTACTTAACTCGAGGCTAGGACAAATGGAGGGTCGAATGGTCATCCGAACACATCGTCTATGCTTTTGTCACACGTGATTGTGAACTCAATGTTCACAATTAGTGGTAATAGTAGGGAGCTAGGATTTTTTTTTCGTGAGGAGTATTTTGCAAATGGGCCCTAGGTACGCCCCTCACAAGAAGTTGTCACTAATAACCATCACCGATAAGAGAACAATACGGACTTTCAAGAGGCGCTGGACTCTCTCACTCAAAAACTAGCCTAATAGAGGGGACATTCCCAATCTTATAGTCTGCTCCGAGCCTTCTCCCACAACAACCAACACATGCCTCCCCTATTTATTTTTAACATGTAGTATCATGTTTTTTTCTCTCTAAACAACACACGATGCATAATGTGCTTATAAACCACGTAATGCCCTTATAAGCATGCAAGATCTACGATGTCGGCGAAACCCTATAACATCACAAGCAAACTAAAACAAAATATTGCGTAGATCCGTTGATGTAGATACATTCCTTCTTTTCAAAAACCAATATTCTGAAAATACAACATTCTAGAACACTTTGGCCCATGCATGGTTTCCTTAGAATTCGGTAGGTTAAGCATGCAAAACTATTGACAATTAGTATAAAACTATGTATATATAATATAGAAATATATTTCATTATGTATTCTATGATATTGATTTGACATTGTAGATGTGTCAACAATTTTTTCTATAAACTTGGTCAATTTTTTACATTGTTTGAGTTTGATAAAAATTCATAGTCTCGTTTAAAAAAACAGAGGGTAATTATTTTTTCTATGGAAGAGAACTGAACATTCTTTTTTACATGATGCGCCACACTTATTTATTTGCACCTGAGGGGGAGAGCATGTGGCCGTAGATTATTATACACAACTTGGTGAGCCAAGTACTCAATGTACTAGTACTCCGTATCTAATTGTGAGTCAACCACGCACCAATGATAGATGAAATATACTAAGACTAGTCACAATGGGGAGTAACATAAGAGTAACATCAGTGCCACATAGGCAAAAAATCTGATGTGGTGGGTAATTAATGAGTAGAGAGATGGTTGTGGTAACTAGCTATGTTATCATAACATCACACATTTCAAAGCAAGATGAGTGTATAACCTATTAAATATGACACTACACACATGTTACTCCCCACTATAAAGGTAGTAACTTAGAGTAGTAACATATGCATGTTACTAGTCCAAGTTACTCTCCATTGTGACTAGTCTAACACAGCCACACAGGTAGAGTAATATATAGAGCGCGGTTGCAATGCCGTGTTGGTATCTTCTTTCATTCGGGGAGAGATTCATCCAACCAACAAACCTTGCAGCTGTTTCCTCGATATGGCAACCGGAGATTCCGATATTTTCTTTATTGAGCTTTGAGCCAATGGATGGTCTCGTCCATGCAAGGCGCGTATAAACAAATATACATGCACAGCACGTACTACATACTACTCCTTTCAAGATAGATTGTACTCCATCTGTACTAAATTACTCTGCGTTTTTGGTTTAATCAAAGTCAAAGTTTGTTAACTTTGACTAAGCATATCATAAAAAATCTATATTTACAATACAAAATAAATATTACTAGAATCATCATAAAATATATAACCGTATTACATCCATTTCGTACTATAAATGTTAGTATTTTTCTCTATATGTTTGGTGAAACTTTTAAAAAATTTGACCTTGACCAAACCCAAAACGCAGGCTAATTTGGGACATAGGGAGTATGTACTTTCAAGTTTTTTGAAAAGTCAAGTTAAGTTTGAACGTCTTTATACCAAAAAAAAACATCAATATTTGTACCACCAAATTAGTATGATTTTATACATGATAAAATATATTCTCATTATATACCTATATAATATTTAAAATATGGTTATATCTTATATTTACTAATTGGAGGCACCGTAAAAGCCTCCACGTTAATCCTGGAGGTTAAACAATTTCATCCATCCAATTAACCGAAGATCCATCTACAGCCGTTGATGGAATCCACTTTTCCCGTGCGACGAGCCGACGGTATTGAGCCGGACTCTTTTTCCTATCCTTCCCGAATCGCATCTTGGCGATCTCGCGGAGCCGAGTATTTCGGCCGCAAGGCTACGTTCATGGAATCCTGCAATTAATCGGGTAACAGCGATGCAAGATGCATGGGAAAAAACGCCGTCGTCCGTCCCCACGGCAGGAGCGACCAAGCGCTGGATCGATCGTTGTGGAAGTAGTCCCGCTGATATCCAGGTTTGCATTGCACCTTTTTTCCTAATCAGTTGAATAAGCTGCTCAGTATGTTTGATTGTCTCGCGTCACCAACCTATAACCTCGAATGATTCAATTGCAGGCTTACCTAGAAGCTTGATCTCCCGGTGATTTACTTTTTGCACACCGTTGCATGCCTGCATGCAGGCCCTGCATGCTGGCGCTTGGTTTTATCCCCACGATGTATTTATTCCTTACTAAGCTTCAAGCAATTAGTTTAGTATGTCGCCCTACTAGCTGGTTGCCTCTATAAGATTTAAATTTAATTAGGATGTGATCAGTGTGTAAAGTTATATACAGCTTTTCGATAGGTAATTTCCTGATAGAAAATATTACTATGGTCCTTCAGATAAATAAATATTCTTTCTGATAGACTTTTACGCATCACGACTAATCTTATTTTTCACCCATGTTAATAAAAATTATAATATAACAGTTTTATCAAAAATAATCGTTGTGCTAGCTGTTGTATTTGCAGCATCCGATTTCTCTTGACAGTTTGCAGAAGCCAAATTATTATGACCAAAAGCTTGCTTGATGGAATTATACCACATGTACCAGTGTAAGCACTGTACGTACCAGAGAAGCAAGCAGACAAGACGAGAAACTCAACAGTTACAAATTCAGGCCATATTTGATCTTAGTTTTCCATAGTTTTTACAAAATATTTTGCATCACTTACTCAGAATAAATGGATGTTTTATTTTTTAGCTTATAGCCATCTCCATAACAATTTGAACCTTTTGCAGCAAACTCTTTGTACATATATCATTTACTATATGCATAGATACCTTATAAATATTCAAGTGTTGAATCTAGAAAATTTAAAACATAGATCAAATAGTTTGGAATGCAATAGGTGTCAAGTCGGACATCTCCGAAAAACACTATTATATAACAGTTTCTATCGAAAAAATATTTGTTGTGCTATTCAATTCGTGGTATCCAATTTCTCTTGACTTCGGTTTGCAATATCCAAATTATTAAAGTTGCATGTTTCAGTCTCAAAGAAAACTTTCGTAAGAATTATAGCATGTGTGTACAAGTGTAGGCATCCTATGGACCATGCAAGCAAGCATAAGGGAGGAGGAGCTCAACAGTTACAAATTAAAGCCCATACTGGAATTCACATGGGTTTGCGAACCATAACTTTTATTGTTGAATTTGAAAAAATATTTGTAGAGAAAGCTTAGGTGCACTTTCTCAGAACACATTGATGGTTTAAATTCAGAGTTAATAGCCATCCCGGTAATGCTATGTGAACCTTTCCATCCATGCTTTGCACATGTATCTTTTACTGTACTACTATATGTAGACTCCCTAGAAATTTTCATCTTCAATCTTGAAAAGAGAAAACATGTGTTATATAGCAGTTTCTATCAGAAAAAATAGTTTGTGTGCTATTGTATTTGCAACATTCGAATTATTATGGTTCTTTCAGTCTCAAAGAAAATAGTTTGCGTGCTATAATAAAACAATTTCTACCAATGTAGGCACTGTATGGACCACAAAAGAAGCAGAAGAGAGGAGAAGCTCAACGGTTACAAATTCAATCTCATCTTTGACCTTCAAGGTTAGATTTTCCGTAGCTTTTAATTATTAAATTTCATTAAATCTTGGGAGAGAAGTTTATGTTGCACTTTCTAGGATCAATGCTTTGAAGTAAGGCCATCCCCGTAAGGCCATTCAAACCTTTCCAGCAGCGATTTCTACAATATATTTTACTGTACTATATGTACACTCCATAGGAATTTTCATGTTAAATCTAGAAAACAAAAAAAATCCAATATTTGGGATAACACTTGGCATCCTTTCGGACATCTCCAACGATGTGGCATGCTAAGTAATTTTCATGTAATGGAATTTCCTAGGCATTGAAAACAAAAAACACCTTTTAATTCATGATGGCAAAAAAATTGCACCACAGCTTCTCAAAAGTTTCTTGCTTTTTATCTGAGATACTTACCAAAGTACTATTTTTTGGCATGCATATCGGTTTATGTGTGGAAATAAGTTTGAATTGTTGAGTTTCATTTTAGTCTGGAACTATGTATGTTACCATGAGATAAGAGAAATTAACGGACATGTGAGCATAATTCTTTTACGGAACTTCCTTCTTTTTAATGTTAGTGAATTTGTAGAAGGCCTAACAATGTAGACATGTAAAATATGGTTGACAATCAAATCAAGTAGTATATGTAATATCTATGAATAATATCCCATTTAATAGTCTTATAAGTCTTACAAATGACATAAAGGAAACAAGTGAGTATAAGGGTATTGATATTCAACAATTAACCTTGCAAGATGTAATGTTCTTATATAAAATCGACATGTATGGTATGAGCCTTGAAATTGGTGGGCGTATATTAAAATTCTAATAATTTATTATAGTATTTTCTTGCTTAAGTTGTGGCATGGTCTGTATATAAAGCACCATACTGTATAATTGCATTATTGACCACCTCTTTCTCGCATGACGACGGGAGTTTTAGAGGCAACAAGAATCCAAGTACACAAAATGTCTCTAATCATTTCTCATTATTTTATGGAGGATTGGTATAAGCAGAAAAACTAGAAATAGTTAGTGACGTATGATACAAGCTAACAATTTCGAACCGTAGGAATGCCCCCCAAAAAAAAGGTAGCCCGTGCGGATGCACGGGTTGATGACTAGTGTTATATAAACTTGATTCAACTTTGAAATAGTTTGACTTTCCCAGAAAAACTACATACTACTTCTCCGTTCTACATATATTGTACAAGAAGGGAAAGGCGTGTGCTGCTTCGCCCGTTTTTATTCCATGCAAGGGAAAAAAAAGTTACATATATGCCAGCCGATTTGTGCATGTGATAATTTTCTTTGGAAAGTCAAGTTTTGTTAAGTTTGAACGTATTTATACATTAAAGCATCAACATTTATATCATCAAATTAGTATCATTATATTCATGATAAAATATAATTTCATCATATACCTATCTAATTTTCAAAATATGGTTATATGTAATATAAACTCGGTCAAACTTGAAAGAGTTTGAGTTTCCTAGAAAGCCGCAAATACACCTTTTTAGGTTGAGGGAGTACTCGAGATATACATATAAAAATAATTCACTAGATACACATATAAACAAATATACATGCACAACAAGTTTTGATTAGGCAATGAATCAATACAATTTTTGTGTTTAA
The DNA here is from genome assembly GCA_947311845.1 of Poa pratensis. Classification (NCBI taxonomy): domain Eukaryota; kingdom Viridiplantae; phylum Streptophyta; class Magnoliopsida; order Poales; family Poaceae; genus Poa; species Poa pratensis. The sequence goes on from CAMZMU010000070.1 coordinate 41,761,465, forward strand.
TACACACACATGAGCTTGGAGAATTGCTTGGCTCAAGAGTCGAGACCATGGAGAGTTGAGGAATCGTAAGGCTGGCCATAGTAAGGTGTAACTCAGACTAGTGGCATAGGTATGGCACTAGCTATGTTATTATCTTCATAGTGCATATTATGATAGAGACAATACCATAGATGACATCATTTTGTTTTTTGAAATTGCTAGGTGATGGTAACATAATATGTTACCACCATCATATATTTCCTAATTTAATATTGTGCCATGTCACCAGTATGTCTAGTTGGCATTGCATGAGGTTGCTTACTACCTATGTTATTGAAAGCACATGGTTGCCCCATGTGTGGTTTTGGTAATTAATGACAATCCTTATGGACTAATTTGTATATTGAGATATCATTATAGGTTTGTCCATAGGCAACACTTGAACTCCATGTGTTGGATTCAAGGTTGAATGCCTTGAAGGTCATTGGATATAATGAACATATTTGAGATGATCAAGAAAGAAGAAAAGATATAATGTTGATCAAGGCGAAGTTGAAAAGAATGTGGATTCAAGTGATCAACACACAAAGCTAAATGTTGCACCACGTGGGATCATGTGATCCAATGGTATGGTAAGCAATTGTCTATATAGCTTTGTGAACTAACCCATGATGTGTATGTGTGGAGTATCCATGTGGGTTTAGGTATCTTCCCATGGGTTCGCATCAAAAGGAAGATTTCATATAACCTATGGAGGATGACGTCAAGTGGTGGGCGTCATCAAGATAATTGTCGAAGTGAAGACGTGCCTTAGAGACTCTCCCATAATGGTGTATGGGGGAGCGACATGTGAGTCTTCATCAAGCAAAGCGCAATCAAGAAAGGTGGTCCACTTGAAGAGATCAAGATTGTCATCATCTAGCTCAAGTGGAATGCGCAAGGCAAAGGTATGATCTTGATAGGGCTTCTATTTTACCGGTCTCATGGTGTTAGTTGGGAGACCGGGTTATAGGATAGTTTTCGTTCCATCAAGAGGGGCTCTCAAATGAGTAACTTGATCATATCATCGTAGAGAGCTCAAACCTTTTCATCTCTAGCATCATCTTTCTTGGTTCTTCTTTGGGCTTTATCTTTGTTGGGTTTTGGTGCTTGTCGTGATCTTCATGACAAGCTCATGTTCTTCGAAAACGGATTTCGCATGGAAAACTTGTTACGTTTTCGGTGTTGGAAATATCATCGGTTTATCCTTGAGGAAAGTTTCACACCTTCCTATCTTTTTGTAAGCAAGCTCTTGTCCTTATCTTTCCAACCTTGTTGGTCTCATCTCGTTTGGAGTTTCCTTGCGAAAGTTATTGCAGTTCTGGTACCAGGCTAACTTTCACCTGACGGTAGTACCGCTAGGCGCAGCGGTAGTACCGCTCCTCCTGGAGCGGAACTGCTGCAGTGCCCAGTAGAACTCCTATGTCAGTAGTACCGCGGTCGGTACCGCTGCCCATCAGGCAGCGGTACTACCGCTGGAGCTACCGCCAGAGGTACCGCTAGGAGGGATTTAGTCTCGGGTATCCTTACGGTACCCCGGCGGTAGTGGCCTCGTAGTATCGCTGGATTTATTCATTTAAGTCCAGCAGTAGTACCGGCAACTCCGTGGTAGTACCGCTACCTGGAGGCAGCTGTAGCCCTTGCGGTACCGCATTCCGCTGGGAAGCGGTGTTGCACTGGGTACCGCCAGGATACCCGCAGCGGTAGTAGCGCTGGGCTCGGCGGTAGTACCGCTGGGCACGAGAACTGCACATAACAGTCAGATTTCGGGGATCTATTTAAGGGTCTTCTTCCCCAACGGTTCCTTAACTCTAGAGCTCGTGTTTTGCCCCCATTGCTGACCCTCCTTGAGCTTGCTATCTCTCTATCCCTCCAATGATTCTTGCTCCTTCTTGAGGGAAAAGAGAGAGGAGATCTAGATCTACTATTCCACCAATCAATCTCTCCTCTTAGTGAGGGGTAGTCTTTGGATCTAGATCTTGGGATTCATTTGGTTGTTTCCTTGCTCTTCCTCCCATCTTGCTCCATAGCATTAGTTGCTTTGGTGGGATTTGAGAGTGAAGGGCTTTGAGCACTTCTTGTGTTCTTGCCATTGCATTAGGTGCATCGGTTTGAGTTCTCCACGGTTATACGTGGAAGTAAAGTTTGAGAAGCTATTACTCTTTGTGGATTGCCTCTTGGGTTGCTTGTAACCATAGGAGGCCTTTGTGGATTTCGAAAGCCTCAACTTGTTGCGAGGTGCTCCGGGACATTGTTGGGAGGCTCCAACTCATTGTGGAGTTCCCTGACCTTTGTTTACGGCTTGGTCAACGCCTCGAAGGTGACCTCATAGTGGAAGAGCTACGCCTTCACCGCAAAGCTCACGGAGAATAGAGTGAGCACATCCGTGCTATTGGAGCACCTAGGTGGCTCCACACTACTCCAACGTAGATGTACTTCCCTTGGGAAGGAACTACGGGAAACATCTCCTCGTGTCTGATACGTCTCAAACGTATCTATAATTTTTTATGTTCCATGTTGATATTATACCAATTGTTACATGTTTTACATACACTTCATATCATTTTTATACATTTTCTGGGACTAACCTATTAACAAGATGCCACAGTGCCAGTTCCTGTTTTCTGCTGTTTTTGTATTTCAGAAAAGCTATTAAGGAAATATTCTCGGAATTGAACGAAAATCAACGGAGGTCCCTATTTCACCGACACGTCCACGGAGTCCAAAGGAGAGACGGAGATGAGCTAGGGAGCCGCCACACCATGCCTGGGCGCGGCCCCCTGCCTAACGCGCCCTAGGGTGGTGTGGGCCCCTCGGGTGGCCTCCGACGCCGCCCTTTCGCCTATTTATTCCTCCCATCTGGAAAATCCTAAATACTCGAGTCATATTCCACGAAAAGTTCCAGAGGCGCCGCCGTCGTCAACCCTAGCTCGGGAGGGTTCTGAAGCTCTTCCCGACACCCTGACGGAGAGGGAAATCATCACGGAGGGCTCTACATCGCCATGCCTGCCTCCGGAGTGATGCGTCAGTAGATCATCCTTGGACTACGGGTCCATAGCAGTAGCTAGATGGTTGTCTCTCCACTTTATGCTATCTGTTTAGATCTTGTGAGCTGCCTAACATGATCAAGATCATCTTATTGTAATGCTACATGTTGTGTTTGCTGGATCCGATGAATATTGAATACTATGATCAAGTTGATTATTAATTTATGTTACATGTTATTTATGATCTTGCATTCTCTCCGTTACTAGTAGATGCTATGGCTAAGTAGATGCTTGTAACTCCAAGAGGGGTATTTATGCTAGATAGTGGGTTCATGCCTCCAGTAATCTGGGCGAGTGACAGCAACGTCTAAGGTTGTGGATGTGCTGTTACCACTAGGGATAACATAACAATGTTATGTCTACGGTCATATGTATTTGTTTACATTACGCACATTACTTAATGCGATTATCCGTTGCTTGCAACTTAATACCAACGGGGACACGGATGTTAACCTGACGGTGGATTATTAGTCATAGATGCGGTTGGATAACGGTCTATGTATCCTGTCGTAATGCCCAATTAAATAATGGCAGTCATCTTGTCATTTATATGCATTGTCATGCGCTCACTATTTTATCAATTGCCCAGCTGTAATTTGTTTACCCAACATGTTATTTATCTTTATGAGAGACACCACTAGTGAACTGTGGACCCCGGTACATTCTTTTACACTGATAAAACCACCAACTGCAAACAATTGTTCTCTTTTACTTTCTGCAATTAAATACTATTTTCCACACCATAAGTTTAATCCTTTGTTACAGCAAGTCGGGAAGATTGACAACCTTCCTGTTTCGTTGGGGCAAAGTAGTTTGATTGTGTTGTGTGCAGGTTCCACGTTGGTGATCGAGCAACGGCGCAACCAACAACCTTCTGAAGTGCTCCTACTCCTCTTGGATCTGACAACCTTGGTTTCTTACTGAGGGAAAACTTGCTGCTGCACTGCTTCATACCTTCCTCTTGGGGTCTTGATACGTCTCAAACGTATCTATAATTTCTGATGTTCCATGTTGATATTATACCAATACTATTTGATCACTTCATTCATAACATGTGTTTTACAATACTATTTGATCAAGATTATGATGGTAGCATGTCACCTCAGAAATTATTTTGTTTTATCGTTTAACCTACTCGAGGACGCGTAGAACTAAGCTTGGGATGCTTGATATGTCTCAAACGTATCTATAATTTCTGATGTTCCATGTTGATATTATACCAATTGTTACATGTTTTACATACACTTCACATCATTTTTATGCATTTTCTGGGACTAACCTATTAACAAGATGCCACATGCCAGTTCCTGTTTTCTGCTGTTTTTGTATTCCAGAAAAGCTGATCTAGAAATATTCTCGGAATTGGACGAAACTTGGACAGAACCTTCTATTTTCCCGACACGTACACGGAGTCCAAAGGAAAGACGGAGGCGACCGAGGAGGCAGCCACGCCAGGGGCCGGCGCGGCCCCACCTCCTGCCGCGCCGGGGGGTGGCGTGACCCCCTCGGGTGCCTCCAGACGCCGCCCTTTCGCCTATATAATGCCTTCGTCCAGAAAACACTAAATACCCGAGCCTCCATCCACGAAAAGTTCCGTAGCCGCCGCCGTCGTCAACCCTAGTTCGGGAGGGTTCTGAAGCTCTTTCCGGCACCCTGCCGGGGAGGGGAATCATCACCGGAGGCTCTACATCACCATGCCTGCCTCCGGAGTGATGTGTGAGTAGTTCATCCTTGGACTACGGTCCATAGCAGTAGCTAGATGGTTGTCTCTCCTCCTTGTGCTATCATGTTTAGATCTTGTGAGCTGTCTATCATGATCAAGATCATCTTATTGTAATGCTACATGTTGTGTTTGCTGGGATCTGATGAATATTGATACTATGATTAAGTTGATTATCAATCAATCTTATATGTTATTTATGATCTTGCATGCTTTCCGTTACTAGTAGATGCTTTGGCCAAGTAGATGCTTGTAACTCAAGATGGAGTATTTATGCTAGATAGTGGGTTCATGCCTCCGGTAATCTGAGCGAGTGACATCAACGTCTAAGGTTGTGGATGTACTGTTGCCACTAGGGGTAAAACAACAATGCTTTGTCTAAGGATAAATGTATTGTTTACATTATGCACTTTACTTAATGCAATAATCTGTTGCTTGCAACTTAATACCAACGGGGAACACGGATGTCAACTTGAAGGTGGATTATTAGTCATAGATGATGTTAGATAACGGTCTATGTATCTAGTTGTAATGCCCAATTGAATATCATAGTAGTCATCTTGTCATATATATGCATTGTCATGCGCTCTCTATTCATCAATTGCCCAGCTGTAATTTGTTTACCCAGCATGTTAGTTATCTTTTATGGAGAGACACCACTAGTGAACTATGGACCCCGGTCCATTCATTTACACTGATAATACAACCAACTGCAATCATTGTTCCTTTTCATTCTCTGCAATTAAACACTATTTTCCACACCATACGTTTAATCCTTTGTTTACAGCAAGCCGGTGAGATTGACAACCTCACTATTTCGTTGGGGCAAAGTAGTTTGATTGTGTTGTGTGCAGGTTCCACGTTGGTGATTGATGGTCCCGAAGAGCAAGGCTTTGATACCTGCAAAAGTAAACGGGATTAGGTTGAGACTCCAAGTGCAGAGTGTATAGTAAGTGGAAGACAGTTTTCCCCACGAGGGGTGACTCGAGGGTTTAATATCGAACTCTCGGGGAATCTGAAGTGGTAGATTTATCTTCTTATCCTTCTTTTGGTTACCTACAAAACAAGGTTAGATGTTTTGGTCCTCAACCTCACCTGTGGTTGTCAAGCACAAGGTGTAAGAATGATATCAGGATAGTTATGCAATGCAAACAAGAAATAAATATGCAATGATGGTGGATGCAATGTAAATGATATTTTTGGGTTTTTGAATGATGTATGCAAGATGAAAAGTATTTTTGTATTTTCGGATTTAATGATGGCTGAAAATAGAAAAGTGGTATATGGTGTTGGAAAGGTGTTTCTTATGATTAAAAATGGACTGGGGTTCATGGTTTCACAAATGCACTCTCTCTTTATAAAGTGGTAGACAATGGAACACACAAGTTAACATATGAGATTGCAACACAGGGTTTGATAACAAGTTACTTAGATATATGGGCATCACGTCCTAACATAGAGATCTTTTGGTTATTAACCTCTCTTATACTCCACCAAGATGCGAACTAAATCATAACACCTCAGTAATTAAGATAACTCAGAGTATAGCATTAAGTATCATGACATGAAGTGAAAATAAGAACATGCTAGATCTAGTCATGGAGTAGTGGCAATGGTCACGCCCACATCCCCGGTAGCATGGTATTTTAGTTTATCCCTAGTGAGGTAACAAAGTAAGGTAAAGATACCAAAGTGGATCGCAGAACTTTCTCTCACGTTCACTGCACTAGCCACCCCCCGTTACTCCAACTAATGCACACGTTCCCCCACACACGCTCTCATAAACATGCTTGATCAAAACAAGTAGACAAGAACGGGGTACATAATATGCATCTATACTCATAACTGAAACAAACATTGCAATCTCAAACATATATTAACTCATAAAGATCCACCACAAAGGTATTACAACGGTGACCGTAATCATGTTCAGCAGCTCATACGGTGCTAATTAGTGAAGCTCAAGAGAGGAGAGATACATAAGTTACTTCCACAAACCCATAGTCCAGAGGTGGACTACTCCCTCTTCATCATGGAGACGGTGGAGAAGTCGATGGAGAAGATGGAGACCACGCCGGCAGCGCCCCGCCGGAGTTTTCCCCCTCCAATCTGCAGCTCCTGATCTCCGTTTCGGTGTTTCTGTGTTTGTGCGGCGCTCCTTCCAGAGAACGTCGGGGGACCTTTTTTATAGGCGTTTTTAGGTCAAGACGATGTCGGTGGAGAAAGATCGACGGCAACGGAGCCACGAGGCCAAACGGTGGGCCCACGCGGCCACAGTACCTGGCCGCGTGGGCCACCCCGTTTGGCCCTCGGCCTCCGTTTGTTCGCTTCCTTCGCCCACAGGTCTTCTTCCTTCCAAATATTGACGCCCGTAAATTTCCAGGTGATTTCGTTGACGTTTGGGTCCCTGAAACATTAAAATAAGAAAACGGGGTTTTCTGCCTGTGCAGGGTTAATTCCATAAAAATAGGAAATCATAAGATATTCCAAAATCATGATAAAACATTGATATAACCCTTATATGATGCAAATATGATTGGAATATAAGCAATTAAAGTGCAAAGTTCATGTATGCATTTTACATGCATCAACATCCCCAAGCTTAATCCATGCTCGTCCTCGAGTATGAAGATGATAAAACTAACATGGACTTTGCAATTTAATACTTAACAATGGATATCAAAGATGATTACTATTGCTACATATAGTCAAATGATTCATTCTTCAAAGGAGTAGCAATATGCAAATAGTTTATGAAGTGATATCAAGTATTCAAGACAAGGATGTTCATTGATAGTTCACAAAGTGTAACATAGTAGCAAGTAATATGGAACACATGTATGCATAATGATAAGTAGAACATCCTACAATGGTCATAGAGTGTAGATGAAAATCTGAATATGATAGGTGTACACTTTGGAAAGATGTATATGTGAGTAGAGGTAAAGCATGCATAAGTTTCATCCAACTTCCAAACTCTTCTACTTAAGTTAATGATTGCAATAAGGTATTCATTGGTGTCAAGCTCTCATTGCCCCTATCATAGCATCTTGAATGATTAAGGTTAAAGTGAAAGCAAATATGAGTAGTGTGCTTGATAAAGAATGGGTTGAATGTCTCATGCCCCTTGAATACAAGTACTTACACCATGTGTTACTCAACTTGGGAAACAAAGCAAGTTCAATTAAATATCATTGTAAGCATAATAGTATCATCAAGAGCGTCAACTGGGGTACCTCTTGTCCCAAGATATGGAACAAGCCCATATCAAAATGACAAGACAAACAAACAAAATGAACAATCTCAACACCCTTTTTATTTACCATTTGGAATAGTTTTTTATTGCAAGGTGTATCACAGAAGGTTCACCATAGTATGTAAGTAAATTTCCACCATGAATGATGCATGGCTTAGATTAGCGGCCCAGGCGTCTCTCTAACCATTTATACAAACTCATTTAAACTACTTCATTTCCACCTTATTTCACATGATAAGCATCCATAACAAAAGTACATGATATCAACTAAATGAGATGAAGAGCATGTTGAAAGCTTGCATGTGACAGCACATATGGGCTAACTCCAACCCAACATTTATCAAGCCACACATCATAATCTTAATCACAATGGGTCATGTTTTATTATGCAAATAGAAATGTGCATCAAGTTCGTGAGAGCTATATAACCAATTTTTCCATTGCAATCAATAACATAAACATTTTCATTCAGAGGTAAGATAACACAAAACATGTTAAACATACTCGGAATAGCATAAAGCCAATAGGTAGATATGGTGGACTCACTGGAATAACTTTGGTTGAAGGTGTTGGAAACAAGTTTTTGCTTGTTGGAGTTTTTGGGCTAGCAAAAGGGAGAAAGTTGACCATCTAGATGCATGCATGAGTGTCCATAGAACTAACTAATCCATGTTAAACCAAGTAAAATAACAATCAGCACCAAAACATGAATAAGTGATAGCTCTACAAAAAGAATTTGCAAACTATTACTCATAAACAAGCTCATGAATCATGCAACTATATGTATCATTAAAAATCAAATCAAACATCCCTTTTCCCAATCTTATAAAAGCATCCAACATATTTCAACCCATATTTCCAGTAGCTCTCTCATATATAATTGATAGTGTGGTGGTCTCTCAAGACTCAAACAAAAACAAAAAACGACGCTCCAAGTTTATGCGATAAAGTGTTTCGATCGAAAAACAGAAGTTGGACGTGTGCAAACCGAGAGTGTGTAGGTCCAGCGGGGTTGTCTTCACATCCCCAAGCTTATGGTCTTCACCATCCTTGGATAGCTCTTGGTGCATCTCCTCCAATCCCTGTGAAAAAACTTCAAAACACCGTTTCTCCCATCTCTTTTCTGTGGGGTGCATTAATAGTGATAAACAAATAGGTTCCTTGCTGCATATAATCCTTGAACAAAAATTCATATGAATGTCCAGAAAGTATATAATGTTGTATGCCTACTCATAAACTCAATTGGATCAAAAAGATTCAACTTAAAAGCTCAAAGCATGCATCAAACAAAATGGGACAGAATCTGTCCAGAAAAACAGCAGCAGCAAAACGTATTTTTCTACCCTACCAAACTTTCTCGAAAAATTCCGAAAAATTCATGCATACAGAGGATGAAAAGTTGCAACTACAGTTCAAATATGAGCTCATTCGGAGTTACAGAATAAGAATTAAAAATCATACCGTGCACTGACTCGTGCAGGAATAAAATCTCCGAACTATAAGCAACTTTTCAAACCAAAAAGGGTAAAACTTGGCACTTTATTAAAACTCCAGAACCTAAACTAGACACAAAGTCTCTTGTTACAGCAAGAGGACACAAAGAAAAATCACACACAAAAATAACCGGGTTGCCTCCCGCAAAGCGCTTTCTTTATAGCCATATAGCTAGGCTTGATAGTTTTAATGATGCTCACATAGGAATAAGAATTGAAATGCAAAAGAGAGCATCAAGAGAAAAATATGAAACACATTTAAGTCTAACCCACTTCCTATGCATTGGGATCTTGTAAGAAAATAAATCAATAAAGCACAAAGTGACTAGCATAGGAAGGCAAAGCAAGTGCAACTTCAAAATTTTCAACAAAAAGAGAGGAGACTTAATATTTTTGAGATATATGAAATCATGTCTCCCTCTCTCATAAAAACTTTCAGTAGCATCATTGATAAACTCAACAATATAGCTATCACATGAAACATTCTTATCATGATCCATATGCATAAAAGTATCATTACTCTCCACATAAGCATAAACAGTTTCATTAGGAATAGTGGGAGTAAAACATTCATAATAATCATTGTAATCATCATATAGGAGGCATATCATAATCACAATAAACTTTATACTCAATAGTGGGTGGACTGAAAATATCATATTCATCATCATAAATGGAGACATAGTATCATTAAACAAGTTAAAGAACCTCCCCAAGCTTAGATGATTGCAAGATATAAAGGAACCTCCCCAAGCTTAGTCTAGTGCACACAAGAATAGAAACTTAAGCGCTACGCTCCCCGGCAACGGCGCCAGAAAACGTCTTGATGGTCTCGAAGAGCAAGGCTTTGATACCTGCAAAAGTAAACGGGATTAGGTTGAGACTCCAAGTGCAGAGTGTATAGTAAGTGGAAGACAGTTTTCCCCACGAGGGGTGACTCGAGGGTTTAATATCGAACTCTCGGGGAATCTGAAGTGGTAGATTTATCTTCTTATCATTCTTTTGGTTACCTACAAAACAAGGTTAGATGTTTTGGTCCTCAACCTCACCTGTGGTTGTCAAGCACAAGGTGTAAGAATGATATCAGGATAGTTATGCAATTCAAACAAGAAATACATATGCAATGATGGTGGATGCAATGGTAAATGATATTTTTGGGTTTTTGAATGATGTATGTAAGATGAAAAGTATTTTTGTATTTTCGGATTTAATGATGGCTGAAAATAGAAAAGTGGTATATGGTGTTGGAAAGGTGTTTCTTATGATTAAAAATGGACTGGGGTTCATGGTTTCACAAATGCACTCTCTCTTTATAGAGTGGTAGACAATGGAACACACAGAGTTAACATATGAGATTGCAACACAGGGTTTGATAACAGTTACTTAGATATATGGGCATCACGTCCTAACATAGAGATCTTTTGGTTATTAACGTCTCTTATACTCCACCAAGATGCGAACTAAATCATAACACCTCAGTAATTAAGATAACTCAGAGTATAGCATTAAGTATCATGACATGAAGTGAAAATAAGAACATGCTAGATCTAGTCATGGAGTAGTGGCAATGGTCACGCCCACATCCCCGGTAGCATGGTATTTTAGTTTATCCCTAGTGAGGCAACAAAGTAAGGTAAAGATATCAAAGTGGATCGCAGAACTTTCTCTCACGTTCACTGCACTAGCCACCCCCCGTTACTCCAACTAATGCACACGTTCCCCCACACACGCTCTCATAAACATGCTTGATCAAAACAAGTAGACAAGAACGGGGTACATAATATGCATCTATACTCATAACTGAAACACACATTGCAATCTCAAACATATATTAACTCATAAAGATCCACCACAAAGGTATTACAACGGTGACCGTAATCATGTTCAACAGCTCATACGGTGCTAATTAGTGAAGCTCAAGAGAGGAGAGATACATAAGTTACTTCCACAAACCCATAGTCCAGAGGTGGACTACTCCCTCTTCATCATGGAGACGGTGGAGAAGTCGATGGAGAAGATGGAGACCACGCCGGCAGCGCCCCGCCGGAGTTTTCCCCCTCCAATCTGCAGCTCCTGATCTCCGTTTCGGTGTTTCTGTGTTTGTGCGGCGCTCCTTCCAGAGAACGTCGGGGGACCTTTTTTATAGGCGTTTTTAGGTCAAGACGATGTCGGTGGAGCAAAGATCGACGGCAACGGAGCCACGAGGGCCAAACGAGTGGGCCCCACGCGGCCACAGTACCTGGCCGCGTGGGCCACCCCTGTTTGGTCCTCGGACCTCCGTTTGTTCGCTTCCTTCGCCCACAGGTCTTCTTCCTTCCAAATATTGACGCCCGTAAATTTCCAGGTGATTTCGTTGACGTTTGGGTCCCTGAAACATTAAAATAAGAAAACGGGGTTTTCTGCCTGTGCAGGGTTAATTCCATAAAAATAGGAAATCATTAAGATATTTCCAAAATCATGATAAAACATTGATATAACCCTTAAATGATGCAAATATGATTGGAATATAAGCAATTAAAGTGCAAAGTTCATGTATGCATTTTACATGCATCAGTGATCGAGTAAACGGCACCACCAACAACCTTCAGAGGTGCCTTTTACTCCTACTAGATCTGACAACCTTGGTATCTTACTGAGGGAAAACTTGCTGCTGCATTGCTTCATACCTTCCTCTTGGGGTCTCCCAACGAACGTGTGCTTTCACGTCTGGCGCCGTTGCCGGGGAGTAAGAGGATGTCTGCAAGGGGAGTCTCACACTTCCAATCTCATTACTTTGTTTTTGTCTTGCTTAGTTTATTTTATTTTATCTTGTTTGCTGTTAAAACTCAAAAACACAAAAAAAATAGTTTCTTGCATCCAGTTTATTTCGGTTTGTTATTATGTCTAGTTGTTTACTTTCTATCAATGGCTTCTCTCTTTGATACTAAATATTGTTGGCACGTGGGTTCACGGAGGAACTGCAAAATTATTATGAGGAATACCGCTTGTCTCAAAAAGGGAAACATCTATGGGAACAAATAAGTAGATTGAATTATTTTGCTAAGAACTTGTGTTCTACATATGATGAATCCTACTGCTTTAATGAATTTTTTGTTGTAGAAGGCATAAACACCTCCTTTCCAATGTGATTATAATGATAATGAAACCTTGGCTGCTTATGCTAAAGGAAACTATGACTTTGGTAATCTTGAACAAACTGAAGAATTTGTTGTTTTTAAGGGTGCCTATGAAATTGCTGGTTATATTCAAGATGATGATTCTCCTTATAAATCTGAGAATTTTGCTATACTTGGTTATTGCCTTGAATATTACAATGATAATCCTTATATCACTAAATTTCTTGAGAAAACTTATTCTCCAGAACAACTTGCTACCTTTCAGGAACCTGGGAGAAGAAATTGCTGAAACTGTGATCTCATTGGATGAAAAAGAGGAGAGAGTGATGAACAAAAGGAGGATCTACCTTCTAATGATAGTAACTCTTTAACTCTTACATTATATGATTACCCTCCATGCCTACCTAAGGAGGAAAATGCTATATTGTTGAATGTCATGATTCTATTGAAATATCTCCTTTTGATAAATTTGAAGTAACAAGCTCCTTGACTCAAGAAAAGGAAATTGCAGAAAGTAAAAATGTGCTCCCTAATGTTATATATGATAATGCTCTTGATGATGGTCCTATATTGCCTAATGATATTTATTATACTTATTGTCAAAAGTGGGTTTGATAACCCCACTGTTTTTTAGCTTAATAAAAATTATGTGTTTGTAGATCATGAAAAGCATGCTTTATGTGATAGTTATATTGTTGAGTTTGTTCATGATGCTACTGAAAGTTATTATGAGAGAGGAAAATATGGTTGTAAAAGTTTTCAAGTCACTAAAACATTCTCTTTATGTTGAAAGTTTTGAAGTTGTATTTGTTTCATCTTTCTATGCTAGTTGCTTTATGCTTCAATAATTTATTTTGTTACAAGATTCCTTTGCATAGAAGTGGGTTAGACTTAAATGTGTTTGATATTTGCCTCTTGATGCTCTCTTTTGTTTTTCAACTCTTATTCTTATGAGAGCATCATTAAAATCTTATAGCCTAGCTAAAAGGCATTAAAGAAAGCGCTTTTGGGAGGCAACCCATTATCTTTTGTTTTCAGTTTTTAGTCAAGGAGTTGTTTACTTCTGTAACAACCTTTGTATCTTTACTTTTGCATTGTTGTGCCAAGTAGAGCCTCTAATAGAAGATGATGCTAGATTTGGATTTCTGCGCAGGAACAGATTTTTGCTGTTCACCGTTTCGTTCTTATAAAATCCAGAAAAATTAAAACTGCAAATTTTTGTGCGTGATCCTCAGATATGTACGCATCTTTCGTTAGTTTTGAGTTTTTCGATCTGAGCAACGTAAGTGCCTCGAAAAAATTCGTCTTTACGGACTGTTCTGTTTTAGACAGATTCTGTCTTTTATTTTGCATTCTCTCTTTTACTAGTGTTGAGTGGAATTTTTTTTGGGTGAAGAGCTTCACATAACATCAGTGGCAGTAGCTAATGTTAAAAGTAATGGTCATGTTTGTGTCCTTATAGAACATGTGAGTTTTTGATTGTGCACTAACCCTCTAATGAGAATTACTCTGAGTTTGGTGTGGCGGAAGTTTTCAAGGGTCAAGAGAGAGGATGATATAATGTGATCAAGAAGAGTGAAGAGCTTAAGCTTGGGGATGCTCCCATGGATCACCCCAGCATATTTCAAGAAGACTCAAGCGTCTAAGCTTGGGGATGCCCAAGGCATCCCCTTCTTCATCAACAACTTATCAGGTCATCTCTAGTGAAACTATATTTTAATTCTTTCACATCATATGTGCTTTACTTGGAGCGTCTGTGTGCTTTTATTTTCGCATTGTTATTTTATTTTCTGAGATCAACTTGTTGGATCCTAGCAATCTTGTTTGGGAGAGAGACACGCTCCGCTTTTTCATTGAATACTCCTATTCTTCACTTATACTTGTTGAGTATTCTTGTCTAGCTTTGCTATGCTTTTAGCTCCTGTTTTTCATGCATCTCTTGTTCAGAGCTGTTAGTTCTTTTAGAGAAAGTACTCTCTTGCTTCACTTATAATTGTTTGGAGAGTTTGTGTTGAAATAAATTGATTGGTGTTTGGTTGGAACAGAAAATGCTGCATGTGGTAGATGGTATAATGGAAAAGCTTACATATTCTTGTAGATCACTGTCTTGGATAATTTGATACTTGTCAATTGTTTTGAGTTATCAAGTAGTTCATGTTTAAGCTTTTGTATCATGTGGTTAAAACCTATTAGAAGAACTACCGTAAAGCTTGTTGAAATTTGGTTTGTATGATTGGTATCTCTAAGGTCTAGATATTTTCTAGTAAAAGGGTTTGGTTAACAAGGAAGACAGTGTAGAGTCTTATAATGCTTGCAATATGTTTTCATATGAGTCTTGTTGTACGGTTGATATCCTGTGTTTGCTTCAAATAACCTTGCTAGCCTAAACTCTGTACTGAGAGGGAATGCTTCTCGTGCATCCAAAACCTTGAGCCAAAATCCATGCCATTTGTGTCCACCATAACTACCTATATGTGGTATTTCCTTGCCACTCCAAGTAAATTTTTCATGTGCTACCTTTAAACTATTCAAAACTTTATTACTCCTTTTTGTGTCAATGTTTACCAAGCTCATGAGGACGGGGTGGATGTCTTTATGTCACTGTCAAACAGACTTTACCACCGGACTAGTGGCATATACATCCGCTTATCCATTAATTTTGCAAAAAGAGCTGGCAAATGGGGTGCCCAGTCCCAATTAATTACAACTTTAACCGCTTAATTCTCTTCACATTTTTGCCCTGATTTATCAGTCAAGCAATGACAAACAGTGAAATATCTGCATGTGTAAACAAAAGAGAAAGAGGGATGATCTGCCTTGCTGGTAGAAATAACGTCCTTCATGGGAGCCGCTCTTAAAAGTCTTTGGCAGGGGTCATATTGTAGTCATTGTACTTTCCATTTTCTGATTCGTTGACAATTAACAAACACCACTCAAAACTTATATTTTTACTCTCTATATGATTTCAAAAACTTAAAAAGCTCTAGCACATGATTTAATCCCTGCTTCCCTCTGCGAAGGGCCTTTCTTTTACTTTTATGTTGAGTCAGTTTTCCTACTTCTTTCTATCTCAGAAGCAAACACTAGTGTCAACTTTGGTGCAACAATTTTTATATGCTAGTATATTGTACTTATTATATTGCTTTGTGTTGACAAATATCCATGAGATATACATGTTGAAAGTTGAAAGCAATTGCTGAAACTTAAATCTTCCTTTGTGTTGGTTAAATACCTTTTACTTAGAATCTATTGCTTTATGAGTTAACTCTTATGCAAAACTTTTGATGCTTGTCTCGAAAGTACTATTCATGAAAAGTTTTTGCTTATATGATTCAGTTGTTTGCTCATTATCTATTTGTTAGCAAACTATAGACCATTGACCTGGATCACTTCATTCATAACATGTGCTTTACAATACTATTTGATCAAGATTATGATGGTAGCATGTCACCTCAGAAATTATTTTGTTTTTATCGTTTTACCTACTCGAGGACGAGTAGAACTAAGCTTGGGGATGCTTGATACGTCTCAAACGTATCTATAATTTCTGATGTTCCATGTTGATATTATACCAATTGTTACATGTTTTACATACACTTCATATCATTTTTATGCATTTTCTGGGACTAACCTATTAACAAGATGCCACAGTGCCAGTTCCTGTTTTCTGCTGTTTTTGTATTCCAGAAAAGCTGTTCTGGAAATATTCTCGGAATTGGACGAAACTTGGACAGAACTTTCTATTTTCCCGACACATACACGGAGTCCAAAGGAAAGACGGAGGCGACCGAGGAGGCAGCCACGCCAGGGGCCGGCGCGGCCCCACCTCCTGCAGCGCCGGGGGGTGGCGTGACCCCCTCGGGTGCCTCCAGACGCCGCCCTTTCGCCTATATAATGCCTTCGTCCAGAAAACCCTAAATACCCGAGCCTCCATCCACGAAAAGTTCCGTAGCCGCCGCCGTCATCAACCCTAGTTCGGGAGGGTTCTGAAGCTCTTCCCGGCACCCTGCCGGAGAGGGGAATCATCACCGGAGGGCTCTACATCACCATGCCTGCCTCCGGAGTGATGCGTGAGTAGTTCATTCTTAGACTACGGGTCCATAGCAGTAGCTAGATGGTTGTCTCTCCTCCTTGTGCTATCATGTTTAGATCTTGTGAGCTGCTGGTGGCTCTAGGTCAATAGTGCCAGAAACAATGCTTGTACGTCACACGTCAGTTGGGAACCCCAAGAGGAAGGTATGATGAGTGCAGCAGTAAGTTTTCCCTCAGTATGAAACCAAGGTTTAATCGAACCAGTAGGAAAACGAGGTTTGCTTCGAAGGTGTTGGTGAAGGAGTGTAGTGCGGCGCAACACCAGGGATTCCGGTGCCAACGTGGAACCTGCACAACACAACCAAATTACTTTGTCCCAACTTAACAGTGAGGTTGTCAATCTCACCGGCTTGCTGAAAACAAAGGGTTAAACGTATCGAATGGAAAATGATGTGTGTTTGCATAAAATAGTAGAGAACAATGATTGCAGTAGATTGTATTTCAGGTGTAAAAGAATGGACCGGGGTCCACAGTTCACTAGTGGTGTCTCTCCAATAAGATAACTAACATGCTGGGTAAACAAATTACAGCTGGGTAATTGACAATTGATAAGTGCATATAACATGCATGTGTGAGTTGTGGTGTCTACTATGAGATTCATTTGGGCATTACGACAAAGTACATAGACCGCTATCCAGCATGCATCTATGCCTAAATAGTCCACTTTCCGGTTAACATCCGTACCCCTTCCAGTATTAAGTTGCAAGCAACAGACAATTGTATTAAGTAATGTGCGTAATGTAAACAATACATTCATCCTTAAATAAAGCATTGCTGTTTTACCCCTAGTGGCAACAACACATCTACAACCTTAGAACTTGCTATCACTATCCCAGGTTAAATAGAGGTTGAACCCAACTATCATGCATAAATACCCCCTATTGGAGTCACAAGTATTCACGTGGCCAAGGCTTCAACAAGTAACGGAGAGCATGCAAGATCACAAATGACATAGACATGATAATATAATATTCAGCTCCACATAGGTATCAATATAAGTCAGATCCCAGCAAACACAACATGTAGCATTACAATAAGATTATCTTGATCATGATAGGCAGCTCACAAGATCTAAACATGATGGCACAAGTGGAGAAGACAACCATCTAGCTACTGCTATGGACCCATAGTCCAAGGATGAACTACTCACGCATCACTCCGGAGGCGGGCATGGCGATGTAGAGCCCTCCGGTGATGATTCCCCTCTCCGGCAGGGTGCCCGGAGGAGCTTCAGAAACCCCCCGAGTTAGGGTTGACGACGACGGCGGCAGCGAATATGTTCTGGATGAAAGGCTCGGTGTTTTAGGGTTTTCGCGTCTCGGGGAATAAATAGGCGAAGGGGCGATGTCGGCGGACCCCCGAGGGGCCCAAACCACCTGGCGGCGCGGTGGGGCCCTCTGCCGCGCCTGGGTGTGGTTTGGCCACCTCGTGGCTCTCCTTCGTCTCTCCTTCGGACTCCGTGTACGTGCTGGAAAAATAGGGACCTGGCCTTTTGTTTCGTGCAATTCCGAGAATATTTCCAGAAGTAACTTTCTGAAACCAAAAACAGCAGAAAACAGGGAACTGGCACTGTGGCATCTTGTTAATAGGTTAGTCCCAGAAAATGCATAAAAGTGTTACGAAGTGTATACAAAACATGTAGCAAATGGTATAATATAAGCATGGAACAGCAGAAATTATGGATACGTTGGAGACGTATCAGCTGCCTATCATGATCAAGATCATCTTATTGTAATGCTACATGTTGTGTTTGCTAGGATCCGATGAATATGGATACTATGATCAAGTTGATTATCAATCTATCTTATATGTTATTTATGATCTTGCATGCTTTCCGTTACTAGTAGATGATTTGGCCAAGTAGATGCTTGTAACTCCAAGAGGGAGTATTTATGCTAGATAGTGGGTTCATGCCTCCGGTAATCTGGGCGAGTGACAGCAACGTCTAAGGTTGTGGATGTGCTGTTGCCACTAGGGGTAAAACAACAATGCTTTGTCTAAGGATAAATGTATTGTTTACATTATGCACTTTACTTAATGCAATAATCTGTTACTTGCAACTTAATACCAACGGGGAACACGGATGTCAACCTGAAGGTGGATTATTAGTCATAGATGCTGTTAGATAATGGTCTATGTATCTTGTTGTAATGCCCAATTGAATATCATAGTAGTCATCTTGTCATATATATGCATTGTCATGCGCTCTCTATTCATCAATTGCCCAGCTGTAATTTGTTTATCCAGCATGTTAGTTATCTTTTATGGAGAGACACCACTAGTGAACTGTGGACCCTGGTCCATTTCTTTACACTGATAATACAACCAACTGCAATCATTGTTCCTTTTCATTCTCTGCAATTAAACACTATTTTCCACACCATACGTTTAATCCTTTGTTTACAGCAAGCCGGTGAGATTGACAACCTCACTGTTTCGTTGGGGCAAAGTAGTTTGATTGTGTTGTGTGCAGGTTCCACACTGGTGATCGAGTAAACGGCGCCATCAACAACCTTCAGAGGTGCCTTTTACTCCTACTGGATCTGACAACCTTGGTATCTAACTGAGGGAAAACTTGCTGCTGCATTGCTTCATACCTTCTCTTGGGGTCTCCCAACGAACGTGTGCTTTCACGTCATCAGGTCTCCCAACGAACGTGTGTTTCACGTCATCAAGCTATTTTTCTGGCGCCGTTGCCGGGGAGATAGAATACTTCATTAAGGGGAGTCTCACGCTTCCAATCTCTTTACTTTGTTTTTGTCTTGCTTAGTTTACTTTTATTTTATCTTGTTTGCTTTAAATTATCAAAAACACAAAAAAATAGTTACTTGCATCTAGTTTATTTTCGTTTTAGTTTTTGTTATTTCATCATGCTTCTCCCTAAGTTTACTTTAAAGGATATATCGGTGGGTAGTGGGTCTATCATTGGAAGAGATAACATTGAAGAATTCTTTAGTCATGTCAGTAGACTTAAAGATTTTGAAGATAGGTCCTTGGTAGAACTTGCCCGAATTATGAAATTGTTGCTGCCTCTTTAGTTCACATGTTGGAAGCTAGGTTTGTTAATCTTTATCCTATAATGCAGCAAATGTTTCTTAAACTTCATGATATGGAAGATGGTGAGAAGAAATTTTTTGTTTTATAAACCCTTCTTAAAGAATTTGGTGATGTTGCTGGGGAGGCTAGAAAAGTTTTTATTCGATATAAGATGCTTGGTTATTTTATTGATATTGCTAATACACTTGAGAAACTGGAAAAAATAGGCTTAAGTACACTAATGAAGCCAATTATGAGGGGGAAGTTAAAATACCAATACCTTTTAAGCTTGTAGGAATGCATGAGGCACTAGAAAAGAATTTTGATTGGATTGTTCCTGAAAACCTATTTGATAAGAATAGTGTGCCTAAAAGTATTGAAAGGGAGTTTCTGAAACCTATATAGATAAGATACAATGCATTGTTGAGAAAACTTCTAACCTTTATGTTGATGCTTCTACACTTGGTAATACTTGATGCATACTTTGTGCCTAGCTAAAAGGCGTTAAAGAAAAGCGCTTATGGGAGGCAACCCATTATTTTTATTTCTGCAATTTTTTTTTATTGAGTCAAGGAACTTGTTTACTTCTGTAGCAACTCCTTTGTATCTTTACTTTTTCGCATTGTTGTGCCAAGAAGAGTCTCTAATGATAAGATGATGCTAGATTTTGATTGCTGCGCAGAAACAGATTTTTGCTGTTCACTGTACGAAAATTATAAATTCATAGAAATGTGATTTTAATCTGCAATTTTTGTGCGTAATCCTGATGTATGTACGCATCTTTCGTTAGTTCAAAGTTTTTCGATCTGAGCAACGTAAGTGCCTCGAAAAAATTCGTCTTTGCGGACTGTTCTGTTTTAGACAGATTATGTCTTTTATTTTGCATTCTCTCTTTTACTAGTGTTGGGTGGAATTCTTTTTTGGGTGGAAGAGCTTCACATAACATCAGTGGCAGTAGTTAATGTTTAAAGTAACGGTCATATTGCGTCCTTACAGAACATGTGAGTTTTTGATTGATGCACTAACCCTCTAATGAGATTTACTTTGAGTTTGGTGTGGCGGAAGTTTTCAAGGGTCAAGAGAGAAGAGTGATATAATAGGATCAAGAAGAGTAAAGAGCTTAAGCTTGGGGAGGCTCCCATGGATCTCCCCAGCATATTTCAAGAAGACTCAAGCGTCTAAGCTTGGGGATGCCCAAGGCATCCCCTTCTTCATCATCAAAATTATCAGGTCATCTCTAGTGAAACTATATTTTAATTCTTTCACATCATATGTGTTGTTCTTGGAGCGTCTGTGTGCTTTTATTTTCAGTATGTTATTTTATTTTTGATATCAACTTGATTGGATCCTAGCATTCTTGATTGGGAGAGAGACACGCTCCGCTTTTTCATTAGAATACTCCTATTCTTCACTTATACTTGTTGAGTATTCATATCTAGCGCTGTTAAGCTTTTAGCTCTTGTTTTCATGTATCTCTTGTCAGAGCTATTAGTTCTTTTAAAGAAAGTACTCTCTTACTTCACTTATACTTGTTTGGAGAGTTATTGAAATAAATTGATTGGTGTTTGGTTGGAACAGAAAATGTTGCATGTGGTAAATGGTATAATGGAAAAGACTTACATACTCTTGTAGATCACTAACTTGGATAATTTGATACTTGTCAATTGTTTTGAGTTAACAAGTAGGTCATGATTAAACTTTTGCATCATGTAAGTTAAGCCCATTAGTGAAGAACTACCGTAAAGCTTGTTGAAATTTGGTTTGCATGAGTGGTATCTCTAAGGTCTAGATATTTTCTAGTAAAAGGGTTTGGTTAACAAGGAAGACAGTGTGGAGTCTTATAATTTTGCAATATGTTGGTCATATAAAACTTGGTGTACCGGTTGATAGTCTTGTTTGCTTAAATAACCTTGCTAGCCTAAACTCTGTACTGAGAGGGAATGCTTCTCGTGCATCCAAATCCTTGAGCCAAAATCCATGCCATCTGTGTCCACCATAACTACCTATATGTGGTATTTCCTTGCCACTCCAAGTAAATTTTCATGTGCTACCTTTAAACTATTCAAAATTGTTACTACTCCTTTTTGTGTCAATGTTTACCAAGCTCATGAGGACGTGGTGGATGTCTTTATGTCACTTGTCAAGCAGACTTTACCTTCAGACTAGCGGCATATACATCCGCTTATCTATTAATTTTGCAAAAAGAGCTGGCAACGGGGTGCCCAGTCCCAATTAATTACAACTTTAACCGCTTAATCTCTTCACATTTTGTCAACTGAATACTCAGTGAAATATCTGCATGTGTAAACCAAAGAGAAAAAGAGGGATGATCTGCCTTGCTGGTAGAAATAACGTCCTTCATGGGAGCCGCTCTTAAAAGTCTGTTTGGCCGGGGTCATATTGTACTTTCCACTACTGATTCGTTGACCAATTAACATACACCTCTCAAAACTTAATTTTTACTCTCTATATGATTTCAAAAACTAAAAAGCTCTAGCACATGATTTAATCCCTGCTTCCCTCTGCGAAGGGCCTTTCTTTTACTTTTATGTTGAGTCAGTTTTCCTACTTCTTTC
This sequence comes from Poa pratensis, assembly GCA_947311845.1. Taxonomy (NCBI): domain Eukaryota; kingdom Viridiplantae; phylum Streptophyta; class Magnoliopsida; order Poales; family Poaceae; genus Poa; species Poa pratensis. Next base: position 41,783,819 of record CAMZMU010000070.1, read on the forward strand.
TATCTTCCACAAGCAAACACTAGTGTCAACTTTGGTACAACAATTGTTATATGCTACATATTGGATTTATTATATTGCTTTGTGTTGACAATATCCATGAGATAAATATGTTAAAAGTTGAAGCAAACGCTGAAACTTAAATCTTCCTTTGTGTTGGTTAAATACCTTTTACTAGAATCTATTGCTTTTTGAGTTAACTCTTATGTAAACCTGTGGATGCAATGTCTCCAAAGTATTATTCATGAAAAGTTTTGCTTGTATGATTCAGTTGTTTACTCATTATCTATTTGGTAGCAAACTATAGACCATTGACTTGGATCACTTCATTCATTTACATGTGCCTTACAATACTATTTGATCAAGATTATGATGGTAGCATGTCACTTCAAAAATTATTTTGTTTTATCGTTTACCTACTCGAGGACGAGTAGGAACTAAGCTTGGGGATGCTGATACGTCTCAAACGTATCTATAATTTTTGATGTTCCATGTTGATATTATACCAATTGTTACATGTTTTACATACACTTCATATCATTTTTATACATTTTCTGGGACTAACCTATTAACAAGATGCCACAGTGCCAGTTCTTGTTTTCTGCTGTTTTTGTATTTCAGAAAAGCTGTTAAGGAAATATTCTCGGAATTGGACGAAAATCAACGGAGGTCCCTATTTCACCGACACGTCCACGGAGTCCAAAGGAGAGACGGAGACGACCTAGGGAGCCGCCACACCATGCCTGGGCGCGGCCCCCCTGCCTGCCGCGCCCTAGGGTGGTGTGGGCCCCTCGGGTGGCCTCCGACGCCGCCCTTTCGCCTATTTATTCCTCCCGTCTGGAAAACCCTAAATACCCGAGTCATATTCCACGAAAAGTTCCAGAGGCGCCGCCGTCATCACCGGAGGGCTCTACATCGCCATGCCTGCCTCCGGAGTGATGCGTGAGTAGTTCATCCTTGGACTACGGGTCCATAGCAGTAGCTAGATTGTTGTCTCTCCACTTTATGCTATCATGTTTAGATCTTGTGAGCTGCCTAACATGATCAAGATCATCTTATTGTAATGCTACATGTTGTGTTTGCTGGGATCCGATGAATATTGAATACAATGATCAAGTTGATTATTAATCTATGTTACATGTTATTTATGATCTTGCATGCTCTCCGTTACTAGTAGATGCTTTGGCGAAGTAGATGCTTGTAACTCCAAGAGGGGTATTTATGCTAGATAGTGGGTTCATGCCTCCAGTAATCTGGGCGAGGGACAGCAACGTCTAAGGTTGTGGATGTGCTGTTGCCACTAGGGATAACATAACAATGCTATGTCTACGGTCATATGTATTTGTTTACATTATGCACATTACTTAATGCGATTATCCGTTGCTTGCAACTTAATACCAACGGGGGACACGGATGTTAACCTGACGGTGGATTATTAGTCATAGATGCGGTTGGATAACGGTCTATGTATCCTTCCGTAATGCCCAATTAAATATTATGGTAGTCATCTTGTCATTTATATGCATTGTCATGCGCTCACTATTTTATCAATTACCCAGCTGTAATTTATTTACCCAACATGTTATTTATCTTTATGGAGAGACACCACTAGTGAACTGTGGACCCCGGTCCATTCTTTTACAAAGATAAAACCACCAACTGCAAACAATTGTTCTCTTTTACTTCCTGCAATTAAATACTATTTTCCACACCATACGTTTAATCCTTTCTTACAGCAAGCCGGGAAGATTGACAACCTTCCTGTTTCGTTGGGGCAAAGTAGTTTGATTGTGTTGTGTGCAAGTTCCACGTTGGTGATCGAGCAACGACGCCACCAACAACCTTCTGAAGTGCTCCTACTCCTCCTGGATCTGACAACCTTGGTTTCTTACTGAGGGAAAACTTACTACTGCACTACTTCATACCTTCCTCTTGGGGTCTCCCAACGAACGTGTGTTTCACGTCATCAGTGTCCACTTTGCGGTTATCTCTATACCCGAACTCTTACTTATGCATTTACCTTTGCGATAGCCTTCGAGATTGAAGTTATCTATCTTGCTATCACTTAGTGGTTGTTCTTGTCTAGCATAAGTCGTTGGTGCACATAGGTGAACCTAGCTTGGTTAGGTTTTATGCTTGATAAATTAAACATTAGTTTTATTCCACATTTATTCAAGCCTAAACCGTAATTATTTCAAAACGCCTATTCACCCCCCCTCTAGGCGACATTCCTTGCACTTTCAGTTATTCCCATTATGAGAGGTATAAACTAAGTGCGGAATGACCATCTACATACGTCGCCTATATGCCTATACAGTAAATTCCACGTAGTTTTACTGTACGCGAGCCGTTAAAATTAACAAATGACACTTCATAGTAATTTGAACTTTTGAAGTGGTCCTTGATTTGAAAAAAAAGTAAGTCGGTTTTTGGAGTGTAGGTAAGGGAGACGATAATCCATTGATTAGAAAACAACTTTGGTCAATTTACGAGGGAAACATGACCAAAAAGTGATGTCATATGCCTTACAACACACACTCACACAGTCACATAGGCACACAAGAAGGACTCCTATGGTCCATCCTCCACTGACGAATGGAAAGGGGTTAGGACACTAAGCCTCTAGACCACGAAACAACCAGTACATGACATCTCGGAAGCATGAGCCAGAATCGAAGATACACGTCGACGTACCGCCCATTCATAACACCTAGAGGAAGTCGGTGAATGGACTACTTGATCTGGTTGGATCCGAGAGAAGCGGCGTCTAAGAAAAAACGCACTAGTGTACATTACACCCTAATGGCCCATCATGCTATAGGTAACTGTCAACATCGACTCTAGGTGTCTTCTTCGACCTCCTTGAGCAACCTATGCATCGTCTCCAAGGAGGATATGAGTCATGGCGCCGCAACTACCTGATCCACCAAACTGAATCTAAGGTTTCCCCTGGTGATCGGGAGGGGGGAAACAAATAGGGCCTCCACGACATCTCCAAGGAGGTGACGACTGCAACATGTGATCAGGAGGGGGGAAACTGTGAGATCCTGGCTCAGTGCTTAATAGGATTGATAGAATACTCATATCAACAAGTTGCAACTTCTTTTCCGGAAGCTCATCTGGAAAGAACTCCGAGGTTAAGCGTGCTTGGCCCGGAGTAATCCAAGGATGGGAGACCGACCGGGAACTCGTTCCTGGGTGCGCATGAGTGAGGACAAAGTGCGCAGAAAAGACTAGTGTTGATCTGTGGGGCCAGTTTGGAGATCCTAGCGAGCTGCCAGGGGTGACAGGCCCGGCCCGGGGGTGGCCGGGGTGTTACATTTGGTATCAGAGCCGACCCTTGCGGTAACTCGGGCATGTGCGGGTCAGTGGGCGGACATGTTGGACATGTGCCGGCACTGGATGCACAGACGGGTGCTAAGGGGGGAGTTCCTGGACTGGGGGTTGATCGACGAGGGCGTCGGTCTTCTAAGGGGGGAATGATGTGAGATCCTGGCTCAGGACTTAATAGGATTGATAGAATACTCATATCAACAAGTTGCAACTTCTTTTCCGGAAGCTCATCTGGAAAGAACTCCGAGGTTAAGCGTGCTTGGCCCGGAGTAATCCAAGGATGGGTGACCGACCGGGAACTCGTTCCCGGGTGCGCACGAGTGAGGACAAAGTGCGCAGAAAAGACTAGTGTTGATCTGTGGGGCCAGTCTGGAGATCCTAGCGAGCTGCCAGGGGTGACAGGCCCGGCCCGGGGGTGGCCGGGGTGTTACAGAAACGAATAGGGCCGCTCGCCGTAAAACCCACCTCCGACCGAGCAATGCCTACGCCGCCGAAAACAGACCTCGCCGATGTCGTCTGTGGTATGGGTTTCACCCTGTGCCTCATCCGATGGTGGCAAGGGGTGGATTGGGGAGGGGGAACCCGTCGCAGGCGATTGTGGTGTCTCCCCGTGTCACCCCTGGGAGGAGTGACGCGGGGGTTGTCTTTTCCATGTTTTTAAAAAGCGTGCAACAAAAAAAGTCTAGACACTTTGCCCCATGGTTTGCTTAGAATTCATAAAGCTGGGCAGTCGAGTCTGGAAATTCAATTCAGCTCCCGAGATCATATGTTCTTGCCTAATTATCGAAAAAATGGTAAACAATAAAAATGTCATTTGTTCACAAAACTTGGCACGCATATAGATACCTGTATATGTTTCCTATCCAATACTTTTTTCAGAATTTTAAAAATTATTTTACTTTTTTTTTCGAATTTGTTATCTGGCAGGAGCATATGAACTCCGGAGTCAAAACTGCCCAGTCTGAGTCTCACTATGTATTAGTATTATCATGCATTCGTGCTTGATACTCCACTAGCTAATACTCCTAACATGCTTAATTATGATTATATATGACGTACCACCGCTAATTTATTTGTTCGAGTCAACGGCACCACTAGCTCGGACGAGGACATCGTGTTTGACTTGCCTAAGTGGCGTCTGGCGATATCCCGATCCTTTCCTTGATTCCTTTCTGATTTCTCCTCAGATCTGATCTCCTATCCAATTCTCTTCCATTCCTATCTATCTGCTGGTTGATCTGTTTCTTCGCATCGATCAATTTCCAGATTTCTCTGGCTCCCGCGGCTCCAAAATAACCCAAAAAGGGGAAATATCAGCTTGCTCCGCCGCTTCATCTCATTGCTGGTGAGATCCCCTGTCGTGGCTGGACCTCAACAAGTCCTATCACGAGAAGAGAATTTCGTCCCCAGCAACACCAAATCCCATCCCTGTAGACCTGTCTTTGTTCTTGCAATTTCTGGGCTGGTAGGGAAGAAGTGGAGTAGGGGGTGCTGGTTGCGTACGAACCCTCTGGTTGACATGAAGCTGATTGGATGGAATTGCCAAGGGCCGGGTAGAAACCTCGACCGATCCAACAAAATGGGCTACCTCGCCAATTTAATGTTCTCCACCAAGGCGCAGGTAACCTTCGTTTCTGAGATTAGAACTTCTAGATTCACTTCTGCCCAGCTGAACAATCGCTTTAGTGTTGCCAATAGTTTTGTTGTTCCTTCGATTGGATTCTCGGGGGGCCTTTGGCTCTTATGGAATGACGAAGTCCAAGTTACTATCAATTTCTCTAGCCACCACCTAATTTTAGCTTATGTCGTTAACAAAGCTTCTAATGTAGAATTTGCGCTGGTTTGCGTGTATGGAGACCCTCATCATCGTGAGACTAACATCATCTGGGACCAGATCTTCACTTTTGTGTGTGATAATTTAGGCAAGCCGGTGCTTTGTTTCGGAGACCTTAATAACATCATGTGCGATGTAGATACCACTTCTGCTCACGTGAATACATCCCGTATACGTGCTTTCAATTCTTATGTTAAGCAATGTGGTCTCTTTGATCTTGGATATAGTGGTCCGGCTTATACTTGGACAAACAAACGTTTTTCTTCCACTCCTGTGTTTGAAAGGTTGGATCGCTGTCTGGTTAATGCTGAATGGTGTGCTATTTACCCCAACACTAATGTTTTTAATCTTCCTATCATGCTTCGTGATCATGCGCCTATTTTGATATCCACTGAATCTCAGTTTCGCAAGCCTAAGCTCAGCTTTAAGTTTGACAATTGGTGGACAATGGAAGATGATTTCCAGATTACGGCTAAATCTGCTTGGATTTCTTCAGCCAGTCAGCCTTTCCATGCTCGAACTACTCATCTTGCAGGTTCCCTAAAAAATGGTGTAGAAAGAAAAAACCTCTATCACAGCAGCTGGACAACATTCAGGTGCAGATTAAGAATATTCAGATGCAACCCATCCAGGTACAAGATCATTCTCTTGAGGCAGATTTAATTGAACAATATGAGAAAAACATGACAAAATTAACAGAATATTATAGACAACGTGCGAAAAAACCTTGGGCCACTCAAGGAGATAGGAACACCTCCTTCTTTCACAATGTTGTGCTTAAACGTAGACGCCGAAACCGCATTATTTCTATCAAAGATGCACATGGAAACAATCTTCATGATCCTGATGACATAGCTAATGAAATTGTGAGGTACTTTCGGAATATTTTCCACTCCTCGAATGCTAACAATGACAGGCCCTTCTTGAGCACTACCCACTGCCAGGAGCCCGAAAGCTTCACAAATTCCATTCCGGATAAACAGGAAATTTGGGAAATCCTCAAAGCTATGAGAAAAAATGCATCTCCAGGTCCGGATGGATTTAATGTGGCATTCTACATTTCCGCTTGGGATTGGATAGGTGACGATGTAACTTCCTTGGTCCAAAAGTTTTATTACACAGGTATTCTTCCTCCTCATCTAAACGATACCTACATTGCTCTTATCCCCAAAAAGTTGGTTTGTCATCTTCCTTCTGATTTTAGGCCTATCAGTCTGTGTAATGTTATATACAAGATCATTTCTAAATCCTTAGCAAACCGTTTGAAAGAACATCTTCCCGACTACATTCACCCCTCTCAACAAGCATTTATTGAAGGTAGGCGCATAAGTAATAATATAATTGTTGCCCAGGAAATTGCTCACTCTTTCTCTTTATCCTCCTGGGCTAGTCATGACTTCATGGTTAAGATTGACCTTGCAAAAGCTTTTGATAGAATCGAATGGAATTTCATCACTTCGGCCTTAGCTCATAAAGGGATTCATAAACACTTCATAAATCTTGTCCATGCCTGCATCTCTTCGCCAACATTCTCTGCCATCATCAATGGTCAGCCTTGTGCTTCTTTCAAAAGTACTAGAGGCATTAGACAGGGATGTCCCCTGTCCCCATACCTTTTTGTTCTTGCAGTGAATGAACTATCTCTAGCGCTTCAGGACGCGTTACAGGCTAGCCAATTATCAGGTATATCTCTGGGAGCAAACTGCCCTCCTATTCATTCCTTGATGTTTGCTGATGACCTGCTGGGTTGTGGCAAAGCTAATGTGCAAGAAGCAACTACTATTTCTCAAGTTTTAAGTCATTTTTGCCATGCTTCTGGTCAGGTTCCGAACTAGAACAAATCTACCATTATATTCAGTAAAAATGCTACTATGCAGGTCAAGCAGGACATTAGACAGATCTTTCAGGTTCCAGACATGGACGGCAACACTATTCATCTTGGCCATCCTCTCATACTCCCAGCTAAGGACATATCTTCCGCCTACAACTTTGTATATGACAAGTTTAGATCCAAATTAAATGCTTACAAAGCAAACAGGCTATCGCATGCTGCTAGGCTGACCCTTATCAAATCTGTCTTCTCTTCCATACCTGTCTACTATATGTCTAATATTCTTTTCTCTAAGAAGTTTCTAGCAAAACTCACGGCTATCATAGGAAACTTCTGGTGGACAGGTATCAAGGAGGAGGTGACCACTAAAAGCTTATGCCTTAGGGCATGGGCTGACGTTTGCATTGAAAAGAACATTGGAGGCCTAGGGGTCAGAAACTTACAGGCAGTAAACCAGAGCCTTGTACTGTCTGCGGCATGGAGATTGGCAAATGAACCGCAAAGCCATCTTGCATTGATTCTTAAGGCGAAGTATCACCATGGCACTACAATCTGGAGAGCGAAGTCAAACAAGCCAAAATCTGCTTTTTGGTCTGCTATCTTGAAGGTACGACCTCTCTTAGTCTCTGGTGCTTTTTATCAAATTTTTGATGGAGGTAGTTCAATATGGAGCACTCCTTGGTTCTCAGAATGGGAAACAATTTATGATAACCTTATTATTCAGGCCCTTCCTTTGTTTATCCTGCTGTTGTCAAAGATCTTTGGCTTCCAAACCAAAAATCTTGGAATGTAGAATTAATACTCTCTCTGTTTAATTCTTCTACAGCTAATGCCATCCTGGAAACACCTATAATAAATTCAGATGGCCACGATAATTTGGTCTGGAAACTAACCCCAGCAGGTCAATTTACTTCCAAGAGTGCCTACAAGCATTGCTTTGCAAACCTTGTTCTTCCAACCAGACAGCAACCCAAGGTTGTAGCCCCACAAATTATTTCCCTTCTTAATCAAGTCTGGCAGGTTAAAACTATGGTTCCTCGTGTTCAAACATTTGCTTGGAGACTCCTTCGGAAAGCGCTACCCACAGGTAAACGAGCTAGTAGATTTTCGAAACACGTTGAATCCGAGTGCTGTAGGTGTGGCTCTATAGAGGATGAAATGCACATTTTATCTCTTTGTCCTTTCTCGAAAGCAGCTTGGTTCTGTCATCCATGGTATCTTAGAACTGAAATCCTTGCTACTTTGCACCACAATGTTGCTGACATGATACAAGCTTTACTCTCTTTGGGTCATCCCCAAATTGATCTTACAGGCATATACACTTTCCTTTGGTGTTTATGGAAAGCAAGAAACGATTATCTCTTTAACAGAAAATGCTTAAGGCCATCCCAGGTCTTTGCTATTTCCAATGCTATAGTGCAGGGATCCAAATTGGAGGACACAACAAAGACTGAAGATCAACCTATGCAGCAGGCTTCAGCTCTTCAACTTTCAGTTGGAACCAATTTCAATACTGCAGGTGATGTTGTCTTTTGCGATGCAGTTTGGAAACCACATCCCAACTCCCAGCAGGCTCCTGCGGGCATCGGCGTCTTCATCCAGATGGGTGACAATCAACATTGCAGATATCTCTTTGTCTCGGCTCTATCTCCACCCGCTTCTACACCTCTTCAGGCTGAGGCTTTTGGTCTTCTACTTGCGACAAAGCTAGCAGAGATACTACAGCTACAAGGGCCTCAATTCTACACTGACTGCCTACTGTTGGCATCAGCCGCTGTGACTAGTGATATTACCATGGCACCAGGGCACTGGTCAATTAGGCCACTTCTGGCAGATATCCAGAGAAGTAGCTCATTCCTGCCCAGCAAGATATTACATCTTCACAGGAGTTTTAATGTCAAAGCCCATCATCAGGCCAGACTGGCTCTGAAAATTCAGTCTAGGAACCTTCTTATCAGATGTTTATGTCCATCTACAAGTCAATGTCCAGCTAGGGACATCTCTGTAATCAATCGTGGCTCCGTTCACGTTACTATCTGTAAAATGTGCTTAAAGTAATAAAATGCCTTCTTGTTCAAAAAAAAAAAAACGGCACCACTAGCTAGGGATGGAATATACATACAGGTAGGCCGGGTTGTTGCAATGGATGCCATGCTGATATCTTCAGCCGAGATCCAGCCAACCGACCCTGCAGCAGCTGTTTCCCAGTCTGGCAGCCAGAGATTCCGATATTTTTGTTTGTTGAGCCAATGGCTGTGGTCTCGCCCATGCAAGATTCGGATCCATGCTCTGTCTTCCCACTACTCCACGAGGATTTGAACGCGAGTGATACCTTTTTGAATTTTCTTCCCGTCCTTGGTACGGCACACAAATCTTAGCCAAGCTTTTGCCTAGTTTCAAAAAAAAAAAAAAAACTTGGCGAAGCACACTTAGCGAACATATGATACAGATAGAGCAAAGAATGAGGTGGTACAAAGAAGAAGCAGAGACGCAAACCCCCCATTGGCTTACTAGTTAGCAGCATGGATTGCTATGCGTTCGACTACCACTGGTTTGTTTAAGTTAATGGATAAGACAGATTTAAACAAATCACACAGTCGTTAGCGGGTATTTTCCCAACAAATCAATATCAAGAAAAAAATGTTTCGAGTGGATGTTTGATTTCCTACGAAATGCAATTGCAAATGCTAGGATTTCGTTTACGGGGTTCAGTCCTACGAATCAAAAAACTACCATAGTAAAAACTCCGGAGGAATTGAATCCTCCGAAATTCCTACTTGAATGATTTGAATCAAAGAGGCCCCAAACGGGCTCAGTTTCTAAAAGATCATAAACTTTGTTGCCTCTGCTATCTGAGCAACGGGAAAAATTGTGGCTGACAGTTTTTTCTTCTAGATTATGTGGCCTCTTTGAATTATGCAATGTCCCGAAAGTGTGATTAAAACCATAAATGTGTATGTAGACATGTACTACTACTCAAGGATCTGCAAAACTTATGCAAAAATAAGATCAACTGTAGCTACAGTTGGGCCTTCCACGGATCGGCTGCAGAAATATAAATTAATCGGGATCTTGCTCTATGTTACTTCTATTTTATTTGAAGGATCGGATCGGCATGTGTGAGCTGTTTGTGACTTGTGACAGCAACTTTATTTGCCAACTCGAAATTTCGTTCGATCTTTTCCTTGACAATAACGGCTGCATGCATGATTGATGATTGGCTCGGCTCGTGTTCAGAATTTTATATCGGCCGAAAGAAACGTGTGGCCCAGAAAGATCCAAGACACGTCGACATCCTAGAAATAAAAATAGAAGTGGAAATACTGAGACGCATCCATCGAAGTCCGACGTGTTGAAAACAGTTACTGTACTTCATTCCTATCCAATAGCCTAACTGAAAACAGTTACCGTGCTGCTAATTCCTGCAATCTTCTTTTCTTGGAAAGAAGTCCATATATATACGTGTAGTCTGATTTTAGCTTTAAGTAGGAACCAATTTCCACTCCGGAAACGAGAGTGACCACGCAACCATTTTTATGGCGATCACAAGATGAATTTTTTTTAGAAAAAATATAGTCGGTCTGAGAAACCAGAACAGCCACACGACAAAATTACATGTCAGACTTGTGCCACTCTAATCATATTGCTACTCTGTCATTTAAATTGGTTGAACAAAACCTTTTAAACTACTACGACCAAGATCACGAACATAACTGTTTGACTACTAAATGTTTTACTCTTTTTTGTGACTTGTCATTCACTTTATTAATCAAAATGTTCATGATTACAATCCACTTTGATAGAGCCAAGCAACCAGGGGTTACAGCAAAACACAAAGATGATTCTACGGAAGAGATTATTTTACACACACATGTGCTGCAAAATTTGTAGTACTAGTATGTGTCGGCTTTGAAAAAGAGGTGTTTGAGGAGTTGGCCAAATTTTCACGACGTATGATTGATAATACAAGGGGAATTACTAGCTGCCACCAGCCAAACGTGAAAACAATGCCTCTATATATAAAAGTTTGCATGATTCGCTCCCTCTCCCGCTATCCATGTCGGCCTTTGAACGCTGCCCGTCCGATCAACTCATCCAACGGCCCACATCACTTCAAAAATCGTGCGCACTGTAGCTCTGGACTTTCTACCAATCACAGCTCGCGCACGATTTTTGGCGCAGCCATTTTTGCAAAAACAAACTCGCAACGCGAAAAATAAACCCGCAGTCCAAATTTTACCACAGCGAAGGACCTGATTGTCATTACGGAAAAATACACGAACTTTTCTGCAAAACGTTCCGCAGAATCCTCCTCCCTACCTCTCTCTCACGCGTTCCCCTTTCTGGCGATTCCGCCAGCGGCGGACACGGCCGGCGGCAGCCGAGACGCTCCCGTGTCTCGCTTCTCCTCGCGCCGCCGCCACGAGCCCCGCTCGCCCGGAGCAGCCGAAGCTCGCGTGCCATATCCCCTCCCGCTGCCTCCGCTCGAGGAGAGCAGATCGATTGGGATCCCCTTTGCCGCCGCCTCCGTCCCCGGTCGATTCCGGCCGGCTCCGGCCACTCCTAGCGCCGCCCACCACCGCCCCGGCACCACCTACTCCTCCTCTCGATCCCATGGTGTGGAACCATCGATCCGCAGCCCACCACAAACCTTAGCCTAGGGGCAGGGGCAGAAACTTCGATCTTTCGTGTTCCTCGCTCCCGGCCGCATCGCTCCCCGCCAGTCCCAGGCCGAGGACAAGGACGAGGTCCCCCGCCCCGACCTCGCCCAGCCGGTCCCGTCTCCTCCCATGGCCGCCCCAACTCATTCAGTTTCCCGACGCATCATCTTCTTTGATCCCATTCCTCGCAGCTCCTCACGACCTCTGGTCCGCCTCCACGGCTACCAGTGCTGCCTCCGGTCGGATGCCGTGTCGTGGATTGGCGGTTGCAGGTCCGCACGACCTCTGATCCGCCTCCATGGCCAGCAGCTCTGCCGCGTGCTTCTTATTTCGGAGCATGGCCTCACCTGAAGCTGTGCTCTGCTGGAACCGGGCGACGTCGACGATGTCGGCAACACGAACAGCAGGGAAACATGCTGGCGGTTAGTGCCGAAAGCCCCTGGCAGGAGGAGGTCGACAGGACTGCGAGCGGAGCGACTGCGCGCGCCGTTTCCGGCCGGCCGGTGGCAAGGTCGGATGACGCCTCCTTCGTATTTCCTTTCCATTTCTGCTCCGCATCCGACCTCTGCAAGTCCCCGTGGCCTGTGGTGTAGGATTGCTCCAAGCGCTTTTCCTTTATTTTTCTCTCCAATTTTATTGTTCGTTCCCTTTTTCATGCACAGGTTCTTGCAGGTTCAGCGCATGCGGTTCTTCTGTCTGCCCATTGCTGGTCTGCGCATACTGCTGGTCTATGTGCTCTTCTACGGTTGTGGATTTTCCATGGGTGATTGAGTATATCCTTCAAGTCTTTCCCAAACGTAGTTTAGTTATGTCTTCTTCTCATTGTGTGTTATGTTAAATTTGACAAATATTATTCAGATGGATTAAAATCTTGGAAAACTGCTTAACCTGCAACTAAAATTTATAAAGCAACCGATTTTCTAAGTTTAACCGAGTAACAGTTACAAATTTTATTTGCCGGTTGCCAAGAAATATATAAAGAGATCACTCATAAGACATACTTCTAATCCACGAGAAGGAATGTATTTATGCAACATGATATAACTCACCAGTTTGTTCATAATTTCCTCTAGAAGGATTATTACCGAATCAGACCTGCTGGTACTCGAGTACTTATGTTCACTAAATTACACATTGAGTAAATTCAGCTCAAGCATGAGCTTACCTAATCTTCTTTTTTGTCCTCTACGTGTTGCTTGCCTTTCGATGGCTCTTAATATTGGTGCCCTTTGTAGGCGACCTTCTTGCACACTTCAAAATTAGTGTTCTTGATACAAAATGGAGAAAGGCGAAGTAATTGCATAGCATTTGCTGTAGGAGTTTCACCATCAAAATCCATTTACATAAATTATATGGAAAGAAAGAAAAGGTTAATGCAGGTGTGCAGCTCCGGGTACATCTTTCTCCTTTTCTCTTCCATTCAGCTAACCCTTTTTGTTCTCTGTTCAGGTTGAGTTACGCGGTTAATGACTTTCTACATCGACGCTGGCACTGACCAAAAATATGAGCCAACCAGTCCCTGCAGCGCCCCTTCCAGTCTGACCATAGACGCTAGCCTTCCATGGCGACCGAGTGAAGGGCGATGCGAACAAGACAGGTGCTTAGTAACCTTCCTCCCATCCAGCAACGACAATGGCATCGAAACATGGCCCAATTTCTCTTCTTTCTTTCCACACGGGCAACAATTGGGAATAAAGCTGAGCGTGAACACGAGTTTCAAATGTAAAAAAAGGTCTAAAAGACTATTCTTTTTTTTAAGGAGGAAAATAAAATGTAAAGATTATTTTTTGCTGCTATTATGTGTCATTTAGTACCTTTGGGAAAAGTTTTCTACTTTGGAAGTTCTTGACAAGTCCCAAGTGGAGGAGATTAAGATGTCATTAAAGAATTCTTTCTTTTAGTTCACTTCCATAATAATCCTTCTAGAGGAAATTACATTGATATATCCCCTATACAACTTTTACATCAATGAAATTTAAAGAGTCTTAACATGATACAGCTCACCGGTGTACGCTCTTTAAATTTCATTGATATGTCCCCTATACATTTTTTATACATCTTAATTTAGCTTATTGCAATGCATTTTAGGCTTTAGCCTTTATCAGTCAAACATGGTTGCTATATAATCTTTTGTTATGTCGATGTGGCCACCATATTGATCAGGCCATTACAAAATCTTGCTTAGCCTATATTAGTCCATCATAGACATTCTCTAATATTTTATGATGTCTATTTGGCCGTTATATTTATAAAGCCATAGTCAACATTTTGCTTTGACTATGATGTATCAACGTTTCGTAGATGAATTAGGTGGAACAGCATAGTGGTACTGTCCATCCAGCTCAGTATTTGTACAAATGGTGATCGTGCCAGCTAATGTGACTACCTAATATATATATATATATATATATACATATGTTGTTGTGCATCAACTTCTCGCAATGCCATAATCCCCATGAAGGCCAATACTTTCCACTGTTATTAAAAGAAAGTCTGTATTTTTTCCGCTATAAGAAATATCAGCTACGAAGCTAGATCCTCTTCTACTTACAAAATTTAACATACAGCTGACACAATGAAATAGACCAACAACATAAATTCTCATCAAAGGCGCGTTGATATTAGACACAGATATTGTAGATCTTAATTATTGGTGTTGACCGTATTACTATAGATCTTTTTTAGCTTTCCATTCTCTTCAGTTCAGTTTTGCATTTTCTGATCTTTAGTTCACATACTGATCTATCTGGCAACAGCTTCATATTCACATTTAATTGGCTGTTCAATATGATGCGTTGCTATGAAACAATTAGGAATACATTTTCCATTTGGATTCAGTTTGTCCCTGTATCAAAAAAGATGCATAAAATTGTTTTCACAAGCAACCTAAAGATTGTGTTTTGCAGAGAACTTCATTCAGCGTGGCCTTATAGGAGAGGGGAATGCCAGTTTATGGTGTTGAGGTTGGAGGCGAGGACACCATAGCACACTAGGTCACTCCATCTTTTTCCACTCTAACAGATTTCGTCCAACTTTCTCATGTATGTCGTACTTATTAATGGTATTGTTTCATTTCTTCTGTAATGAATTCAATTTTGTATTACCAACGAATATGAAATAATATATGTTTGATTTTAAGCTCCAAGAATGAATGAAATTTATGGAGTCCTAATGAAATAAAAAGTACCACTACTGTTGTAACTTAACATGGTAATGACATGTCACCACCGGTATAACCATGTCCACTGTTTTCATTCGCAAATTCTTCGCATTCAAAATGTTGACTACATTCTACCATTCTTATTCTATAGGATTCCTCTTTTCAAATCGATGGCAAAAAAAAAAAAATAAGTTATCGACAGCTACTGGCAAACATGGATTCTTTTTCCCTATTAATTTGCTGATTATACTGCTATGGATCCTTTGTTCCTATAGTATACTGTTATTAATGAACATGCTCAAGGCTCAAGTAGATGTATGTATTATTATTTCTGTAATACGGTTTGAACACAACTATTGCTTCACCACTCTTCTCATCTTTTGTTTGGTCATTTCAATACATGTAATTAATTGTGCTTTCTTCCATTGATTTTTACAACCCAGTTGGGTAATGTCGTATCATGGAATATAGTGTGCTTGATCTGTAACAAAATTATTGCTTCTCCATAGTCTATTCATCTTTTGCTTATCTACATTGTTACATGCTCTATTTCAAAATAGGGTATGCCCTAGGGCAAGTAAAGTTGTCATTCAACTCTGTTTCGAATTAGGGTACGCCCTAGGGCAATTAAAGTTGTCATTGTCGGCATGTCAAGTTTTTCTACCGCTGGTTCTTTCGTCTTATTGTTCTGTTGTTTATTTAAGGCAAAATATGTGCTTGCCTATTGATTTCCAACATTGTTATTAGGCTGTTCATGTGGAGTGTTCTTACAGTCGGATTAAATAACATTGTACCCAGTGGCTATTAATACCTTTGTTTAGTTCACTATTCATAAGACCATATGTAGGCACTCTTCATCCTATATGATATAATCTGTGTGATTTAAGTTAGCAGGTTTATCTCTTCAGAAGAAAAGGTAAGCATGCTTTAGGAGAAATAACCCGTTGATCAACGTGTGTCTGACATCTACATTAGTTTAGACGAGTTCAGAATGATTCTGTGAATTGCCATATCCATATGCACCTGAGGCTTATTTAGACGAATGATTGTGTGATATGCCATATCCATATGCACCTGCCATTATTTGTACTCCAAAAAGCTGACATAATTGTTGTTTTTTATTTTGAAATTCAAGTTCACCAATCCAGTATAGGTTTAACATAAATTTGAATACATTCCAACACGGACAATTTTTAAAATCTCAGCATTCTTTGAAGCGCAAACTTTTCCGAATTCAAATAATATTCATATTTCAACAATTTTCACACAAAAAATATATTTGAAAATCATCAAACGGGCGCGGCATTGCCGCGCTAATATCCCTAGTATACTATAACCGGGCGAAGGGAATGTTAACTGTAGCCTGCAGTCTGAGACAATCGCCTATCCACAATACACCAAGTAGCTCACACAACCACCTCAATTTGTGGATCACGAATTAGGTGCAATAATCTGCGTGAAAATCATGAACTCTAACCCACACAAACACACTCAAATAGTGGAGCGCGGTCTAGGTACAAATATGCGAGAAATCACTAGAATAAGTGTAGCAATGCCTCTCCAATCTCGGGATAAGCTCTACGTCGTTGTCAAAATATCAAAAAGCCAAATGTCCATGTATTTGTGGGACACTAGCGTATTTATATTAAGGGATAACCCCAATGTTTAGGTGTGAAAGTAAACAGGGTAAGTAACTAACTAATGTGTGAAGACGAATCAAAATCAGTCAAATTAGAAGGTGAGAAACTCAAGAATTTAATGAGGTGGCTTATGGAATTCTCCTATAAGATTCAGTCTGTTGGTACATCGCAAAACATTGTTTCGTCGGATTCGAACATTGTTTTGTTAAGCGCATACTTATTTTGTCATATTTATTTCTTTGTAACAAATGATTAGGTTTTGTACATCCACCATGAGAAGATCATGATATCTTATGTGCATTCGGTTATCATCATTAGAGCATGTCCAACTAGACCCCCCTCCCCCCTATACGCCAGGGCGGATAATACGAACAGAAAAGCACCACCCAACCCTCCCCCCCTAACTAGCCCAACGTCCGGGCTTATCCCACCCACGCCACCGCATAGTTTGTCCCTCCGCATATTCTTTATAGGCATTAATGATAATTATTTATCCTCATTTTTTAATTATTGATCCTATTCTTTAAGAAAGTTTGGACTAATGATAATAACTTTTAAAGGTTTCTTTCATATTGAAAAAAATTCTACAATTTTGCATCAAACTTACCTATGCGAATATTCTATTTCTATAATTTTTTCCTGTCAAAGGTCATCGAAATCTACATGAATTTTAGCAAATTATTATGTATTTCGCATAGACACATACATGTTTGTTTTCTGCGCAAACAAAGTTCTCCGTGAACTTTTGAAGATGGATTAAATTATCACCACTTATTTATACTCCCTCCGATCCATATTAATGGTCTCAACATTGTCTAGATACGGATGCATCTAGTCTAAACACTTAACTAGATACATCCGTATCTAGATAAAGTTGAGGCCATTAATATGGATCGGAGGTAGTACTAAAGATGTTTACTTATTCACATCTCATTATTAGTAGATTTTAATTATTAATTATCTATCATACAGAAAAACACATAAGTGCATATGTAATACAAAAATATAAAGTCACTTGATACACAATACAAATGTCTACCATTACAAATACATCAATGTTTAAGTAGGACTATAATTATCATAACAAAATGTTTTGGTTTCAGCTACCTCTAAACAAGCACAAAAAAATGAGAAAATCATATCCACGCGGAGAAATGTGTCCCCGCTTAGATGTACTATTGTATATGTGTATGTGTTTATGCCTATTTTAGTATCTATAAGTCTCTTTATAGAGATTTTACAAGTGTAAAAGTAATAACAATATCTAATGGAGGTTTGTAGAGTAATTTTGCCTAGCTTAGTTCTCACTAATAATAATACCACAGTGCAAATATTTGGAGAAGTGGTTTGTCGATGAACCCCTTGATGTTGTCCTCATTAGTCCACATTCTTCATTTTCTGTTCTGTGATTGTATTTTTCTTTACTTAATTGGATCAGTAAAATTGACCTACGTGTCGTATTGGGTAACACACACCACCCAGTGCAACCAAAAGCATAGCACACAAATGTGTGCCGCTCGATGAAGGTGGAGAAGATGCGATGATGACGATTGACTCAAACTGCGTGACTTCGAGCGTGTCTCTGAGCCACAGGTCCACTGGTGTGTCTCTTCTGTCGGAGGTGAATGTCAATACGACAGGAGGATGTGTGGTGCACCATTCCCAAGGGAGTAACCATGGCTCCACCGCCTAGCAGCGAGAGGTGGAGCGCAACGGAGAAGCCCTCGAGTGAGGTGTAGAAAAGTACTCGGACATCAACTGATGTGGTATAACAAGGCCATCCATAGCGCAAGTGTGGCAGATCTCAGCCATGGCGAGTACCATAGCTCATCATCTCCATATGCGTAGTAGAGGATAGCGAGGTAGTGGAAGTACCCGTACCCGTGTGGCACACGATGAATGGTACAACAGCTGGAGGTACCTGTAACCCGCATTGGTGTGAGGTTAGGACGACCAGGATCACCCCATTATATTTTTGTACGCGTTGCGACAAAGGTTGCAAGGAAGGTGTCTTGGCCGCTTGGGCCGATTGATGTTTTTGTTTTGTCAGCTTTTGTTGAATAATATAATAAAAAAGTTTTGTGCATCATTTTGATGCATAGATCAGAGGTTTCAACCTTCTTTTAGGAAAATATGTAATGGCACATACGTATTTTCAGAGTCGACTTTGACCGTCTATTTGATTAACATAACGTGTGTCCTGTTCCAGAAAAACCGTATTCAATAATAAGTTGTTATGAGACATGCCCGGTGTATTGTTGGTCAGATTGATGATAAAAGTTGAATCATAGAAAATGAGAAACGATATGTAGATATGCATAGATGGAGCATATGCATCCATAAACAAAAGGGAATTAGCTCAGGCCCGGAGCGCGTTTTTCTTCAATCAGGGTTTGACGGATCACATATGTAGAGAAGACAAAAGGGTGCAGCAAACCAAACATGCCCTTGATCTTCATCATCTTCAGTCCTGAAAAATTAGCTAAGGCGTGGGTGGCTAATTATTCCAAATGTTGTGTGTTAATTTGGTGTGGAGAGCCATCCCGTACTTAGGGTCAATTTTCCAAAAAGTTTATACGATATTTTAGTTAGTGGCGACTGCAAAACTAGCCACTCTTGTCAAAATCATAATAACACAAGCTCTGCCATTGCATAGTATGAGATGTAGTAGTAGGTAGAACCGTACAAGCTTTCTCTTGCATATATACATGTCAGCAGTGGCGGAGCTCAGTTGAAGCCGAACCGGGCCATGGCCCGCCCAGGCCAGCCCAAAACACCGAAGAAAAAAAAATGAAAAACTGGCCCATCAAAGAAAAAAAACGTGGTCTTCTTTGGGCTGGCCCGCCCAACATTTTTGCTAGAGCTCCGCAAGTGCACGTGAGGTGATCCATGCGTGTGTGCCAGCTCCTATAATATCTACAGAATCCGATATATATGTATATAATTTCACAAAATCTGGTGCTACTTGCAAACCTTTAATAAGTTGTTCTACACATCTCTATGATTGGTCATTGCTATATATTAGGTGACACTAATTAATACTATAACCTCCACTGGATTGTGCTGGACTGCTAGTTCTGTCTCTATCCAAAGAATCGTACCATTGCTTAGGTGTCAACAGTGACACATAACTCAGCAAATCAACTATAATCTCTAATACAGCTATCTATTTACATGTATAGTTCTTAGATTTTATATTATTGCGCCATCTGCTTGTGATGCTAAGTTTGCCAACACATTGTTAGAATTCAGAAGCAAACACTTTTTTTTTTGGGAAGAGATGTCAAAATTGGCCTCTCTCGTTATTTTCATCCTAGAAGCAAAACGAAATACAGTCATGCAAGTAAGGCTAAGAATAAGATATAGTGTGGATATCTATGTACGCATATAGGTCAAAGGGGCATCGGGTTCCTTCTGGTTTTCCTTCAACTGAAAAATAATAAAATACAACAAATGTAGCCAAGAAACCGAGAGGAGTTAGACATGCTGCAACCATAGTCAATGTACGTACTGGATATTTTTGAAAAACACCCAAACCCCTGTTATTTTTTGCGCACATAAATTGAATGCAAGGTAGTACCAAAAGTAGATAACATTTTATCCACCTTACATAGTATTATTCTTAAAAAATATAAACGGAAAATGTCATGATGTCCCCTATTGCTTTTGAGTGTCACCTTGTTGTGTGCAATTATGTGGCATAATGTCTGCTAGTAGTATGTTCAGCCCGGTCGCAGTTGGAGGCTCTTCCTTGCAAATGGATTAGGGCCTTTAGCTTGGAAATGTACATGAGATTCGGCCCACTTGTATTTGGCACGCACCATTTTCTTCTTTTCCAAAGGAAATAAAAATATAGAAATGTTTTTTAGATGAACATAAATAAATGTTGGAACAGGGACACATTGCCCTTAAACCAGCACTCTAATGTTTTTTCTGGCATTGTGACTTGCCATCAAAGAATAATAGTAATAAAAAAAATCCATAAATAGGGAAATTGAAGAATCAGATTATTTGAACTACAAAATGTAATCCCTTAAAATTAAAATATAAGACAAAGTACATAGTCCAATAGATATGGAAAATTGAAAATTGTTAAAAATCTCCAAATAGGTAATATAATTGGGTGATGTAGAGGCTAAGTAAGTTAAGTCTATGGATACAATTTGTATTAACAAAGATATTAGAAGAATCAGATCTAGACAATATATTAACCTCTTCAAGGTATATTGGCACAGAGATGACTTAGAAACATTTTTCAAATATCAAAACAGCCCATACAAAAAGGTGCTTTTAGCCACATAAGCAGATGGCATAATGAAACTCAGCCATTAGTAGAAAACTAATTAGAAAACCGAAAAATAGGAAAAATAACTGATAAAGTAGTAAAAAATTATTATAAAATAGGAAACTGTTTAAAAGAATCTCAAAATTGATAGACTTGGGAAGAGCATGCAATATTCTCAACAAAAAAGTGTAGAGGGTAAGTAAGTGAAATCTGTGGATGATCTATTGCATTAACAAAGACCAACAAAGGATCTGGACAAGGTCCATACAACTGCTGTAAAAGCAAACAAGCAAGCATTCTTACATGACAACCTGCCATCACTGAGACAACACACACATACACTGAAAACCTAGGGTTAAGGCTCAATTAGCTTGCTGCTGTCTGTATTCACAAGGTTAGACGATTCTGACATCAGCTGCTTTGAGTTGAGTTGATAGCTCATCATCGGTCGTTAAGGGCTTGAAAGTGTATATTGGTGCCGGCGGGGGGTCACCTCTCGGAGACCTGTGGGCCACCGTAGCGGACGCTGCACATCTTCAGACCCCCCGGCATCTCGATCTCCTTCAGCCACGCGAGACGCCGGCCTTCTTGCTCGTTGCCAATGAACTCAGTGCCCGTCACTGTCAGCAGGAAGACAAATCAGTTAGCCTTCGATGATAGTAACATCCAATGAGCTTTAGACAAATCTAATTAGCAGAAGCATCGTCACTTGGTTACCGTCTTACCGACCAATGTTCAAGCCTCAGAGTAACCAAACATCTTTGGGCTAAAGCTACATTACTTTAATACTGTCCTGAAAGACAGAACGTCTCGTGCATTTTCTAACATTGTTTATCTACAAGTGGTTTTGACATTCTACGCTTCTAAAACCGCAGGGGCGCAAAACCGTGTGCTTATACCTCTAATCATATGCACATCACATGATCCAGATGGAGTGTATCATAAACAAAGCCACCTGCATCCAGCAGAAGGTTTTTATTAAACTAACAGACCACTTTCTCCATTCAGTGGGCAGCTTCCAAGGGAAACTGCTGTTTTGAGGATGTAAAAGTCAATATATGTTTCACCTTGCAACTGGCTAGGTCATCCTTCTTAATTAATTCCCTGGCGTGGTGAGGTGAGTGGAGTGAGAGGGAGCAGATGTGGGCAGAGATTCGACGAACTTCGATCGAAATCGATCGAATCCATCTCAGATTGGGGATGAACACGGCTCTGCCACCAAGTGTTCGACGAAATGCTTGAACTAAAAATAATTTCCAATTTCTGAAATTTATTTTCACAATTTGCTTCACATATGTTTATCAAGATTTGTGGTGCTGTTTAATTATTTATTTGACAAGTGCAACTTAGCACATTTCTTGATTTGAATTAGATAAAGAAAGAAATAGAATTTCAATTTAGGCTTTTTGGAAATATTTATTTGAGAGGGAAAAGTGGTGAGAATAAAATGGGAGTGCTCATATTACCACTCCACTGAATTTTGTTTGAAGGAAAAATAATTTCTCACTTGGAGAAATTGTGTGACACTTGTCACATGATTTTATTGTTTTAACTTTTTATTTTATTTCTTTGTTTTTCTTCAAGTTCCTAATTAGAGCAACAGACATCACATGCAACAATATACAATCAACACACATAATACAACAAAAGTTTTTGTTGGCCCACATTTTTGGAATAATAATACTTATTATAATTTTGGGATGTTACACATTCCCTCTCAGTACAGATTTAGGCTAGCAAGGTTATTTGAAGCAAACACAAGATATCAACCGGTACAACAAGACTCATATGAAAACATATTGCAAGCATTATAAGACTCAATACTATCTTCCTTGTTAACCAAACCCTTTTACTAGAAAATATCTAGACCTTAGAGATACCAATCATACAAACCAAATTTCAACAAGCTTTACGGTATTTCTCCACTAATAGGTTTTAACCACATGATACAAAAGCTTAAACATGAACTACTTGATAACTCAAAACAATTGACAAGTATCAAATTACCCAAGACAATGATCTACAAGAATATGTAAGCTTTTTTCATTATACCATCTACCACATGCAGCATTTTCTGTTCCAACCAAACACCGATCAACTTATTTCAACACAAACTCTCCAATTTATAAATGAAACAAAAGAGTACTTTATCTAAAAGAACTAACAGCTCTGAACAAGAGATGCATGAAAAACAGGAGCTAAAAGCATAGCAATAGCTAAACAAGAATAGTCAACAAGTATAAGTGAAGAATAGGAGTATTCACATGAAAAAGCGGAGCGTGTCTCTCTCCCAAACAAGATTGCTAGGATCCAACAAGTTGATCTCAGAAAATAAAATAGCAATGCGAAAATAAAAGCACACAGACGCTCCAAGTAAAGCACATATGATGTGAAAGAATTAAAATATAGTTTCACTAGAGATGACCTGATAAGTTGCTGATGAAGAAGGGGATGCAAGGCATCCCCAAGCTTAGACGCTTGAGTCTTCTTGAAATATGCTGGGGTGATCCATGAGAGCATCCCCAAGCTTAAGCTATTCACTCTTCTTGATCACATTATATCATCCTCCTCTCTTGACCCTTGAAAACTTCCGCCACACCAAACTCAGAATAATTCTCATTAGAGGGTTAGTGCACAATCAAAAACTCACATGTTCTATAAGGACACAAACATGAAAATTACTTTTTAAACATTAGCTACTGCCACTGATGTTATGTGAAGCTCTTCCACCAAAAAAAGAATTCCACTCAACACTAGTAAAAGAGAGAATGCAAAATAAAAGACATAATCTGTCTAAAACAGAACAGTCCGTAAAGACGAATTTTTTCGAGGCACTTACGTTGCTCAGATCGAAAAACTCAAAACTAACGAAAGATGCGTACATATTTGAGGATCACGCACAAAAATTTGCAGATTTTTTCAATTTTCTGGCAATGTTATAAGAATGAAACGGTGAACAGCAAAAATCTGTTCCTGCGCAGAAATCCAAATCTAGCATCATCTTTCTATTAGAGGCTCTACTTGGCACAACAATTCGAAAAAGTAAAGATACAAAGGGGTTGTTACAGAAGTAAACAGCTCCTTGACTCAAAAAGAAAATAAAAATTGCAGAAATAAAACAATGGGTTGTCTCCCATAAGCGCTTCTCTTTAACGCCTTTTAGCTAGGCTAGAATATTTTAATGATGCTCTCATAAGAATAAGAGTTGAAAAACAAAAGAGAGCATCAAGAGGCATATATCAAACACATTTAAGTCTAACCCACTTCCTATGCAAAGGAATCTTGTAAGAAAATAAGTCAATGAAACACGAAGTGACTAGCATAGGAAGGCAAAACAAGTGCAACTTTAAAACTTTCAACATAAAGAGAGGAGACTTAATATTATTGAGATATATGAAACCGTGTCTCCCTCTCTCATAATGACCAATAGGTCTTAAAGCAACCATCATATAAAAGCAACACACGAGAAAGCTCAAAACTTTCATCATAAAGAGAGGAAATTTAATAACATGAAGATTTCTATAACCATATTTTCCTCTCTCAAAATAATTTTCAGTAGCATCATGAATAGACTCAACAATATAGCTATCATATAAAGCATTCTTATCATGTTCCACATGCATAAAAGTATCATTAATCTCCACACAAGCATAATAAATTTCATTAGTAATAGTGGGAGTAAAACTAGCACATCCATCATTATCATCATCATAAATTGTATGCATAGTATAATTATAATAAACTTGATCCTCAATAGTAGGTGGAACTAAAATATCACAATTATTATAATCAGCATAAATTAGAGGCAAAGTATCATCAAAGCAAATTTCCTCCTCCAAAGCTAGGGGACTAAAAATATCATTTTATCAAAACCAGCTTCCCCAAGCTTAGAATTTTCCATGGCATTAGCAATAATGGTGTTCAAAGAATTCATAGTAATAATATTGCTACTATCATGCAAATAAAGTTCCATAGGTTTTTTAATTTTCTCTTCAAACACTTCATGTCCCAACTCAAGATAAATTTCATAAAGCTCTCTCATGTTGTTTTCAGCCATAGGACTAGTTTCAAGGAAAGTAACCATTGGTAGCAAGTAAAGAACTAGACATAATAACTAAAACAAGAAACAAAACTAGACAAACCGAAATAAACTAGATGCTGATTTTTTTTTGTGTTTTTGATAAATGAAGCAAACAAGACAAGATAAAAATAAACTAAGCAAGACAATAACAAAGTAAAGAGATTGGAAGCGAGAGACTCCCCTTGCAGAAATCCTCTTACTCCCCGGCAACGGCGCCAGAAAATATTGCTTGATGACGTGAAAGCACACGTTCGTTGGGAGACCCCAAGAGGAAGGTATGAAGCAGTGCAGCTGCAAGTTTTCCCTCAGTAAGATACCAAGGTTATCAATCCAGTAGGAGTAAGAAATCACTTCTGAAGGTTGTCAGTGGCGCGCTGAAGTGGAACCTGCACACAACACAATCAAACTACATTGCCCCAACGAAATAGTGAGGTTGTCAATCTCACCGGCTTGCTGAAAACAAAGGATTAAACGTATGGTGTGGAAAATAATGTTTAATTGCAGAGAATGAAAAGGAACAATGATTGCAGTTGGTTGTATTATCAGTGTAAAAGAATGGACCGGTGTCCACAGTTCACTAGTGGTGTCTCTCCATAAAAGATAACTAACATGCTGGGTGAACAAATTACAGCTGGGCAATTGAAAGGACACGGATGTCGCCTAGAAGGGGGGGGTGAATAGGCGATTTAAAATTCTTTACGGTTTAGGCTTGAATAAATGCGAAATAAAGACCATCTAGGGCACTCCAAGTACCCAAGAGGACGAGCTCTAGGGCACCCCAAGTACCCAAGAGTAACAAGCTTCTCAACTTCAACTTCCACGTATCACCGTGGAGAACTCAAACCGATGCAACCGATGCAACGGGCAAGAACACAAGAAGTGCTCAAAATCCTTCACTCTCAAATCCCACCAAAGCAACTAATGCTATTGGGGGGAGAAGAGAGGAAGAACAAAGAGGAACACAAAATCCCTCCAAGATCTAGATCAAAAAGCTTCCCCTCACTTAGAGGAGAGATTGATTGGTGGAATGATAGATCTAGATCTCCTCTCTATTTTCCCTCTAATTGGAAGCAAGAATCATGGAGGAATAGAGAGATAGCAAAGCTTCAAAGGGTCAACAATGGAGGTCAAAACCGTGCTCAAGAGTTGGGGAACCATTGCGGAAGAAACCCCCTTAAATAGGTCCCCTGAAAAAAGTGACCGTTGGAGGGGTACGGGAGCCCGGCCTGGGGGCCAGCCTAGGCTGGCCTGGGGGCTGGCCACCCAGCAGAGCCGGCCGGCCTGGGAGCCGGCCTAGGCTGGTCTGGGGGCTGGCCACGCAGCAGAGCCGGCCAGCCTGGGGGCCGGCCTAGGCTGGTCTGGGGGCTGGTCACCCAGCTGAGCCGGCCAGCCTGGGGGCCGGCCTAGGCTGGTCTGGGGGCTGGCTACCCAGCTGAGCCGGCCAGCCTGGGGGCCGGCCTAGGCTGGTCTGGGGGCTGGCCACCCAGCTGCCAAAAATGAAACACCCACAACTTTTTCATCCGGACTCCGATTTCGATGATCTTGGGCTCGTTGGAATCACCACAACGAGCACGACAAGATGATGCAGGAAAACATCATAGTCCAACAAGGGAGTATAAAACCAAATGTAGAAAGGTGAAACCTCTCTATAGAAGATGAACCGGGAGAAACTCCAAAACCGAAAACGCAACAAGTTTTTCATACGAAATCCGTTTTCGGAGAACTTGAGCTTGTTATGAAGGTCACAACAAGCTCCAAAACCCCATAGAGAGATAAGCCAAATAAGAACTAAGAAAGATGATGAAGGCAAGTATGCAAAGGTTTGAGCTCTCTCCAACTGATACGCTAAAGCTAAATGAGAGCCCCTCTTGATAGTACGGTATCTATTCTATAACTCGGTCTCCCAACTAGTACCAAGAGACCGGTAAAATAGAAACCCTATCATACCTTTGCCATGCGCATTCCACTTGAGCTAGATGACGTCGATCTTGATCTCTTCAAGTGGACCACCTTTCTTGATTGCGCTTCGCTTGGTGAAGACCCAAACATTGCTCCCCCATACTCCACTATGGGAGAGCCTCTCTTAGGCACATCTTCACATGAACATTATCTCTAAATGGGTGGCAAGCTTCAAGCCAAGGATTTCTTCGATATCTTGATCAACCTTGTATCTTTTCTTCTCTTTTCAAAAGATGATGTCTTGAAGATAATAATGAATGATCACATAATCCTTTTCTTCAAGACATACTTACAATATGCTCAACTCGCATATGACCAATCATCGGATAACTCCTCTTATAACAACTTGGTCATCACATACTCTTCTTCTTGATCATATCAAATATATCCATACAACTCGATGATCTTGATGCCAAATACTCCATTATATCAATATCTTTATGGCATCAACCTTAAATCCAACATATGGAGTTCAAACATTTGCCTATGGACAAACACTACAAGAATAAATCAATGCAACCATTAGTCCATAGGGATTGTCATTAATTACCAAAACCACACATGGGGGCGCCATGCCCTTTCAATCTCCCCCATTTTGGTAATTGATGACAATCTCTTTTACAAGGGTTTATATAATGAATTAAGCAACCATGCATGCAAAGAAACAAGCAAGGATGCATGAGCATGAAAGGTAAATGCTTATGACCAAAACAAAAGCATAAACCAAATTCCCTTAAACCCTATAAAACTTCTCCCCATTGGCATCCATTTCCAAAATGGGCAAAAATCTTAGAAGGTCAATATAGTATGAGCTCCCCCAAAACGTGTGCATTTCTCAAAATATGAGTGAAATCAAATACACATATCCAATGACGAATAGTTGGAGAGAGCACAAACTATATTGAGGATCCAAAGATTGCAAAAGAATGATATGGAAAACTTTTTACAATTCTCCAAATAAAAAGTAAGCAATCAAAAAGATCCAACTAACCAAATAAACACAAGATATTATGATTTGAGCAAAAGAGTGTTTTAAAGAAAATAGAGGAGCTCCCCAATATTTGTACACAATTTAGAATTATTGTATTTGAATACAAGGTGTACAAACATGGAATCCTCACTCCTCGGTATCCTCTAAAACACAAAAACAAATGAATTCACAAGCTCAATAAGATGCAAATGAAAAACAAAGCTTGTGACATATCCCATGGTGAAGATTATTGGCTTGTAAGACAAGCAAGATATTCACCAAGATGAGTGCACCAAGATGTGATAAAATAGGATATGCACTCATAAATCAAATTCTTTTCGGAGTCACGCCAAAGAATAAAAAACGGAGTAAAAGAGGTGACACCGAAGAATTAGGATATCGAGTAAAGATGTAATTTCTCTCATGTATATAAGTTTCTAAGTGTCCACAAAGAAACATGTACACATAAAATTAGTTACTAAGGAAAAGAAACAGATATCCAAAGGAAGTCATAACATATACACATATGATGTTTGTTAGGATCATAGCCCATAGCTCAATATTTCATATTGTAATAATGAACTTCAAATTCAACCTCAACACAAGCATCACAAATATCACTAAGGGAAAAGGAGATAGTTGGGATGCATTGAGGAAATCAACAAGTATCATAAGAGCCGAATAGAATTTGCAATAGCTACAACAAAGGCAAATAAATACTTTTCATGCCATGATGCAACCTACACAAGGTTGGATGCTAGAAAAGTATGCATGAGGGTGAATACTTGTTACCGAGATGACATTGGGTTGATGTAGTAGATAAAATTTCATCAACCATCCTCGCTTGGCTCCAATAAGCATGTGGTGAAGATACTTTCATTGTAAATGAGACAAGCATCCAATGCATCTCCATTACCTAAAACACATTCAAGTAAAATTGTTCCCAAACTAATTGGGTCCAAGTAGTTAGTCAAACTACAATACATAGAAGGAACTCCACATAAATATGTGCATATAGATATGAAATTGAATTTCATGCACATCTTAGCCGATTTAGGATTCCGTGGAGTTTCCCCTATATATTGGCACAAAAAGGAAAGCATGCCATAAAATAAACATGGAGTAGATATGCATGCCTATGACCTTCAATAACCAAAGGGAGATACAATTTGGACAAAATATCAAGAAATCAAAGGAGGTCCAAATTATATCAAAGATCCAAATCAAAAATTGATTTAGAGAAGCCAATTGAAAGTAAAACAAACCAACATATGATTGATGACATACCAATTGGACAAAGATATCAAAATGAAAATAGGATACCAATTAATCAATAAATAAAGGGACTAGATATCAAATTCCCAAAGATAGATACCAATTGAGATTAACTCTCAAAAAGAGCGAGGTTCTAACAAATAAACCATCCCTCTACACTTTTCATGATGGCACAAAGTACCAAGCCGAAAAGGTTTGTCTTCCATGAGACATGTCATCGGGATCAAAGACCAATGGAAAGGATCAAATACCAATAGAATATAAATAGTGTTTAAAAGGATACATGATAGCTCTCCCAACAAAAGTGCATTATTTTATGATCTTGTATTTGAATACACAATGCACACACATGGAATCATCGCTCTCAAATATCTATTCAAACACTAGTCATATATCAAGAAAAAGCAATAAGATCCAATACTAATGAAAATATAAGTTGTACTCAATATAGGATAGCTCACCCAAGAATAGTGCATTATCTATAAGTAGCCTTTGAATGCAAGGTGCACAATGATGGGATCAATGCCTCTCCTATACCAAATAAAACACTAGGAAAGTTTGAGTAAAGCTAAATGATCCACAAGAGGTAAGAAGACAATGGGAGTTAAAACAAATTAATTTTTGGCAAGAAATAAGGCAATAAAATCAAGAGCCAATATGAAGATGATCTACACATTTCACCACAATTATGACTATCAATTGTCATGGAGTATATGTAGAAATTTCTTAGTGGTGTATTGGATTGATATTCAAGATCATCTTCACAACCAATAAGCACATGGTGAAGGATAAGATTTAAGCGCGATGCTTATGTAGATAAATGTTCTTGATAGCTTCAAATATTCACGCGATAATGCAAAGCAACTACAAAGAGTGCTTTGAAGCAATCGGTTTCCCAAAGAGATATATGAGAACATATTAGAGGAAAACCTTACCAAGAACATTCATCACAAACAAGATCCAAAGTGTGAGTAAGTAAAAACATTTAAGCAAAAGGGAACTTGTTTGAGAAACATGCCACAAAGGAATAAGATAATTAACAATATCAATTCTAGGTGGCAATACCTCACATGTTCACATTGTCTAGGTTTGTAATATGCACATAGCTTATTACTCCCCCATAATGTGATAATCCATTTATTCTCCACAAGAGGCAAGTAAAACCCAACTAGAGATGATTAATGAATATTATAGAATTTGAATTTCTCATGAGCATGACATACCATATAGAGACTAGATAAAATTGATATATCAACACTAAGTGGTAGTACTCATGTATACACATTTTTAGGATTGTGAAGTGTGCAAGCATATCACTCCCCCAAAATGGGATAGTCCATTAATCTCTCAAAAAGAGCCAATTAAGATATAAGCAAGTTGATACAAAAGGCTCAACACAAACTCACACATACATGGTGTGCAAACCAACATACACATACTTGATTGCTCAAGATAAGTAAGTAGAGAGCACAACACATACAAACACTAGCAAGGTACAAAACCAAACACATGCAAGGGTGCAAGCAACTTTCAATGTATATATGATTTAAATACAAGTTACCGCAAGGAGAAACATTGGATATGAGATAGAACAATATAATCCAAATGACTTGGCTTGAGAGAATATAATTGATGAAGATCCCTTAATTCTTCATGATGTAGCCAAGTCTCCAATGCCCTCCACACACCTATTGATCAAGTTTTAGCTTGTTGGTCCCCAACCAAGTTGGGTCCTAAGAGGTTAGTCACAATAGGCTTGGCAACCCAAATGGTTCTTTTCTTGACACCACTTTGAGTACCAACATATTTGGCAAACACATTGCCAACCTTATCCTTCTAAGAGTAACATTATCAATTATGATAGGGTTGGATAAGGTACCACTAGTGCATGAAGAAGCAAAGTGACCCTTCTCACGGCATAAGTAGCAACATTTGCTTCCTCCTTTCTTCTTTGTTGAAATCTCAACTTGAGAAGGAATAGCTTGATTCTTCTTGGGAAGTGGCCGTTCTTCAACTTGGGGAACTTTAGTTTGAACTTGAGGCATCTTCCCTTGTTGCTTCTCACTAAGAGACTTCTTCTTCAAAGGGCAAGATCTAACATGGTGCCCTTCAACTTTGCACTTGAAGCAAACAATCTTGGCCAAATTCTTGACTTGTTCATGGCCCTTCTTTTTCTTGTTATACTTGGACTTGTTCTTGTTATTGGAGTTGAATCCAAGTCCACTCTTGTCATTGGGGCGTCTTTGCACACTCAACATGTTGTCAAGTGTGGGCTTCCCACATGACGCTTTTCCAAGTCTTTCTTCAAAGAAGTGACTTGGGCCTTGAGCTCTTTTAATTCCTCTACATGGTTAGTATCAACAAAAACACTAGAGGAAGTTGAAGCTTCATTGTTAGAGCAACAAGGCATGGAAAGTAATTCATCACAAGATGTAGCAATATTATGAGTGGATGAATTACTAGGACTAGCACATGGCAATAAAGCATTTTGAGTAAGGTTGTGCCATTGTCCACATGAGGCTCACAAGATGTTACCTTTGTAATAATACCTCATGAGCTAACTTTAGCTTATCATAGGAGACTAGAAGTCCTCATGAGAGCTCGAGAGCTTTCATGGCTTTCTTCCAATTTCCCATATTTGCTAGATAGCAACTCAAGTTGAGCCCTTAGCTCAACATTCTCCGTTAATATGGATGCTTCACAAGAGATAGAGTTAGTAGCACAAGCATCATTATTATGACAATAGGAGAAAGTAACTTGGCAAGCTCTTTAGAGTGAGAAGCTTTAAGTTGCGCATGAGACTCGGTGAGTTTGATGAGCTCACCCTTAACGACCCTAGAGCCATTTTCTAGGTGCTCAAAATTCTCAAGGAGTTTGGCATGTGCATCTATAAGCTTACCATTTGTTACTTTGAAGTCATTAGCCACTTTAAGAGAACTATCATAGGATCCCTTTACTCTAGAAAGTTCGAGAGCATAAGTTTCCTCAAGAGACTCCTTGGTGGTTTGTTCTTCTTCAAGAGCTTCCTTGAGATCGGCGATCTCTTCCGCGTATTTATATTCGCGGCTTTGCATTTTCTCAATTGTGTCTTCATGCTCATCAATAAGTTTATTGCTCTCAATAGCAATAGTCAAGATTTCTATGAATTTAGCATGAGCATCTTTATTCTTAGCAATAGCATGAAGAACCATTTTACCCTTCTCAATAAGGGAAGCATCATTATCATCTTCTTCATTATCAACATCATTCTCATTTTGAGATATATTGGGAGTCAAGGTAGAAATTACCGTTGATCCCCTTGCCATAAGGCAAAAGTGTGAAGTGGTTGATGATGATGAAGCAAAACTTGAAGCACCATTCAAGTCCATGTCTTGTTCCATGGAGTGTTCGGTTTCCTCTACATTGTTAGCCAAACAAATACTAGAGGAAATAGAAGTATTTTTATCAAGGGAACAAGACATAGAGAGCATATCATCACGAGGATTAGTCAAGCAATTTGTACATGATATGCAAGGACTATCAACACAAGCATGTAGATCATTTTTGGTTCTAGATGCGTTTAAGTCCAAAGATAAATCATTGCAATAAGATAGAGGTGAAGTATCATCAACAATAAGCTTACTATCATTATTGCAATATCTATCACTACTCACCATTGCATTACTTTGTGGCTTGCCACATGTAGGTGAAGTAGAAGAAGTTGAGAACTCATCACGGCCGGAAGTGGAGGGACAACAATCATCTCCACAATTCTTGGACACATCATATTTATCTTGAAGCTTGGTCCAAAGCTCATGAGCATTCCGAAAAGGAGAGACCGACATAATAACTACATCGCTCAAAGCATTGAAAATCACATTAGAAGCTTGAGCATCTAGATAGGAATTATTCTCATCCAATAAAGATAATCTTTTGGGATTCCTTGGAGGAGAATAACCCCTATCTAGAATTCGCTCTATGTATGGGTCAATGACCCGAAAATATCAAGCATGCGAATTTTCCAAACATCATAATTTGTGCCATCTAATATAAAAGAAGCATTGTGCACTAGTTCACTAGACGACATCTTTACTCTCGAGGCGGTGAAGCCAAAACGAGAGAACCCGCTCTGATACCAATTGAAAGGACACGGATGTCGCCTAGAGGGGGGGGGGTGAATAGGCGATTTAAAATTCTTTACGGTTTAGGCTTGAATAAATGCGGAATAAAACTAGCGTTTAATTTATCAAGCACAAAACCTAAACAAGCTAGGTTTACCTATGTGCACCAACAACTTATGCTAAACAAGATATACAACTATGTGATAGCAAGATATATTACTTCAAGCTCGATGGCTATCACAAAGTAAATTGCATAAGTAAGAAGCTCGGGTATAGAAATACCGAGGCACTTGGAGACGATGATTTATCCCGAAGTTCACTTCCCAATGGAAGCTACGTCTCCGTTGGAGCGGTGCGGAGTCACAAAGTGATCCCCGAATAGCCGTCAAATGGCACACCGTAATCTCCTTCGTGCCTCTACCAATGTAGAGTGCCACGAACCACTATGGGACACTTGAGGGTGGTCACCGAACCCGTACAAGGATGAGGCACACTCCACAACTTAATTGGAGGCTCTCACCGAATTCCCGCGGCTCCCAAAGCCACAAGAATCACAAGGTTGGGGCACGTCTCCACAACTTAATTGGAGGCTCCCAACTATCCCGCGAGCCACCAAAACTCCGAGATCAACAAGGACCGTCTAGGGCACTCCAAGTACCCAAGAGGACAAGCTCTAGGGCACCCCAAGTACCCAAGAGTAACAAGCTTCTCAACTTCGATTTCCACGTATCACCGTGGAGAACTCAAACCGATGCAACCGATGCAATGGGCAAGAACACAAGAAGTGCTCAAAATCCTTCACTCTCAAATCCCACCAAAGCAACTAATGCTATTGGGGGGAGAAGAGAGGAAGAACAAAGAGGAACACAAATCCCTCCAAGATCTAGATCAAAAGCTTCCCCTCACTTAGAGGAGAGATTGATTGGTGGAATGATAGATCTAGATCTCCTCTCTATTTTCCCTCTAATTGGAAGCAAGAATCATGGAGGAATAGAGAGATAGCAAAGCTTCAAAGGGTCAACAATGGAGGTCAAAACCGTGCTCAAGAGTTGGGGAACCATTGGGGAAGAAACCCCCTTAAATAGGTCTCCTGAAAAAAGTGACCGTTGGAGGGGTACGGGAGCCCGGCCTAGGCTGGTCTGGGGGCTGGCCACGCAGCAGAGCCGGCCAGCCTGGGGGCCGGCCTAGGCTGGTCTGGGGGCTGGTCACCCAGCTGAGCCGGCCAGCCTGGGGGCCGGCCTAGGCTGGTCTGGGGGCTGGCCACCCAGCTGCCAAAAATGAAACACCCACAACTTTTTCATCCGGACTCCGATTTCGATGATCTTGGGCTCGTTGGAATCACCACAACGAGCACGACAAGATGATGCAGGAAAACATCATAGTCCAACAAGGGAGTATAAAACCAAATGTAGAAAGGTGAAACCTCTCTATAGAAGATGAACCGGGAGAAACTCCAAAACCGAAAACGCAACAAGTTTTTCATACGAAATCCGTTTTCGGAGAACTTGAGCTTGTTATGAAGGTCACAACAAGTTCCAAAACCCCATAGAGAGATAAGCCAAATAAGAACCAAGAAAGATGATGAAGGCAAGTATGCAAAGGTTTGAGCTCTCTCCAACTGATACGCTAAAGCTAAATGAGAGCCCCTCTTGATAGTACGGTATCTATTCTATAACCCGGTCTCCCAACTAGTACCAAGAGACCGGTAAAATAGAAACCCTATCATACCTTTGCCATGCGCATTCCACTTGAGCTAGATGACGTCGATCTTGATCTCTTCAAGTGGACCACCTTTCTTGATTGCGCTTCGCTTGGTGAAGACCCAAACATTGCTCCCCCATACTCCACTATGGGAGAGCCTCTCTTAGGCACATCTTCACATGAACATTATCTCTAAATGGGTGGCAAGCTTCAAGCCAAGGATTTCTTCGATATCTTGATCAACCTTGTATCTTTTCTTCTCTTTTCGAAAGATGATGTCTTGAAGATAATAATGAATGATCACATAATCCTTTTCTTCAAGACATACTTGCAATATGCTCAACTCGCATATGACCAATCATCGGATAACTCCTCTTATAACAACTTGGTCATCACATACTCTTCTTCTTGATCATATCAAATATATCCATACAACTCGATGATCTTGATGCCAAATACTCCATTATATCAATATCTTTATGGCATCAACCTTAAATCCAACATATGGAGTTCAAACATTTGCCTATGGACAAACACTACAAGAATAAATCAATGCAACCATTAGTCCATAGGGATTGTCATTAATTACCAAAACCACACATGGGGGCGCCATGCCCTTTCAGCAATTGATAAAATATTGAGCGCATAACAATGCATATATATGACAAGATGACTACTATGATATTCAATTGGGCATTACAAAATGATACATAGACCGTTATCCAACAACATCTATGACTAATAATCCACCTTCAGGTTGACATCCGTGTTCCCCGTTGGTATTAAGTTGCAAGCAACAAATTATTGCATTAAGTAAAGTGCGTAATGTAAACAATACAATTATCCTTAGACAAAACATTGCTGTTTTACCCCTAGTGGCAACAGCACATCCACAACCTTAGAAGTTGCTCTCGCTCTCCCAGATTACTGGAGACTGAACCCACTATCTAGCATAAATACTCCCTCTTGGAGTTAAAAACATCTACTTGGCCAAAGTATCTACTAGTAACGGAGAGCATGCAAGATCATAAATAACATATAAGATAGATTGATAATCAACTTGACATAGTATTCAATATTCATCGGATCCCAGCAAACACAACATGTAGCATTACAATAATATGATCTTGATCATGATAGGCAGCTCACAAGATCTAAACATGATAGCACAAGGAGGAGAGACAACCATCTAGCTACTGCTATGGACCCGTAGTCCAAGGATGAACTACTCATGCATCACTCCGGAGACAGGCATGGCGATGTAGAGCCCTCCGGTGATGATTCCCTTCTCCGGCAGGGTGCCGGGAAGAGCTTCTGAACCCTCCTGAGCTAGGGTTGACGACGGCGGCGTCTCTGGAACTTTTCGTGGATAATGGCTCGGGTATTTAGGGTTTTCGCGTCGGGGGGATTATATAGGCGAAAGGGCGGCGGCTGGAGGCACCCGAGGGGGCCACACCACCCCACGGCGCGGCTGGAGGTGGGCCCGCGCCGCCCCATGGTGTGGCTGCCTCCTAGGTCGTCTCCGTCTCTCCTTTGGACTCCGTGTACGTGTTGGAAAAATTGGAGGTCCTGTCCAAGTTTCGTCCAATTCCGAGAATATTTCCAGAACAGCTTTTCTGGAATACAAAAACAACAGAAAACAGGAACTGGCACTGTGGCATCTTGTTAATAGGTTAGTCCCAGAAAATGCATAAAAATGCTATGAAGTGTATATAAAACATGTGGCAATTGGTATAATATAAACATGGAACATCAGAAAATATAGATACGTTTGAGACGTATCAGTGCTCGCCGGAGCTGCGGTGAAGATGGGAATGGGGTAAAAATCCATCCCGTGGTGATATGGGGGTATTTAACCCTCTCGCTCCGAGATTCGTGCATGAAACGGCCGGAACCACGATCTCCGCCACGTGCCCACGTCTCGCACGTCGTGGCGACGGCGCGCGTTGCCGTCGCCTCGATTCCCGCGCGTGGTGGGAAAGTAATCATGACGCACACGTATGTTCAAACTGTCGTGGACCGCGTGATGTCATCCGTCAACATTTGACAAGACTGGTCAAAGTGACAAGACTTTGCCTGGAAGATTCCTGACAACAGTCAGGCCGTCTCTCCGATGTTCGCGGCATGTCGTCCGGCTACTTCAGACGGACTACCGCCTAATTCAATTTCGGAATGCTTCAAGCTCTTCAGCCGCCTACTACGTCAAGAACAAGGCGGACATGGCCGACAAAAGAAGACGGCGTCTGGAGAACTTCAACCCTTCCGGGGGCTAATGTTGGGGATATACCTACTGGGGTATCTCTGACATGGATCAATCCGGCTAGTTCAGGGTGGCCCAAAGTGGTGGTTAAGGCTTTGGCCTGCCGGACGGCCCAGATAGCCGGCGGACAAGGCGGACGGAGGCGGACAAGACGGAGGCCCAAGGCTGAAGCCCATGACGCCACCAGGATCAAGATGGAAGGCGGTGACTTGCCGGATAGATTTAGAACTCTGTAGTCTTACCGGACACGTTTGTCTTTGTAACCCTAGGTCCGGCCGCCTATATAAGCCGAACCCCGGGGCGCCTTTAGGGCATACTTCCATACGTTCAACATACTCTCATACTCATTGTAACCCGATCAAGTCTATTGTCATTATAGTGAGTTATATCAGCACGTAGGGTCTCGCCACCGCAACGAGATCTGAAGCTGGGTAAACTGGCTTACTCAATCCTGACCTCGACGACGCTCCCCTTCACCCCCTCGGTTCACCCTCGGCTAGAGGACCCCGTCTCCTATCTACGATGCCGATACGACGACAGCTCTCGTACAAAACTCAGGTCAGGGAGGTGTTGGGGGATCGATGGAGCCCAGATCAAATTTCATTCCCAAGCTTAACTGGCTGACTTGATCGATCTTGCTATTCCAGAGAAAGGTTTTCCTTTTGGAGTTCAGTTTGAATAGAACCCATGTTGTTGTATGAATAGAACTGAAGGACACTTTACGGCTGCCGCTCAAGTTGCTGCAGCACCGACGAGACCATGTGAAGCGAGCCGGTGATGCATACGAGGCCCGCGTGGCCGCCCTCTGTCCGGCTCAGCAGCAGACGGGTGGCGGCCTTCATCAGGTCGCTCGAGAAGGGCACGGCTCCACACCCGATCAGCATCAGCGGCGTCCGCTTGTTGGAGCCCGATGAGGCAGCCAGACGGCGGTCGATGATGTCTGCAACTTTGTCGTCGGGGACCACTCCAATGTCCACATACTCGATGCCCTGATCGTGCGCGACGCCTATCCACATGTCTTTCAGCGACGAGGCGGGCGTGGAGCGAGCTGTCCCTTCGGCGATACTCGCCTCCGTCAGCAGCACAACGTCCGGCCTTCTGCCTGGAGGAGATCAGGGATGTAAGAGTTGTGGCGTTCTTCAGTTTTAACACTGCAAGATACAAATATTATGAGCCCGGTAAACCACATAGGGGGTAGAAGATCTTGCCTGAGAGAAGCTGCGCAGCAAAGGCGAGGTGTTCCTTGTCGTCAGCCATTCCGATGATCAGGGCCAGAGGACCCTCTGGTTCGACGGTTCTTATCACCTCTGAGAGGGCCTTCGCAGACGCTTCAGTGTGAGCTGGAAGATGATCGACACATCAGATGATGCCCGATGAGGCAACAACAGTCAAGAGAAATGAAGCATTGAGGACAAGTTATTGGGCGAAACCTCCATCGATTAGAATGTTGGATGCTCCGTCGAGCCCAAGGGCCAAGGCTTCATCTTGTGTAAGAAATTGGCTTCTCCCCGGCAGATGTGTCTTCTCTAAACCAGCTTGGATAGATGCATCGGACACGTCCCATCCTTAACTTCCCAATTCCGAGGGATAAGAGGGAAAAATATGTCAGACTTGTGCCAATAAAACTAATTGAGATGGACCATCACCAAAACAGTGTGGATTAGCATGTTTCACTACCTAGCTGACGGAGACATAGAGCTGTGCAAGAAGCCGTAACAGCATTCTGACGTTGATGGTCTCCCAGAAGCTGGAGTTTTACGTCATGCAATTCCATAGACTGCAAAATATATTTTGCACTGTAAATTCGGAGGAGTTGAAAAGAAGAGGATTTTTTTATCCTCTTTTAATTTCAGATGAAGTAGATGAGGCTGGCGACGGAATCATACCAATGACATATCACTTGAAATCTTCACGATTATGTCACAACTTTGATAAGGTTTTGCATAATCCCATCCAATGCATCTTGTGATGCTCCTGACACCAGTATCACAAGCAGATATGATGGGAGATTGCGTCAAGAATGCTCTATCACGAAGAATTTGCTCGATCTCTGTTGAAAATGGACCGCCAATGACAACCTGAAAAATGTTTGATATTCAGGTTACAAACTTCATATATCTGAAGACAGAGCGCTACATGGTTAGCTGGCTTGATCGGCCTGCAATCTGGACTTACAAGCAAGGAAAAGGTACAAGAATGAGAGAAAAACTTAACTGGTCGCCCTTCCTTGATAATTCCAGACTTTGCCAGTGCGATGCTTTGGAGGGAACCACCCAAAGCAGCCAAATGTTCTTTCCCAATTGTTGTTATGACTGATGCAGCTAGTTCACTATTTCGTATGATATTTGTGGCATCTCTAGCTCCCCCAAGACCTGCCTAGGCAATCAATAGACAAACACAGCAGTATTTTGTCAATATGAGTGTTATAACTTAGTCGCATTCAAAGATCAGCTTCAAACACTAGAGGCCCAGAAACTTGTGATAGGTGCTACTTTCAGTAAAAGAATTCAATCATTCATCATTAAGAGTAGTAATTTACTTTTAATACACATAAGCATAAGGGCTACATTCTGCTATCCCTATATTTCACTTCTGAGTAAGGCATTGCATGAAGTACCAACTTCGTGGTCCCTATTTATTTTGTCCATATTCTGAAATTTTCTTAAAGACACAAGGAGTTAAATGTGACCGCAGAGGATCAGAGGTGGGTAGTAGACAGCTAAGCCGCAATGCAATTATGACTTATAAGGGCAAGTTTTATTATTCCTGTGATACCTTTTCAGCAATTTAGGACAACAGGTCCATCCTTGTGACTGAACTTTCAAGTTCCAAGTTAGTAACAGAAGTCCCTAGATGTCGAAAAAAAAAATGACAGCATAACATGACTTTACTTCAGGCGTGACATTTGCAGCAACATATAAACACAAACCATGGAAAGAATATTAAACAGCAGTAACAGTGTCATCTAACGAAATGTTGCACAACTTACTTCGACAATGGCAAAGTCAACATTTTCTTGTGAGAATATGAGAAAGGAGAGAGCTGTGAAAACCTGCAAAATCAGGCAAGTAGTTTTTTAAGTTCATGATCACCACAACTCCACAAGTGAAATAACGACAAATGCATAGCAATGCCTACAGTGTTTTTAGTGGGGTTATATATGCATTGCACAACAAATGCTGTTTGATAGTATTGAGTTCTGTAAGAAATTTGTTACTGCACAAACACCAGTCTATCAATTAGTAGTAGATATGAATAGTTTATAGATGTTAACAAATAGAAGCAATTCTCATGCAGCATGACAGTTATCAGGATGGCTAAAAAGTTCAGAAAATGGGATCAGAGCATCATGTATTCTCCACGTATTCCTGCTTATTACATGAACCACCAAATGTTCTCTAGGGCCAGGGCTAGCATCATATAATGTCCATGCATTCCTGCTTGTTACAATATTTTCAGGTCAAGACAAAATATTCATTTTACATTATTGGTTTTGCCAACACGCAAACAAAAGCGAGATGACCTAATTTAGAAGTGAATTTTTTGTCCACAACCTGCAAGGTTTAACGCAATAAGGTAGAGTGCAAACTAATGAAGAAGAAGCGACGTCACAAGTACCTATTCGATTTTCATGCTATGCTCATGTATATTGCAATTGTAGCTCCTCATTTGGGGAATTTCAGAGTTCACTTTTTTTTTCAAAGCAAAACTAACAAATCTGCAACTTCAATAAAAACTACCTCGAAGTGTGTCAGGGCTCCATTTTCTGATTCTATGGATTCATCAATAGCTTCCTTCGCTTGTTCAAAAAGGTTACTCAGCAACGCAGCTGAAACAGGGCCTCCATGCTCTCCCACAGAAATGCGCTCTCTGATCGTTAGAAGATGTGGGCTGCATAGAGAGCAGCACCATTACAGAATTCTCGTAGCTCTCTAATAAATTCAACAGAACAAAAAAAATTGACACCATCACCTGGCATCGAGTTAATGGCACCCGCAGTCACGCAACTCGTCACGTATGTGCACTTAAGTCACACTTCTACAGAACGTGATTTTTTGGTCACACATCTGGACAAGTGGGTGCACGCAGGTCTCTGGGCCCACGTGTCAGTCCGTTTTGGACGGTAAATTTTCAGAAAACCCCCTGGAGTAATATAATTTTACAAAATGGTACAAAATTAGAAGGACCATTTTGTAAAATTAGGAGGACCATTTTGCAAAATATCTAAAAATACAGGGGTTTTCTGCAAAAATACTTGTCCATGTCAGCACTCCCGCAACGGAAAACGGTCTGACACGTGGGCCCAGAGACCACCGTGCACCCACTTGTCCAGATGTGTGACCAAAAAATCACGTTCTGGAGAAGTGTGACTTAAGTGCACATACGTGACGAGTTACGTGACTGCGGGTGCCATTAACTCCCTGGCATCACATAGTAAGATTGTAGTAGTCCCTTGACATGTCCCTCATTGTGCCGAGTAACAAGAGATACATGGAGCAGAAGCTGTGTGATGTGGTAGAATACCTGGAATAGCATCCAACCTTGTAGCCTTGCTCCCTCATGATATTGGAAAGGAACGCGGCCGTGGAACCTTTCCCTTGGTGCCGGCGATATGAACAGCCTACATACACGATCACTCGAATCAATCCTTCCACTTGGAACACGGTGACCAGGCAAAGAAAAAACGCATTCCCCATATGGAATTGATGGCAGAATAACACGAAAGAAGTCCACATAACCCCCCTAACTATTGCCTTTCGGACGAGGAACCCCCCTATGTTTAAACTGGGGCACTTAGCCCCCCTATGTTTGCAAAACCAGGCAATTTGCCCCCCTGACGGTGGTTTGGCGGTATTGAAGGCGGTTTTGGTGACGTGGACCGTGCGGCAGCTATTCCAGCGTGGCATAATAACTCCTGCTACGACCGAACACTTCTGTTGACCGCTTCCTCACCTTGCGTCTCGGCGGCGACGGAGGCCAGCGCCCCCGTTCACCTCCCTGCTCTGCTTCCGGCAAGCAAATCACCTCCGCCATGCGGCAGCACAGTCACCGGAGCGGCGGCCGTCCGTCGTCGCCGAGGAGGACGATAGCAGCAAGAGCAGGACCTCCTCTGTGATCATTGTGGCGCGCTCCGGCGGTCTCGGCAAGGCAGAGGCGGATGAGCGGCCGGAGGCGCGGTAGGTCCAAGAACGGCGTACACACACGCCGCCATAGTAGAGCGCTCCCTCGAGGCAGTAGAGCGCCGACCTTCTCGGCGAGCTTGGCGACGTCGGCATCGGAGTAGTAGGACGACGACGAGAACGGCCGGAGATGCACGTGGACGCGGCAGTAGCCCGCATTGTTCTTGAACACGCGGAGCATGTGGTCGCTTTCCTGGTCGCTGCACCCGTGCGGCGACGAGCCTGTGACCAGCAGCACGCGCGGCCACTCCGGCGCGACGAACGTTGGGACTTGGGAGCTACATGCTGTGACACGAGCCTGTGACCAGCAGCTAGCACACGCAGGGACTGCCAGAGATACGTCAGGGGCGCGCACACACACACACGGGCACGGCCAGAGACACGAAACGGCGGCCGCAGTCAGCTAGCTCGCAGCCTCGCACACGCGACGGAGGAGCAGAAGAGCTCGGCCGACTGTGGCCGTGGTCGATCAGCTAGCCTGCACGCACTAGTGCCGCGCCTCCATGACAAGTCTGGAACAGACGCTTGAGCTGGCCCGTCAGAGAGGCGGGCAGAGGAAGTCAACCAGATCGATCTGCTCAGGTGCCCTGGCCACCGGCTCGGCGGAAGCGTTCGCTTGCTCCCCGCGCACAGGCGGTGCACCGGCTGTTCATGTCGTATCCGCGTCCATGTCTATCACCGAGACCGTCATGCCGGGAGCGGGCGAGCCGCCGTGGTCGTCAGCGAAGCGTATGGTGCAGGGAGCCGGGAGGAGGGCGAGCAGCAAGCGGACGCGGTCGTCGAGGTACAGCGTGTAGGCGAACACCGGCTGGCCGCGGCGCCCAGTAGAGGGCCAGACGAACTCGTGGCAGAAGTGCGCGTCGCCGTCGGCGAGGCGGTGGAGCAGCGCGAGGCACTTGGCGGCGACGACTAGCTAGTCCATGAGCTAAATCGGAGTCCACCGTGGCCAAAACAGCCAATTAACAACCGGGGGGGCATTTTGCCTGGTTTTGGATACTTGTGGGGGTTAAATGACCCATTTTATAGTTAGGGGGGCTTATCGTCCCAAATCTGAAACTTAGGGGGGTGATGTGGACTTCTTTCAGAATAACACTGACTGACCACGCTAAAACGCATGGCAATCCCAACGTGCATCACAGTTCAGAAGTAGGCATAACCACAGGTTCTTCGGTTGCTTGTAGGTAAGCTGTAAAGTTCTGGTGCTTGATAAATGAGAAGGGGGCGGCGCGAGGCTCACCGGGTAGTGGGTGTGCGGGTCGCCGAGGCGGCGGAGGAGGCGGCGCATTCGGCCGAGGTCGAAGCCGTCGCCGGAGTCGGTCCCGGCGCCGCGCGGAACCCCGGAGCGCTCGTAGTTGCGGAGCCTGTCCATGTACTCCAGGAACTCCCCGAGCTAACCTTCTGCGCCTCCTCTGCCGCTCAGCGGCCATCGCGGATACGCCGCGGGGACGGTTGCTCGTTGCCCGCAGCAGCAGGCCGCGGGACCAGCGGAGTGGAACCGCGACGCGGGCGAGCATCCGGGGCGGCAGTGCGGCGGAGGCGGTGGCCGGCGGGCGAGCAGGCGCCGCCGTGTTGCCGGAGAGGGGGTGGTGGTGATGAGGATTGATTGGGTCGGCGGCCTGGCCGTGAGCTGGATCTGTGATGGCGGAATTTGAATTTGCGAGGGGTTTTGTGAGAAAACAAAGTGTAAGCAGCTGAATAGCCTTTGCCCTGTTTGGTTGGGCTTAATTTTGGATTTTGGCTTATACTCCATATAAGTCACTAAAGAAACTAGGTGCTTTGGGTTTTAGCTTTTGCCTTTTCATTAGACATTGTGGCATGATTATATAAGTCAAAAC
Source organism: Poa pratensis (assembly GCA_947311845.1). Classification (NCBI taxonomy): domain Eukaryota; kingdom Viridiplantae; phylum Streptophyta; class Magnoliopsida; order Poales; family Poaceae; genus Poa; species Poa pratensis. The sequence continues at coordinate 41,827,921 of CAMZMU010000070.1, forward strand.
TCAAAAGCCAAAATAAAAAGCACATATTTAGGTGATTTTGTGGCTTATAAGGCAAAACCAAAAAGTCAGAAATAAGCCTAACCAAAGAGGGCAGTGCTTTCGGCTTTTCGCTTATGAAGCACCTATTATATACTTTTGCGATATATAACCCAAAATCAAAAGGCCAAAAATAAGCCTAACCAAGAGGTACAATCTGAAACGGCTTTCTGTCAACCTACTACCAAGCAAGCACTAGCTCATGTGCTCCCCCCCACCCATGTGGCGCGGACAACGCTTAGGGAGCCGAGACAGAGAAGCCACCGTTGAATGGACTTGTCGCTAGGAGGTGGGGTTGCGGTCGCCGACGAAGATCAGGTGTATGGGGATTTTAAAGAGATGTCCTGGGCGGTGGCGAACCGGCGTATGCCGTGATTTAAAAGGGCGGGACGGCGAGGTAGCCGCTCGAGATAGTGGTAGACGGTTTTGACCGCCGGTGGCTGCGGGGTGGGGAGATGATTTTTTTTCCTCTGGCTTTGCGGTTTTCCTTATTAAAAATTCGATCAGGGTTCGCTCGACCGTAAAATAGAAATCCCCGTAAGATCATGTTGAGACTGGAGCGAGCCGCTAGGCCGTCGACGAAGATCTGGTGTATGGGGATTTTCAAGAAACGTCCTGGGCGACGGCGGACCAGCGCATGCCGCGATTTAAAAGGACGGGCGGCGAGGTGGCCGCTGGAGGCAGTGGCAGACGGTTTTGACCAATGGTGGCTGCGGGGCGGGGAGATGATTTTTCCCTCCGGCTTTGCGGTTTTCCTTATCAGAAATTCGATCAGGGCTCGCTCGGCCGTAAAATAAAAATCCCCGTAAGATCATGTGAAGCGTCGATCTGTGCACGTCAATGCCCTCGCACAGCCATCTGGGCACCCAGTTTCCTGAAATGAATTCGCTGGCTGCTGCCTGAGCCCGAGCCGATGTGCCCACTGACTTAACTGAGCATGGACACAGTGCCTTCAACTTGGTTGATTGTGCAGCTTCAGACCAGCAGTGCATGGCGGTGGTCTCCCTCCTGGCTCCTGCATTGTAATTTCAGATCAACTTATTCAGACCCGCAAAAAAAAAAAACTTATTCAGCGTGGTCCTAGCTAGCTGCGGAACAGTATATGTTAGAGAGGGCACTATACTACTACACTAGAGATGGAGAATTTGATCTTGGGAGGAACTGAAGGCAGTAGGCTCATGGTCGACGATCGATACGAGCTCTTCAAAGTATAACCGGTACTACTCGAGAGCGATGGCGATGTCTAGTCGGACCAAGTGGAAATTTTGAACTAAACAAAATGTTTGGTTTAGTCTCCTTACTCAACATTTGGTTCCACGATTTGCAAAAAAAAAAAAAGTTGTTCCACTTCCACCAACCTTACAGGACGAGAGGCAGGAGCACCTACTCCCACTGTTTTCATTATCTTTACTGTTAAATGGGAGTCTGCGGTCGTGATGGTCCGTTTGTACGTTGGTACGTCAAATTCTGCCTCAGCAGACGATTGGAACAATCTGGACCTTCCACTCGCCTCGTCATGATATCTCATACGTTGGATCTTCGTGGACGAAAAATATTACGTCGATTGCCACCGCCAAAGTCCCCGAAGCGGTACGCTTGAATTCTTTCACCGAGGCAGTTTTGCAATTTCACCTTCAATGTTTGCCCCGTCGTCCCAAACTTACTTCTTCGTCCCGAGCGAGGGTTACACCACCTCGCTCGCTAGCGCCGCCCCTCATCTCCAGTTCTCCACCAGCGAAGCTCGCCGACACCGGCCCTCATCTCCATCGAAGAAGCTTGCTGATGCCGCCCTTCATATCCACCGCAACGCAGAACCGCGCGCCGAGTTCTCCAACATCTCCCGCATCGCGTCGAGATCTCCCGCGCCGGATCTCTAGCCCACGCGCCGCCGGGCACGGCTTCCCCCGCGGCCGCCCCTGTTTCCTCCGGCCAGCGTATTCCCTCCAGTCGCAAACCTGTAGCCGTACTTCGCGCCGACCTACAAGATCTGACGGTGATCCCCGGTATGTCAGCTTCGTTCTTCTCCGACCAATTCAGGAGTTGTTGCGTCGCCAGGTTCGAGTGTCGTGGCCTCGATCGCCCCCACATCATGCCCGGTGAGCACCTCTCCACTGTCCCCAGCGTTGGATTCTTTTTCCGAGGAGCAGAGGTGTTGTGGTATGTTGTGCGTTTGCTTATTGTGGTGTGCCGGTGCTTACGATTTACAAGGGCCACTGAGTTCTGCAGGTTCCTTGACGCCAAGCAAATCAGGTTAACGTCAGTTTCATTCCATGCTTGCAGCTGGCTAAGCTTGGTATCACAGATTCAGTCACAACAGTAGTTATCTGTTTGCATAACATTCTACCTAATTCAGAAATCTGTTTGTTTTTTACTTTGGATAATGGTGCTGCCATTTTCCTACCAAAAGACATACTTCCCTTTGATTCTCCAAGAACAAGCCAATGTTATAGGAACTTTGTTCATGTTCTCACCTGAAAGTTGCAGTTACCATATAATTCTTGAATTCATAAGAGTTGATTTTTTGTTATTTACTTTGTGGAGCTGAAATATAAACTTCTATTTGGCTCATAACCATTTTACACCAAGCTTTATCAAACCCTTTCATACGCAACACTTGTTGTAAGAAGGACCAATTAACCTTATCGTACGCCTTTTCGAAATCAATCTTAAACAAGACCCCATCCATTTTTTTCCTATGAAGTTCATGGATAGTTTCATGTAAGACAACAACCCCCTCTGAAATATGTCTCCCCGGCATAAAAACAGTTTGAGTGGGTTTAACCACTTTATCTGCTATAGTCGTAATTCTATTTGTTCCAACCTATGTAAAAAATTTGAAACTCATGTTAAGCAAGCAAATAGGACAGTATTGCTGGATCTGAACTACATTCTCTTTTTGGGAAGCAAGGTTATCACACCTGAATTAAGTTTGTACAGGTCAAGCTTGCCATCTTTCAACTATACAAACATATCCATTAGATCCTTCTTAATAACACCCCAAAACTATTGATTAAACTCAGCCAGGAACCCATCTGGTCCTGGCGCTTTCTTGTGCTCCATTTGCATAATAGCATCATGGATTTCCTTCTCGGCAAAATCTGCCACAAGAATGTCATTCTCCTGTTCGGATAATTGCGGTATATCATCCGTCAGTGTTTCATCCAAGTGGACGCTATTACAAGCCGGTGCTCCAAACAACGTCTTATAATATTCCGTGATGTATGCCTTAAGGTTTTCTTGCCCTACAATAGTCCCCTCATCCTGTTCTAACTGAAAAATCGTTTTCTTCCGGTGCTTCCCATTCGCAATGAGGTGGAAATATTTCGTATTACTTCCACCTTCTTGGATATGTTTGACTTTAGCACGTTGCGCCCACTTAATTTCTTCATCTCTACGAAGGGTAACTAGCTTATTAGTTGCCCCTCTTAACATCTCCCTATCAACATCAGACAGAGGATAAGTTTCAGCTTTAACATCCAGTTCATCAATGAGACGACACAATCTATCTCTTTCTTCCATGTATTCTCCACTCTTATTCTTAGCCCATCCACGTAGGAAACATCTAAGATGTCTAATTTATTTTGCCAAACCTCGATAGGCGAATTTCTAGTCTTAACCGAAATCCATTCAGACTTGATCATCTCATAAAAACCATCTTGACACAACCAAGAAAGTTCAAAATGAGAATTTGGCAGAGTTACCTAAGAAATAGTGATCCCCTAAATCCACAAACAACGGCGTGTTATCTGAACCCACACGTGTCATGGCATGAACAGATACTAGAGGAAATTTTTGCTCCCACTCCACACTATCTATAACTCTATCTAACTTCTCAAAAGTTGGAGTTTCACGACGACTAGCCCAAGTTTATTGCCGGCCCGAGAGATCGATTTCTATAAGGCTCAGACTCTCAATGATCGCATTAAACATGAAAGGCCACCGGGCCAAGAGACGATCATAATTTTTTCTCAGGTCTACGAATGATGTCAAAGTCTCCCTTACCAACATAGGTAGAGTTTCTGACTCACATATTCACACTAGCTCCGCTAAGAAATCTGGTTTTTTAGAATCTTGTGTTTCACCGTAAACAGCCACAAAAATCCATTCAAACCCATGCACTTTAGCCTTAGATGAAGCTAAACTACATAATCTCCCGTGTCCACTTTTTTTACAGCAAGAGAGGTGAAATTAATTCCAATTAAAATCCCTCCGGATCGACCATGGGGAGGTAGACAGAACCACGTATAGTCCTGTCCACATGATAAATGTTACAGAAGAATAAAAAAATGCTGAATTAGGAGGCACCATTCATCTAAATGTCATCTCAGATTTAATTAGGAGGCACCATTCATCTAAATTTCAAGCAATGTTTGAAAAAACCACCATACTTTGCTCGAGAAAGATAAGACATCACTACTATATTATACTTGAAGAGAATCGCTACTGTAGCGTGCTACAGTACCTACAGTACACAGCCTACAGTGGTCGTTTTTTTTCCCAAAAAACCTTCTCGGGCCCTCAGCGCGCCTAGGCAGTAGTGTCGCACTGTGGCGTGCTACAGTAGCTACAGTGTGTCACTACAGCAGATTTTTTTTTCATAACCGCTAGAAAATATGTACACGGAAATTTTGCGCGTCGACGAGTATGTTCCATTCCCGTGATTAGTTTCGAGCTTGGTCGACTCTATCTCCTTAATTTTGGATTCAGATTCGCATAAACATTCGGCGAGTTTTGTCTAATTCGTCACGCTCAGTTATCCGTTTGAATTTTGCTTTCACAAGTAGATGGATAACACCTTCCCGAACAACTTTCGTGTTTTAACCTTTTTATTTCAACGGACATATACCCATTTCTCTCTAATCTTCAGATTCGTTGTATTTTATGCTTTGCAAAAAAAAGATAAATTCTGACAGATTCCAAAATTTTGAATTCTGGGTATTTGGATCCGAAAACATATATCAAAATGAACCGTTTCAGCGCTCCCTCACCGCGCCCCCATCAACTCTACCTCCTTAATTTTAGATCCAAACTCGCAAAAAACATTTGACGATTTTTGTCAAATTCGTTGCACTCACACATCCGTTTGAACACTTTATAGATACTGTTTTAGGGTTTTTTTTTTTTCAAAAACTACTAAATGATGCACATTTCAAATTAACAAATGCCCTTCAAATCTGAACATTTCGTAAACGGTAACAGAATTCAAAGCTGAATAACTTCCCAAATTGAATAACTTTCAAACACGGAACAATCTCGAAACGTAAGCTTTCTTTGCATTTCACTAATTTCCAAATCTGCGTAATTTTTAAATGTAGACAATTTCAAATTTAAATTTTACCACCCGGGCGGAGAAAATATAACAAACATATCAACATAAACACAAATATAAACATTACCTATTTATGGCATACGATCAAATTCCAAAATTTGAATATTTTAAAATTTTAAATGCATTTCAAATCTGAGCATTCAAAAAACGTAAAGAAGAAAACACATACGAATAACTTCTCACTACTAACAATATTAAAATTCCAACAATTCACAAATGTAATTTCGATACATTAAAATCTGAATAACTTTTGAATGTGGACATTTTCAAATTTAAATTTTTCACACCACGATATTTACAAATATGACAAATATATCAACATGAACACAAAAAAGAAAAATTGCTCACTACTTATTGCTTATATGATCAAATTTCAAATTTGAATACTTCAACATTTTGAATGTCTTTCAAAACTAAGCATTCCATAAACGTAAAAATAAATCAAATATGAATAGCTTCCCAATTTTAACAATTTTACAAATTTGATCAATTTATAAATGTAAACTTTTTTCCAGTTCCAACAGATCTAAATCTGAACAACTTTACAGTGCGGACATTTTCAAAGTTAAATTTTTCACACCACGGTATTTCTTCTTCTAAACTATTTCCGAAATATGAACAATTTTTAACCATAAACTTTCTTTGCATTCCAATAATTTTCAAGTCTGCACGATTTTTAAATGTACACATTTTCAAATTTGAATTTTACCACACGTGCACGACACACAAAGATGAATATTTTAAAATTTTAAATACCTCTCAAATCTAACCATTTTGTAAATGAAAAAAAAATGAATATCTTCCCATTTTGAACAATTTTCAAAATCTAAGCAATTTTTAGACATAAACTTTCTTTACATTCCAACAATTTCAACTCTTCACAATTTTTAAATGTCGGCATTTCGAAATTTGAATTTTTACCACACATACGCGGCATCGCCGCGCTAAGTTCCCTAGTCAGTATTAATTCAATGGTAAAATATGCCATAGGAAAGATAAAGCAGCATTATCCAAATTCAAAATTGAGTAACGAACTACAAATATCGATTTTGACTTGAATGTTGAATCATATATGTTATAAAACGATGAATATCAAAAACATTACTACATCGAATTTGTTAGCGCGATGGACGAATGAACAACGTAATGCTGCTGCTATTTGTACATTACAGCCAGTTTTGTCCGGAGTAGATTTTCTAGAAAATCAATTTCATCATCAAAATAGTTTCCAACAATATACATCACTAACAAAAGGTTGCCACCAATAGATTTGAGTAATAGGTTGCAGTGCACGGCTGGAATAAAATCAGGCATGGTAAAGATATTATGACAAATTGACAATGACAGAAGTATTATTAGATAAGATTCGTATAAATAAGATAATAGCCTATTTTACCAACGAGTCGGGGGAAACTGTAGCCGGTGAGTATATGGTGTGTAGGGTCGGGAGAAGTATAGAACCGACATAAGGGACAACAAGACATAGAGAAGTAAACAGAAGTGTGGAACAGCTGTTCGGAGTGCTCACCGTTGATCATTCGCTCGGCCATCATGACCACGGCCAATGGTTTTGACAATGAGCGAGGAATATTCTGGACGAGTGGCACTGGAGGGCCACACCATCCTCGACATAGGAGCTGGCCACATCAGCCTAACCCCCGCGGTCTACGCCGCTTTCCTCTACAACGTCTTCGCCCAGACAACGATGAGATCTCGGCCTCAACTGCGCCACCTTGCTCGTTGGCCGGGTTGTGGGACATCGACCTGAACTCCCCCAGCTTGGTAGCCAAAGGCGTAGCTTAGTGTAAGCGAGGGGCCACCACCCCCCCCCCCCCCCCCCCCCCCCTAGCCAGCTTTGGACCAAATTGTGAAGAATTTTTTTGGTTGCAGGTATAAAACATTATTTGTAAAATATGATTTTGGCTACCTTTATCATCTTATTATGAAAGTGGGGTTTGTTTGTACTGATAATAAATAGACATTTCTAATATTAGTTGTCTATCGTCATATTTGTTTCCTCCATCACACTATCTTAATTGCACAAACTTAGATCAATAGTACGATTGCTACGCTACGCCATATATTACAAAGCATAGGCTTTATGGCCATCTTGCTAAGGAATATCTGCTTAAAACTTGCCATTGCATGGACAAGAACTACAATGTATTAGTAGTAGGTACTCCCTCCGTTTTTTAATATAAGATGTTTTAGGTGGTACACATGTTGTTTATATGCACACTAAAATGAGTGAATATGCACACAAAAATGTGTCTACATACATTTGTTTGCATGTGCATGTGGACAAAACCTAAAACATCTTATATTAAAAAACGGAGTGAGTACATATATAGGTTGTATCAATCGGTTTTGTATTAGTAGTAGGAACATATGTTTGTATCAATCAGTTTTCCTTTCTGCTCGCATAAGCAACTTTGATTCTTATCATTGACTCGTTTGGTTGAGCATCTCATGGAATATTTGGCTCATGTCCAAATGCTGACTATCATCTGAGTCTAACATCCCCCCGCAGTCGTAGCGGGAGCGCTGTGAACAACTGGAACGTCGCGGACGGTCAGACTGGAGAGAAACCGAAGTAGATCCAGTGGGCTGACATCCCCCCGCAGTCCGAGCGGGAGTGTCGTGGACGGTGTCGCGGCGCGAAGCTTGGACTGTAGAGGACGCTGATGATGCTCAAGCGAGGTGGTAGCCCTTGTGCCGATGTCGAGGGAGCCGAGGGCGTTGGGTGGTGCCGTGGTCGGGGTAGCCGCGCGAGGGGTCGCCGTGGTCGATGTCGTGGCCGGTGTCGAGGAAGCCGCACATGAAGCCGTATGCGCATAGTGCGCGAGGAGGATGACGGAGACGCGTCAAGACAGTCGTCGAAGATGGGGCCGACGCCGTAGCCGATGCAGTCCGAGCCGTCGAGGACGAGATGCGGCCATAGTTTTGCCAGAACTAGGCGCACGTCGGGGACGAAGGCATACTCCGGTTTTGCCAGAACTGAGTACGCAAAGAAGAACTCGTCGGTGACGCGGTCGAGGCGGTCGTAGAGGGTCGATGCCGTAGAAGACGTTGTCGAAGCCGATGAAGACGATGCGCCGATCCGAGTTTGCCAGACTCGGGAACGCATCGGGGACGAAGGCACTCCCGGTGTTGCCAGTACCAGGCGTGCGAGGGGCAGGGACCATCATAAACTTGTCGCCATGTCAGAGAAAGACTAGCAAAGGAGGACTCCACGACGGTTGCGACGCGCAGAGCGGCGAGGAAGAGATGCCGATGTTGTCCGCGATTGTCGGAGTAGAGTAGCAGGTGGTGTAGTCGGGGACGAGGCGATGACGCTGGCGACGAAGTTGTAGTGGACGTAGACGTAGAAGGCGGCGGAACCAGCGGTGACCTGGGGTGGTCATGCGGGACGCCTAGATCGATGATGGGGTAGTTGGCGGGACCTGCGACAATGAGAAGTCGCCCTGCAGGTTACCTTGTGAAGCGCGGCGGCGGTGCTCGAGGGAGGTGAGGAAGAACCCGGCGGCGTGACGAAGACCGTGCGCAGACGGCGGCGATCCGTGCCGTGGGAGATGGCGCGGTGGAAGCCGAGGCCGTCGATGCGCGGGGACGGCGAAGAAGACTGCGTGCAGCGACGCTACGACCCGAGGGGGCGGCATAGCTACAAGGCGCGAGTCGGTGCAGCGGCTGGAGGCCACCGGCACGTACACGCTTGGGAGGCGCGTTGGCCGCCGGTAGGCGCTGACCAAGGCGGCGGCGCTGCGGCCCGTAGGGGCGACGCAGCGGCAGCCCGTAGCTCGATCGGTGGTTGGCGCGTGCTCGGGGACGTGCTTGGCGTAGACGGGCGCGAGATCGGTTGATCAGACCGACGGTGCACCGTATGCGCCATGGCGGGGACGACGCGTAGATCGGAGTCGATGGCGGCGTTGTCGGTGAAGTCCCGGGCGATGACGACGAAGACGATCCGAGGGGGACGGCCGCAGTACCCTCCCGAGGAAGGCGCAGCAGCCGGCCGCGGTGCGCGGCAGCCTGCCGTGAGGCCGCGACGGCCTACCGAGGCAGGCACGGCGGCGTAGGTGGCAGGCGCACGGGCGCGGTGTAGATCGTCGATGCCGATGGTCGGAGTGGAGGCGCGGCGATGACGACGGCGGTGGGCGACTCAATCCGATCTAAGATCGGTAAACCAAAAAAGAAAACCGATCAAGAGACCGGAAAAAAAGACTTACAGGGCAGCCAATCACGGATCGGCGGACGAACCCTGCGTACGGGTTGCGCGGCCCCCGGCGGAGATCATGGAGATCGACCTCCCCGGGGGCGGCGCGGTGCGGAAGCGCGGCGGCGGCGGCTAGGTCAAATCGTGCCGCTCTGATACCATGTAGAATTATGTGATTGGCGGAATTGGTTGGATGTATTATTGAGCCTCATGGGCGAGTATATATAGGAGTACAGGGATCATCTTGGAGTACAAGTCAAGTCAGGACCGTATGGATACGTATCCTATCTCTATCCTATACTACCATAACAAAACGTACACATATACTCTAACAGGCAGGTCCCATGGGCCTCCAACTACAGCTTGACATGAATTGGCTCCTCGATCTCTCTGACAATGTCTGAGCTGGATTGCCGATGTGTACCCGGTGGTCTCACACACTGGATAGCCAAATGAGCAATCATCTGCGTTGATTCCGGCTTGTAGCCGACAGTTAAGAATCCATCGATGATGGCCTCCACATCCCCGCTCTTAATTTTTGTGGTCTAGCTTGTACGAAGTTCATTTATCTATTTATCTGTAATGCCCAAGCTCAAAGCCAGGATATCAAAACATCTATCCTCAAGACGGACTTACCCATGTGACTATGCTACTGCCGCCGTGGATTACGTCACCAAAGTTTTAGATGTCACTCTTCTCACTTAGCGGCCCAGCCAGGTACCTACTCATCAAAGCAACAAACAAACGATGTGCGTATAACTTCAACAATTAAATTTCAAGACAACCAAACAATGTATGAAGCTCCCGGGGAAGAGAGAAGAGGCCTTACCCTAGACCTACATAACGGAACGCTCCCCTAGACACTTGAGGGCCGTCAACCATTGGCTTCCATAGGCTGAAATCTGCAATTTTTGCTGTCAAGTAGGATTTTACTGGTCTTCCGATCTCGATGAGCAACGGTTGGGATTCATCATGTATGCATGTACTCCATACCTGAAATTCAAAACTTCCAAGGAAAAGAAACAACTTTGTAAGACCTTTGATTACATGCATGTAGTAGAACAATTGGACGAAAAAAATGAGAGGGGGGTTACCTCTTGCAGCTATCTGGAGACGCTAGGCCCAGCTGGTTATTTGCAAATCAGAACCTCATCTTGTGAACAACTGTTAAGATTTTTTTAAGTACACTTGCAAAATTATTCTAATAGTTGATTTTCTACAACAATCTAATTAATCCAATAGTGCATGATCCTAAGATTTAACATACTAATAAAAAATAGTGTAGGTTGGGGAGAGGGGCAATTGCCCCCCTCCCCCTTACACTTCAAGAAATTGTACGCACCCTCAGTTGAGATATACACACATATGGGCCTCTACACTTAGAAAACTTAGTCTCATTTAGCCCATGTTTTAAAATGCTAAAACAATATAGACATGACTTTTGTTTAAAACACATTGAACGGTTTTTAATATATATTTTATATTTTCGATATTGGTTTTTAATCATTCTAGCTCTCTAAAAAATCCAGTGATTCGTTTTTCGAAAAAAGCCAAACAAAGGAAGCCCATTCAAATGAGCTCACCAGCGTGGGATGACCCATTTGCGCCTCACTTCAGGCGGCGGGTCATCTATTTGGGTAAATCCTACTCAGCGCACGCTGCAATGGTTAGCACGGAAATGCCTACACGATCGGTATAAGTGGGCCGGCCCAGGTATGGTGGCTTTTGACTGGTTCTTTCCGATTTTAGGAACCTTCTAGTAGATTCCGGCCAGTTTTCGATTTTCTTTTTTCTTCTTGGTTTTTTCTGACGGTTTTCTTTCTCTGGTTTCCTGTATTTCTTCTTTTTCGTTTTTAGTTTTACAAAAATGTTCAAAATTAAAAATGTTCGTATTTTTTGAAAATATTCATATTTAAAAAATATTCAAATTTATAAGTGTTAATTTTTTAAAAATGGTTCATGAACTTTCAAAAACATTGTTAACAATTTTCAAAAATCATGAACTTATTAAATTCAACTAATTTTAAATTCACGAACCACTTTCAAATTCTTGAACCATTTTTCGAATTCAAAAACTTTTAAAAATCAAATCATGAATGATAATCCCCAAGAGCAAGGAATCACTGTAGCACAATTCGATAAGTATTGAGTGTCGAACCCACGAGGAGCTGAAGGTAAACTATCTATTCTCTAAAGCCCTATAACCCTCTTATATGGCCGTTTATGCAAAGCAATAAAAATGAAAAGAACTAATTAATGAAAGCAAGTGATGTGAATGGGTTTATCTAGTAACAAGTTTCTCAAGCAAGTTTCAGACACAGGTTTCTTAGAGCAAGTTTCTCTCAGCAGTTTTCTCAAGCAAGTTTCTCAAGCAGCAAGTATCAAATATCTCAAGTAGCAAATATCTCAAGGGAGCAAATGCTCTAGCAATTGTTATTTCATTCGTGTGGTTGTCACAATTAGTGAAGCACATGTTTCAGTCTTAGTTGTTTCTTTTAGTTGGGAGCCATAAATAAGTGTAGCCAAGTAAATGAGCAAAATACACAACTCTTATGATGGATCTCATGGCCAAGTAAATGTGCAGCACAAGAATTATTAAGACATAATTGTCCCACCATAGCCTTAAGTTCTAGAGTCCCCCAAATATCTCCCCCATAAAGTAACTTCAAGTCTCAGACACCGGTTTCTCTCTACTCCGACATGTCCTACTCAATCCATTACACTACGGTGATCACCTTACATGCATTCCCCAACATATGCGTGCACTCATACATTGTACATCAAGACAATCATAAAAGATAACAACACTTGTATGCAACCAATCAACGAACTATTTCACAATTGCCATGAACAAATCACTTCTCAAACACAGATGGGGAGACACAATAGATCAAGGGAATAGTATATTGCATCACACATCATGTTTGCCAAGAGTTTACAGTGGGGAGATGGAGATGATCTTGCTGTAGATGTTGATGATGAACACGCCGGAGGGGGGTGGAGCCCTCCGGAGGTGATTCCGGCGGCGTTTCCCCCCTCCGATCTTCTCCGGCGGCAGCCTTCTGACTCTCTGTTTCGTGGTTTTCTGTTTCTCCGCCGCCTCCTTCCAGAGAACGTCGGGGGACCTTTTTTATAGGCGTTTTTAGGTCAAGACTATGTCGGTGGAGCAAAGATCGATGGCAACGGAGCCACGAGGGCCAAACAAGTGGGCCCCACGCGGCCACAGTACCTGGCCGCGTGGGCCACCCCCGTTTGGGCCTCGGGCCTCCGCTTGCTAGCTTCCTTCGCCCACAGGTCTTCTTCCTTCCAAATATTGACGCCCGTAAATTTCCAGGTGATTTCGTTGACGTTTGGGTCCCTGAAACATTAAAATAAGAAAACGGGGTTTTCTGCCTGTGTAGGGTTAATTCCATAAAAATAGGAAATAAATGAATATTACCAAAAATCATTATAAAACATTGATATAACCCTTATATGATGCAAATATGATTGGAATATAAGCAATTAAAGTGCAAAGCTCATGTATGCATTTTACATGCATCAATGAACCATTTTCAAATTCGTGAACCATTTTTCAGTTTCATGAAATTTTAAAAATTCAACACATTTTAATTTGATGAACCATTTCTTAAATTCATGAACCATTTTCAAATTCATGAACATTTTTTCAAATTCATGAACCATTTTTCAAATACATGAACTTTTTCAAATTTGGACATTCTAAATTCATGAAGCATTTTTCAAATTCATGAAGCATTTTTTAAATTCATGATATTTTTAAAATTTATGAAAATTTTAAAATCTGAGAACTTTTTTAATTCACAATGTTTCTCACGTTTAAAGAAAAACAGGACGTTTTTTTAGCCGCGAAAAAAATTAATCAAAACCAAATCCAAGTAATTCGCCGTCCCAGGTTTGCAACAATATGTGCGTTTTCATGCTAAGCTTTGCAGCAGGCGCTGAATAGGGTCTCCCGTCTATTTGATGCTAACACGCGTCAAATAGAAGTGCACTCGTTAATTAAAACCAGCACTATTTATCCATCTTAATGAGCACTTTTTTTTAGAGCAATCTTAGCGAGCACTTGCACCAGCTCTTCATTTTGGGCTGTTTTTCTCATTTTCTCGTTTTCTATTTCCTTCTTTATTTTTTTTCTTTTGGGGTTTTTGCCGTTTATTCTGTTTTTCATTTCTAGGGCTATTTTTTGTTTCTTTTTCTATTCTTGTTTGGAAATAGTACGCAAATAGTTTTTTTTTGGTACCATGAACACTTCTTTTTAAAGGGAGGCCTTTTTTGTATCCTTTAACATTTTACAAAAATACACGAACATTTTTATTGGAACATGTGAATATTTTTAAAAATACGTGAACCTTTATTCAAATAAGTGGATATTTTTTAAAAAAATCCATGAATTTTTCGTGTACGCGTGAACATGTTTCTTACATGTGAATGTTTTTGAACCCTGCAAACATTGTTTTGAACCCTGTAAATTTGTTTTGGATCATGAACATTTTTTTTGAACCCGTCAACATTTCTACAAACCCCGTAATTTTATTTTGTAACCACGTGAATAATTTTGTAACCGGTGAACATTTTTCTAGATCTAGAGAATATTTTTTTTCAAACATGAACATTTTTTCAAATCAGAACCTCATCTTGTGAACAACAGTTAAAAAAAATTTACGTACACTTGCAAAATTATTCTAATAGTTGATTTTCTACAACAATCTAATTAATCCAATAGTGCATGATCCTAAGATTTAACATACTAATAAAAAATAGTGTAGGTTGGGGAGAGGGGCAATTGCCCCCGTCCCCCTTATACTTCAAGAAATTGTACGCACCCTCAGGTTGAGATATACACACATATGGGCCTCTACACTTAGAAAACTTAGTCTCACTTAGCCCATGTTTTAAAATGCTAAAACAATATAGACATGACTTTTGTTTAAAACACATTGAACGGTATTTAATATATATTTTATATTTTCGATATTGGTTTTTAATCATTCTAGCTCTCTAAAAAATTCAGTGATTCGTTTTTCGAAAAAAGCCAAACAAAGGAAGCCCACTCAAATGAGCTCACCAGCGTGGGATGGCCCGTTTGCGCCTCACTTCAGGCGTCGGGTCATCTATTTGGGTAAATCCTACTCAGCGCACGCTGCAATGGTTAGCACGGAAATGCCTACATGATCGGTATAAGTGGGCCGACCCAGGTATGGTGGCTTTTGACTGGTTCTTTCCGATTTTAGGAACCTTCTAGTAGCTTTCGGCTGGTTTTAGATTTTCTTTTTTCTTCTTGGTTTTTTCTGATGGTTTTCTTTTTCTGGTTTCCTGTATTTTTTCTTTTTAGTTTTACAAAAATGTTCAAAATTAAAAATGTTCGTATTTTTAAATATTAATATTTAAAAAATATTCAAATTTATAAGTGTTAAATTTTTAAAAATGGTTCATGAACTTTTAAAAACATTGTTAACAATTTTCAAAAATCATGAACTTATTAAATTCAACTCATTTTAAATTCACGAACCACTTTCAAATTCTTGAACCATTTTTCGAATTCAAGAATTTTTAAAAATCAAATCATGAACCATTTTCAAATTCATGAACCATTTTTCAGTTTCATGAAATTTTAAAAATTCAACACATTTTAATTTGATGAACCATTTTCAAATTCATGAACATTTTTTCAAATTCATGAACCATTTTTCAAATACATGCACTTTTTCAAATTTTGGACATTCTAAATTCACGAACCATTTTACAAATTCACGAAGCATTTTTAAAATTCATGATATTTTTATAATTCATGAATTTTAAAAAATCAGGGAACTTTTTTAATTCACATTGTTTCTAACGTTTAAAGAAAAACAGGATGTTTTTTAGCAGCGAAAAAAATTAGTCAGAACCAAATCCAAGTAATTCGCCGGCCCAGGTTTGCAACAATATGTGCGTTTTCGTGCTAAGCTTTGCAGCAGGCACTGAATAGGGTCTCCCGTCTATTTGATGCTATCACACGTCAAATAGAAGTGCACTCATTAATTAAAACCAGCACTATTTATCCATCTTAACGAGCACTTTTTTTTAGAGCAATCTTAGCGAGCACTTGCACCAGCTCTCCATTTTGGGCTATTTTTCTCATTTTCTCGTTTTCTTTTTCCTTCTTTATTTCTTTTTCTTTTGGGGTTTTTGCCGTTTATTTTGTTTTTCATTTTTTGGGACTATTTTTTGTTTCTTTTTCTATTCTTGTTTGGAAATAGTACGCAAATAGTTTTTTTTGGTACCATGAACACTTCTTTTTAAAGGGAGGCCTTTTTTGTATCCTTTAACATTTTACAAAAATACATGAACATTTTTATTGGAACATGTGAATATTTTTTAAAATACGTGAACCTTTATTCAAATAAGTGGATTTTTTTTTCAAAAATCCATGAATTTTTCGTATACGCGTGAACATGTTTCTTACATGTGAATGTTTTTGAACCCTGCAAACAATGTTTTGAACCCTGTATATTTGTTTTGGATCATGAACATTTTTTTGAACCCGTCAATATTTCTTCAAACCCCGTAATTTTTTTTTGTAACCACGTGAATAATTTTGTAACCGGTGAACATTTTTCTAGACCTAGAGAATATTTTAGTTCAAACATGAACATTTTTGCAAATCAGAACCTCATCTTGTGAACAACAGTTTAGATTTTTTTTACGTACACTTGCAAAATTATTCTAATAGTTGATTTTCTACAACAATCTAATTAATCCAATAGTGCATGATCCTAAGATTTAATATACTAATAAAAAATAGTGTAGGCTGGGGAGAGGGGCAATTGCCCCCCTCCCCCTTACACTTCAAGAAATTGTACGCACCCTCAGGTTGAGATATACACACATATGGGCCTCTACACTTAGAAAACTTAGTCTCATTTAGCCCATGTTTTAAAATACTAAAACAATATAGACATGACTTTTGTTTAAAACACATTGAACGGTTTTTAATATATATTTTATATTGGTTTTTAATATATATTTTATATTGGTTTTTAATCATTGAACCAAGAAGGGGAGGATGTCTTAAGCTTCGCCCTAGCCTACGACATGGTCGTAGCTAACACCCTCTTTAGAAAGAGAGAATCCCACCTAGTGACTTTCAGTAGTGGCCAACACTCTAGCCAGATCGATTTTGTCCTCTCTCGAAGAGAAGATAGACGCGCTTGCCTTGATTGTAAGGCGATACCTGGAGAGAGTGTTGTCCATCAACATAAGCTGGTGGTGGCTGACTTCCGTTTTTGGATTCGTGTCCAGCGGGATAAGCGCCCAAAAGTTGCTAGAACAAAGTGGTGGAAGTTAAAGGGAGAGGCAGCTCAAGCTTTTAAGGAGAGGGTTTTTAAGGAGGGCCCTTGGGAGGAAGGAGGCGATGCAAACAGTATGTGGATGAGGATGGCGACTTGCATTCGGAAGATTGCATCAGAGGAGTTTGGGGTGACCAGGGGAAGTAGAAGGGATGCTAAGGATACCTGGTGGTGGAACGTTGAGGTCCAGAAGGCTATTAAGGAGAAGAAGGATTGTTTCAGACGCCTACACCTGGACAGGAGCGCAACCAACATGGAGATATACAAGGGGGCAAAGAAGGCCGCAAAGCGAGCGGTGAGCGAGGCAAGGGGTCGGGCGTATGAGGACCTCTACCAGCGTCTAAACACGAAGGAAGGCGAAAGAGACATCTATAAGATGGCGAAGACGAGAGAAAGGAAGACAAGGGATGTCAACCAAGTCAAATGCATAAAGGACGGAGCGGATCAACTCCTCGTGAAGGACGAAGATATCAAGCGTAGATGGCGAGAGTACTTCGACGACCTGTTCAATGGAGAGAATGAGAGCTCTACCATTGAGCTAGACGATTCCTCCGATGATACCAGCCGACGCTTTGTGCGGCGTATCCAGGAGGCTGAGGTTAGGGAGACTTTGAAGAGGATGAAGGGAGGCAAGGCAATGGGCCCTGATGGTATCCCCATC
Organism: Poa pratensis; assembly: GCA_947311845.1. NCBI lineage: Eukaryota > Viridiplantae > Streptophyta > Magnoliopsida > Poales > Poaceae > Poa > Poa pratensis. Next base: position 41,845,509 of record CAMZMU010000070.1, read on the forward strand.
GAGGTGTGGAGAGGCCTTGGAGACATAGCGATAATATGGCTAACTAAACTTTTCAACCTCATTTTTCGGTCAAACAAGATGCCCGAAGAATGGAGGCGGAGTACATTAGTGCCAATCTTCAAGAACAAGGGGGATGTTCAAAGTTGCACTAATTACCGTGGAATCAAGTTGATGAGCCATACAATGAAGCTATGGGAGAGAGTCATTGAGCACCGTTTAGGAAGATTGACAAGCGTGACCAAAAATCAATTTGGTTTCATGCCTGGGAGGTCTACCATGGAAGCCATCTTCTTGGTACGACAACTTATGGAGAGATACAGGGAGAAGAAGAAGGATCTTCATATGGTGTTCATTGACTTGGAGAAGGCGTATGATAAGATACCACGGAATGTCATGTGGTGGGCCTTGGAGAAACACAAAGTCCCAACAAAGTACATTACCCTCATTAAGGATATGTATGATAATGTTGTGACAAGTGTTCGAACAAGTGATGGCGACACCGATGACTTTCCAATTAAAATAGGACTGCACCAGGGGTCAGCTTTGAGCCCTTATCTCTTTACTTTGGTGATGGATGAGGTCACAGGGGATATACAAGGAGATATCCCATGGTGTATGCTCTTTGCGGATGATGTGGTGCTAATTGACGATAGTCGGGCGGGGGTTAATAGAAAGTTAGAGCTGTGGAGGCGGACTCTAGAATCGAAAGGTTTTAGGCTTAGTAGAACCAAAACTGAGTACATGAGGTGCAGTTTCAGTACTACTAGGCACGAGGAGGAAGAGGTTAGGCTTGATGGACAGGTGGTACCTGAGAAAGACACCTTCCGATATTTGGGGTCTATGCTCCAGAAGGATGGTGATATCGATGAAGATGTGAGTCATCGAATCAAAGCTGGTTGGATGAAGTGGCGCCAAGCTTCTGGTGTCCTCTGTGATAGGAAAGTGCCACAAAAGGTAAAAGGCAAGTTCTATAGGACGGCGATTCGACCTGCGATGTTGTATGGCGCAGAATGTTGGCCGACCAAGAGACGACATATCCAACAGTTAGGTGTAGCGGAGATGCGCATGTTGAGATGGATATGTGGCCACACAAGAAAGGACCGGGTTAGGAATGATGATATACGTGAGAGAGTTGGGGTAGCACCAATTGAAGAGAAGGTTGTCCAACACCGTCTAAGATGGTTTGGTCATATAGAACGTAGGCCTCCGGAAGCGTCATTGCATACCGGACGGATAAAGCGGGATGAGAATGTTAAGAGGGGTCGTGGTAGGCCAAACTTAACATGGGAGGAGTCTGTTAAGAGAGATCTGAAGGATTGGAATATCACCAAAGAACTAGCCATGGATAGGGCTGCGTGGAAGTTAGCTATCCATGTGCCAGAACCATGACCTAGTTTCGAGATCTTATGGGTTTCAACTCTAGCCTACCCCAACTTGTTTGGGAAAAAAGGCTTTGTTGTTGTTTGTATTGGTTTTTAATCATTCTAGCTCTCTAAAAAATCCAGTGATTCGTTTTTCGAAAAAAGCCAAACAAAAGAAGCCCACTCAAATGAGCTCACCAGTGTGGGATGGCCCATTTGCGCCTCACTTCAGGCGTCGGGTCATCTATTTGGGTAAATCCTACTCAGCGCACGCTGCAATGGTTAGCACGGAAATGCCTACACGATCGGTATAAGTGGGCCGACCCAGGTATGGTGGCTTTTGACTGGTTCTTTCCGATTTTAGGAACCTTCTAGTAGCTTTCGGTCGGTTTTAGATTTTCTTTTTTTCTTCTTGGTTTTTTCTGGCGGTTTTCTTTTTCTGGTTTCATGTATTTTTTTCTTTTTCATTTTTAGTTTTACAAAAATGTTCAAAATAAGAAATGTTCGTATTTTTGAAAATATTAATATTTTAAAAATATTCAAATTATAAGTGTTAAATTTTTAAAAATGGTTCATGAACTTTTAAAAAACATTGTTAACAATTTTGAAAAATCATGAACTTATTAAATTCAACTCATTTTAAATTCACGAACCACTTTCAAATTCTTGAACCAATTTTCGAATTCAAGAACTTTTAAAAATCAAATCATGAACCATTTTCAAATTCATGAACCATTTTTCAGTTTCATGAAATTTTAAAAATTCAACACATTTTAATTTGATGAACCATTTCTTAAATTCATGAACCATTTTCAAATTCATGAAAAAAATTTCAAATTCGTGAACCATTTTTCAAATACATGAACTTTTTCAAATTTTGGACATTCTAAATTCATGAACCATTTTTCAAATTCATGAAGCATTTTTAAATTCATGATATTTTAAAATTTATGAATTTTTAAAATCTGGGAACTTTTTTACTTCACAATGTTTCTAACGTTTAACGAAAAACAGGACGTTTTTTAGCAGCGAAAAAAATTTAATCAAAACCAAATCCAAGTAATTCGCCGGCCCAGGTTTGCGACAATATGTGCGTTTTCGTGCTAAGCTTTGCAGCAGGCGCTGAATAGGGTCTCCCGTCTATTTGATGCTAACACACGTCAAATAGAAGTGCACTCGTTAATTAAAACCAGCACTATTTATCCATCTTAACGAGCACTTTTTTTTAGAGCAATCTTAGCGAGCACTTGCACCAGATCTCCATTTTGGGTTGTTTTTCTCATTTTCTCGTTTTCTTTTTCCTTCTTTATTTCTTTTTCTTTTGGGGTTTTTGCCGTTTATTTTGTTTTTCATTTTTTTGGGACTATTTTTTGTTTCTTTTTCTATTCTTGTTTGGAAATAATACGCAAATAGTGTTTTTTCTTGGTACCATGAACACTTCTTTTTAAAAGGAGGCCTTTTTTGTATCCTTTAACATTTTACAAAAATACATGAACATTTTTATTGGAACATGTGACTATTTTTAAAAATACGTGAACCTTTGTTCAAATAAGTGGACTTTTTTTTCAAAAATCCATGATTTTTTCGTATACGCGTGAACATGTTTCTTACATGTGAATGGTTTTGAACCCTGCAAACATTGTTTTGAACCCTGTAAATTTGTTTTGGATCATGAACATTTTTTTTGAACCCGTCAACATTTCATCAAACCCCGTAAATTTTTTTTGTAACCACATGAATAATTTTGTAACCGGTGAACATTTTTCTAGACCTAGAGAATATTTTTTTTCCAGACATGAACATTTTTTTTACAAATTATTCAAGTATTTTTAAGAAGGTCTTGCATTTGAAAATTCAGCATCTCGAAAAATGGTTCCATGTTTCAAAAGAATGTTCATAAAAAAGTTTTAATGTGTTAATTAATTATTCATATTTTTACCCCAAAATGGGATGAAAACAGAAAAATATGTAAAATGGATTGAAGAGAAAAATGAATTTTTTTTGGAAAAAAGGAACAAGCATTGTACCTATCATGGGTGGCCTAGTAGCACAGCGCTACAAGCGATTCCCCACCAATGCTCACAACGAGCGATGCATAGGGGGTCCCCTGATGCGGCCTGACCTAGGACGCGAAGTCATACGCACCGATCGAGCGGGCAGTCATGGCGCGCGTGGAGGAGGGAGAGGAGAGGAAGGTGGTGCAGCGCGAGGTAGACGTCGTCCGGCGGGATCCGGCGACGTAGCAGGGTCGGGCGAGTGAGGGAGGTGACCAGCGCACGCGGAAGGCTTGCGACGCGTTGGGAGGAGGCTAAAGAAAAGTTTTTTTCTCCCGGGTTCCAGTGATCCCTTTTATTTTGAAAAAAATTAAACACTATATTTACAAGTTTTAGAAAATTTTGGAAAACAATTCTAGGTCTTGTCAATGATGCATCCTAGAAGCATGCAAAATTACAATGTAAATTTCTTTATATCATGTGTTAAACAAAAATGGCAAAATCTTTATATTTTGGAGATTTGAAAGAAATGTATACTCAGATGCACACATATGTTATTTTTTGGGTAGCTCTGAATATAAAGTATTTTAAGTTGAGCTTTTGCACTTTTGCGAGGTACATCATTGACAACATGGAGTATTTTTTTCAGGTTTTCAAAACCTTGTAAGTATGAGTTTTTTTTAACAGAGATATCGCAAGGAGCATGAAATCTCCACTCGAGTCTAAGCCCGTGAAACAAAAGTAAAAATAAAACATGGGGCGCCGTCATGTACGGCCGTGATCATCCCACCACGCGCATTCTCATCCGAAGTTATTATTTGCGAATTCGTCTCATCCGGACAAGAAAACCACACGGCCGGGGCTGAAGAGTCTGAAACCGGCGGAGACGCGCGCAAAACCGCAGACAGACAACGGAAACAGCAGCGGAGTCTGAGCCGCCTACTCCAAGAAATAACAATCCTTCTTCTTTCCCCACTTGCACTCCAAGCTAAACCTTAATTACCCGCAGATTCCTCCCCGTACCACCATATATACAGGGCTCGCCTCGCCTTTTTCCTCACCAACGTCTCATCAACGAACTGCCTGACAAGTAGAAACAGCGAACAGACAGAGATCGATCTTTCTCTTCGAGTTCTTGGAGCTAGCGACCGACCGACAGGCATGGCGACCGCCGGGAAGGTGATCAAGTGTAAAGGTTTGTCCTCGAAGCAGTTTCACCAGATTTTGATTGAAGAAACTTTCTAGAGTTGTTGTCTGGATCTGGAGTAATGGAGGGCTAAATTTGTTTGTTGTTTCTTGGGTGGTTGCAGCGGCCGTGGCATGGAGGCCGGGAAGCCGCTCTCGATCGAGGAGGTGGAGGTGGCGCCGCCGCAGGCCATGGAGGTGCGCGTCAAGATCCTGTACACCGCCCTCTGCCACACCGACGTCTACTTCTGGGAAGCCAAGGTTTATATCCACAACTCAAATAGTTTTCTGTTTTCCTAACTGGGTAAGGGTGACACGTAGAGTGATGGAGATCAGTAACTAAATAACATGGTCATTGATGTTCTGCTTGTCTTTGGATTTGTGCAGGGCCAAACTCCTGTTTTCCCTAGGATCTTAGGCCATGAAGCTGGAGGGTATGCCTCTCTTTCTCTGTCTCTTTTTCCGTTACAGTTTTGTTAATTACGTCTGAAATCTTGGATCTCATGTTTGTGTTGTAACATAGTCATCTTGAATCCTGATTTGTCGGTGGTATTAGATTCATAAATATATACAACAAGTGGTCAAATTTTAGTGCCATGGGATTAAAGATCATCCATGACACATAAAGTGCTTTGCAGAATAATATGGTTTATTTATATGTAACTTTCATGTTTGTGTTTCCTGTTGTCCTATTGTTTTTTACCACCATATATATTAATAATTTCCGAAAAAGATCAACAGTCACACAACCACGTTATCCCTTAGAATTAATTGTCAATTCCTTTTAAGTGGACTCTTTTCGGCATTTTAATGAATATTATTCCCTGTTCATAGTTTATGGAGTAACTGTTTTCCTCAAACTACTTTTTTCCTAACAGTATTGTGGAGAGCGTTGGAGAGGGTGTGACTGAGCTAGTGCCAGGTGACCATGTCCTCCCGGTGTTTACTGGAGAGTGCAAAGAGTGTGCCCACTGCAAGTCAGAGGAGAGCAACTTGTGTGACCTCCTCCGGATCAACGTGGATCGTGGCGTAATGATCGGTGACGGGCAGTCCCGCTTCACTGTTAATGGGAAACCGATCTTCCACTTTGTCGGGACCTCCACCTTCAGTGAGTACACCGTGATCCATGTAGGGTGCCTTGCTAAGATCAACCCTGAGGCACCCCTTGACAAAGTTTGTGTTCTCAGCTGTGGTATCTCAACTGGTAAGAGATAGCTCCTCATGCCATTGTTTCCAGATGAAAAGCTATGTTTAGGTCAGGATGTCTCGATTAGTTACTCCAATTTCATGATTCTTCAGGACTTGGTGCGACCCTCAATGTCGCGAAACCGAAAAAAGGTTCGACGGTGGCGATTTTTGGTCTTGGAGCTGTAGGCCTTGCTGTAAGTGACACTCTCTGATAAATACCTTCCACAATATATTATTCCGTGTAACCATTACTAACTATTGTGTGTTTCTCACATGATCAGGCCATGGAAGGTGCTAGGATAGCTGGGGCATCAAGGATCATTGGAGTGGACTTGAACCCTGCAAAATACGAACAAGGTACAGTTTGCCTCAACAAAAACAAGCGACATCTTAGTAAATATTTTTGGATAGCACACTGAACCCAGTTAACATGTCCATTAATTTTTCAGCTAAGAAATTTGGATGCACTGACTTTGTGAACCCAAAGGAACACACCAAGCCCGTGCAAGAGGTCAGTGAATATCTTTGCCTCAGCCAGTATACACATCTGATATCTCCCTTTGTTCATGACATGCATAAAGCTTTGTGTGAAATGCTCACTGTTTAATGGCTCCCCAGGTGCTTGTGGAGATGACCAATGGCGGTGTCGACCGGGCCGTGGAGTGCACTGGCCACATCGACGCCATGATTGCTGCCTTCGAATGCGTACACGATGTATGTAAAATAATTGTCAACAGTCAATAATAGCATTTACTTGATATGTCTGTTAGTTGCTTTAAACTGAATGTCCTGAAATGTGGTGGATGCAGGGGTGGGGCGTGGCTGTGCTAGTTGGCGTTCCCCACAAGGAGGCCGTGTTCAAGACCCACCCCATGAACTTCCTGAACGAGAGGACACTCAAGGGCACCTTCTTCGGCAACTACAAGCCACGCACGGACCTCCCCGAGGTCGTCGAAATGTACATGAGGAAGGAGCTTGATGTGGAGAAGTTCATCACGCACAGCGTGCCCTTCTCACAGATAAACACGGCATTCGACCTCATGCTTAAGGGGGAGGGACTGCGCTGTGTCATGAGGATGGACGAGTAGATTGGTGCTTCTACATATATCTCGCTGCTTAAAGATTTGGTGGTGCTTTACAAGCAAAAGAGAAAGGAAAAACAAAGATATAGATCTTGCATTTGAGTAATGTACTAGTCGTCATATGTTTTAGCTCTATGGGCCCAAAGAACGAACAGCTCTGCCTTTTGTGTTCACGGTTTAGTCTTTAGTTTCTGTGTGTCGTCGGCATGTAAATTCCAAGCATTCTGCTCAATAATAATAGGTTGTGTTTCTATGTTAACACTGGTATCTTCCCATGCAAATTAGTTCTGCTATTTGCAATTTGTTGTTTGTTTTCAGAAAGCATTTTTTCTGATTTATTATATGGGAAAATGAATTTTGTAAGCTGATAACAAGTTACAATTCTCGCCTGTCACGCTAACGATGTCACTGCAAGCACACAACACACAAGGTGGTATAGCACAGACAGCTCAAGATAGTAACATGTATGAGAACCAAAGATAGCATACACGCCCTCATTATTATCTTGGCACACATATGAACCATCAGACATAAAAGATTGCCATAACTCTCATAAGCGACTGCTACACAAAATTACACGAGTTAGGCCTCTCCACCGTAAAACCAACCAGCATCCGAGGCCATATTTAGGAGTGCATAGATTTTCGACCAAGGAGTAAACACAGGCAGGTTAGGTTTGTGCTCCATCAGCCTCTTGGAAGGGGTTTTTGATCTCCTCTGTTCCCTCGGTTGGAGACACGAGCATCACCGCTGTGCCTCTGCAGACCTGCAAATTAACAGTCGTTAGAGAATGTTTCAGTTGCTGTTCTGTTACAGATATGGTCGACATATACATTTCGAGGAAAAGTGACCATGTCAGCTAAATTCACTATTCTTGGAACTACACTCGCCAAACCAATAGAGGAGCGCTGCAGAGAAACTTACAATGAGACCAAGCTGTCTGGTTTTCGCCGACAGTTTCAGCGGATCATCTTGCTCTACAAAATAAGATGGCGCAGAAAACCGTGAGATTCATTAGACTTGGCAGGAAGACAAGATAAGGTTGTCCTCATCTTTACAAGTGCACTACAATTAGATATTCTTTTTAGGTTGATAAATGCAGGTAGCAGTTATGTCATTTTGGCTGCCTCATATGTTCGTTCGCGTTAGTAGCAAGTCTTTGTATGGTGAACAGTACATTAGTGCCGTACTTACTAAGGCGACACACAATGAGACCGAGCTGCAAACAAAATAAATAGCCTTGTATCGTTTTGGGGTAGGAGATGAGATCAAATTAAACTATGTAACATGTCAAGTAGTACCTCTTTCAAACTCAATCGCTTCATCAAGCACCAAGTTCAGAAGCTGGTCATAGCCCTTCAAAGTTCCTGTGACTGCGGGTGTACAAATGCCAAAGTCAGCCTGTGTAGTGTTGGGACAAACTAACTGCAACATAATAAAGTAGTTTCTGCCACAGGTAGATTCATGTTTCTGCCTGTGTTGTGTTGCCTTTCAGGAAAATGGAACCAGTCTAGGACCATACATATTGGAGCAACAACCAAGAGACACAACACAGAGAAAACTAATCATCATTTAACAAGGTATGCATACCACTAGTACCAAATCCAGGGATATGATAACTAATGCAACTAAAACCAACTCATTTCCACCCCTCATTATGCCTAAACAGATTACAATTCAATTTTCCCTTGGAATGATCTCAGAAAAGAACAGATTGAAGTCAAACAATACACACTAGAAACCACTGAGGAAACTGCATCACAAGTCCCCAGCCAGTTATGTGGACAGGAATCAGTACTTTGGTTTCTACGGTACTAGTTATCCATTATTTATTAGGATAAGTAGGCTACTTAACATTCTAGAAGTACAGGCTCACCTCAAGTTCTGTGCACATCTAATGATTGATCTAAACTAAGACGAACTACTAACCCCTTAGTCCCAAAAAATTATAATGAGCTCGTAGGTGAACAGACAAATAGCCTGCGCCAATTTGGAGGGGATTGTATTGGACGCGAACATGAATAACTAATTTGGCAGGGGATTAAACAGACGGACCTTGCCTGCCGCCGGTGAGCTTGACCTGGACGCCCTTGTCGACGAACTTGGCCAGGTCAAGCACCGTCTCCTTGCGCCCCGACTGCACAATCAAGATAAGAACTCATATCAGAATCAGATGGATCCAAATTCCAATCTTTAACTAGACGGAGGCCGGGACGCGCGGGGAGGGGAATCGATCGATCGGCGAGCCTACTCACCATCCCGAACCAGCTCGCTCCCTCCAACCTAACCCACCACGAATCAATCAACCAGCGATGGCTCACCGGAGTAGGGAGGGAGGCGGCGGGTGCTGCCTGCTGTGGTGTGCTGTTCTGTTCTGTTCTCTCTGCTCACCTTTTCTCTTTTTTTTCACCTCCTCCCTCTTTTTTCGCTTTTTCTTTCAGTAGTTTGTTGGGCCGGTTTACTGGGCCGAAGGCCGAGGGCGCCGCGCAGGTGGTTTGTCTTCCGCTGCACTCTTCTTCTCTTCCTTCCGAAGGAAGCTACACACACGATCGATCCACCCTCTAGCGTTAGCCACTCTCAATCTCACTCCACTGCACTCTTCTTCCCTTCACTTCCAGATCGGGAAGTGATCCACATCCATCAGCCGAGGGTGAGCTGGCTCTCACGGAAGGACGGAAGCAATCAAGCAAAGCTGCAAATGTGAGTTCGTAGTAGTAGCCGATTGATTTTGTTTTCGTTCTTCCTCTCAAACCCTCTTCTAGATTTAGATTGATCTAAGCCCTGCAACTAGCGGATCCACAAATGTTTGGGTGCTATTTAGGTTTCTTGTATACCAGTCCGTGTTAAGCTCCATTGTGATCCTGGTCTCATGGTCAATTTGGCGTTAAAGAAATGCCCGAGTCTTCAACAAAGAATACGAGCCAGTCAATGTGTTAATTGATCGGATCAAAGCCGAAGCGAAGCAATGGTAGCTAGCTAGCTAGCGCAGGTCGTTTAGCCCTCCCAGGTTGATAACTTGTTCGTCGTGGTTCGTAGCTTGGTTAGCCAGTAGTTTTCTTCAGGTTAGGTCCGTGTTTCAGTTATTGTTTCGAACCTGTTGGTAGTTCTGTAAACTTTAACCGTTTCGCTGGTTTTCCCTCTTCTAATATAATAATGCATGCAATACTCTTGCATGGTTCGAAAAAAAATAGCAGTCCGTGTTTCAGTGCATACTTATATATATGTGCATGCATGATATTCAGTTTACTATACACAGACGAGTATATATGAAGTATCAGCTAGCAAAGGCGTAGCTGGGCCCCAGGCTACACGGGCCATGGCCTGGGGCGTGGAAAAAATACCAGCCTATATTTTAGAGGTTAGCCTGGGGCGCAGCCCAGCCCAGTTAGTCATTGAGCACCCAGCCCACGAATATGACTCCCCAATTGACCAAGCTGACTAAAAAAATAATTGACCAATCGAAGCAGCCAGGCAGGGAGAGAACGCGCAGACGCGTTAGTGCGGGTAAACAGCAAGGTAGCAGCTGACCACTCGTCTAGACTCGACTGCTGCATCTGCAAAGTATTCTCTCCGCTTTTGCTGCTCTGCCCTCTTCTAAATCTAGATTTCCTCTTGCGTTGTTTAGATTCCTCATTTAGCTGTTGTGCCCTCGTCCCTGAGCTGGTTTAGTAAATTTTGCTTCGATTTAAATTTTATAGAAAGACATAGTAAAGAAACGTAATAGGAAATTGATAGATTTTTCCAAGTACAAACCACCGAATTCACAAAAGCGGACACTTCAAACACGGCGATTTTTGAAAAAAAATTGGCCTTTAGTTTTTGGCCCGGGACGTCAACATTTTCTGGCTACGCCGTTGTCAGCTAGTATTTGACTACAGATGGGATCCATCAGGAATTAATGGGAGGCCTCCCCTTAGTTCGCCTAGATAAACCAATGTTGTTTATTTTTTCACAAAAAACAATTTTTTTGTTTTGCGGGAAAAAACAATGTTCTTCGGAGCTGCCTCCATGTAAAGATATATAGATCATAGATGCACTTCCCTCTACGAATACAATGCATGCATCTGCATTTCTGCATTCGTGCAGGCTAAACATTTTCATGCTTGGGTGTCCTTGTTTAGCTCCACACGTATGTAGGTAGGTACGATTATATAAAAGGAAATTAGGTATACAATATGTGTTATCTGTGTATGTACGTAGGTAGGTGCGCCGTCGACACGGTCTGAAGGTTGAAAACGAAGGACATCTCAAGGATCTCGTTGTTTTCGATTTTGCTGAGATGTTTTGTATGGTTCGGTGTTTTTTTTAATGCCAGGATCCTTTTCGCAAAAAAAAATATGTGTATGCACAAATGCTGCAAATTGGAAGTGCAGTACTGCTGCTGGTTTTCATGCCGGATGGTGTAACTCATCATTGCATGTGCGGTTTGATTCATATGATTGGACATATATCAAATAAATTTCACTTACTGACCTAACACCCACGAATTTTTTAAATCCCACTTAAGAGCTATTACCTATTGGTACTATGACAATATTTTGTTAACACATTATCCAAATCATTTGTATGGTGGGAGATTGGATTAGATTTCAGACTATTAAGCCACCAACTCTTTAAACCAAAGTTAGTAACTTACTACTCACCTACCTTTGTAACACTTTTTGCCAGTATATTGATCATTATTGTGCACGTAATATTTAGTGACCTTTTATTCTTTACTGTACTATTCATTTGCCCTTCAATTTGTAAAAAAAAAATCTTGATCGGGCATGCCAATCGACTGACACTTTCTTAATTAACGCTTTCATTGTCAAAATTGTTTTCACAGTTTGTGTGTTTTTCCCTTTGTTGAAAATAACTGTAAAGTATTAGCCTATCGATCATCTAAGATGATTGTGAAAAGTTTGTGATGAATGAAGACACATCTATGATGGTTCTTGCAAAAATAATCATCTTTCACGGCTCTATTTTTGCATCACAAATAACTTCTACATCTAGCGAGTTTGGAGAAAAAGACCGACCTTAACGTTTCACTTTGAATCGTCGCCACATATAGTTTGTGACATGTGTTGCATTTTTTTCAATCATCACAACCCACTCAGGATGAAGATATCTATATATGTTTATCTAGCCCTAGGAAGGCCACTAAGTACTCGGTATAAAATACCTCCATGAGTCCATGACCCTAGCCTAGGGGGCCACTAAGTAATTGGTCTCTCTCATCCACCACACCCATCTTCTCCCTTTCCTTTTTCCACATCTCCATATCCATCCCCGAGATATGGTCTCATGTCTCGTCGTTGTGTCAGGATTCTCCATGGCGCCTGTGTTGGTCCCAAAACTTTTGGCATCGCCACTAAGCCTATGGTCTCCAGGGTGCAACTGTCGAGACCCTAGTGTCCTTTGTGATTTATTTTAGCTAGGCTGATGGCTTGAATGTATCCCACATTATGTTATGCATATTGGTTATTTGTACCAGAATAGGTATTCAGCTCTTCTGCAGGTTATATACTCATGTACTGATGTACACACTGGTTCCTTGTGGCGTGTTCACAGTTGTAGGATGTTGTCAGGGACCTATTTACCCAACATGGACGGGCTACCTAGTTTTTCCATCACTGCATACTGAGTTTTTACGCTTCATCATGAGTGTTTTGTACCCTTAATTGTTTTCTCTAGGCACCCAGAACCTTTTGTTAAATGAACAGTTGTGCTATAGTGTGTGTGTGGCTCACTCGCTTTGTATGGTCGCCGTTATGTGTGTCCCCAATGCAGAGTCCAAGGAGCTTCAACCATTCTATTTGAATAACCGTTATCCATGGCAAAAAATCAATAACTAAAAGCCTTCCATTTAACGAACTCTTGTGATCTCGTGTTTTGAAGAAAAATGGGTATTTGAGCAATTAAATATCAGTTCTACTATTTTATTTTATTTAAAACAAGAAAGAAGAGCACTTTACACTCCTAAATGCCCGAGTTTAATGCATAATACTCAACTAAAAAATTGGTTCGGAAAAAACCTTAACAATATTATCCCTAAGCACATAGGTTTTTCATGGAAAGTTGTAACTAAACCCCATGACACATACACTCCCGACTCTTTTGAGTTTTTCTTTTTTTATCTCTCAGACACTACAGCATATAGATCTCAAACTTAGCATTTCACCGAGACATTAGAAATATAACGTGAGAGAATAAGTTCGAATTTTTTGCTCAATTTAAAATCATCAAATCTTTAAAATTCAAAACATTTATTTTTATATATATATATATATATATATATATATATATATATATATTAAATGTCGTAAAAATTCCGAACTGTTTTTTACATATTGTACCTCAAGATTTTCATTCAACTGCAAAGTTTCAAGTTCAAAGGTTGTATGGTTTGGAAGATATATATATATAAAAGGAGAAGTTGCTTGAGAGGAAGAGAAAAAAAGCTAGCATGGAACTTGATGCACCTATGAACAAGCCTAGATAGGGGTGTGTAGCTGAGTGCCCGCTCAGAAAATCAACTGGCTCCTAAGCAGGCCAGCAGGTGTACATGTAATACATCTGCTCGTATAGCTTTTTTCCCTCCAATATTGCTTTCAAGCGCCTACTGCGCTAGCCCCTTTCATCGTATCGGTCTTTCGCAATAGTGGTCAGCGCATGAAGCTTGACATGGTATCATAGCCAAGGTCTCGAGTTCGAGTCACTAGTAGAAAAAAGCTTATAAGTGAGATGCTATCAGTGGCGCACCAGGTTTACAGTGCGCCACTGATAGTCTCTCACATCGGTTTTGGGATTTGCCAAAAAATACCAGTGGCGCACAAGATATTGGTGCGCCACTGGTAAGTTCATCTTGTGCGCCACTGGTATATATTTACCAGTGGCGCACCGTAAACCTGGCGCGCCACTGGTAAGTTCCATCAAAATTTGGAAAATTTCGAGGTGGAGGAGAAAGACTACTAGTGGCGCACTGGGGTGTGGTGCGCCACAGATAAAAATAGAGGAGAGAGACTACCAGTGGCGCACTGGGTTGTGGTGCGCCACTGGTAAAAATTTATCTGTGGCGCACAGTGTGTGGTGCGCCACTGGTAAGTTCTGGACGATATTTTCGAACTGTGGAGAGAAATTTACCTGTGGTGCACGAGTGATCTGGTGCGCCACAGCTAATTTGCACGGGATATTTATCAAGTCTCCGGATATTCTCTCCACCTTATCCTTCTTTCCTCTCTCTCACCACGCACGCACGCAGCCACACCCACGCACCCACGCACACAGCACACCAGCCACACACCACGCACGCACGTTCTCTTCTCTCTCTCCCACACCACGCACGCACCCACCCGCCCCATCTCTCTCACTTTTCTCATCTTCCTCCTCCGATCCAGATGCGCCGACGCAACCCTAGCTCGACGGCGTCGCGCCGCGCCGCTGCTGTGGTCCTCCCCGGACGAATCCATGGCCGCCACAAGCTCCGCCGTCTTCCCCTATCTCTCCCTGCCAACGGACGCAAGTTGGGATGCCGTGAATCGTGAGATCGACGCCATCTTCTTCGTCGCCGGTAGAGAGCCGCCGCGCTCGATTCGCGGCCTTCTTCCCCTGACCTCGAGCTCGCCGTCCTCGCCTCCACATCGTCTTCGAGGCGGCCGTCGCGAGCTCGCCGTCCTCGCCTCCACATCGTCCTCTCTGGCTCCCCGCGGTGCTGACCATCCTCCGCCGCCCCAGCCTCCGCGTCCCCACCCTCCTCTGCTCCTTGTCTCCGCTGTCGTGCCCCAAGGCCGCCCCTGGCCCAGACCTGCTCGGCGCCGCCGCCGTGTCCCGCGTCCGCCGCCACGATTAAGAACTGTCGGTTTATTTTTTTAATTCAAAATTCATTACCTGTGGCGCAGTAGATAAGGTATCTGTGACGCACAGGCCGCTGCCGTCACCACGATTTAAAACTCTCAATTTATTTTTTTAATTGCAAATTCATTACTTGTGGCGCACTAGACTGAACTATCAGTGGCGTATGGGCTAGTGCGCCACAGGTAACACATATCAGTGGCGCGAGTTTAGTGGCGCACCACCGTGCGCCACTGATAGCTGATTTTGGTGCGCCACTAGTAGCCTTTTTTCTACTAGTGTCCTACCTTCCGCACCCCCCCTTTGTGTCCATGTATACGACTCTTGAGCCATACCTCTGAGTACACATATACTTCCTCCGTTCGGAAAAGGATGTCGCAAAAATGGTCTATCTATAGTTCATTTTTGTGACATCCTTTTCCGAACGGAGGGAGTAGATTTCTTGATTCATACCTCTGAGTCCACGTATTGGCTGAGGCGTATACCTCCGAAATTTGTATGCACGTGTTAGCCTCTCCGAGTCGCACGTGAGAGGTGGTGTTACAGTATATGTGGACTGCGCTAGCCCTTATCATCAGATCGGTCTTTTATAATAGTGGTCAGCGCATGAAGTTTGACACAGCCCACAACTTATTTTTACTGACGCAATCAGCTTTCGCATGCATGGGCCGCCGGCTTTCTTCATTCAGGGAGGTAGGAGGAGGAGGAGGAAGCAGCAGCACGCTGCGTATACTAGTGGCGACCGACTGCCACCTCGGCTATCTAGAGAAGGACGACCTACGCCGATCCGACTCCTTCGTCACCTTCGAGGAGATCTTCTCACTGGCAGAGCAACACAAGGTAAACTAACTAACAATCTTGCATGATGTGTTTGTAATCTTGTGTGCATAAGCATGCATGGATACTAAATTCTTAAGATGGTTAATCTGCAGGCGGATTTCGTGCTTCTCGGTGGTAATCTGTTCCACGAAAACAAGCCGTCGCGCTCGACGCTGGTGAAGACAATTGAGATCCTCAGGCGGTGCTGCCTCAACGACCGGCCGGTGCAGTTCCGGGTGGTCAGTGATCAGGCAGCAAGCCTGCAGAACTTGTAGGCTCTTAATCCATATCTTTTTTTTTTAGTGGAGGCTCTTAATCTATATCTGAGTATTTTTTCTCTCACTCAAACTAATGAAGTTGTTGCATGCATGCCTGCTTCAGGTTCGGTAGAGTGAATTACGGAGATCCAAACATCAACGTGGGCTTGCCTGTGTTCACCATCCATGGCGACCATGACGATCCTACAGGAGTGGTACGATTATCCCAAGTTACATATGGATTTTATCAATATATGCCCATGATCATGTTCGGAAATAAAATATGATCATGATAGGAAATGGTAAAACTTTAATTGTTGAACGTCCTTTTTATTTCTCTACAGGATAACTTGTCCGCCATAGATGTTCTTGCTGCTGCTGGTTTTATGAATTATTTTGGAAAGGTGGACCTTGGCAGTTCCGGCGTTGGTCAAATATCACTTCATCCTGTACTTATCAAAAAGGTCTATTTTCTCTTTGCACACGTACTGTAAAATTTCAAGTATAATTAACTAGCTAATTAGTTCTGAAACTTGTACTACTTCAGGGTGCAACATCTGTCGCACTATACGGCCTCGGGAATGTTAGGGATACGAGATTGAGCAAGATGTTTCAGGTATTAATTTCACTGTGAAAGTTGTCCCAATGTCGCAGCTGGAGTGGTTAATTAACTTGTTGATGCATGCTGAATAAATTAAATCTTATGTTTTTCAGACACCAGGTGCAATACAGTGGGTGAACCATGAAAGTCCAGAGGATATGCCACTGTCTGACTGGTTCAACATTATGATTCTTCATCAGAATAGGTACGTCAAGCGATTGAAATTAAATTTATTTAACTTTTCTATTATGCTCCCTCGTATAGAAATTAAGTTTTCTTGAATTTCGGTAGGCGAAAGGCGTGCCCTGACAACAGCATCAGCGAACATCTTTTGCCGAGTTCTCTAGACTTGGTAATATGGGGCCACGAGCATGAATGCCTTGCTGATCCACAGGTCAGGCAACAAGAACATATCTAGTTATTGAAAATTTGCAATTTAGTTTTAGTTGATGTTCTTCATTCGTTCAAGCTTTTCATTTAACTTTACTTCTCTACTGATCCATCTATTCTTTATAGGAGGTTCCAGGTATGGGTTTTCACATCACACAACCAGGATCTTCAATTGCCACATCACTGACCAGTGCTGAAGCAAAGCAAAAGCACGTTCTTTTGTTAGAAATAAAGGCAAGTATAGCTGAGACTGCTGTACATATTAACCATCAACATGTCTAAATATTCCTATGTTCCAATCATTAGGGAATGAAATATAGACCAACTAAAATACCTTTGAAGACTGTTAGACCTTTTGAATATGCCGAGGTACGTAAACCACTCCTTTCTTCATGATTATTTCAATGCCAATCTCATCATGAAAAGGTCATTTAGGTTGTGTTGGAAGACGAAGAGGATTTTGACCCCAACGATGAAGTGTTTGTTCACGCGCATTTGGATAAAGTTGTAGGTTTCCAATTCCATAAAATGTGCTAAACATTTTGTCCATTTTCTTCAGAAACATGGTCAAATACTGGTTATTTGGGTTGCTTGCAGTTGGGTTTCAGTTGTTGGATGTTTCTTGATATTTCTTACTCTCTAGTTATGTGTACTGGCTATGCACTAAGTAGTTTCAGGTGGGAAATCTTATTGAGAAGAATAGAAACACAGCCAGTGGATCAGATCCCAAACTTCCACTTGTTAGGATAAAGGTAAATAAATCAGGTGCTCTTAAATAATGATGTCCAATTTCTTTTCCAGGACTGAAATGGAAGGTTTCATCTTACTCTATACAGGTGGACTACTCTGGGTTTTCGACAATAAACCCACAGCGATTTGGTCAAAAATACGTTGGGAAGGTATCTCAAGAACCATTATGGAACTTTTTAATATGAACCCTCTGTGAATACTACTTATATGGTCTACTTTATACAACATTTTCATTGTAGGTTGCGAACCCCCAAGACATTATTGTTTTCTCAAGGTCAGCGAAAAGGCGTCAAAATACTCAAGGTGCATATTTGTTCTAACAAAAATAGCATTATCAGTATCAATTTCACTCGACTATAAAATGAAAATGCAGAATTGTATACAATTCACTAACTATCCTTTTGTTTTTGTAGTAACTACTGATGGCTCTGAACAGATTTATCCAAATGACCTTAATCAGCGCACAGTCGAAGCTCTAGTTGCAGAGAGTAACTTGGTACTTTTATTTTTTGTTTGGTCCTATGTATTATGAGGAATATATTCAACTGTGATGTTCCATTGTACTCCGAGCCGGTTTGTCTGTCTATTGCTTTAGCTGATGCACATTATTTTGAAGACACTGAATTTGTAAAATAGGATAAAAAAATATATGCCCATTTTGCATGCTCACGAAATAAGAAGTCGTTTATATTTACGAGACTGGTTTTAGAGAGCACAAATTGACATATTTGTACTAATTTTTTTAGGTTTCTAGAATACCCGATAAAGTACATCCACATTATTTTTATATTTATTTTTGCTTTCAAAAACGAAAGAGTATCCCAATCTCTTCATCGAGTAATGCACGTGGATCAATTACTTAATAGCTAAGAGTGTTATTTATTTATTTACTTATTTATTTTGTGAAACATGGAAGTGCATGAGCATCTGAGTGTACAAAATCCACACTTATGTTCACACAACTTTTTTATTCAAGATGGACTGATACCATACTGTATTTTGAGTACGATTTTGGTTTATTCGATTTAGTACAGCAGCAAATTGGTGGTAACAAAACAATATTGCAATGTGTAGACATTTAATTCTTGTGTTACAGAAAATGCAGATTCTTCAGGTGAATGACCTGGATACTGCTCTACATGTTTTCGTCAACAAGGATGACAAAATGGCATTTCACTCCTGCCTGCAGAAAAACACCGAAGAGGCTAAAGTAAGAGACACTTTACACAGTTAACATCTACAAGCTCACATATTAACCTTTAGTATGAGCTTATTAAGTTTCTTTATATGAAGCTGGGGGTTTATCCCTTTTGATACTATCCAGCCTGTAAACTGAAAATTCTGAACTAAAATCTTGCAGAACAAGTTGACTACCGGCACGTCAGATTTTGAAATCGAGGAAGAAGAAGAGATAGGACTTGAATTGGATCGTTGCATGCAGGTGTGGAAAAACTCTCTTTGCTTCAATTATTAGCTAACTGGTGTGAGATTCGATCTTACGATAAAGAAAACAAGTAAAACAGATATGCATAGTTAAAAATAATAATAGTGACATTCTTCTTCCACAATGTAGGTATCAGCGAAGGGAAGAACCGAAACCACACCGAGCTCGCAGAACCTTCCGACAAGCATGGCGCTCAGTGCGTTTGAGGAGCTGAAATGCTCCTCGGATCAGGTCGACCATGACATCCATGAAGACTCCGATGAGCTTGTCGAGACATCATCGGTATGTCTTCTTCTGCTCTACAACAAATTGAAAATCAGTACTATCAGCAGCTGCAATGGATCAGTTTTACAGTTTCCTGCCAAAATATGGCAATGCTAGGCTAACTAGCTGCTTGTGTTTTTTCTCTTCTACTTACGTGCTCAAAGGACGATGGAGAGTGCCATCGACTAGCAAGGCCTGGAAAGCGGCCGGCCCTTACTAGGCTTGGTGGCTCTGCATCTTCTTCTTCCGGCTGCAGGAGGAGGAAAACAGACCTGGCTTCGTACCGCCGGATCCTGCCGGCTAAGGAAGAAGACTGCGGGGCCAAGAAAAGACGGCCTCCTCATGTGCGTGTCCCTCATCTGTTGTTAAGTTCTTCCTTTTTTTCCGTTGCTGCTCGGCAGTCGTGAGCTGTGATCGTTGCTCTAGTCTTAGTTAACTTCTCTCAAGGTTAATTAATTTTGTCGTCGTCGTCGACAATGCATGCATGCATGCAGCAGGTTGTCGGAAGGTACGGGGCTGTAAGGAGGAACAGATGAGATCGTCTGTGCTAACTTGCCGGAAAGGGATGGATGCAACGATGCTCAAGGCAGCAACTATTTTCAGAAATTGTAATGTTATTGTTTGGTTAGATCCTGGACCGACATAGATTTCGCATTATGATGTGCCTCGTCCTATTGTTTTCTGAAAATTTATTGGTTTGATGCCATTATTTCAATTGCACAATGATAAGATTTGATGTATGGTACGTACAATATTGATGTGCCTCGTTCTAGGAAGTTTGGTGTGCCTCCCAAAAATCGATGACTAAAGGATAATTCTCCTTTTCAAGACATATTTGCTATAATTTCAACAATCTCATGATCATTCATCGGATAACCACGTAAATAACACGTTGGTCAATAATACGTCCAAAACATATTTATAATTTTTGATTATTACAACTATTATTTCATATCGTTTTTGTTGAACTAACATATTAACTTAGTGCCAAGTGTCAGTGTTGTTTTTTACTTGTTTTACATCGCAGAAAAACCACATGTGCCTGTAAGGGAAAATTCAGGAAAATAGAAATATGTGATTACTATTCGAGTCGAAGATGGCCAACACCGCGCGGGGGGCCCAAGCACGTCTCAGACCCGTGCCTCCACCCCATGCACCCCTCACGTCGCCGTTTCGCCTATAAAAAGATACTAATCGATATTAAGAGTCGTTTTGGGTGTTTCTGATACAGAGCCGCCGCCGTCACGAAGACAAATCTGTAGCCTTGTTCCGTTATTCTACCAGAGGGGAATCGTCACCGGAGGCCTCTACACCACCATTGGCGCCTCCACGATGATGCGTGAGTGCACGTACCCTTGTACTATGGGTCCATAGCAATAGCTAGATGGCACTCTCTTTCTCTCTCTCCATGTTTTTCAATACAAAGGTCTCGTCTTAGCCAATAGTTTGACTCAGACATGTAACTCGTAGACCTTGACTTGCATGGGAAGTTGAGCCGCCCTATATAATGTAAGGGTGATGGACCATTGTAACCTAAGCACACAAATCCAACCAATCCTACCTTTACATCTACTTTTCATCTTTTATCCCTTTGTTACTTCTTCCGTTCATTACGGCGACTCCGTTACCCCATGTTCGCTCGTTTTGATTTCCAAGCGAGTTAGAGGCGAGCGAATATATCTATCTCAGCCAATTGTTGTTGCGAGCATTGACGTGGTGCCTCCCAGGTGAGTGGGATTCTGGTTCAAAAGTGTTGGCTTACTGTCTTGCATATGGCGCTGTAAGCCGACCTCCCTCGGAAGCTTGCAGTGCATCACCCTGTCTCCGGAGGGCACACATAAACGTGTCCGTGTTACGGCGGGACACGAAACTCTGCCAATAATTTCAAACATTTTCTATGAACAAACCCGTCAAATATAACTTAATGCAAACATTAGTCCATAGGGACTGTCATTAATTCTCAAAAGTACATATGGAGACTCCGTGCACTCTCAAATGTACGTATCTTGAGGCCTTTTAGAGAAATCCTCTTGCTTCATCGCAAAGTACTCACTCTTTGTAATCTCTTTAATAGGTTTGAAAGTGAATTGCCTCGTCTTTGGTTCGTCCTTCTCCCAACATCCCTTTTTGTACGCTCATAGTTCTTCCTTGCTGTACAGTCTAAACATTCTCATCTACATATGTGCCATCCTCATTGAGCACAAAGTCGCGCTTGCGAGTATGCGAACAATAACTTTCATCATGCGAACAAGTTATGAGAGAGCAACATGTGAAACATATCAGAGGGATAGCAGGGGATAAGCACACAAATCTAGGAGTCCAAAGAAAGAAGCAACACAAAACACTGCACCTGGAAATTAAGATCTTCACCAGAAGTTCTAACGAGCAGGCCGGAAGTTCCGCACACCTCCGGACCACGGTGGAAAAAATTGTCCTACGCAAGGGAAATTCCGGTCTAGACCGAAACTGCAAGAGCAATCGAACATGTTGCTATTACTGCAACAAGTGAGCAATGGGGAACATCTCGACTGAAGGAATCGAGTAATGCACCTCGAAATGAAACTAGGAACCCTAGAGAGAGAAAACGTGGTCAACACGAGTGTGCATGGAGATATCGCAGGGGGTGGAGGATCATGGGAAGGAGAGTGGATGAGGGCACATTGATAGGTCGCTGGTGCCAGAGAGCAGCGTCACGTTGGGCGGTAGAGTGCAGGCAGCGAAGGACGTGTGGCACGACGGAGTGCGGGGAGACAATGAGCTTCCTTAGATAACGACATGGCGCGCCGTCATTTTTGCGTGCGGCGGAAAGGCATTGAAGCGTGAAAGACGATCTGTGCGGACAGTCTCTGGAAATTAGTTTAACCACCATGTTTGGCGGTCGTAACTAGTGACGTTTTTGTGAGATATTGCATACCTTATTTTGGCAGCAAGCATCGAGCAAGAACTTTAGCGCTTTTTTGAGAGAGAAAGGATTGTGGGTGTTGGGACACAACATGTGGGTGAAAAAACATGAGAATAAGTGTTAGTAAGCGATTGTATTGATGTGTGTTGCAGGTTGTTTACTGGGTTTTTTTTTCGAAATGGAGGTTGAAATACTCAGACTGTGCATAAAAATGATGCACACAATTTTTTATTAATTTTATTCAACAAAGCCATTACAAGGAAACACATCGATCAACCGAAATCCACCTTCGTGGCGACAACGGTTGCAACAGATACAAACTTGATGAAGAGGGGTGGTCAGGATCGGGGCCGTCGTGCCCAGACCTCACACCTACATATATCATCTAAAACCGGAGGCCTCAACTAGTCGTCCAACGACGAACTAGGAGCACAAACCGGTCCAGCAGACCATCAACGCGCGCCGTATGCACACGCTACAGGAGCCACCGCCGCCGTCTTCCACGAACCCATCTTCATGAGGGATCAACACATTGACCTTGACATGCCTGCCATCGACGTCGTCACAACGCCAGACAGCGCCACCGCCTTGCACGCGTCCATCGTCACGCATCAAATGCTGAGACCCTTCCTCGCCGCCGGCAACCACCAACGGGCCATATCGGGTCGGGCCGCGACGCAGCCTCCCACGGCCTGCCAGACCACCTCCATCGGGAGGAAGCTGGGCGCGGTCAGCTGGAGGAGCACCGCCGTCCATGACAAAGGGTCACGCCTCCCCACTAGGTCTTCTTAACGCGTTGGGTAGGGCCGAACGCGCAAAGAGGAGACGACTCGCCGCCGTCGACCGCGGGGGCTTTGCCCGGCGTGCTCGGGAGGAGCTGGCGGCGCAGATGCGATCGCTTCCCGAGTCGCCTCGCGTGCGGCCCGGGAGGTACCGTTTCCACGAAGCTGCCTTTGCAACAAGAAACTTGTTTATGTTGTTTACTGGTATGAATAGGAAACTCTATTCCCCTATGTAGAAAGCAAGTAGCTAGGAACAATTTAACATAGGTAGTTGTTCACAAATTTCAAATCTAAATTCAAAGCAGAACTCTAGAAACAAAAAATATACAAAACGTAGCTATGAATAGTGACTAGTTCAAATTGGATTGTAAAATCGTCCATTAGCACTATCAACACTAAAATTGTCTTTTTATTATTTCTTGATCTACATATTGAGTTTATTATAAAACTATGTGACATGATAGATACATTTAGAATTAGAATTTATTTCACAATTTTTTTAAACTTTTATGTAGATCAAAAACTCATGGGTGCTCTGGGACCGGGAGCACTCCACGCGTGGAGTACAGGATACGTTCTCACGGAGTATTGTCGAAGGAAATTTTGCGGAAGGGACCCTTACCTCAGTTCTTATTACAACTTCGCTGCATCTTTGACCTTTGCTTTTTTTTTTTTTGAGGGTTCTCTTTGACCTTTGCTAGTTCATGTACACGGCTCACGGGCCGGCCCACCTCAGATTGAAGAGAAGAACGGCTGTCGCCGGCGGCCGGAATGCAGCGTGGCTCTCGCCTTCGTCTGCCGCGGCGATCTAGGATGAGCAGGCGGTAGCCGGGTGAGTTGGAACGGCCGGAACATTTCCTAACTCCCCAGGTTTTGCTACTATTGTTCATCCGTTTAGGGCTAATGGTTGTGGTATTGGTAATCGGTGTGTACTCAGCTCAGAGGAGCGCGTTGCCCTCAAATAGGATATAGACTGTAGCAAAAATGATGTTGTTCTAATTGCAGTTCACAGGCATTGAGTGTGACCCGGTTGACTGTCCTAGTTCTTGCCCCTGTTCCTGGGCTCAATTAACTGTGAAGAAAATCAATTGCTGATCTGTCTGAATGGTGACATTTTTTTTCATTGCAAGACTTATCAATAATTCATCAAAACATTCATGCCTATTTGCAACTGCTTACTGTTGCATTGCATCTTATAACAAGCTTATTCTGATACTCTGCAACTTGCTGTGTAACAAAATTTTCCTGTAATATATCTGTAGCTTTGAGCTACAGATGCTTGTGTAGGTCGGGTCATGCACCCGGAACACATTCTTGCTTATGAAAATCAAATGACGCAGAACGATTAGTATTCAAAGGCAAATGTAGTCAGGAGTTGGTCAAACATTATGATTTGCTACGTGCAAAATTGCTTTGCCAACAGAAGAGAAAGTGTAGATCGGAAACAAAACCAAAACGTGGTATTGTGGAAAAATAAAGTTATGTGCTCCTATGAGCTACAAATAGATCAACATATTTGCTTAGGTACTCCCTGCCTTCATTCATTGAATTTTAACACATGAAAATGGCATTTCTGTTCTTGTCCACTATCCAGCAATCAGGAGCTTCTCTTAAGCCATACTATCACTATAGCACTTTAGGTCCAAAAACACACTCTCTGCGATCAAGGTGGCGTCTGGTTACCTCTCTTTTGTAACTTCTCCATCACCATTAGTAGTTGAAGTATTGATCATTTTCGTCTTCTTGGATTTGGACCTTTTGTTCTTCTGCCTCTTGTTTTTCTGTTGTGTTGCGTCATCATCTACAGGCATATTCGGCTTCACATCGGCAGCACCCGCCATCACTTGTGCCCCTTGTTTCGGTCTGTTTAGGCTGGCATCGCTTAAGCTCTCTTTGGAGATCTTCTCCTCCAAGTACCCAACAGTACCATTATTCTTCTTGGTTTCATCTGCTTTGCTGTTTTCCTTCTTCAGCAGCTTTTTATATCTGGAACTGTCACTGTCCTGATTCAGGGAGTGCCGTGACTTTTGGTTGTCGACGTGACTGTTCATCAAATCATTGTTGTTCCGCCGAGGAAATTCGGACTTCCTGGAATGGCTGTCTCCATAAATGTCATCTATATCTAAAAAGTCATCACTTGTTGTGTCTTGCAAGTCATCAGCTTCTATGTTGTCTGCAAGCTTCACCTGCTGTTCTTCTAAAGATCTAGCCTTTTCTTTCTGGTGTTTGCTTTCTGTAAGTGTGGTGTTGCCAGCTCTCTTTTCTTCTAATGTAGCCGGTATAGTAGTATTACTGGAGTTTGTAAAATTTCCTGCTACTACAATGGCAGGTCTTGTGTCCGCATTGTTTGTTTGTTGTGCAGTTCTCTTACTACTTGGAACCCTTCTATCCTGGTACCTAGTCTTGATCTCTTCGAGCTCGGCTTCCTTCCTCTGAAGAATTTCCATGAGAGCTGCCATCTGGTCATTGTCTGACTCCACGGCAGCTTTCTCCTCCAGTAGGTTGATGCGGCTGTCTCTGTCTTTGAGAGATGCTTCCTGTTCTTTCTGAGTTTTGTGAAGATTTGTGGCTTTCTCTTCCATTTCCTTGATGTGGTTGTCTCGTTCCTTGAGATATGCTTCCAATTCTTTTCGAGTGTTGTGAAGATTTGAGGCTCTCTCTTCCATTTGGCTGATGCGGTTGTCTTTCTCTTTGAGAGATGCTTCGAGTTCTTTCAGCGTGGCCTTAAGGTTTGTCGCTGTGGCTTCCAGCCCCTTGAGCTTTGTTTTCAGGTCTGTCTTTTGAGTTCTCAGGGAAGATATCGTGGCCTTCATTTCTGCCACCTTCCTCTTCGTCTCTTTGTTGTATGCCTTCTCTTTCTGGTAAGGGTAACGGTACAATGTTTGGTTAGTTCGATTTCTTGAATTTGCATGTATATTATCTCGTAAAGAAATAAGATTCTTAGCGCACAGTAACTGAAAAAAGAGCCCAATCGAAGCTCTGTACTATACCATCGTTGTACAACTTAAAATTTATACAAACACATATTAGTTCATCCTAGCAAGTCTCTCAGTAGTAAATAAACCGATGTTTGGAAGCTGGAACACTATATTCATTGGTTATAATTGACGGAAATTGACCAGTTTTGGTAACTATTGGCTTGTTGTCGATTTGAGAGAATCAGTATTGCCAGCTAATATTAACAAATTTCCTTGATTCTAGTCAGGTATAACTACTTCTGCTTGTCAATTTAGCATTATATATTATTATACGATATATTGTAAAAGAAAGGCGAACAGTGTGTAACTCTTGATTTAGGAACTTTGAGGCTAGACACTGAGAAAAAAATAGCTTTCCGACTAAGCGGAAGCTTGGAACTAACACTGACCAGCACCTTATTATTACATATACGAGAACATAGCTGACCACGTAATGTTTACTGTTTGACCAAACTGTGTATCTGTTTTGTTTTCGTTTTGTTTTTGAAATGGAGCAATGCCCCGGCCTCTGCATCATGATGATGCACACAGCTCTGTTTTGTTTCCATGTGTGCATTGGTAGATAGTGCATAGTTTGGTTTTTATCTGGTTCATACTATGCTTCTAGCCCAAAGTTCTTCGATATGTGATCAATATGTGATTCTTCACATAAGAGAGGTCTTCGAAATTCTACTTGCTCATCTTAACAATTTCTACCTGTGCAGTGCAGATTAGTTTTAGGGGATATCAAATGGCGCACATACGATTGGATGAGCAAAGATTTTGCCTTTGAGAGGTGCATCCATATTCCACAAGAAAGAAAAGTGAGTTAGTGGCTGTTGCCAACAGGTCGGCACAGATAAACTTCGGAACTCATCAATTGCTCTAACATTTGTTCAACTTTATCACATTCTTAAAATATGCAGTTTTCTTCCTATTTTAATGCAGAATCATTTTTGCTTGCACCACCTTGTCTTCATGGTCTAAAAACGAAAGAGAAAAGGGAAGTAGAAGACATGACCGTTGGCCATACCTGGAGGAGGACCCGAAGGGAGACGAGCTGCCGATCACCTTCCTGGAGGAGCATAGCGAAGACGCGCTGCTCCCTCACCTTGTGCATGACGACGACGCTCAAGGCGGCGGCGGTGAGGAACACCAGAAGCAGCAGCACATACGGGAGCCTCTTTCCGGTGCCGCCGGCCACCCCGTAGCCTTTTGGTCTGTACTTGCTTCCATCCATCGCCTACTCCTTCCTCACCAAGTGCACAACGCACCTGCTCTCTTGCAGGATCTTGCTTGCTGCAGCAATGTGGAGGAGCTGAATGAAGCTGCAGGTACAGCTTATTTTGCTTTGGGATTTGGAATAGTAGGACTTTAGATACAGATGTGTGATGAACGATGGTAGGACTCTTATGGTAATGCACATGACAATCAACTACTCCCTCCGTTCACAAAAGGACTCTTAAGTGTGTAGATACATCCAAATTTAGAAATGATTGAGACATCCTTTTGTGAACAGAGGGAGTAGTAGCTACTATTCTATTCTTTTGAGTCGTGGGATCAATTAATAAGATGATGCGCCATTGACTTGCCCTTGCTGTAGAGAATCGATTAACCACAGGGAAGAAGTGCTGCTGGCGCACAAGCTTTTGGGCCGTTTATCGCTTATCGGATGGTCGTGCTGAAAGTGCCACCTCCGTGCATGTAAAACAGACGATTTGGTATTACAAAGAGTAATTGAAAACAGAGGGTGCATGCAGAGTTGCAGACCGAAGAGAGTGGCAAAGTCAACGTGACACAAGATGGCAATTAATGAGATTCTCGTATGCTTCTCAGATCTCCAGGCAACGATCGCCTCAAGATGAGTAATGTATTGATGTAGCAGCAGCAGCAAGGGTTAGTGCCCCACCATGCAGGACAATGGATATCTTTGACCTAGGCAAACTCCATCAAAGGACGTGTCAGATCTTGTTAATGTTAACTAAAGATGAGAAATCTATGCAAGTCCCAAGTTCAGATGAAATTGACACCAACCGGCACATTTGGTAATTAGCTTATTTTTTACCTTTGACAGGAGGAGATGGACTGGTAAGTTGGTAACTCCATGAGCAGAATCTGCACGGTTGATCTACACAAGGATGGTGCATATCAGAGTACATGGGAAAAGGAAAATAATTTTATGGGACCTGGTCTACAAAATCAACCCCGTGGACCAACTCTAAAATCGACAGTTGAACATACAGAGTGTGTCGCAGAAATGGTCATCGTGCTTGGGATGAACACCAGCTGATTGATTCATAATTCTAAAAAGAGAGGTAATGAACTCATGCATGCATGCACGGCGAGGTTCTTGCTGGCTGATGGGCTGCACGTCGACGCTGCTCGCCTGGCTGGATGGAAACCCGGCGACATGCCATCAACGTGTCCTTGATTAATGGATGGTGGTACAATTTTGTAATGCCTTTCCCAAATCTGTGCAAGTTGAAAAGAAGAGAAAAACTTCGAAGACGTTGATTCTGATGCATGATTAGTCCTGGAGAAAACACTGCTGCCCTACTCGTCTGAACGTGGCAGCGACGAAAGTTCCTCGAGGAATCCAGACGAGCAACACAACCGTACTATGCATAACCTTGACCTTTGACTCGAGCATTCAAATATCCTTCTTCCTTGGCTGCCAAGCCAGTTAAGCCAGATCTTCCTACAGGTACCCAACTGATGCATTTGAAGATAGCACTTGCAAAACCGACACTCAGGAGGAAAAATATTACAGCTTGTTGGGCAGCAGCCAGATAAATAGCCGGCAAGGCAATGGCGTTCGAAGCAGCAGAGGTCATTGCTCTCAGGAAACAAAGGCTGTACAACAAGAAGAAGCCCTGAGCAGAAGCCAAGATGGAGGAGGGTAGTTCTCTGGATCGTCAGGAAGGTTCACCCTGCCTCCTGATACCTAATAAGGGCTGAGGAAAGGAATTCAAGTGTTGCGTCTCATACATAAATGTAATCACTTTATCTAAAAAAACATAAATGTAATCAAGTTGGGTGGTTTTTATGTACAAATATATTTTTTGGCGAGTAAAATATATCATACCATATGTTGATGTCAGTACTGTAGATAGGCAGATGTATCATACATGATATCTTCACCACTACTCTTAATTAACCAGCAGCACAAGTCGAGATCCATGCCACAGAATGAAGCCAGCCAAGCACCTACCAAAAGCTACAACAGAATATATAACCAGCCTTTCAGCATCACCAAATGCACATCAGTTAGCAACTTTGTTTTCTTTACATCCTAGCTCTTTTTTTTTTTGAAACGGGACATCCTAGCTCCTTTACCTACAAGCTCCAATCAACTTGTTAAAAAGCTTCAGGAGCAATTGCAAGCCATATGTGTATGCTTAATTAGTTTAGTGAGGCACATCAGTTGCATGAATTGTGCTCTCCACAACACTAGGTTTCCAAGCCTGTCCGAGAAAGCATTGTGCCTTTGGGCCTGAGGGTCCAGGTTATCTATCTATTGACATCAGCCGTCCATGTAAAGGAGGCACATATGACCACTAGTAGAAACAAGACCTTTAGTCCCGGGTGGTAAGGACCTTTGGTCCCGGATGCCCACCCGGGACGCCGGAATCGGGACTAGAGCCCCCCCCCCCCCCCTAGTCCCGGGTGGCTTACGGCCCGGTACAAGAGAGGTCCACGTGGGGCCGTGGCAGAGCGCGTGGCTGAGGACTTCTTGTACCGGGCCGTAATACGACACGGGACAAGAGAGTCCCCACGTGGTGGCCTCTGCCTTTTTTTGTTTTTCCAGCTTATTGAATATAAAAACTATGATTAATCTTGCAAAATATATGGTTAATTAATTACAAATCAGAAAAATAAATATAGCATATCAAAATATTCATAAAAGAAATATTTATGAGAATTCGACCGGGACTAGAGCCCGTCTATTCGATTACAACCGGGTACAAGAGCTGCGCGGCTTGGTAGCTTTTGAACCGGTACTAGAGCCACACCCTAGTACCGGTTCGTAAGCCACCCGGGACTATAGCCAATTTTGGCTCTGGACGAAAGGCCATGTTTCCACTAGTGGACACTCTTTGAGCTTTGCTTTGGCCAATTATTGCCTTGCGAGTGAACAAGAGGATCATCCTCTGAAGTCTAAAGAAGGGCACTATTTGATGATCGTATGCGTGTGTCACTGCCATATTATGCATGCCAGTGCCACTGCCTTTGATCCTACTATTGTTTTCCTCTTTTCCGAAAATGGAAGCTTAATTTACTGAACTCAACGTCGCATTAAGTGATACAAGCACAAGAGTTCACATGAGGTCTCTGTCTTAAATCCTACTAGACCTTGTCTGTCTTGTGTTCATGCTGTCCATGCATAATAGTATCATTTTTAGCGTATAACCATGTTGAACATTAAGCAATTTTTGGATGAGATATTTTTTTAAACGGAGGCAAAAGATTTGCCTCTATAAGTTTTTGTTTCCTTGTGTGGCCGGAGCATTCTTGCTCATTGTTTTTGTATGAGTTCGGTTAACAAATTAGACATCGCATATGCACAAGTAAACCTAACCACATACAATAAACTGGACATATCAACCAAATCTGCATATGGATCAAATACCAATGCGAACATATAGACAAGTAGCACATACACATTGATCAGGAAGGCCTCCACCACAACATTGTTGTCGTAGACCATGGTGATGTACAATGAAAACGAATGGTCGAACATATGTAGTCGAACAGAAGCGAGAAGTGGCGCCAGACCCTACCTAAGAACCTTATCGGTCCTCTCCTGGTGCATGAACTCAGAAGTCGGGGCTTCGACGGCCATGCACGAGGTCGTCGGAATGCACAGTAAAAAGAACTAGGCAGTAGTGAGACCGAGAGTGAGTAGTGTGTCGTTTTTTCGTCCGTTCATTCTCTCCTCTATAGCATTTGGACAGGCAGAAAACAAAAGAGCCACACGGTGCAAGAAACAGGGCACGTGTCAACCATGCACACGTCTGTTGACATGTACAGTTGGCGCACCAAGCAAAAAAGAAATCTTCCACCAAATTCGATTCTGACTCAAACTCTATTCACGAAACCAAATAAAGAGATTTCGTCAAAAATCCCATAAAATATTAAAAACGATGGTGTTAACTCAAGATAGGATGCAAAAATATATGAGATATTAATACAAGAAACTACGAAGTATATAGATACCCTTCTAATGTATCAGTATCTCATAACTTCTACTTTTGTTTTGCGTGGTCACAATTTTTCTTGTATTTTATTTTAAAATGTATGAGGTTGCAAACACATATGCCATATATTGGGGATGCAAATATATCATGTAGCATATGCCATGTAGTAGAGGTGTGCATATATGTCATATTATCAAGTAGAGTAGGTCTGCGTACATATCATATTATCTTATATTAGCATGCATATGACATATATTGGAGCCATATTCTGACGTCAGAGTCTTGGTCACCAACCATTACTCCTATGTTGTTAATGGAATCCCTATATGCGAGTTGCGCCTTTTTCTTTAGTCCCATGCAGCTCACTTTCTTTATGAAAGAATCCATGCAGTTTTGCGTTAACGTCGGAATGAGCTCCTTTAGTGACAATCTAGCACTTTATTAGTCTGGCACTTGTAGTCACCAAAATTGATTGCGTGGATGCTCAACGCATTCAAATTATATAAGGCCAGTACATTCATTTACGCATTGCCTATTTTCATACATAACCATTTCCTTTTGGGAGCGACTACGCCAATGGCGCCCTTGTGCGGGAGGTCGAGAAGGCGCGAGCGACACGCGCGGGCGACATATGGGAAGTCACTGTGTGTCGTACAAGAAAGAAATGGGCGGATGGGCAAAAAAGAAGTGTAAAAATGTACCTAGTGGTGTACAAAAAAGGCAACCCATTTTAAAACGTAGCGCGAATGAAGCATGAAATTTTCGTGTAAGATTTTATAGGGTGCACTTTGTCGTGATGTGTGCTTCGGGTTGTGCCCCGTGACGGGGTATTCGACGCGTTAAGCGTTTATATTTATATAGATACTGAAGGGTGAGAAACTCCTGCCGCCGATACAATGTTGTTAATGCAATTAGTGGTATGATTATTTGATACATTAATTTTTTATGTAAGATAATATAGATGAAAAAAACCATGAATGCAACTATTTTTCACTATCTCGGTATTTATTAAAGCAGATTTCGATAAAAAATATAGATAAAAAGGACATAAAACAAAGAAATATATAAATATCATAACTATCACACCCATGGTATTGCCTTGAAAATAAGAAGTGCCCATGAAAATAAAATGTTAAAAGGACTAATAATTTAGATCGGAGAGAGATAGTTAGTAGATATACTCACTATCATAAGCTACACCATGATGGACTGTGGAGCTGTGATGGTTAGATAATTAGCCGGACTGGCCTAATTAAGAAACTAAATATAGTTCTAATGATTATTAATCTATATATATATACTTCTTATAAAGCAAAACACAACTAACATGCATTAATTATTTTTCTATCTCAACATGCAGCTATCCACATCATCATTTTTTTAGCCAATCAATTGTCCATGTCATCCCCCACTAATATTCATTAATTATAGTATATTGTACATGTAATCTATCCATGTCACCTTTTTTAGCCATACATCCACGTCGCCATTATTTGTTGTCAAATACACAACCATTTCGCGTCAATTAAATATAAACTCTCGACTATTGTGAGATTTTTGCATATTTCTGAAAAAAAACATCATATTTCATGTGTCTTATACATTTTCAGTTACGCAAAATTCTTAATAAAATTCCCGCTGCAACGCGTGGGACATTTTCCTAGATGGCAATAACATGGAAAAGCAAACATATATATGAAGAGGACAAGCCCAAAAAATAGGTAAAGCTCAATTGATCTAAGTTGGTCCCTTGTTCCATGACTGGCACTAAACTGCATTATGCAGGCATGGAATCTAGTAACGTACATGAGGGTCTCATCTTGCAGTATATAAAAGGGATCCTCCCTCATTTCTCGCCCTTGAATATGTATTCAAGAACTTAAGGAAAGGTGAACTAATCCACGGATCGTGTAATGATTAAGGGATAAGATGGATTGCTCACTACAAATCCAAACCCTTGTAATGACTGCAAGGATTCTTTGCAAGAGTTCTTAAATGCACTTAGAAAGTTTGTTGATTAAGTTAAGAGTTATTCATAATCTTTTGTGAGTCTTGATTGCAAAATTTTATAAAATTGTGACATTGTGTGCCTAATCTTATCCGAGAAAAGGCAAAGCTTAGATTTTCATTCACAATCAGAAGTCTAAAACTGGGGTTACAAGTTGTGTATGTAATTCCTTAGAGGTAACGAGCTTTGGCAAAATAAATAATATCTATCTGCCTAACCAGTGTGGGTACGTAGAACTACTGACTTCAAGATACACTTTACCTACCAAAGTAGTACTTATCAGTTTCAAGTAGTTGAATTAATGGCTAAAATAAAGTAACTTTAAATGCATGGCAGCAAGTGGCACTTAAAAGGCATCTTTCTTCTACTTTTACACCTCAAATTAAGTTATAATTTCATCCTTTTATTACCCCCTCGCTACTTAGGCGTTTTACCTGCAACTTTGCACAAATGCACCTGATTAATCTACTAGAAAGAATTATCAGTGCATCCTAAGCTAGCATGAGGTCCTGGTGATAACATTTGTTAGCAAAAGGAAGTTATGCAAATTGGCTATCCCTTTGTGAGGGAAAAAGCAGGTGTCTCCTTGTATATAAACCTTGGGCATGGCTTCATTTGGGCATGCAAGTGATTCTTTGGTTCTCAAGCCAGAGCACACCCATATATGTCCAGAGTGCTCTTGAGTACTTAATTTCTCGGTGTTTCGCTGCCAATATTTCATCACCCTACTTTCTCGGTTCATCCTTACACCAAGGTGTTTACTAAACAAATCCAGTTCTCTTCTATTTGATTCATTCAATTATGCATCTATTTTGTTCACTTTGTGCATACTTGGTAGTTTACTCACAAGTAAAGTATTTGGATAGTTTAGAAATCAGATGTCGTTTGGTTAGATGATTTCAAATTTTGCATTCAACATATACATGAAAAGTATGGATGTTTGCATCCGAGGACACAAAGGTCGGGAGGCTTAACCTTCTTTTTTGCAAAGAGACATATATGTACATGGATTAGCTTGTTTTTCCTAGTAGAAAATACAAACATGCTTCCATGCATAGACAAACCGCAGATAATAACAAATGGTAATTTTGGGGTACCAGTATGCCTTGTAGAGAAATACATGATCGCTTATGTGCGTTTATGTACAAGTTAAGAGGCTAGCATGAGCTCTGGTGCTCACTCAAAATGAAAAGTATCTTTAGTGTTTATTCACATGCCAATCGAGAGTAAGTTTGTAAATGTCTTAAGCAAAGTTTTGATAAATTCGGCCTCATGTACAGTTTGATTCAAGTTCCTCCACTCGCCCATCATATGAGGGTCTATGCATGGCTAGATAGAATAAAGTGTTGATATAGTGATCAAAGCGTGTAGATCTCTTTTCAAGAGCATATCTTCTTCTAGATTAATATTGTAAGAGCATATCTTCCATCATGCTCTTGCATATCACCACACGCCCTTCGTTGATTGGTCGCAAGCTGACACATCAACTTCTTTTTCCTCTTGTACCAAAATGAGGGGCAAAGATTCTACACTTCCCCTTTGCTCCTTTAGAAGAGAAACCCTGGTCTATGTGAAATATCACATTGTACGAGATTTTGTACTTCATAAAGGTAGCACTCCTGCTTAGGCCAGGATAATCGCCTTTTTAGAAGAGAAAAAAATAGCCCTCCACACAAAGCGAATCCTAAAACGAATCTGGATCCCCTGACGAACCATTAGCAAAAGCACATATTTTGTCGAGGCAATCAGAGTTCACTCTCCCATTGTCTAAAATGAACATGCTCCCTCGGTTCTAGAAAATATAAGAGGCACAATTTATCTTAAGTCAAACTTTTATATGTTTGACCATATTTAGAAAGAAAAATTTCAACATCTATAATACAAAATCAATATCATTATAACCATCATGATAATTATTTTCATGTTACATTTATTTGATCGGATCTATTATATGTTAATATTTTTCCTATAAAATTAGTCAAACTTCACAAATTTAGGGCCAAATTTACACGCCTTAATTTTAGAACTGATGGAGTTTTTTATATTCAGGATATGTGTAGAGTGTAGTTTGTATTCGAAAGATCCAAGTCTCATTATCTGGCATTTTCTTCATTTGATTGTTTACAAGGTGATCAGCTATATATGGAGCTTTACCCTGAATACCTTGACGACCATTTCAGCATCCACAAACTCAGGTAAAATTCGTTCTCAAATTCCTTTCATTTCGGGGGTACTATTTTTGCCCAAATGAAAAGAAAAGAAAAAAGTCCAGGGGTAAAACCAATCCCCACTCTGCACTACCCAATAGCTTTTACAGCATGGTTCTTGCAAAAAGGCAAACGATAAAAGTTAAGAAGAAGAAAAAGACGCACATATGATAGGATAAAATTATAGAGGCCTCAAGACAGAGTGGATGCTTAATCACGAAGCTAGAGCTAATAACAGTTTTTTTAGTTAGGGCAGCAAGTGGGGTGTCGCACTGCACGTAGCGCACCAAACCAAAGTGAGATCAGATCCAGAGTCCTGGGGCTGTGCTCCGCTTTTGGAATCTCCATATACTCAGCTTAATGGTACATTCTATTCTATCACCTAGTCTATGAAAGAAACCCTAGGAAAGTTTGCTTCAAGCATGGGCACTAGTACCATGTTTCTATGCACAGGCCGGGGCCAAGAGCTCGCCATTTAGAAGACGAAAAAATTATTATATTGTTTCGTATAAGAATAAAAATGAACCAAACTGTAGTAGATGAAAATATAAGCCGGTAGTTGTATTGTACGTACGCACAGGGCGAGAAATGAGCGGAAGCAAAATGAAGAAGAAGAAGAAACGTCAGGCAGCATCGTTCTCGCGAATACAGATCGATGTTCCGTTAGACGATCGAGACGCCCTCCCTCCGAATAGTAGACGCCTAAAATGCACCGGCACACGGGGTAAAGGATTCGGGATCCCGTGATATGATAAGCTCGATCGGCATCAGATCCTTAACCGGAGCTAGCCTCAGAAAGCAGAATCTATTTTTTTTATCATCAGAAATAATAATATTACTAACCGGCTGGCCGGGCTGAGATCGAGGTGGAGGACATAGTGGGCCGGGAAGCACTATCTATCTAGGTCCGGTAGTGAGATCCTGATTCCAACTTTGCAGTGATGGGTGCATCATCATCGCCAACTAGCTCGACTCGACTGGCCAATATCATAAGTGGAAGTAGTGTGTCAGTGTGTCCTTTCCGGTGGTCAAAATGGCGGGGAACGAATCCGAATCCGATCGAAGCGAAGCAATTAACTCCATGCGTGCGTGCATGTTGGCTGATGCGGGGTGACGGCGGAGGTGACGTCTCCATCCCATTGCACCGGTGTCCTTGTCAACCCCCTCGTTAAGATAAGCTATTCAACTAGGAGGAGCAGCAGAGCACGTCGTGTTACGCGAGATAAGCTATTCAACTAGGAGGAGCCGGCCGTCCGTCCGTTTCAGGCTGGCTGACGTCGGATGGGATGGATGGATTACTGGCTGCGTGGACCTGCGAGGCGAGCCATGGTGGCGAAACGTGTCCTCGACAGGTGGGTCCGAGGTACGGTCCAGCGCAGCGCCAGTGTGCACACTGACCGGTCGGCCCCATGCCATAACGACCTACTCTACCCATGAGAGCAAGATTTTTGTCGCGCTGGAACGAGGCCATCGCATACGTTACGTACGTAGGCCTCCTTCCGTCCAAATCCTGAAATCCAAGCCACCCCACCACGCACGCAGACGCAGGTAGAGAAAGAAACATCCGAGCGAGCTGCTGCGATTACTTCCTCGGCAACTCGTCATCATTCATCGTCAAGCTTGTCGCAACCACTGTCCACTAGTTCGTCCGTTAGTTTCTCCCGATCGATGTAGTTAAATCTGTGCTGGATTCTTCTGTTGTTGGCGACCAGAGGATCGGGCGGCCGGTACATGCCCTCCACGGCGCCGCCCATGGGGATCTACGAGCGCCGGCACCACCACCAGCTCGCCGACGCCGGCGCCGGCGCCGTCTGGGCCGACACGTTCAGGTACATGGCGTCCGCGTCTGGGCCTGCGGCGCCCGGCTGCAGCAGCAGCAGCGGCCCCGCGCCGCACGGCATGGAGCTGGCGGAACCCAAGTTCGAGCCGGCTGCTCTGCGTCCGATGGTAGCGCAGGACGTCGAGGCCTTCGCGATGCAGGAAGCACAGCTGCCACCGTCGCCGGACAGCTCCGACGACCAGGAGCCCGCCAGGCCAGGGCACAAGGTACGTCCGTCACACAATCTCCTCATCGGAGTTCAACTGCTGTCACAGCCTTCGATCGATCGCGACCAACTCCTAACTCATAAGCCAATCGATCACTCTGCTTCGTTTCGCTCCTGCTCCAGATCCAGAGAAGGCTCGCGCAGAACAGGGAGGCCGCTCGCAAGAGCCGCCTACGCAAGAAGGTGCGTACGCTATATACGCCAGCCGATAATTCTGCTCCAATTTTTCGATCTCATTGTGACTGACCATCTGTCAGACCTCCCAGAAAAACTCGATCTTGATTTCCGTTTGCCGATTGCTTGCCTTGCCAGGCCTACATCCAGAACCTGGAGACGAGCCGGATGAAGCTGGCGCGCATGGAGCAGGAGCTCAACCGGGCAAGGCGGCAGCAGCAGGTGGTCTACGCCGGCGCGAGCAGCAGCGGCAGCCCTGTTGGTCTACCGCTACCAGCGTCCTTCGATCCAGGTCAGCTCATGATCCTGCTGCAGCAGCTGTTGCGAATTCAATCCTCTTCCCCAGCTTGAGAGTTTATTTAATTGCAACTAGCTGGGTGGCCCGCGCAATTGCGTGGCTAGCACCAAAATAATTTAAACTAAGAGCTCCAAAATATCCTTTCTTCATGAATCATGTTTTTAGAACAATTTATATTAGCGCTTTCAAATTCTTCCACGTTCCTTTCTAGGTGATAAACTTTTTGAACTTGTCGTCAATACAAACCCTAAGTAATCACATTATATAGTATTTCAATTTTTTCTAAGAAGTAGTCGACTCTACCATTTGATACGTATTTTTTTCTCAAACTACTTCAATAAATTGTGTTTCACAACTCGTGGACTGATTTTTCCATGTCTAGTAAAATTGAAAAATATCGATGTTGTACCAGCTAGATACATTAGTGACATGGCCTACTGATTATGGAACTTCTTCATCAGCCGTGTGAATTATAATATTGATAGTAGAATCATTTAATTTAATATGTTTTATGGTCGAAAGGATACATACCAAGATACATGTGATTTTCTTTCCTAATGGGGTAAATATTATAAGTTTTAAATAAAACATTATTGTGATGAATAAGTTGATGCCATTTATTCCACTTCTTATGTTTTTGTGTGTGTCCTTCTATCATCATGGCTTCAATATTTTTTCCATTGACTGACTTTGTTCGCATATATGTGTGTACATTTTATTTTGGGGTCATACATGATCTTAAAAGTAGCATGAATGTTAGCCTATTTTTTCCACGAATTATCCCACAGACTTTGGCATGAAGTGTTGTCCGGAGTGTATTTGTTTGTCTAACGGTATTTCGGAAAACTTAGGTCCCGTATTTGAATATAATTACTCAAATTCCGAAAGTTGAAAATATTTTGAGTTGAGTATGTACAATTTACGAAATATTGTACCAACTCCTTTATGAACAGATTTTTTTTAAGATAAGCATTATTCTTTCTTAATTAAAATGGTGTATTTCATTTGGATTTTTAATATAAAATTTCTACGTATTTCCTCTTTATGCTTTCCCATGTTTATGGGAGATCTCGATAACAATAAACATGTATATTAATGTTTAACTAAAGTTACGAACAACTGTCCTACCTTCTTGGAGAAAATATAATTAGAAAGAAAGAAGTAAAAGCTACCTGACATCCTCCCAATAGAATTTACTGAAATTCAACTGCCATGTATTTCACACGCAATTATCCAAATGGGTCCGACTCATGCAAATATGAAGAACCAATGATGTATACAAACAATGGTTGAAGTGTTTTACATGATTTGGTGAGGTAAGCTTTAGTTTTTTTTACCCAGGCATAATGGCAAAGCGGAGGTAGAGGCAACTTTATGTTACCAAAAAACGGTAGTAGTTTCCATTTAGCCTTGTGAAATTAATGGATTTTTCAGTGCAACATACCAAGCAAAAATGTGATTTTTATGAAATTCAATTGTATCTTTTGTCGATTGATTTTGCAACAAAAGAACATGTATATACACTAACAACCATTCAATTTGTGCACTTACCATAATAACAGAACATCCAATTTATACCCGTAATATGTACATCAATATTTCAGAGACCATTTAATGGCCCTCTTCACCGAATCTTTACTCTACCATCTCGTCCATGTCCTCAGCTTCACCTACCAGATTGTTTCAGATACTCAGGGTGCCCTTGATGGTGTAAAATTAGTACCTTCTATCCATCTCCTACAGCTATTCTTGCACGATTTACCACTAATCTTTAGTAAAATATGCTTTATTAAGGATACATCGGCTATTCTTCTTTACAAAATCAGTTTGCAACTACTCATTAATTTGGCAAAAAGGAAAATTTCATTTTATTGACGTACTACTCATCTTGTCCTCGCATGGATGGAGAGGACCTTAGAGATTACCTCGAATCCATCCTCTGCATCGTTGTTGCGCTGTAGTAGGAGAGCTGTTCCGAGGATGAGTTATGTGTTGTTTCAGGGCTCTGTAGCAGCGTTAGTAGGCTGGGGGTGTTGACCTGCTTAGGCTTCCCTAGTTTAAACACCCTTTGGTAAGCTCTTCTTATGACTTGCAATTCATCTAGTAGTATTCTTTTTCTCACATGCGTGCTCTGTCTGTTGAGGAAGCCTTTATTGCCAGAGACGTACCTCGGTATGATCGTCCTTCTATCTTCAGCAATCCACCGAGCAAGTGATTCATCATCCCAAATTCTTGTTTGCCTTGAGTGACGTTGATCTCTATAGTATAGTGTTGCTGCATGCCGCTCTGAATTCTAATGCCCAGAGTGATCATGCCATTATATCTGCCAGTTTTTGTTTGTGTGGATGTTGAACTCATCATAGTCGATGTATCACAGCTCCATGCCTCCAGCAACCGGCATGCATGTCGACGGATCTGTGTCGTGCATAATTTGCCTCTTTGTGGATCGTATTGTTGTTACCTGGCGGAATCATAAAAAATCAGGCGCTGCAGTACGTATTCCATACAGTTCTTTAACACGTCTTCTAACTTAAGAGATGCAAAACTATCGAGGAAACATCTTGGCGCTTGTCACCTTTTTATTCTCCTCACGCATGCATGTGTTGATGCAGACTTGCAGTGAGAGATCGAGTCATGCATCAACAATCAGGCATCAAGTGCAGGGAGAGATCGATTGCTTTGGAAATCAACTATAAGCTGTTTGCTCTTGGCTTTTGCTCGCTGTGGAACTGGTACGGTTCTTTCTTGCATGTACTGATGTACGCTGGGATCTGCTGTTGCTCCCTCTAGAACTGGTTCGGTTGTGCCATGCATATACGGCAGCCATCCATCGCAGTCTGTCCGTCCTTGGCCCATGCTCAACGCTAGTTATGATTATTTCTTCCTCCTCGTCCCGCGTCGAGTATTGCACCCAATAAATTAACCATAGTATCTCTTTACATCTTCCATGGTAGATCTGCTCCTCGGCTGCATCAATCATCACGGAAAAAATTGGACTAAAGAAGAATTAGATTGCAAGGAAATTTGGACTCAGGAGCTCACCTAGGATTAGCAAAGGATGCTGACCCGAAGAGTTGGCGCACGATCAAGACTGCGTTCGATTGCTGTGCGATCTTGACATCGGGAAAGGAGCAAACTTAGGTCGCCAATGTCGTGGAAGCGTACATCAGAGTTTGTTTCCACCCTTGTGCTGTCATGAACGGAATCAGCCGGAGACATGTAGGGAGGTCGGGTCGCTGCCAGATTGAAATCGACGCCAAAGAGAAGGCGGCGATTAGGGCCAAGTTACAATCAGATGGAATCCCCGATCAGGTTGGGCGGTATATATATGCGTGCTGATTTGCATCGTGATTACAAAGAGCCCTTGAGTAAGACGAACAGGTAAGCGTGTCCACGCGATATACCTATTTGGTGACTAGGATGAGATCCACATCTATTAATCTCGACCATTGATATGTTGTAACAGTAAATTGTTTAATCCTGGCCGTTCTTTGTCTTGTGTTTTAATTATATAATAGATGGCGATCCTGATGGATACGAGTGCGGCAGGTGTGGCGGCGTTTGAGGTGGAGTACGCGCAATGGGTGGAGGAGCAGAGCAGGCAGACGAGGGAGCTGAGGGCGGCGCTGGAGCAGCGGCAGCCGGACGCGCCGGAGCACCGGCTGCGCGCGCTCGCCGAGGCCGGGCTCGCGCACTATGACCGGATGTTCCGGGCCAAGTCCGCGGCCGCCAACTCAGACGTCTTCTTCGTCATGTCCGGGGTGTGGCGGCCGGCCGCGGAGCGGTTCTTCCTATGGATCGCCGGCTTCCGGCCCTCCGACCTCCTCAAGGTCCTGGCGCCGCAGCTGGAGCCGCTCACGGAGGAGCAGCAGGCGATGGTAGGCCGGCTGCGGCAGACGGCAAGGCAGTTGGAGGACGCGCTGTCGCAGGGCATGGAGATGCTGCAGCAGTCGCTCGCCGAGTCCCTGCTGCTGTCGACGGCGGCGGGGGAGGAAGGCGGCCCCGACGGGTACGTGGGGCGGCGGATGGCGAGCGCCATGGGCAGGCTGAAGGAGCTCGCCGGGTTCGTGGAGCAGGCGGACCATCTCCGGCAGCAGACGCTGCGGAACATGTACAGGATCCTCACGCCGCGGCAGGCCGCCGTGGGGCTCCTCGCCCTCGGGGACTACTCCCACCGGCTCCAAGCGCTCAGCAAGCTCTGGGCAGCGCGGCCGCGCGACACAATGTAAATCAGCGCGACGCACTCAAGTCTCGCACTGTATCAGAAGAAGCTGCGCTGCCGCTGCATTGATCAGCTCGTCAACATGGAGGCAAAAGAAGATGGCAGATGGAATTTCGGTTGCGCTCTGCATTCGCGCGTATGAAGATGAATCGACGTGTGCGTGCGTGCTGTTCCAGGCGAAGAATCTCAGGATGCAGCACTTGTCTGGTCTGATCAGACAGTCAGGCCTTTTACTTTAAGAGTTTTTTTTAGGGGATGGGAAGTGTGGGGGATGGGACACCCAATCCCCACAAATACTCTTCCCCTACAATACACTAGTATGGACTAGAGTTTTTGTGTTAGGCAAAAATGAGATGGTTGGTAGGGGATATTTGTGGATTGTCTCCTCCCATCACCTAAAATACACTAGAAGTAAACACACTAGTGAGGATTTTCCGAGATCCGAGATAATCCCCTAAAATACACTAGAGGTAAACAAGGCCTCAGGGTGCCAGATGAAGGATTGCGTGTGTGTAAATATATAGTAGGAGTACTTGGTTTTGGGGAGTACATAGGCACAGTTTGATTGCTTCATGAATGCCCTTCGTCGGATTCAGGCGTCATGTGTGTGTATGTGACACTGTTTCTGTATGAAAATATGCCGTAGCACGTAGCAAATGTACAACAGTTTTAGAGTGTGCTGTTACAGTAGGTGATGTCTACACGGTGTGCTAGTTACTTGCATTGGTCGATTGCGAAGTGTTCTGTTACGATAGGTGTTTGTATAATCCATGGATGGGGTTTATTTCGTTCTTCGGTTCTTCCCGCTCCTTGTAAATGCAGTTGAGTAAAATGCATCACTCACGGACTTGTCAACTGCAAATACGATAGGTCTTTGGTCATCGTACTCCGGAAATACCTATTTAAGGTCATGAAATACGTGTCGGAGACCGGTTCCTAGGAACTAGGGGTATATCTCACAGATGCCAGGAATCGGGAAGGGGCTGAACACGCAGTCAAACAATTCTCAACTACCTCGGCGACGGTGCTCGTCGAGCTCGGTGAAGAACATCACGACAGAGAGAAAACACCAGCACGTTACCAGGTTCAGGCCCACGGCGAGGTGTAAAGACCCTACTTTCTGCTTTGTTGTATTGCACTGCTTGTAGAGGTTACAGTACAATGAGCTTGCCGAGGGCTCAGCTATGACTATGGTGGACTATGGTGGAAGGAGCTTCGTCTTCTTCCTTGCGCGAGTGTGGCTAAGCTCCGAATCGTCGATCTATCGCAGAATGAACCGACGAATGATCCGATCCCCTCCCTCGGTCGTACACTGCCTCCTTTTATACCCGCCTCGGACCTCTTTCCCGAATTCACAAGCCGGGAAGGGCTACCACATGGCGACGGAGGAGGAGCACAGTGCACGGCGACGGGGCTGTCCATGGACACGGTCCATGGCAGAGAGCAGCATCTCCTTGGCAGAAAAAGCCACCGTCCACCCAGCACGATGGGCTGGCGCTGCAGAGGTCCGTGGGGTGCCCCACGGTGACGTTGGCTTGGAGCGTAGTGGCCAACGGTCCCCTTATCACCGGAACGGCAATCCTTGTAGTCCGCTTTGCTTGGTGCAGCTTTGTTGACCGCCTTTAATCACCAAAGAGGAAACTGCGGCGTCGTCGTCATCGCGCGCAGGCGCGCGCGCCACTCTGCGGCGGGCGCAGAGGCCATGTGCGCTCTGCAGCGGGTACTTGTGTACTTGACGCCTCGCGAGGGAGGCCTCGTGAGGGAGGCGCAGACGTGCGCCAGGACTTAGCGGTGTTCCAGACAGGGGAGGCCCTCCCTAGGGGAAGATTCCTCGCGAGGCTCGCCAGGCTGAAACGTCTGGTCCTTAGCAGAATAACTCCGTAGAGTGCCGAGGGCTGTGGAAGGCCGGCCCATGGTACCCTGATTTCCATTGGGCCGACAGTAGCCCCGGGCCCGCGATGGGCACGCTGGAGTCCCGTAAACGCAGGCGAAGCATCGTGGGCCCAAAAGAAGATTGCCTGGCCCGAGACACGTGGCGAGTCACGGCCGCCCACGAAGCCACGATCTCCTCGGCAGTAACGGGCGTAGTGGCGGGACCCACCACGCCCGGGTGACGGCTCGGTGAGGTGATAAAGTGTGAGAGCCCGGTGCAGTCACCCGTTACTCCGCTCTTCCCCCTTTCGCCTCCTCCTTCCCAGAGCACACGTCTTCTCCGAGATTTCTCCTTCTCCGCATTCAGCTGTGATGTCACCCAAGAAAGCTGCAGGCTCCAGGAAGGGCAAGGAGGTG
This sequence comes from Poa pratensis, assembly GCA_947311845.1. Classification (NCBI taxonomy): domain Eukaryota; kingdom Viridiplantae; phylum Streptophyta; class Magnoliopsida; order Poales; family Poaceae; genus Poa; species Poa pratensis. The sequence continues at coordinate 41,889,762 of CAMZMU010000070.1, forward strand.
GCGCAGGCGAGTGAGCCTGCCGCGATGAAGCAGGACGGCGACCTCAAGCCGGCTCTGGTCGGGTACCGCATCGGCACGGAGGCGCAACTGGACAAGGTACGCCACATGGCGGCCTCCGAGACCAACGAGTGGGGTGCCACGGTGCTCAAGCCGGCGTGCGCCCTCGGCACCCTTGGGGCCGGCTTCTATCCCATCTTCCTTCACACCCTCTTCACAGGGCTCGTGCCCCCCTTTTCCGACTTCTTCCTGGCGATTCTGGAGTTCTACCAAATCCAGATTCTCCACCTTCATCCCAACTCCATTCTCATCCTCTCCATCTTCGCCTATCTCTGCGAGGTGTACATTGGAGTTAGGCCCTCGGTGTCCCTCTTTCGCAGCTTCTACGCGCTCCGCTTCACGGCGCATAATGAGCGGACGGGGTGCATCTCCTTCCGCATCACTGACGGCATGGGCGGCGTCTACATCCCCATTGCGTGGGTTGGCGAGAACGCTGTCTCCAATGTGTCAAAGAAGGTGGAGGACTTCCGCAAGCGGTGGTTCTTCATGGACGCCGGGAGAACGAGCCCCTTCTTCGAGGTGCCCGATGCGCCCCCGACGAAGAGGGGATGCTGGGCGAGTGCGCCTCTCGAAGGCCCAACACTTGGCGCCGTGGTGGAGCGTCTGGCGAAGCTTCGCGAAGCTGGCCTTACTGGCCAGATGGTGGCCAAGGACTTCGTGAGGCGCCGCATCGCTCCGCTCCAGGCGCACTCTGAGCCGATGTGGGTGTACTCAGGTCCTCAGGACGAGATGCGCCTGAGTTCTGCCAACTTCCAGAAGGCGGAGCTGAACGGCATCATGGAGATCCTCTTCAGCTCTCCGTCTATCCCTAAGCCGGCGTCTGACCATGCGGAGCCGCTCCACAGGTTCAAGATCGGATCTCGGCTCAAGTTCGTGGAGATGATGCCTGAGTTTGACCAGTGGGGCCTGGTGCCTGAGGGGCAGGTTGGGCCCCGCGACAACCCTGAGTCGGCGTCACAGGCGGTGCCAGTCGATGGCGAGGAGGAGGAGGCGACGGAGACGCCCGCGACATCAGACGCGGACGTGGGCGGCGCCTCGGGGGGCCCCAATTCCTCGGCAGGGAACACGAGCCCCTCGAGGGACGTATCTCCCGAAGCTGAGATCCACGAGGTTTCCTCAGGCAGCGATGACTCGTACCTCGTCGTCCCTTCACGACGCACCGAGGAGGAGGAGGAGAGCGACGACGAGGCCTTGTTAGTCCCCCGCGAGTGCCGCACCAAGGCGATCCACGACAGGCCTGACGGGGCTCAGACGGAGGCTGCGGCAAGCGCTCCGCAACCGCGGCGGACGGCGAAGAGGTGGATAGACACCGCTGAGTAAGCCTCGCATCTCCTTTCTTTTTAGGAATTGTTCTTGAGTGCCCCTCTTGAGGGATTTCTGCTTGCTTTTTCCACCAGGCCCCCCGTAGGGACGAAACGGTGTAGACTCCGGAAGGTAGGAGAGAGCTCTAGTGCCGCAGCGGCGCCTGCAGCGCCCACTGCTGAGGAGCCACGTCATGAGGCTGCGACTTCCCCTCCTCCTGCGGGTGGACGCCACGAGGAGGGGAAACTGAGGCGACGAAACCGTCGCCTGCGCGGCCCAATCCTTCCCCTGTGCGGCAGGAGAAAACGACGGAAACGACAGCGGCGGAGGCCGCGACGTCGGCGGAGGAGCGCGTCGACGCTGAGATGGAGGGGGCCAGCATGCAACCGCCTCCACCAAGCTCGGGCCCTGAGGCGACGGCGGCGGAGGCTGAGACCGCGGAGGGAGCGGCCACGGCGGGAGCGGCCACGGCGGGTGCGGCCACGACAGAACGGGCCGATCCTACACCTGGAGGGGAGAAGGACGTACCCCAGGGGCAGAAGGATGCCGGGGCTGAAGGCGAGGACATTCTGAGCCCCCAAAAAGCCCCCGGCGCGGATGAAGAAAGAGGCTCCCCCCAGAGCCCCAACTGCGACTCGAGGCCCACCCGAGCTCAAGGCGCGATGTTGTGGAGACCTCGGTAGGCGTCGAGGCCTCTGGGTCCCTTGACGATGCGTGGGCCTTGGTCCTACGGGGCCGGCGCCCGAGCGCGGTTCGTCGCGACGCTGTCTTTCGCTCGGCGAGCGAGGCGCTCGATGGGCTCGAGGCCCAGCTTGTCGAGGAGGAGCGTGCCAAGGCGGAGGAAACCACCGACCTTGCGCGGGCTTGGACTCGCCTTCAGGAGACCGTGGAGCGCTGCCGTCGGGAGGACGAGGCAGTTCAGGTGCGGCGCGAGGAGGCGCAGCGCTTCGCTGAGGAAGTCCGCGCCAGCGTTATCCGCGAGGCTGAAGAGACTCTCGCGGAGTTGAGTGTTAAGCGTGAGGCTCTCGAGGCGGAGACCACCAACAAGCACCAGGAGCTCGCGGCCCGCGAGGCGGCGGCCACCGTCAAGCAGCAGGAGCTCACGGCCCGCGAGGAAAAGATCATCGTAGACTCAGAGACCGTGAGGCTAAGCTTGGAGAGGTTTCACGAGGAACTGCGCACTCGCGAACGTCTGATCGTGGAGCGCGGGGAAGAGCTCAACTTCCGCGAGTCGGAGCTGTGCAAGCATGAGGAGCAGGTTGACCAGGTCGAAAAGGACCAATCCGCGGCGCGGGAGAGCCTAGAGTCTCGCGAGGGCAAGGTGGCCCATGACGAGGCCTTCTACCAGAAGCGCCTCTTGAAGACCAACGAGAATCTCCGCGTGAAGGAGGAGAAGATGAAGGAGGAGTCTGCGACCAGGGAGAAGCTCCTCCGCGACAACTGCTCCAGGGAGTTCGCGAAGAAGGCTCGAGTTCAGGAAGAGCGTTTCAAGAAGAAACGTGATGAGCTCAACGCTCGCATCAAGGAGCTCGAGCGGGAGAAGAGGCGGTTTAACTCCCGCCTTCAGGCTACACAGGACGCCCAGGCCCGCGCGGAGCATGACCTTGCTTCCCTGACGGAGGACCTGACCGACATGCAACAACAGGTGGCGCCCGTTGTGCAGCTTGTCGACGAGGCTCGGGACAATGCACAAGCTACGCGGCTCTTAACGCGCCAGCGAGAGCGTATGTTCCGCTCCCTGGTGGTCCGCGCGCGGGCTGTTGCGGACCGCTTGGGGGCCGAAGTCCCCGCGTTCTCTATCGAGGGGAGTGCCGATGCCGCCATGTACCTCAGCTTCTTCGAGCGGCTCCTCACCAGTTTTGAAGGGGCCGTGACGAGCCTCGATGACCTTGTCGACACAGAGAGCCGCGAGCTCCTTGGCATCGCGGTTGGTTGCATCTTCGCCAACCTCGCGCGCCTCCATCCTGGCCTCGACTTCAAGGCCGCGACGGAGCCCGTCGAGCAGAAGCGTGTCGCGGAGCTGAACGCCGCGGTGTGGCAGGAAGTGGAGGGGTTCGTCCAGCACTTCAAGAGGGTTGAGGTCGAGGAGGACCCCATCCCGGAGGAGGATGGCGAGGAAGGCGCTGAGGAGGAGGACAACAGCGGCCCTGCTGCTTGAGCTGTTCCTGCGGCAAGACGTGCTCGGCACAAGTTATCTTAGTATTTGCTATTTTGTTTGTAATGGCTTGTAAGAAAACCTTATTGTGTGCAAGTGTGAGCGCCCCTCGGGAGGCCTTTTATCTCTTCCTCATGTCTTTTCGCTCTACGTCGTTAGGACCCTACTTTCAGCGCAATAGCACCGCCGCTTCGGTATGCCGGAGTCAGGGCTCGACAAGGCCGGGGGTGCGTAAGGCTTAGAGAGGTAAGGGCTCTCGAGGCACGATGCTCGGGAGCCCCCCTTTGACGTGCAAGCAGCCCATGGGGCGTAAGAGAGAAAAGGAGGCTCGAGAGGCGACAAAACCCCAAGGGAGAAAACTCAAACAAGTTCTGGACTTAGCTTTGCGAGACGTTTGTCTCGTAGAGGGCGTCCTGTTCCCTGACGAGGTGTTTTTCCTCTCGAGGCTGGTCTAGAGTTCCGCAGCCTTGTAGGGTGTCTTGTTTCCTGCGTTGGACAAGGAGGCATACCCAAAGCAATGCACGGTTGTACAACTCATGCGCGCTCATAGGTTTCCTCATGTGTATCTCGCGAGGAGAATAAGCACCAAGGTCCTTGGTGAGGTGACGTGCACAGGAGCGGCCCATGAGTCAGAGCTCTTTGGTGAGGTAGCGTGCATGGGAGCAGGCCCATGAGCTAGAGCTCTTTGGTGAGGTAGCGTGCATGGGAGCAGGCCCATGAGCTAGAGCTCGGATCCTTTGGTTTTGCGATGCTGCTGGGATGTTCCCGAGGCACAGGCACCGTGCTCAGCCCCCGCTCGCGAGGTGCGCATGGGGAAAAATGTGAGCGCGAATGAATGTAAGAAAAAACTCACCACAGCAATATTACATAACGGTGCTGGGCCCATAGGTTCATGCTGAAAGGAAATTGTTCATTACACTTGGCGTGGCCAAGATAAAATCCGCCATGTCTGGGCATGGGGTTCCACACGGAGTGGCTGAGGCTTCTCGCGGCCCGTGGCGACGCGTTGTAGAGAGAGCTCAGATGAGGTGACCCTCGTGGAGGGAGAAGCTTTGTGAAGCTGGGAGGTGAGCGCATGCTCCCTCTTGAGACAAAAAATGCCTGCCGCGACTTGATCACGGGTAGAACTTGCGTAGATGCTCGATGTTCCACGGGTTTTTGACCGGGATGCCGTCTTCCGTCTCGAGCCATGCCGCGCCGGGCCTGGCGATGTGCGCGACCCTGTAGGGGCCTTCCCACATGGGTGAGAGCTTGTGGAGGCCTTCCCTGGAGAGTATCCTCCTCAGGACGAGATCGCCTGTCTCGAGGGTGCGCGGGCGTATGTGGCGGCTGTGGTAGCGGCGCAGATCTTGCTGGTACCTTGCCGCCCGGAGGGCGGCGCGGCGACGTAGTCCTTCGAGCAGCAGCAGGTCGTCGTTGTGGAGTTCTCCTGGTCGTCCTCGTTGAAGCGAGGATCCGCGGGGACCCATGCTTGATCTCGGTGGGGAGGACTGCTTCAGCTCCGTAGACGAGGGCGAACGGCGTTTCACCAGTGGGCTTTATGGCAGTTGTGTGGATGGACCAGAGCACAGATGGGAGTTCTTCAATCCAGTTCTTGCCGCAGGCCTTGAGGCGGTTGAAGCTTCTTGTCTTGAGGCCCTTGAGTACTTCAGCATTTGCTCGCTCGGCTTGCCCGTTGCTTCGTGGGTGAGCCACCGAGGCGAAGCAGAGCTGGGTGCCGAGGCTTTCGCAGTAGGCCCTGAACACGCCACTGGTGAATTATGAGCCGTTGTCGGTGATGATGCGATTTGGCACGCCGAAGCGGTAGGCCAGGCCTCTGATGAACTTCACTGCCGATCTCGTCGGTATGTTGCGCACCGCTTCAACCTCCGCCCATTTGGTGAACTTGTCGATGGCGACGTATAGCGGTAGCCCCCGCTCGAGCGTGGGAATGGTCCCAGGATGTCCAGCCCCCAGACCGCGAAGGGCCAGGAGAGCGGGATGGTTTGAAGCCCCAGCGCAGGCTGGTGGACCTGTTTGGCATGGAATTGGCATGCCTCGCAAGCTTGGACAATGGTGGTTGCGTCCTGAAGCACTGAGGGCCAGTCGAAACCACTCCTGAAGACCTTCCCCGCGAGGGTGCGCGAGAACGAATGATGGCCACATTCTCCACTGTGTATGTCCCTGATCAGCTGGCGACCTTCTTCTGGGGGGACGCATTTCAATGCGACTCCATTGGGACGTTTGCGGTACATGTATCCCTCGTGGAGGCAGTACGACTTGGCCTGTCGAGCGATTCTTTCTGCTTCTGCATCCTCTTCAGGGAGGACTCCGTCCTGCAGGTACTCCTTGATCTCATCGATCCAGCCCATCTCTTGGTGTGCCATGGATAACAGCAGGCGATCTCCTGAGGGCGGACCGCAGTCCGGTGCTCCAGATGTTGGTGCTAGTGGGAGCTCTTCGCGTGTGTCCATGTCAACTGCTTCTTTCGGCTGTTTCACTGACGCCCTGGTTAGCCTTTCCTCAAACACGCCTGCCTGCTGGGCCTCTCTTCATGAAGCTCACCTGGCGATGTCATCTGCCTCCTGATTCTCTTTTCGCGGGATGTGCATGAGTTCCATTCCCTTGAAGTGCTTCTCGAGCCTGCGGACCTCCTCGAGGTAAGCGGTCATGTGACCGTCTTTAGGCGTGTAGCTCTTGTTGGAGAAGTTGACGAGGAGCTGGGAGTCGCCCTTGATGAGCAAGTGCTTGATGCTGAGGGCAATTGCGGCTCTGAGCCCGGCAAGAAGGCCTTCGTATTCGGCTATGTTGTTGGAGACCTTGTCGTTGTTCGTGAAGCACCGCTGGACGGCGTAGAAGAGCTTGTCGCCTTTTGGTGAAGTTAGGACGACGCCAGCCCCTGTGCTCTGGCACGCGAATGCCCCGTCAAAGTGCATGGTCTAGTGGTTGGGCACTGTTTCTTCAGACAGGGTGTTCTCTACCTCCAGAGGCTCTTCCTGACGCGCGTCCGTCCACACGGCGACGAAGTCTGCCAACACCCTTCCTTTGATGACTCTAGTAGTGTCGAACCGCAGCCCAAAGGGTTGCAGCTCGATGCCCCATGCTGCGACGTGACCCGTGGCGTTTGGGTTGCGCAGGATTTGCTCCAGGGGAACGATGTGACCACCGTGATGGGGTGGCCCTGGAAGTAGTGGCGCAGCTTCCTGGAGGCGATGAGGAGCGCGAGGAGTAGCTTCTGCTGCATGGTGTACCGCTCGTGAGCATCCCGCAACACCATGCTGACGAAGTAGACGGGTGCTCGACAAGCATTGTCGGTGGCGATTCAGCGCTGGGCTCCTCGCGGGGCCCTTCAGGGGCCTTGTCGAGGTTTTCTTGCGGTGGGTCCTCGGCGAGGATGTTTGCCGGACGCGCGGGCTCGACTTGAGGCCCAGAGCTTGGAGAGGCTGCTTCCTTGTCGGGGGCTCTGGGCTTGGCGTGGCAGTGTCCTTCTTGGCGAGAACCGGATCTTCCCTTTCCACCACCAGGACCACACTTGCTGTTTGCGGAGTGGCCGCTAAGTACAGCTTCAGATGCTCGTCGGGCCACGGGGCAACCATGACAAGTGGACTGGCCAAGTACTTCTTCAGGTCTTCGAATGCCTTGTCCGCCTCTGGTGTCCACTTGAACGTGCCGATCTCTTCATGATCTTGAAAAATGGCAGCGCCTCTCGCCGAACTTGGAGATGAAGCGGCCTAGGCTGGCCATGCATCCCGCCAGGCGTTGCATGTCCTTGAGGCGACGAGGTGGCTGCATTTCTTCTATGGCCTTGATCTTGTCGGGATTTGCCTCTATGCGCGGTGGGACACTAGAAACCCGAGGAGTTTGCCTGATGGTACCCCGAAGACGCACTTGGCGGGGTTCAGCTTGATGTTTACCTTGCGTAGGTTGGCAAAGGTCTCCTCGAGGTCCTCCATGAGGGTGTGCTCTTCGCGAGTCTTGACCACGATGTCGTCGACGTAGGCTTCTGCGTTTCTCCCCATCTGAGCCCCCAAGGCGGTCCTCATGAGCCTCTGGAAAGTGGCGCCGGCATTCTTCAGGCCGAAGGCATGCAGACGTAGCAGTACACACCACAAGGGGTGAGAAATGTGTCTTCTCCTCGTCCTCCTTCGCCATCTTGATCTGGTGGTAGCCTGAGAAGGCATCCAGAAAACAGAGGAGGTCGCAGCCGGCGGTGGAGTCCACGATTTGGTCTATTCTGGGCAGCGGGTACGGGTCCTTGGGGCAGGCCTTGTTGATGTCGGTGTAGTCGATGCAGAGCCGCCGCCCCCGGTGTGTTTGGGGACGACCACCGTGTTGGAGAGCCATGTGGGTGTGCTACTTCCCGAATTATGCGAGCTTCTTTTAACTTCTCTACTTCCTTGATGATGAACTCTTACTTCTCTGGCGCCTGGGCCGTGCTTTCTGCTTCACGGGGCGTGCGTTTGGACACACGGCTAAGTGGTGCTCGATCACCTCCCTCGGTACTCGGACATCTCTGACGGTGTCCATGCAACATGTCAGAGTTTGCCCTGAGGAAGGCGACGAGCGCGCTTTCCTATTTGGGAGGCAAGCCAGCGCCTATGGTGACGCTAGCCCCCGAGCCGCTGGCGTCCAGCGACACCTTCTTCGTAGCTGCCTGTTCCTGTGAAAACAGCTGCTTCTTCTTCGCCGGCCTCTCGAGGGGCCCCTCATCGTCTTCGTCGGCAGGGAATGCCACTGCAGCGGCCTTGTAGGCGGTCTCGACAGAGCGCATTGCGTCCTGTACTTGACCGTGGATGGCGATGGTGCCGCCGCTGCCTGGAAGCTTGACGATGTTGTACGCGTGGTGAGTGACGGCCATAAACTTCGCGAGGCCGGGGTAGCCGAGGATGGCGTTGTAGGGCAGGCCGATGTATGCGACGTCAAAGTCGATGAGCTCGGTGCGGTAGTTCTTCTACGTGCCGAAGGTGACTGGAAGCCTCACCTGCCCCAGCGGGTGGTGGAGCCGTCGGTCCCCCCAAGAAGGGCCTGGAGGGCATCAGCCACTCATACGGCACATGAAGCTGTTCGAAGGTCTCGATGGAGATGACATTCAAGCCCGCACCCCCATCTATGAGCGTCTTGGCGACTGCGATGTTGTTGATGGTGGGAGTGCACACCAGAGGGATGGTGCCGACAGTCTTGGTGGACTTTGGGTGGTCGCTGGAGTCAAAAGCAATGGTGTATTGTGACCACTTGAGGGGTTGGGACACCTCAATCCCTGGAAGTGCGGCGTTGACCTCGCGAGAGAACCGCTTGAAGTGGTTGTTGCACTTGGGCGCCTGAGACCCGCCGAGGATGCATGATATTGCCCCCTGAGGGGCCTGGTAGCCCCCAGGGCTCTCGTCCAGGAGATTATTGTTTTGCCCGGCGGGGTTCGCTTGAGCCCTCTGCTGGTAGTTGTGGTGGCGCCCGCCCCCGCGGCCGCCACGGCCACCACCGCGGCCGCCGCGGCCTTGGTTCTTCTCGCGGTTCTTGCTGAGCTGCTTGAGCTCCCAGCAGTATTCAGTCGCGTGGTTGTGCCTGTTGTGGTAGATGCAGAATGGGCGATTGTCTGCCTTTTTCTCGTCCGCTGCTGGAGAGGTCTCGCGTGGCTGCTTGGCGTCGGGCTCTGCCGCGAGGACAGCGGTGGTCTTGCGCTTCTTGACAGGCTTCCTCTTGGCCTTTGACCCTTCGTGAGGCTCCTCTTCCGCCTCCTGCTTGACAAAGAGGAGACCCTCTTCAGCCTTGGCGCACTTGTCCGCCAAGTCGAAGAGTTTCACCACCGAGGTGAGTGTGTCGTGGATGCCGAGCTTCTCGAGCATCTTGCGGTTCGTGACGCCCTCTCTGAAGGCAGAGATGGCGTGCGAGTCCGGGATGTTCGGGATCTTGTTGCGGACCTGGCTGAAGCGCTGGATGTACCTGCGGAGGGTCTCGTCTGGCCTCTGGCGCACCGCGCGGAGATCATTGTAGGTGAGGGCGCGCTCGTACGTGCCCTTGACGTTTGCCACGAAGCACTTGCAGAGGTCCTCCCATGTGTCGATGGTGTTCTCGGGGAGGTTCAGGAGCCATGAGAGTGCTGAATCCTTGAGGGCCATGGAGAGCCTGTTGGCCATCACCTTGTCGCCTCCCGCGGCTTGAACTTGACCGGCCAGACGACGCGGCGCAAGTTGCGGGTGAAGGCAGGGTAGCCTGTGGCATATGTCACAACGCCGTCGGCGAGCGCGTTGCGGTTCTGGCGGCCTGCGGCTGCAATCTCCTGGACGACGTGGTTGTGGCGGTCCCGCTGGCGCTCGATTTCCACGCGCGCATCCGGAGGTGTCCGCTGCACGATCTGGCAGTCGTGCGGCGAGGACGCGTGCGACGTGTCACGGTGATTCCCCGCTGGTGGTCCAGTTGGAGGAGGTAGTGGCGGAGGCGGAGGGGGAGGAGGAGCGCCGTGCCCTACGTTCCCTCCGCGTCCAGAGTGGTGTACCAGCGAGCGAGAGAGTGCTGGCGCTGGAGAAGGTACGCCAGCGGCGTTGACAAGCTTCTCGATGCGGTTGAGCCAGCCGTCGTGGCCCGCCTGAGTGGGGCGGTAGCGCAGCAGCTCCTGCGCCATGAGTAGCGCAGCGGCTGGGCAAGGCGCCGCCCGGCTCTGCGTTGAAGCGCTCAGGTTCCTGGACGGGTGCTGGGAAGAAGCCCCCTCGCCAACGTCGTCGTTATTGCCGCTGCTGCCACCCTGGTCTTCGGGGTGCTCGACGTGGGGCTCGGTGTTGTGCTCCGGAGCTCGGCTGGCGCGTGGTCCGCCACGCGGGTTGCGGTTGTCGACGGGCTCGGTGGTGGCTCAGCCGGACGTCCGCCGTGCGAGCCGCTCGGCTCGCATTTCGGCCATGGCGTGGAGAGGTTGAAGACGCGCCTCAGCCCCCTACCTGGCGCGCCAAATGTCGGAGACTGGTTCCCAGGAACTAGGGGTATGCCTCATAGATGCCAGAAATCGGGAAGGGGCTGAACACGCAGTCAAACAATCCTCAACTACCTCTGCGACGGTGCTCGTCGAGCTTGGTGAGGAACATCACGACAGAGAGAAAACACCAGCACGTACCCAGGTTCAGGCCCACCGCGAGGTGTAAAGACCCTACTTCCTGCTTTGTTGTATTGCACTGCTTGTAGAGGTTACAGTACAATGATCTTGCCGAGGGCTCAGCTATGGCTATGGTGGACTATGGTGGAAGGAGCTTCGTCTTCTTCCTTGCGCGAGTGTGGCTAAGCTCCGAATCGTCGATCTATCGCAGAATGAACCGACGAATGATCCGATCCCCTCCCTCGGTCGTACACTGCCTCCTTTTATACCCGCCTCGGACCTCTTCCCCGAATTCACAAGGCGGGAAGGGCTACCACATGGCGACGGAGGAGGAGCACAGTGCACGGCGACGGGGCTGTCCATGGACACGGTCCGTGGCAGAGAGCAGCGTCTCCTTGGCAGAAAAAGCCACCGTCCACCCAGGACTATGGGCTGGCGCTGCAGAGGTCCGTGGGGTGCCCCACGGTGATGTTGGCTTGGAGCGTAGTGGCCAACGGTCCACTTATCACCGAAACGGCAATCCTTGTGGTCCGCTTTGCTTGGTGCAGCTTTGTTGACCGCCTTTAATCACCAAAGAGGAAACTGCGGCGTCGTCGTCATCGCGTGCAGGCGCGCGCGTCACTCTGCGGCGGGCGCAGAGGCCATGTGCGCTCTGCAGCGGGTGCAGAGCTTGCTTCCACTTGAAGGAACCCGCCGAGGGCCGGGACGCCTCGTCGAGGTTCTTGTGTACTTGACGCCTCGCGAGGGAGGGCTCGTGAGGGAGGCGCAGACGTGCGCCAGGACTTAGCGGTGTTCCAGACAGGGGAGGCCCTCCCGAGGGGAAGATTCCTCGCGAGGCTCGCCAGGCTGAAACGTCTGGTCCTTAGAAAAATAACTCCGTAGAGTGTCGAGGGCTGTGGAAGGCCGGCCCATGGTACACTGGTTTCCATTGGGCCGACAATACACGTTGAGGTTCATCTACAGTCACTGCTACAATATCGTATTTGCCAATGTGGCACTGAGTTGACTGGTCTCAAGCAGCACATTTTTTTGCAAAAAAGTCCACACTCAATCTGCTTTCCTATCTAAGGCCAAGAGCCCACACACACACTCTCTCTCTTCCTTTCTTTCGGTCTTTCCCATCATGTGAGCTCTCACCCCTGTGTTGACCACCCCAGCCACACTTCGCGCGTTCCTCCGTCCTCGTTCTCCCCACGCGCCGCCGCAGGGAAGATCCGGGGGAGCTAGGTTGCTTCGATCTCGGCCGTACGACCATGGCTGGCGCATCGGGTGCATGTCGCCGCCCCTACTCTTCCCTGCGCGTGGCCACCCTGCTTCTCGTGTCGTTGGAGTCTGCGGAGCTGCTGTAGCTGGGCGGTGACATGGGCGACGGCCGCCTCAACGTCGACCCGGCTGTAACAGCCCAAAATTTGAGAACCTAAAAACCCGAGTAAAATTTTCGCTTTTGTGTTCCATTGCATCATGGCATCCATATTAAGTTGCTAAACAACACACAAATTGGGTTTGACAACATTGGAAAACAAAATGCTAAACTTGTTTAAACAAAATCTCAAAACAAGGAAGGCACTCAACTTGTAAAACAAAATTACTTTGACATGTTATATTTGTCAAGGAAGTTCCAAAAGTTCCAAATATGATTTTTGCAAACTATTTTGATTTGTAAAATAAAATAAATGGAGAGAAACTCAAAATTGCCCGTGAGCAATTCCTATTTTATTCTCCTACCAAATGATTTTCAAATAATCTGGAAAAATTAGGGGAGCTTCATCTTGATGTGGGGAGGCTACCTAATTTTTATCATAATTTTTCAGATAATTTAGAGGCCTCAATTAAATCTTTAAAACCTACAGGGAATAAAAGAAAAGGAAGAAAGGATCCGTTCGTGATGGAAAAGAATCTGCCAGGGGCCTTTTTGTAAGATCGCCGTCTTCTTCCCTGTAGCCACAGGGCAAGCTCGCGCCGCACCACAGTGCAAGCCGCGCCGGGCCCTCCCCCTGCTCCGCCCCTTTCCCCTGCGAGGAGAGCAAGGCCACGAGCTGCTCTGCTCCCCTCCCTCACCCACATGTTCCCTCCCCCTTTTCTTTCTTCCCCACGAGCTCGCCGTAGCCGAGCTCTCCACCGCCACATCGCCGTAGGCTGAGAGCTCCCCGAGCCAAGCCAGGAGCACCAGCACCTCGGCCGCATCGCCAGCTCTTTCTCTGCCAGAGGAATCGACCGGGGAGGCTGTGAAACGACGTCGCCGTCCTCAACTTCCTCGCTGCCGTCCAAGCGCCGCCGCGCACGATTTCCTCGCCGTCACTGCATCCTCCGCCTCGACGTTGCTCCATCGACTTGAGGGTGAGCACCCCGTGCCGTAGAACCTCGTCCCCCTCTCCTCTCTCGCCGTGGTTCCTCGCCGTAGCCGCATAGCCGTCGACGCCCGTCCGCCGTACTTCGTCGCCACAGCTCGAGCGACCGGTCGTGAGGCCGGCTTAACCGGGCTGCAGGCCGTTCGCCACGGGCCCATAGCCGGCCTTTCAGCCGCCCAGACCGGGCTGAGAGCCGGTTGGCTCTGTCGCCAGGCCGGCCTGGAAACCGGCCCAACCGGGCTGGAGGCCGGCTGCACTGTTTTTTCTGCTGTTTATTTTTCCATTTCCTCTTCGATATCGACTTGCCTCCCGCTCCTCCCTCGCGACGTTAGGGTTGTCGAACCTCGATGATTCCTTCATGTTCCAACTCTCCCTCTCGAATTCGAGTAATTAAATTTTATTGCTGTTGAAATTAATTTAATTAAAGCACATAATTAAAAGAGGATATTATAAATATAATAACTTTTTATCCGGACCTCAGAAAATTGTGTTCGTTATACCCAAATGCTCAGAAAAACATGAGTGATCCAGAATCATCATCATCATGCATAATTGATCACAATTACAATAATGTGCTCCAGTAGTAATTATAATCACTAAGTTTAAATATGGGGTTTATTCCAAATAATGCAATAAATATAATGGGGACCCCATTTAACCTGTTGGTCATGTTCAATGCTTTTAGGTGCATTTAAAATTGTCATACCATCATGTGTTTGCGCATTGCATTTGTTGAAACCTGTGTGGTGATTGATTGTCTCTTCCGGTGTTGTTTGTGCATCGATAGATCAAGGAGTGGAAGTGACCCACAGTCTCGTGACGATCCGTACTACCAGCCGTATCAACAAGGCAAGCGTAATCCCCCCTCTGAGCATGTCTTATCCTATTTTCCGCAAATATTTTCTCCACTATAATATTGCATGCGGTTCCAAATGTCAATTTTATTGGATTAGAGTATCCTATAGTTGCATTAAGTTTCCGATGCCAATACCTGTTTCCCTCCTATTATCCATAGGATTGTATTGTTGGCCTGAAATATTTAACTATGCTATGTTGTTGCTTAGCCATGCTTAGTTAAATGCTTAGCCGTCCGAAGGATGGTTCGTGTTGGAAACAGGTGATGAGATAAATGGTTGATGGTGGAGGAATTGTGGAGACAGGTAATAAAATGCTTAAAGGTGGGGATGAGAGGCCACTGTGGTTGTGGTGCTTTGTCTCGTTCTCGCCGCCTAGGTGCGAGTTCTTTACCTCTTGAACCAAGACTGAGCGTGCAACCATGTGTGAGGCCTATGCAATTGCAGGAACCCTCATAGACTAAATAACTCGGGCGGGACTAGCCAGGGTCCTCTAGTTTGAGCTTCCATTTGCGCGTGCGTGATGATGGTGGTATGAACTGGGATGAGGATGGTGGTGTTAGGAAAATGAGTGGCCACGGGGCAGGGTGTTGGATCCGCTGCTCGTCCTCACTGATGATCATGGGTTAGTCCTTAATGAGGGAGAAGTCGACACCGCTCCCACCCAGCCGGCTCTCCAAGGAAGAGAGCTAAAAGCTAGGCAATGGGCCGGACGGTACGCGTGGCAAACATTGTACACCCCTGCATGGTTAAATCTTTTCGAAAAGCCATGTCCGCGGTTATGGACGACTTGGGAAAGGACGATAAGATCATAGAATAACTTTAACGGAATGATTAAAAACTGGGTACTAAAGGTACCACTCAAGAATGCAAGGTTGACTTCCTCGAGGGTGATTCGGGGAGGTGCCTTTGATGAACAGGTACTGTGGTTGATGATGAGAAAGTGATCAAGAAAAGAGTCACTTCTTACCCCTTTTGAAAACTATTCTGAATAGTCGATGCCATTGAGTTATGTTTTCATAAATAAAATCAGCTTTATGCAAAACAGCCATAAAACCTTGAAAGCCTCATCGAGCTAAAGCTCTATATATAATCTTGCGAGTTCGTCGAACTCAACGTCGTTTGTTTTGTTTCAGAGGAGGACTTCACCGACCTCGAAGGTGGGTTCTTTGTGGACGTCGACGAGTAGTCTGGGGTTCCCAGGTGGCAGCTTGGGACATCCCGGAACAGCTGGCGCTGGATGTTTATTTGTTGGCCTCTTAGGCCATAATCTGGATCTTGTTGTTTAGAACAACTTAATTTGCTTCCGCTTGTTGTAGTGTTGGGTCTGTGACCTCTGGTTGTCATTTGCTATCTTTCTCTATTATAAGAGTTGAACTATAATGATTTGTGTCATAGAGTCTGTGATGTGCCAGTTGTTCCTCAAGTCTTGATCTCTCTATTATGCTTTGATAGTTGAGCCTGTGTTAAGGCATCAATCGGGGTGTTGCGTTGCCGGTGATCAATTCCGAGCAACGCCTGCCAAAGGTTTTGGCCGGGATTGGTAAACCCGTAACCTCCGGTTGTATCGCTTAACCGGTGACACTCAGCATCACTGTATAGCAGTCGGGTCAGGGCGCCACAAGTTGGTATCAGAGCAGGACTGCCTGTAGGAAACCCTTCTACTGGTCGACGTTGAGTCTATTGTTTGTGAAAATATTTTAACCTAAAAATGAGTTGTGAAAACTTGCTTAGGATTCTTTTTACTCCTTACCTGGTATCGCTCCAACTCTGAGTCACCTTACCTCGATTTGATTTAAAAGGGTTTCGTTATCTCATCTGGTGTTTCAAAATTAGGTGACACGTTGGGTGGGCCGTTCCTAAACCTGGTAACCTGTTACTCCAGCTCACGAGTTACAATAGGCGTCGGAGTAGGGACCACGAGATCTTAAAGGCTGGGATCCATCTCTAGTAATGCATCGGGTTGTCGGATTCAGAGTCTCCAACTTCTTTTGCCGGACTGATGCAACTCCACTTCTTCAAGACCACGGTTAAAACCCAGAGAATGGAGGAGCCCAAGGTCTTGAACCAAAGGTCCCGGATTGTGCTGTGATTCTGGCATGATGAATTGTGTGGGTTGTTACCCATGTGATCGTTATGCTATTTATGATTCTCGGCACATGAAGCTGACCTTTAACCCAAGTCCTTTATTGGTCTGTGTGGAAAATGGTTGAACCTTAGTTTACCCCACCTCGGATGGCTATGTAACTTTAGCTCTCCCTTAGCCTTGCTTTAGGTTCTGTCTTGGAACCATCGGGGTTACGACCAAGATTCCCCTAGCGAGTCTCCCAACTATGTTCGTGACTCTTCTGCATCTCTCCTTTTGGGCATGGTTATCACAATTGAGTAATAACCGGTGCATCTTCAACATCTTAGGATTCTCCTGAGCATGTTTCTTACTCTGATCTGCTTTCCGACCTTTGTCTGTCTTTTGACAGTAAAGTTTATCGTGCATTGGTATGCTCCGATGCAAGTCACCCTGTTGATCCGTCAAGACTTTCCGCTTCATCTTGTTAGGAGAAACAAACTCCAGTACCTTGTCCACTTCCCGGACCAGGTCAAAGTATTGTAATCTGCAGAATGAGGGCCTTGTCTAGCTTTTGTTCTATTCCACCTTAGAGTGTCACCCTCTTTTATATCAAGTATCATGCTAAGTATCATGATCTTCTTGATGAAGTGATGCTCCTACACTTTATTCGAGAAGGTTAAGTCATAAGCAATGATGTGGCTATCGAATATTCTCAGCAGTTCTTACTGCGCTGAAATCCAAGGACATTCATTGTCCTTCTTATCATGATTGGTTAACCGATCAATAAGATGAGTTGAACTGTGTTACCAAGTTCACTCTCGCTGGTGCCCTTCCTCGGTCAAAGAGCTAGGTTCGTGCCGAAGTTCCCAAGACCACATCGTCTTGCCTTGTAAGGCATGATTTCTCTCTCGAACTCAAGACATATCGGTGGATCGTGATATTCTGGGGTCTTCCCAGAAGTATCGCCAGGTTGTCACCTGACCGTGATGTTGAGCTTATGAGTAAGCTGGTTCTCCGAACAACTCCTTCCTCCAAGAAAATCGTGCTGGATGTCCAGAATTATTCGGTTGAGCTTAAACAACTTGGAGAGTTGAAAGACGAGAGCTCTATCCCGACATAGTTCCTTTTCAAAGGGATGTCTAGTCTGTCCGTGTTGAAGCGAGGTGGTATCTCCTCATTGGATATGCTAACCTCTAAATCTTTTGATTTGATTTGGGCGATCGTCAAATCAAACTCAGGCTAGCCTACTGAATGCATTAGTCTGACCAATACTTATGCCTCGTTCTGGTGAAATATGAATCTACCGTCTTGGAGTATCTGGATAAGTTTGTTGTTGAGCCCATCAACTACCTTCTTATCTTCTCCATGTTTGAGGAGATTCATATTGGATATTGGGCGTTAGCATTGGAAATTTAATAGAACTAACTTTGTGTCGTGACAAGGTATGTGTTCTGAAGATTAGAAGTGACTTTCCTTGGTTCACGTGCAATTGCTGAAAGATGTCGCCGTGGATCTGAGTGAATTGTCTGGTTTCCTCCGAATCATTTCCACTCGATCATGCACGTGTAGAATATTCTCGGAATGGTATGTTGTTACCTCCTTTCCTTGAGAATTTCATCTATGCATCCAAGCCACTGATTGAATTGTTCCAGCAAGAGAGGAAGTCTGAGAACTTCTTTTGTCTTCGTTGGTGTTTCCCCAGCAGAGACACAATGGTGTATTGTCGCGAGTAATTCAAGTAGGGCAGCTGTCTCCTGACAAGCTGTTAATATGCGAGTTCCCCAATCTAGTCCCTCCTTTGGAGTTTGACCTTGTAGTCCAACTCTCGGGGTCCTAGCAATTGTAATCCGCGGGTAGCGTTTGCAAAGATTCCCTATTCCTACATGTGGAGTCTGAAGTATCTCTACACTTACCAGATCTAAATCTCAATCAGAAACGATAGTTGGTGATCCCCAAGAAGCTTGACCCGATGTCTGGAAAAATCAAGAAGTGTTCCCAACACTAACATTTGCGGAGTTTCTGAAGTTCTCTATGTCCATCTTCCCGACCCTTCTCCTGTGATCCGAAATGTTACTCCGTGAGGAAAGTTCTACTCAAGCTGTTTGGTAGAAGTTGCCTCTTCCTCTGTTGGAACCTTGTTTAACTTTCGTCTTCAGGAATTCAAGGCCTTGTGCAAAGTTCATATTCTCAACCTTTTGAGAAACAGTTGTCTGCCAACCGGAAACTTTTTATTTAACCTCCCGTCACCCGCATGTGTCTCCTAACTGTCAATTCAAAGGATGCTTGAAATCCCATTCTAAGATTCTACTAGGAGGTACTCGGCCGCT
The DNA here is from genome assembly GCA_947311845.1 of Poa pratensis. Classification (NCBI taxonomy): domain Eukaryota; kingdom Viridiplantae; phylum Streptophyta; class Magnoliopsida; order Poales; family Poaceae; genus Poa; species Poa pratensis. Next base: position 41,907,930 of record CAMZMU010000070.1, read on the forward strand.
GTATCTTCACCAAGATCCATCCTCCCGGTGAGGTTCCCTCCTTCTCCAATGGTGTACGTTGATAGTGACCTCGAGGTGAAGCCGACGACTATCTCGATGATGCCCTCGGTCACCACCTGAAGCGAGAAGATCGTGTAGTACCGTTGTAATCCTTTCCCTCTTTCCTACTCTAGAATCTCGGGACGAGATTCCTGTAAGGGGTAGAATTGTAACAGCCCAAAATTTGAGAACCTAAAAACCCGAGTAAAATTTTCGCTTTTGTGTTGCATTGCATCATGGCATCCATATTAAGTTGCTAAACAAAACACAAATTGGGTTTGACAACGTTGGAAAACAAAATGCTAAACTTCTTTAAACAAAATCTCAAAACAAGGAAGGCACTCAACTTGTAAAACAAAATTACTTTGACATGTTATATTTGTCAAGGAAGTTCCAAAAGTTCCAAATACGATTTTTGCAAACTATTTTGATTTGTAAAATAAAATAAATGGAGAGAAACTCAAAATTGCCCGTGAGCAATTCCTATTTTATTCTCCTACCAAATGATTTTCAAATAATCTGGAAAAATTAGGGGAGCTTCATCTTGATGTGGGGAGGCTACCTAATTTTTATCATATTTTTTCAGATAATTTAGAGGCCTCAATTAAATCTTTAAAACCTACTGGGAATAAAAGAAAAGGAAGAAACGATCCGTTCGTGATGGAAAAGAATCTGCCAGGGGCCTTTTTGTAAGATCGCCGTCTTCTTCCCTGTAGCCACAGGGCAAGCTCGCGCCGCACCACAGTGCAAGCCACGCCGGGCCCTCCCCCTGCTCCGCCCCTTTCCCCTGCGAGGAGAGCAAGGCCACGAGCTGCTCTCCTCCCCTCCCTCACCCACCTGTTCCCTCCCCCTTTTCTTTCTTCCCCACGAGCTCGCCGTAGCCGAGCTCTCCGCCGCCACATCGCCGTAGACTGAGAGCTCCCCGAGCCAAGCCAGGAGCACCAGCACCTCCGCCGCGTCGCCAGCTCTTTCTCTGCCAGAGGAATCGACCGGGGAGGCTGTGAAACGACGTCGCCGTCCTCAACTTCCTCGCTGCCGTCCGAGCGCCGCCGCGCACGATTTCCTCGCCGTCACTGCATCCTCCGCCTCGACATTGCTCCATCGACTTGAGGGTGAGCACCCCGTGCCGTAGAACCTCGTCCTCCTCTCCTCTCTCGCCGTGGTTCCTCGCCGTAGCCGTATAACCGTCGACGCCCGTCCGCCGTACTTCGTCGCCACAGCTCGAGCGACCGGTCGTGAGGCCGGCTTAACCGGGCTGCAGGCCGTTCGCCACGGGCCCATAGCCGGCCTTTCAGCCGGCCCAGACCGGGCTGAGAGCCGGTTGGCTCTGTAGCCAGGCCGGCCAGGAAACCGGCCCAACCGGGCTGGAGGCCGGCTGCACTGTTTTTTCTGCTGTTTATTTTTCCATTTCCTGTTCGATATCGACTTGCCTCCCGCTCCTCCCTCGCGACGTTAGGGTTGTCGAACCTCGATGATTAATTCATGTTCCAACTCTCCCTCTCGAATTCCAGTAATTAAATTTTATTACTGTTGAAATTAATTTAATTAAAGCACATAATTAAAAGAGGATATTATAAATATAATAACTTTTTATCTGGACCTCAGAAAATTGTGTTCGTTATACCCAAATGCTCAGAAAAACATGAGTGATCCAGAATCATCATCATCATGCATAATTGATCACAATTACAATAATGTGCTCCAGTAGTAATTATAATCACTAAGTTTAAATATGGGGTTTATTCCAAATAATGCAATAAATATAATGGGGACCCCATTTAACCTGTTGGTCATGTTCAATGCTTTTAGGGTGCATTTAAAATTGTCATACCATCATGTGTTTGCGCATTGCATTTGTTGAAACCTGTGTGGTGATTGATTGTCTCTTCCGGTGTTGTTTGTGCATCGGTAGATCAAGGAGTGGAAGTGACCCAACAGTCTCGTGACGATCCGTACTACCAGCCGTATCAACAAGGCAAGCGTAATCCCATCTCTGAGCATGTCTTATCCTATTTTCCGCAAATATTTTCTCCACTATAATATTGCATGCGGTTCCAAATGTCAATTTTATTGGATTAGAGTATCCTATAGTTGCATTAAGTTTCCGATGCCAATACCTGTTTCCCTCCTATTATCCATAGGATTGTATTGTTGGCCTGAAATACTTAACTATGCTATGTTGTTGCTTAGCCATGCTTTGTTAAATGCTTAGACGTCCGATGGATGGTTCGTGTTGGAAACAGGTGATGAGATAAATGGTTGATGGTGGAGGAATTGTGGAGACAGGTAATAAAATGCTTAAAGGTTGATGAGAGGCCACTGTGGTTGTGGTGCTTTGTCTCGTTCTCGCCGCCTAGGTGCGAGTTCTTTACCTCTTGAACCAAGACTGAGCATGCAACCATGCGTGAGGCCTATGCAATTGCAGGAACCCTCATAGACTAAATAACTCGGGCGGGACTAGCCAGGGTCCTCTAGTTTGAGCTTCCATTTGCGCGTGCGTGATGATGGTGGTATGAACTGGGATGAGGATGGTGGTATTAGGAAAATGAGTGGCCACGGGGCAGGGTGTTGGATCCGCTGCTCCGTCCTCACTGATGATCCTGGGTTAGTCCTTAACAAGGGAGAAGTCGACACCGCTGCCACCCAGCCGGCTCTCCAAGGAAGAGAGCTAAAAGCTAGGCAATGGGCCGGACGGTACGCGTGGCAAACATTGTACACCCCTGCAGGGTTAAATCTTTTCGAAAAGCCGTGTCCGCGGTTATGGACGACTTGGGAAAGGACGATAAGATCATAGAATAACTTTAACGGAATGATTAAAAACTGGGTACTAAAGCTACCACTCAAGAATGCAAGGTTGACTTCCTCGAGGGTGATTCGGGGAGGTGCCTTTGATGAACAGGTACTGTGGTTGATGATGATGGTTGATGATGAGAAAGTGATCAAGAAAAGAGTCACTTCTTACCCCTTTTGAAAACTATTCTGAATAGTCGATGCCATTGAGTTATGTTTTCATAAATAAAATCAGCTTTATGCAAAACAGTCATAAAACCTTGAAAGCCTCATCGAGCTAAAGCTCTATATATAATCTTGCGAGTTCGTCGAACTCAACGTCGTTTGTTTTGTTTCAGAGGAGGACTTCACCGACCTCGAAGGTGGGTTCTTTGTGGACGTCGACGAGTAGTCTGGGGTTCCCAGGTGGCAGCTTGGGACATCCCGGAACAGCTGGCGCTGGCTGTTTATTTGTAGGCCTCTTAGGCCATAATCTGGATCTTGTTGTTTAGAACAACTTAATTTGCTTCCGCTTGTTGTAGTGTTGGGTCTGTGACCTCTGGTTGTCATTTGCTATCTTTCTCTATTATAAGAGTTGAACTATAATGATTTGTGTCGTAGAGTCTGTGATGTGCCAGTTGTTCCACAAGTCTTGATCTCTCTATTATGCTTTGATAGTTGAGCCTGTGTTAAGGCATCAATCGGGGTGTTGCGTTGCCGGTGATCAATTCCGAGCAACGCCTGCCAAAGGTTTTGGCCGGGGATTGGTAAACCCGTAACCTCCGGTTGTATCGCTTAACCGGTGACACTCAGCATTACTGTATAGCAGTCGGGTCGGGGCGCCACACCGGCCACCTTCAGGAAGCGTCTCAGTACATCAGAGGCTTCATTGCAGTGAGCCGCCTGCCGTGTACCACGCACTTGGCACAGGCAACGTGGTCTCCCTTGTCCGAGCGAGGAGGATGCAAGGTGGCAGCTCCTCCTGCCCGAGTAGGAACTTCAAAAAATGCCCACAAATATCATTTCTTCATGGAACTTTGCAACATAGATTAATATATAATAGCTGGAAAGGATCACAGCACCTCCCGCTGGCCACGTCGCCCGAAATTTCTGGACCGTGCGATATGTCGAACGGACGGCTGAGATGAACTCGCGTAACACAGCCCAGGCAGCTACAGTTCCCTCCCTGTTTTCTACCAATCAGAAGTCGCCACGCGTCCCGATCACCACCCGGTTGCTCGGTTCCAGCCGGTCACCCGCCGCGCACGGTTTTTGGCGCAAAAATTTACAGCAAACCCCTCCCGAAGGACTGAATTGCAATTTCGGAAAACCTCAGGGACTTTTCTGGAAAAGCGTCCATGAAACCCCCCCTTCTTTCTCTCTCTCCCGCGCGGCCGCGACGTCGCCGCCGCCGCCGACGCGCGCCCCCGCCGCTCCGCTCCTTCCCCTTCAAATCGAAGCACGCACCGAGCTCCGCCGCCGCCTCCTCTCCTCCTCGCCGGAAATCGCCTGCCGGGACGCCGCGCTAGCGCCGGAATCGCCGCCGCGTTCATTCCTCGCCGGCGACGCTCTGGTCACCAAAGTGTGGCGGCGCCGCCGTTCCCGGGTAGCCCGCGTCGAGGCGCGACCGACGCGCCCAGCCGCGCGTCCTGGCTCGCGGTGGCGCGGCGCAGCTGTTGTCGTCGCCGCCGCGGCAGGTCCGGCCACTGTGACGTCATCCGGCGTCACAGTGGGTCCGGCCTGTCAGTTTTTTCTTATCCAATTTTTTTTAGAAATAGATAAATTTCTGCCAAGTGGGCCCACCTAAATTACACAAATTCCAGAAAATAAATAATGTTACAAATTCAAAAAATCCAATCTTTCTACCGGAAAAATATGAACAATAACTCAAAATAATCACAGAAAAAAATGCTAACTAATTATGACAAACCACAAACATATTTAAACATTTCAATTTGGTGAAAATTTGGAAAAAAAAAATGCACTCGCTCCAATTATACGGACAATTGTATGGAGTTGAATTTAAGAAACATTTCTAATTATGGAATTCGATAGAATAAATGTGCATTCTCACACATTATGGACTTAAATTAAAAATTAATTAAAAAAATTTTCTAACATTCCAAATTGCTTAAAAATTGGAAATACTCTAAAATATATGAACAAAACATTTCAATTTGGTGAAAATTTGGAGAGAAAAACAAATGCACTTGCTCCAATTATATGGACAATTATATGGAGTTGAATTTAACAAAAAACAAAAATCTCTCATTCTGCAATTCAGTTGAATAAATGTGCTCTCGCACTCATTATGGACTTAAATTAAAATTAATAAAAAAATAGAAACATTTTTTGACATTCCAATTTGCTTAAAAATTGGAGATACTCTAAATATATCAACATGCTCACAAAAAATAAATGCTAACTACTTACAGCCAAAAACAAACATATTTTAACATTCTGAAATGGTGAATATTTGGAAAAAATCCAAATGTACATCCTCTAATTATGTCAAGTTTAATTTAATAAATACTCATATAATACATTTCCTCTACTAATGGACTTAAATTGAACATTTCAATTTGGTAAATATTTTGCTATAATCTAAACAAACTTTCTCTAAGTACGGAATTCAATTGAATAAATGTGCATTCCCACTCATTATGGACTTAAATTAAATGTAAACGAAAAATAGAAACATATTTGAACATTTCAAATTGCTTACAAAAATGAGATACTCCAAAATAATTTGCTATAATCTAAATAAACTTTCTCTAAGTACGGAATTCAATTGAATAAATGTGCATTTCTAGTCATTATGGACTTAAATTAAATGTTAACGAAAAATAGAAACATTTTTGAACATTTCAAATTGCTAACAAAAATGAGATACTCCAAAATATATCAACATGCTCAGAAAAATAAACGCCAACTATTTATGTCAAAATACAAACATAATTTATGCAAAAAAAAACATGTTTGAATATTTCGAATTGGTAAAATATGCGTAAAAATAATACATTTATGACAATTGCATTCCATGCAGAATTAATCAACTATAATTTAAACTTGAGGAATTTTCAAATTTTCCATATTTTACAATTCAAATCTTAATAACTTTCCAACTTCACCAAATTTTTGAATCTGAACATTTTTAAAACGTAAACTTTTTCCGAATTACAATAATTTTCAAATTTAAAAATTTATAGAATGTGGACATTTTTAAACTTAAATTGCAGCCATAATTGAGCATTTTTATTCAAATTTGAGCACTGCAAAATTTTAAAAGTCTTTCAAATCTGATCATTTTATAAACGTTAAAATAATTCAAATCCTAATAGCTTTCCAATTTTAACAATTTTTGAAATATGAACATTTCTAAACCGTAAACTTTTTTTGAATTCCAACAATTTTCGAACTTGCACAATTTTTCAACGTGGACATTTTCAAATTTGCATTCCAAAAAAATTCAAATTTGAACAATTTTTGAATGTGAACATTTTCAAACTTGAATTTCAACCACATTGTAACATATTAATACAAATTTTAAATTTGAGCATTCTAAAATTTTAAGAGTGTTTAATATCTGATCGTTTTATAAACTTTGAAAGAATTCAAATCTTAAGAGCTTCCCAAATTGAACAATATTTGAAATCTAAACAATTTTTAAACGTACGAACGCGGCGTATGCCGCGCAAAGTTGCCTAGTATGTATAACACGTTATTATGTTAGTTACCATTTTTCAAGTTTTTTAATTGTTTACTCTTTTTTCGAAGTACCTACTCGGGCAAGAGAATATGATCTCAGTAGCCAAAACTGCATTTCCGCCAACAAGATGGAGCTTGAAGGGGGAAAACAGAGGTGAAGGTTTTGAATGTGATATGCATAGGGTAAAGAGGGGAGGATTTTGGTGGAAGGTTACCAAATTTACCGTGGACTGTTTTCCCTGCCGCGTGAGCTCGCGCCATTTATATGCTCACACAAGTCCGGCATCGCGTTCCCTCCCGCATGCAACGAGTCTAGCTCTAAGGAAATGATTGATTCATACAGTACTTACCAGCGGCCCTAGCCACAGAGTGTTTTACTATTCGTGTGAGGCATGACCAACCACTCGCACAATCCATAGCCATTGCTGCGTTCCCCTCCCCCTCTACAGTAACAAAGAGAGGAGACAAGGGAGGCACAAAAGTTTCCTCTTTCTCTCACCGGAGCGGGAGCAGATCTTCGCCGTCTCTCGTCGCCGCGGCGGCGAGGGGTGGTGGAGGTCTTGCTCCTGGTCTCCTGGTGTGTAGATAGTAGGGTAGGTTTCTCTGGCGTCGGCAGTAAGGTGGTGGTGCTGGTGCCGGATCTGAATAAGGTTGCTGGGGTTCGATTTCCACCTCGGCGTTGCTCTTCGGGGCAAAGCCGGCAAACCCTAGTTGGTGTGCTTCTAGGCGTTGTCGTCGAGGCGGAGGCGGCGACTTCGCTGTGGAGCTTTTGTTCCCCGGCCTCATCCCCGCTTCGGCGACGTTTTCTCCACCGTCACCGAGAGGCATGTGGGAGTTGGCTCGGGAGTTCATCCAGGACGGGTGGTCTGGAGCTTGGAGGGTGGCTTGAGGCGAGCGGATCAGAGCTTCTTCTTCGACTTCGTCAAGAGGTGGCTTCGCATCTGGGATCCATGGAGCTCGGGGCGCGTCCCCGGCCGATGCGCCACAACCGCCATGGCGTCGCTTCTCGAAGTGACCCTCTACTTCGGTTCATAAAGCTGCTACGCGATGAGGCTTCAACGGATCTTCGGGAGGTCGTCCTCCTTCGGCCGGCGCTCGGGCGACGACGGGCGACATCGACGGCGAGTTTGGGTTGCAGGAGTATCCACCTCAAGGACTTTTTTTGGAATTTTTCAAGTTTACGAGGTCCTTTCTGCAAAAGTTCCTGTACGCCTGTCCTTTCTGGGCCTTTCTAGACGTACCTACGTGTATTACTTCTGCTTGTATCCTTACTGTTAAATATACGTAGATATTATATCAAAAAAAAAACCCACTCGCACAAGCAACCAACACTCGATTTTTGCATCCAGGGGCTGGTTGGGAAGGATGTACGTAGGCTCATCCCAAACGATTTTGGTGAAAGGTTATGTTTCATCACAAACTCTTTGTTGATTATTTTTATCAAGTCTGGTATATTTCATTTTGTCTACTAATAAACTTAGATTGTATACCTAAAATGTTTTTATTATATACCTTATATAATCGCCATAGCTAGAACTGTTTAGTCACCGACGCGGGTGCCTAATTGTTTGGCATAAGTCGACATGGATAATAGGATCCGTCATGGCGAGGGCTCTGTCGATCGCTGTGAGGACCCCAGACTAGATGTCTAAGATACTCGTTATGCTTGCTGCAACAATCCCATGATCAGTTTATTGTTGCACATAACTCGACTTGGCATCACAGTTCACATCCATTACAGTACCGATTATAAGTCTTACAAATAGGGTCGCATGGACCAATAGTCTTACAATAATGCCACGAGGGCTAAGTTCAACAAAATAACAACGTAAACAAGTGAAGCATCGTTGAGCCCAAGTCGAAACCTCGAAGACCCTATAGGCAACTGTCTCGGAGACGGCCTAGTTCGCAAAGACGTCGATGTTCTCTTCACCTCCAGCAAACTCCTCCTCTTTGAAGTCTGGCTAAGACAACAGGCATGGACGAAATCAATATGAGTACATTTGATTGTACTCGCAAACCACTCTTAATAAAAGAATATACATGATCTATCCTAAATATGCTGGAGGCTTGGGTTTATTTTGCGTAAAACCAATTTTCTCTTAGAAAGAGTTTTTGTAAAACTTTGAATCTTTCTTTTGAAAATACTTTTGGAAAGAGTTTTCGAAAACGCTTGGTCTTCCTTTGAAAATCACTCCTTCGAACTCCTTGGTTGCCAGGGCACACCATGACCAAAAGTTATCCTCATACCCGCCCTGGGTATAGTTTCAAAACATCTCCTTTTTCAAAACAAAACTGCACATAGATCGTAGCACGGCCAACCAACTGTCCATGACCGCGGACTCGGCTATTCGAATAGTTTTACACTCTACAGAGGTTGTACACTTTACCCACACCATCTGATCATCTCATCATGTCAGCCACGTCCTGCCATACAAGGTGTATGCGAAGTTGAGTGATCAGCCAAAGTCTTTCACTTGCTCATCCTAGTATCGGACCCTGCCCTATGAAACATTCCGTTGACACTCGGTCCTGGTCTTCCGTCGAAGCCCCGGAGTGTGAGGACTCATAGTTGTTCCCGGCAGTATGAAAATACTCTTCAATCCTTCCTCGAGCAGAAGGACCCAGGTCAAGGGTAGTCACCTGAGTACCCCTCATGCAATGGAGAATCTCCGCAGTTGAGGTATCCCATACTAACACAAACAAACTAGTTAACTAAGCCCCGTCCCATATGGGGGTAATGTGGTCGCACTAGTTTGGTTGGTGTGACGTAAGTAATAAAACACAATGTGCTTTTCATAAAACCTTCATCCTTCATCCCCATCATCTCCCTTTTCATAAACTCATTGTTCAACAATGTCTTGGGCAAAGCACATCTACCCAAGTTTTTCATAAATCAAGTTTGGAGTTTAAAACTTTGTTTTTCCCATCCGATAGTTTTTGACATAAGCGCAGCTTAGGCTAAGCTTAAATTTTTTTTTGAGGCGCAAAACAGTAGGGAAAATCCCTATTGTCTCATTTTCTATTTTCTCATATCAACAAAAAGTACAGGTTACAAGATAAAGAGGTTCATAAAGTATCTAGCCACTGTGACATCCCTTCCTTAAGAGAAGGTTTGGCTCTATGCGTAACAAGCTTAAAAGAGTAACAAAAATCTCGAAAACAAACATCCACATCCACATCCACATCCTGGTTATCAAATATGCATCTGTTGCGATGATTCCATAGACTCCAGCAGCCCACTATGAGGGATTCCTTGAAACAAATCAGATTATATCTCCTTTTGGCCTCATCAAGTATGCTCATCAAATCCAAATCAGAATTCCATTCCAAATTCAATTTCCACCAGAAGTTACGGCTGAAGTCACACTCAAAAAACAAATGCATGCAATCCTCGCATGTGCCATCAGAGCAGAGGACACAATCATATGATTCAATCATGAAATTCTTTCTGCCGAGGAGATCTCTAGTATTTAACCTGTCTTGGAGCAGCAGCCAAAAAAAGATTTTATGCTTTGGCAAAACACAGGATTTCCAAATCCACCAAAAGGGGGCAGGTGCAGGCTCAGTCGTGGACAAGGCATCATAAACTCTCTTGCTTGAATAATTCTTCTTAGATGTTGCCAGTTGCCAAGCATCCATATCTGTGTTAGCCTCCCGACCATTCAACAGAGAGCCTAGCTGATCACATTGCTGGGCAGCAACAAGCGAGACAGGAGTATGGAACATGTCAAAGATATTCTCATGAGAGCAGATTGCAGCAGCCTGCTTAAGTGAAATATTCTGATCCCTCGCAAATGAGCATAGGTGAGGCAGCTTGCTTCGGAGCACATCATCAGTCCATTTATCAATCCACAATCTCACAGTGTTTCCTTTCGCAGGATGACATGCAACCAATTCAAGAAATGAATTCATCAACTTCAAACAGTCTTTCCACCAAAAGGAGCCACAAGAAGTGGAAGATTGGGGTAGTTTACCATTTGGGTAATGTGCTTGCCATATCAACTTAACCCAAGGAGTGTCCATATTATTCATGAATTTGAATAAGTGTTTTAATAATAGAGCAATATTCTGGGTTCTCAAACTCAGAACTCCAAGACCACCAGACTTTTTTGGCTTACACACATTTTCCCATTTGACTAGACATTTCCCTTTTTTATGAATATCTTTGCCCTTCCAGAAGAAGCCGCGGGTAGAGCCTTCCACATCCAAAAAACCCAAGGGAAGCTTTAAAGTGCACATAGCAAAATTGGGAATAGCACATATAATGGATTTCACAACCACTAACCGACCATCATAGGAGAGAGTGTCAGCAATACCAATCAATCTCCTGTCAATACGATGAATGATGCCAATGAGATCCTCCATTTTCGGTCTAGTAGTTCCTATAGGTAAGCCAAGATAGGTGAAAGGTAGAGATTCAACTTTGCAGCCAATAGTGAGTGCAAGTTCTTGGCATCTAGAATCAACAACATTGATAGGGACAAGGGATGATTTACTGTAATTAACTTTGAGACCAGCAGAAGAAGAAAACTTGTTGAGGAGAATTTTTAGCCTTTGTAACTGATCAGGGCACGCAGGCATAATAAGAAGGGTGTCGTCAGCGTACTGAATAATGGGATAATCAAGCCCAAAAGAACTCTCAAGGGGCAATTCTAGCTGACCAGATCTCTAGGCTTCATTGATTACATACTGAAGCAACTCAGCCGTTGAGACAAACAACAGGGGGAAAGTGGGTCGCCCTGTCGCACACCTCTCTGACAATATATTTTCTTTCCTGGGACACAATTGAGCAGAACTGACGTGGAAGCAGAGAATAAAATCGATCTGATCCAACCAATCCATTTATCCCGAAAACCTAGATGTTTCAACATAAGTAGAATGGCACTATATTCCACCTTGTCAAAAGCTTTTTCAAAATCTAGCTTGAGACTAATAATTTCTCTTTTGGATTTATGACACAGGTGAATATACTCAAATGCCCAGGCTAGGCAATCCTGAATCGTTCTGCTTTTAATGAAACCGTACTGGTTCTTGTGAATAAGAGGAACAATCACCTTTTGCATCCTATTAGCCAACAACTTAGTAAGTAATTTCAATGTGAGGCTGACCAGCGAAATAGGCCTATAATCACTGACAGATTCTGGGCTGGCCTTTTTTGGGATGAGAGTGATGAAAGCAGAATTAATACTATCAAGGTCCAAATGACCATTATAGAAACTGAAACAAAGATTATAAAACCGCTCCTTGATAATATGCCAGCATTTCTTCAGGAAAACACCATTAAAACCATCTGGTCCAGGTGATTTATCCATGGGCATATCTTTTACAATGCCATCAATTTCCTCCTTTGTGAATGGAATTTCAAGACTGGAAAAGTCAATATCAGGTCTTGGCACAATCATATGATGAAGATCAAAAAGCATGGCAGGGTTATCAGAACACCCAATTCTCTTCTTAAAAGAATGCCATATCACAGCAGCCTTATCCTCATGATCACAAACAATTCTGCCATCCTCTGTGGTGATATTTGCAATATAATTGCATCTGAAAGTCTTGGTAGCATAGGTGTGGAAAAACCTGGTATTTTCCCCACCTAACTTAGCCCATCTAATTTTTGCTCTATTTCTCCAATAAATCCTTTTGGCTTCCAAAAGTTTTGCATGGTGTGCCTTTAATAGAATCCGAAAATTTGTTTCTAGGATGGACAACTGCCTCTGATCCTCAATGCCATCCAGTAAAGCAAGCACAAAACTGCAGGAATCAATGATCTTGTTAAGCTGGGAGAAAGATTTACTCCATTTTTTTTAACCCATATCTCAGGGATTTCATTCTGGCTGTGATATCTTGAGCTGCATTTTTATACAATCCGGATCTTTGCCAATTTAAAGCCACAACCTCTTCAAACCCTTGGAACTCCATCCAATAATCCTCAAACCTAAAATCTTTGCTTTAGGCACATCAGTACCAATCTGAATAGGCACATGGTCAGATGACAAATTGGCAAGTGGATTTGCAAATGTGTTAGGGAATGTAGCAGTCCAGCTAGCAGAGGTGAAAACCCAGTCCAATTTTTCAAGCAAAGGGGGGTCCTGCATATTACTCTAGGTGAAAGACCTTCCTTTCAATGGGATTTCCACCCAATCATGGTGACTAATAATTCTGTTGAAAGCCAACATATTATTGATATTTCCCCCTTGTTCAGTTCCTATTTTCAGGGCTTCTCATGAGATTAAAGTCACCAAGTATCATCCAAAAATGCATAGGTGTAGGATCAATATTGAGAAGCCAATCAGTAAACAAAGTTCTCTCCTCGGGAGTCATAGGTCCATAAACATTGGTCAAGTACCAAACATGCCCACTCAAGTTACATATGAATTGCATTGTAATGTGGTATCGAGAGATACTAATCTGCTGCCCTGAAAACATATTACCATTCCATATAGTGATGAGGCCACCAGAGCTACCAACAGAAGGAGAATAAGCAAACTGATCAAATCGCCTGGGGCAGAATTTCCTGATATATGAGTGATCAAAAGTCTCCCTCTTGGTCTCTTGAAAACATATTATATTACAGTTAGATTCATCAATGTTCTGCTTGATATCATCCCATCTTAGTTGAGAATTTATCCCCCGCAAGTTCCAAACAAATACTATCCAGTTTCTATGCATTGATCACTAATTGAGGAAATGTGAAACTGAGCAGAATTAATAAGCTCAGTATAATGATACGGCCAAGATAGCATGCACGAAATCTGGATGATCAACATAGAAAACAGTGCCACAAAGCCAATCACATGCCACATGGACATAAATAAATCCAAATGAACCATCTCCATAAACACAAAATGATCAACACACCAGCAAGCAGAGAGATAGATCATAAAATCCACAGCCGAATTCTCACAAATATAGGTAGCAGACCAAACTGACAGATAGAGGACAGACCAAGTACTGAGCAGCACATAACCAAGTACCGACTTATGGCATGCCACAACCACAAAATGACACAAGGGAGTAAAGTAAAAAATAGATAATGCAGCAGCTGAGAGGACAGTCAAGCTGCCCTGGGACACCCAACTATTCCACACTATCATTGGTACTATCATAGTTCAGATTGTCCTCAGAAACATCATCAAGATGCATCTGGCAAGGCCCTGTTGCAATAGCCTGAATCACAACCAGTGGTAGGTGAGGAGGAGCAGGTGCAGTTGCATCTCGGACTTCAGCTTCATACACTTGATCTTCCTCAAGGTCCACAACAGCATCCGAATCTTTGAAACCCTTAATCAGCTTAGCTAATCTGGCACTCCTTCTAACAAGGTCAACTGTATTAGGTGCTTTGTTCTTCCTTTTCCTGCAACAGTTAGGCATGGGTACCAGAATAGTGCCTGCATCTTCAAGTTCAGTGATTTGCACTGTAGAAGGTGGTGGAATGTCATCACAGACTGTAGTAACTTGCGGATAACATTTACTCTGTACTGATCCCTTACTTCCAACATCCAAAATCTTGCAAGTGGTAGCAATTACCTTGGTATCAGATAAAGCAGAAAGGAGGGTGCTCGGTGATGCAGCAATATTGGAGAGCATGTCCTAAACTACAGTAAGATGATTGTGAACTGGGGATAAATTATGGGCAACAACTTCGCCTTCTGCAACACTATTCTGAACGGCAGAAGCATTCTGGTCAGGGTCAATAGCCACCTGAACATTCCCCTCATTTTCAGCAGCACCATGCATCTGAACCACTTCATCAGCCACAGGATTGACAGCAGGAGCATGACAATGTGGAGGCTTGACGAGTATAGGTTCCTCGACGTTCTGAGCAGAAGCAGCTTCCTCCAGCGAATCGCCGATGGATGGGTTACTGTAGATGACCAGGGTTTGGTTCGTCGTGGAGGTGGCGGCGATGTTTGGGTTCTCAATAAAGGAGACAGAGCCAATGTCGTTGACGACACGCCGATATTTCCTCTTATGGTTAAGCCTAGAATGGCAATTACGTGCAATATGACCAGAATTCCAACAAATACGGCAGCGAATCTGGTTATGACAATCTTTCCGTTCATGGCGAAAATCCAAACAACGAGTACATGTCTGGTTCTGGCTGCTGCAGAGACGGGCCGATGGTGGGCTAGATGAATCAATTGGGCCAAGACTATCATCCACAGTGGTGGGCTGAGTAGGCCGTGTAACCATGACCCAACGCAAGCTGGATCTGCGGTTTGAAACTAGGCAATCAGGCTCCCACGTAGATTGCGGATCACGAGGTGGATCATGAGAAGACGGTGGATGAACTTCATCAGGAAAAACCCTAACACCAATCGGGATGGCATTAGCCCCAGTAAGAACAGATGAATCCAAGGACCTATTGGTAATCAAATTGGAGTGCAGACGATTAAACACAGCAGAAACTACCGGGAAGCGAGAATGTGCATGATCCCGAGTACGTGGAGGCGATCGACGTGATGCTGGAGTAATCCATTCAGCATCTGATTCCGAATACCAAATCTGCTCTTCTCACTGCCAATTAGGTCCTCCACGGCCCCAGAGATGAAAAAAACATTTGAACTGAGTGCAGGCAATCATCCGCAGACTATAAATCAAGAAACCCACTGTCCTCGAACAAACAGCAAATTTAAAACTCTCTCTGACAAACAGATCATACCGATCTCATCATATGCAACCTCCAGTGATGCCAAGAGGGCCAGACTAACATTCAAATCATTCAAACGGAAAGATGCACGACCAAACGAGACCACAAGGAAGAAACGGTGGGAGGCAGAGACCGGGCTAACCGGGGTTGCAAAAAGATCACGAACCTTAGATCTGAAACGATGACCAACTGAAAAATCCAACGTATGCGCAATGGAGAAGGGATCGTTGAACGGATCCATCGCCATCGCCACAGTGGGAAGCCTTGGAGGAAGCCCTAGGATGGAGGAGCGCCGCCATCGCCAAGGGAGACGCCAGACCGCGGGGTGGGTGGGAGCGCCGCCATTTCGAAGGTAATAGCCTGTTGAGGCTAAGCTTAATTTACTTGATGAAAACACTAGTAAGTATATTCCTAACATGGTGAGATTCTCGAAACCATACTGGACAATCTCACAAAAATACTTTCAGCAACGCTTAAAACATAATTTAGTGGGAATACCATTTATAATAAAAACATGCATTTAACATAAGGTAAAACATGCATAACAAAATAGTAGGACATGGGTATGATCAAGGGGTTGGCTTTCCTGGCTTAGTAAAGTGTCCCTTGACTTGATCCTCTCTCTCAACAAATCACCTCGCTTGATAGCTCCCTCAACGTTATCGTCTATTCGTCGTTAACAAATGAAAACACACAATCACCACACAATTCAACACAAAACCAAATATAATCAATAATTGAGGGGAACATTGTGATTGATAGGGTTTGAATTGTCAAAGTGTGTTTGGAGTTGGTTTATTTTAAATCGGGAGATTTAATATTATCGATATGATTATTTTAGAGATTTAATAAGGCTGAAATCTAATAAAGATGATTTTATTACTTATATTTGTCTATAGCAAATATGAGTAAAGTTTCACATGGTAGGCTTTGATTCTAAGAAGCCACATAAATTGGATTAGGTCAAATTTGAGTTTCCTATAATTAGTTATAGCATTTTTAGTGCAGGAAATGGCTTAGATAGTAATTAACTTATGGTTTAATATATATTTACCAAAAGTTCATGATATTACAGGGGAATGTAGGGTTTAATATTATGAACCTAGAAAAACTGGCCTCAAGTCATTTGGACTTCTAAATTAGGAGATATGAATTATTTAGTCCAGAAAAGCTACTTTGGAAAAAGATGATTTACTCTGACACTAAGTAATTATTTTGTGTGAGACCAGCGCCGACAGCTAAATAATTTCATAAGCTATCCAGGGTATTTTGTTTCACAATTTTTGGGTTTCGAAACTGCAAGATATAAGGGTTTTAATGAGGGTACAGAAGTGAAAACGGGTTTAAAAAAACAGGAGAAAAGCTCCCGCTCAAGAATTGTGCAAAAATCTAACGGGCGGGCCCCAGCTGACCCACTGGTCGGTTCATTTAAACTGAATGGGTAAGCTACCCTAGGATTAAGATCCAAAGGCCCGGAAAAGAAGAGAGCCTTGCATGCCAGCAGCCGTTGATCAACAAATCAAGGGCCTGGGTTCATCCTCAACCTTGGGACATGCATTACAGGAACGGACACGGCATGCAAAAGGTGCGTTGGCTGATTTGCAGTCGAGGCTTTCACCAGCTACAGAGCGGGAGACCTATTTGCTTGCGGAGCTGGACAAGGTGAACCTGCAGCGGGACAAGGTGAACCTGCAGCTGGAGTGTAAGTACCCGAGCAAGAGTCGAGTCTTTTGCCATTCTTTTGTTATGAAAATTTCTTGTGATCTCGCAGGTGCTTGTATAGATCGGCAGGCTGAGGCGACACGCTTGCGCGACCGTCTAGACGGTTATGCCAGCAGCTCACGATTTTCCACTCACCCCTTCTGGTCCGACAGGTCGAGAGGTCACGTGCTGGCTAGGCCTCAAGATCGTGCCTGGCGCGCAGGTATTTTGATGGAAACCTGCAGGTCGGCTTTGGCTCGAGTTCATCGAGCTTTGTCCCCGCTGAATGAGAAGCCACAGGGTCTTGCGGCGTTGTGATGCATGTAAAATGCATACATGAATTTTACATTTTATTACTTGATATTCCAACTTATTTGCAACTTATATGATGTTATATTCATGTTTTATAATGATTTCGGGGATTTTCTAAACAATCCCCTCTCTTTTGGTTCTAACTCTGTTTTCCAGAAAACGTCTTTTTTAGGGTTTCGGACTTTCCGGGAGCTTCGGGACTCCAAAAAGGGCAAGGCCAAAGAGCACGGTTCAGAATTTTCGAGACGAACGCAATGGGCCTAAAATGAAGACCAGCAGCCCAGCCAGCTGGAAACTAGAGGGTCCCATGCGGTCAGATTCCCTGGCCGCGTGGGACCACCTCTTTTCCCCCTCGTGGCTCCGATGCCGTCCGTTTTCGTCTCCGTGGCTTCGTCTTGACCTAAAACCAACTATAAAAAGAGTCCCCCGAGGAGTTTCGCGAGGAGGCGGCGGAGAAACACGAAACACACGAAACAGAAGACAGAAGGCTGCCGCCGGAGAAGATCGGAGGGGGGAAACGCTGCCGGAATCACCTCCGGAAGGCTCCTCCATCCCCCCTCCGGAGTCTCCATCAACACCAACGTCAAGACCAGCACCATCTCCATCACCATCTTCGTGATCCACTTCATCCCCCTCATAGTTTGAGATTGTTGAACCCTAGCTATTGTTTAAGTGCTATTCTACCTGTGTATGATTAGCTACTTGTCATTGTTTTGTGGTGAGACTATATTTTCAGATTGTGTTGTATCATTTATACCACTGAATCACATCATGTCTTCACGTTGTGAGTAGTTCTCTCATGTTCCTGGGGGCATAGGATGGATTGGCAATGATCTATATATAACATGTGTTGGTATTTTGTCTAGTGTTTTCTTTTTATGTAATTCTATGATGGTGTTGTGCGAACGTCGACTGCACATCACTTCACCTAGATGGGCTCATAGGAGAACACCGTAGTGTAATGGAGTGAGGGAGACTTGGGAGGACATGTAAACCTGAGACCGAATTATGAAGTTACTTTATGAGGGGATTAATATCGGGGACCTTAGAGTGTAATGCTATGGTGGGATTTTATATCTTAATAACTCTTGTGCAGTCATTTACTTGGCCACAAGATCCATCATAAGAGGTTTAGTATATTTATTTAGCTATACCTAATAATGGCTCCGTCCTAAGAAGATTAAAACTTGACAAAATGCTACTTTGTTGTTCTAGAAATATTTATGCCATGAAGTCTAGGTAGCCCTTGGGAACGTTCTCCACTTATAAGAAATACACACTTGAGCTTGTCCTCTTGCTGCATAGAGGATTGGGCTTTTCTCTCTTTGAGAGCTGTCACCTGCTACTATTTGTCTGCTGCATTTTTACTGTCTTGCAATTATACAACCGAAAACACCAAAAACACTTGCATCTTTTATTGTCAATTTATCATTCTTACTAACCAATACCTTCAGCTCCTCGTGGGTTCGACAACCTTTTCTATTCGAAAGGTACTACAATTGATCTCCTGCACTTGGGAGTCATCAAGATACTTTTCTGGCGCCGTTGCCGGGGAGCGTAGCGCTATTGGTAAGAAGTTTGGTAAGGAAACTTGAAAGGTGAATTTTATTTACTGTTTTGTCTCATCGCTACTATGGCATTTATGAATCGTGCTTCGCTGCATCTTGCTTTATATGAAAGTGCTTATGCTAATGCTCCTAAAGTGGTTGAAACTACTGTGTCTGAGGTACCTAAAGTGGGAATTAAAATTCCCGTTGATCATGTTAAAAGAGTTATGAAAAATCTATTTACAGGAGATGGAACTAAGTCTGCACGTGAACACGTGGAGACAATTGAAGACATATGTGGTTTATTTAGGCTTCCTGGTATTTCTGATGATCAGATAAAAAGGAAGCTATTATATTTGTCTTTATCTGGTAATGCTCGTATTTGGTTCAAGTCTTTGGATGAAGAAGTTACTATTGTATGGAGTAGTTTGAGGAAGGTTTTTCTTAAATATTTTACTCCTAAAGAAAGAATTATTGCTGCCACGAAAGTACTAATATTTTGCAGGAAGAGGAGGATAAAAACCTAAGCTTGGGGATGCCCGTGCAACCCCAAGGAGATGATGAAAATGATGAACAACTAGAGAATGAAGAGAAGAAACATCCACCTTCACCACCTATGGATGAGGGTAACACTCAAAATCTTGTTGATGATAAACTTTGCTTTTATGATTCTGATGATGAGGAGGACTATCAACCTATGCCTAATGAGAACATTATTGATAATAATTTTAAAAATGATGAGGAGTATGGTTTAGACATGCTATATGATAATGCTTTAGATGATGGTCCTATGCCTATTGATAATTCTCCATGTTTAGAACTTGTTACTACTTCATGTGAGGATAAAAATGATATACTTGCTGTTGGTAAAAATACTCTTACTTATGAGAGTCCTACTTTATTTTTGAACTCTCCTATTCACACCGTGGAGGAGAAGCTTTTATATGTTGAAAAGTACTTATGTGGGCTGAAATTATCTTACACCAATGACCATTTCACCCATAACCATCATGTTTAGTGCTTCTTGCAATTATTTTGAGAGAGGAAAACACACTAATAGCTCACATAATAGTTTTAATAATCCTCTATATGTTCCTAAGTTTGCAAAGTTGCACCAATCTAATAGTTCTTTTTCAAATTTGCTTCCACTACTTGTAACTATTATGAGAGAGGAAGAAAGACTTGTCTTTATGTTTCTATGTTATTTAAAATGCAACCTACTGATCACCACATGCATTGGTTACCACAAAATTGCTGCTATTTATTCATATATAAAATGCCAATGCATAGGAAGTGGGTTAGACTTAAAAGTTAATGGTTTAATGTTTTGTGGTGTGCTCCTTATGCTTTCATTTCCTATTCAGTTTGGGCACACCTTTATATCATGAAAACATGTGAAACAACTTTACCTACTGTTATCTAATTGCTAGTTTAAGATTTTCACTTTATATAAAATTTGGGAAAGTAAATGAGAAGGATGAGTAATGGAGATGTTGGGGTCGACCTTGAACATGTGTTGTTCATGCCAATGGAACCATTGCAAAGTCTCTATCATTAAAACTTTTCCCAAAGCTAAAACCAAATAAAAAGAGTGTTTATGTTGTATATATTTGCTTCTTCTTTTGCCTTTGTGCTAAATCAAAAACAACAAAAATATTTTCTTTCTTCCTTGTTTGTTTCTCTTGAATTCTTTCTTGGTTCTTTTTGCTTCTTTTTGATTTTTATCTTCAGTTTCAGTTTTGGTTTTTGAGTCAAGGTGCTTGTTTACTACTGTAACATCACCTTTGTATCTTATTTTTCATCTTTATGGCAAGAATAACCTCTTTTGAGAGGTGGGATCAGACAATAGTGATTTGCTGTCCAGAAAACAGATTCCTTAGCTTCACTGCGGAAAATGTTAAAAATCACAGAAAAGGAATTTTGACCTGAAATTTTACGACAGCAATCTTCAGTTATTATTACGCATTTCATTAGTTAAAAGTTTTCTGATTTGAGCAACGTAAGTGACTCTGAAAATTCACTCTTTACGGGCTGTCCAGTTTTTGACAGATTCTGTCTTTATTTTGCATTAGCCTCATTACTTGTGTTTTGTGTGGTTCTTTTGATCAATGAACAATACACAACCATAGTAACAATAGTTAATGTTTAGAATCAAATCATGATATGTCTTTGCTGTACCTATGTGGATTTAATTTATGGAGACACTAACCCCTCTAATCAAGTTTTATGATGAGTTTTGTGTGAAGAGAATTGTCAAGTGGAAGAGTTGAGGGTGATGAACAAAGATCAAGAGGGACAAACACTCAAGCTTGGGGATGTTACCCCTAGGCTCACCCTACATGTATCAAATAAGTACAAGAACTCAAGCTTGGGGATGCCAAGCCACCTCACTCCAACCATCTTGATACCAAGTAAGTAAGCCTAGCTATATGGCTATAAAGAAAGCGCTTTACGGGAGGCAACCCGGTTGTTTTATTTTTGATTTTCTTTGTGTCCTCTTGCTGTAACAAGAGACTTAGTTTTTAGTTTTGTTTCTGGAATTTTTAATAAAGTGCCAAGTTTTACCCGTTTTGGTTTGAAAAAGTTGCTATTTGTATTCGGAGATTTTATTCCAGCACGAATCTGTGCACGGTATGATTTTTCATTTCTATTCTGTAACTCCGAATGAGCTGATATTTTAACTGTAGTTGCAACTTTTCATCCTCTGTAATCATGAATTTTTTCAGAATTTTTCGACATATTTAAGTAGGGTAGAAAAATGCGTTTTGCTGCTGCTGTTTTTCTGGACAGATTCTGTCCCATTTTGTTTGATGCATTCTTTGAACTTTTAACTTGAATCTTTTTGATCCAATTGAGTTTATAAGTAGGCATACAACATTATACACTTTCTGGACATTCATATGAATTTTTGTTTAAGGATTTTATGCAGCAAGCAATTCATTTGTCTATCACTACTAATGTCACCCCACAGAAAAGAAATGGGAGAAACGGTGTTTTGAAGTTTTTTCACAGGGATTAGAGGAGATGCACCAAGAGCTATCCAAGGATGGTGAAGACCATAAGCTTGGGGATGTGAAGACAACCCCACTGGACCAACACACTCTCGGTTTGCACACGTCTAACTTCTGTTTTTCGATCAATGCACTTTATCGCATAAACTTGGAGCGTCTTTTATTTGCTTTTTATTTCGGTTTGATTTTTGTTTTCTTGAGACCACCACTTCATTTATATGAGAGCTACTGGAAAATTGGGTTGAATTAAGTTGGATGCTATTAAAAATATTGGGATAGGGATGTTTGAGTTGATTCAAAAAGATACATATAGTTGCATGATTCATGTGCTTTTTAATGAGTATTAATTTGCAAGTGTTTTATCAAGAGCTATCTTTTATTCATGTTTCGATGCTGAATGTTACTTTACTTTGTTTAACATGGATTGATTAGTTCTATGGACACTTATGCATGCATTTAGACGGTCAACTTTCTCCCTCTTGCTAGCCCAAAAATTCCAACAAGTAAAAACTTGTTTTCCAACACCTTCAACCAAAGTTTTTCTAGTGAGTCCACCATATCTACCTATTAGCTTTATGCTATTCCGAGTATGTTTATCATGTTATATTGTATTATCTATACTTCTGAATTAAAATGCTTATGTTATTGATTGTTATGGGAAAAGTTGGTTAAAAAGCTCTCACGAACTTGATGCACACTTTACTTTTATTGCACTTAATAAGCATGAACCATTGTGATTAAAATTATGAAGTTGTGGGCTTGACAATAGTTTTGGTTGGGAGTTAGCCCATATGTGCTGTCACATGGCAAGCTTTCAACATTGCACTTATTTATATTTAGTTGATGTCATGTACTTTTGTTTATGGATGCCTATCATGGGTGAAATGAATGTGGATACTTAGTAAGTTCAAAGAGTTTGTATAAATGGTTAGAGAAATGCCTGGGCCGCTAATCTAAGCCATGCATCATTCATGGTGGAAATTTACAGCATAACCATAATGTTCATTCAGTGATGCACCTCATAATAAAAAGCTATACCCATAGTAAATAAAAGAGTGCTGAGATTGTTCATTGTCTGTTTGTCTTGTTGTTTTGACATGGGCTTGTTCATGTCAAGGGGCAAGAGGTACCCCAGTGCAGTTCTTGATGATACTATTATTACTTGCAATGACCTTTATTTGAATTTACTTTGTGGACCAAAGTGAGTAACACATGGTGTAGGTACTTGTATTCAAGGGACATGAGACATTCAACCAATACATTGTCAAGCACACCACTCATATTTGCTTTCACTTTAAACATTAATCATTCAAGATGCTATGATAGGGGTAATGAGAGCTCCACACCAATGACTACCACATTGCAAGCATTAACTTAAGTAGAAGTGTTTGGAAGTTAGATGAAACTTATTCATGCTTTACCTCTACTTATTTATATATCTTTCCAATGTGTCCACCTTTTATATTCAGATTTGCAAGAATACTCTATGACCATTATAGGATGTTTTTACTTTTCATTATGCATACATTTGGACCATAGTACTTTCTTCTATGTTACACTTTGTGAATTATCATTGAACATCCTTACATTGAATATTTGATATCACTTCATAATCTATCTTGTATATTGCTACTCCTTTGAAGAATGAATCATTTGACTCTATGTAGCAATAATAATCATCTTTGATATCCATTGATAGTATTAAAATGCAAAGTCCATGTTAGTTTTATCACCTTCATACTCGAGGACGAGTATTGGTTAAGCTTGGGGATGTTGATGCATGTAAAATGCATACATGAACTTTACATTTTATTACTTGATATTCCAACTTATTTGCAACTTATATGATGTTATATTCATGTTTTATAATGATTTCGGGGATTTTCTAAACAATCCCCCCTCTTTTGGTTCTAACTCTGTTTTCCAGAAAACGTCTTTTTTAGGGTTTCGGACTTTCCGGGAGCTTCGGGACTCCAAAAAGGGCAAGGCCAAAGAGCACGGTTCAGAATTTTCGAGACGAACGCAATGGGCCTAAAATGAAGACCAGCAGCCCAGCCAGCTGGAAACTAGAGGGTCCCACGCGGTCAGATTCCCTGGCCGCGTGGGACCACCTCTTTTCCCCCTCGTGGCTCCGATGCCGTCCGTTTTCGTCTCCGTGGCTTCGTCTTGACCTAAAACCAACTATAAAAAGAGTCCCCCGAGGAGTTTCGCGAGGAGGCGGCGGAGAAACACGAAACACACGAAACAGAAGACAGAAGGCTGCCGCCGGAGAAGATCGGAGGGGGGAAACGCTGCCGGAATCACCTCCGGAAGGCTCCTCCATCCCCCCTCCGGAGTCTCCATCAACACCAACGTCAAGACCAGCACCATCTCCATCACCATCTTCGTGATCCACTTCATCCCCCTCATAGTTTGAGATTGTTGAACCCTAGCTATTGTTTAAGTGCTATTCTACCTGTGTATGATTAGCTACTTGTCATTGTTTTGTGGTGAGACTATATTTTCAGATTGTGTTGTATCATTTATACCACTGAATCACATCATGTCTTCACGTTGTGAGTAGTTCTCTCATGTTCCTGGGGGCATAGGATGGATTGGCAATGATCTATATATAACATGTGTTGGTATTTTGTCTAGTGTTTATCTTTTTATGTAATTCTATGATGGTGTTGTGCGAACGTCGACTGCACATCACTTCACCTAGATGGGCTCATAGGAGAACACCGTAGTGTAATGGAGTGAGGGAGACTTGGGAGGACATGTAAACCTGAGACCGAATTATGAAGTTACTTTATGAGGGGATTAATATCGGGGACCTTAGAGTGTAATGCTATGGTGGGATTTTATATCTTAATAACTCTTGTGCAGTCATTTACTTGGCCACAAGATCCATCATAAGAGGTTTAGTATATTTATTTAGCTATACCTAATAATGGCTCCGTCCTAAGAAGATTAAAACTTGACAAAATGCTACTTTGTTGTTCTAGAAATATTTATGCCATGAAGTCTAGGTAGCCCTTGGGAACGTTCTCCACTTATAAGAAATACACACTTGAGCTTGTCCTCTTGCTGCATAGAGGATTGGGCTTTTCTCTCTTTGAGAGCTGTCACCTGCTACTATTTGTCTGCTGCATTTTTACTGTCTTGCAATATACAACCAAAAACACTTGCATCTTTTATTGTCAATTTATCATTCTTACTAACCAATACCTTCAGCTCCTCGTGGGTTCGACAACCTTTTCTATTCGAAAGGTACTACAATTGATCTCCTGCACTTGGGAGTCATCACGTTGCTACAGAGATTCCGAGATGGCAAAGCGATCAAGAAATTTGTTCGAGAGCAACTTATTGGCGGAGCCACTGTTGCACTCGCCTTCGTGCAGGTTCACCGCCCGCACCTTGACTTGGGAAAATTTGCCCCAGGTTTAACACCCGTGCCTGTAAGTGACCCTGTGCTAATGTAGGAGCATTACCGGGCAATTCGAGAGCCTGCTTGCGTCATCATGGACCAAGTTTTGAAGGAGACGGAGCGCTGGGTGGAGCCGAAGGAAGAGCCTGAGTAGTGCGGTCTTTACCTCGTAGGTTTGTAAGTATGCGTGTAGGTAGTTGCTGTGTTTCAGCAGCTTGTATGTATGTATGCTTAGTGGAGCCAATTTTGAATAATTGTGATGTATATGCGGGGCGTAGCCCCAGAGTGTGAAGTTTGTGATTTCAGAATGAGTTTATGCGGTTGGTTGGACGCAGCCCCCGAGTGTTCGGGTGCGTTCGGCGACTTGTGAAGTTTGGGATATGCATGGCGCAGCCCCCGAGTGTTCGGGTGGGGCCAAAGTGTTATGAATTTGCTTTATCCTGCACGGCGCCCCCGAGTGTTTGGGTGCGGCCAAGGTGTTATGAATTTGCTTTAACCTGTGCAGCCAAGGTGTTATGAATTTGCTTTAACCTGTGCGGCGCAGCCCCCGAGTGTTCGGGTGCGGCCAAGGTTTTATGAATTGGGTTGGCCAAAAAAGAAGATCGAGGAACATTGCTTTTATTCCAATTTTTGTTAAGCTAGCAGGCCGGCTCATTAAAAACCTTCCACTCCCCTTAGGTACCCTGGTAAGGAAAAGAGTGCGTCTGAAACCAGCTGCCTTTGGCATTA
This sequence comes from Poa pratensis, assembly GCA_947311845.1. NCBI lineage: Eukaryota > Viridiplantae > Streptophyta > Magnoliopsida > Poales > Poaceae > Poa > Poa pratensis. The sequence continues at coordinate 41,933,808 of CAMZMU010000070.1, forward strand.
CGTGCTATTACATTGATGGCGGAGCAGCCTAAGCATAGAAACGGCGCAGGGACGCGACATTCCAAGGGTTGTGCGAGAGCTCTCCCGTCTTCGCATGCTTCAGACGGTATGCACCACCGTCGATGACCTCCGTGATGATGAAGGGTCCCTCCCATGGGGAGGCGAGCTTGTGCACCTTATTCTGCTTCAGGCGAAGCACCAGGTCGCCAACATTGAAGGACCTGGTTCGCAGTCAACGACTGTGATAGTTGCGGAGGTTCTGCTGGTAGACAGATGTGCGAGCGAGTGCGATGTCACGCGCATCGTCCAGCATGTCGATGCCATCTTCGAGTGCTTCTTCTGCTTCCTCCTCATCATAGGCGACGACTCTGGGTGCGTCGAATTGTACATCGAAGGGCAAGATTGCTTCTGCACCATACACCATGAAGAACGGCATATATTGTGTCGACCTGTTTGGAGTACTTCGTAGGCTCCAGAGTACGGACGGTAGCTCTTCCACCCAGGCACCTGCAGCTCGCTTGAGTGGCACTAGAAGCCGCTTTTTAATTCCGCTGCACACGAGTCCATTGGCCTTTTCCACCTGACCGTTCGACTGCGGGTGCGCTATGGACGCGGAGTTGAGCTTGACACCTTGGTCTTTTCCACGGAACTCTTCAACCGTGAAGTTTGTACCGTTGTCGGTTATGATGCTATGAGGGACCCCGAAGCAGTAGATGATTGACTTGATGAAGTTCACTGCCAGCGTGGCAGTAGAGTTTGTGATAGGGACCGCTTCGATCTATTTGGTAAACTTGTCGACCGCCACCAAGAGGTGGGTGTGTCCTCCACGCGAGGATTTCTTGAGTGGCCCAACCATGTCGAGTCCCTATTGGGCAAAGGGCCAGGCCAGTGGTATTGTTTTCAGCTCTGATGCAGGTACGTGCGGCTTGGTGGCGAATTTTTGGCAGCCGATGCACCTCTTCACTATGTCCTCTGCGTCCCTGAGTGCTGTTGGCCAGTAGAACCCTGCCCGAAAGGCCTTGGCGACAAGCGCTCGACTGCTTGCGTGGTGTCCACAGATTCCTGCGTAGATGTCTCGTAGGATGGCCTTGCCGTTCTCGAATGCAATGCACCTCTGGAGAATCCCTGATATGCTACGTTTGTATAACTTGCCCTTGATGATTGTGTATGCCTTGGCGCGTCGAGTGACACGCCGTGATTCTGCTGCATCCTCTGGTAGCTCGTTGCGCAGCATGTACGCGAGGAAAGGGTGCGTCCAAGTCGTTTCGATGAGGAGAACTTCGACTGGCCGATCCTCTGTGCTAGGTGGAGGAGTGTCCTTGGCTGTAGCAGTCGGCGCCGAGGGTGATGCTGTGTGTTTGGTCTTGATCGACATGTGCTCGATTCGCTCGAGGAAGACGCCAGGTGGAAATGGAGCCTTGGTGGAGCCAAGGTTGGCTAACATGTCCGCCTCTTCATTGTTTTCGTGTCCAATGTGACGTAGCTCACAACCGTCAAATTTTCCCTCCATGAGGTTGTATATCTCGCGATATGTGATCATATTTTCTACCATAGCATCGCAGGTCTTCATTGTTTGTTGCACGAGGAGGTTGGAGTCGCCGTAGATCATGAGTCGGGTGCATCCTCACGCCTTGGCCATCCACATGTTGTGTAGCAAGGCCTCGTATTCTGCCTCGTTGTTGGAGGGTCTTGGAAAATCCATTTGCAAGACATAACAAAGTTTGTCCCCTTTTGGCGACGTAAGTACGACGCCTGCACCGGCACCCTCGTGCTTTTTTGAGCCATCGAAATACATGCTCTGATACCAACTTGTAACGCCCCGACCGCGGAACTATACAAAGATGCTGTGTGTCACCGGTCATGCGATACAACCGGAGGTTACTGGGTTACCACTCCCAGGCCAAAACCTTTGGCAGGCGTGCTCGGCATGGATCATCGGCAATGCAACACCCCGATTGATGCCATAACGCAAGCACAACTATCAATGCATAATAGAGAGATCAAGACTTATGGAACAACTGGCATATTACAGACTCTATGACTCAAAGCATTATAGTTCAACTCTTATAATAGAGAAAGATAGCAAATATTACAACCAGAGGTCACAGACCCAGCAGTACATCATGCGGAAGCGAATTAAGTTGTTCTAAACAACAAGGTCCAAATTATGGCCTAAGAGGCCTACAGATAAACATTCCCAGCGCCAGCTGTCTCGAGATGTCCCAAGCTGCCACCTGGGAACCCCAGACTACTCGTCGACGTCCACGAAGAACCCACCTTCATGGTCGGTGAAGTCCTCCTCTGAAAGAATCAACAAAACAAGGTTGAGTTCGACGAACTCTGCAAGATTACTAGAGCTACTAGCTCGATGATTGGCTTACAAAGGTTTTATGGCTGTTTTGCATAAAGCTGGTTTTCTTTATAAAGACATAACTCCATGGCATCGACTAATCAGAATATTTTCAAAGGGGGTAAGAAGTAAACTCTTTTCTTCTGATCATCTTCATCAACAACCACCATCAACCACTGCATCTGTCTACAAAGGCACCTCCCTGAATCACCCTCGAGGAAGTTAACCTTGCATTCTTGAAGTCAATTTTTAATCATTCGGTTCATGTTTTCTATGGTCTCTGAATCCGGCACCAAGTCGTCCATAACCACGGACACGGCTTTTCGAAAAGATTTAACCCTGCAGGGGTGTACAATGTTTGCCTCGCGTACCGTCCGGCTCATTGCCTGTACATTAGCTCTCTTCCGGGGAAAGCCGGCTGAGTTGGAGCGGCTATGACTTCTCCCTCGCTTGAGACTAACCCAGGATCATCAGTGAGGGAAGGACAGGTTCACTGCCTCCTCCCGCGGCCACTCATTTTCCTAGACACCACCATCCTCATCCCAGTCCTGGCCACCATCCTCACGCACGCGCAAATGGAAGCTCAAACTAGAGGACCCTGGCTAGCCCCTCACAAGTTATTTAGTCAATGAGGGTTCCTGCTACTGCATAGGCCTCACGCATGGTAGCACGCTCGGTCTTGGCTCGAAGGCGAGAACTCGCACTTAGGCGGCGAGAACGAGACAAGGCACCACCGAACCACAGTGGCCTCACATCCCCGCCTTTAAGCATGTTATTATATGTCACCACAAAACTCCACCATCACCCGAACATTTCATCAACTGTTTCAACCATGAAATATTCACCGGACGATGATACGTCCAAAACGTATCTATAATTTTTGATTGTTTCATGCCATTTTTATGCTTTTAGCACTTGTTTTTATATTAAGTTTATTATTTATTTGGACTAACCTACTAATAGTTGCAAAAGTGCACAATGTTCTTGTTTTACTCTTTAATGTGTAGAAATTATCAAGAATACAAGAGGAAACCTTGTTGGAGTCGAATTGGGACTTTCCTGAAATCTGTCTGAGAACTTTTTACGAAGTTTGCCAGTTTGACCCTCGAAGATGACGTCAATTGGAGGTCTCCCCGAAAACAAAGTTGTCACAATTTTCCATACGAAGATTTTAAGCCCGAGATCAGCCCAATCGGAGTTCGGACGCGGCCTGGAGGCCCGTTTTGGTGGAACCCTAAAAGGGGGTGACGGAAATCCGAGAAGATATATAAAGGGAGGAAACCTAACTCGTGGAGGACTCCTCCACCCACGAATTTCAGCCACCAAAGCCACGTTTTTGCCTCCCCCATGGATCCCATCTCCATGGGGGAGGGCTCCCGAAGCCATGAAGGAAGAGGGCTAAGGGGCGGTGCTCCCCCATGGAACCGGCGGCGCAGGAGGAGCCCCTGCGCCACCGCCGGTGCCGGCGCCGCCCTGCGCCTCTCGCTGCCCTCTCCGCCGTCTTCACCGCCATCTCCATCACCAACTCCTCCTTGTATTCAGTGGTTCATCCTCCCACAAACCTCTGTACCGTCCTATGTAAACATGGTGTTTGATGCTATAATATTTATCCTATGATCTATGTCATGTTTATGTAGTTTATTTGTCTTTCGATTGCTTTGTTGAATGTCTATGGTTCATTAGAGTTGTATGTTGATATGGTACTGTCCTTTGGTGTCCATTATACTTGTGCGCGCATGGATCAACACCATAGGGTTAGTAGTATGTGCAAAGGAAGGGCGTAGTTCTGCCGGAGTGACAGAAACCTGAGGACTCAAACCGGTTAGTTGCATGTATGGGAGTAAGAGGACCATAAACTTAAGGCTATGGTTGGGGAAACCTTAATGCATTGTTAGTATTTACGGATGTTTGCTAACAATCCAATCATATAGTACTTGTAATCCCAAGTAGTGGAGTGCATGTATATTTAGCCTCTCCCACATTGAAAACTGCATCAAAGACAATGAACTAGATGTCTTCACTAATTAATCTTGGACAAAGCCACCACAATTACCACCACTTTTCCACACTCATGGTACTGTTAGTATATGGTTACTTAGTGTACTTTATTGCTGCAGCACTAACTTTACTTTCTTGTATTTATTATCTTGCAAAACTATCTCTCATACCCGTATTGCTACCGTAGTTTTATTTCCTAGATAATACAAACGTTTAGTGTGCGTAGAGTTGTATCAGTGGTTGATAGAACTTGAGAGAATACTTATCCTACCTTTAGCTCCTCGTTGGGTTCGACACTCTTACTTATCGAAAAGGCTACACGCGATCCCCTATACTTGTGGGTTATCAAGACCTTTTCTGGCGCCGTTGCCGGGGAGCCATAGCGTAGGTTAATGTTCTTGTGTGCACTTGTTTGCTTTATCTCTAAGTAGTTTTTATTTTCAGTATTAAGTTGTTCTTTATCTTACTATGGATAGGGAATGCGAATTACAAAAAAAATTAGGTGTAGTTGTTATCTAAAAACGTTTTCAAAAAGAAAAGTGATTGGAAAGATGAGTAATGGTTAAATGGGGGTCGACCTTGAACACTTGTGTTCATGCCTATGAAACCAAAACAAATCTTTCCATGGAAGCTTTTCATTAAAAACATGTAAATATTGTGTATATACCTCTGTACATAAAAATAAAATGCTAATTATAGTCTCTAGTTAATTGAAAGTTGATAGTTTTACTTTGCTGTCCAGAAACAGATTTTCTGTGCTCCACCGTATTAAATGTTTAAAATCACCAGAACGTGATCTTGATCTGAAATTTCTTGAGTGCAAAGTGATGCTTATTAGCTTTCTTTCATTAGACTAACTTTTTCTGATTTAAGGTACGTAGATAGGTCGAAAAATTCGATCTTTACTGACTGTTCTGTTTAGACAGATTTTGTGCTTCTCTGTAAATAAAATCGTGATAAATCTCAGAATAGTATTTTGACTTGAAAATTTTTGTGCATAAACCTGAGATTATTATCTTTCTTTCATTAGACTAAAGTTTTTCGATTTGAGCTACTTAACTATCTCGTTGAATGCCATCTTTACGGACTGTTCAGTTTTGACAGATTTCTTTGTTTATTCAATATTGTACTTGGTGTTGTTAGTTTCATTAGTTTTTCGACGGACAACGGAAATCATGAACACCTTAGTATATACAGTGGCTAATGTTGAGTAAAAATTATAAAACTTGTCAATGCTTGAACATGAGTGGATTTTATTTAATGAGTACTAACCCTACTAATGAGTTTTGTGAAGTTTTATGTGGATGTAGCTTATAAGATCTAATCAATATGGTGATATGAGATGAATAAGAAGACGCAAGAGCTCAAGCTTGGGGATGTGTAGGTGCATCCCAAGAACATATTCAAGAAGATACAATCATCTAAGCTTGGGGATGCCCGAGTCATCCCCCTATTCATCAACTAACATGAGGTTGTCTCGTTCATACTCTATATTACCCGTCCACATGATATGTATTGTCTTAACTTGTATTATAATTGTTTTATATGTCTTGGTTTTACCTTCTTTAGTTTTATTAGGCTCTTATTTGGTTTCGATTGCTTCTTTACTTTCACTTATAAATTCAAAACAACAAAAATATTTTCTTTTGTTTTGCTTCTTTGTTTGGTTCTTTATTTTATTTTATTTGGGTTTTACTTTTGATTTTTATTTAGAGTTTTCCTTGCTGTAGCTAGCATGTTTAGGTCTTGCTTAGCCTCTGGTCTTTTAGTTTATCAAAAATAAAGTACCAAGTTTTATCCATTTAGCTTAGTTGATACATATGTAAAAAGTGATTTTCTGTTTTCGGTATCTACTGCTTATTGCGCGATTTTTCATATTTTACTGGAAGCTCTAAAAATCACGAAAAATTACTGATGTTGTAGCACCTAATCCTCTGCATGTACAAAAATTGGCTAAAATTTCGGGCATGTTTAAGTGCACCTAAAAATTGCGTTTTCCAGCTGCTGTTTTTCTGGACAGATTCTGACTTTTGTTGCAAGAGTGGCCTCTTTTCGTTTTCATTTGATTTTTAATGGTTCTTACCTTTCATTTATAAGTTGGCCATTTAAGCAACCTTTCTGTAACTTAAAAACAAAATTTTATTTGGTTTAATAGTAGCACTTGGGAAATATTATCTATTGTACTAATGTCTAACCGCAGAAAAGAATGGGAAAGTTTTTGTGTTGAAGTTTTTTCACAGAGAATGAAGGAACACCAAACTATGGAATATTGAAGAACGGCCAAAGTCCTAAGCTTGGGGATGTCCCCGCATCCCTCTTCATCAATAACCCCTCGGTTTGCAAACCTTTAAACTTTGTTTTTTGAGCAACATATGAACTTGACTAAACTTGAAGCGGCTGTATTTTATTATCTATTTATCTTAGCATCAAACACCGGTTACATTAATAAGTGGATCATCACATATTTTATTTATCCTCTGTTTTCAATGTTTACTTGGTTAATGGATTACTTGTTGAAACTTAAAATGATGTGTGAATAATACTGTTTAGTAGTTTATGTTTTCTTATGGTTAGTCTCAACTAGCTAATAGTGCATATTATGTTATTTTGATATCAACATGCATTGTCCTGTTCATAAGATGGTATGGTATTGTGGTATCCTCCTCTGAATGTTTTACTTGAATCGACTTGGCACATGCTCACACATGTTTATGACCCAAAACAAAAGTCAAGCCTTGAAGATCTATTGTGACTCAGAGTTTCTGTATCACTTTTATGCCATTGCTAATTTCATTCTGTCGCAAGTATGATTATGACAGTTGTGCTCTCTTGTTGTCGCTTCCCAGTCTATTGCTAGCCTTCACCTGTACTGAGCGGGAATGCTGCTCGTGCATCCAAAATCCTAAAAACCAAGTTATTCCAAAGAGTCCATCATAACTACCTATTATGTGGTGTTCTCACCATTCCAAGTAAATTTCTTCATGTGCTATCTACTAACTACTCAAAACTGTTACATTTCCTTTTTGTGTCACTACTTGAAAAGCTCATAAGGACGTAGATAGGTGGTCTTTATTTCCTGGTTGATCAAATTTTACATACCTGGACTAGTGGCATATACATCCGCTTATCCAATAATTTTGCAAAAAGAGCTGGCAACGGGGTGCCCAGCCCCAATTAATTACAACTTTCATTAATAATTCTCTTCACATGTTTTGCCCTGATTTATCAGTAAGCAACTTAAATTGCAAATAGACACTCCTCCATGGTATGTGAATGTTGGAAGGCGCCCGAGGATTCGGTTAGCCATGGCTTGTGTAAGCAAAAGGTTGGGAGGAGTGTCATCTATAAAGAAACTAAAATACATGTGTAAACAAAAGAGAAGAGGGATGATCTACCTTGCTGGTAGAGATAACGTCCTTCATGGGAGCCGCTCTTGTAAAGTTTGATCAACTAGTGAAGTAGAGTATTGCTTATTTGCTGATTTGTTGACACCTGTATACACCATTACCTTACAAAACAATATTTTATGCTCTCTATATGCCTTCGGGAACTACAGCTCTAGCACATGATGTTAATCCCTGCTTCCCTCTGCGAAGGGCCTATCTTTTTATTTTTATGTTGAGTCACCATCCTTTCTTTGAGCACTTCTTTGAGAGCATGACTGTCATTCTTAGTGAAATGTGCTTGTCCCAGAATACGGTTAGTCGTGACATAACTTGATGCTTTTATCTTTGATAAACTTTATTTCTAGTCTTCCTGTAAACTTCAGAGGTGCCCGGGCATTTATGTTTTGCTGCACAATTCAGGCAAGCGAGATACCATTCTACCACGCTTTATTATGGTCATTACAATCTTGTTGATGTTTATAAATTTCATGTTATAAGCTCTTAGTTCGTTGATACTTTTCATTAGGAAACATGATTGCTAAGTTTTATTATCCATACATCATGCAATTGTTAAAGACCTGATCATAACATTTACAATCAAAAATTATTTTGTTATCATTTACCTACTCGAGGACGAGCAGGAATTAAGCTTGGGGATGTTGATACGTCCAAAACGTATCTATAATTTTTGATTGTTTCATGCCATTTTTATGCTTTTAGCACTTGTTTTTATATTAAGTTTATTATTTATTTGGACTAACCTACTAATAGTTGCAAAAGTGCACAATGTTCTTGTTTTACTCTTTAATGTGTAGAAATTATCAAGAATACAAGAGGAAACCTTGTTGGAGTCGAATTGGGACTTTCCTGAAATCTGTCTGAGAACTTTTTACGAAGTTTGCCAGTTTGACCCTCAAAGATGACGTCAATTGGAGGTCTCCCCGAAAACAAAGTTGTCACAATTTTCCATACGAAGATTTTAAGCCCGAGATCAGCCCAATCGGAGTTCGGACGCGGCCTGGAGGCCCGTTTTGGTGGAACCCTAAAAGGGGGTGACGGAAATCCGAGAAGATATATAAAGGGAGGAAACCTAACTCGTGGAGGACTCCTCCACCCACGAATTTCCAGCCACCAAAGCCACGTTTTTGCCTCCCCCATGGATCTCATCTCCATGGGGGAGGTCTCCCTTGAAGCCATGAAGGAAGAGGGCTAAGGGGCGGTGCTCCCCCATGGAACCGGCGGCGCAGGAGGAGCCCCCTGCGCCACCGCCGGTGCCGGCGTCGCCCTACGCCTCTCGCTGCCCTCTCCGCCGTCTTCACCGCCATCTCCATCACCAACTCCTCCTTGTATTCAGTGGTTCATCCTCCCACAAACCTCTGTACCGTCCTATGTAAACATGGTGTTTGATGCTATAATATTTATCCTATGATCTATGTCATGTTTATGTAGTTTATTTGTCTTTCGATTGCTTTGTTGAATGTCTATGGTTCATTAGAGTTGTATGTTGATATGGTACTGTCCTTTGGTGTCCATTATACTTGTGCACGCATGGATCAACACCATAGGGTTAGTAGTATGTGCAAAGGAAGGGCGTAGTCCTGCCGGAGTGACAGAAACCTGAGGGCTCAAACCGGTTAGTTGCATGTATGGGAGTAAGAGGACCATAAACTTAAGGCTATGGTTGGGGAAACCTTAATGCATTGTTAGTATTTACGGATGTTTGCTAACAATCCAATCTTATAATACTTGTAAATCCCAAGTAGTGGAGTGCATGTATATTTAGCCTCTCCCACATTGAAAACTGCATCAAAGACAATGAACTAGATGTCTTCACTAATTAATCTTGGACAAAGCCACCACAATTACCACCACTTTTCCACACTCATGGTACTGTTAGTATATGGTTACTTAGTGTACTTTATTGCTGCAGCACTAACTTTTACTTTCTTGTATTTATTATCCTGCAAAATTATCTCTCATACCCGTATTGCTACCGTAGTTTTATTTCCTAGATAATACAAACGTTTAGTGTGCGTAGAGTTGTATCAGTGGTTGATAGAACTTGAGAGAATAATTATCCTACCTTTAGCTCCTCGTTGGGTTCGACACTCTTACTTATCGAAAAGGCTACACGCGATCCCCTATACTTGTGGGTTATCAGACGACTAAGCATTTAACTAAGCATGGCTAAGCATAAACATATCATAGTTAAGTAACTCAGGCCAACAATACCATCCTATGGATATTAGGAAGGGAAACAGGTAATGGTATCGGGAACATAATGCAACTAATAGGATACCCTAATCCAACCAATTTGACATTTGGAACCGCATGCAATATTATAGTGGAGAAAATATTTGCGGAAAACATAGGAGGAGACATGCTCAGAGGGGGGATTACGCTTGCCTTGCTCAACGGGATGGTAATACGGGTCGTCGGGGTATTGCGGTGGAACCCCGACTGCTTGATCTTTCGATGCATAAAAACACTGGAAAGGAACAATAAATAACCACACATGCATGACAAGTGAAATGCGCAAACACATGATGGCATGACCTTTTTAATGCACTGAAATTACCATAACAAAATCTAGCAATTTAAATGGGGTTCAGAAATAATTATTTCAACAAGAGAGAATTATAACCCCACATTTAACTTAATGATTTTCCTAACTTCTAAAAAGTGCAGTACTGTAATTGTGATCAAATATACATGATGGTGATGCTACTGGATAGTTCACATTTTTCTGAGCATTTTGATATATTATACACCTTTTCCTGATACACCAATAAGAAGTTATTGAATTTATAAGATTCCTTTTAAATCTGCCCTTTTGTCAAATTCTTTTAAACAACATTAAAACTAATTATCCATGTTTGGGAAAGTGGTGAAACATGAAGTATATTGATTGCTGAACATTTTGATGGGTCACCCATAATTTTTGGATCATTATTTTTAAAGATATGAATTTTCCAAAACTCTTTTCTATTCTGCCATTTTCATTATTTTAATAAAACAGCAAATAAACTAATTTAGTTGGATAGGTGAATTGTACCAACAGACAGACTTTATTTTTCTAAACATTTTGGTACCTTATTTGTAAATTTTGGACAAGTATTTCAGGAGATATGAATTTTAGTAGTTTCAATTTGAATTTAAATCCTTTAAAACAATTTTTTCCAGAGGAACACGGTCAAACGTTTTGCACCGAGGGGCTGGCTACCCACCGTCACTGACGGGTGGGCCAGCGGCCACGGTGGCAGCCACGCAAGCGCGCGCGGCCCACGGGCAGGTTTGACTGCCATGCGCAGACTGGCGCGAGCGCGACGGTGACCACGACGGCGTCGAGCACGGCCTCGACGGAGCAGCGAGCTACGGCGCGAGGGGGAGGAAGGGGATGTCCAGGAGGACAGTTTGCTCACCCTCGACGCGTGGGTGCTCGCGGCGGTGATGAAGGAGGTCGGAGACGGCGGCCGGAATGGAAGAAGATGACGATGTCCCGCTTGATTCGCTACGCCCAGCTCCGATTCCTTGTACCGAAAGGAAGAGGAAGACGAGACGAGGATGATGGCCTTCTTCGATCTGCTCGGGGACACTTCAATCAACGGCGGCGAGCTCGGCTGCCATGGCTAGGGTTTCGGGTCTCGTGGGAGAAAGGGAACAAGGAGGGGGAGAGAGCAAGCGGGCAGGGGCTAGGGTTTCGGGTGCTCTTCTTATACTAGGCTTCGACGCGGGGATGGACGACAGCAGTGGGGAGGCGGCATCGCGCGGCTGAGCGTCGCCCTGCCATGGCCGTAAGTGATGAACAGAGGAAGAGGACGGCAATTTTACAGAAAACCCCCTGCTTCCTTTTTCTCCTTTTCATGTTTTCTTTTTCTTTTAAAAGCAGTAGCACTTCAGGGATTTTATTGAGGCACTAAAAGATTTTAGAAAAATCTGAAATTATTCATGTAGCCTCCCCATAACGTGCAGAAGCTCCAAAAAAATTGGTGTTTCAAAATAAAATGTTGTGAACCACATTAGTTCATAGGGTTTGATTACGGTATTTTTGTTAAGTACAAATTGATATTCCCTTCGTAATTCTAAAGCAAGTGCAAAAATATTATTTTTGAACTCTTGGAACTTCCTTGACAAATATAGGATGTCAAGGTATTTTTGTTTTGAAAGTTTGAACACTTTCATTGGTTTTAATTTGGAAAGGAACAATTCACATTTGAGGTTTTCCAATGTTATATTTTCTTGAGCAATTTTAATAGGGATGCCATGATGCACAAGAAAGGAGAAGTGGAAATTTTACTCATATTTTTCAGTTCACAAATTTGGGGCAGTTACAATGAGTTGGACACATCTGGGACTCCTGGTAGCTGAGCTTCGATCCACTCGGTGGTGAAGTCGGGAAGAACTTGCGCCTTGATTGCTTTCGGGTGCTGGTACTTGATGTCTCGAGGTCCCAGCTTGATGACCCACTTGGCGACTCTTCCAGTCGCGTCGGGGTTGGTGAGGATGTCACTAAGTCCCGCCGCGCTGACCACAGTTATCGGGTGCTCGGCGAAGTAGTGGGCGACCTTTCGCGATGTCATGAACACAGCGTAGGCAAGCTTCTGATAATGCGGGTACCGCTGTTTTGATATGGAGAGAACTTCGCTGAGGTAGTATACGGGTCGTTGTATGCTGTGAGCATGTCCTTCTTCCATGCGTTCAATGACGAGCACAGTACTGACCACCCTGTTTGTGGCGGAGACGTACCCGAGGCACGACTAGGACTAGAGGGCTCGTCAGGACAAGCTTGAGGTCGATGAAGGCTGCTTGTGCTTTTGTTGTCCACTCGAATTTGGCTGACTTCTTCATCAGCTGGTAAAACGGGAGTGCTTTTTTGCCGAGCTTGCTGATGAAGCGACTGAGGGCTGTCACCCGTCCTGCTAGCTTCTGCACCTCTCGAAGCTTGGTCGGCTGTTCCATTTGTCAGGATGGCTTGGATCTTCTCTGGGTCCGCTTCAATGCCTCGAGCCGAGACGAGGTACCCCAGAAGCTGTCCGGCAGGCACGCCAAAGACACACTTCTTGGGGTTGAGCTTGATCGTGTAGCGGTTGAGATTGGCAAATGTCTCGCGCAGGTCGTCGAGGAGCGTGCCCTCCTTCTTGGTTTTGATGACGATGTCGTCGACATAAACTTGGACGTTGCGTCCGATTTGCTCTCTGAGATAGTTCTACATCACGCGCTGGTACGTGGCACCCGCGTTCTTGAGCCCGAAGGGCATGGTTGTGTAGCAGTAGACGTCGTATGGAGTTATGAAAGCCGTTTTGTCCTCGTCTTCGACCTTCATCCTTATCTGGTTGTAGCCTGAGTAGGCATCCAGGAAGGATAGAAGTGCGCAGCCCGCAGTCGAATCAACTATCTGGTCGATGCGTGGCAGCGGGAAGTGGTCTTTGGGACAACACTTGTTGAGAGCTGTGAAATCGACACACATGCGAAGGATGTCTGTGTGCTTTTTTGGTACGAGGACGGGGTTGACTACCTAGTCAGATTTTTTGATTTCACGGATGAACTTGGCGGCGAACAATCTGTCGACTTCCTGTCCTATGGCTTCCCGTTTTGGCTCGGAGAAACGGCGCATTGTTTGCTTCACGCGTCTGGTGTCTGGAAATAGTTGGAGATAGTGCTCGGCAAATTCCCTGGGTATACCTAGAATGTCTGCTAGACACCAGGCGAATATTTCCCAGTTCCCACGGAGGAATTTGACGAGTGCGCCTTCCTATGCGGGAGATAGGCTCGATGACACGTTGACTGTCTTTGCTGGGTCCGTCGGGTGTACTTGGTGCGATCTTGTGTCGTTTGTGGCGTTGAAGGCACTGTCGGGTGCCGATTTCTTGGCTTCAGGAAAGAGGGTGCGATCGTTGGTGAGAGAGAGCTCTTCGAGTTGCTCCTGCATGCCAAACATCTCGGAGATCTTGCTGAACTCCCGGTCGCCGCTATCTTAGCGCTGGAAGTTGCCGTTCACGGTGATGACTCCTTTGGGTCCCGGCATCTTCAGCTTGAGGTAGGCGTACTGCGGGACGGCCATGAATCGAGCGAATGTCGGGCGCCCAAGGATGGCGTGGTACTGTGACTTCCAGTCGACGACCTCGAACTCGATCGTCTCTGATCTGAAGTGTCCTGGCCCGCCAAAGATAACTTCGAGTTGTATTGTGCCTAACGGGTAGACTGCCTTGCCCGGAACGATGCCATGGAAGGTGTTATCTGATTTTGCCAGATTCTCCACCGAGCGGTTCATTTTGCGTAGTGTGTCAGCAAATAGGATGTTGATTCCACTCCCTCTGTCCATGAAGACTTTGGACATGGTGAACCCACCGATCTAGGCGTCAAGTACCAGGGCGGCGTGCCCTCGACGCACCACGACAGGCGGGTGATCCTAGCGGGAGAACGTGATGCTGGTCTCGGATCCCTTCAAGTATTCGGGCACGGCTGGTGGCGACATGGTGGCCAGGTTGACCTGTCGAGTGTGCAATTTTTGTAGCATGTTGGAGGGGTGCCCCTTTTGTATCATGTTCATTTGCCCTTGAGGCTGGGGATATTGATCCGCTACCGCTCCAGGGCCTTCTATGCGTGGTTGATGACGTATTGCACCTGCCATGTGCCCGGCTGCTGGTGCTGGTGCTGGAGGGGCTCCGTTTGCGGCTGCAGCGGGAGCCGCTTGAAGGCGTTTTGAATACTCACTCGCCAGCCTATTGAATTTTCTGCAATCCTTCAGCAGGTGGCTTGAGTGGAGTTTCCGTCCTCACCCTTGTATCATGTTTCGGGATAGGGCCGCTATCTCTTTCCGAAAGGTGGTGTAGCCTGGAGCGGCCTCTCGGGTCTGTCCGCCCCGAGGATTGTAGGGACAGTCCTGCCCTTCGCGCTCGACGCGCTGGCTTGCCTCCTGCGCTCGTCGAGAGTTGCTTGATAATTCTTCAGTCGAAGATTCTCCTGCCAGATGAGGTATTGGTGTGTTGCGAGCTCCTCACGGGTCGAATCCTCGGGCATCATGAGGCACTCCTGGATGGCCTTGTTTGCTTTGGCCGACACCCCCTCCGTGATGACGAGTGTTGTCTTCCCGTCCGGCAAGGTCACCGTCATCGGGTAGGTGGGTGCGTTGCGGCGGGTGGCGGTCTCAGATGTTTCGGGATCTCTCCCATCGTTGCCGTTCTCGAAGGCCACGCAGACCTGGCAGGGGATGGCGTGCGAGACTTGGTTTCTGCCGCCACCACTGCAGTTGTCGGTGAAGATGTCAGAGTCGACGTAGTCGTCGAGTAGTGTGCGAGGCCCGTCACCGCTGTCGCGATAGGCGTACTCGACCTCTTCCTCAGCTTCGCTTGAGGAGTCGAGGGGTGATAATGCTGTGCTTGGTAAAGAAGTTGATGAAGGCGTGACTCCCGCGACTGAAAAAGGCGTGAAATTTGCGGTTGATGGAGACGCGGGTGACGAAGGCGCCAGCAAAGACGGCGCTCCCGATGGAGATGTAGTCGATGAAGGCATCGGGGACGCAGTCGCGATTGTCGATGGAGATGCGGCCGATGCCACGGTCGGTGCAGACGCAGTCGATGGAGATGCGGGTGCGATCGCCGCGAATTGACACGGGTCCGTCAAGTTGTGTGTTCCCCAGCGATTAACAAGAAAGTTGAAGCTACCGAAAATCAGATCTGCACCTGAGTGGAGGTCTGCGAACGCCGGGCGGGTGACCGGCGAGTGCGGGTCGAATCCGAAGGAGCCGAAGTATATCGGCCTTGTGATTGACGGCGAGCTGTCGTTTGTCGATGAAGATGGAGCCGGCGAGTTGCCGGTTGTCGATGAAGATGGAGCCGGCGAAACCGTGGATCCAGCCCTGGTCATACTAGCAGCATGGGGAATATGGATGAAAAAAATCCAACAAGTGTGGAGTGGGCCAGCAGCCACTCATCAAGCTGCGGATAAGCAGAGCGTCCCGTCTAGCTCTCTCTAGACTCTAGCACCCCCAAATCCTCCGAGGCCCCGACCAGCGAGGGTTTTACGCCTTTAGCCGCCGCCGACCGACCGACCAGACCAGGGGAGGATGATGGCGGAGAGCGTCCGGCGAGAAAGCTCGAGCTCGCGCGCGATGGCGGTGGAGCCCGACGAGGGGTCCGTGGTTCCGGCCGGGAGCAAGAGGAAGGCGGCTCGGTCGGACACCTGGACGGGGTTCCGCGGCGTGCAACGGCGGCGGTCCGGCAGGTGCTCGGCCTACATCACGTCGGGGCGGGGGACTCAGGAGTGGCTCGGCACCTTCGACACTTCCGAGGAGGCCGCCAGAGCGTACGACGTGGCCGCCGTCAAGCTGCGCGGCGCCAGGGCTGTTACTAACTTCGCGCAGCAACCTGCGGATGCGGACATGGAGCGGTCGCCGGCGACAGCCAAGGTAAAATCTGAGGTTCAGTTTCCTCCGAACCAATCTCAAGTTCAGGGCAGAACAAGGAAATCGCCTAGTCCGGGCATGGAGGAGGCCGGGAGAGCGTACGGTGTGGAGCCCGTCAAGCTGCCTGGCGCGGCGATCAAAACCAACATCAAGCAACCCGTGGCCGTGGCTACCGCTGCTAATGGCGGTGATGCCCAGCTGCTCCATGTGCCAGCAGATAATGACCCCGTCACCTCCGTAGGCAATGACTATTCCAATGGTTCCTCGCTGCTGGCTCTCCTCAGTGACTTTGACTTCCTGGAGCAGCGGGCTTTCGACCTTCCCGCCGACAACATCATCCCAGTGATGCAGTTTGACGATCTCGGGATCAAGTTACCTCCGGCGGGTTGGCAGCCGGTGGACGATTTCCTGAATGACTTGGAGTTCACCTGATGCGGAGTCTTAAGTCTTAACAATTGTGACAGGGAAAAGCTTTCTTTTTGTTGGGGCTGACTGACTGCTTATGAATCTTAACAAGTGTGGACTGGTGGCTGAAATCTTCTTATCTTTCAGTCACTCTTTTGGTCCTTTGGATTATCATCCAATGGCTGCCAGAATAGCTAAATTCCTCAGGTTTTTTACCATACTCGGTAGCAGCCGAGTAATTCAGCTATTCTGGTGGCTTTATGAATGTAACAAAAACCTGAGGCAAAATGTGCTCCATCAGTGATCTTTGATACTGGACATATTTATATACGGTTCTCACTGAATTATGATTGTTATTAGCAGCAGCTCTAGAAAGGAGGCCAGGCTCTTCTTTTGTTTTGTCTGTGAGGGGAAGTAGTTCAGAGAATAAAAAAATTGGGCATGCTATATATTACTGAAGATTAAATTTGGGCCGTAGAGTTGTACTACCAATTAATTACTCCATTGTCATTATTTTAGGCAGCTAGAACAGTCCAAAATGCATGGTTTGCGCTAGTCAATCCAGCTGTTCAAGTGCTGCATAGTCAAGTACGTGTTGTATAAAAGTAGTGAGATGATTTAAGTGAAGAAAACATAACTGAATAAACATCAGAAGTACTGAGATGGAGTAATGACTGCACAAGACGACTGAGAGATAAGTTATTTTTGGTTCTAGTTGGTTAAGAATGTTTGTGTTTACATGCTCATAGCTGCCTTTTATTATCTTAACCGAACACCCAGTTAGTAATTTTAGGGAGATTTTTGTTTGTTTTGGGAGCTCTCTATCGACTCATGCTAACCTTGAGCATCTCATGAAGGCATCTAAAAAATGTGGGGATTTCCTCAATTGTGTTATGACTAGGTTTCTCTTTTATGTTTGTTCCGGCTTTATTTTGTTCATTTTTGGAAAATGTACCTGCCTTTTTTATGACCAGATGATGCATGTATCATGTATGCAAGAATTTCTAGCAGAATTTGCTATTCCAGGATTTGAATTATGTTGCTCAATGGCCTGGCTTAGCTACTGGCAATCCAGTCTACCTGAGAGAGAACCTTCTTAGATGGTGGGTATTTTATTTTATTTCTAGTTTTTGGCCAGGTCAACCCTTACACACGGGTCAGATTTGCTGTTAGATGTAAACTGAACAGTTTGGACAATCTGTATTAACCTGCCAAAGAAGCTGTGATTATTTTCTCCCAAAAAGTGTGGTCAGTTGATTTAGGTGTCATTGAAGTTGTGGTTTTATGACATTTACTCTTCTTCTTTTCTGTAAAGAAATGAGGGTGGGGATTACTGAGTGGCTCGATTGAAGTACCACATTCAAAGTTTTTGAAATGACTAGTGATAGTGTTCGTAAATTATTTGAATTATTCAAGCTTTATCTGATATTAGTTCACTGGACATTTTTATTTCCACATTTGAATTCTACTCTAATGTTGATGAGATTGTGCTTTATGCACTATTTTAATTGTGATATATTCATATTTGAATTGTGTTCTAAAAGTTTAAATTTTAGCAAAGGTAACGTTGCAACATATGACACTCAAAAGGACAAACTAAACCCAATTCGTCACGCATCCATCACTTCCAACATATTTAACAATGATCTGCTGGGTACTCTCTAACTCTACCAAATGAATTGCAGTACACATACGAGCTTTACTGAAGATCAGGACTTCAGGATTACATTCGTTGTGCACACACCGCCGAATAAAGTTGGGTGCCCGAATACACCAGGTGTCTACCGAAGTAGAAACATTGGAGTACTTTGCTAATAATAAATGAGCAGCAGTATCTGCCTCATGCTCCACAAAAAGGGTACAAAAGGAGGAGAAACACTTGCTCAGCTCACTTATTTCTTCAAGGGATTGGAAGGGTAGGGCACAATGTTTCCTGCGAGAATTCCACGACGACACAAGAGACTGGCAGTCAGTTTCTGGCTGAACCATCGCCACGGCTCTATTCACCAGCAGCCGTATACCCTCCCTGCATGGCAAGGCTTCAGGAGTCACGACATCAGATAGCATGCTCTTCCAGTCAAGAAAGATCCTTTCCAATCTTTCACAATAACCCCCCACGGCGCCAACCATCGGGTTGCCACCAAAAGCTTCATCAGTATTTATCTTGATGCCCCCCGAAGGTGGAGGTACCCATTTCCACATCACCGTGGGAAGACTTTGAGGATGCACCTTGAGCCCCCGCCTTGCAAAGATCGTATCGGAGACTCATTTGCGATCTTGCTTTGAACGGAAGGATCAGAGGGACAACATTCTACACAAGATAGCATAAGACTGAATGATGCCCCCTTGCAGGGTGGGCGTGTTGATGCCGCGCAGATTCCACACAGTGGCGGAACTAGGGGGTGGCGAGCAGGGGCCTTGGCCCCCCCTATGCCATGATAATCCAAGGAAAATTTTATGCATAAGCCAAGATTAGAGACGATTTTTAGAGAAAATGACCATGGTTGGCCCCCTCCAATGAATGATTATCATGTTTGGCCACCCCTGAGCAATATTCCTGGTTCCGCCCCTGATTCCACACGACCACCTTGCTTGCAGAATCCGGGATGGAAATGATCGATCAGGAACAAGGGCCACGACCATCACATCCGCCATGGCAACGACAGTCTCCTCCACCAGTTGCCGTCAAGGAAGTGACCTAGCAAACAAAGCCGCCAAAGCCGCTACTTGGGGCTCGGAGACAGGGTGATCAAACGCTCTCCGGCAGTGCTCCAGATCGGCCTCTGAGATCGCAGCCTCCTCTTCCTCTTCGACGGTTCCCATCCGATGAAGCAGCACCCTGGCGAAGCTCCTGAGCGTGGACTCCTCCAGCGCCGTTCTGCGGCGGCGCTTGTGGATAACCGGTCTCGGCAGCAGGTGACTCTCCATAAAGGTCATCGCCCTGAAGAACTCGCCTTCGGGGGTGGATGGGGATTGAGAAATTACATTTTTTGTTTAACCAAATGACACTCGCCAGTAGTTTCCTCCCACGTGCCAGTGGTGTGCTCCTGCATCTCCTCCTACTTCATCGTCCTTCTCATTGTCCATCCCGACCTGTTTGAAATACCAGAATGAAAGACTCATACAGCAGAAGAAAAAGGAAACAAAACCCAAACAGTGACAAGCATAGATTTATTTTACTAGTTAAATGGGTATGCGGTATGGAAGGAAGAGATATACAGTAGCAATAGCAAACTAACAGGACGGACTAAAGTAACAAATACTAGGGATTCTGGCAGGGAACTTACAATTTTTGTGTAATGTTCACAGTCCACATTTCCATATTGTAAATGGAGATTGAAACAATTGGGAAGCGTCTCGATGGCAGATTCGATAAGGCTTCCAATATATTTGCCAAAGCAATATTCCAAACCTGCCAACGGATTTTTGCTATTACCAAAGTTGCAAAGAATACACACCTCAACTTTGCGGAGGGCAGAGAGGTGTTGGACACCAAAATTGGAAGAACCATTCACGCAATCCATCCGATGCACACGAAAATCAAATTTGAGGTGCTCAAGCCTTGGCATTGATCCCGCTTCAAACTCCAGTGAAGTCCCACAATAAAGGAGTTCCAAACACAAATATTTCAAGCTACTGAACCCCCGAAGGAGAATTCTTCCATCAGTGCCATTGAAAGTCTTCAGCGTGAGGAAAAGCAAAGTTGGTATTGAACCAAGGATCGTAACATCTTCTGGTCTCACACTGACGACATAGAGCTCTAATTCTCTAAGATTTTGGAGCAATCTCATCCAGTTCGGAACCTTGTCAATATAACAGTATGTGATGTGGAGCTCCTGCAGGCTACAAGGAGTCGTCGGGCACCACAGCTCCAGTGACAGTGGAAAATACGTTTTCACGGCTAAGACATCCATGCTCCGCTTGTGGATGTGCAAATGACGAAGGTTGCATGAAGATATTAATGTTCCGAGGTAGGTGTGAAGGTCCTCAATTTGGCCTGTTCCTTCCCACAATTCTAATGTCCCTAGTAGTACTTGCAACCTCCACAGCTTGGTTAGTTGGCCGAATTCTTGCAGTGACTTCCCTAGTTCATAGGAGTGGACACCAAACGTCTCTAACTCTTCCAAGTTTTGCATTTTACCAATCATTCCATTTGGAAAGCTAGTGTGGGTATGAACATAGAGACTGGTCAACCGTTCAAGACATGTAACAGATGGAGGCAGTTCTAGGATTCTGGTGTTTGTTATGTCCAGTGTTTCTAAATACTGCAGTTCTCCAATTTTTCTTGGGAGGAGACTAACATTTGCAAGACGCAAGTATTTAAGAAGAAACAGCTTTTCAATGCTTGCAACATGATGATCTTCTAACCACCAGCACTTTCCTAGGTCCAAGACACGAAGAGCTGGTGGGAAAGCCAATAGAGAAACTTGCGGGTAATGCACAGATACAGTGAGCGACCGAACACGAGACAGAACCGGGCTTGTTGCTATGGTAACCTTTTCATTATTGCTGTTCCCGACAAAAAGCCTGCGGACTCTGTGCTGGGAGTTATGCCCATGTTCTACATCATTGAATGAAGTGACAAAATTCTCTTCAGCAGCCTTGCATGTGACGAAATCAAGAATGATGTCATGAACTTGGCATGATTTCACCTGGTCAAACCCTGCATCAACTGGCTGGATCAAGCTTCGATTAATGAGCTCATTAAAATAACTCTCACCTACAGCATATCGACTTCCCTTGTTCTTCACGGATGAATCCTTCAGCGATCCATATATGTATCAAATGTTTTTTGAGGATAGTAGAATCTTCTGGGAACATGCTCAAGTACAACAAACAAGTTCTCAGATGGTGAGGAAGATCAAAGTAGCTCAGAGATAATATCTTTGTCATCTTATCAGAACCAGGGTCCTTTGCAAGAGCAGAACCTATAGCAGCTAACACCCTTTTCCACTCATCTTCTGCATGCTGATCAGCCAACAAACTAGACACGGTAATAACAGCCAATGGTAGGCCGGAACATTTTTTTAATATCTCATTTAAGACTTTCTCTAGATGAGGATGACATAAATCCTCAGGACCAAATGCTCTTTTCAGAAACAACCTTTTGGAGTCAACAAAACTAAGGGGTTCCATTTCATAAACACGACCACCGCACGATGAACAACATGAAGCAACTTCATTATTACGTGTTGTAGTAATAATTCTGCTCCCACGATTATTATTCAGTAATGCAAGCCTGATA
This sequence comes from Poa pratensis, assembly GCA_947311845.1. Classification (NCBI taxonomy): domain Eukaryota; kingdom Viridiplantae; phylum Streptophyta; class Magnoliopsida; order Poales; family Poaceae; genus Poa; species Poa pratensis. Next base: position 41,955,596 of record CAMZMU010000070.1, read on the forward strand.
GTTTTCCATGCTTCCGCATTCCACACATCATCAATTACAACGAAGTACCTGCAACATAAATTTAACAAATATGTATTTAAATTCGTCAAATCAGTTAGAAACTGCATACATCGTTAGCATTAATTAACTGTGGCTTGCTATTACAAGAATCTTACAGAAGATTGTCAACAGAGTGATCGCCAGTTTTCAACACAGAAGGTTTGTTCGTAACTATCTAATATTCTCTTATTAGACAACACAAGATTAATGTTAAGCCATGTTTGTTAGAATCCTGGTACTTGTCCTAGAACCATTCCTGTAATAATCAAACCTAGAACCTAAGTCAAGTAGCACTTCTGTATTTATAGGCATGTCACCTCTAATAAATAAAAACAGAAAAGTCCAGTTAACTAGCAAATGAAAAATCTTAGGCATTGGCATAGTAATTTAAATCTACATGTTTACTGCATTTCAACTTGTAAGAAGCACTTCTACCGTTCGACGTACAAAGTTAGGTAAAGCCAAATTCCTGAATGTGTGAAGGTATTAGCGTTTGAATTAGTTTCAGTAAATACTGATGTATAAATTATATGTTTTCTATTATAATAGTTAATTAATTAATCCAGTAACATATCCTGAGACTCTAGCTCCAAATATGCATGTACATTGTCAGGTTACATCAAAAAATGACCTATTTCGCTTCAGTGGATGTGAGCGAAACAAGCAAAAGATTAGATGGGCAAGAAATTTGAGTAGAAACTGCAATTAGGTATACTCAACTTTTGTATAAGATTACTATAGACTCGCCTGAACTTAAGAGTTGAAATTCTCACACACAATTGTTTTGTCAGTGAAAAGCTCCATAAGATAAGCCTGACGCACTTTATAACAGACTAATACTGTATGTTACCAAACCATACAGATTGTTCCGAATGGATTGGTGCATGTGCTTCTTAGTTGCATCAAGAAGTAAATTTTGCTGTTTAGTTATTGATAAGTTGTGTCTATGTTTATTACCTTGACAACAAATAGAAAATCAAAGCCCTTGCAGAAATAATTTGTAAAAGTCCTAGCAGCAATCAAATACATTACTATCAGTGATCAGGATTACCTTTTATCTTGGAGATGAAGTCTGAGTTTATCAATCATTTGCTTCACATCATCATCTTGTGTCTTGTTTTTTACCCCCATTCCTTTAGCAATATCTCTTAGAATCTTCCTCATATTAGGATTTCGAGAAACCGAGACAAAAGCTTCACATGAAAATTGGCTTCGAATTGCATGATAGACTTGGTTTGCTAGAGTAGTCTTACCAAGACCTCCAGAACCAACAATAGACAGCACTTGAAGCTGTGTGGAAGTACCCTCCCACTGAAACCAGTCGATGATATCCTCTTTAGGACCATCAATGCCGATAAGTTCATCGACCTCCACGTAAAGCGCCGGTAACCGGGGGTCAATGGCACAAGTGCTAATGTCAGGTGTTGGCCGGACAACATTATACCTCTTGTGCCTCTCGCTTGCCTCAGCTGCACGGGTCTTGAGTTTTTCCATCTCTTCAGCAATCTGACGGCGATATTTCGGCTTCTTCAACGTGTCAACTAACTTCTTAAGGAACGTGCGCCCATCAAGATCCTGGTCGACACGAGCCACGAAGTCATCAACACAGTCCTCCATGTCATAGGAAAGCTCGCGGACAACATCCCTCCAAATCCGCAGCTCAGGATCGAGTTGCTCTTCATCCGCGAGAGTTTCTAGCGTAGCCTGCATGCTGCGCATCTCGTCTCCTATGAATTGGCGTCACGGCGCACGCCTTTGAACTTGGCGTGCTCTTCCCCCAGCAGCTTGAAGAGCTTGGACAGGAGGGGCTTGATCACCCCCATGGAAACGGTGACAAGAGCAGCCTCCATCGCTCGCTCTATCTCGGGCCGGAGTGTTTCCTGATATGAGGGATTTCACAAGTGATGCGGTGGTTGCTTCAAGGACTGTGTTTGCCTTCCGTATGGTCTCTGCTCCATGGAGGCACCATACAAGGAACACGCTTTTGCACCTTCCTTACCGAGGAGAAATTGCAGGGAAAGCCTCAACCAAAATATTCTCTTTTGTTTGGTGGGAGCCATGCATCATTTTGTTCATTTTGCCATTGACTTGACGACTAGACTCGATATAGTGTGGTTAGTAGATGTTGCACACACATCACTATCTTCCATCTGTGGTGGGCTGGTGGCCCTATGATTTACTAGTAAAAAAACCAAGCATTGGTTCCCAGGGAGAAGGCGCTGAAGGCGACATACAATTGATTCCATTCAGGAAATATCAATGCAAGTTGTGGTAGTTTTATGCGGTTCTAGGAAGCAGCTGAGCACCTTCCAGCCTACAAGCAGGTAGTTCCAGTCGAATTAACAAAAGTACGTCGACCGGAGTGAGAAATTGAAGTTTAATCACCAAAGATGCAAGTTGCTGGCACTGAAGAAATACTATGGGCACTTTTGTAGTTATGCTACAAGTCTACAACGTTTCCCGTCGAAATAGAACTACTAGTTGATCGAAATAATTGCATACTATACCCCTGTCTGTAGCTAGCTCATACCTCACCCGTCCACAACCAAGAACTGTAGGGAAAGAGAGGAACAAGATCGCCCTCTGACCTCCGAACACGAGGTGCCCCGGGGTACCTGAGACCGCCGCGTGCTCTAGTGGGGAAGGCGAGCAATTTGAGAATGGGGATGGAGATTTCGAAGGGAGATCCGGCAGGGAAGCCATGCTGGCCGGCTCGGCGGCGCGTATGGGGAGGGCCTCCTTTTTTTTTCCAAGGGCTTGTTCCCTTGGCCGCTACAGATGTTGCACTAATTAATTATGCAGATTGTTCGATCTGACCCCTAGATTGTTCTAGCTCTTTCAACCGACATAGGTGCAATGTTTGCCCGAGCACATAGTTGCACAGTTGGTAATGGTGCGGTGTAATTTTTGTCGAATTTTATACGAAATAATTCAAATTGGAAACTTGTTTGGTGTACTATGGGGCACTTTGGGACGCAAAAGTAGATTTTTTTTACAAGAATAGAATGTCACATAGTATGAAACCCACCAGATTTCAAATGTGATATGTTTTGATGATCTGAGAGACAATCATTAATAACATTAATTTGTAAGGAAAGTTTTCGAAAGAGACTTTCAACGCAAGATCAATTGCAAATCCGAAAGCAAGTAATATTTCAAATGACTTTCAACGCATTTCTAATGGCTATTTGGAAAAAAAAACTAATCGATTTTATATTCCACCTTCAGAATGGGGGTGCAGAATATTGTGTTTATGGTGCAGAGCGTATGGATGTCTTTTCTGTTCAGAGGAACATAGTGCAGATTACAGGGCCCGTACCTCACCACATGAGAAGTGACGTGAGGCTAATAACAGACTATGCAGTTGAACAGGCGGTATATCTTGCAGCACCAGTTACAACGGGATGTTCATGATCCATCCATCCTAAACTTGCTGTGCCACATTTCCTATTTATTCCATACCACGTCCATCGGATCGTCCAGCGAGTGTCGCAAACATCCTGCCAAAACAAAGATAGAATCAGGTTTTACCAGCGCTATGCGGCTTCTTTCACATGGATCGCAGATGCATTGAGATTGTAGTAGCTGATACTTGCCTTTCTCATCTCAGTATAACATCTCACGTTTCTTGGTCTGAATTGGGCTGCTTAATGTGATCCAAGTGCATCTTTACCAGGAGACCTATAAGCTGTTCCTCGAGGTCGTCTACCTTGCTCTGCCTGCTCACAGTTCTCTTCCCGCTACTTGTGACCATGACAACTATGTCTTTGTAGTTTGCTAGCTCGTTCGCCACCACGACATTCATGCCATACTTTCTCAAGGCCATCTCTGCCTTCTGCAGAAGAATGTCCGGGTCTGTCTCGAGCTGCACTTTGCAGGTAGTAAAGCAATTAGTATGGTGGATCCAGACAATAGGGAGGCAACATGTATACTATTTATTTAAACAGGTTACTTTTCTTCGAAGAATGAACGGGGATGAACAACATTAGCCAATTTGGCTTCCATTAGAATTTAAAAGCGGCGAAAAGGGATTGAACAAAGTGACTAACCTTGAAGGATACACAAAACGCTGAAGGGGCCCAATGGTTCCTGAGGATGAAAAGCATCTTAGGAACTTGACTGAGTTGCATGTTCAAAGGACCACCTGCTGACTCGATTTTATGTTTAGCCTGTGATAACTTTTGTGTCAGGGAAGAATAGGAAAGTAATCCTTGTAATGGTACCAAACTATTATGAATATCTTCCTAAAGGTTTCAGTGATCTGTATTTTGACTGTTTTTACAAGTATTAACCTGCAAATACTAGTGCAATGCCACTGTACACATTAATGCCGTAACTACTTGTGTGTGAGTGCCTATGCTAAGGGCATGTTTGGTTTTAAGGCATTTGAAAGAAAAAACGAAGAAACCCGGTACAAGAGGGAATCATATTATGCTTATGCTTCCTGGATTTCATGTTTTACAAGTTGTGATACAAGTCTAACATGATGCACGTATGACCATGAGGGGCACTGATCTCTTAAAGAAGTATCAGACAACACGATCACATCGTGGGGGCAATAAAAAGTAGCAAGAGTGCATTTAGACATTCTGTTTTCACATGATTTCTTCAATTAACAAACATAACTTCTTGGACTATTCCCTCTATTCAGTGATGGAAGCAAATATATAACATAAAAATGACAATCTAGAACCCCTACCAGTGTGATCGATCATCTGCTAAGCGGCAACTGATTGTTTGCTCGCATACAAAAATAATGAGGATACAAAAAAATGAAAATAGAGCCTACCATGCTTTCCCAAGGGACGTAGAAGTCAGAAACTGCAGCAGCAAGATAAAACATTCCGTGGTGCTCCAAGCAATTCATAGCAGTTGATACCAATTGCAATAACTGTTGGCAATACAAACAGAAAGGATTCTACATCAGTATAGCATCATTCAGAAGGTCAAGGCATCATGCACCTGCAGCTAAGTGGGATAGGTACTACAAACATTAGATTCCAGTTCTAAGAATGAGTTTCCACATTATCCTCAGTATAACCCTACAAGGTATTGTACACAAACTCTAATGGATTCCTGAGAAACCTCAAAAGAAAAATATAATACCTATGATCCAGCAAGGCAAAAAATGTTTTATGGGCAGTATTAATAGACGTGTGAGACTGGCAGCATTTGCAAAGCATAAAATGTGGCAACATCTGCTGGTAGGATGTAGGTGTGCTGTGTGCAATACCTGAAGGTACTCAAAAATTGTAGTGAAAGGAAGTTTCAGAAGTAGACCTTCATCAATTGCCTGCATTCAAGAATACAAGCCACCGATCATGGTAACATGTCAATCAGATTGGCAGCTGGTGCAGAAGTGAAAGTGACTTCAGAATAGACGTGCTTATATATATACCTTGCGATAACTGCTGATCGCTGTCTTGACCACCGTAGTATGAGATTCTGGGACTGAGATAAGTAGCTCAAATGAGCACAAAGTTCCAAAGCAGGATACAGGATACTTAAACTACTGCAAAATATTCAAGTGAGAAGGTTTGAACACTGAAATAAGGGAAAGAACAAATAACATAAAACAGTGTGGATTTACGACAGCAGGTGAGAAGCACAAAGGATCTGGTACAGTTCGTGTGACATAGATAACTCAGGTTTGCGATCAATAGACCTTGGATCTCTGATTCTTCGCCGAGCTCAAAAACATCAAGAAATGAATCCTCTGGAAGAAAACTACAGTAAGGCTGCTTGCTCCCACTGCAAAGAGGAGCAGAGCTAGTGTCACTCTCAGGTCTTTCATACACTGTGACATTGATAACTGAATCAACAACTGCTAGCAACTAACTGCGACAGAAACATCTTATATGAACTGAGTGCTTAACACTTGAGTTTCACTGAGACATCTTGAGCCAGAGAAACTCACCGGCGATGGATGAAGATGACGGCGTAACCAGCCTTGAGAAAATATCTGCATTGCACGCAGTTGTCAGTCACGGTAAGCAGAAAGCCACGAGAAGATGCGGCCGCAGAGCGTACTCGGTGGACGCGGCCCCTCGCTGGCCGGAGCTGAAATTGTCGATGTAGCGCACGCATCGCTGCTCCAGGGGCACCGTGGTGCCGCCGGAGGTGACGCAGACCACCCCCACGGGCCCTGCTGATCCCTGCAGCGCACGGCACAGTTGATCGGACACGTACCAGGAGAATCACATTCCATTTCTCACTAATGGCGCATTAGTAATCGGGACGAAGGTTCTGGGATGAATCGGGAATTCACGGAAGTTGGAAAAAAATTGGGGATTGAGGGGACTTACCGACGGAGCGGGAGTGGCGGGCGACGAAGCCGGCGAGGCTGGCGGCGACGGCGTCGCGGTCGCGGAGGGGCGGCGCGCGCGGAAGAAGGCCGCCGCTTCGTCGTCGGATCTCTGGTGCGTCGCGGCGCTGGTTGGATCCATGGCCACCACGCTATGGATTTGTCGGCCAAGCTTCCCCGATCTCGATTTTTGTAAATTGAGAGAGGCCGTGTGAGCTGACGCACTGCGAATCTACTCCGGAGGACGGAAGAACAAAAAGAAATCAGACGAGAGAGTGACAGAACTGAGGCAATGCGAATCTATCTCCGGAGATAGAAAAAGAAATCCGGATATGTTCGGGGTATTGAACCCGACGTGAATCGAACACGCAACCTTCTGATCTGGAGTCAGACGCGCTACCATTGCGCCACGGATCCGGTGATATCTAACTCGGTAGATTTGCGTTGTTGTTGGATAGCCTGTGGTGAAAATTTGTCTCCACGTAGGAAAGGAATGGAGAAAAGAGCCGAGAACTGTGGTAAGATGGTTTGGTAGTGGTTGTATCCCTAACCCACCAGAGTTCAAACAACAGATTTGACGCTGGTGTTTCTTATTTAAGGCGGAATATTCTTCAGTGGGAGGCGACGCTCCCGTCGACAGCGAGGCGTCCGTGGTGACTTCGTCAATCTCAAGACTCGACCCGCCGACTCAGTCTCTCGGAGGTGCTCATATGGGTAGGGTGTGCGTGCGTACGTTCATAGGGGTGAGTGTGTGCGCGTGTATATGAGTGCCTGCGTTGTACTGTGTTTCGCAAAAAAACAAAACTCCCTTCGTGCTCAAGTTTTACGGGCAAAGTTCAAAAAAAAAAGTTTTACGGGCAAAGCGCGGAAAATAATTCTATGAGACTTGGTCTACAAATTTACGGGTTTCGCTTTGCGGAAAATAATTTTATGAGACCTGGTCTACAAATTTACCCCGTGGACCAACTCTAGCAGTTGACACGTGTACAGCCCACATGGTACCCATCTTGCAGCAAAAATGAAAAGAAAGATCGTCGTGACAACTCATGTAACGACCTACAAGCTTGGCTTGATTATATTGTATTGATTATATTGTAAGGATGATATAACATTTCTCAGCGACTTCTTGTTTCTTCTTGCTACTGCATGTTGTTCTCCTATAACAAGTGTCTCTGCAATTGCCCCCTTCCCCTCGCGTCGCCCCCCCAGGTGGCGCCGGGGGCGAAAAGCTTGACCACAGCGAGCTCTCCCCGTGCGCCCCCCGCTGCCGCTATCGTCGCCGGCCCTGTCCGCGGCGGTGGCGGCACCCCCCGCTGCCAGAAGGTGGTCGGGAGGGGCGTTCTCGTTCGTTGGCGGTGGACCGGCCCGTGGGGGCGGCGACGGTCGGGGTTGAGGGCGTCGAGCCGGCGGGCTCGAGCGGAGGTAGTGACGGAGGTGGCGGCCGGAGCGCGGCCGTGGGTGGCGGTGCGGTGGCAGCGACGCCGCCCCTGCGCCTGGAGGCGTGCGCCCGATGGGCTTGGCGGGCCCGATCTGGGCTCGTCGGGCCCGGATGGCGCTGGGACTGCATGTTGCGCCCTCGACCTCTTCTTCGTCGTCGGGCACACCGAGGGTGGTGTGGATGGTGAGTTCTGCCGGCGCTGGTGCGATTGATGTGCGTCGGAGGTGGTGCGAGGCTTGGGTGAAGACCATGTCTCGGCCTTGTGCCGTGACCAGCGATGGCGGCGGTTGTGGCCATCGTTGGCCTTCCTGGAGGCATCGCTGCTGCCCACCTTAGCACGGATCCGGCCAGCTTGGCTCTCCTGGGGAAACCCATGATCTCGTGATCGGACGATGATGGCACCATGGTGTCGTTTTCCCTCTTGGGGGCCTCGTCTCGGAGGCCGGCACCGCCTAGAGGGACCCGAGGTTGGCGGTGGGGTTTTCCGTGTGGTGGTATGCGCGGCAACGACAAATGTTGAGGAGCAATGGTTTGGTCGCGGCAATGGCTTCGTAGTCGGCTCTGTCCGGCGTGTCCGAGTGTCTTCGTGTTGGTCTCTCCAAGCTGTGAAGTCGAAGGTGCTATCTTGAGCGGTGTACGGTGACCTGCAAGGGCGGTCCGGTGGTGAAGATCTCTCTCGGCGCAGGTCTTGCGCATCTCCTTTTTGGAGCTCTCCATCAGAATCGAAGCTGCCTGCCCTTCGTGAGGAGCCATCTGTTTGGCATAGGCCCACATCGGCTTCTCGACGCCGCTTGTCTCCTTGGTGGTTTTCTTGTGAAGTCGGAGTCGCTGCAGGTGTGTAGCTTGATGACGATGACACGGGGGCAACCTAGACGACTCTAGCTTCGGTGGTGTGTGCAGCTTGTGTGGGTAGCCAGGGTGGCTGTGTGTACCCTCGCGACGGTCGTGTTCCATGACGGTCGTTGAGGGTTCTGTATCGGTTTTAGGCCGGTTTCCTGCTAATTAACCGGCCAACTCCCACTTCTTCTTAATTAATGAAAATGGCAAGTCTTTTGCCTCAGTTAAAAAAAATGTTGTTCTCCTATGTCCAAGTGAGGTGACCGGGTCAAGCTGGGCCTGGACGTCGGTGGGGTGTAAACGGATTGGATAACTTTCGCGTGGAATTCGGCTCCAAATTAATTCTAAAGAATTCATATCCATTTTTTTTTAAAAAAAACGAACATCCGATTCCAAAGTGGCCTCCATATACGGTGTAGGATATGATATAAAAAGTAGCACGCCGATACGAATTATCCAAAAGTAAATTAGAATATTCTAAATGTTTCGAACTGAATTATCCGGTTTTGAGTCAAGAGCTCCCCCGTTCCATGCTCCGGAGGAAACCCTAATTCTGGTGACTCCCGATTGCACGATGTTGGCGTCTTACCGTCGTGTCCCTCCCGGGACATCATTCTTGGAGTTGAACTCAGCTCGAGAGATCAGTGGGGAGTTGCCGAGAGATACACGTTGATCTCCTTCCTTCTTCGTGTTGGCTTGGTGGTCGAGATCTTAGTTAGGAAACTATGTCTCTCTTTCTCGTTGTGGCCTTTCTTGTGGTCGGGTGTTGATGTACTACCGTCTTAATTTTCCTCTTCTATTTCCGGTTTTCGGTCATTTGTACTCTTTTACTTATTTTAATGAATGAAAACAACAGATGCTGCTTTTTGTTAAAAATAATCACTTCCTATGAAAGAGCTTATCTGACTATTTTTGTTTTGGTCCGAGTCCTCCCGGTTTCCGATTTGAATCATGTGATATATGCATGTTCGAATCGGCAACCGGTTACTCTTCATTCTGCTCTAAATTCGAATAAAAAATGTGGTAAAGGATACAATAAAAGCAAAATGCGTGTTCCAATCACTACCGTTGTCCGCCACGAGACGAGAACGAGACCCCGCCATCGAGTCACGGAGACGGGATCTGCCGCTTAAACCCTCGCTCCGCTTTCGCTCCCCAACAGCCAAACCCTCTCTGTCGCCTCCTCCACCGTCGACCCGCCGTCCCCCCTCGCGCGCACCAGCCGTAGCCGGAGACGACGGCGCCCTGCGGCTTCGGTTGCGGTGCTGTATTGGTAGCAGGGGTAGGAGGAGGTATAGCAGCTGATTCCAAGCTGAGGCGGTTCGTGGGCACCATGGCGGCGGCGGCGCGGCGGCGCCGGCGTCCGGGCACCTCCGCCCGCGGTGCCCGTGCTCGTCGCCGCCGTGGCTCTCTTCTCCCTTCCGCCGCCGCCCTCCGTCGCCTCGAGCCTTCCCCGGCCCAAGAAGGTACCTGCCGTGCCGTCGGATTATGATATTTTGACTTTCAAGGAAGGGGAAAGGGAAATGGAGAAAGAGGGGGCTGATTGGTACTAGTGATTAATTCCGCTGTGAAATCAAATGTATGTGCTATTCATGGATGTATCTCTGGAGCAGAGGGGGTGTTGATTTGGTTGATGTGTAGGTGGATATGTGCTCATGGGCGCATGCTACCCTGGCCAGTAATATCTGTGTCAGGAAGCCATACATCACGTTTTATAGCCACATGATTCTTCCTGCGAAAACCTGCTCATTACCTTTTAAATAATAGTGGTCAGCAAGAACTTCTCCCAGTGGCCTGCGTACCTCACTTCAGTTGGAACTAGTTGTAATGATCGTCTTTTTTTTTTGTCTTGCCTCAGTAGTTAAGAATTTCACATCGGTTTCTCGATCCTAAAATCTAACTTTGGAAATGTTTCTGTCTGACAGGCAAGACTATTCTAATAGTTCAGACATGGGAATTAGGGAAAGCAGTGGTTTCAGGCTTGGACTCTATCCCAACTTAAATGGGCTAAGTAACGAACACGAATGGCGGATCGAGGGCAAGAGGATGTTTCTTCTCAGAATCGCCAACAGCGTCAGTAATAGAATCTACAATGAAGCCACTCCTCCAAGGGTCGGAAATCCAAATCATGAACCCTTGGGAGATCACAGAAGTTCAAACTATCTTTCCATGTATAATCCGAGAGAAAGAGTGCCATCCAACTCAATTGTAAACAGACATGCCAATAGAGATTCGGCCAAGTGTAGTCTGACAAATCAGTTTCCCTATGCTCTGTCAACCCCAATGAGTGTTGTTAATGATGACATCGGACTATTGAGCATTCCTCGTATCTCTAAGGTGGAGATTTCGTCGCATGATTGTTCATCCATGGTGACTCCTTTGCCTAATATCTCAAATAATGAGGCAACTTCAGGGCTTGATGGCAAGGCTAATGTTGGGTATGAAAATAGACAGAAACTCGTACCTAAAAAGGTGGTACCATCTTCCCCAAATAGAACTGCCTTGTCCAACGAGTCTAAAAGCAAACGGAAGGCTCTTGCTAGTATCTATGACAAAGTTTTGGTTGTTGACAGTATCGTGTCAGCAAAGAATGTTGTACAGTTGCTTACTACAAAGTACAAAAACTTTGTTCATGCATGCGACACGGAGGTATTTAGCAAAAGCTCTGCTTAAATTATTCCCTTTCTCTAGAATGATTATGCTCTTTATCCTTGTCAGCCACCACTAGATGCATAGAGTAAAAACTGCCAACTGGGTAATAAGCCCGTTTAGCGGAATAATGTCTCTTCACCGTGATGTTCTATGGATTACGTATGTTCTTTCCACTCTGCATAGTTATCACAAGAAGTTCTCAAATGCCATTTGCAACAAAACAGTTGTTCTGTTTGTTTTGTATTCCTCTATTATGAATTTATCACATCCATGATAAGCAGATAAATCTGTGCCAAATGTTATGAGGAATGATAAAGTAATTACATTATAGGTAGTTTTGCCTTCTCATGGTTGCAGGAACACATCGTAAATTACTGCTGGTTAGCAGCTATGCTGAGAACTCATATGCTCACGAGTTACACCAAATGGTCTAATGTTGCTAATCCATGGCTACCAGAGGAGTTTATTGAGTGATGCATCCTAAGATCATTAAAATGTTCTAATTTAGGACAGCACAATCTTATGCAGGTAGCAAATATTGATGTAACTAAAGAGTCACCAGTTGATCACGGAGAAGTAATATGCTTTAGCATCTATTCAGAAAACTCTGATGTACATGCTGATTTTGGAAATGGCAAAACATGCATTTGGGTGGATGTGCTAGATGGTGGAAGGGATGTCTTGATGGAGTTTGCTCCATTCTTCGAGAATGCGTCTATCAAGAAGGTCCTATTTTATCCCTCATTTATCGTGGAGTAATCTCTTAGTATTGTTTCCCCTTTTATTTGTTGGATGAAACACAGAGTTTAACAACTTACTCGTGCCTCTTGATATACTTAATGTACTTTTAAGTTCTGTTATATTGGAATGTCTTACCTCGACAAACTTATAATTTTAGTGCCACTGTATATTTACTGTTGTAGATTACTTTTGAAGTAAGTTGAATGCACTGCATTATTTTTGTACCTGCGCATCACATGACGTTCAGCAATTCAGTATGACATAATCCAGTAACAAGGCCTATAATACTTGGCTTCCTTCCAAAACCCAAATCATTAGTGGGTGTCACCGACTAACTCAAGTGCATACTGTCTTGTTGCTCGTGGTATCATGCCTTACTGCTATATGCTAGCCTGATTGATTTGCTGCTTCATAATGCAAATTTGCTGCTACTATACCATTGCGGCCTAGAAGCTGCAATATTTGAACCGTAAATATAGAACATATTACAGATTGATCATGCCATATCAATTATTGCGAGTTTGTTTTTTTGTAAGTCGTTGTAAGTGATCATTGTTTGTCTCTTCAATCATGCAGGTTTGGCATAACTACAGTTTTGATAGCCATGTCATTGAGAACTACGGAATCAAGGTTGCTGGGTTTCACGCTGATACAATGCATCTTGCTCGCCTTTGGGATTCTAACAGGAAAACTGACGGTGGATATTCGCTTGAAGGACTTACAAATGATCCTAGAGTCATGAGTGATGTCAGAAAGGATTTAACTAATGTTGGAAAGGCATCAATGAAAACAATCTTTGGTGCGAAAAAGTTTAGGAAGGACGGAGCTGAAGGGAAAATCATACATATTGAACCAGTTGAAAAGTTGCAAAGGGAAGATAGGGAGATGTGGATTTGCTACTCATCACTGGATGCAGTGAATACACTGAAGCTTTATGAAAGCTTGAAAAGCAAGCTTGAAACAAAAGAATGGATTTTCGATGGTTGTCCTAGAGGAACAATGTACGATTTCTACGAAGAATATTGGCGCCCCTTTGGTGCCCTTCTTATAAAGATGGAAACAGAGGGAATGCTTGTTGACCGTGCTCACCTTTCAGAAATCGAGAAGACTGCTGTTGCTGAAAAAAAATTGGCTGTAGATAAGTTTAGGAATTGGGCATCTAAATATTGTCCAGATGCCAAGTACATGAATGTGAATAGTGGTATTCAACTTCGCCAGCTTTTATTTGCTGGCATTGAAAACAGGTATTGTCACCATATTGTACCTGTCTCTTCTTTAAAGTTTCAACATCGAATGTCTTTTGGATTTGCATATACTTTATGCTATGGTATCTTCAGTAGTCCGTGACATGTTTGGGATCTTTATAAAGCAACGTTACTAATTCTGACAATCATCTGAGTTTGGGCACATTATCCATTTATGATTCATATGTACAGTGTGACACAAGCTATTAATTGGATGTTAACTACTATTATCACCCACACTAATTAGTCTCCATCCCATTCCTAAAGTATGCCTTTACATGAAACAATTTTAAGATGTGTCTAATCAAAACATCTCAAGTATTTGAGGATCAGTAGTTAATATGTTAATTGATATTATCCGAGCGTTAGTATAGTTTTAGTGTTTGCTTGTCTTAATTGGACCCTTCATTAGGAGTCAGTTTCAGAGTAAAGTAAGATTGGACTTCACGTAGTTTCTAACATTTGTAGTTCTTCATATCAACAAGAGGAGGAATGGGAAACTGGATATTCCTTTGCCTTTTGGATCTGCCAGTCATTTTGTGTATAATTCCTGAGAAAGAGTAAACAGATCCTCTTTACCTATGTACCTGCTTGCCAGTAGCCATTGCTTGTGCTTGATTCTTGTAGTGTTAACTTCTCTAATCTTTGGCAGACATAAATCTGGTGAGACCTGGCCACAAAGTAAAACATTTAAAGTGAAGAATGATGAAAATGTAGCTCCAGAGGGCAATAAGGCTTCAAAGTTTCGCACAATCAAACTTTATGGTATTGTGGAAGATCTGAAAATTGATATGTTTGCCCCGAATGGGTGGCCTTCAGTAAGCATTGATGCTTTGAAAACTTTGTCTGGTAAGATACCCATGGATCAGATTTACTCAATGGGCGACGACCAAGAGCATGATGAATATAGCAGCGACACAGAACTTCCCGAGCAGGATATAGAAGAGGAATCGTCATATGGAACTGCATATAAAGCGTTTGGTGGAGGAAAGAAGGGAAAGGAAGCATGTCATGCCATTGCAGCTCTATGTGAAATCTCCTCTATTGACAAGTTGATATCCAGCTTTATTCTTCCCTTGCAGGTTAGCCAGCTGATCTTACTTATGTAGACTAGAGCTGTCATACCTTCCTTAAGACTGCACGTCTGAGATGCATTTACAATGCAAATCAAGCTGTGCGACATGCCCAGTTCAAATATTCTCTACCTGGTGCTCTAGGAACCATCATTTGACAGTTTTCCCAGCATGGGACATAGTGGATTTCTTAGAGGCGTGGACAGAGCTAAAGTCGGTGACATGTGCACCGGCAAGTATGAGTTTTAATTGCTTTGAGTATTGTTGTTTGATACTTAACAGATAAACAAGATTTCAAAAAATTCATATGATCATACTTTTCCACTGTGCCCCATCGAGTATCTCTGTCCGGTTATCTGTGCTAGGCTGCGTAGTGTTGACCTGCGCTTGTGTGTTCTCTGACCGAGAGAACTCAACTACCATATACATTGTATTTTAACCTTGAATTATGTGTACCACCCAGTATTTTTAGTCTTAATGCTATTTTATACATCGTAGGGAGATAATATATCATGTAAGGAGGGACGCATTCACTGTTCGCTGAATATCAATACTGAAACAGGGCGTTTGTCAGCACGGATACCAAATTTGCAGGTATGCATCTTTCGCATTTCTATTGTAGTTTTAAACCATCATCTCCCAGAAAAAAGAGCAACAACTTACTTCTCAGTTGTTAAGCACAAGATGTATTAGTATACCAAAAAAAGAGAGTTGTAAACAAGCAAGTACAAAAATGCAAATAAGCACTGCCTACTTATGTTTGCCAGTGTGCTTGCTTTGAGAGGATACTAAAAGCTGCTGTTTCACAGATGCTATTACCCAAGATGAACATATTGTGTATATGCATGTTCTCCGGAGCATATGCATTATTTTTGTGCAGACATCTGCCACCATGAATACCATGTAAAGGAGATATCGTCAAGTACTTAGGGACTAACATAAAGCACATGAGCTGATGAAAGATTCAAATTTAAGCATTCACCAGCGGCTTTAGTGTAGGAAAAATTAACTTGGATCTTATTCGTCCGAGAAAACTATTTCTAAACTCACCACATGCAGAATCTCCCTTGCAGAATCAACCTGCACATGAAAAAGATCGATATAAGATCCGCCAAGCTTTTGTTGCAGCTCCAGGGAACTCTCTTGTTGTTGCTGATTATGGCCAGGTATGCTAAATGCCAAATGATGCTCAGTAGTAATTTGTGTCTTGGATTGCCGAGTCTATGCCGCGCTGATGAAATGTTTGTTTTCATGTAGCTGGAGCTGAGAATCTTAGCCCATCTTACTAGTTGTAAAAGCATGCTGGATGCTTTCAAGGCTGGTGGTGACTTCCATTCTAGAACAGCCATGAATATGTACGAGCATGTCCGTGATGCTGTTCACGAAAAGGAGGTCCTTCTTGAATGGCATCCTCAACCAGGTCAAGAGAAGCCTCCAGTGCCATTATTGAAGGTACTTGACTCAACCACCAATATTCTGAGCATATTTTTTTAATCTATGCTTGATTCATTGAACTGTTAAAGAATATTGGCCATGTTTGTTGGTTCCACTTCCACGCAATTAGATCATTAGCAGTTTACTTGATCAAATTCTTACATTATATTACTAGCAACAGTAGGGAAATTCGGTACTGCAATTTTAATATTATATGGCTACATATGTACAGTTAATCTGTCATGAAGGCCCAGGCTAGAGCACATCACAATTCACAGCTTCTACCTCTCCAAACTCAGGGACGCTATATATATTGGCCTATCCAATGATGTTTGCCCCCTCGGAAGTTATAACATTCAGCAAAATTTGTTGGATAGTCCCACTTTACTGTACAAAGTGGTCCAATGTCACTGTTGCATACAAGATTAATCCACTCATTCTGGCATGGGGCATTCATCGAACCAAGCATGTCACATCTTCATTGTTTGTGTGCATCGAACACTCCTTTTCACTAAATTATTTTTGGCCTTGCATCTCTAGTTGCCAACCTTGATAAGTCGCAACTGTGATTTTTTTTGCGTGTATAGATGCCCCTTACATGCCAGAGTCTCACATTGTTTTTTGTACTTTCACAGAGAAGTTACGGTTCTATTAATATGTTATTGAGCACGAATCTTCTTTATTTCCAGTTTTGGTTTGGTAGGTGCTTTCTAGTCGGCAGAGTACATGAAACTAAATTTGGTATCTTTCTTTCGATTTTAGGATGCTTTTGGTGCTGAGAGAAGAAAGGCTAAAATGCTTAATTTCTCAATTGCATATGGAAAGACAGCCCAGGGGCTATCTCGGGATTGGCAGGTATGAACTCTTATTGGCTACACCTGCATTTTGATCTAACTAGGATAATTGGTGTCAACAACTTGATTCAGGAATCAGCTGGATTAGATCATTTTCTTATACAACCCAAACATATGCACTCTTCTCCCCCTCATCCTCCACATGCTTTATGAAAATATGTCCTCAAGATCAGTACTTTAGTTTCATTGGTGTTTGTTTGGTGATTACCACAAAAGAAAGTACGATCCGGGATGGAAATCAGATCCAAAACTGATGCAGGAGGGATATCTTGTGCACAGCAACTCATACTCAGCAAGGTTGCAGCTGGTGGATCGTGTAGCAATATGGGCCTTACCATTGAGATTGCTTTTTTGCCCTTTTTTTGTTCTTGTCGAACCAAAAGATAAATGTGAAATTAGTTCTATTTATTGACAATACCAGCATGCTAGAGAAATGTCACTTGATAATCCTGTACAGTTTTCACAGATTATGTATTCTTAGAAAATAGTACGATACAATCGGCTCAGAGTTATAGCTTACCATCTTACCAGGTGTCTGTTAGGGAGGCAAGGGATACACTCAAACTATGGTATAGAGATCGAAAAGAAGTTAAAGCTTGGCAACAGAGGCAGAAAGAGCTTGTACATGAAAAATGCGAAGTCTACACATTGCTCGGGCGATCACGCCGCTTTCCTAACATGGTCCATGCACCTCAGGGCCAAAGAGGTCATGTTGATCGTGCTGCTATAAATGCACCAGTGCAGGTACTTGTTACTGATCATGGCCCAGTGATGCTCCACTTGTTTCTGGCTTGGGAAAATCTGTACAAATGTATCTTTTAATCTACAGGGCAGTGCAGCAGATGTGGCCATGTGTGCCATGCTTGAGATAGAAAGAAATGCTCGCCTTAAGGAGCTTGGTTGGAGACTCCTGTTACAGGTTGAGATTACTTTTAGGTTTTCTCTTGTTAACAAAATAGTTTCTCTCACAAAATCAACCAAACAAACAAACTAGTTTATGCTGGTTTTTGTACTAAGAAAGGCACACTTGACTGAATCAAATTTGTGTTTTTTTCTTATAAGGGAAAGGAAAAAAGATGCAATTGTTACAATCACACCTCATAACTGCTTATTTTGCTTCAAAAAAAAAATCTATTCCAACCCCAAATCAGGTACAACACGCCATTTTGAATTTTTTTGTTGGCATTTCTCAGGTGCACGATGAAGTGATCCTGGAAGGGCCTACAGAATCTGCTGAAATGGCCAGGGCTATTGTGGTAGAGTGCATGTCCAAGCCTTTCTATGGAACCAACATCCTGAAGGTTGACCTAGCTGTCGACGCTAAGTGTGGAAAAAGTTGGTATGATGCCAAGTAGAGAAGGAACCAGCTTTTTCCACGCTGTGTGGAAAAGGAGTTGATCCAAGATCAAGTAGAACTGTCACATGTCCATCGACGCTAAGTGTGGAAAAAGTCTGTACAACGACAAGTGGAACTGTCACATCTCCATGCATGTCCTCATAAAATGTTCATGTTTGTCGGGCACAAAATATGGCCATGTCGGTCGGTTCGATGAGACACACACCGGGTTTGAGCAAGTGTAGATATTGTAGCTCCCGAAGAGCGGCAGAAGCAGCGGAAGACTCATGGCGGTGGCGGTGGTGTCTTGGAGTTGTGGTGTATACTAGTAACCTCTACTAATCTAGCACGTAGATCTGATTGGTCTGGAGTCCCAGTAGGATCTGATGAGTTTCGGACGAATTGATCTTTAGCGCAGCATGCTCTTTTGTTCATAATAAGACTTGGCACATGCTGCTGTTCCGAGGTTAACTGCTTTAGTGGCAACATCTATTCACCAGTATATGTTAGGGCTGGTGAAGCTGTGTTTATGTTGGTCCGAGGGATAGCTCTGGTCTGGTCTGTTTGCAACGCTGGAATTTCATGTAAATTTCTTCAATTTATGCGGTGTCTGTGAATGTGGACCAAATACGGACTGAAAGTGAAATAATACACTAAAATACGCCAGGATATGTATGAATCAAGAAAAAACTAAAAAAGGTTTATTTAAAACGGAGGGAGTATATGTTTCGAAGAGAAATGAGTATTCAATGTGAAGAGGGGATGGCCAAATTGTGGGCCTTGCCCTCTTTGCAAGAGGACCATGGAATCATCGGAGCATCTTTTTGTTCATTGTCGCTTCACTTTGCCTATTTGGACCTTCATCAACAGCTCGGCATTTTCTCCATTGACCTTTGGCAAACTCACTCCCTCACGAGTTGATGCCTTCTCATGACCGGATCTTCAATCGGAAAGCTATTGCTACCATTTCTCTTCTCACTGTTTGGGAAATTTGGAATGAGAGATGCACGTATCTTCCGTAACAAACATTCGTCGACGACTCTGCTCTTTGAGCATATCAAGAGAGAAGCGAGGTTATGTGTCACCTTGGGTGCCAAACGCTTGAATAAAATCATGTTGGGAGAGTAAACCCTACATATTATATTTTACTTTTCTGTAAAACTCCTTATTTAATAGATTGGGGGCAAACCTTTTGCCTCCGTTTAAAAAATATCCGATGCATTATGTGTCTGATTCCGACGTAAACACAAATGATTATGATCTGTATGGGCGACAGCAGGGCCATCTGGGCTTTTGGAACGGACCGTGTGTATAATTTCATATAGGATATCCAAAGACAAAGCCAGCCTATCTATCTGGAGCCACATGGCTTCCGAGAAAGAATCTCCAAAGCAACAAATTCACGAAGTGAACATGTCACAATCGCCATCGCCGGATCTAGCCATAAAAGACCGGACCTGTGTTTTCACCCGAGAGAGAAGGTGTGAGAAAACTCCATGCAATTATTTCAACAAGATAGCGATGCCTAACCACCGCCATTGCTAGGTTAAACCATCAAAGACCAAACCAAATGTTTTCACCCTGGAGCTCAAAAGCCGGTACACTCAAGGAGCACCACCAAATCTAAGCCACCATGTGATGTCCCCTCCACTTATCAACCATCATTTTCATGTGTTGCCAGTGGTTCTCCATCATTGACATGCGCGCATTGGAGACACACACGAACATCAAGTACAGTGCCGATGTGAACATTGCAACACAACCGATAACTGTGCTCGTATGGACGTGTTGGTGATCGACGACCACCGCCAGATCCTCTGGCACCCGCCGTCCAGAATAAGGGTGACTGCCGAGGTTGCTTCCTACGAACACATCTTGCAAATCAAGAGGAGAAGTACCAAGCAGGCTGTTGTTTCCAGCAGATCGAGCCTCCAAACAATTACAGTAGATGCCGCAGACAGAGATCATGTCCATAACGTGCATTTCCTTCTCGAGTCGTTGTCATCGTAATGGCTTGCAAATCATGCCATAACGCGCCACAGTATTTTTCTTCCCCATGAACTCCGCCCACCCAAATTCAAAAAAAAAAAACTCCGCCCACCCACGGATGAGATTGAACTCCGTGGGGGCATCTTGCGACGTTTCTTGTGCGAGGCACCACTGGGAACATCCAGAGGGATCCAACCATAGATGGATGAGTACAGCTAGAAATAACTCTGCACATACCGCCCGTCTGCATCTCCGCCTCTCTTCATTGCCGTTGGTGAGCCATGAATCACCACTGCTGCGCCCTGGAAACACAGGAGACTGATTTGGCAGGGTGTCGTCGCCGCGTTGGAGCCGGTGGCGGCGACGAGGAAATGCCGACCTAGGAGACCTCTTCGTTGGAGTAGTTTTCGCCTCCGGAGTCGCTAGAGCGAGCGACCCGGGAGGCAGTTACCTCTTCGCTCGTTGATTCATGGGACAGATTGAAATGAGTAAACACATACGCAACTAAATATATATGAATCAGAAAAAACTAAAACATCTTATAATTAATTAGGATTGAAGGGAGTATTACTTTTTTTTAAACGAGTCAAAAAATTTACCGTTTATATTGATATAGGAGAAACAAACGTGGTGGACTAAGCCGATCGAACCAAAAAGGTAAAAAAGCTAGGACCCTGAAATCTCTGAAAACTTCTTAGCACAAGCAAGAGTCCAGTTTTTGCCCTCGTTTTTGATCTTCTGCATAAGGACCATCAACATGGTCGATTTGTTGTTGAACACCCGTGCATTCCGCTCGTTCCATATTTCTCAAGTTGTCGTGGTGGTATCACGGCAGATGCCATAGGATGGCTAAAGAGCGGGGCCGATGGACGCTGGTGGATCCGGGAGAGGGCTAGCGCGCTAAGAAGCGCACACAGAAAAGCACACAAGCACAAGAACACACCACGATCTACCCAGATTCGGGGCCCTCGTGAGGAGGTAACACCCCTACTCCTGCCTAGCTCTCTATATATCTCTGGTATCACAAGTACAAAGTGCTCCTCGAGCTGTATGCCTCAACAATGGAGAAGAGCTCAAGGATGAAGATCAAACTAGGGGGGGAAATGAGTCCCAATGCATCGTCCCTCACGCAGGAAGTACCCCTCCTGCTGCACTAGCAACGGTCACCTCGCCGTACCGGCACTGCAGACGCGCACGCCTGCGCGTCATGATTGTCTCTGCACAGTGGATAGGACGTGGCTTGCTCATGCCCTGTCCCATAACTCTGCTCCCAGGTACAGCCAAGGTCAGCGGTGTCCTTCTCCTGCTCCCACGCGCGTCCTTGGTCAGCAGAGGTGAGCCCGGTCACCTCAGACATGCGCCGTACCGCACGCCGCGCTCCCGTGTCAGACGGGATGTGACAGCAGCGCTGACCTCCGTCCGACACAAGGTGCCTCTTCTCTATAACCCGACATGTATATGCCGGATTCCCTTTCCTGAATAGCCTCCCCTGCACATAAGAAAACACACTAGATACCGACACATATATGTCGGTCAACATGTCTCGGATCCCTTATCTCGGATCCCTTATCTCGGTGAGTATACGTCGGTTAGCACCAACCTCGTAACTCGGCCTCCTCTGGGCCCGGGTGAAAGTGCATATGTTGCCCCATGCGTGGTTTTGGTAATTAATGACAATCCTTATGGACTAATGTTTGCTTTGAGATATACTTGTAGATCTTATCCATAGGAAAAGATTGGAGTTCATGTGTTGGACTCTAGAAGATTACATGATGACCAAGGTTCCATCCAAGGGTTTATATGAAGAATGGTCATGAGAAGAGTTGAGCTTATTGCAAGCATGGCTTGGAAAAGAAGATTGAGTGAACTTCATGTTTCATGTTTATCTCCAAGCCATCATCTATATCAAGAGAAGAATATGAAGCGCAAGTGGATACATGATGACGGAGATTAGCGAGGCTCTCCCATAATGGAGTATGGGGGAGCATTTGGAGATGTCTTCATCAAGCATGTGCTAGCAAGCGCAAATCAAGAAAAGTGGTCCACTTGAAGAGATCAAGATCGTCATCATCTAGCTCAAGTGGAATGCGCAAGGCAAAGGTATGATCTAGATAGGGTTTCTATTTTACCGGTCTCATGTTGTTAGTTCGGAGACCGGGTTATAGGATAGACTCCGTACTATCAAGAGGGGCTCTCAAGTGAGTAACTTGATCGCATCTTTGTGGAGAGCTCAAACCTTTGCATAATTGGCATATCATCTTTCTTGGTTCTTATTTGACTTTTATCCATGTGAGAATTTAGAGCTTGTGTTCATCTCCATACCAAGCTCTAGTTCATCGAAAACGGATTTCGTATTGACAACTTGTTGCGTTTTCGGTGTTGGAGGTTTTACCGGTTTGTCTTTTGTAGAGAGGTCAAACTCTCCTCTTGTGTTCTCCTCCTCACAGTATGGATTATGATGTTTCTCTACATAATCTTGAAGGGCTCTTCGTTGCGATTCCAACGAGCCCAAGAACATTGAAAACGGAGTCCGGATGAAAACTTGTTGCATTCTCGGCTTTGGAAATATTATCGGTCCACCTTCGAGATAAGGTCCACACCTCCCATGTGTGGTATCTCCTCTATATTTGTGACCCTTAATATTTCCACTTTTTGTAGGCATTCTCCTTGTCATTACCTTTCCAACGCAATTGGATTCACCTCATTTGGAGTTTGTATGAGAAAGTTCTTGCAGTTTTAGTTCTGATGTTTCACTGCTTTCCGGCCGGAGTATCCGGTCTTCTGGACCGGAGTCTCCGGTCATTGGGATTCCCTGTAGAAGTTTCTGGAGCTTTTCAGTCCGGAGTTTCCGCACCGGCCGGAGTTTCCGGACCCGTGGTCCGGAGTCTCCGCCCCAGACAAGATTTTTGAGAGAAGAACTTCCCACGAAGGCGCGAGCCACTGGACTCGGCCGGATATTTTGGGCCGGATATTCTACTAGGGCCGGAATATCCGGCCTCCCATCAACTG
This sequence comes from Poa pratensis, assembly GCA_947311845.1. Taxonomy (NCBI): domain Eukaryota; kingdom Viridiplantae; phylum Streptophyta; class Magnoliopsida; order Poales; family Poaceae; genus Poa; species Poa pratensis. The sequence goes on from CAMZMU010000070.1 coordinate 41,978,546, forward strand.
GCCATGGGATTTTCGCTAAGGAAGAATTGCGCGTCGAAGGCGCGAGCCACTGGAGTGGACCGGATATTTTATCCAGGCCGGAATATCCGGCCTTGCCGGAATATCCGGCCCTCACTTATACCGGATTATCCGGCCTCCTGGAGCTGCAACGGCTACATTTCCTGGAGGGGTATACCTTCCTCCAGCTGTGGAGAGCTGCCCAGCACGATTTACATTCTCTCTCCTCCATTGTTGCAAGCTCAAAACTACAAGTTCTCCCAATCCCTCCACCCAAACTCGTTGATCTTTGGAGGATTGAAGGAGAAGACCTAGATCTACATTTCCACCGAGCCGTTTCTCCTCTAAGTGAGTGGAACCCTTTCGATCTAGTTCTTGAAGTTCCATTTGTTGTGTTCTTCATTGTTCTTCCTCTCTTCTCCCCACATAAGCATTAGTTGCTTGTGGTGGGATTCGAGAGAGAAGGATTTGAGCCTTGTGCTCTTGCCATTGCTTTTGTGCATCGGTTTGCTCTCTCCACGAAGTTTCGTGGAAGTAAAAGATTGTGAGCTTGTTACTCTTGGGTCATTGGACCCTAGACGGTGTTCTTGTGACCTTTTGTGGTCAAGGCCTTTTGTGGCTAGTTGGGACCTTTTGTGGTCCACTTGGGAGCTCCCAATCCTTTTGTGGGTTGTGCCTCAAGATTGTTGTAAGGGACTCGATTTCCGCCCAAAAGGAAATCAATAGTGGAAGGTGAACCGAGCTTTTGTGCGAGGTTCATCGGAGAATAGGGTGAGGCCTTTTGTGGCATCTTGAGTTTGATACTCACACCCCTCCAACGAGACGTACTCCCCTAAAAAGGAGGAACTCAGGAATACATCGTCGTCTCCACGTGCCTCGGTTATTTCTATACCCGAGCTCTTTACTTATGCACTTCACATTGTGATAGCCTTCGAGCTTGAAGTATTATATCTTGCTATCACCTTGTTACTTGTCTTGCTTAGCATAAGTTGTTGGTGCACATAGGTGAACCTAGTTTATTTAGGTTGTTGGCTTGTTAATTAAACACCTAGTTTTATTCCGCAATTAGCAAGCCTAAACCGGAAAAGTTTTAAACGCCTATTCACCCCCCTCTAGGCGACATCCTTGTCCTTTCACCGGGCATGTCGGTTTTTATGTACCTCGGTCCACCCTTGGACACTGCTCATACCACACCATGACCCTACCCGGGGGTAGCCCCCGACACAAGTAATGAGGAGGATGGCTGTTTTCAAACCCTTGGGAAAGCTGCAAGGGGATGGAGCGAGGGCATGCTAGTATTGAAGAACCATGGTCGGAGCCTAGGCACTGAACACGATTTGGGCAGGACAACCAGGAGGCCACCGCTGTCTATATGCGATTAGAGTAGCGACACTTGAAGTGGATGTGCCTTGCAGTTTCAAGGTGGCCGTTGCACTGCTGGCAAAAAGGTTGATGTGGCCAACCTCGGATTGCTAGGCAGTCAGACGTCCACTGTCGGTTTTGGACAACAAGCCATGCAAAGAATCGGCATTTTAGGAGGCGACCAAGTCGGAAATCATCGGATCATAGGTCTAGATGCACCCATTGCTTAAAAAACATTTTTCAGAATTTCAAAAAAATTCAAATATTTTTTTTTGGATATACTAGATGACATTCTATGTTAGCACAAAAAGTTTCGTAAAGAAAACACATTTTTGTGGGCTGTGCAAGAAAGACAGATCCGAAGTTTTCAAAATGACTTTGTACGCGATTGCTTTTTTTTTCTTTTTTGCACATGTCATAAAAAATGTCTTTTCTTCGCGAAACCTTTTGTGCTAACATAAAATTTCATAATGTATATCCGAAATTTTATTTGGATTTTTTTAACGTTTTGAAAAAAATTAAAAATGGTTTACTTAACGGGTGCATCCGCAATCGTGACCTGAAACGCTGTGTCCGCGACCAAGTCTTCCATATAAGCTTCTTGAGATGAAATCCTAGTTTTCGTTTCCCCGCTAAAGAAAGGAAAATGCTAACTACCACCCGGCTGTAGCTACAGCCGGGTCGCTCACGCACGACGCGCACACACGCGTGATGCAAAGCAGCGCACACACGCGCAGCCGGCCGGAGAACGCCCGCGGCACGACGACCTCCCCACGCGCCGCCGGCCGGAGAAGACGCCCGCGTGCTCTCCATTGAGGCCTGCACGGCGACCTCCGCGGGCTCGCCATTGAAGCCCGCACGGCGACCTCCACACGCGCCACCAGGCCGGAGAAGACAAGATCCGCCATGAAAGCCATGGACGGAACCTCCCGAAGCCGATGCCCTTCCCCGACGGCAGCCTTCGTCCTCCCCATGTGCCTCCACGGCATGGGCTCATCGGACGAAATCTCGGATGGCTCCATGGATGACTAGCTTGTCACATGACGCCGGATCGATCCGAAGAGGAGTTGGGTCAGAGATTCACTCGATCTGACTTCAATTGACCTCCGGCGTGGCCGATTTCATTCCGACGAGCTCGAATTTGTCATGGCGGAGTCGACAATGGAGGTCAGTTTTTGTTGGAATTTTGTTGATGTTGCGTGCGATTTGCGATTTTGCTACATGTGAGACTTCTTTTTGTTGTGTAAGCATGGGCAATTTCCTACACTGATTTCAGTCGCATGCCACTCTGATTTCTGCAAAAGTGACGTTGTACTCAGATTTTGCTACATCGAAATTGGGATTTGTTGGATATGTTGTTGATTTTTGCTACATGAATGTGTTTAAAGTGCTACATCATTTTTTGGCTACATATTACAATTTTTATACACCGATATTTTTTGCTACACACCCGTGCTACATGTGCAAAACAAATTTGTTGCGTCGGATTTTTTTTTGCTACATTCATCAGACACAACATTTTCTAAAACATTTGTTTTGCTACATGAGATGTTTTTTTTTTGCGAGGAAACAGCCGGATTACATCAAGGTATTACAGAAAGGAACACCACAAACTTTGAAATTACAGACCAGTCCTCCTGTAGATCGATGCCGACGACGAAGAGGGAGACGTGCCGATGACGCGCCGCCGCTCCTTCTCCACTGACCTTGGATGGAAGAAGATCCCCGAGCGGACGGGAAGTCTTCGGGCCTCGAACTCCGGAGAGCCTCCGCCTCGCTCCATCGCCAGCAACGCCTTGAAGATCCTCCAGCTGCTTCAGAAGTGTCGACCGGATCCGCCGCGGCGAGATCCGGAAGGGGATAAAGCGCACACGGCGACCCCGGGGGCCGCGAGCACGCGGAAGGGGGCGCTCCGCCGCGACGCTCCAACGAGCACCGCCGCCGGAGAGGAAGAGCACCTCCTGCAAAACGAACACCGACACCAGCCGCGCCACCACCTCCCTGACGCCGGCGGTGAAGACCCTAGCAACGCCTACACTATGTACACGCCGGGGCCCGAGGTTCCCCCCACCTCCCGCCGCCGGAGCGGCCGACGGAGGAGAGGGAAACCGACAAGCCGCCGACGGCGAGGTGGAGTTGACGGGGTGGCTCAGAAAATCGCCTCTCGGTCGCGGGAGAGGATAAGGGTCCAGGGCTCCCTTTAGAGTATTGTTCTGCTACATGAGATGTTACATACACATACAAAAAGTGTTACACGCGAAACGTTTTTGCTACATATATCGGACGCGCGAGATCGTTTCACTTAACTAGATCGGACGGCTACGGAGGCGGCTGTAGCGAGGGCTCGCTACACCCGACTGACGCGTAGCGTTTGCCCTAAAGAAAAGAAAAAGAATCATAGTAGTTTTTTACATGAATCCTAGTTTTCTTTGGAGCGAAGCAAAGCTGTGGAAGGAGTCCCGAGTCCCGACAGAAAAGACACCGCCGCGTATCCCGCCCCATCTCTGCCCGTCCACGTGTCCGTACGGACGGTCCAGATCCTTCGCGTAGTGGAGCAGGTGGTCTGGCTTACGCGCACACTCACCGGCCGTCGCCGCGGCCGCGCACAGGGCTCCACCTCACCATCGACTCCTCCTCTTCTTCCTCATCTCGCCGTCGCTATTCAGATCGAAATCCCACGCGGAATCGCGTCCTCCACTCGATTAAGCAAACCACTTCGCGCTTCGCTCGGCACCGATCGATCGGTACCCCGGCGCCATGTCGATGCTGGACGCCTTCTTCGGCAAGGGCGGGGGCGGCGGCGGCTTCCGCGGCGCCAAGTGGTACGGTTTTTTCTTGGCTGGGAGCTGAGTTCTAGGTTTGTCAATCGCTTCGATTTCGCAAAAATTGGATTTTGATTCGGTTCGTTTTTCTTGATGCGCGCGTCTCGACACCAGCAAGACGCTGCTCAAGCTGTCGATCCCGCGGATAAAGCTGCTGCGGAACCGACGGGAGCTGCAGCTGCGCCAGATGCGGCGGGACATCGCCAAGCTCCTCGAGGCCGGACAGGAGGCCACCGCCAGAATCAGGGTACGGATTTCCAAGGGATTCTTGGTTTTAGGGTACTGGGCTCTTGGATTTGGGGGTGGAGATGATGAGGGAGAGCTTAACTGTATTAATGCGGTCGCAGGTCGAGCACATCATCCGGGAGGAGAACATGATGGCGGCGCAGGAGATCCTTGAGCTCTTCTGTGAGCTCGTCTCCGTCCGCCTACCCATCATAGAGGCGCAAAAGTTTGTCACCTATCCTGTTCTTTCTTATTCAGTAAAACCATGTATTATGCTAGTGTATTTTTATTGTGCAATCGGTCTTGTGGATCAAGCGTCTTACATAAAACCTCAACTAGGCATGTCAAAATCCACTGGAGCTGCAGTGCTCACCTGGGGTTTCATCCAAGTGGCTGGCTTGAGCTCATTAGTACTAATTTATTACTGATGACCTGTGACACTCGATAGTTTAAGTTAATCTCTTTAGTCCCAGAGTAGCTGCAATCTGTTGTTGGTGTTCAGTTGCATTTGCACCTGATTAATGAATCTGGCATGTCATGATTGTCATCGCTATTTAACTTAAAATATGGCTTTCTTTCATGTGCGTACGTGTTCATTTTTTTCCAAACATGGAATGAAATGCATAATGTTAGTTCACCTTTCTGATAGATTGAGTCAGTTCTCTGTTCCGTAAACAACTCATGTACTTTTAATTTGAAACGATGCGTATATGGTAGGATCTATGCCCCTAAACATCAGATTGTTGCCTCTTTTTGACCTTTCCTGGAGAGTGTGGCGTTAATTATCTTTGTAACATCTGTAATCAATTCTTTATTGAAGTGTATCCTCTCAAATGTGGTAGTTATACCGTTTCTACTGGCTTGCAGCTAAATTAATGGCGCTGAACTGTTAAATTTCTTTGCCTGATTCAGGGAATGCCCTATAGATCTCAAAGAGGCAATATCCAGCATCTGTTTTGCTGCCCCAAGGTGTTCAGATTTGCCGGAACTGATCCAAGTCCAAATGATGTTTGCGACTAAGTATGGGAAAGAATTTGTTGCTGCAGCTTCAGAGCTTATGCCAGATTGTGGGGTCAACCGGCAGGTCATATGCGAACTTCCACAAAATCTAATTTAATTATGTTACTTAATGATTATGATGATGCTGAAACGATTTGAATCAATACCTGCAGATAATTGAACTGCTTTCTATCCGTCCTCCTCCGGTCGAAGTAAAGATGAAACTGCTGAAGGAGATTGCTGAGGAGCATGAGATCGATTGGGATCCTTCAGCAACAGAGACAGAATATCTTAAACCCCATGAAGATCTACTGGTAAGTGTTGCATACCAGAAACTAAGGTTAGTTCATTATTTTTAATCTCACTTCGTAACATGTTTCCTTTCATTAGAATGGACCTACCTACTTCAGTGGTTCAACACTTCCTCTTCCAAAGGAGAAACATGAGGAAGCTGTAGCTAAAAGTGCTGCGGTCCAGCCTAATGAAGACTATGAGTCTGATGGCGGCTTTGATGAACTGGATTTGCCTGAAGTCCCAAAAGCAGCAATTCGCCCGGTTTCTGATACTCCATCGACCCCAGATATTGGTCCACATGTGCAAAGCTCGCAGTCGGCTGCTCATGAATTCTCAAACCCACCTGACTTGGAAGAGAATCCAACAGCCGATGCTGCGTTCTATAATGACATGAAAAGTTCAGAACCCCCAGTTTCTGCACCATTTGCTCAGCCAAGTATGCCAGCTTTGCCAGCTGAAAAGAAGCAATTTGTTCCTTTTGCCTCTCCCCCTCCATTTGCTTCTGCTTCTTCAATGGAGAGAAATGACTCGAGTCCCTTAAATTCTCCAACTCCTCCAGTGAAGCCAACAGAGCCAGAATTCTTCACAAGGACAATTGATGAAGTGGCGACCCCTCCCCAAACACCTAATGATTTCAACATGTTCTCGAAGCATTCAGAGCGAGTGCACTCGTCTTCTCCTACAGAGAGAAGGGAAAATATTGATTTGGATGATGTGCTTTCCGCTGCCCAAACAGCTGCTGATTCAGCAGAACGAGCTGCATCGGCAGCCCGTGCTGCTGCAAACCTTGCGCAACTGCGTATTGCAGATCTAAAGAAGAACAGTAGGGTTTATGAGAACTACAGTGATGGTAGCCAAAATGAAAGTCATCATCAAACTGAGGTGACGCAGAAACCAACATTTGATCACCAGGACTCCTTTTCCAGTGACACTCAGGGTTATGCACCTTCTCATGTTCCTCAGAGATCACCATCATTGGAGGACGATCCATATTTCTCCTACCCCAACCTGTTCTCGGCTAAGCCTTGAGTGCTAGTTGTCTGAAAATTAGTTCTTCGACATGGTTTGAAGTCCTTGGTGCGATGTCTGTGAAGCCTTGTTTGGACCCCTAGTGTTTGGCTATTTATCGGAAAATTCTGTGTATGCTGAGTTGATACAGAAAAAAAAGGAGTCTGCAGCAGTTTTACTAGGTTGATGCCCTGTCATGTCCACTATCTGTAAATTGTAAAGCGTGAATGTTGTATGGGAATTCTGAAACTTCAGACCTCTGAGAGGAAATAAAGTCTGAACTCAAGTTACTATTCTTTAGAAATTTTGAGTTCTCTGAATTTTAATCTCAGTGTTTGAACATGGTGAGAGTGGTGTACGTAGGTCGTTTTTTTGCAATCTTAGTTGATAATCGAGACAAGCTAACCGTTGTAGTTCATTATTCTCTGAGAGGGAGGGAGAGTGAACTGAAGCCTGGTCAATTGCATGTGGCAGTTACAGTGGTACATAGTACAGGGCACAAAGTTCTGCAGCCTTCTGAAAAGAATTAAAGCACGATGGGCATGCAGGTGTAACAGAAAATATATGCTGCCGCCATTCTAAATCTGAAGGTACTATCCTCTTCCCAAGATGGCTATAAATTCGACTAGAGCTGTAGAGCAACAGCTCCAATGCAAGGTAGCATCTGAATAGATAGATAGCCCCGTCGTAGTCAGTTTTGTGGTGCTTGCCAGGAGCTGAAAGTGAGAGTTGGAGGAAAGCAAACTGGTCCTGAAAGATGAACAGTCGTCTGTCGCTGATCAGCTTGTCTTCCTCCAACATCTCACCTTCGGCTGATTGCCTGGCGTCTTCAGCCTAGAGAGAAGGAAGAGTCTGGGTTAGCTAGGAAGCCGCATGTGCCGCTGAAAGCGAGGATTAGAGGGGACTGAATCATCCATCGGAAAGATAGAATGATGGTTCAGTTTCTTCTAATATCTCACCTTGACCGGTCCATTCCATCTGGGAAATATGCAAGTAAATAGCCAGAGACGCACTGCAGTCACCCAACGTGAGAATTGGAGGAAATCAAACTGAGGCAGATATGAATAGAGTAAGTTTCTCCAAAACCAAACCTCTTTTGTCACAAAGCATCAAGAAACCACACTTCTAGGAGTGCATTTCATCACACTTCAAATGACAGAATGTTTCTCCAAAACTACACTTTGTAAGTTACAGCACAAGTGTGGTCTTGTGGAATATTTTGTCAGCAGAAGTGTGGTTAAATACATTCCTCAAGTGTGAGTTCTCGATAGTTTTGATAAAGAAGGTGTGGTCTTGAGAAATTGACTCCGTAAAGTGTCTTATGGCCTAGTTTGTTTTCCTCCAATATCTTACCTTGGTCGAACTGCTTCATCCTGAGTTGCTAACCAACTGTTAGTGAGGCAAAGACCCGTGCGAGCCTCTTGTGATCCCTCGCCTCCAACCCATGCAGCCTTGTCAAAACTTACAACTTAAAACACACACCCTGTCCTGAAGGTAGATCAGTCCAAATGGAGTGGGAAGGAGAACCAATTCCGTTGAAGGTGAATAAAACAAAACTCAAGAGAATCTCCAGGGCTAGAAAAGACCACAAGGCATTGTTGAATTGCTGTTCGATAAAATTTGCATGCGTTCTGGTAAGTCAAATGACATCTGTGTAATATTCATTGTCACATCGTATTCATTCTATTAGTGGTCAGCAAAATAAGATCAAGATTCTGGTCCAGTTATTATTAGCTATCAAAGCCTCAAGCTACAATTGCGTGATGATCTGAACTATAGCCCATCGATGGAAATGAACTAACTAGTAAAATCACAAAACTAGCCATGGAGAAACTAAAAAATAGAAACAGGGCTACTGGTTTGGTTGCGAGCAGTGATAGAACATTATATCGCAGATAGAGAATAGACAAGCTAGTGGTGTTGGCTGACATGTCATGTGATCTTTGTGATCTGGATATGTCAGATTGACCTAAGGAGATTCTACCCCAAAAATAGCCTATTTATCATCTGGCACTTCGTCAGAGCTACTGATCTCAGACCAATCGCTTGATGTTTCTTCTTGTTCACCATTCTCATTTTCCCCTGCTGCACTCTGGCTTGAAGTTTCTTCCTGTTCATCACTCTCATTCTTCACTGCTGCACTCTCTGATTCAAGAGCTGAAGGGAATGACTTCTGCATACTATCTTGTATGCCTTCATTGTAGTCTTTCCCCCTCCAAACAATAATTTGCTCCTTGTCAAAAGATACAAGGATGCAAGGAACAAGGTCCTGCAGCAAAAAAGGATGGGAGAGAAATGCATTCTGTTACAGGTGATTTTCAGGCCAAATGAGCATTATTATTTGGTATAAGGCTATACGATAAACTCACCCTGAGCTTGACTCCGATCTTCCGATAATCACTCTTTGGCAATCCTTTACAATCTATACGAACCAATTCATCAGCCAAAAAAGCATCTCGAACCATCGGCACTAGACTGGCATAATACCCATTCTTTGCTGTGAAATGGCATGGTTGTTTAGTCACGGCTAGATAAAGTTTTGTAAATTAAAATGGGGAAAAAGGATATACCGAGCTTTGTCAAAACAGGAACATGTAGGCCCTTCTTCCTCATTTCCTTTGTTTCCACAACTGTCAGCCCTTCTATTGCTGTTTTAATGAGCCTCGGGTAGATAGGTTCTGCTGGCTTCCACAACATCAAAGGAATAACAGGTCTTTTCTTTGGATGATAGTGCCTCCCCCTGTAGAGAATCAACAGACCACCCTGTCTGTGGATGATAAGGCCACCAGTTTTATCCTGGAGAAAAGGTTGCATTACTTGCGATTCTAATTCGACAGGACAGTAATATCAGAACAAGTGACATCAAATAAGAGCTCCAAGAAAAGTAACACGCTTCCATATGCTACATACACTACATGAAAGTAAAGTGTGGTGGTATTCATGTTTCTTAGAGATAACAGAGATGAAGCTACCTCGAGCTCATGGCACACGTTTTGCATATCTACCGTCGGCACGCCAAGGCATTTCACCCTGACAGCCTCACCGTGCTTCCAGTGGTTATGAATGTCATTTAGCATGTTATGAGTGAGCCCATCTCTCCCTACAAAATCATCAGCTAGCTGAATGTCATTTCACACTGACAGCCATCATCATCGAATACTCTGAAATGCGCCACGAATTCATCACCCGGCACCAAATTTACCGAGATTGATCTGCCGCTTGGTGCGGTTCTTCTGGCACTTGTCGACCAAGAAGGAGCGCTCGGCGGGGGTGAGCGGCTCGCCGAGCACGCGCTCCCGCTCGCGGCGGCGGGGCTCCTGCAGGTCCTTCTCGGCGGCGGGGGCGGGGTCCTCGGCGTCGACGCTCCGGAGCGTGGTGTCGACGGCGGGCGCGCAGAGGCCGGTCCAGGGGCGGTCGAGGCGGCCGGGGCCGAACGGGGAGTACTTGGGCTCGCGGAGCCCGATGGGCTTGGCGTCCGGTCTGCTCTCGGTGTAGCTGAAGCGGAAGTCGAATGGGAGGTCGGAGTGGGAGGCCGGGCGGCCTCCGCGGTCCAGCGAGGACGGCGGCCGGTAGGGGGGCTTCTTGGTCCGGCGCTTCTTGTCGGCGGCGGCGCCGCCGCCGTGGGGCGGATCGTCCTGGGTGGGGTTGAGGGAGGCCGGCGGCACGAATCCGTAGCGGTCCAGGAGGCTGGAGAAGTAGCGGTGGCACGGCCGCAGCGGGTGGGGGCGGTGGAGGAGTAGCATGGGGCGGCGGAGCCGAGCGGCCACTGGCGCGACGGTGGCCGGTGGGTTGCGGTTTTTTTAGAAGACCGGCGGGTTGTGGTTGAAGGAACAAAACCCTCGTGCTTGTAGGTTTTTTTGGAAGAACAAGATTTTCCATTCGGAAATTTACGAGCGAGGTCGACGACGCGATGGATCTGAAAAGGTTAAATTTCTGGCACCCATCGTGGTGAAAAATCATATTTGGCTGTCATATGGATTTTTAAAATTGAATGATTTCTACAAAAATGATGAGAGTTTGGGAACATGAATTGACTTGACACAACCTACCCATTTGCTGGAATTTCCAATTGAATGACAGTTCCAAGTTCATGAGAGCCAAATATGCTAGGTACAAAATCTCAATTGAATTTCACGACTTGACATGAAATTTGAGTTTCGAGGAGAAATGAACAGTGATACTTTGATCGAAACTTTTGGGGAATCTACATGGCCGTGCACCCTTCTGGGTGTTGTTGTGCTTCCTTGTAGGACTACCATGAGAGCATCTCCAACAGCATTGCTACTCCATCCCTTTTGAAATACTTGACTCTGAAATAATTGTATTTAGACGCGTTTTTTGTGTAGGTACACTCATTTGAGAGTTAAATATTTCAGAACGGAAGGAGTATTTAGGACTTGCATATAGTGGGTATAGCAAGAAGAGAGAAGGTATAGTAGCGCCAAATTTTGTTTTTGCTCCAAGAGCATTGGTATAAAATTTAGCAATTCACTTGATAACATGTGAGTACCAGAGGAGCAGCGCGGACCCGCAGGAATCTTGGGGGCTACATGGTCCACATGTTAATGAGATAAAAGGATGTAGGAGACCACTTTTTACCAATTGGTATAATTTGGTTTTGGATTTGCGTATTTACCAATTGAGAGCTAAAGTCTATCAGGATTTGTAAAATTTCTGAATATGGGACCACTTATACGAATGCTTTTGAAGCTACTATTTTAGTCTAGATTGCTAAAATTTCAGTTTTTACAATTTGGGGGCAAATATACCAATGCTCTCAGCACCGTAGAGAGCACCTTGCGCATAATGCATGGATTACGATCACAATATTACACCGCGACTGGAAACAAGCAACATTTTACTCCCTCCGTTCCATATTAGTTGAGTCTCATATACGTAGATATAGATGCATCTAGACGTGTTTTAGTGTTAGATACATACATATCATATACTCATGTGAGTCAACTAATATGGAACAGAGGAGGGAGTACTAATCAAGAAACGCACTTTTTTTTTGACAGTGGGTAAAGAATCACAACGACACTACAAGCCACATCAGAGTTAGGCAGCCTTCAACAGTTCAAACGAGATCGTCGGACTAACCTTCGAGCCACCAGAAAGCACACAGATTAGAGTGCTAATAGCCTAATACCATATGAACCTTCCAAAGGAGAGGAGATGCACACAATAATTGCCATCCTTACATTTGGTGGTACAAACTAGTTAGATGATCAACACAGACCCAGCCAATCAGCACCCCGTACCTTGCCAAGTTGACCATGCTGGTTCCAACTTTTGAGGACACCAGGGAGGCAAGCAAGCATTGTACATCAAAATATAGTGGCTGACGCTACATTTTTTTCCCATTGATTGATATATGAACAAATGGGTGATTCCACTAGGATGGTTGTCGCAAATACTCTTACGCTTACGCTTCAAAATAAGATGAACTAATTAACAGCAGCCAGCATCACCTTGGCCCTGATAGCTCGACTGCGTGGAGGTTGTCGGTCGAGTCGACGATCCACTCTGAGTTTCGATGAGGGCCCAGCTCTACCTCCTGCCGTACTACTTCTACCTTTTGCCACTCCTCCCATCTCTCTGCCAGACCATCTCCTTCAAGCATCCTTACCACCTCCGACATCTTAGGCCGCTCCGTGGGGGAGCCCTGCGTGCAAAGGAGCGCGACCTGGATCAGCGATTCCACCTCCACATCAATGTAGTTAGTCTGTAGGTCTGGATCCACCAGCATCTCCAGCCTTCTCTCCTTGAGTAATCCTTTGACCTGGACAAATAACAAGCTCCCTATTAGCTCAAAAGTTTTTTAAAAAAGATGACAACAAGGAAATGGGAACATATTCTTTCCTAGTCCTACCAAAGCGCTTTTTGTTACATATTTTTGTTTGCACAAAGCTAGTATGAAAAACAGTATGAAATCTGGAATGCGATTTGAACCAAGGAAATGCTACTAGTTAATTACCCAATCGAGTAGCATGACATCATCGTCGTTGGCAAGGCGGGCAAGATCAAAGGCACGCTGTCCTGTTATAAGCTCCAAAAGCATAATTCCGTAGCCGAATACATCAGTTTTCTCAGATGATTTCCCCGTGGAAAGATATTCTGGCGCGATATGCCCAATTGTTCCACGCACAGCAGTAGTTACATGGGTATCCTTGTAATCCATTAGTTTCGCCAAACCAAAATCCCCCACTACAGCTTCGTAGTCTTCATCTAATAAAATGTTTGCAGCTTTCACATCACGATGGATGATCTTCGGATCACAGTGATCATGCAAATAGGAAAGGCCCCTGGCAGAACCCAATGCAATTGTTCTTCTCGTTTGCCACTCCAGTGGCGGTTCAGCTGGCCCCCGTTCTGCAAAAGAAGAAAAACGGTTAATGATTTATTTATAAATTACATTCCACATTGTATTTAAGACTTGCAACAATCTGAAATATGCAACACAAAAGTGGAAAGAAGGAAAGTACCTCTTAGACGTGATGCAACACTTCCATTAGCCATGTATGGATACACAAGCAACCTTTCTGTTGGTGTCATACAGAATCCACGAAGACGCAATAGGTTCCTGTGTACAGCCATACTTATCATTTCAACTTCTGTTTGAAACTGTAGCTCCCCACCAGGTGTTCTCTCCTCCTTCAGTCTCTTGACAGCTACTAGTGTACCATCTGTTAGTCTTCCTTTGTAGACTTTGCCAAATCCACCTCTTCCAAGAATGTTCTTGTTGCTGAAGGTATCAGTAGCAACTTGCAGTTCTCGTAGTGAAAATCTTTTGAGCTGGCCAAGATGGACCTCTGGATCCTCCTCAGCTGTACCAAATAAGAAATTCAGGCTAAGCTGACTGGAAGTTATCCTGCAAGTAATATTCCTCATGCTGGCTACCGCTGAATACTTACCAGGCACGTCAAAGAAATGCTCTTCTGGTTTCCTGCGGCGCCAGTATGCAAAACCAATTGCAGGAACGGCAAATAGCAAGGCAGCACCAGCAGCCACTCCACCAGCAATTGCTCCAGTACTAGAGGAACTGCTTCCTGAACAAATGAGAACAAAACCATCAGTTCCATACCTTTTTAAGTATGAGAAGCAGTAAATTATAGTGCGTTGCTAAGCCAAGCTCCAGAATCAGATGACAATGATTCAGAGAAGAAGACAGAAAATAGATCACTGACACCGTGGACCTCATGTAGCTAACATGTCAGCTTGAAAAGATGCAATTTGTAGTGGAAGCAACACTAGGACGTCGCACAGGCAATGACTGTAGCCACGACTTGAGCTTTTTTCGCTGATGGGGGGTTGTGTTGTGCTCAGGAGATGGTGTCCCATTAGTTAAAAACAATATGGGTAGGAAACAGTGATGTCAAAAACTGCAAAAGTGCACTCAATATCTATAGCAGTCTCCAGGAAACAGTGTATTTTACACCTATCCCAGTCGAGAATGTTACAGCATTGAAATAACATTGTAGCATACAGTAGGTCCTTCCGGATCGGAAGGTTTACATGAACTTAATAATCAATCTGTAATTTGCAAGAATCACCTGGTGACTGCACAGGAGTTGGAGGGTTATATGGAGGAGGTGGGGAGAACGGAGGAGCGCCAGGGCAAGGTTTTGTAGTTCCAGGGCCACATAAGGCAGGGTTATTGCCAAAACTGCAACAATAAACAAGTGTGAATTGTTGGCAGAACTACAAATACAAACAAGTGTACATTGAAGCAGTGTCAACTGTCTAGGCAAAGAAAACTGAGCTTAACAACTAGCACACTAGGTTTTACCTAATAGGGGTGAATAATGAAAAGGAACCGGTTGATGGAACTTCTCCTGACAATTTGTTATTCGACAGATCCCTACAATTTAAAAGAAATAGTTTGTGTCAATTAGAGGTTTACTAATTATACCAAGGAGTATGCTAAAGAAAAGGATGTGGAGTACTCGGAAGGCAAATACTTACAGAACTTGGAGAGCAGTAATAGCAGTTAATGATTTAGGAATTGTACCCGAAAGGCTGTTGTTGTTAAGACGCCTATCCTCATAAAGCACAAAAATGCACAAAATTAGTACCACCCACAGAGTGCTATAGAAATAAAAATAACAACGCAGTGACTCCTGAGCGTTGAACATAATTTCTACTCTGATAATCCAACAACTTGATATATATGCCTTAAGTAACAGAAAGGAGTGCCAAGTAGCAAAACACTCATTGCCTGAAAAACTGCAATTAGCAATATGTATTATATGTACACAGTTTCACAACAAAGACCAAACCAGGGACAGCAGAAACCAAACAAAATATTTTTCCTATTCAGAAATACACCACACGTCTTTTCCCACATCGCTGAAGCATTTAGTTATTTGTTGGTGCATATGTTTATACTTTAAACAATGACAACACGCAAGGAGTTGCATTGGAAATATATGTAGTGTCGTTTCATCCAGTTGATATCAAGTCAAAATGGTTGAATAAAACTGATGTGACTACATGGCTACACAGCATAATGCTTATGCTGCCATGAATTGCAACTCTATCCAGGCAAATCAAAATCCATCTCATTTTGGCCCAGCGGGGCAAAGTAACTCGTTTACAATCCATAAGGAAACTGCATGGATGCATCTTTCAAAATCATCAAGTTACCATCTCTAGAATATTGAGCAGCTAACCTGTGTTTAAACAAGTGATTTCACAAAGTCCTAATCATAATCACCATACCACGAGAGTGGTTAAAATATGAAGCAACTGAGTATGCACGTGAGCCACATCTAGCATGACACCAAAAATATTCCTACCATAACATTCTGGTATATAATGAGTAGTAATGTAGTATAGCTAATAATGAAGGGATCATACAGGAATCGTAGCTTCAATAGGTTCCCCAACGAATCGGGTATTGGACCAGTGAAGTTGTTTAAGTACAAATCCAAACTGACCAAGTTCGTGAGGTTCCCGAGTTCGCTAGGGATTGTGCCGCTGATGTTATTACTGTACAGCTCCCTGCAGCGCAAAATGAAAACTGTGACTAAATTTTATAAAAGATAATGACAGGTCAACACCCCAAAAGTTGCTAATAACTGGTGTTACAATAACTTAGATTGAAGGCACCAAGGTTCAAAAGAATGTCAGGCGTTAATTCCTAGTTTTGCCTCCGCCTAGCGCCTAAGCGGACGCCAAGGCGCGCTTAATTGCACGCATAGCATGATTCTGTCGCTAGCGCCTAGGCGCGCCTTTTAAACCATGGAAGGTACTCGGCCTTAACTGTAATACCCTTTGCATGCACTAATCTACGTTACTGATTTAATGATCAACAATCAAACAACATTGTGATGTCTTTTTCCGGTGACAAGTACTAAGTGGCATGGCATTGCACATCTTTGATAGAAAACTGTACTTAATGTGTGCCTTGGTCCGAGCAACATATGCAGTAACTAAACATTGTGATGATCTAAGCCTACTTACATTCCACATCAATTCGCTATGTGGTAAAGGAAATTAACATCTCAAAATAGGATGTTTGTTTTAATGCATTTGTATATGTTGTATTTTTGCCTAGTTGAAGATCAGAACACTGGCAGAAGCTTCCGCCCTTTGCAGCTACCAGCAAATATGGCTTGTACACGGGTGTGAGGCTTGGCAAAAGGAAGATAACTTACAAGTACTGCAAGTTTTTGAGCTGGCCCAGTTGTGGCACCAAAGTACCAGACAATGCAGCATTTCCAAGATCACTGAAAAATGCACATAAAGTTCAGTATGAAACATAATAGAGGTGTATATGCATAGTACAGAAAAAAGGTGCACCTACACTCTGATAACGCTGTTGTCGTTGTTGCAGGTAACATGAAACCAAGTGCACGGATTGACCAGAGTCGGGTCCCAACTTTGTAGCACATTATTGGGATCATTCAAGTTAGTTCTTAGGTTATGCAATGCATCACCTGTAAATAATATAATGAGAAATGAATAATTGCTAGATAACATTTATCCTAGTAATAAGTACTCCCTCCGTTCACAAAAGGATGTCTCAATCTTTTCTAGATTTGTATGGACATCCTTTTGTGAACGGAGGGAGTATATCCTATGAAAGCAGGAAATCATGCGAAGAAGATCAACAGGATCTCAGCGCAGCATGCATTAGTGCAATTAGCAGCTAATATTTCTCTTGCAGATTGAATATGATCTTTGGTGGGGGGAAATCACCATTTATCATACACAAGACAGACAAAACAAAAAAGGGCAGCTTGAACTCCCTTCATTCTCATCTTCATCTGACATCATCTAAAATCATAAATGATTGGCTGCTATGTTGTATGTTTTTCACTACGTTGACCATTGGCATTTAGTGATATCATACTGTGTGGAATAAAAATGATATAATACTTCAGGTCAAAGAGCGAAATAAAGCATACAAGAGCGATACGACCCTAGATATAATTAGTGTGGTACTTATCCATGTATACACTTAAACTAGAACATCATCTTTATCTTTACTATAAATGCCCCAAAGAAGGGAAACTTTGTTTGGTTTGCTGAGAGTTGCACAAGAATTTCTGGTTAGTTAAGAACATAAAGGAAATACCAGAAAGTGGAAATCTTCCATTTCTACATGCGGTAAAAAGAAGGGAAAGTTTGTTCGGTTTACTGAGAGTTGCTCAAGAGTTTATTTATTTGTTGAAAAAATAAAGACATAAACTCCACAAGAAAAATATGGGATAATGATGCCCAGAGTCGGTGAGGTCCTTTTGGTGTGAAAGAGCGAGGTGGACAACATACCACGACCATCACCAACTCCCCTTTATTTGATAGAATTTTTCTTATCCTTACTATTATATAAAAGGATGGAGTGTTGGTAGTGGTAAATAACCCAACTTGCTCTATCCCTGGGTTTATGATCGGTTGAAGATTAATTGACAAATCGTAAGCAGGCCCACTGGCAGGTATTGAGACCTAGCAATTTGAGGTCACCCCATCGCTACACAGAAGGTGACGCCACCGGATATCGCCTCAGCTCATCACCGTCAGGCATCAGGTCATCTCTCTCTCTTCCATCGACCTTCGCAGGTGAATCTCCTCTCCCATCTCTCGTGATGCTCTGGTCTTCAGGGCAGCAGGCTATGCTCTGTTTTTCTGTATTCGCAGTTAGTGTACTCCTGCATGCTCCTATGTGTATAGTACTGTAGCACTGGCTTCACTTAGTCAGTGCCTAGTACTACTTTTTTTATAGATTTACTAGTAAAGTAGTAATACGAGATACTCAGACAATTAGATATACTTCATTGATTTCTACCAACTAGCAACTAATGCAGTACTATGTACCACAGATTTCTGCAGATACCATCGCTCAGCTACAAGGAGGTGATGCAGCTGCACCCATAGCAGCTGAGGCGCAGGATCCATCCATGGAACCTGCACAAAGGGCTAATGTCTTCAAGCTATTTAGGTGCAATACTAGTCTATAGAGTAGTATTTGTCGAAGATGGTTCAATGATTGAGAGTCGCTCGACTAGTTTCAAGAATATATATGCGCTCATGGTTGGCTTCCAACCGAAAACCTCTAATAGTCATGGCTTTTTGCAACTAGTCGACTAGTCTATGAGTTAGTACAGCAACGACTGACCTAATTTGACACTTAGTCATTGGTACTTGGTAGTCAACGACTAGTAAAGGATTACTCACGACTAATCAATAAGTCGGCAACCGAGGACTCAGATTGACTATACCACTCGTAATCGTTGCCCCTATCATACAAAAAATACAAGCTGACTCGTGGGGCTTCTTATCCCATTTTAATTCTTGTGAAGTTTTTTTATTTCCTTCATTCTCTCAACAAACCAAAAACCTCTTGTTCAACCATCAACAAAGCAACATTTCCCTTATTTTCAGTGCATGAAGATATGGTAGCTTTCCCCATTCTGATATTTTTTTCCTTTATTTTCTCAACAAACCAAAACAGCCTATCATACAACTCTCAATGACCTGAACAAACATTTTCTACTTTTTGGAAACCGAAAGTTATTTGTAGAACAGTATGAGTTGAAACAAGATATATATTGGTCCAAATGGATTTTACATGTTTTAAGCATGAATATATCCATAGCAACAGACAGGGCACTTGGCTAGTAATCACATAAGAATAATTCCTATCTATTGAAGGTAAGCATAACTAACGAAAGCTGCAGCATCAAGTTGGCCTCTGCACATACTGTCAAGGTTTCCAATACAAAGTCCAACAAGCAATCACCATCAGGCTTCAGATGATTGAGCCTTCAGATTCACACTTGAAAGACCAGGAATTGCTTTCTAGCTTGTAATAAAACCACATATCGTGACTAAGAATTCAGCAAAACAACCAACTGAAACCCAAATCAGCAACATCATTTTGAACTCTGAACCTAAAAAGCCACCCTTAAACAACAACAAAAGCGCACTGCACGCATGTCCTAATCATTCCAGAGCAAACCAATCAGGCGCACGGGCAATTCACAACATAGCCTAGCCTAACTAGCCCACGTGAAGATCGCCCAGCCACCAACTAGGAAACACGCGCACAAGTAAGCAAACCATCAGTTAGAATTTAACAACAAAACCACATCGTGGAGACGTCCTAATCAACCTACCTACCAACCACGACCGCGACTAGACAAACATATTCGCAAGCAGATCAAATTAATGCACAATCCATACAGCATCACACCGAAACTCGGACCAGGGATCGTAGAACCAAGCATTGCGGTATTCTGACCAAGGCTGGATTACAAAGCGAGCAAAGCCACGAGAACGTAAACCGAATTCATTCACGGCAAACGCGAAGCAAACGAGTCTTCGATTTCCGGTCCCCGAATTCGCAGCGGAAACGGCACGAGTCTGTGTCCGCTCGGATTCGCACGGGGAGACGGTCAAAAGCAGCAGGAGATTCAAATTTGTTCGGCCGAATTTGTGAGCGTCTCCGGTTAGACCGGGAGAGGCAGAAATGGGCATCCAAAAAAGCGAAAACAGGCAGCACCTCACAAAACCCCATCCTCGAGAAACCTAAGCAGCCAGCCACCCAAAGCGAACAAGCAGCATCCCGCAAACCCCAGCCGCAGATCGAGCCCCAGGGCCACCCACCTTCCATGTTGGCGAGGACGCGCGCGGCCGGGTCGAGCAGCCGCAGCAGCAGCAGCAGCGTGAGCGCCCACATCGTCCACGGCGGAGCCCCCATTGCCGGCCGCCGCCCTAGATCCCGCCGCGCATTCCCTCCGCCGCGCCGCGACCCCAGAGGCGTCCCCTCCACACACAAAGGCCTTTGGACCGGCGAAGATTCGGCTGGCCGCAGCTTTTGGCGTCCGCTTCCTTCCTTCGATCTCCTCGGTGCGAAGTGCGAACCGATCCCCTCTCTCTGCTCTTTTCCGGCGACTTATTTTCTGGAGGTTCGTCTCCTTTTTATCGCGGTTGCTTACGGAATGGGACACGCGGTGGCCTGGAGATGGATTCGATGGAGGCAGTGGCCACTGGCCAGTGGAGGTTTCTTAATCCCGTGGAACGGCGGAGAGACGGATTAGATTATGAAGCCGGAGCGGGGTTAGGAGTCCGATATGGTTGATTAGCATGAGTAGCATCCGTGATGGCGACGGGACGGAGTAGGAGCAGGAACGGGGTCAACGGAACGGGATGCGTCGAGGTGGTGATGGAGGGGATCCCGTGAGTGCGACCCTACAGCAGGCAGCCGACGGTCAGAACATGTGCAAGTGCAAGGCCACCCAGAACACAGTTTTATGGCACTTTAAAAGTTGTTTTTGAAAGAAAGAAAAATAGGATATCAAATAGTTATTTCTGTTGTACGAGATGGTGTAAAATAGGATACCGAACAACGACGAAACTTCGAGATTTGATCGTACTTGGACATTACAAACTTAACGTGCATTACTTAGATAGTATTTCGAACTACAAAATGCGAAAAACATTTCTGTTGTACCGTATGAAGTAAAATAGGATGCCGAACATGATGAAACTTTGAAATTTGATCATACTTGGACATTACAAACTAAACATGCATGCTTAGATATTTCCAACTACAAAATGGAGAAACTAAAGCATGCAAATTTAAAGATAGTACACTATCGCCTCTTAAGGACACAACTACGACTCCTTCCACGGTTCGTCCTAGTCATCGTCTTACTCAGCCTTGATCGTTGCTGAGGGACCAGCCTCGTCTTTCTTCTCGCTCTGCATGCTCTGGCTGGCAAAGAACTCATACTCCGCTTGCACGAGCTATGAATGTGTCGCGACGAACCTCGCCATAGCCGCCACATCGCTCTAATGGGTGGTCAGCTCCTGCACGACAAGGCGGTATTCCTTCTTCTCCTTGCGAGACATAATCCGCATCCGCATGCCGGGAGCGAGAATTATGCCTCTTGTCGGCTCGTGACGTCCGGAATGTAAAATACCGTGTTCTGTACACGCTTAACCAAATTTGATATGGTATCAGACCCTTCTTCTTCCTAACACATCTACAAACCCTAGAACTCTCCTTCACCCTGCATCATCCTCATCCAATGCGTCGACCATGAATCCTCGGTAAGGTGGTGCACGAGAAGCTCACAAAGGGACAATTACCTCATGTGGAAGGCAGTCATCCTGCCTGCAGTCTATTGCGCCCATTTCTTCAGCTACTTTGATGGCACTACCAAAGCGCCATTACAGAATATTTTTTTCAGGGCAACGCCTCCTACATGAAGATCACTATCTCGGTGGACAACCCTACCTATATGGCATGGGATACCTTCACGGCTCCCTCTCTCGCGAAGTGTCAATGAAGATCTCCAAGCACCAGACGACTTCAGACCATGTACGCGTCCCAATCGCACACACGGGTCATGTACCTTGGCGATCTGAAGAAACGGGAGATGAACGTGACGGTCTACTTCAACAAAGTGAAGGGACTAGCAGAGGAACTGGTCGCTGTCGGCAAGAAGATGGACGACGACAACATCATCAACACGGTCCTAAGCGGACTAGATGCAAAATTCAATCCGCTCGTCGAGGCGGTTTCGGCACGCATCGACCAGAGAATCATCCTTGGCGAGGTATACGCCATGCTTCTGGCGACCGAGGCGCATCTTGAGGCATACAGTGCCGACACCGGTCGAGGCGGCTTCTCTGTGAATCTCCCTCCAAGGGTGGCTACGACAACTGTCGCGGCGATGGGGAAACCGCGACAGTGGTGCCACCCACGGCTATGACAGGCAGAACAATCAGAACCAAAATATGAGTGTTTGGGGGCAGGGACGAGGAGGGGGGGTTATAATATAAAGACTAACCGAAGAAAAGAGATGGAATTTTAAAGTACCAATTGAATGGATCTTGTTGATTATTAGTGTAAAATATTTCTCATTTTTTGTTTCATTAATGGATCGGATGTACACATGGTGTGGTGGTGACCAGGACGTTGAAATGCCCTACAATATACTCTCTTGATAGAATGTACACATGGCGTGTAGGATCGGGAGTACACATGGCGTGGTGGTGACCAGGATGTTGAAATGGCCTACAATACCCTCTCTTGATAGAAGCACAATACATGTCAAAATTGCACATAATAATCGGTTGGTTAATGTTAACGACGGCAATTAATTA
Source organism: Poa pratensis (assembly GCA_947311845.1). Taxonomy (NCBI): domain Eukaryota; kingdom Viridiplantae; phylum Streptophyta; class Magnoliopsida; order Poales; family Poaceae; genus Poa; species Poa pratensis. Next base: position 42,000,874 of record CAMZMU010000070.1, read on the forward strand.
AGCTAGTACAGTACAGGAGAGCCTGATACTAATTATTCAAAAAAGCTATATAAGTAGTAGGGCTGAGCAAGAATCGTTCGCCCATGTTGACACATTGTAATATATAATCGGAGCAAGTCAGAACATAGAATTTGACTAATCATCCTATAATTCCAAGTCAATAAGTTGAATGTGTGCGAAATCATGGAACACATATAACTATAATAATATAGGCCCTCCAACCTTTGCAGTTAGCCGTTTAATGAATAGTCAAACTTGGTGATTATAATTGATGTTGAGCCGGACTTAAGTATTCTCAGGTTGCTTTAAAAGGTTCTTATCACATTCTTGAACAAAGCTTGGATTTTTTTTTCTTGTCTTGAGTGGGACAAAGCTTGGAGCTGAGAGAAGTCACTGAGGAGGCCTTCATGAAAAGTACAGGAGGCCACTATACCACCTTTTTAGCGTAAAGAGGTCTTTTACATACTAGTAGCCGTGCACGTGCAACACACGCATTTAAAATATAAATGCCATCTCTAGTTTAGTGATTTTTTTACCAGAGCAATAATTTCAAACGTAACGATGTTAACATAGAATGCATACACGTTGCATCATTTTAAATCCACAAAGCACAAAATAATAGTTGTAATGTCGAGTCAGTGTTTGTTGATTGATATAAATGATCGATGGTTTGATAAATGGTGAAAAGACTGATGACTGCGATAAACCCTCAACTTCTGATGATTCTATCAAGTCAGTGTTTGTTGTCTCAGACATATGGTGAAATGACCAATGATTGTGACAATAGCTCAACTTTTGATGGTGAGGCTGATGTTTTGGTTTTTTTTGGGGGAGGATCCACAATCACACGGTCTGTTTAAAGTCTGATGTCGTCGGCTTTAAAGTCTCGTTTTCTGATATCTCTGAGTCGACTAAAATGACAGCTATTTTTTTCTTAAATGTGTCATATGAACCTAAATGATATAGTAATCATAGTTAGTTTTCATATTTTGATACAACATAAAATAATCATGATACAAAGCAAAATATACATGTTCAAGAGTGTAGGACAAAATATCTCATGTGAAGTACTCCATTGAATTTAACATCCAAAGACCACAAGATGACCTTCATGATTATAACATCTTAATTAATAATTATACAAATTGTAATGTATTCAATTCAATAAACCCAACTATACAAATCTTAATATTATTTTATAAAACCTTTAAATCAATCATTGAAATGACTTAACCAATTTTATAAAACTTTCAAATCGTAAACATGTACCTACTGCTCACTACACAGACGGACAATTTCCTAAACTAATATGCACTGCGCACGGACACTTGCCCGATATAATCTAAAAAACATACAAAAAAATCACCACCGACGGACCCTGCCCATTTAGTACTTTGTTTCGTTGGTTGATATGTATCAACCCTTTGTGATTCGTGATGTAATAGGCTGGACAACTTCTTAATAAATTAATAAAGCAAGCCGTATGTATCATTTTGATGCAGAGGCTGGGACTGCCCTTTTCGAAAAAAAAGGGACACTGCCCAAGATAATCTCATAATCTCACTAACTCACTAAGCTCCCCTTTCTCACAGCACCACCGCCCCCTTCCACTTCATCACCACCGACGGCAAGACTCCCAGCGGCCGGTCCACGGCCGCCCTTCCGCAGCCACCGGGCCCCAGTAGGCGCGCTGGGCGCCCGCCCACCCCTCCTCCCACCGTCGCGGCCCTGTCGGCATGCTGGTCCATGGTTCCCCTCACCTTTCCTCCTGCCGGCACGCCGATCCACGGCAGCACCGCCGGCGCGCTGGTCCATGGAGGCCTCCCCTCCCTCAACTTCTCCTCCCGCAGCCCGAAGCTGCCACCTAAGGATTCAACCTCGCCTCACTTTTCCCCGGCGCTCTCGAGGCCCGCCACGCACCCGTTGGCCGCCACCAGCCTGGTCCGCAGCCACGGCTCCACTCCGGCATCCATGGATGAGCTTCTTCTTCTCCAACGTATCATCAGCACTTGCGACCGCGTGGCCTTGGAGGGATCCGGCAGAGGCTCCCGGAGTGGATGCTGGATGCCCCTCCCCACCTCGACTGTAGCTGAAGGGCGACATGTGCCCGTCGAGACCCTCAATATGTACGGCGCCTCCGTCAGCGACCCCAAGAAGCGGACCAAAGACGTGTTGCTCCCTTTCCTTGTAACCTTCTCCAAGGATTTTCAGAAGGTACTGATATTTTGGTTCGGAGCCAGCAAACTGTGTATCACTGCATATGTATTTCGCCATGGTACTGACGATTTTGAGGCTTTTTGTTATACTGTTTCAGCAAATTGGTAAATGTCACGTTCGTTATGGTGATTTCTGAGGCTTCTACCGTTGTGTTCCATGTCACGTTTCTGGGGATCCTTGATGGAAGTGGTGTGTATTCCTGTAGCTATACAGATTGTTGTATTCTTTCCCTCCTCACTTATAACTGAATTTATTTTGTTGCAGGAAGTTCCAGTGTTCATGCGTCCTGCTGTCTACAAAACATGGGCTAGGGCATTTCACTCCAGTATGTATTCTCCTGTTGTGGTGATTTCTTATGCTGCAATCTGTTAGGCAAATTTAGTTTTCCAAGTCTCTGGTAGTTTTCCTTTTAAATCATTTAATGCTTGTATAGTTCAGTATATCATGTAATATTAGTGCATTCAAATGAATAATGTACAACCAAGCGTACTATATAGCAATATCAGCAAAACAAGTTCTTCCGAAAACTTGCTTTGTAAATGCTTGTGGCTGTAAGCAAGCAGTGCTTAGTGGCGTATATTCATTTTAGTTCGTGAGAATAGGGGCATATGTATGTGTTCTTCTATAGTCTTCTGTGTAAGAGATATTGACAAATGCCTTCTGTAGATTTGCAAGAATCTGCTCTGCCCCTATAAGAATATCCTTCTCTACAGGCAGTCTCAAAGAAGGGTCGAATGCAAAATCGTGGTGGCAGAGTATCAGTGGCTTCGCCTAAATTACGGGATCAAACACTACAGAGATATAATTAGATTTAAAAGTGAAGTATCCGAGACAACCGTGTAAGCTGGTTTAGAAAAAGCAAGCATCATAGAAACCCTCCAGTTTGTAGGAACGTTTTTGCTTACCTTATGTGAATTTGCATTCTGAGTGTCGCAGCTACCATGCCTGCTTGCGATCCAGTGCAGGCCCTTTGTTTATATCTGACATTTATTTACTGCTCTCTTATGATCGATGCTTCCAAGTATGTATATGAAGTCATATTTGATTTTCTTTCATGTACTTGGGTTCGAATATACCTTTTTCCCTTCAAATTAGCCTTAGTACATGCAATTCAACATACTGCAAGCTTAGTACCAATATAAAGATTCTGGCCAACAGAAAATGTTCTCTCATTGTTCAGGTTTTGTTATTAAAACTTGATTCTCTGTAGTATACTCTTTGTCTGTTCAAGTTGACGTGTTACTTTAGTTGTTCAATGCTTCCCAGTGAAATCGCAACTACGTACTATGCCTACTTTCGCTCTAGTACAACCCTTTAATTTATAATATCTGAGATTTTATTTACTGCTCTCTATGATGTTGGTTCCAAGTACATATATGAAGTCATTTTACTTACTGTAGGATTTGAGTCCATTTATATGGTCTGAAGTTTGATGATGGGGACGTCATTTTAAAGCATGAGAGGAAAGGAATATTATTGCTGGATAATTCATGTTCTAGCACAAACGATGTCGATGATGTGGAGTCTGCTAAGTATTTTGGCAATGATTAACTTGAAGGTAACTGAAATAATCTTTTTTACATGAGTCTTATAACTGAAATCGGGTGTCTCCACTACTAAATTATGAATAATGAAAACAACTCTTGTTGTTCACCGTGAGCCTACAGCCTACTAAACAAAAACGACTTCTCTTTTCCCTGAGCATTGCCTTAATCTATTTCATCATAAGCTTAGTTCTTCAGTTTTTGTTGTTCATTTGCTGTAGTGTAGTATTATTCTATATATCTTATCTTGGTGAAGAGCTTTTGATCAGGAAGTGGCCTCTGGCACTGTAAATAGCAAACGCCTCTATGTCGGTGCAAGTGTCCATTCTTTACCATAACCTCTGTGGTTTGGTCTGGGATGGAAATACCCATTTGCACTGCCTTAATTTAGTTGTGTGCGTAATTTTAAGCGGGTCTTTGAGGGATTTCTCACATACTTCTATTCTGATACGTTCCTGTTTCAATTATTGTTCATCAGCATTCTTTGTATTTAACACATTGTGTTGATCTGGTTGGTTGTTCATCAAGCATTGGTTTCATGATTCTATAACCGTGGCTGCCAATTTTTATGTTTCACAATTGAACTGGAGCAGTTATCATCATCTTGCAAGTGGTGTGGTAGCTTGGCCCAAAGAAGATGAAACTACATGTGATGTGATGAAAATTTTCGTCGGAATTAATACTTCAGAAGTACTAAAAGAAGATGAAATTACATGCTTTACTATTTTAATTTGATTTTTTCATCTGTCGAGGGTTTAAAACTTCAGAATACAATCTGAATTTCGTGGAAGATTGACAGCAGGAGGAAGAGTAACTTGTCACCGTTTTTGACAGGAGCTGACGGCCGCCACTTGATGGCGCGATGGCGCGGTGCAGGGAGGCGAGGGCGCTGTCCAGCAAGACGACGGTGCTGCCGGACTGCGAGGGCGCCGTCCAGACACCTCCTGCTGCCGTCCAGGACACCTCCTGCTGCCTGGTGGCGAGGGCGCCGTCGAACAATACGCAGTTGCTGACGGGCTGTTTGGGCGCCGTCGAGGAAGGTGCCGATGGGTTGGGCGTCCCGGCAAGAAGACGGTGGTGCCCGCCGGCGTGGGCGCCGTCCAGGACGGAGACCTCGCTCTGCCGGGCGGCGAGCGCGCCGTCGAAGAAGGCACCGGTGCCGGGCTGCGTGGGCGCGACAGAGACCTCGTGTCGCGCCGTGTGGCGAGCGCGCCGTGCGGCGAGCTGAGACTGGTGGCGAAAGATTGATCAGTTTCTGCTTCCGTGGTTGTAGGAGTTAGGGCATCTCCAACCGTTCGCCCCCCAAGGCCCAAAAATGGCGCTATTTTGGGCCGCCTGGGGGGCAACGGCGCTATTCGGCGTGCTGGGGGGCGCCGTTTCCCAGCCGTTCGCCCCAGGTTGCCCCCCCAGCCGGCGATCTTTGGCCAATTTGATTCAAACACCACAGCCGGCGATTTTCACCCAAATTTCAACGAACATTATTTTTCCCACATAGTTCAACATACAAATTCACACATAGATAGTTTAACATAAAATTTAAATAGTTCAACAATGCAAATAAATAAAACAAATCAAACTAGGCATTGACATTGCCTTTGCGCACGCACAAGTGCGCCACCAGATCATTCTGTAGTTGTGTATGTGATGTAGTGTCTCGAATCTCCTGACGCATAGCGAGGAAGGCTGTCCATGATGCCGGCACCTGGTGATCTACATCTGCAAGAGGACCCTGTCGGTAGTATGGCTCATTTGTGTCAGTCACCGGAGCATTCCGCTCGCTCTCAATGATCATGTTGTGCAAGATCACAGAACAGTTCATCACCTCCCACATATTAGCCTTCGACCAAGTCATAGCTGGGTACCGGACAACAGCGAATCGAGACTGCAGCGTACCAAATGCCCGCTCAACATCCTTCCTGCAAGCCTCCTGGCACTTGAAAAACCAAACTTTCGCGCTTCCTGGCATAGGGTTGGAGATGCTCTTCACAAATGTTGACCACTTTGGGTAGATGCCATCAGCAAGGTAGTAGCCCTTTGTGTACTGGTGCCCATTGATCTCGTAGTTCACTGGGTGAGCATGACCTTCAACAAGGTTCGCGAAGACATTCGAGCACTGCAGAACATTGATGTCATTGTGAGTTCCTGGCATACCAAAGAAGGAATGCCAAATCCATAGATCATGTGTAGCCACAGCCTCAAGAATCACACTGCAGTCTCCTTTGTGGCCTTTGTACATCCTCTGTCATTCAAATGGACAGTTCTTCCATGCCCAATGCATGCAGTCGATGCTTCGAAGCATCCCAGGAAAGCCTCTTGCTTCATTGCAAGCTAGGATCCGAGCGGTGTCTTCCGCATTGGGTGATCTCAACTATTTTGGCCCAAACACTGCCACCACTGCCCGACAGAACTTGTTCAAGCAATCAATGGATGTGCTCTCGGACATGCGCAAATAATCATCCTGCGAATCAGCGGGTGCACCGTATGCAAGCAACCTCATGGCCATTGTGCACTTCTGAATTGAGGTAAAGCCTACCGTATCGGTGCAATCCTTCTTCAATTTGAAGTAGGTGTCGAATTCCCGGATGGCATGCATGATGTCAATGAAGAGCTTGCGGTTCATCCGAAAACGGCGCCGAAACACGTCCTCGCCCTGCATGGGATTATCGGCGAAGTAGTCGGAGTAGAGGATGCAGTATCCTTCGTAGCGCTGCCTCGGCTTGCTCTTGCGGCGACCAGGCGCCGAGCCACCACGCCGCGGCCGCGCATCGTTTGCGAGCATGCCGGCGAGACAGGCGAGGACCAGCAAGTGTTCTTCATCGTCGACGGGGCCTCGGCTTCCTCATCGAGCAGTTCGGCGAGCAGATCCTCGTCTTCGGAGTCCATGGCTGGGCGAACAAAACGTCGAACAGCTAGCAGGCGAGGTGGGCGCGAGCGTTCCCGAGAGCCTTCCTGCCGGCTAGATTACGGCGGAGGGGAGGGGCGGCGTCGCCGGCGTGGATTGGGCGAGATGGAGGGGTTCCTAGCTGCTTGTGTGCGGCGGAGGGAGTGGGGGTGGTGCCGGCGGCGACGTGGCGGCGACGGGACGGGATAGAGGAAAGGGGAGAGGCAGGGGTCGAAATCGACTCGTCTCGCCGACGGGTCTGGCCCCGGCGCGCTGGGTTTGGCTTGGGTTCGCCGGTGCGAAACGATGCTATGTTCCGCCGAAACGGCGCTATTTGGGCTCCTGGAGGGGGGGGGGGGGGGGGCGACTGGGAGAAAACGACGCTATTTGGAATATTTCGGCGCTATTTCGCGTCTGGGGGGGGGGGGGGGGGGGGGGGGGGGGGGAGGGGGTCGTTGGGGGGCACGGCTGGAGGTGCCCTTACAATCACCGGTCGTGCATTTTCAAAATTTCTTTTGCGCCAGGTAAAAAAACAAATTCCTTTGCGGTGGAGGTGAAGTACGTTTAGTCAATGTAAATCGCTACGTGCACACGAAAGATCTGACCGGTGGGGCTAAGCAAGCGATCCGTAAATTGTTTTGGTGGGGGTAAACCAACGTACGTATTCCTGTGTGGCTTTGGCGTAACTGATATTCGCTCTTTTATTAATAGTGGAGACTGCAGGTGTCTTCTTGCTCCTTTGTGCTCTTTTCTTTGTCTTGGGCTGCTTTTGGGTTTTGGCCTGTTAAAGCTACAGTGAGGAGAAACTTTGTTTCAGCCCATTAAGTCTCTCAGGAATAATCCTGAAAGCAGATTACCAGGAACTAGCAAATTGCCCGTGCGTTGCAACGGGAGAGATTAAATATGCGTCGTGAAACCTCACAAAGTAATGTTTTGTCGGTACAGCTCTAGCATGTCTCAATTTGGTAATGAGGGTCAAAGAGAGCTTTTTCGCTAAGGGCTACTTTAAAATTGGTAATGGAGAGACCACGAGGTTCTAGGAGGACGCTTGGCTAGGTAAATCTCCATTAAAAGATCAATATCCACTCCTTTATAACATTGTGCAACATAAGGATGTTTCGGTGCATCAGGTGTTACACACTGCACCCCCTATGAATTTGAGTTTTAGGAGGGCGCTGACCGGGAATAAATGGGACATGTGGTCTCATTTAGTCGATAGGCTTATGGATATTACTTTGAATGATGTTCCTGACTCATTTCATTGGAGTTTAACTCAGAATGGGATTTTCACTGTTAAGTCGATGTACGAAGACCTAATGAACGGTCATACGAGGTTTTTGCGCTCATATTTATGGAAGCTCAAAATTCCACTTAAGATTAAAATATTTATGTGGTTCCTTGATAGAAAGGTCTTGCTAATGAAGGATAACCTTGCCAAGCGAAACTGGCATGGTAATAGTAAGTGTGCCTTTTGTGGGTGCAATGAAACTATTGAACATCTCTTTCTTGTTTGCCCGTTTGCAAAACTTGTCTGGCGTGTTGTGTTTTGTACTTACAATATTCCTCCACCCACCAATGTTTCTAATATGTTTGGAAATTGGTTAAATGGAGTGGACAAAAAGACCAAAGATAGGATTCGTATCGGCATTTCCGCTATTTGTTGGTCTATTTGGAATTGTCGAAATGATATTGTTTTTAACAAGAAGGACACTTTTCATGTATTACAGGTTATTCACAGGGCGGTTCACTGGATACAGTTATGGGCTTTCCTGCCGCCTTCGGACCAGCGGGACCTTATGGTGGCTGGGTGCACGAGACTGCTGCGCGTGGCACAGGATTTTTTCTCCCGACATACTTGGCAGCATACTAGTCGGCTTTCGTAGTTCTTCTCTAGTTTGGTCAGTGTCGGTTGAGGCGTGTCTCGATCTTGGTGATTTTGAGATGTAATAAGGAATACGATACGTTTGAACTATGTAATAATTGGCTGTGTGCATCACTCGATGCAGAGGCTGGGATTAATAAAATTCCCTTTTCTAAAAAAAAAGCATGTCTCAATTTGTCAGTTACACACTCAATTAAGCTCAGTGGTTCATGGAACATCAATGGGAAGGGCTTATTCACAGATACAATTCTTGAGTATTTCTCCATAGTTGATAAGTAGATAAAGCCTGATAGTATCCCTTGAAATACCTCACTACTGCTGGTGAGCACATAACTAATTGTACTCTTTTCTGCACCATTTAAAATTGTTAGTATGAGATCTCTACTGAAATTATACTACAACTTATTATTGCACAAATATGACTCATAAATATATCAGCTAGCAGCACAACTTCACAAACACATCTAGCAGGTAGGAGCAAGCACATCCGCTCCATGTAGACAACAGCAAACACATCTAGCATTCTAGCAGTATAAGCATGCAGAAAATATTGGCAGCGTAGCAGTGCCGCATCTACTCGGACGACGAGACCAGGAGCATGAAACAAATTCGAGAGCAGGTCCAGCTCCACGCCCATGGCCGCATTGCGCGCGCCACATCCCTGCTGCACCAAGAAGTCTTTCTTCAAACGAATCAAACACACAGGGAACGGCGGAGGAATTGACTGCTGCCTCGATCTGTACTACTCCCTTGGCTCCGCGTCCTCCTCTCCTCTCCTCCATCAATCAGTTATTGGCCGGATCCCACCAAATACGCGGCGAGGGCGTTGTTCCGGCACTGCCGCTTCCTAGAGCGGTGAGCGTGTACACGACCTAGAGCCTTGCACCTAGGCGCCACCCACGAGAAATCGAGCTGGGCTTCCGGAAAAAAAAGAGAAATCGGAGCTGGACAGAGGATGACAGAGGGAGGCGGGTTCATCGGGATTTTTTATTTCACCGAACAGGTACTTTAACTTGGCGGTGGCAAAGTGGTAATTATTTTCTAAATCAGCCTAGCAGTGAGGGGTAAAACCGGAAAATGAAAAACGGACCATCACCTGAAGACATATTATATAGTAGAAATAATGTCCGGAGCAGCCTTGACATGACAAACCCCACAAGAATTGAAAGCTAAAAAACTCTATAACAATTGAAAGACCAAATCATCAAATTCCCTAGAAAAAGTTGATATTTGAAAATAATTGTCTGTTTCTCTCTGCACGTGACGCATCACATGCTTAACAAGTATCTAAAAGTAGTTTAGTGGAATTTTTTCTTGCGATGTAGGATAGGTGACAGTTTCAAAAAAAAAAAAGGATGGGTGAGATGTTGTTCGTGCATTTATAAGATTGAAAATTCATAATGAAATATATTTAAAACCGTTCATCTGAATTAGGTACTGTTTCATCATTGGGTTTCCCACGTTGGGATCTTTGAAATTAGATATCATGCGCGCTGATCACCTAATGGTTTTGATGAACAATTTTGTGTACTTCTAAAACTAGTACTCCCTCCGTTCCAAATTAGATGACTTCCATTTGTCCACATGCGGGTGTATCTATACTTGTAACATGTCTAGATACATCCGCATGTGGAAAAATGGAAGTCATCTAATTTGGAACGGAGGGAGTATAAGTGTATATGGAAATTTAGAAGTACACGCAGTGTATCGGTAGGTACATACTGTGGGATTGGAAGTACTCACAGTCTGCGCTTGAAAAGACACACGATGCGCTTACTCACGCGCTACACCTGGAAGTACACACAATGGACTTGAAAATTAGCACATTGCACATAGAAGTACTCTCGCGCATTTGAAGGTACACGCATAGCACTAGAAAGTATGCACGCGCTTCACTTAAAAATACTCACACTTAAAAATACATGCAATGGAAGTATTAGCGCACTATACTTCGTAAATACACACTTGAAAGCACACACGAGAGTCGGCTCAAAAAGAAAGTCAATGCTCATTATCCCGTATGCTCTGAGAGTATGACTTTTTCTTCCGGGATATATGCCAGAAGCCGGCTGCCATGAACAGGCCTGCCGTGTAGATGGGTTGAAATTAAATTCGCTTAACTACATCATGGTCTTATTTAGATCAAACATATCATTGTCTTTTGGTGCAAAAGAACAGGCGTATATAGTATATAGACTAAAAAAAAACAATCACGGCAGCGAGTGCCCACGAGCGTGACAAATGGCACAATCAAGTTTATTCTACAATACTTAAAATTCGATCTCTAGCTGCTAAAACTAATTTACCAGCCATTCATCATTCAAACCTCCAAAGGACTACGCGTAGTAGCATCTTATATAATTTCCTAATGCAAAGCCTGCATGCTGCTGAGACGACCAGCTTAATTAACTAGACCTCAGTATCCCGAGTAGTGTAATCTAATGCTCCGCCGGTACCCAAGTTGTCCTCACATATATGCTTCTATTATTGCGCGATGTGATAGCGCGAATATTTGAACTCGGAAAGGAAGAAAAACAAACAAAGTTCTTGGGAGAGAGCTAGGGATAAGGGTGGCATCTCTTTCACGATGACCCTTTGCACTTTGTCCTGCCCTTTTACGAATGCACAAGATACCATATTCGATCAAAGATATTTTTTGGAATCTACAGACCAGACACTACGGAGTATGTAACCCCGCAAACAAGAAAAAAAAGTAGTCTCCAGTAGTTTCAATTGACACTTTGACAGTCCGGCCGCCGTCCGCCCTCTAAATAAATACTGCACATTGGCTTCCAGATGCAAGGATCGACCCACGAATTATGTTCGCTACTCCATCAAGGGCTCAAAAACACCAATCTAAAATACTACTCCTTACGTCTCAAAATATAAGGCGTTATTTTTATACTTATATTTAATACTCGATTTTGACCATAAATATATATACTAAATTATATGGATTGCGAATATATAAATGGTATCATTGGATTCGTCTTACAAAATTCTTTCATTTCATATATCTTTATATTAATTTTGTTAACATATTGTAATTATAAATCATGGTCAAAGTTGTATGATGTTGACTGGCGAAATTTAAGAGCGCCTTATATTTTCGAACGAAGGGAGTATCTCCGATCTATAATAAGTGTCGCGGATTTAGTACAAAGTCACTTATTATCGATAGGAGGGAGTAGTATAACAACTTCATGACATTCTGTTCGGAGGATCCTGAAATATAGAAGTTTTGCTTACTATCAGTTACCAAACTTATGTATATATAGTTTTCTAATTAATTAGTGGCTTTGTTTGTATTTTATAAATTAGTTGCTAGATTAACTGTTCATGGTAAGTAAAGCACTCAAGAGAATATATTTATATTAAGTTGATATCCATTACCTCATGCCTCTCCAGCAACATAAAGTTAAGATGTAGTTCGAGATAACAAGCATGGACACATCCGAAAAGAAAAGGAAATGAACATAATAAGAGAAAAGGAGAAAAGCCCGGTGAAAGGACCAGCGACTCACAACATCAGTAACAACCACCACCACTGGATTGCGAAAAAGATTATCCAAAAGCGACGCCTCCAGAGAAAATATTGCACAAGTATTGTCGTTGCCAGATCTAATCGTTAAATATGATCACGTGTTTTCACCCGCGAGAAAGTCCGAACGATCTATAACAATGCATTCAACAAGTAATACTTTGAGGCCCGCCATTGCTAGGTGTAGCAAAAGAGGGTCAGACTTTTGGGTTTCACCTAAAAATCGAGATGTGTTGCTGAAATACCACCACGAAAAAGGATATCATCATATGTTGACGCCCCCTCTGGCTGAGAACACGGTTGTAATTTATTTTTTGTGCAGAGCAAAATGAGAAGACATACAACCACCCTTTTTGGTAAAAAGGTTGACGTGCATTTATAGAACTAATGCGATTCCCTGGCATTGGTCTAGGAACCTCAAATCTTTCGTAGATATTATTTCTTTGAGATGACATGGCTAGCTCCACTAACATATTAGGGAATAATTTTGGAACTTCATAGTACCAGCTGCATGATTTTGTGTTCGTTTAAGAATACGGTTTTATGAAGTTAGGTTTGCGGATCCATTTTGCTCGCCCTTCTGCCGATGTTTTCGTGGGTTGCCGATGAGATAGACGGCGATATGTCGAAGGAGGGATGATGATGGTATAAATAACGTTATACTACCTCCGTTCCAAAATGTAAGACGGTTTTTTTTTTTTGATAAGTCAAAAAGCGTGAAGTTTGATCAAACTTTTACAAAAATTTTAACATCTACAGTACCAAGTCAATACTGTTAGACAAATCATGAAATATATTTTTTATATGATGTTAGTTGAGTTTCATATCCGACTTTGAACGGTACTTTTGCTATACATATGATTTTGTGCATCAATTGATGTAGAGTTACAATATCCGTGTCTAGAAAAAATGATCTCGTAGCAAACATATGTCAAGGAAATGCAGCAGATATTTTTTTTAATAAGGGAAAAAGGTACCGGATGCCTGGGACAAACAATAGCTCCTATAATCCTTTTTTCAAAGCTAAAGCCAGAATTGCTTATGCATCGATGCCGTCCTCCCACTTGATGCATCTCCTCAGTCCTCACCTCCACCTTTAAAAGGATATCACACCGGCCGGAGAGCTCAATATCTTCTCAATTCCCATAACTCCATAACCTCCCTCCTCTCGCTCCACTCTGCGCGCTAGCGTCAACCTGCAGGATGAAGAACAGGAAGAGCTATGGGCAGCAGCAGAGCAGCCACCTGGCGAGCCCGGTGGGCAGCCCGCCGTCTGACAACGAGTCCGGGCTGGCCAAGGAGCAGGACAGGTTCCTCCCGATCGCGAACGTGAGCCGCATCATGAAGCGGTCCCTCCCGGCGAACGCCAAGATCTCCAAGGAGGCCAAGGAGACGGTGCAGGAGTGCGTGTCGGAGTTCATCAGCTTCGTCACGGGCGAGGCCTCCGACAAGTGCCAGCGGGAGAAGCGCAAGACCATCAACGGCGACGACCTGCTCTGGGCCATGACCACGCTCGGCTTCGAGGCCTACGTCGCGCCGCTCAAGGCGTACCTCAACCGCTACCGCGAGATCGAGGGAGAGAAGGCCGCCGTAGTCGGCGTCGGCGTGCGCCACGGCGACGAAGACGCGCATTCCTCCCTCTCCGCCGTCGGGGCCGGCGCGTCGGGGGTCGGCCAGGACGGCGACGTCGGGCTCATGATGGGCGTCAACGTGGGGTTCAGCGCCGGGACAGCGACGACGTTCTACGCGGCGACGGCGGCGCACGGGCGGAGGACGTACGGCGAGGGCGAGGGCGCGAGGGGGTTGGAGTTCGAGGGCATCTTCGGTGGCGACCAGGAGGCAAACGGTGCCGGAGGAGAGAGGGGGTTCGCTGGCCACCTCCGCGGTGTGCAATGGTGATCGTCCGAAGAGGACTCACTCAGCCTCAAGGCGGCCGTGCACTAGCTCGCTAACCTGCGTTCTCAGTAATTAACTAGCGGGGTGGCCCGCGCAATTGCGCGGCTAGATTATCACCCTAATATTTGCCTTAGCAGCTTAAATTTAGAAAAACATTATAAGATATATGTATATAAATTTAATAATTTAAGAATCGTTAACCTTATGTAATCAGTGCATTTGCTATGTTAGAATTTGTAGAATGTTAACTATATTTTCACATTTATAGGCATGTATTGTTCCTAGCAGATGCCGAGGAATTAAGGAAACATCCTAACATTCTTTGGTTTCATGGAACTTAATTTATAACTCAGATAAATATCAATCTATATTTTTTAGAAAAGGATGGTTCTGAACTAATCGCAGATGTAAACTACTATCTAATCAAGCATGCAGTAAAAACAAAATTATTCAAATTTTGGAAGGAATTGCCCTTGATAAAGCAAACGTGGATAACTAAAATTCATTTCCTAGTCTCTCTGGACGAAATAGTGTAAGCAAATCAAGTCTCTCTCTATGCACCTGTACTGGATCTACAAAAATATGAATGGAACGCTGATTGTGTCTGCATATGTTCATATTATATGGAGACAAATAGATGGAATACATGTCTCATAAATATAGTGCATGTGCTTTGGATATAAACATTGGACTTGTAGTCATTCCGTAAGAAAAATATATATTCAAATAGAGAACACAGGAAGTTTCAGCTACCAAAGTTATTTCAAAAAACTTTTGACCAAAACAAATATATATAGGTTTCTTCATGTTAAATGATACTCCCTCCGTTTCTTAATATAAGGCGCCTAAGGTTTTCAGAAAAATTCCAAAATATAAGGTGTATTATTATTTATGGACAATTTTAGGCATCAAAAAACGGGTCACAATCTAGAATGAAGCAATTTGACGAATTGTTTTCAAGTTGTGGCTAATAAGAGCTACTTTCTCTTGATTTTTATTCAAGAGAAAATTGTCCACCGCATGTAAAATACTGGCGTCTTAATATCCGTGCCAAAACCTTAGGCGCCTTATATTAAGGAACGGAGGGAATATGTGTTAGACGTATTGCTTCCGGTAGTACCTTAAATCACTGGATGCATCAGCGGGTCCTTTTCCTACTTCTGCATATCGTTCATCACATCATAATAGCGCACCTTCAATATCCAACTTGATGCTTTCAGCATTTAAATGCAAGTAGTATAAAGAAAATATATCTAGCTCCCAAGACAATCATAAGAAATACAAAACTGAAACAATTATAGACGAAAATGCCTAACATGAAGCAAAAGTTACCTAACAGCCTCCAAGAAGAGTTAGCTGAAATCATATCGTCGTGTATTCTACAACCCACTACCGGAGAAGATATTACACCTGATGAACTATCTAAACACAAGCTGAGCTGAGGTGCAAGCAGAATTAGCAGCAATTTTATGACAATTTCAAAAATCTGCAAGCAAGGGAAAACCAAAGGCATCATTAGTGGAGTGAGTGTAAATAACAGAGTATGCAGAATATAATCTACGAATCGATCAGAACCGATCAGCTTACATGTAGCAAAATTAAGGAACAAAGCAAACGTTACCTGACATCCTGCAAAAAGATCTGGCTGAAAACATATCGTCATGTACTACACAACCCATTACGGAAAACTGAGCTCTTCTACATACCTGCTGAGAGGGAGAACATTACCACATCGGCTGATTATAAACTCAATCCGATGCATATACTTTTATTTGCAAGAAAAAAACCGAAGCATAACAATGCAACAACACCAGGGAATCGGTCTTGAAGTCTTGGCACATATACAATAGAATTTATGTACTTTGCAACCATCTATTTTTGCACATTCTGTCTTCATTCACAAAGAGGGTCGGTTTAAGAACCTGAACAGCAGCGAGCATAATAGTATATGCGCGAAGCAATCCCTGTAAAAAAATTGTAATCATACACCGGCACCAGATGCAAAGCCTTAATTTCTGAATGTCAAGAAAAAAGCCTTAATTTCTGAAACACCTGGCTTGCTTAAACCTACAGAAATTAGTACATGTAATGGATGACATGACATAATTTGTTATGACTTAACTAATGACATGATGGAGAGACGCTGTGTAGTGTACCTGGGAAAGATGATACGGGCCGGACTCGACGGCAATGCTAGCCATGACCTCGCTCTCGCCGTGAGTTGCTTATGTTCTTGTGCGTCCATTGGTTTGTAGCAGGTGCATGCTCCTTGTAAATAACAGAGTATGCAGAATATAATCTAAGAATCGATCAGAACCGATCAGCTTACATGTAGCAAAATTAAGGAACAAAGCAAACGTTACCTGACATCCTGCAAAAAGATCTGGCTGAAAACATATCGTCATGTACTACACAAACCATTACGGAAAACTGAGCTCTTCTACATACCTGCTGAGAGGGAGAACATTACCACATCGGCTGATTATAAACTCAATCCGATGCATATACTTTTATTTGCAAGAAAAAAAAAACGAAGCATAACAATGCAACAACACCATGGAATCGGTCTTGAAGTCTTGGCACATATACAATAGAATTTATGTACTTTGCAACCATCTATTTTTGCACATTCAGTCTTCATTCACAAAGAGGTTCGGTTTAAAGAACCTGAACAGCAGCGAGCATAATAGTATATGCGCGAAGCAATCCCTGTAAAAAAATTGTAATCATACACCGGCACCAGATGCAAAGCCTTAATTTCTGAATGTCAAGAAAAAAGCCTTAATTTCTGAAACACCTGGCTTGCTTAAACCTACAGAAATTAGTATATGTAATGGATGACATGACATAATTTGTTATGACTTAACTAATGACATGATGGAGAGACGCTGTGTAGTGTACCTGGGAAAGATGATACCGGCCGGACTCGACGGCAATGCTAGCCATGACCTCGCTCTCGCCGTGAGTTGCTTATGTTCTTGTGCGTCCATTGGTTTGTAGCAGGTGCATGCTCCTTTTAAGTGCTGCATGCCCGTAGGCAAAATTCATGGAGTCAATCTCACGTGGAGCTTGCTCAACTCCTAGTATAACGTATCAATGATCACTCAAGAGATAGCGATAAGAAAGAGTAAAATTTGGACGGCTCGTAGATGAAATCTGATGATTCCGCCATCTAATTTCTTACATAATCACCTTGATCTATATTATAGGGCATCCATCCAGGCGATTGGTTCCGAACGTGGAAATCGAAATTCTTTGCGGACACTGAACCCTCCGGCATCACCGACATCGCCAGCATGCATGCAGCTCTAGCTTCTGCAACATCGCCGCTGGTTGGCGGCATGGTAGTTTAGATCTATAGCTCCTGCAACACCCGGCCCCGGTCGCCGCGGGCGTCGTATTTTGGAATCCGCTTGAGATATATCGGTCCCCTAACCCTAGATGGGTGTCCACGCGCGATCTTAATAGTCGTATTTACACAGCTAGGCGGCTTCTTCTAGCGACGTCATTGTCCTCCAAGCATATACACTTCTTCTTTTCTTCATCACCGTCGTCGGGCTGGTTGATCAAAACCCTTCATGCGATGGACGGCGGCCGCCGGCTTCCTCTCTCCGGAATCCTTCTGATACCGACCAAGCAGGCGACGAAGTCAATATTCTAGACCAGCGCTGCCAGAAACTGTAGGGCGAGGAAATTTGTGCCGACGTGAAGATCAGGCTGCCCCTAGGTATTAGTTAATTCCTGGAAGCTGAATCCAATCGTACGCATGCAGGACATAATTTATTCAATCGTATGCATGCAGGACATATTCGCGACTGTTCTTTTCCTTTCCACCTTGGGTTGTTACGGGCCCTTCTTTGAATCATTTTTAATTGCGCACGACTTATTCCAATGGGTTTTTAGCTTCTAAATCTGAACCGTTCCTTGCGGTTGTTCAATATGTGTTTAATCCGAGCCGTACAATGTTTGTTGTCTTAATAATATAATAGATGGCCCTGCTGTAATCACTCCAGCAGTAAGTAGGTTCCTGAATCCCGATCACGTTTTTTACACGGAACATGTCATGTGAGTGAGCTGCAGGTTGAAATATTTGAGTCGTTCATGTAATCTGAAGAGTGTCACGGTCCACAACGTCAAGGCCTCGCCGGCCTGCTGCTTAATTATGTACACTACTCTGGAGGCAGGGTGTTAATTCACCACAATCATAAGATTGTTAGGTTGATCTCCTTCGGTGCAAGTTCAACGGCCGCACCGGAACTCTGATCCGCGCCCTGATCGGGGCGCCCAACCGAACTCTAGTTGGTGGCCCTCTGTCGCCTGCACTATATAAACAGAGGTGAGGGCCGGGGGCACGACTCACGAGGTTGAACGTGCGCCGCCACACCCCACCGACAACACCCATCCAATCTAGGGTTTGCGCAGAGAGCGACGGGAAGTACCACCACCGTCGCCACTCCTTGCCATCACCGGCCATCTCCACCATGGCCGGCACATCGAGCGCATCCGCGCAAGGAGAAGGTGATTCATCTCCTCCCATCTCAATGTTTCTACACGCAGGATCTAGCCTAGTGATCCTACGGGTCTATCAATGGTAGTTTCTAGATTCTACTCGTGTAGATTGAATCGAAAAGTAAAAGAAAAGGAAAAGATCCCCTCCCAGAGCTACCCCAAAACCCTAACCCTAAAAGTCAAAAGGGCAAAGGGAAAAAGAACTCATCGGACGGCCACCGTCGCTGCCAAAGTGCGCCGCCGCAAGGCCACGCTGTCCCTCTCGATCTCGACGCGCATCGGCAAGCCGATGCGTCGGAAGAAGGACCAAAACCCCACGGGGTCAAAGAGAAAATCACCGGGGCAAAGGGCGCCGCCACTGGGGCCACTTGACGGCGACGCGCTCACCCGAGGGTGGACGCGCACGCCGGCAAGGGGGCGCCGCCGTCCGGCCGCTGCCTCTGCTCACAAGCGCTGGTGGTGGTTGGAGGAAGAAGTGGGGAGGGGGAGAGCAGACTGGGCGGCCGCGGCGGCACGAGCTCGCCGTCGCCGGCGCGCCGTCGGCCCGCCTGCGCGAGAGGGAAGAGCTTGCCGCGCTGGAGAGCTTCGCCGTCGCCGGCTGGCCGGCGGCGGGCGACACCTAACGGAGCGCGCGATGGGCGAGAAAAAAAAAGGGGGCTAGGGTTTTTTTTTCGATCGGGTGGAGACGCTGGTGTTTTGATCCGGCGATCTGCGCGGAGGACCGTCCGATCGGACGGACGGCCACGATCATCCAGAATCGAAACCCTAGCCAGCTGCGGGCTTTCGGGCCGAAAGTGAACGGGCCGTGGGCCGCGTCCCTGGCGACTGCGTCGCAGCGAGCGGCAGATAGCTCGCAGCGCGCGCGGGAGCAGGCCGAGGCCGGCCGTGGGCCGGGCCGCGGCACAGGCCGTTTTTTCTTTTCTCTGTTAATTATTCTCAGAGGGTTTATTCGTTTTCTTGTCCATTTTTTGGGGGCAAATTTCATCCAGTTTTTCTATTCAAATTTTATCCAACGAAATTTTTGTTTAGAGAAAAGAAAAGTGACAGAAATGATTCTGAAAAGTATAAAGTTAATGAATTCTTTATTCATGTTTTCCGCTGCAAATAAATAAAAGTGCTCTATTAAAAGAGAAATAGAATTAAAGTCACAATTAAATTTTTTAGAGCATGTTAAAGTGATTATTCAAAGATTATGATTCTGTTATTTGTATGACCAACGTTGTTAATAACATAATCATGATTTTATTGTTATATATGTGCATTTATTGCTATTTTCTGCCCAACGGTGATATAGTTTTAATTGCACAAACAGTTGTATGTTTTAATTTTGACCAACGTTGGATTATTGCATGCAATTGTTGTTTTGTTCTCACCTCAATGTGATTTTTCAGGAGGGTACTACTTGATGAGCTGCATCAAGGATGTTCCAACCCTCAGAGGTGACAACTACTCCGAATGGAGAAAGAAAATTGATCTGGCTTTTGTTTGTGCTGAGGTGGACTGGGTTGTGGACACTCCACAACCAGTTAAACCTACAGAGCCAGTCAGAGATGAAAAAGATGATGATAATGCTTGGGATAAAAAGAGGAGGGACTACGCTCCATTGGAGATGTCGTATACCCTCGAAAACAAAAAGTGGCTCACAGCCAACAAAAAGTGCATGGCTTTCATAAAGAACACAATTGAGGTCGCTATTGTGGGCTCAATTGCAGAGTGTGCTTCCATAAGGGAGTTTCTTGAAAAGATAAAGAGCCAGTTCACTGGTTCTTCAAAGATATATGCTACCCAGTTGCTAAAGCAGCTGGTGACAGAAAAGTACACAGGAGGTGGACATGGCATAAGAGAGCACATTCTGAGGATGTCCAACATGGCAGCTAAACTTAAGCCCATGCACTCCTTGTTCACCTTGTTATGGCTTCACTGCCAAATCTGTTTGACACTTTTGTTGTCAACTACAACATGTCGCCTGAAAAATGGGACATTGAAAAGACAATAGCCATGTGTGTGCAAGAAGAGGAAAGACTTAAAGCTTCACATGGTGGTTCTCTGAACTATGTGAAGGATAACAAGAAAAAGAACTACAATCAAAGTAGCAATGGTTCCCCTTCAAAGCCACATGGAAAAGCTCCTGCGCATCATCAGCATCAGCAGAAGTCCCTTCCAGTGGACAAGGATACATGCTTGGTATGCAAGAAGACTGGGCATTACAAGAAAGATTGCCCTGTTTTCCTGAAGTCCATAATGGCAAAGAATGGTAACAACATTGTTTCCTTTGTAAATGAATCCTTGTATACACAGTTTTCGAAATCTACTTGGTGGATTGACTCAGGTGCAACTGTTCATGTTGCAAATTCTTTACAGGGATTCCATTCGACGCGGACTACGCAAAGAAACGAAAGATGCGTTGAAGTCGCAAATGGAGTTCAAGCAGACGTTGAAGCTGTCGGCGACATCTCCTTGGAGTTAGCTGATGGATTCACGATCCTGCTTAGAGATGTTTTATATGTTCCTTCATTACACAGAAACTTGATTAGTGTTTCACGTTTGGACAAAGACAATTATGAGTGTTATTTTGGACATGGCAAGTGTGCCATATGGTGTAATAATGATCATGTGGGTGTTGCTTTACTCCACAATGAGCTTTATTTATTATCTTCACGTGAAAAAGTGTATTCTGTGTGCAAAGTGAATGAGCATGTTTCCGCGTCGGATAAAGAACAAAAGAAAAGAAAGAGAACTCATGACTCATCGAAATTATGGCACTGTCGCTTGGGCCATATTTCGAGGGGAGAATAGAAAGTCTAGTTAAAAATGAAATTCTTCCTCCATTAGAGTTCTCAGACTTAGAACAATGCATAGATTGCATTAAAGGAAAGTACGTAAAACAAATCAAAAAGGGTGCAAACCGAAGTACAGGAACACTAGAAATCATTCACACTGACATTTGTGGACCATTTCCTGTGAAAAGTGTGGATGGCTATGACTCGTTTATAACATTCACAGATGATTACTCCCGATATGGTTATATTTATCCAATCAAAGAAAAGTCTGAAGCGTTGGATAAATTTAAGATATTCAAAGCTGAAGTAGAAAATCAGCATGATAAAAGAATAAAGATAGTGAGATCTGACCGTGGGGGGAGTACTACGGTCGGCACACTCCATATGGCCAAGTCCCTGGACCTTTTGCGAGGTTCTTACAGGAGACTGGCATAGTGGCCCAGTATACAATGCCGGGGACCCTCAGCAAAATGGAGTAGCTGAAAGGCGTAACCGTACACTTATGGATATGGTGCGCAGCATGATGAGTTACTCCACCTTGCCATTGGGATTATGGATGGAGGCGCTTAAAACCGCCATTCACATTCTCAATAGAGTACCAAGCAAGTCGGTGCCCAAAACACCGTACGAGTTGTGGACAGGAAGAGTACCCTCTCTACAACACTTCAGGGTGTGGGGGAGCCCAGCTGAGGCCAAATTGTTTAATCCAAATATTGCAAAGTTAGATCCAAAACAGTCAGTTGCCACTTCATTGGCTATCCTGAAAGATCAAAAGGTTTTCGTTTCTACTGTTCAGACAGATACACAAAGTTTGTAGAAACGAGACATGCAGTCTTCTTAGAGGACGAAATGATGAGGGGGAGCATGGTAGCTCGGAAAATTGATCTTGAGGAGAAGAGGGTGTGTGTACCTTTTCCGATGATTCAGGAGCCATTTTTTACACTACCTGTTGTACCTGCACCAACAATCCCTGAGGTTGAGGTGCAAGCACCTGTTGTAACTCCACCCGTGACAACTATGGGTGAAGATCCGGAACCTGTCCGTCAGGAGCCGACTGAACCCGTTGTTGAGCATGAAAGGGAGGTGCAGCACACTTTAGAAAATGAGGCCCTTAGAAGGTCTAAAAGAGCTAAGAAATCAGCTATCTCTACTGATTATAAAGTTTACAATACAGAAATAGCTCATATGGAAGGTGATCCCACTTCATATGAAGAAGCCATGAGAAGCCCTCACTCATCGAAGTGGGTGGAGGCAATGGAAGAAGAGATGAAATCGATGAGTTCCAACGATGTTTGGGACTTAGAAGATATTCCTAAAGGAGCCAAAACAGTAGGCTGCAAATGGGTATACAAAACTAAGTATGACTCAAAAGGAAATGTAGAAAAGTATAAAGCACGACTTGTGGCAAAAGGATTTACACAAAGAGAAGGGGTAGATTACAATGAGACATTTTCACCAGTCTCATGTAAGGATTCCTTCAGAATCATAATGACACTAGTTGCACATTTGATTTAGAGCTACATCAAATGGATGTAAAGACGACATTTCTAAACGGGGATTTAAAAGAAAATGTTTACTTGAAACAACCCAAGGGTTTTATCATGGAAGGCAAGGAAAATATGGGATGCCGCCTGAAGAAATCCATTTATGGATTAAAGCAAGCCTCTAGACAGTGGTATCTAAAGTTTAATGAGACGATTAAAAGTTTTGGATTTAAAGAGAATGTTGAGGATAACTTCATTTATACAAAGTTTAAAAATGGGAAATATATTTTCCTGATCTTGTATGTGGATGATATCTTGCTTGCTAGCAGTGATGTTAGTCTGCTACTAGAAACAAAGAAGTTATTATCCTCAAATTTTGACATGAAAGATCTTGGTGAAGCATCATATGTTTTGGGTATAGAAATTCACCGAGATATAGAAAATGGAGTCTTAGGACTATCGCAGAAGGCATATTTTGAAAAGGTTCTTAAAAAGTATAATATGCATAAGTGCAGTGCCACACCTGCTCCTATAGTCAAGGGCGACAGTTTTGGGAAATTTCAATGTCCCAAGAACCAGTACGAGATCGATCAAATGAAAGGAAGTACCATATGCTTCGGCTGTTGGAAGCTTACAGTATGCACAAGTGTGCACTCGCCCTGACTTAGCTTTTATCACCGGAGTACTCGGTAGATATCAAGAGAATCCAGGCCCAGAGCACTGGAAAATGGCAACGAAAGCATTGCGTTATGCGCAAGGCACAAAGGACCTCATGCTAACATACAGAAGATCCGATTCCCTAGAGATAAGAGGGTATTCAGACGCAGATTTTGCGGGAGACAGAGATGATAGAAAATCCACGTCAGGATACGTGTTCACTCTCGCTGGAGGGGCTATTTCGTGGAGAAGCTCTAAACAGTCAATAGTTGCATCATCCACGATGTATGCAAATTTATAGCAGCTTACGAGGCCACAGGGCAGGTGATATGGTTAAAGAAATTTATACCCGACTTGAAAGTGGTAGATTGTATTGACAAACCACTAAAGATGTACTGTGACAACCAGCCCGCAGTATTCTATGCTCACAACAACAAGTCGAGTAATGCTACCAAACCAATAGAGATAAAGTATTATGTTGTGAAAGATAAAATCCAGGATCAAACTATAAGTCTCAAGCATATAAGGACAAATGATATGCTTGCGGATCCGCTTACGAAAGGCTTACCACCCAGTGTGTTCGTGGAAAACGTAGCCGGCATGGGTTTAAGGGAAAGCCTATGATTCCTGGATTATGAGAGGCCCAAAAGGAACATAAATTGTTTCAAAACAAAGAGATATATTGTAGCTGTCTGATTCTATCGGCAATTGAGCTGTGACGATGAAACATGCTCTATGTATTGATCTGTGATGAAACAAGTAAATAGAAAGGTACATAGTTAAAAGTAAAAGTTGAGATCAAGGGGGAGAATGTTAGGTTGTTCTCCTTCGGTGCGAGTCCAACGGCCGCACCGGAACCCTGATCCGCGCCCTGATCGGGGGCGCCCAACCGAACTCTGGTTGTTGGGCCCCTGTCGCCTGCGCTATATAAACAGAGGTGGGGGCCGGGGGGCACGACTCACGAGGTTGAACGTGCGCCACCACACCCCACCGACAACACCCATCCGATCTAGGGTTTGCGCAGAGAGCGACGGGAAGTACCACCACCGTCGCCACTCCCTGCCATCACCGGCCATCTCCACCATGGCCGGCACATCGAGCGCATCCGCGCAAGGAGAAGGTGATTCATCTCCTCCCATCTCACTGTTTCTACACGCAGGATCTAGCCTAGTGATCCTACGGGTCTATCAAAGATCCCTTTATGATGGCCATCGACCCCTTGCATCACAAAACACAAATACTTCCTAACGCCACCGATCAAGTTCATAGACTTCATAGGAAGGCCCTCTATCCGAACCTCGCTTTATGCCCATGATGCAGCATTTTTTGTGAATCGAAACAAAGAATGTGTCAACTTCTTGGCTACCACCTTGGCCCCCTTTGGACATGTTACCGGTCTCGTCACAAATTGTGCAAAAGGCCAAATGCCCCCATTAGATGTGTAGGTTTGAACTTAGATGACATCTTTGAAGCTTTCTCGGCTAGCCATACTTGTTTCTCAATGAAGTACCTTGGTCTCCCTTTGTCGGTTGCGTCTCAAGAGAAATTACTTCCAACCATTAGAAGATAGAGTTGCCGGCAAGCTTCCATCTTGGATGGGTCGTCTTGTAACAATTGACGGTCCCACTACTCTTGTTAAGGCGGTTCTTACTAGCATTGTCATCTATTTCATCACCATCCTCGATGTGCCTATGGAGGTCCTCTTAAAAGTGATAGTATCCGAAGAGCCTACCTTTGGCGGCATGTGCCAAGGTCTCCGAAGTCAAATGCAAAGTAATTTTGGGAGAGGGTGTGCAAAACAAAAGACCTTGGGGGGCTTGGAATACTTAACCTCAAGAAGTTTGCCTCGGCCTTTCGCTTACGGTGGCTTTGGCTTGAGTGGAATGATGACCCCACACCTTGCAAGGGCCTCGGGAACCCATGTACCGCTAGTTACCATGACCTCTTCGCGACAGCTACTAAGTCACCGATGCCCGTATTTCACCTGGTATTTGAGTAGTCTCCAAAATGATCCCGCTGGGCTAATTTGTTTGCTGCATATGAACCGGTCTAAGCGCAACTGTCCTGGTTGGTTCTCGACCAGACAAGGCGGTTGATCACCAGCGACAAATCTCAACTAGGTTAGTAGATTTATCTCCTTAGAGTATGTCCAGATTGTGACCAAAAGCTACCCTATATATCAATAGTTTGGCCATGACAAAAAAAAAAAACGGTTCCTGCTTACATGATGACCAATATTTGGCATGTCAATGCTCCTTTGTCTATCGTAGTAGAATTTTCTTGTCAATATTGACCAATTAATGGACAAGCAAAACCTTAGCTAATGCCTTGGTACTTGGTTGTCAATTTTTTTGCAAGACATAGTGGGTAAGCTAAAAGTGTGTTTGGTTAGTGCCCAAACTACCCATGTCGAAAATTGGCTACCAATCAATTTTCCGTGGTAGTTTAGTTTGTGACTTTGTTCTAAAAAAAAAATTGAACTTCGATCATCTCATATGTTTTTGGCAAATAATTGGCCAAATGAGGCGAGAGATTATTTCGCCAAAAATTTAGCAAACAAACTCTTTAGTCTTGACAACATTTGGTAGAGCCTCTACGCATCAAGCAAACACACACCCATTGACCCATATCATCTCCTACACGCCAGTCGCGGTGCCGGCCGTGCCGCCGCCGCACTCGCGGTTCCTGCTGTCCTGCACGGCTACACGCGCGTATCCATCCTTGCGCTTGTTCAGACCGCCGCCATCGTTTCTCGTAGGCGGGTCGGACCCGTCGCCGCCGCCTCCGTGAAGAATGATGGTTGCCAGTTTGCCACGGCCTACCGTTGTTGAGCGCTGGTTTTCCACTGCCGTCGCCGCAGTCGACCGCGTGATTGGTATCACTGCCGCCGCACCTCGGAATTCGCGTGCATAGGCAAATCGACGAACAGGTTCCGTGCGTTCCATTAGGCTCGGATGCGAATTCAGTGGCCGTCGCGCCTCTCATGTACTGGCGTCATCTGACTTTTCCATGGAACGCACGTAACCTGTTCGTCGATTTGCCTATGCACGATTTGGCGCTTGGCTTGAGTGAGGGTCAGATAAAGTTGCATCTGACGCCCAGGTAACTGGACAATGATCATTGGGATAATTTTGAAGCTATTCTCTTTATTAATGGTAGTTTTAGACTGCAACATAAAAAAAATTCAAGGTACAAATGAAACACATGGAGCCCCCACAGATTTCGACTCAGATTCTCTCCTGTCTTGGAGTTGCACTTTGACAGATCCTAATGTTTTTTAAGTGCAGAGTATGTTGGCAGAAGTATTTTTGCACCGGCTGCAGCACATGGAGCCCCACACCAGGAGGAGAGGAGCATCATCTTAGTATGTTGCCGTTTTGTAAAGGAGGATCGAGCCTGGTTCCTCACGGACCATCTCTTCCCCAAGACCTTGCAGAAAAGTCATGGTAATCTCAGTCTTCCGTCTGCTTCTTTGCTCCCTCAAACTGGATTAGCTCCTTTGCTCTTCCAGATTTAAATGGCTCATGAAATCATTTTGTCTCTTCATTTAATCTGAACTCCTTAATTAGTATATTGTCGTACATGTTTGATGATGTATTGATGTGTAGTAAGATAATACAATTCATTTACCATCAAATACTAGGACAACAGGACTGAAAACTCTTAAGGGACCATATTATCTATCATTATGATTGAGATACAAATGTTGTGCGCTGTACACACAAACTGCATAGAAACATTTTTTTATTGTGGCATGATGGAGAAACGTTTGTGCTCATGTGAGTCTCCACTATTATGGGTCAAGAAGCTGTCTTCTCTCTATACCGCATGGAGTAGTGCACAAACTGTGCCAGATTCAGTACGCTAAGAGCAGCCATCATCCAGAAGAAGTAGTCCAAATGTCCTTCGTTCAGGTCGTCTGGGATCCACCCAGGCGCCCCACCACCTGTCGTGGCCACCGCAACAACACTAAACATGAGTGTGTTGAAGTAAGATCCGGAGGCAATTGCAAGATGCGCGAGTGCTGCACAGAGGCTCTTCATGGGATATGGGGCCTGATCATAAAAGAACTCCGTCATGCCAATTCCGGCGAAAACCTCACTTGCACCAATCAGTACATATGATGGTGCTTGCCACAGAATGCTCATTGGCGCGGGCACATTCTGGTCCGCCTGGCTACTGGCTTGTTCGATTGCCAGCCTCTTCATCTCGAGCATAGCCGAGTAGACCATGGTCAGCATTGACAGTGCAAAGCCAATTCCAAGGCGCTGTGTTTGTGAGAAGCCTTTTTCCTTGCCAGTATAACGCCGTGCGAGTGGCACTAACACAGTTTCATAGATGGGCACCAAGATGAGGACACTGAACACTGCAAAGATAGAGAGGGATGCAGGCGGGAGTGCAAATGGGCCAACACGGTTGTCCATGACCATTCCCTGCTCAATAAACGTTGATGACATCTGCCCAGCGACTGCATGGAAGATCACGAAAGATGCCCAGATGGGAAACATCCCTAGCAGTATCTTAAGTTCCTCAACTTGTGTGACTGTGCATAGCCTCCACGAAGACGTCGGCAACACCGTGCTTGTTTTGTCTGATGGGGGCAGCACAATAGCAGCCTTGTCAAGGAATCTGAAGAATGCAATCACATAGTTATAAGAAGTAAGTTTTAGCATTTTGTCAAGATGTATTGTGTACATATGGTTCAGTACCAAATTTCTCTTCATCGTTTTACTTGCAAGATGGCATAGCTCAATGAATGTGACTTATTTTCAAATTTCAAAATAAACTATAAGTTGACCTGTATTCTGCACTAATTGTACCTGAACTGATTTGTATGCTGAATTGTATGACTTGATTCAGCTCCTGATGATGAAGTGGTCAGCTCATACAAAAGCAAGTTATCATCTGGTAATTGCATATGCCACTGCCTGACAGCCGCAACGACCACCTGACAGAGACTTGTGAATGGGCTTACTCGGAGTTTCCTAAACCTGTACACCCTTGAGCCGCCAACAAATACTGCGAGACCCACGACCATGAGAATCGCCGGGATTGCAAAGCTGACCCCCCACCCAACATTGTTCTGCAACCAAACAAGCACCGTGCTTGACAGAAGAGAGCCGAGGCTGATCAAGAAATAGTACCAGTTGAAGAAGGACCCCTTCTTCACTAGTTCCATTGGGTCCGCACTATCAAACTGGTCAGCCCCAAAAGCTGACACGCAGGGCTTGATACCACCGCTCCCAAGTGCGGTAAGATAGAGTCCTAGGTAGACCATGGTACGCTGAACATCAGCATGGTAGTAAGATGTGGGAACAGATGCTGAAACTGTGAGAATGAGCAATCCCTGGAAAAATGGAAGTGTTCAGAGTTGCAGGTATCAAACAGTTCAAATGAGGTTGGTTAGCAGTGTTGTACTTACAATGGTGCAGACCGGGAGGGAAACAACAATTGTCCAGTATCTTCCTAGATAAGTGTCAGCCAAAAAGGCTCCAATAAGCGGTGTGAGGAAGCTCGCACCGATCAGGCAGAGACATTCCGCGCGGCAGTGACTTTGCTTTCGAGGAGCACAGTGGTGAGATATGTTACCAAATTCTTCGAAATCGCAAAGAAGGCCACGCATTCGCAGAACTCGACACCTAGGACGCGTTCAAGTGGTTAGCCTGTAAGGAAAAGAAGAGAGAAACCAGTAGCAGTTTGCATGAATCACTGTCTGGTACCTAAAATCATATAGCATGCCCTCCAATTGCCTGTGTTTCGCTTCAGAGCAGGCTGTTTGTTGACATCGACTGATCCATCGCTGGCATATTCAGAACTTCCATCCTACAGTACAGTACACAATTACAAATACTATCCAGTTTGGGATCTGAAACTGTAAATCTTTGAGGAGAACTACAACTATGATTTTGCCCTCTCCCTTTGTCCCTCTTATACTAATATGATGATACAGTCATCAAGACATCCGAGAAAAGAAGAAAGAGAGAAGATGATACCTGACGATGGGGTTGGAGATGAAGCAGGGGCCTCTCCTCATCTGCTGCTTCCATGGCTCTAGTGCGTAGCAGGTGAGTAGCCAGGTGGGTTAGGCAAGGTGCTCATCAGCACAAATAATCTGCGGGCAAGCACATAAAAGTTGGTTTCACATGCTCCTTTTTATTTTGGTTCAGTGAGATGATAGGGTAGAAGTTTATTTATTCAAAAGTTGGCGACAAGAAGAGAGAAAGGGAAGTATATTTGGACGACAGCAGAGGATGCCCATGTCGCTCTCCATACCCAAAGAGCCGTCTTTAGTCGCATACGTACAAACCAAGGCCCATAGCGACGATGCCAATGCTTAAATTAATCAAAGCAATGGAACAGTTTTGATCTGCCAAGATCGTACAGAGACGATGCCAATGCTAAACTAATCGAAGCAATGGTGCCTCTCCTACCGTTTTGATCTGCCAAGACTGGAAGGTAAATCGATCGCTCATTAATTAGTCATTATACGAGCGAAATGTTTACTCAGGGGTGGGCGTTTGGTCTTTTCAGTTTAGTCTCCGCTTGGATTGTCGGTTCAGTTTACGGAGCCGAAATATCTCCTTCCACGCGTGCTGGATTTTCAGCGGGGCCTAAATAAGTCCAGTGGAATTTTCCGGCAGTTTTGGCCATTAAACGCTGAACCAAGCGGGGTCTTAGTCCCTATTTGTTTGGGCTTCTGTCTGCTTTTGGCCTTTAAAAACGAAAACCCAAACAAACACCCAACAATTGTCAAGCGCTTTCGAAAATGAACTGGTCGAGCGGACGCGAGCTAAAGCTGGCCAGGACCTGCTTCCTGCAGCTTCTTGCCTTGAAATCGGAAGGGTATTCGAGTTTGCCACTGTCATCTAGGCTATTTATAGACAAACTGCCACCGAGGGCTCTTACGCCACCGAGCTCCGACCACGTGACCGAGCAATACTGCTAGTTGTCCTGCTACGTGCTAGTAGCTCGCTGATTGATCCCTGTGCACACTCGCTTACCGCTATACGTGCTAGCTCATATTAAAATTATCTAAGCTCGTATTAATCTAGCTCACGTGATCTATGTTCCATATGTGTAATGTTTATATTTGAAATATACTCCATCTAATACAAATATATTTTGTTTCCAAATAATTTGTACACAAAATATGTGTGCATCAACGAATAAGTTTTATTCCCGTGATCGATTTCGAATAACTTCTTAATATTGAACCAAAGTTTGTACTAAATTTTATCAAACGCGGTCGGCCGTTGAAATTTTCTTTTCTTGACTAGACATATCTCGTCGTTTCCACAATTTTCGTGTTGTAACTTTTTCTTTTCGGCGGATATATGTGAAGTGTTATGGTCTTTCGGATATATGTAATGCTCTATGATTGGATAAATTTGTGTTTCAATTATTACATATAAATAGATAAATTGAGATGATTAGCTATCTAAACACAATGAATTAAATAAGTCAAAAACAATTGTTTCGCTTCAAATCGGCACTTATATAACATCTTAAGCACTCAGGGGCATTGCAGACATTTCACCCAGAAAACCAACAACTACAGCTGCCAACAGCACTCCTGCCAAACATCAAATCTCTGCTTCCAGCAGCTGCTTCTCACAGCTGCTTTTCCACAGCTCAACAGATACAGCTGCTTTTCAAAAGCTGCAGCCCAAACAAACAGACCCTTAGTCTTCAACAATTTCGGTCTACCTCGGTTTTTCTTGTTTTCCTTATTTGGTCCTCGGTTTTTTCGGTCTGGTCTTGTGAGACCAAACAGACCGATGTCATCGTCACCACGTCAGCTGCCTCGCCTTGTCGCCGCTAGCGAGTCACCGACTGTTGGCTGCCGGCTGATACGTCCATTTTGCATCACTATTTTATAGCATAATTTACTGTTATTCAATGATATATTTCATATTAAGAGGAGTTACTTATGTTATTTTGTCTTATTTTGCATGTTTGATGATCATTGGATAATTAACTGCCGGAGTCAGATTTCAGCTGGAAAAAGCACGTCAAGGCACTATATTTCTGGAGCACTAAAAATATTTCCGAGAAGACAGATGTTCCTATTTTATCAGAAGATGGACTAAGCCAAAAGGGGAGGCTGAGATGGGCCAGGAGGGGCCCACACCACCCCTGGGCGCGGGGCCCACCTTGGCCGCGCCCTAGCCAGGTGTGGTGCCCCTGGCCCACCTCAGGCGCTCCCCCTTCGCGTACTTCATCCCCCAGAAACCCTAAGACACGGGGAGTCCGAGAAAATATTCCGCCGCCTCCACGAGGCGGAAACAACAGAGAGAGAAAAAGCTCTCCGGCAGGGAGAAATCTGCCGGGGAAATTCCTTCCCGGAGGGGGAGATCATCGCCATCCTCATCGTCATCGCGCTGGACTTCATCGGGATCATCATCATCATCATCTCCACCGCCATCACCACCATCACCGCTGCACCATCTCGTTCCGCTGTAACATCTAGGGCTATACTTTGTTTAGTTCATAGGGGAAACTCTCCCGGTGTTAATTACTCCTTGTGGTTGATGCTATTGAGTTTTATCGGTGAATTAAAGTATATGTTCAGATCGTTATCCATCATTATATCACCTCTGATCATGATCCATATGATGTCTCGTGAGTAGTTCGATTAGTTCTTGAGGACATGGGAGAAGTCACGCTGTTAGTAGTGGAATTATGTTGAGTAATATTTAATGGTTTGATATTTAAGTTGTGGTGCTATTCTTCTAGTGGTGTCGTGTGAACGTCGACTACATGACACTTCACCTTTATGGGCCTAGAGGAGTGCATTGTGTATTTGGTTGCTAATTGTGGGGTTGCCGGAGTGACAGAAACCTAAACCCCCGTTAGTATACCGGTGCACAAGGGAGCGTAGGATCTCAGAGTTTAAGGCTGTGGTTAGATTTATCTTAATTACTTTCTTGTAACTGCGGATGCTTGCAAGAGGTATAATCACAAGTATGTATTAGTCCAAGTAAGGGCGGTGCATTAGCATAGGTTCACCCACACAACACTTATCAAAACAATGAAGATTAATCAACTATGTGAAGCGAAAGCACTTGACTAGAATCCCGTGTGTCCTCAAGAACATTTTGTCATCATAAGTAAACCAACCGGCTTGTCCTTTGCTCTAAAAAGGATTGGGCCACTCGCTGCAATTATTATTACTGTCTTTTACTTACTCGCATTTTATTTACCTGCTATATCAAAAACCCCTAAAAACTTGTCTGCTAGCATTTACAGTGAAACCTTTACCGAAACTCCTTGTCAGCACCTTCTGCTCCTCGTTGGGTTCGACACTCTTATTTATCGAAAGTACTACGATACACCCCCTATACTTGTGGGTCATCAAGACTATTTTCTGGCGCCGTTGCCGGGGAGTGAAGCGCTATTGGTGAGTGGAATTGGTAAGGGAAACTTTTACTGTAGGTGCTATTTTTATTTCTGCTTGCTACTTTATTTTATCATGGAGAGATCTCCATTTGAATCCCTGTTTGGAAATACTACTACCACTGCTACGGTAGTAGAAGAGGAACCACCTGATCAAGTAATTCCATTTAAAATACCTATGAAAATTGTTGAACGAGTTACGAATAACCGCTATGCAGGAGATGGAACTGTCCCTCCTGGGGATCATTTGCTATTTATTCATGAATTATGCGAGTTGTTCAAGTGTGCAGGTATTTCAATGGAAGAGGTCAAGAAGAAATTGTTTTCTATATCGTTGACTGGTAAAGCTGCAAAATGGTATAGGATGCTGAAAAATGGGCGTTCTATTGGCTGGGAGGAGATTGTGCCTCTCTTTTATTCTAAATTTTATCCTCCTAGTGAAATTCATCAAGATCGGAATCATATATATAATTTTTGGCCTCATGATGGAGAAAGTATTGCCCAAGCGTGGGGGAGATTGAAATCATTAATGCTCAAATGCCCCATTCATGAGCTTCCTGGTAATGTTGTTATTGATAACTTCTATGCAAGGCTTTCTCTTCAAGATAAAACTCTATTGGATACCTCTTGTGCTGGATCATTTACGCGTAATAAAGAGGAAGTTAAATGGGACCTTCTTGATCGGATTGAGGAAAATACTGAAGGATGGGAGAACGACAAAGGTAGAGAATCAGGTATAAAGTATGATTACGAATGCATTAAAACTTTTATGAATACTGATAATTTTCGTAATCTCTATGATATGTATGGTCTTGATTCTCAAGTTATTGCAAACTGTTACAAGGCTTTTGCCTCTTATCTTGATGTTCCTAAAGAAAGTTGCAATAAGTATCATTTGCCTTACAAAGATAATACTAATTCTGCCAATATTAAAAACATTGAAGTTCATACAGTTGATCGTATCTTGCCAGAACCTTATATTGAGAAACCACCTTTTCCTGTTAAAATTAGGGAACATTCTATCATAGCTAGTGTGGTTAATAAAAGTGCAAAGAAAGCTTTAGAACCTGCTGAACAAATAGCGGTTGAACCCACAATAGCAATAGTAAAGGATTTGGTAACTGAAAATGTAGAAGGAGGACATATTATCTTTTGTGAAGATGCCTCTAATATTGTTTCACATCCCAGTAGAGCTAGGAAAACAAGTGTTCCTGTGCTTTCAGTCAAAATAGGAGAACATTGCTATTATGGTTTATGTGATATTGGTGCAAGTTCTAGTGCTATTCCTTTTGATCTTTATAAAGAAATTATGCATGAAATTGGTCCTTGCGAACTTGAGGAGATTGATGTGGTTATTCAGCTTGCTAATAGAGAAACTATCTCCCAATTGGTATTGTGAGAGATGTTGAAGTTTTATGTGGTAAGACTAAATACCCTGCTGATTTTCTAGTACTTGGTTCTGTTGCTAGTAAAGCTTGTCCCATTATTTTTGGTAGGCCTTTCTTGAATACATGTGGTGCATTATAGATTGTAAGAAAGAGAAAATTTACACTAAATTTAATGGAGAATCTTATGAGTTTAATTTCTCTAAGTTTGGTAAACAACTTTATGAAACTGAATTGCCTAATGAGAAAATTGAACAACTTGCTTCTATTGCTGTTGCTCCTAACAATGCCTTGCAGCAATTCATGGAGGAACACGAAAGTGAAGTATTTATGGAGGAGAGGAATGAGATTGACAATGCCTTTCTTCGTCAACCACCAATACTTAAGCATAATTTGCCTGTGGAAGATTTGGGTACCTCAGCGCCTCCTAAGGAAGATCCTGTCTTCGATTTAAAACCGTTACCTGATAATCTTAAGTATGTTTATCTTGATGAAAGGAAAGTATATCCTGTTATTATTAGTTCTAAACTTTCAGGTAATGAAGAAGCAAGGTATTAGAAGTACTAAAGAAACATCGAGGAGCTATGGGATACACTTTGGATGATTTAAAGGGGATTTCTCCTACTATATGTCAACATGCCATCAACATTGAACCCGATGCAAAACCTGTTGTTGAGCATCAGCGTCGCTTGATCCCTAAGATGAAAGAAGTGGTAAGAAATGAGGTATTAAAACTTCTTGATGCTGGTATAATTTATCCTATTGCTGATAGTAGATGGGTAAGTCCTGTGCATTGTGTCCCTAAGAAAGGAGGAGTTACTGTTGTACCAAATGAAAATGATGAACTTATTCCTCAAAGAGTAGTAGTTGGATATAGGATGTGCATTGATTTTAGAAAGGTCAATAAAGTAACTAAGAAAGATCATTATCCTTTGCCTTTTATTGATCAAATGTTAGAAAGGTTGTCTAAGAAAACCCATTTTTGTTTCCTTGATGGTTATTCTGGATTCTCACAAATTGCTGTTAAAGCACAAGATCAAGAGAAAACTACTTTTACTTGTCCTTATGGAACTTATGCTTATAGACGTATGCCTTTTGGTTTGTGTAATGCTCCTGCTACGTTCCAAAGATGCATGTCTGCTATTTTTCATGGTTTTTGTGAAGAAATTGTGGAAGTATTCATGGACGATTTTTCCGTCTACGGAACTTCCTTTGATAATTGCTTGCACAATCTTGATAAAGTTTTGCAGAGATGTGAGGAGACAAATCTTGTTCTTAATTGGGAGAAATGTCATTTCATGGTTAATGAAGGAATTGTCCTAGGGCACAAAATTTCTGAAAGAGGTATTGAAGTGGACAGAGCTAAAGTTGAAGCAATCGAGAAAATGCCCTGTCCAAGGGATGTGAAAGGTATCCGTAGTATTCTCGGTCATGCCGGTTTTTATAGGAGGTTTATTAAAGATTTCTCTAAAATTTCAAAACCCCTCACTAATCTTCTTCAAAAAGATGTACCTTTTGTTTTTGATGATGATTGCAAGGAAGCTTTTGAAACTCTAAAAAAGCTTTAATCACAGCTCCTGTTGTTCAACCTCCTGATTGGACTTTACCTTTTGAAATAATGTGTGATGCTAGTGATTTTGCTGTAGGAGCTGTTCTTGGACAGCGGGTAGACAAGAAGTTAAATGTTATTCATTATGCTAGTAAAACACTTGATGCCGCTCAAAAGAATTATGCTACTACTGAAAAGGAATTTTTAGCAGTTGTTTTTGCTTGTGATAAATTTAGACCTTATATTGTTGATTCAAAAGTTACTATTCACACTGATCATGCTGCTATTAGATACCTTATGGAAAAGAAAGATGCTAAGCCTAGGCTCATAAGATGGGTACTTTACTGCAAGAATTTGATTTACATATTGTAGATAGGAAAGGTGCTGAAAATCCTGTTGCTGATAATTTGTCTAGATTAGAAAACATTTCAGATGATCCTATACCTGTTAATGATAGTTTTCCAAATGAACAATTGGCTGCGATAAAGGTAAGCTCACGCGAAAGTCCTTGGTATGCTGATTATGCTAATTTTATTGTTGCCAAGTATTTGCCTCCGACCTTTACAGCTCAGCAAAGAAGAAAGTTCTTTTATGATTTGAGGCATTATTTTTGGGATGACCCACATTTGTATAAAGAAGGAGTAGATGGCATTATGCGAAGATGTGTTCCTGAGTATGAACAGAAAGAAATATTGAGCAAATGCCATGGAAGTGCTTATGGAGGACATCACGCTGGAGATAGAACTGCGCAAAAGGTTCTACAATCAGGTTTTTATTGGCCTACCCTTTTTAGAGATGCTAGAAAATTTGTTTTATCATGTGATGAATGTCAAAGAGTAGGTAACATTAGTAGACGTAATGAAATGCCTATGAATTATTCTCTTGTTATTGAACCTTTCGACTGTTGGGGATTTGACTTTATGGGTCCTTTTCCTTCCTCAAATGGTTATACTCATATACTTGTTGCTGTTGATTATGTTACTAAATGGGTAGAAGCTATACCAACTTCTAGTGCTGATGGTGAGACATCATTAAAAATGCTTAAAGATATTATCTTCCCTAGGTTTGGTGTGCCTAGATATCTCATGACTGATGGTGGTTCTCATTTTATTCATGGTGCTTTTAGAAAAACTCTAGCTAAGTATGATGTTAATCATAGAATTGCTTCACCATATCATCCCCAAACAAGTGGTCAAGTAGAATTGTCAAATAGAGAGATTAAGTCTATTTTGCAAAAGACTGTTAATAAATCTAGAAAAAATTGGTCTAAAAAGCTTAACGATGCTTTGTGGGCTTATAGAACTGCTTATAAAAATCCTATGGGAATGTCTCCTTACAAAATGGTTTATGGAAAAGCTTGTCATTTGCCTCTAGAATTAGAACATAAAGCCTATTGGGCGGTGAAAGAACTTAATAGAGACTTTAAACTTGCCGGTAAAAAGAGATTGCTTAATTTGAATTCTTTAGATGAATGGAGAAATGCAGCTTATGAAAATGCTAGGCTCTTTAAAGAGAAAGTTAAGCAATGGCATGATAGAAGAATTCTTAAGAGAGAATTTAACGTAGGTGAAAAAGTTTTATTGTATAGGTCTCGTCTCAGATTTTTTGCAGGAAAATTACTTTCAAAATGGGAAGGACCTTATATCATCGAGGAGGTCTATCGCTCAGGTGCGATTAAAATCAATTCACTAGATGGGGACAGACCACAAGTGGTTAATGGTCAAAGACTCAAGCATTACATTTCTGGAGATTCTTATAATGAAGATGTTGATTTATCAAAGTGGTAACTCCAGAGGATTTTATAAAAAGTCAAATTCAGACAACTGCAAAAGCTGATTTGGAATAGGTAACAGTTTCGGTAAGAAAAAGTTCGCGATTTACTTTTCAACTAAATATTTGTTGTTT
The DNA here is from genome assembly GCA_947311845.1 of Poa pratensis. Taxonomy (NCBI): domain Eukaryota; kingdom Viridiplantae; phylum Streptophyta; class Magnoliopsida; order Poales; family Poaceae; genus Poa; species Poa pratensis. The sequence continues at coordinate 42,038,500 of CAMZMU010000070.1, forward strand.
TTACATAATATGGAAAATTATGAGTCGGAAAAGGGTAGGAAACGGTGCCCGAGGGCACCACACCACCCCTGGGCGCGGGCCCCACCCTGGCCGCGCCGTGGGTGCGTGTGGGCACCTCGGAGCCCGTCTCCGACCCCGTTTCGTCCTGTACCTTCCTTTTGTCGTAAAACTTTTTGCTATATAATCACCCGGATCTCCCGAGGTCCGTATATCGTGTTTTCGTCGAGTTTTGTTTCGAGCTGTTTTCTGCCAGGAACTATTTCGGATTTAGAGCGCCATGGTCTTCTCCAACGACAACGAGAGCAAGGAGGCGTGGAGGACATCATGGACCAGAGGATCGAGGAGGAGGTCAAGAGCGAAACCGATGATGAAGTAGAGGAAGACTCAACTCCACGTCCTCGCGCTACTATTGCAAGCATCGGGGTGACTGCCAACCCTTTCAATCCTGTGAAGAACCTGAACATGGGTGGTGAGGCATCGCGTCATGCCTTTGCACCCAAGACACTCGCCTCAAACTCCAGTAACCCTTTCCATACCCTCATCCATAAGTATCAATTTGAGAGAGTTCCGGAGATGGAGTTGCCTACTTGTTGGGATATAGATCGATCTAACAATGCAGGAAAAGAAAGCCCTAAGTCCAGTGAGAAGTGGGGAAACAATTCCAAGAGCTGGGATTCACCTTCTGACCAGTTCATGAACCGCATCGAACACAATTCGGAGATGATCCGCATCCTCACATACAAGATAGATGAATTGAAGGATTTGGTCGAGAAGCTCATTAGGGAGTCGCCACCAAGAGATCAAGCCTAAATCGTCAAGGGGTAATGGCACTCCCTTGGCTTGTTCCAAGCTTGGGGGAGTGCCCAGTATCATCTTTATCCTTTCGTTTTTATAATTTCGTGGTCATATCATGAGTAGAGAAGTTATCTTATAAGATGGTTTGCGATGTGGAGTGTCAATCCTTTAGTTATCCATGTATCCGTTGGTTTGAGTGTGTCTTTGTTCAGAATATTAATGAGAAGTTCCACCTTTACTTTCGGTACATTTTATTTTAGCCTGCAATCTTCTTTATGTGCTGATCTTGCCATTAGTATTGACGCCACTTTTGGGTACATTAAGTAAATTATATTAGTTGTGGCAAACTTAGTATTGGTCATTAGCAACAATACCATGAAAACTTAAGTAGAAGGAGGGAATTACATGCAAAAATATTATCCCTTTATCTTTCTTTCTTGCTAGCCAATAAGATTAGTATTCTTTGAGTTAAAACATTTGTGCTTACAGGGAAGATAGCATGGTTGCTTCTATTACATATATATTTGTGTGTATCCCCCAACTTTTATGCTTGCACATGACCTTGCTAGCCTTAACCACCGTACTGAGAGGGAATGCTTCTCGTGCATCCAAATCCTTGAGCCAAACCCATGCCATTTGTGTCCACCATAACTACCTATATGTGGTATTTCTTTGCCACTCCAAGTAAATTTTTCATGTGCTACCTTTAAATTATTCAAAATGTTATTATTCCCTTTTGTGTCAATGTTTACTAGCTCATGAGGAAGTAGTGTGGTTATCCTTTATTCTACTTGTCAAACAGACTTTACACCTGGACTAGTGGCATATACATCCGCTTATCCAATAACTTGCAAAAAGAGCTGGCAACGGGATGCCCAGTCCCAATTAATTACAACTTTAACGCTTAATTCTCTTCACACTTTTGCCCTGAATTATCAGTAAGCATTGACAAACAGTGAAATATCTGCGTGTGTAAACCAAAGAGAAAGAGGGATGATCTGCCTTGCTGGTAGAAATAACGTCCTTCATGGGAGCCGCTCTTAAAAGTCTGTTTGACAGGGAGAATACTGTTTTCACCCGCTACCATTCGTTGACAATTAACAAACACCTCTCAAAACTTAATTTTTGCTCTCTATATGATTTCAAAAACTTAAAAGCTCTAGCACATGACTTAATCCCTGCTTCCCTCTGCGAAGGGCCTTTCTTTTACTTTTCATGTTGAGTCAGTACACCTATTTCCTTCTTCCTTGAGCAAGCATTTGAGTTGTTGTGATTCAACCATATATATCATTAATATTGTCAATCATGTCTTTATCCTTCTTGTCTTAGCACAAAGACTTTTGCCTCTAAGAATATAGCTTTGCAAGTTATCAATGACTGTAAAGAAGGTGTGATAATTGAGTGTGGAAGTTCTGCAATATAAGCTCTAATATAAAGACTCCTTTCGAAAGATAAGTATTGATTGCTTATTGTTCTATGACCAAGAATGAAGTGTGCCATTACTAATCTATAATTTCCTTCGTGTATTTTTATTGTGGTTGTTTCACTACTCATGTTCAAGTTAGGTTATATGAAGAGTAGTTGCTGTTTAAAATGAGTGTGTTGTTTAGTAATTACTGATGCTTCTTGTCCGTATTCTTTATTATCGACGCTTCACTCCATAAACTTTTGTTCTAGTTTACTGAGCTCAGCTTTCGCTTGGGGACAAGCGAGGTCTAAGCTTGGGGGGGTTGATACGTCCATTTTGCATCACTATTTTATAGCATAATTTACTGTTATTCAATGATATATTTCATATTAAGAGGAGTTACTTATGTTATTTTGTCTTATTTTGCATGTTTGATGATCATTGGATAATTAACTGCCGGAGTCAGATTTCAGCTGGAAAAAGCACGTCAAGGCACTATATTTCTGGAGCACTAAAAATATTTCCGAGAAGACAGATGTTCCTATTTTATCAGAAGATGGACTAAGCCAAAAGGGGAGGCTGAGATGGGCCAGGAGGGGCCCACACCACCCCTGGGCGCGGGGCCCACCTTGGCCGCGCCCTAGCCAGGTGTGGTGCCCCTGGCCCACCTCAGGCGCTCCCCCTTCGCGTACTTCATCCCCCAGAAACCCTAAGACACGGGGAGTCCGAGAAAATATTCCGCCGCCTCCACGAGGCGGAAACAACAGAGAGAAAAAGCTCTCCGGCAGGGAGAAATCTGCCGGGGAAATTCCTTCCCGGAGGGGGAGATCATCGCCATCCTCATCGTCATCGCGCTGGACTTCATCGGGATCATCATCATCATCATCTCCACCGCCATCACCACCATCACCGCTGCACCATCTCGTTCCGCTGTAACATCTAGGGCTATACTTTGTTTAGTTCATAGGGGAAACTCTCCCGGTGTTAATTACTCCTTGTGGTTGATGCTATTGAGTTTTATCGGTGAATTAAAGTATATGTTCAGATCGTTATCCATCATTATATCACCTCTGATCATGATCCATATGATGTCTCGTGAGTAGTTCGATTAGTTCTTGAGGACATGGGAGAAGTCACGCTGTTAGTAGTGGAATTATGTTGAGTAATATTTAATGGTTTGATATTTAAGTTGTGGTGCTATTCTTCTAGTGGTGTCGTGTGAACGTCGACTACATGACACTTCACCTTTATGGGCCTAGAGGAGTGCATTGTGTATTTGGTTGCTAATTGTGGGGTTGCCGGAGTGACAGAAACCTAAACCCCCGTTAGTATACCGGTGCACAAGGGAGCGTAGGATCTCAGAGTTTAAGGCTGTGGTTAGATTTATCTTAATTACTTTCTTGTAACTGCGGATGCTTGCAAGAGGTATAATCACAAGTATGTATTAGTCCAAGTAAGGGCGGTGCATTAGCATAGGTTCACCCACACAACACTTATCAAAACAATGAAGATTAATCAACTATGTGAAGCGAAAGCACTTGACTAGAATCCCGTGTGTCCTCAAGAACATTTTGTCATCATAAGTAAACCAACCGGCTTGTCCTTTGCTCTAAAAAGGATTGGGCCACTCGCTGCAATTATTATTACTGTCTTTTACTTACTTGCATTTTATTTACCTGCTATATCAAAAACCCCTAAAAACTTGTCTGCTAGCATTTACAGTGAAACCTTTACCGAAACTCCTTGTCAGCACCTTCTGCTCCTCGTTGGGTTCGACACTCTTATTTATCGAAAGTACTACGATACACCCCTATACTTGTGGGTCATCACCGGCCGGGTGGCGCCGTGGCGACTGGGAGTCGAGGATCTGCTGCCTAGATGGTGGCGTGGATGCGTAGCCCTGCCACTGTGGCTGATGGCTGTCGGCTGCCGGGTAGGTTGGTGGAGGCGTCAGTGCGGCTAGGTAGGGAGAAGCACCAGACGACGAACACGAGATAACGAACAAGCAACGTGCTAATCTTTTATCTATATCTTTTATAAAGCAAAACCCAACTAAATGTATTTATTATTTTGCTATCTCAACATGCAAGCTATCCACATCATCCATGCTATTAGCCAATCAATTGTCCATGTCATTTCCACTAATACTTATTAATATACACATCATACATTGCTCAACCATCTAATAGTTCACATTAACAATATATAATACACACACAATTCATGTCTATGAAAATTTAGTATGTCGACTATGACCAATTAATTTTCATATATTATTTAATATGTCATACCTTTTATACCATTTCAGTTACATGATATAGTTTCTAAAGTGATACCTGATGCAACGCGCGGGTATCTTCTAGTTTTGGTTTAAAGAGATGGCACCAAAATAACCAGTTTAGAAATAATAAGAAGAGAAAGTGAAGGACGCTGGCTCATACCGACGGGGGAGAGAGAGCCATGACGCCATTGCTAAAATAATCACGCCTTTCTCCAACAGTTTGGGCGGCCGTTTCATTTTCTACTCGTACCTTTGTAAACCAAGGAGCAGATCGCATGGCACAGTGCTCAAAACAAAAGACATGTGACAAAATCTGGATTGTACAGAGACAATAATGGTGACGTTCCGCCTGCAGCACGAGGCCGGCATAGCTCTTATATTAACACTAGATGAAACCCCCGTGCGTTGCAGCAGAAATATGAAAGAACGATTAACCAAATATTGTCGATGTATACATGACAGTGAGAGGAGAGGGCGGCCAGGATTATATCCTCATAGTCATAGCACATGGAGGCAAGCTGATTCTCCATGACCATATAGAGCTACCCTCGGCTCGTAAGGACATAATGAGCGACCTCAGAACACCATTGCCAAAATTAGTTGGTCATGAATAATGATTGTCTTTATCGAAAAATGAATAATGATTTGCACATCCAAGAAAAAGAAGTACAAATTCCAGCACCTTCTATATAAGGAAACATATGAATGGTTCTGTTATCAAATCTTGCTACAGATAAATGAATTGAAAATTTGTAATGGATGTACAACAACTTCGTGAAACAAAAATTCTTCAACAATTGTGAGGAGTTTGCTAATTTGATGGGTCATCCGTGGAGATATGAAACCGTGAGACTGAAAATATTAACTCATTCAAAACCAGTATGTTGCATACGTGGACGTCACACAAACTACATTAGCATGTCGTTATTATTATGAAAATTGCTTACAAAATAAGTAATGAATTCATCTGAAAACTTAAAATCGATTTGAATAGTGGCAACTGGCCACTACTACAAACTGAGAGGTCAAAAGAAGATATGTATATAAGGTTGAAAAACATTACCTTCTGAGTTGTTAGGCACCTGCAGGAAGAATACATAAAAAACAATTACCATAGAGACGAGCTAAACAATGAATAGCTAGCAATGTTTATGCATGTCTTTTCCAAGAGGCAAGAACAAATCGTCTTATGCACTGACTTGTCCCAAGGTTGAAGAATCCAGAAGATGAGTTTATTCCTGCCCAAATATTGCAGAATACATGAACATGCCAAAGTTCATACTCCATACATGGGGAATATCTACACAAAAATTAACATTACCGCTAGTGAAATTGAGATCATCAAGAGAGAATATAGTGATGAATCTGTATTAAACGGCCAACTTAACAATCTAAGCGATGAGTACGGGGGTAATTAACGGAATGAAGCATGCACCCCATTGTAGCCGACCCCTGAGAAGCTCAGTTGGAGACCTCAATGATAGCCAGCCTCCGACCGAGCTTGTCGAGCTCTACCGCTAACCTATACTGGTTGCCCAAATCACCTTGATGAGGCAGAGAGCAGGGGCAGATCCAGGATTTGGTCAGGGGGGGGGGGGGGGGGGGGGGGGGGGGGGGTGCAGACAGAGACCATAAAAGGATAAAACGTAAAAATATATGCCGTACTTCTGATACTGGCTTGATCTAGGATTTCGACATATGACTCAATAATTTGATCGAAACTTTTCATAGTAACTAGGCCAGGATTGAAATTAATATGTACGGTAGGTTGCTTGGTAACCTCTGACTTCTCCGTTGGATTTTCTTGGCAAATGCTTTCGTAGTTGTTGTATTTTTGGACATAGAATTGGAGGTTGAACTGATGGGTTGAGATAATTACTAACTAACGAGATCTTTGTCTTCACATGACTTAAGCAATTCTACTAACATAATAATCAATAAACCACATAATACATGTAACGTCCACATTTTTTCGGGAATGATTTAACTACCACATCAAACTAGCAAGTAGCAATTCTTAGATTCGATAATCAAATGTAATATGTGCACAATAATACTTTCGAGTAATCAATTGAGGAACTGAGCTTGGCGCGGCGGCAAGTTGAGACGCATAGAAACTGTGTGTGTGTGTGGCTCCGTAGCTTCGTTGCCGACGCTCGAGTCCTATCTTGATCACGAACCGCTCATGCAGAGTATGAGTAGATTGGATCGTGTACAGAAAACCTATCGAACTGCAAGCCCTCGTCGGTGGATTTTCTGTTTTGTCTATGCTGCACCACGTACGTGCCCTTTGGCCTTGGCCTTTGCTAATTGTTTGGGCTTGGCCCGTTTAACGGTTCAAGCCACCACGGTATGGCAGGATTAGGCCCTTGTTTCATTATTGGCTGGATTATCAAGACTAATACTATTACTAGCCACGGCTGCATATCATTGGAGGGGGCCGGACCATGGCGGGGGCCTGGCCACCGCTCGCCCCTCCCTGGATCCGCCACTGGCAGAGAGACGAATGGAAATTAGGTGCTGAGTAGAGATGGAAGCGCGAGGTGGTGTAGCAGCATGATGTGGATGGCAGTGAGTATAAATCGGAGGAATGCTAATGGAGCAAAGGCGTGTCTCTCGTGGATGTACTGGGTAGGTGTAGAAGGTAAAAGATCCATCAACCCAGGAGGTGGACGGACTTGGCCAGGTGTGTAGTGCTTTTCCGTTTCAGCTAGCTGGATGTTGAATGTAGAATATATTATTTGGCTGCATATTGGCCCATCGTTCTGATTAAATCAGCATCAACAAATGCGATTGGAAGGATGGAATGACATGCATCAAAGCTGAACTAAAGGGCTGTTTTCTTCTGACGTGGCAAGCTTGATGAGTTGGAGACTTGGAGTCGTTGCATATGGAGAGAAATAATGATGTGTGGACCAATTAGATGATTGATGATGTGTGTAGCTTGCATGTTGAGAGATTCCTTATAGTGGGTCACCTAAGCAAACCTGCCACCTAAGCAAATCCTATCCATCTCTATAGACATTTCCAAACACTATGGTGAGAAATGTTATATGGTGATGTAGAGAAATATGTGTATGGTGTTGGACCATGGCCTTAAAAGAATTCAAGAAGGGGCCATAAATGATTCGTACTACTTGATTAAAACCCCGGGGGTCTAACGCCATACATGTGTATGGCACGCTTCTTTTCCCTGCTGTTTTCTAGTGGATTCTCGAGCTGAGCTGATAATGGATTCTTGAGTTGCATTGGTTCATCCTATGTAAATGGAAAAATATGAATCTCACTCAGCCTTTCAATTGAACAAAAAGTACAATTTCTCTCTCAAAAAATTAGAAATTTCTCTGTCGGGTATGGTACACGCTATAATAATTTTGCAGCAGGTTCAATAAGCTCGGAAAAGCATTTACTCCGTGCAAGTGTATATATCGGCCAATGTATTCATCATCTCTTGCGAAACAACATTGTTTTACTGAATCCTAAAATTGTCAAAACTGCTCCAACGTGAACAAAGCAGAAATGCACTAACCAGTCCATACTCTGTAGTTCCAGAAAATAAAATCCACAAAAAGTTCAGCGGTAACAAACCATACTGTACAAATATTTAAACGGAATACAGTAACTGAGATCCAGAGAGGGGCCGCTACAACAGCATGGCTTTCTATCAACGTTGTAGACACATGATGTAGGAGCCTCCAGCGGAGTTTCACGTATCAGGCACGGAGAAGAATGGATCAGAAGTTTAGTAAAGCGAGACATTGGTCTGCTCTTACACAAACTGCGGTGACCAAACTGTATGTTGGTGAGAAGTGGCGGCACAGCCGGATGGAGGAGTAGCTTGAGGTGTGTCAGCAATGGAGAAGAATGCTAATGACAACAGCGAATTTATAAGGACAACGCCGAGAGTGGCGAGTGTAAGACTAGTCACAATGGAAGTATCATAAGTGGTATCATGCATGCCATGTTGGCAAAAAAGCTGACGTGTCACTGCAATTAATGATGAGAGAGGTGATAGTAGCATCATAGGTAGATACCTAACATAACGGATTCCAATGCAATATGAGTCTATAACCTAATAAATGTAGCATTGTATGATACCACAATTATGTTACTACCCATTGTGGAGGTAGTAACATAGACTAGTATTATATGCATGATACTAGTATATGATACTCCCCATTGTGACTAGTCTAAGGTCGTATGGTTCGCATACCTCCATGACTCATCAGTTTCAGATCTGAGATCACACAGAGTAACAGAGGGAGACAATCAGACAAACGGTTGCTTTTATTGTTTTGAAGAATAACTACTTGATGAAACACGGAAATAAAGTGTTGTGTACGTTTTGAAGAGAGGCTAACTGATGGTCCACTACTCCACTCGGAAACAAATTGGGTGGAATGCTAAAATGAAAGGCTAGAAATAGAGATGTAGGAAAAATAGTGTGGGGCCACGCTCCTGCTAGTGGCGTGGTGCTTGCTTGCTATACGTTTTGTCTTCTTAGGTAATTATTTTTCTTTCCAATTAGGTGGCAGGTTTGCTTAGGTGGCTGATTTACTTAGGTGGCAGGCTAGTATTGCTTAACCGACGGGGAATCTGGAGTTTCAAATATCAGAATATTTGCAACTCATGTTCAGTAGATACGCAAAAATTGATGCAATCCTTAAATTTCTTTGGTCAAAACCAATAACTGAGAGAGAGGGGCACTTAGCCGGATGCATGCTTGACATGTACTCCCTCCGTGCAAGAATATAAGATGTTTTAGCTATCCAACATGTTGTCTATATGCATACTAATATGAGTGTACATACACACTAAAATATGTCTACATATGAGCTTCGGGGTGGCGCCGACGCAGCTTTTCGCTGAGGACGCCGTCCCCGTAGAGCTCACTATCGTCAATGAAGATTCGGAGACGTCGCGTGATGCTGGGGTGCAGGAGTTGGTTTCCTCGGCCCCAACCTTCATAGAATCCATCACCGCTCGCATCACCGCTCCTCTGCTGTCTGCGGCTCCACAAACGCCGGCCACACCGATCAAGCGCCGCCCCAGAAATCCTGCCCCGATGCCCACTCGCCAGGCCAGCGATCGGCGGGCTGTCACATCCATGGCGGGGTTGAGCACGATTGAGAGGGCGCGTCGTGTACTACGCATGAAATGGGGGCTGCCGGCGGAAGACAAAGCGAAAGGGGATGCCACAGAGGAGGTGCTGCAGCAGCGTTTCATGGCCCTCTTCAAGGATCCGAAGACGGCGCTAGAGACGGAGGCGGTGAGGGCTCTGATCGGCAGAGTGGGGCCTTCAAGATCCGTGATTTTGAAGACGGCGGGAGCCGGGCTACTCCAACGACTGCGGCCCGGGCTGCCCGCGCAGCTGAAGATCTGGAGTTGGAGCCGCCTGTAGAGGCGCATTCTCGTGAGTAGTTGTTCTTAGAGATAGGCAGACTACACTGTCATTCTTGTTGTTGTTTTCTCTCAGTGTTTTGCTAGATCCTTTCTAGCGTGTAACTGAACTACTTTCTATCTTCTCAATTGAATTGGCAGAACACCTGCCGTTATCCTTAAAAAAAACATCTAGATATATGTGAATGTGAACAAATGCTAAAACATCTTATATTGAAAAACGGAGGGAGTAGGAGGCATTTCCGTTGTGAATTTTGGTACACAAAATAGAAACTACGTAATGCAAGAAAAAAAAAGATGAATCGAGACTTACTTATATTAGCATGATACATCGGCTTCTCACAGATAAGTAGTTCAGTACGATTTTGAACAATTTTGGATACACTGCTCGACTTTATTTTAAGGATTAGAAACTAACAAACAGTATGCATAATAAAGCAAAATGTGTAAAGCATATGTGCTGAAGCATGTATGAGAGGAAACCGATCATAGTTATTGTTATATATCCAAATACACTGATAATAAAAAAATGGAACAGATGGCATCAGTCCTGAGATCACAATACATTGCTTGTAGCAATAACCTTGGGACCGGAAGAAACAATGGAGTTAATTCATATTGTAATCAACGAAGCCTGAAGCAAAAGAGAAACATACGGCGTCAGGTTGGTACTTGGTACAGCCTGGAGATTTTGAAGAGAACAACATAAGAGGCAAGATCTCACAGAAATAAGCCTGCACATGTCGTGCTCATCATCCAACGCCCAACTGTCACTTATACAAAAACCCAATACAGAAGTGAATCCGGACCTTTTCGTGCTCAGCATCTAGCATACCAGCTTGCCGATAATAAGAAATTAAAGACCCGATCCAAATCTCTTAACACCAATCAAAAATTCCAAGAGACCAAACGCGAACGGCCTAGGTGATGACGCCCGTGCAAGCAGAGGCACGGCCAGAATATGAGCAGCCAGCCGACCACAGCCTCTCTGGCTCTGCTGGTGCGTCCACCCCCGGTGAGGGATGAACAGAAGACCTGGGTAGGGGAGTTTATAAGGGGGAATTAATCGTGAACCTCTCGTATGCCTGCATTAATTTCCTGTTGTTTCTCGCCGGAAACGCGAGGCAGAGGAAGAGAGAGCGGGATGGAATGACATGCATCAAAGCTGAACGAAACGGCTGTTTTCTTCTGACGTGGCAAGCTTGATGAGTTGGAGTCATTGCATATGGAGAGAAATAATGATGTGTGGACCAATTAGATGATTGATGATGTGTGTAGCTTGCATGTTGAGAGAATTCCTTATAGTGGGTCATTCCTATTTAGATATAGAAGATTAGGGCCTCTTTGGTTGCTCGGATGTTTTTTGGCCTCCGTATTCGTGGCCCTGGCGGGTCTGGCCACAGAAAAACATGGCCTGAGCCATGTTCTATGTAGCCTGTTTGGTTGCCTGCATATCATTTTTTTTGCCTATTTATTTCGCATTTTTGTGTTTGGTTGCCTACAAACTTGGCTTGGGCTGTTTAGATGCAACACACCTATTTGGTTGCATGCTAGTTTAGTAATGTGCTCACAACTTTCAAAAATGGTGACCTTACCACCTCCTAAGACACATGAATACAAACACAATCACAAGCAGCAAGCAATTAGAGAGGTACCGTAATGACAAGCATATGTATTAGCATTCTGGATGATCAAGTTCATTGCAATCTACTTAACTACTTGACACCAGGGGAAAGAAAACACCCTGATGAACAAACAGGGGAAGCACACACCTTGATCAAAACAAGTTTTGGGCATTCTAAGCCCGGGTTAACAGCTAGCAGGGGCATCCCATGCTCCTGATCAACACTAACAGGGGCATCACATGCCGCTGATCAAATGCACTTACCTACGCTTGTTGGTATTAGCCGTACTAAGGACAAGTGTAGGACCTGGCCGTCGAGTCCGTGCTCTTGTAGATGTCGATCTTGAAGTCTGTAGCGGTGAGCTTGAAGACTACGGCGTCGTCCTCCTCCAGATTGAATCTGTAGACGACTTATGGCCAGTTCCTCCCCATCACAATGTAACAGGGGAAGCACACACCCTGATCGAAACAAGTTTTGGGCATTCTAAGCCTGGGTTAACAGCTAGCAGGGGCATCCCATGCCCCTGATCAACACTAACAGGGGCATCACATGCCTCTGATCAAAATGCACTTACCTACGCACGCTGGTACTAGCCGTACTCAGGACAAGTGTAGGACCTGGTCGTCGAGTCCGTGCTCTTGTAGATGTCGATCGTGAAGTCTGTAGCGGTGAGCTTCAAGAGTTTGGCATCGTCCTCCTCCAGATTGAATCTGTAGACGACTTCTGGCCAGTTCGTCCCCATCACAATGTCGTTGGTGTTCTTGTAGTACTACAACTGAACATGCTCGTCGCAGAACTTGCAGGCGCCCACCGCAATACACAGAGGAAGGGGGATCATCAGCCACTCCTTCACGGAAGCATGGAAGGACCTTGGGATGACGAGCATTTGCAGGTCATCCCGGTCCAGCTGCGTGTAGAAGCACCGCGGCAGTCCCGGTCTTGGCATGTGGCCGACCTTGGGCTTCTTTCCCTTAACGATCTTCATCAGCTCCAGCGCCTCATCCTCCCTCCCAGGCACCACTGGCTTCTCAAGCCTGCTGTTGAAGGGGATGACACCGGGCAAGGGCACCAGCGACTGAAACCCAGGTGGAGGTCTATCTTGCCAGGCCTTGGGTACCTGTGACGTTCGTTAGCAATGCAGGATCAAGCAATGCACAAACAAGCTATGCACAAGCACATGTGCATTTGGAAAAAAAACCAAATCAAGCACTGCACAAGCAAGCTAAGCACAAACTAAAGCAAGCTATGCATGTGTGGATTTGGGACATCAAAACCCCAAATCAAGCACTGGCCAAGCCATGCACAACGAAGAATACAGAAAAAACCTAACATCAAGCACATGTGCATTTGGGGAAAGAAAACCCAAATCAAGCAACGAACAATATTCTAGACCTACAGATCGGACCATCTAGTACACATGTGCTTGCGAATCTAACATGTAGTACACAAATTGTGTAGGTTTGAACTTAGATGACATCTTTGAAGCTTTCCCAGCTAGCCGTACTTGTTTCTCAACGAAGTACCTTGGTCTCCCTTTGTCGGTTATGCGTCTCAAGAGAAATTACTTCCAACCATTAGAAGATAGAGTTGCCGGCAAGCTTCCATCTTGGATGGGTCGTCTTGTAACAATTGACGGTCCCACTACTCTTGTTAAGGCGGTTCTTACTAGCATTGTCATCTATTTCATCACCATCCTCGATGTGCCTATGGAGGTCCTCTTAAAAGTGATAGTATCCGAAGAGCCTACCTTTGGCGGCATGTGCCAAGGTCTCCGAAGTCAAATGCAAAGTAATTTTGGGAGAGGGTGTGCAAAACAAAAGACCTTGGGGGGCTTGGAATACTTAACCTCAAGAAGTTTGCCTCGGCCTTTCGCTTACGGTGGCTTTGGCTTGAGTGGAACGATGACCCCACACCTTGCAAGGGCCTCGGGAACCATGTACCGCTAGTTACCATGACCTCTTCGCGATAGCTACTAAGTCACTGATGCCCGTATTTCACCTGGTATTTGAGTAGTCTCCAAAATGATCCCGTTGGGCTAATTTGTTTGCTGCATATGAACCGGTCTAAGCGCAACTGTCCTGGTCGGTTCTCGACCGGACAAGGCGGTCGATCACCAGCGACAAATCTCAACTAGGTTAGTAGATTTATCTCCTTAGAGTATGTCCAGATTGTGACCAAAAGCTACCCTATATATCAATAGTTTGGCCATGACAAAAAAAAATGGTTCCTGCTTACATGATGACCAATATTTGGCATGTCAATGCTCCTTTGTCTATCGTAGTAGAATTTTCTTGTCAATATTGACCAATTTATGGACAAGCAAAACCTTAGCTAATGCCTTGGTACTTGGTTGTCAATTTTTTTGCAAGACATAGTGGGTAAGCTTTTTTTTTGAAGCGCAAACCGTAGAACAATCGTTCTACGGTATTTTCCATTAATAATAAAAGTTATATATACATACAAGGAAGCGCTTCAAAAATAGGCTAACCAATGCCAGTTCTATCTAACATGGTGAAGAGTTAAACTGAACTACACGGAAGGACTGAATCAATCCAGCCCTCAAGACATGCTCGATTCTTAGTCTTAATTCTGATCTTCAGAGTGATGAGATCTTTTCTGAGCTGCACCTTCCAGGATGTTAAAGTAGGATGGATGTGTTGAAAAATTCTGTCATTCCTCTGTTTCCATATGTTCCAGCAACCCATTATGATAATATCAGTGGCTATACTTTTCGGGAGAGCATCATGAGCAAGGCAGCATTCATCAATCAGTGATATTCCCCTCTTCTTGTTTGGCGCCAAGGCTTCCCAACATCTAAGCGAGAAAGTACAGTCAAAGAAGAGATGTAGAGCAGTTTCTTCCACCTGGTGTTGACAGAGTACACAATTGTAGCTTGGAAGGTGAAATGATTTTCTAGATAGTAGGTTTCTTGTGTTGATCCGATCGTGTAGAAGTAGCCAAAAGAAAACCTTGTATCTCAGGATGACCGAGGACTTCCATAAGTATTGAAAAAAGTAATGAGCCTTTGGTCCTGTTTTTAGGAGTTTATATGCTTTCTGCGAGGAGAACTTTTCTGAATTCCAAGTATATGTCCTACATCAGGGTTCGTGGACATGTTGATTGATAGCAGGTCATTCTGGAACATGTGAAGCTGCTGATAAGCTTGCCAAGAGAGAGGAAGGTGGAAGTTTTCAGTCAAGATGGGCCTGTCCATGAACTCCATGTAGGAAGGGTTGTCTTTGATCCTGAAAGAATGCAGTTCGGGGTATTTATCTCTGCAGGCTTGGGAGATCCAAGTTTCTTCCCAAATCATAACAGTCTGACCATTTCCAACTTGACAAAGAGCCATACTTTTATAGGTGGGAATCAGCTTAATCATACTTTTCCACCAGAAAGAGCCCACTGGCCGACAATCAATAGTATTGTTTGTGTAGTATTGCTCATAGATAAAATTTACCCATGGAAGGTTGTGCTTGTTAAAAAACTTATGTAAGTGCTTGAGGAGCAGAGCCTTGTTTTGTATCATCAAATCCATAACACCCAGGCCACCTTGTTCCTTTGGTTTGCTTACTTTATCCCATGCAATAAGAGCTGAACCTTTGTCTTCCATCCCATACTTTCTCCAGAAGCAATGTCTGAGATATTTGTTGATCTGTTGTAGAACTGAAGTAGGGAAGAGGAGTGTACACAGGAAGAAAATGGGGAGACTTGTGAAGACTGACTTGATTAACACCAATTTTTCCCCATAGGATAGCAGTGTTGAGCACCCGGCTAGTCTTGAGCTGATTCTTTGAAGAATAATCATGTAATCTGACACTTTCGGCTTGCTAATGGAGAGAGGCATACCCAGATAGGTGAAGGGGAGAGTACCCACATTGCAACCCAAGGCAGTAGACAGGGACTGGATTCTATCCAGTGCAATATTGATCGGAATGATATTTGATTTGTTGTAGTTAACTTTCAAACCAGTATAAGCCGCGAAATAGTTGAGCAAGTTTTTGGCATGTTCAATCTGTAAAACACTTCCTTGCATAATCAAAAGTGTATCATCCGCATATTGAACTATCGGAAAGTCAGGGCAAGCTTGAGACTGAATGGGTGACTTAACCAGTTGGTTATCCATGGCCTCGTTAAAAATTGTTTGAAGGAGGTCTGTAGCCAAGACAAAGATCAAAGGTGAAAGTGGATCTCCTTGTCTCACCCCTCTTTTACATCTAAATTGTTTCCCAGGAATACCATTAAGAAGGACAGCGGAAAAAACCTGATGAATAAATCATCTCTATCCATTTGAGCCATTTTTTCCCAAAACCTTTAGCAATAAGAATCTCCTTTATTGTTTTGTGCTCCAACATATCAAATGCTTTTTCAAAATCCAATTTCAGAATCACACACTCTTCTTGTGACTGGTTACATTGGTGAATATACTCATAAACCCATGGCAAGCAATCTTGAATAGATTTCGCTTTCAAGAATCCATATCGATTATTATGAATTAACCTGTTCATCACTTTTTGAAGTCTGTTTGCTAAGAGCTTGGTGATGATTTTCAAAGAGCAGTTCAGTAGAGATATTGGTCTAAGTTGAAGCATTCAATGGGTTCTCCTTCTTCGGAATGAGGGTGATGAAAGACGAGTTGATGCTCTGTATAGAAACATTTCCATTATGAAAATCATTAATCAGCTTGTAGAAATCTTCAGAAATGATGGGCCAACAAGCTTTGATGAAATTGGTGTTGAAACCGTCAGGTCCAGGAGCTTTATCTGATGGGAGTTCTTTAACCACTCTATCAATTTCCTCTTTAGAGAAAGGAACTTCTAACTCTTCTAATCCTTCCACTCTTGTGATAAGAGAATTTAGCATCAAATCATTTTCAGTCGGAGTGGAGGTTCCTAATCTTTGTTTGAAAGCTCTTTCCAATATTGCAGATTTAGCATTATGATCAGAGTGCTCTATTCCATGTTCATCTTGTAAGGTGGCTATAAATTTTTTTTCTGTACTTAATTGTTGCTTTTACATGAAAAATTTTGGAATTCGCTTCCCCAAATTTTGCCCATCTGATAGTAGCTCTTTGCTTCCAATATGCCTTTTGATCTGCAAGAAGCTTCAGCAAATGCTCTTTGATGATCGTTCTACCATTTCTTTCCCATATCATTAAATCTCTGTGTTCCTCTAATCTGTCAAACATGTCTATCATTTCATTTGCATTCTTGATATCAGTAGCCAGCTGAGATTTATTCTTCGCCCATATCTTTAGTCCTTTTCTCAGCCTCTTGAATTTTGAAGTAATAATTTTGGCACTGTCTAATTCATCAACGTTCTGCTCCCAAATGTTTCTCACTGTATCTTTGAAATCATGATGCTGTAACCAGAAATTTTCAAATCTGAAAATTGTGGCCTTAGGAATTGAGGTCCCAATCTGAATTTTGAAGGGAGTGTGGTCCGAGATAGGCTTAGCCCGAGGAAGAACAAGAGTGTTTGGATAATTAGTAGTCCAAGCTTCGGAAGAGAAAACCCAATCTAATTTTTCAAGCAGTGGCGCACTTTGCATATTACTCCAGGTGAAGTCTCTGCCCTTAATTGGTATTTCCACCAGAGCCAAGGCACTGATCGCTTCATTGAAAGCCAGCATGTCATTAATATTACCACCTTCTCTGTTTCTGTTATTCGGATACCTCATATAATTAAAGTCTCCGACAATGAGCCAATTTTGATCATCTGGAATGTCAATGTTTTGGAACCAATCTAGAAATTCCGCTCTTGCATCAGCTTGACATGGCCCATAGATATTAGTTAGAATCCAAGATTCTGAAGTGTGAACCGAAGTGAACTTAACAGAGATCGAGAACCTATTTTTGAATAGTGTTTCTCCTTTAAAAATGGACTCGTTCCAAGCAACAAACAAACCCCCTGATGCACCCACCGATGGTACATAATCAAACTTATTAAATCTTCTCGGACAGAAATTTTTGACATATGCACTGTCAAATAGTTCTCTTTTTGTCTCTTGTAAGCAAACAATAGCACAACCTGCTTCATCAATTTTATTACCCACAGCCAACCACTTTTCTGGATCATTAATACCCCTGATGTTCCAATCAAATATACTCCAGAAACGATTCATGATGATAATGTATGGTCTTAAAACACAAGCCTAAATCCACACAGAGTTTAGGAGTTGTACTGGTACAGACAAATGACTTGATAGCAAGTCCCACTCGGAAGCATAGACTGGAAGGAACAGGAACAAAGCAAGGAAACTCCAGGAAACTAGTACTAACAAGAATCTGTTTAGCACTACTTATTACAAGAAATTCCAAATTCCAAAAGTGATACAAATTTATAGGTATGATGATTCTATAGTGGGTAAGCTAAAAGTGTGTTTGGTTAGTGCCCAAACTATCCATGTCGAAAATTGGCTACCTATCAATTTTCCGTGGTAGTTTAGTTTGTGACTTTGTTCTAAAAAAAATTGAACTTCGATCATCTCACATGTTTTTGGCAAATAATTGGCCAAATGAGGCGAGAGATTATTTCGCCAAAAATTTAGCAAACAAACTCTTTAGTCTTGACAACATTTGGTAGAGCCTCTACGCATCAAGCAAACACACACCCATATCATCTCCTACACTACACGCCAGTCGCGGTGCCGGCCGTGCCGCCGCCGCACTCGCGGTTCCTGCTGTCCTGCACGGCTACACGCGCGTATCCATCCTTGCGCTTGTTCAGACCGCCGCCATCGTTTCTCCGTAGGCAGGTCGGACCCGTCGCCGCCGCCTCGTGAAGAATGATGGTTGCCAGTTTGCCACGGCCTACCGTTGATGATCGCTGGTTTTCCACGGCCGTCGCTGCAGTCGACCGCGTGATTGGTATCACTGCCGCCGCACCTCGGAATCCGCGTCTTGGAGTTGCACTTTGACAGATCCTAATGTTTTTTAAGTGCAGAGTATGTTGGCAGAAGTATTTTTGCACCGGCTGCAGCACATGGAGCCCACACCAGGAGTAGAGGAGCATCATCTTAGTATGTTGCCGTTTTGTAAAGGAGGATCGAGCCTGGTTCCTCCGGACCATCTCTTCCCCAAGACCTTGCAGAAAAGTCATGGTAATCTCAGTCTTCCCTCTGCTTCTTTGCTCCCTCAAACTGGATTAGCTCCTTTGCTCTTCCAGAGTCTCTTCATTTAATCTGAACTCCTTAATTAGTATAGTGTCGTACATGTTTGATGATGTATTGATGTGTAGTAAGATAATACAATTCATTTACCATCAAATACAAGGACAATAGGATTAAAAACTCGTAAGGGACCATATTATCTATCATTATGATAGAGATACAAATGTTGTGCGTTGTACACACAAACTGCATAGAAACAATTTTTATTGTGGTATGATGGAGAAACGTTTATGCTCATGTGAGTCTCCACTATTTTGGGTCAAGAAGCTGTCTTATCTCTGTACCGCATGGAGTAGTGCACAAACTGTGCCAGATTCAGTACGCTAAGAGCAGCCATCATCCAGAAGAAGTAGTCCAAATGTCCTTCGTTCAGGTTGTCTGGGATCCACCCAGGCGCCCCACCACCTGTCGTGGCCACCGCAACAACACTAAACATGAGTGTGTTGAAGTAAGATCCGGAGGCAATTGCAAGATGCGCGAGTGCTGCACAGAGGCTCTTCATGGGATATGGGGCCTGATCATAAAAGAACTCCGTCATGCCAATTCGGCGAAAACCTCACTTGCACCAATCAGTACATATGATGGTGCTTGCCACAGAATGCTCATTGGCGCGGGCACATTCTGGTCCGCCAGGCTGCTGGCTTGTTCGGTTGCCAGCCTCTTCATCTCGAGCATAGCTGAGTAGACCATGGTCAGCATTGACAGTGAAAAGCCAATTCCAAGGCGCTGTGTTTGTGAGAAGCCTTTTTCCTTGCAAGTATAACGCCGTGCGAGTGGCACTAACACAGTTTCATAGATGGGCACCAAGATGAGGACACTGAACACTGCAAAGATAGAGAGGGATGCAGGCGGGAGTGCAAATGGGCCAACACGGTTGTCCATGACCATTCCCTGCTCAATAAACGTTGATGACATCTGCCCAGCGACTGCATGGAAGATCACGAAAGATGCCCAGATGGGAAACATCCCTAGCAGTATCTTAAGTTCCTCAACTTGTGTGACTGTGCATAGCCTCCACGAAGACGTCGGCAACACCGTGCTTGTTTTGTCTGATGGGGGCAGCACAATAGCAGCCTTGTCAAGGAATCTGAAGAATGCAATCAGATAGTTATAAGAAGTAAGTTTTAGCATTTTGTCAAGATGTATTGTGTACATATGGTTCAGTACCAAATTTCTCTTCATCGTTTTACTTGCAAGATGGCATAGCTCAATGAATGTGACTTATTTTCAAATTTCAAAATAAACTATAAGTTGACCTGTATTCTGCACTAATTGTACCTGAACTGATTTGTATGCTGAATTGTATGACTTGATTCAGCTCCTGATGATGAAGTGGTCAGCTCATACAAAAGCAAGTTATCATCTGATAATTGCATATGCCACTGCCTGACAGCCGCAACGACCACCTGACAGAGACTTGTGAATGGGCTTACTCGGAGTTTCCTAAACCTGTACACCCTTGAGCCGCCAACAAATACTGCGAGACCCACGACCATGAGAATCGCCGGGACCATGAGAATCGCCGGGACCATGAGAACCCCCCACCCAACATTGTTCTGCAACCAAACAAGCACCGTGCTTGACAGAAGAGAGCCGAGGCTGATCAAGAAATAGTACCAGTTGAAGAAGGAACCCTTCTTCACTAGTTCCATTGGGTCCGCACTATCAAACTGGTCAGCCCCAAAAGCTGACACGCAGGGCTTGATACCCCCGCTCCCAAGTGCGGTAAGATAGAGTCCTAGGTAGACCATGGTACGCTGAACATCAGCATGGTAGTAAGATGTGGGAACAGATGCTGAAACTGTGAGAATGAGCAATCCCTGGAAATATGGAAGTGTTCAGAGTTGCAGGTATCAAACAGTTCAAATGAGGTTGGTTAGCGGTGTTATACTTACAACGGTGCAGACCGGGAGGGAAACAACAATTGTCCAGTATCTTCCTAGATAAGTGTCAGCCAAAAAGGCTCCAATAAGCGGTGTGAGGAAGCTCGCACCGATCCAGGCAGAGACATTCCGCGCGGCAGTGACTTTGCTTTCGAGGAGCACAGTGGTGAGATATGTTACCAAATTCTTCGAAATCGCAAAGAAGGCCACGCATTCGCAGAACTCGACACCTAGGACGCGTTCAAGTGGTTAGCCTGTAAGGAAAAGAAGAGAGAAACCAGGAGCAGTTTGCATGAATCACTTTCTGGTACCTAAAATCATGTAGCATGCCCTCCAATTGCCTGTGTTTCGCTTCAGAGCAGGCTGTTTGTTGACATCGACTGATCCATCGCTGGCATATTCAGAACTTCCATCCTACAGTACAGTACACAATTACAAATACTATCCAGTTTGGGATCTGAAACTGTAAATCTTTGAGGAGAACTACAACTATGATTTTGCCCTCTCCCTTTGTCCCTCTTATACTAATATGATGATACAGTCATCAAGACATCCGAGAAAAGAAGAAAGAGAGAAGATGATACCTGACGATGGGGTTGGAGATGAAGCAGGGGCCTCTCCGCATCTGCTGCTTCCATGGTTCTAGTGCGTAGCAGGTGAGTAGCCAGGAGGGTTAGCACATAAAAGTTGGTTTCACATGCTCCTTTTTATTTTGGTTCAGTGAGATGATAGGGTAGAAGTTTATTTATTCAAAAGTTGGCGACAAGAAGAGAGAAAGGGAAGTATATTTGGACGACAGCAGAGGACGGATGTCTCGGATGCCCATGTCGCTCTCCATACCCAAAGAGCCGTCTTTAGTCGCATAGGTACAAACCAAGGCCCATAGCGACGATGCCAATGCTTAAATTAATCAAAGCAATGGAACAGTTTTGATCTGCCAAGATCGTACAGTGACGATGCCAATGCTAAACTAATCGAAGCAATGGTGCTTCTCTCCTACCGTTTTTATCTGCCAAGACTGGAAGGTAAATCGATCGCTCATTAGTCATTACTAGTTGAATTTGGCGCGCCGTCACGCTGCGTCTTTGGTGTAAAATTTGTAAATTATAGTCGAAAATTTGTTCTCGATAGAAAAGTGATCTACAAAATTACCGTTGGGAAACTACGTTTAAAAACTTGTGTCGAAAGTGTCTATGGTGTCGAGAAATCTAAAAATTTGTAGCGCACAAATTGCAGTCACAATTTTGTTCGCTTTTAGCTTAAAGAAAGTATCACCGGAAAACTACGCTTAAAATATGTGTCGAAAATATGAGCGCGGGAAAGAAATTTTAGTTTTTTTAAAAGTGAAAATCAGGGAAAAATAAGATGCTACTTTTTGTTGTTCGTGTCAAAAGTGTCTCGAAACTGTAGTGAAGAAGCTGCCATTGGGGAACGATGTTTAAAAGGTGTGTCAGAAATGTGAGCAATTCACCGTCACCGTAGCTTGATGTTCGTAAAAAAATGTGGTTCACAAAAATTGTGGTTCACAAATTGCAGGGAAAAAATTGTTTGCTAAAGAAACTATCACTGGAAAACTATGTTTTTTTTATATGAGATGGGAAATATTGAATTTCGCAGATTGTAGTTAAAAATTTGTTCTCCGCAGGAAAATTACCTAACAAATCACCGTTGGAAAACTATCTTTAAAAAATTTGTGCTGTAAATGTCTACGCGTTCGAGAAATCTAAAAATCTATAGCTCACATATTGCAGTCAAATATTTGTTCGTCGTTAGGTTAAAGAAACTACCACCAGGAAATTATGCTTCAAAGGAGTGTCAAAAATGTGAGCGTGGAAAAAAATTAAATTAGGGGAAAATAAGATGCTATTCTTTGTTGTTCATGTGAAAAGTACATCGACATTGCAGTAAAGAAGGTACCACCGGGAAAACAAAGTTTAAAAGTTGTGTCGGAAATGTGAGCGCGAAAAAGAGATTTAGAACTTTGCAAAAGTGGGAATTAGCAAAAAAAAATGTTTTGGGATTTTTTCTTCAATTGTACCTTGAGGACAGATTCGCATTTTTTGAAAAACACGGAATCTTTTCTGCAAAAATATCTTATTCGGGAGAACCGTTTAACAATTTTGGAAAAACAAGGGGACTTTTTTGCAAAAACGGTCAGACACGGACCGTTTAACAATTTTTGGAAAACACGGGTACTTTTCTGCAAAAAGAGGGCAGGCACGGACCGTTTAACAATTTTTGGAAAACGCGGGACTTTTCTGCAAAAAACTCAGGGGGTGTGTGTTTGGTCTTTTCAGTTTAAGTCTCCGCTTGGATTGTCGGTTCAGTTTACGGGGCCGAAATATTTCCTTCCACGCGCACTGGATTTTCAGCGGGCCTCGAACAAGTCCAGTGAAATTTTCCGGCAGTTTTGGCCATTAAACGCTGAACCAAGCGAGGCCTTAGGCCCCGATTGGGAAGGCCGTTCGTTTTTACCCGGGTATTTCTACACCCGCTTTTGCACATGAAATATGCGGACCAGGTGAGGTCCGTATTTCTGCCCGAGACTTTCCGGCCCAAAAACGGTGAGCCAAGCGAGGCCTTAGTCTTCAACAATTTCGGTCTACCTCGGTTTTTCTTGTTTTCCTTGTTCAGTCCTCGGTTTTTCGGTCTGGTCTTCTGTCAGACCAAATAGACCGATATCTTCGTCACCACGTCAGCTGCCTCACCTTGTCGCCGCTAGCGAGTCGGCGGCTGTTGGCTACCGGCCGCCGTGGCGACTGGGAGTCGAGGATCTGTGCCTAGATGGTGGCGTGCTGCCACTGTGGCTGATGGCTGTCGGCGGCCGGCGAGGTTGATGGAGGCGTCAGTGCGGCTAGGTAGGGAGAAGAAGCACCAGACGACGAACACAAGATAACGAACAAGCAACGTGCTAATCTTTTATTTTGGTTTAAAGAGATGGCTCCAAAATAACCAGTTTAGAAATAAGAAGAGAAAGTGAAGGACGCTGGCTCATACCGACGGGGGAGAGAGAGCCAATGAGCCATGACGCCATTGCTAAAATAATCGCGCCTTTCTCCAACAGTTTGGGCGGCCGTTTCATTTTCTACTCGTTCCTTTATAAACCAAGGAGCAGATCGCATGGCACAGTGCTCAAAACAAAAGACATGTGACAAAATCTGGAATATACAGAGACAACAATGGTGACGTTCCGCCTGCAGCACGAGGCCGGCATAGCTCTTACATTAACATTAGGGCCTCTTTGGTTGCTCAGACTTTTTTTTGGGCCTCCCGTATTCATGGCCCTGGCGGGTCTGGTCCTAGAAAAACATGGCCTGAGCAATATTCTGCAGCCCGTTTGGTTGTCTGCATATTGTTTTTTTGCCTATTTATTTTACATTTTCGTGTTTGGTTGCCTACTAACTTGACTTGGGCTGTTTAGATGCAACACACCTATTTGGTTGCATACTGGTTTAGTAATGTGCTCACCACTTTCAAAACTGGTAAACCTTACCACCTCCTAAGACACATGAATGCAAACACAATCACAAGCAGCAAGCAATTAGAGCGGTACCATAATGACAAGCATATGTACTAGCATTCTGGATGATCAAATTCAGTGCAATCTACTTAACTACTTGACACCAGGGGAGAAAACACCCCGATGAACAAACAGGGGAAGCACACCCTGATCAAAACAAGTTTTGAGCATTCTAAGCCCGGGTTAACAGCTAGCAGGGGCATCCCATGCCCTGATCAAAATGCACTTACCTACGCACGCTGGTATTAGCCGTGCTCAGGACAAGTGTAGGACCTGGCCGTCGAGTCCGTGCTCTTGTAGATGTCGATCTTGAAGTCTGTAGCGGTGAGCTTGAATACTACGGCGTTGTCCTCCTCTAGATTGAATCTGTGGACGACTTCTGGCCAGTTCCTCCCCATCACAATGTAACAGGGGAAGCACACCCTGATCAAAACAAGTTTTGGGCATTCTAAGCCCAGGCTAACAGCTAGCAGGGGCATCCCATGCCCCTGATCAACACTAACAGGGGCATCACATGCCTCTGATCAAAATGCACTTACCTACGCACGCTGGTACTAGCCATGCTCAGGACACGTGTAGGACCTGGTCGTCGAGTCCGTGCTCTTGTAGATGTTGATCTTGAAGTCTGTAGCGGTGAGCTTCAAGACTACGACATCGTCCTCCTCCAGATTGAATCTGTCGACGACTTCTGGCCAGTTCGTCCCCATCACAATGTCGTCGGTGTTCTTGTAGTACTACAACTGAACATGCTCGTCACAGAACTTGCAGGCGCCCACCGCAATGCACAGGAAGGGGGATCATCAGCCACTCCTTCAAGGCAGCATGGAAGGACCTTGGGATGACGAGCATTTGCAGGCCATCCCGGTCCAGCTGCGTGTAGAAGCGCCGCGGCAGTCCCGGTCTTGGCATGTGGCCGACCTTGGGCTTTTTACCCCTGAACAATCTTCATCAGCTCCAGCGCCTCCTCCTCCCTCCGAGGCACCATTGGCTTCTCAAGCCCGCTGTTGAAGGGGATGACACCGGGCAAGGGCACCAGCGACTGAAACCCAGGTGGAGGTCCATCTTGCTCGGCCTTGGGGTACCTTGTGACGTTCGTTAGCAATGCAGGATCAAGCAATGCACGAACACAAGCAAGCTATGCACAAGCACATGTGCATTTGGGAAAAAAACCCCAAATCAAGCATTGCACAAGCAAGCTATGCACAAACACAAGCAAGCTATGCATGTGTGGATTTGGGACATCAAAACCCCAAATCAAGGACTGGCCAAGCTATGCACAACGAAGAAATGCAGAAAAAACCCAACATCAAGCACATGTGCATTTGGGGAAAGAAAACCCAAATCAAGCAACAAACAATGTTCTAGACCTACAGATCGGACCATCTAGTACACATGTGCTTAAGAATCTAACATCTAGTACACAAATTTAGCATGTAGAAGTGCGGATTCTAAACCTACATGTGCATATTGGAACTTACATAAAACCCTAACCAAATCGGATGGCTAGATTGGTACTTACCATGGAAGGTGCGGGCGATGCAGGAGCTGGAGGGGGTGGAGGCGGCGCCCGGGGTCCGGTCGAGCAACCGGGCATGAAAATTGGCACCAGCGCCGACGCGGGCATCGGCTCCATCAAGCCAATCGGCGCCACCGGCCGCATAGATGGAGCCGCAGGCCAGACCGTTGATGGCCCCGCCATCGATGCGGCCGCCGTTGCCGCGATCGATGATGGCCCCGAGCGGTAGACAGGGGAGAGGGCGTGGAAGTGCCGCCTAAAATCCTCCGGCGACATATGCTTGGCAAAGATGTTCGACACCCACCGGGAGTGCGCGTCCTCGCCGGGGGGGGGGGGGGGGGGGGGGGGGGCGGCGGTGGACGAGTGGACGAGGACCCGCCATTCCGGTGGGCGGTGCGGCGGTGAGGCGAGCGCAGAGAAGTTGAGACGAGGGACAGTGGGATTGGGTGGTGAGGGGAGTAGGGAGTTAGCCGGAAACGTCGCGTCTCCCGCACTTCCCAACGCGTGCGAGTCCGCTGCACGCGTGGCTCTCCACAGCCTGGCCCTGGAAAAACGGCCAATTCGGCTGTTCCTACTCGGCCAGGCCCAGCGTGCTTTAAGTTTCGTGCGCATGCAGGCACACGGGCTGGCCCAGGCAAGCAAATAGCCGAATTTTGCACCGCCAGGGCCTGCTTGAGGTGCCCGTGGGCAACCAAACACGCCCTAGTAGTTAATTCATCTTTTGCATTAATCAACTGTTTTATTATTATTATTCTCTGAGGTACTAACTCAATTGTGTGAGTAACACTGGTGGCGTCGGTATCGTAAGGGCAACTCCAACACCACTCCAAATTTGGTCCACACTCATCCGATTTTGTCAGGACGGATACCATAACCCGGCGCAGCATCCCAAACAAACAAGTGGTCTGGGATCTGCCTGTTTCGACTAATTCTGCACTACATTTAGACCGGATTTACGGTGGGGTGGGATGTAGCGTCCTTGTCCACCCATATTCAGCTCTTGTTCGCCCCTAAGTTGCAAGTTGGTGAACCCGACCACTCCACCCTCTCTCCCCACCATGATTCTCACATGTCGCTCCTCTTTGTCACCTCGTCCCTGCCTCCCTCCACCGTTGCTTGCCTATTATGCCACCCTGTCGCCGCCCCAATTCGGGCGTCGAGTCGCGTTCTTTTCACCTCTTGTCAGCGCCGAAGGAGCTCGGCCCTGCAGCCAACGTTATCGTCGTCCTTGCCATGGCCACGAGTCCACACTAACGCCGAAGGAGCTCGAGCTCGATGACTGTGCTCGCGGATCTGCAGTTTCCCTGAAGGACAGCTTGTCCTCCACAATGTGGTCGGCCAATTGCCCTGCCAAATTGTGAGGTACACCATTATCGCACATTTTAGCCGATAATTAGCAACTGAAAAGGGTACTATCTAACTGATAACTGATGGTATCTATCCTCGGCGGTCTATATTTGTGAAGATAATCTCCGCTCCCAAGGTAACAAAATATGTACCTTTCCTAGAGCACAAGAGAGTGCCAAGAAGGATGCAGAGAGAGAATTTGGTGTGCTACAAACTTGTTGGGCTACTGTTCGACACTCTCCTAGAACATGAAATGTGGAAACAATGTGGGAGGTGATGACTGCTTTGTGTGATCATGCACACCGTGATTGTGAAGAATGATCGTGATGAGAGTATCAATGACAAATGGTCTGACTTCGTGAGCGAATTGACTGAGTCTGAGTCTCATCGTTCCAAGAGTTTCCCCATATGCTTCATCAAATCCGTGATCGGGCAAATCATATTCAACTTCAGACTGATTTGGTTAAACATATGTGTGGATTCACCAAGGAAACAAATAGTTGTGTAATCTCATTTTCAATAAATTTATTTGGAATTCGATATTGTAATTATGGTTTGATTGAAGAAAAAAAAGGACAGACCGGACGAAATGATTGGGTGTCATTCGATGACATGTTCCGTACTGTTAGGCCGCGCTTGGAATGTCAAAAAATTTACGGAGCCGTAATATTACGTGCAGCGTGCTCAGTATTTTTAGCAGGACGTCAACCGCTCTAGGAAAATTGCCAATTGTTTTGCCTACAACACGTCCATCCAATCGGGGCCTTAGGGCTTGTTTGGCTGTCCGGGTTAAATATTCCCGGGAAAATAATCCCGGTCGGGAATCTGAAGAACCAGGTGTACCTCCGGACTAGGGGAAAATTCTCCCCGGGAAAAGGCCGGGATCCCCCGGGATTGCAGTTACCAAACAAGCCCTTAGGGAATAAGGCATGGGTGTAACAATCTGGGATGTGATTGACAACGAAGATAAAGTAGGGTTGGTTCTCAATAAATTTCAGAGTTCGAGGATACTCAAATTGCACGCAATGAATAGATTTTGCAATATAGAAAAATGTATTTACGGAGATTAACATTCTTTCACCAATCAACAAAGGAAGAGAAAGATAAGAGGGCTACTAAGTGTTAGTAACATGCATCCGCAGGTAGATTCTGATGACACTGAGTTTTAAAAAAAAATTACTGTTGTTCTAGCTGATATGCATCAAGAGGTTCATGATGTGGAGGACCTTTTCCTAGAAAAGAATGAATAAAAGGAAGGGATGTTAGCTGAAAAATCGGAGATAATTTGGTGAGCCAAGCAAGCCTCTCAAAATAAGCATATCCAAGGCTAAAAAGATTATTGATGAGGGTAGTTTAATTGGAAGGAAGACACATGCTATATTTGATGGCATACATGGTTTGCTAAGATGATGATATGTTAGTGCTTACGGAACAAGATAGTGTGGGTTGCAAATACCTAGATGATTCACGTGATGACAATGGTGTCAAACATGTTGTTTGTAGAGGACGAAAGAAAAGAGTAGAGAAAGAAGATGAAGCTGAGGGTATGGTATGATGCAAATAGTATTCTTACACATGAAGAACTCTACCAACATATTTTTTTCATCGACTAAAAAACTATCACATTGTGTACTGTAGAGATAACCAATATGAGAGAAATGACATGGATATTGTCATTCTAATGTGCAAATATTGTTGCATGTTTTTTTTGAACAAAACGGGCAACATTGCCTCATTTATTAAAAAAGTAGGAGGAAATTGACCGGTTCATTTGTGGGGAACTGGCCGAAAACCCTTACAAGTGCACCAATGTAGTCATGAAACACCACATTGGGCAGACCCGGTCGACCTAGCTACCGACATGAAACACACACGCCGCCGAGGAGAAAAACATCATCGAGGTTGCCATCGAGTGTCATCATCGTCACTCCCGATTTCACCTTCGACGACCGCCGACGAAGCCCTCACCGCAACCGACGCGGAAACCCATGTCGGCCTATGCCAAACAGTCGACCCAAGACGTCGAGGTAAAGGAAGCTCCGACTTCGACGAAGAGCTTCACCGGAGAAAGTTGCACACCTTGCACCGACGGAATCCGCGTGGCCACTGGAGAAGAAGTGGCATCGTTGCCGGCCTGCCGCTCCGCGACACGCAGCTCCGACTTCACACCTTCATGGCGGGACAACACAGACTGCCAGTGACGAAGGACATGCCGCGGCTCGGCTCCGCTCACCACTGTCATCGTCGCTGCACAACTCGTAACGCCAACCACTCAAGCCAAACTTTGCCCACGGACAGCTGCCGGCCGCAAAGCTGTGTGCGTCCAGCCCACCGGAAGGGCAGATGGAAGCTAGTTCTTCAAGGCGACTCCCCCAAGACGGAAAGCGACGTCGAGGACGAGGCTCGTTGCCCGACCCAGCCGGGTCAAGGCTTTCACCCGAATAGCTTGCTCCAAGGAAAGAAATGTCGAAGAAGACTTCACGGTGGCGCCTGCAAGAGGAGAGCGACGCCCGCAGGTGATGTCTACGCACGCTTCTATTCTTGCAGACAGTGTTGGGTCTCCAAGTGCAGAGGTTTGTAGAACAGCAGCAAGTTTCCCTTAAGTGGATCACCCAAGGTTTATCGAACTCAGGGAGGTAGAGGTCAAAGATATCCCTCTCAAGCAACTCTGCAATTAAGATACAAGAAGTCTCTTGTGTCCCCAACGCACCTAATACACTTGTCAGATGTATAGGTGCACTAGTTCGGCGAAGAGATAGTGAAATGCAACTAATATGGATGATTATAAGTGGTAATTGCAATCTGAAATAAAAATGGCGGCAAGCAAACATGAGACAAAGTGAGAGCAAACGGTGTTTCAATGCTTGGAAATAAGGCATAGGGATCATACTTTCACTAGTGGACACTCTCAACAATAATAATATAATTAAATACATAGATATTTCCTCTTCACTATGCTACTCTGAGCTATTTCCTTATGGATAACGAACACCAATCCACTGCGTAGGGCTATAAAAGCACACTTTAAAGTTGCATTCCACATCTAGGGAACCCCAATGTCACTAAGAGCGCCCCAAAATAATACTAGACAAACACCACAATTTCATAGAGACATCCAACACAAATAATAACTAATGATAAGTATTCATGTAATCTTTAGCCTAAGAGTCACACACGGTACGCACACTGTCAACTTCGCACCATGGGACAAAGGTGACTCCGAAGTTCACATTAATAAAACCACTCAAGTAGCATAATTCATAAGATAATGAAGAGTAACATCCATGGATCCAACTAGATTACAAAGCTCATGATCACATAAAGATCACACCATGTGAGAGAGAGATGAACCACATAGCTACCGGTAGAGCCCTCAGCCTCGGTGAAAACTACTCACACATGTCATGGTGAGCACACTTGATGGAGAGGTTGATGAAGAGGTGCAACCCGAGTGGAGGCGGCGGCCCGCAGCAGCCACGGCGCGGCGGCGACCCTCGGGGGCGGCGGCCTTGGCCCCCCTTCTTCTTCCTTGGTGATGGTGCAGCAATGGAGGAGCTCCTCCCCCTCCTTGGCGGCTGCCAAGAGGAGGAAAATTCGTGGCTTTTGGTGGCTTTTCACGACCTAGGGTTTCCTTCTTTATATGGACTCTCGGATTTCCGTCACCCCCTTTTAGGGTTCCACCAAAACGGGAATATCTCGCCGTCCGGACTCGGAATAGGGCGAATTTTAAGTCTAGATCGATTCTCGAAACATTCTCTGCAACTTTGTCTTCTGTCAGGTTTCCGTTTGACGTCGTCTTCGGGCCCAAACGTCCGCATCTTCGAAAAACGTTTCCAGACAGATTTCAGGAAAGTCCCAATTCGACTCCAATATGGTTTCCTTTTGTATTTTTGATAATTCCTACAGAACAAATAGGAAAACAAGAAGATTTTGCACTTTGGCAACTATTAGTAGGTTAATCTAATAAATGTCATAATATATATAAAGTGTATATAAAACATGTGCCAATTGACATAAAACATGCATGGAACATCAAAAATTATAGATACGTTTGGGACATATCAGCAGGCGGCGCCGCCACCGGCCGGCAAGAGCCAGGCAGAGCATTTGCCCGGAGCTTCTGGACATTCACCTCACGCCACCGGCCGGAGCCGGCCCACGCCACCACTGAGCCGCACACCCCCCAAAACACGGTGCCAGTGCCAACACCATGCCGGGGCCCCCACCAACCACGCGACCGAGATCTAGCCTCCCAGATCCGGTGAACTCCTGCTGCAGCACGCAGCCGCCACGGGACCGACGCTCCGGCCGCCGCCGTCAAGCATCACCACCAGAACCTGAGGGGCGGGCCTCCACCCCACCACGACAGGTCGAACGAGCCACCGGAGAACCGGTGCTCGTCGCCGGCGCCGTCCAGCAGCCCGGGGCCGGAGCCGCCGTGCCCCAGGAGCAGCACCACCATGGACTTGTCCCCCACCGCGCGCCGGGAAAAAGGCCCGAGCCTCCCCCACCGTCGCCGACCGGGATCCAGCTCCGCCGTCGAGAGAGACAGCGGGAGGTCCTCCTCCCCTTTTGGGAACGAGGTCCGCCGCCACCGCGGTCCAAGCCGGCGGCAGCGGCAGTGGGAAGAGGCGGGGAGAGCTCCTCCGGTGGCTAGGGTTTGGGCTCTCCCGGGCCGCCAAACGAGGCGACACGGGAGTCGGGGAGGGCCTTAAGCTTGGTTGATGGTTGCATGTTTTACATGGTGTCATCTCAGAATAAGGGCGACAAGACAAATTGCTTGATGCAGTTGGTTTTGCAACACATAAATGGAATGACTCAAGAGAGTTCAAGGATCAACAATACCTTTGGAGGCTACAAAACTATATAATGTTTTACCCCATTGTATGACATAGTGTTAAACACAAGATTATAAATAATTAGAGAGTAAAGATACAAAAAATAAAATAAAAAAGATGATGCCCTCGCATTTGTGAGGGCCACCGCGCTAGTTCCATATATATAACAGTATACTGTACGATAAGCCAAACACGGACGTGCATTGTACTTCCAAATCGTGGCGGGGACAGAGCGCGGTTGATCATCCGCAATCTTTCAACACATGAAATTAATTAATCAAAGGTGTTCGTAATGAGCGAGTCGAATGCCTCCATGTGATCCGAGTGCATGCACACGGACGCCTGCACGCCGCCGCCCTTGGCAGCGACGAGCACCACCTGGTCGCTGTTGTTCATGGTGACCAGCTCTGTCCTGCCAGCGGGCCCCACTGATAACCCACAAGTATAGGGGATCGCGTGTAGCCTTTTCGATAAGTAAGAGTGTCGAACCCAACGAGGAGCTAAAGGTAGGATAAGTATTCTCTCAAGTTCTATCAACCACTGATACAACTATACGCACACTAAACGTTTACTTTATCTAGGAAATAATATTAGATTAATAATACGGGTATGAGAGATAGCTTTGCGAGATAATAAATACAAGAAAATAAATGTTAGTGCTGCAGCAATAAAGTACACTAGGTAACCATAAACTAACAGTACCATGAGTGTGGAAAAGTGGTGGTAATTGTGATGGCTTTGTCCAAAATTAATTAGTGAAGATATCAGGTTCATTGTCTTCGATGTAGTTTTTTATGTGGGAGAGTCTAAATATACATGCACTCCACTACTTGGGATTACAAGTACTATATGATTGTATTGTTAGCAAACATCCGTAAATACTAACAATGCATTAAGGTTTCCCTAACCGGTTCGACTCAGGTTTCTATCACTCCGGCAGGCCTACCCCCTTCGTTTAAAAATACTACTAACCCTAGGGTGTGGATCCATGCGCGCACAAATATAATGGACACCAAAGGACAGTACCATATCAACATACAATTCTAATGAACCAAAGACATTCAACCATTCAATCTAAGAACAAATAAACTATGAAAACATGACATAGATCATAGGATAAATATTATAGCATCAAACACCATGTTTACATAGAGCGGTACAGAGTTTTGTGGGAGGATGAACCATTGTATACAAGGAGGAATTGGCGGTGGAGATGGCGGTGAAGACGGCGGAGAGGGCAGCGAGAGGCGCAGGGCGGCGCCAGCGGTGGCGCAGGGGGCTCCTCCTACGCCGCCGGCTCCATGGGGGAGCGCCGCCCCTTAGCCCTCTTCCTTCATGGCTTCTTGGGAGCCCTCCCCCATGGAGATGGGATCCATGGGGGAGGCAAGAACGTGGCTTTGGTGGCTGGAAATTTGTGAGTATGGGGTGTCCTCCATGAGTTAGGTTTCCTCCCTTTATATAGCTTCTCGGATTTCCGTCATCCCATCTAGGGTTGCCGTGGGACGGCGATATCTGGAGCGTGCAGACTCCAATTGGGCCAAATTTTAAGTCCAGATCGTTCGGCAGAAAATTCCCTGCAACTTTCACGACTAGACTTTTTCCATTTGACGTCATCTTCTGTCCGTAACGTGACCATCTCCGAAAAAAGTTTCCAGACAGATTTCAGGAAAGTCCCAATTTGACTCCAACAAGGTTTCCTTTGTATTTTTGATAATTTCTACACACTAAAGAGTAAAACAAGAACATTGTGCACTTTTGCAACTATTAATAGGTTAGTCCAAATAATCATAAACTTAATAAAAAAAAAGTGTCAAAGGCATAATATTAACATGAAACAATAAAAATTATAGATACGTTTTGGACGTATCAACATCCCCAAGCTTAATTCCTGCTCGTCCTCGAGTAGGTAAATGATAACAAAATAATTTTTGATTGTAAATGCTATGATCAGGTCTTTAACAATTGCATGATGTATGGATAATAAATTTAGCAATCATGTTACCTAATGAAAAGTATCAACGAACTAAGAGCTTATAACATGAAATTTATAAACATCAACAAGATTGTAATGATCATAATAAAGCATGATAGAGTGGTATCTCGCTTGCCCTTAATTGTGGAGCAAAACATAAATGCCAAGGCACCTCTGAAATTCAAGTGAAGATTAGATATAAAGATATCAAAGATAAGAGTATCATAGTTATACCGCAGTTAACCGTATTCTGGGACAAGTACATTACACTAAGAATGACAGTTATGCTCTCGAAGAAGTGCTCAAAGAAAAGGTGGTGACTCAACATAAAAATAAAAGATAGCCCTTCGCAGAGGGAAGCAGGGATTAACATGTGCTAGAGCTTTTTATTTTAAAACGAAATAAAATTGTTTTGAGAGGTGGTTGTTCCTGTCAACGAATCAGCAATAGAGTTCTTGTTATCTTCCATACTAAATAAGTTGAGAGCGGTTCCGAGTTATTGATATTAGGCATTTATAGCATGCACTTTTATTTAGCATGACACTCCTCCCAACCTTTGCTTACACAAACCATGGCTAACCGAATCCTCGGGTGCCTGCCAACAATCACATACCATGGAGGAGTGCCTATTTTATTTTACTTTTTAGATGTTATAATGGTCTAACCAGCTCTTTGCAAAATTAATGACGAGCAGATGAAGCATGCAAGTCGAGGACTTAATTTAGCATGGAAGATAACAAACCCAACTACTACGTCCTCATGAGCTAAAAACAGTGTCACAAAATGAGAAGTATTTTGAAGATTTTAAAGGTAGCACATGAAAATTTACTTGGAATGGTTCGAAATACCATGCATAGGAATTTATGGTGACTCTTTGGGATAACTTGGTTTTAGGATTTGGATGCACGAGCAGCATTCCCGCTCAGTACAAGTGAAGGCTAGCAATAGACTGGGAAGCGACAATCAAGAGAGCAATAACCGTCATAATCATACTTGCGACAGAATAAAATTAACGGAGGCATAAAAATGATACTAAAACTCTGAGGCAAAATAGATCATCAAGCTTAATTGACTTTTATTTTTCAGTCATAAACATGTGTGAGCATGTGCCAAGTCGATTCAAGTAAATCATTCAGAGGAGGATACCACAATACCATACCATCTTATGAACAAGACAATACATGTCAATCATAAAATAACATAATATACACTATTAGCTAGTTGAGACTAACCATAAGAAAACATAAACTACTAAACAATATTATTCACACATCATTTTTAAGTTTCAACAAATAATCCATTAACCAGGTAAATTTGTAAACATGGGATAAATAAAAGATGTGACGATCAACTTATTAATGTAACTGGTGTTTGATGCTAAGATAAATAAATAATAAGATACAGACGCTCCAAGAACAGCACATATGATGTGAAAGAATTAAAATATAGTTTCACTAGAGATGACCTGATAATTTTGACGATGAAGAAGGGGATGCCTTGGGATCCCCAAGCTTAGACGCTTGAGTCTTCTTGAAATATGCTGGGGAGATCCATGGGAGCCTCCCAAGCTTAACTCTTCACTCTTCTTAATCCTATTATATCACTCTTCTCTCTTGACCCTTGAAAACTTCCGCCACACCAAACTCAAAGTAAATCTCATTAGAGGGTTAGTGCATCAATCAAAAACTCACATGTTCTGTAAGGACGCAAACATGACCGTTACTTTAAACATTAACTACTGCCACTAGCCTTATGTGAAGCTCTTCCACCCAACACTAGTAAAAGAGATAATGCAAAAAAAAGACAGAATCTGTCTAAAACAGAACAGTCTGCAAAGACGAATTTTTTCAATGCACTTACGTTGCTCAGATCGAAAAACTTTGAACTAACGAAAGATGCGTACATACATCAGGATTACGCACAAAAAATTGTAGATTAAAATCACATTTCTATGAATTTAGAATTTTCGTACAGTGAACAGAAAAATCTGTTTCTGCGCAGCAATCAAAATCTAGCATCATCTTATCATTAGAGACTATTCTTGGCACAACAATACGAAAAAGTAAAGATACAAAGGAGTTGCTACAGAAGTAGACAAATTTCTTGACTCAATAAAAGAAAAATTGCAGAAATAAAAATGGGTTGCCTCCCATAATGCTTTTCTTTAACGCCTTTTAGCTAGGCACTTAGTGCAATACATAATATTTCCAAAGTGCTGATATTAAACCAAATCAAATTTTGTTTCTAAGTTACAGAAAGGTTCTTAAATGGCCAACTTCTAAATGAAAGGTAAGAACCATTAAGAATCAAATGAAAACGCAAAGAGGCCACTCTTGCAATAAAAGTCGGAATCTGTCCAGAAAAAGCAGCTGAAAAACGTAATTTTTAGGTGCTCTTAAACATGTCCGAAATTTTAGCCAATTTTTGTGCATGCAGAGGATTCGTGATACAACATCAGTAAATTTTACGTGATTTTTAGATTTTTCAGTAAAATATGAAAAATCGCGCAATGAGCAGTAGATGCTGAAAACAGAAAATCACTTTTTTCAAATGTATCAACTAAGCTAAATGGGTAAAATTGTACTTTATTTTTGATAAACTAAGAGACCAGAGGCTAAACAAGACCTAAACATGCTAGCTACAGCAAGGAAAACTCTAAATAAAAATCAAAAGTAAAAACCAAATAAAATCAAAATAAAGAACCAAACAAAGAAGCAAAACAAAAGAAAATATTTTTGTTGTTTTGAATTTATAAGTGAAAGTAAAAAGCAATAAAAACCAAATAAAGAGCCTAATAAAACTAAAGAAGGTAAAACCAAGACATATAAAACAATTATAATACAAGTTAAGACAATACATATCATGTGGACGGGTAATATAGAGTATGAACGAGACAACCTCATGTTAGTTGATGAATAGGGGATGACTCGGGCATCCCCAAGCTTAGATGATTGGACTTCTTGAATATATTCTTGGGATGCACCTACACATCCCCAAGCTTGAGCTCTTGCGTCTTCTTGTTCATCTCATATCACCATATTGATTAGAACTTCTAAGCTACATCCACATAAAACTTCACAAAACTCATTAGTAGGGTTAGTACTCATTAAATAAAATCCACTCATGTTCAAGCATTGGCAAGTTTAATTTAACATTACCTACTGTATACTAACCAATTTATAACATTTATTGATCAAATAAAGATTATAAATATTGAGTATAAGCACAATACTAAATAAGCATAACAATCTGCCAAAACTGAACAGTCTGTAAAGATGACAGTTAACGAGATAGCTACGTAGCTCAAATGAAAAAACTTAAAACTAATGAAAGACATATAATATCTCAGGTTTATGCACAAAAATTTCAGGTCAAAATACAATTCTGAGATTTATCACGATTTTATTACAGAGAAGCACAAAAATCTGTCTAAACAAACAGTCAGTAAAGATCAATTTTTAGGGACATGTACGTAACACAAATCAGAAAAGTCAAAATAATAAAAGAAAGATAATAAGCTGTACTTCGCACTCAAGAAATTTCAGATCAAGATCACGTTCTGGTGATTTTAAACATTTTACACGGTGAAGCATAGAAAATCTGTTTCTGGACAGCAAAGCAAAACTATCAACTTTCAATTAACTAAAGACTACAATTAGCATTTTATTTTTATGTACAGAGGTATACACAATATTTATATGTTTTTGGATGAGAAGCTTCCATGGAAAGATTTGCTTTGATTTCATAGGCATGAACACAAGTGTTCAAGGTCGACCCCCACTTAATTATTGCTCATCTTTCCAATCACTCTCTTTTTGAAAACGTTTTTAGATAACAAGTACAACTAATTTTTTTATAATTCACATCCCTATCCATACTAAGATAGAACAACTTAAAACTGAAAATAAAAATTACTTAGAGATAAAGCAAACAAGTGCACACAAGAATATTCCAGTACGCTATGGCTCCCGGCAACGGCGCCAGAAAATGTCTTGATAACCCACAAGTATAGGGGATCGCGTGTAGCCTTTTCGATAAGTAAGAGTGTCGAACCCAACGAGGAAGCTAAAGGTAGGATAAGTATTCTCTCAAGTTCTATCAACCACTGTTACAACTATACGCACACTAAACGTTTACTTTATCTAGGAAATAATATTAGAGTAATAATACGGGTATGAGAGATAGCTTTGCGAGATAATAAATATAAGAAAATAAATGTTAGTGCTGCAGCAATAAAGTACACTAGGTAACCATAAACTAACAGTACCATGAGTGTGGAAAAGTGGTGGTAATTGTGATAGCTTTGTCCAATATTAATTAGTGAAGATATCGGGTTCATTGTCTTCGATGTAGTTTTTATGTGGGAGAGGCTAAATATACATGCACTCCACTATTTGGGATTACAAGTGCTATATGATTGTATTGTTAGCAAACATCCGTAAATACTAACAATGCATTAAGTTTTCCCTAACCATAGCCTTAAGTTCATGGTCCTCTTACTCCCATACGTGCAACTAACCGGTTCGACTCAGGTTTCTATCACTCCGGCAGGCCTACCCCCTTCGTTTAAAAATACTACTAACCCTAGGGTGTGGATCCATGCGCGCACAAATATAATGGACACCAAAGGACAGTACCATATCAACATACAACTCTAATGAACCAAAGACATTCAACCATTCAATCTAAGAACAAATAAACTACGGAAACATGACATAGATCATAGGATAAATATTATAGCATCAAACACCATGTTTACATAGAGCGGTACAGAGGTTTGTGGGAGGATGAACCACTGTATACAAGGAGGAATTGTCGGTGGAGATGGCGGTGAAGACGGCGGAGAGGGCAGCGAGAGGCGCAGGGCGGTGCCGGCGGTGGCGCAGGGGCTCCTCCTGCGCCGCCAACTCCATGGGGGAGCGCCGCCCCTTAGCCCTCTTCCTTCATGGCTTCTTGGAGCCCTCCCCCATGGAGATGGGATCCATGGGGGAGGAAAAGAACGTGGTTTTGGTGGCTGGAAATTCGTGAGTATGGGTTGTCCTCCACGAGTTAGGTTTCCTCCCTTTATATAGCTTCTCGGATTTCCGTCATCCCATCTAGGGTTGCCGTGGGACGGCGATATCTGGAGCGTCCGGACTCCAATTGGGCCGAATTTTAAGTCTAGATCGTTCGGCAGAAAATTCCCTGCAACGTTCGCGACTAGACTTTTTCCATTTGACGTCATCTTCTGTCCGTAACGTGACCATCTCCGAAAAACGTTTCCAGACAGATTTCAGGAAAGTCCCAATTTGACTCCAACAAGGTTTCCTCTTGTATTTTTGATAATTCCTACACATTAAAGAGTAAAATAAGAACATTGTGCACTTTTGCAATTATTAATGGGTTAGTCGAAATAAATCATTGTTGACACACAAGTATAGGGGTGTATCGTAGTACTTTCGATAAATAAGAGTGTCGAACCCAACGAGGAGCAGAAGGTGTTGACAAGTAGTTTTGATCAAGGAATCACTGTAAATACTAGCAGACAAGTTTTTAGGGTTTTTGATATTGCAGATAAATAAAATACGTGTAAATAAAAGACAGTAATAATAATTGCAGCAAGTGGCCCAATCCTTTTTAGAGCAAAGGATAAGCCGGTTGGTTTACTTATGATGGCAAAATGTTCTTGAGGACACACGGAATTTCGTCAAGTGCTTTCGCTTCCTACAGCTGATTAATCTTTATTGTTTTGATAAGTGTTGTGTGGGTGAACCTATGCTAATGCACTGCCCTAACTTGGACTAATACATACTTGTGATTAAACCCCTTGCAAGCATCCGCGTTACAAGGAAGTAATTAAGATAAATCTAACCACAGCCTTAAACTCTGAGATCCTACACTCCCTCATGCACCGGTTTACTAACGGGGGTTTAGGTTTCTGTCACTCCGGCAACCCCACAATTAGTAGCCGAATACACAATGCATTCCTCTAGGCCCATAAAGGTGAAGTGTCATGTAGTCGACGTTCACACGACACCACTAGAAGAATAACACCACAACTTAAATATCAAACCATTAAATATTACTCAACATAGTTCCACTACTAACAGCATGACTTCTCCCATGTCCTCAAGAACTGAACGAACTACTCACAAGACATCATATGGATCATGATCAGAGGTGATATAATGATGAATAACAATCTGGACATATACTTCAATTCACCGATAAAACTTAATAGCATCAACCACAAGTAGTAATCAACACCGGGAAAGTTTCCCCTATGAACTACACAAAGTATAACCCTAGATGTTACAGCGGAACGAAGTGGAGCGGTGGAGATGATGGTGACGGCGGTGGAGATGATGATGATGATCCCGATGAAGTCCGGCGTGATGACGATGACGATGGCGATGATTTCCCCCCTCCGGGAAGGAATTTCCCCGGCAGATTTCTGCCTGCCGGAGAGCTTTTTCTCTCTCTGTGGTTTCCGCCTCGTGGAGGCGGCGGAATATTTCCTCGATGACTCCCCGCGTCTTAGGGTTTCTGGGGATGAAATACGCGAAGGGGGAGCGCCAGAGGTGGGCCAGGGTGGCCACACCATGCCACGGCGCGGCAGAGGGGGGCCGCGCCGTGGGGTGGTGTGGGCCCCTCGTGGCCCATCTCAGCCTCCCCTTTTGGCTGGCTCCGGCATCTGACAAAATAGGAACATCTGTATATTTTCCGTGAATTGTTGATCTTCAGAAATAGGGTGTCTTGACGATGCTTTTTCCAGCTGAATCCTGACTCCGGCAGTTAATTCTCCAATAATCATCAAACATGCAAAACAAGATAAAATAACATAAGTATATCATCCAAATATGAAATATATCAATGAATAGCAGTAAATTATGATATAAAATAGTGATGCAAAATGGACGTATCAACTCCCCCCAAGCTTAGACCTCGCTTGTCCCCAAGCGAAAGCTGAACTCAGTAAACAAGACCACAGGTTTATGGAGTGAAGCGTCGATAATAAAGAATACGGACAAGAAGCATCAACATGTATTAACACACAAATCATTTTAGACAGCAACTTCCCCTCATATAACTTATCTTGAACGAGTAATGGAAATCACAATAAAGGTGCATAAAGAAAATCATAGTTTGGTGATGGCAAACTTCGTTCTTGGTCAGAGAACAATTAACAGATTGTACTTATCTTTCGAGTAGAGTCCTTATATCGGAGCTATATTGCAGAACTTACATGCTCAATTATCACAATTTCTTTACAGTCATTGATAACTTTCAAAGTTATATTCCTTCAGATAAAAGACTTGTGCAAAACAAGGAAGGATAACAAACATGATTGATAATATTAATATATAGATGGTTGAATCACAACAACTCAAATGCTTGCTTAAGAAAGAAGGGAATAGGTTTACTGACTCAACATAAAAGTAAAAGAAAGGCCCTTCGCAGAGGGAAGCAGGGATTAAATCATGTGCTAGAGCTTTTTAAGTTTTTGAAATCATATAGAGAATAAAAATATAAGTTTTGAGTGGTGTATGAGAATTGTCAACGAATCAGAAAATGGAAAGTACAATATGACCCCTGCCAACCAGACTTTTAAGAGCGGCTCCCATGAAGGACGTTATTTCTACCAGCAAGGCAGATCATCCCTCTTCTCTTTTGTTTACACATGCAGATATTTCACTGTTTGTCATTGCTTGACTGATAAATCAGGGCAAAAATGTGAAGAGAATTAAGCGGTTAAAGTTGTAATTAATTGGGACTGGGCACCCCATTTGCCAGCTCTTTTTGCAAAATTAATGGATAAGCGGATGTATATGCCGCTAGTCCGGTGGTAAAGTCTGTTTGACAGTTGACATAAAGACATCCACCCCGTCCTCATGAGCTAGTAAACAGTGACACAAATAAGGAGTAGTAACTTTTGAATAGTTTAAAGGTAGCACATGAAGTATTTACTTGGAGTGGCAAGGAAATACCACATATAGGTAGTTATGGTGGACACAAATGGCATGGGTTTTGGCTCAAGGTTTGGATGCACGAGAAGCATTCCCTCTCAGTACAGGTTTTTGGCTAGCAAGGCTGGGTAGCAAGCATAAGAGTGGAGGGATACAAACAAATATAAATGTAATAGAAACAATCATGCAATCTTCCTTGTAAACACAAATAATTTTAACTTGAGAATACTAAGCTCATGAGCCAACAAGAAAGAAAGATAATGAGATAATGTATCTACATGCAATCCCCTCTTTTCTACTTAAGCCTCAAAGTATTGTTGCTACTGACCAATGCTAAGTTTGCCAAAACCAAATAGATTTACTTGATGCTCCCAAAGTGATGCCAATACTAACAACAAGATCATTCATATGACAGAAATTTGC
Organism: Poa pratensis; assembly: GCA_947311845.1. NCBI lineage: Eukaryota > Viridiplantae > Streptophyta > Magnoliopsida > Poales > Poaceae > Poa > Poa pratensis. Next base: position 42,080,622 of record CAMZMU010000070.1, read on the forward strand.
AAAGTAAAATAAAGTGTGCAGAAAGTAAATGATAAAACTTCTCATTAATATTCCAATAACGGCAACTCACACCAAGGGATACATAGATAACCAACTAAGGAGAGATACTTCCACACTGCAAACCATCCTATATGATAACTTCTCTACTCATGATATGACTCGACTGAAAAGTAAAAGGTAAAAGATAATGGTGATGATACCGCGGCACTCCCCCCAAGCTTGGAACAAGCTGAGGGGATGCCAATACCAATGATGAATTACTCCTTCGGTGGTGATGGTGAATCCCTAATAAGCTTCTCAACCAACTCCTTCAACTCGTCAATCTTGTAAGTGAGAGCACGAATCAACTCCGTGTTGTGTTCAATACGGTTCATGAACCTATCAGACTGTGAGTCCCAGCTCTTGGAATTGTTTCCCCACTTCTCATCAGACTGAGAGCTTCCTTTTCCTGCATTGTTAGAACGATCTATATTCCAACTAGTGGGTAGTTCTGCCTCAGGAACTCTTTCAAACTGATATTTATGGATTAAAGTGTGGAAAGGGTTATTGGTGCCTGGAGAAGATGTTCTTGGAGCTAAGAATGACGCGGAACCTTCCCCCCTGTGCTCATCCGCGCATTCCTCTTTGGGTTGAATGGATTTGCCACCACTCCGATACTTGCAATGGTGGCGCGGGTACGAGTGCGGGTCTTCTTCTACTTCATCTTCAGCTTCACTCTTGACTTCCTCCTCCAGCTTGGGATCCTTGAGATCATCTTCAGAGCCTCCTTGCCCTTGTTGTTGTTGTTGGAGACCATGATGCTTCTAAATCTGGAAACAATTCCTGGCAGAAACAGCTCGAAAACAAAACACGACGAGAAAACGATATACGGACCTCGGGGGATCCGGGGATTATATAGCAAAAAGTTTCATAACAAAAGGAAAGTCCAGGTCGAAACCGGGCTGGAGACGGGCTCCGAGGCGCCCACACCATGCCCGGCGCGGCCAAGGGTGGGCCCGCGCCGTGGGGTGGTGTGGTGCCCTCGGGCACCGTTTCCTCCCCGTTTTCGGCTCGTAATTTTCCATATTTAATAAAAACAACAAAAACATAAGTTGGAAGTTAAACGCGAACTTTTTCTTACCAAAACTGTTACCTATTCGAAAACAGACTCTGCAGTTTTCTGAATTTGACTTTTAATAAAATCTTCCGGAGTCACTACTTGAATAATATCAACGTCTTCGTTATAAGAATCCCCAGAAATATAATGCTTGAGTCTTTGACCATTAACCACTTGAGATTGTCACCATCAAGCGAAGTAATTTTGATTGCACCTGAACGGTAAACCTCTGAAACAACATAAGGTCCTTCCCATTTCGAAAGTAATTTACCTGCAAAAAATCTGAGACGAGACCTATACAATAGAACTTTCTCACCAACATTAAACTCTCTCTTTAGGATTCTCCTATCATGCCATTGTTTCACTTTCTCTTTAAAAAGTCTAGCATTTTCATAAGCTTCACTTCTCCATTCATCTAAGGAACTCAAGTCAAGTAACCTCTTTTTACCGGCAAGTTTAAATCTCTATTAAGTTCTTTTACGGCCCAATAAGCTTTATGTTCTAATTCTAGAGGTAAATGACAAGCTTTTCCGTAAACCATTTTATAAGGAGACATACCCATAGGATTTTTATAAGCAGTTCTATAAGCCCACAAAGCATCATTAAGCTTCCTAGCCCAATTCTTTCTAGATTTATTAACAGTCTTCTGCAAAATAGATTTAATCTCTCTATTTGATAATTCTACTTGACCACTTGTTTGAGGATGATAAGGTGAAGAAATTCTATGATTAACATCATATTTAGCAAGGGTTTTTCTAAAAGCACCATGGATAAAATGAGAACCACCATCAGTCATGAGATATCTAGGCACACCAAACCTTGGAAAAATAATATCTTTAAGCATTTTTAATGATGTCTCACCATCAGCACTAGATGTTGGTATAGCTTCTACCCATTTAGTAACATAATCAACAGCAACAAGTATATGAGTATAACCATCAGAAGGAGGAAAAGGACCCATAAAGTCAAATCCCCAACAGTCAAAAGGTTCAATAACAAGAGAATAATTCATAGGCATTTCATTGCGTCTAGTTATATTACCAACTCTTTGACATTCATCGCATGATAAAATAAATTTTCTTGCATCTTTAAAAAGAGTAGGCCAATAAAAACCTGATTGTAAAACCTTTTGTGCAGTTCTATCTCCAGCATGATGTCCTCCATAAGCACTTCCATGGCATTTTCTCAATATTTCTTTTTGTTCAAATTCTGGAACACATCTTCGCATTATACCATCCACTCCTTCTTTATATAAGTGTGGGTCATCCCAAAAATAATGCCTCAAGTCATAAAAGAATTTCCTTCTTTGCTGAGCTGTAAAGGTTGGAGGCAAATACTTGGCAACAATAAAGTTAGCATAGTCAGCATACCAAGGACTTTCTCGCGAGCTTACCTTTATCACAGCCAATTGTTCATTTGGAAAACTATCGTTAACAGGAACAGGATCATAAGAAATGTTTTCCAATCTAGACAAATTATCAGCGACAGGATTTTCAGCACCTTTCCTATCTACAATATGCAAATCAAACTCTTGTAATAAAAGCACCCATCTTATAAGTCTAGGCTTAGCATCTTTCTTTTCCATAAGGTATCTAATAGCAGCATGATCGGTATGGATAATAACTTTCGAATCAACAATATAGGGTCTAAACTTATCACAAGCAAAAACTACTGCTAAAAACTCTTTTTCAGTAGTGGCATAATTCTTTTGAGCAGCATCAAGAGTCTTACTAGCATAATGAATAACATTCAACTTCTTATCTACTCGCTGTCCAAGAACAGCACCTACAGCAAAATCACTAGCATCACACATAATTTCGAAAGGTAAAGTCCAATCAGGAGGTTGAACAACAGGAGCAGTGGTTAAAGCCTTTTTTAGAGACTCAAAAGCTTCTTTACAATCATCATCAAAAACAAAAGGTACATCTTTTTGGAGAAGATTAGTAAGAGGTTTTGAAATTTTAGAGAAATCTTTAATAAACCTTCTATAGAAACCGGCATGACCGAGAATACTACGAATACCTTTAACATCCCTGGGACAGGGCATTTTCTCAATTGCTTCAACTTTAGCTCTGTCCACTTCAATACCTCTTTCAGAAATTTTATGTCCAAGAACAATCCCTTCATTAACCATAAAGTGACATTTCTCCCAATTAAGAACAAGATTAGTTTCCTCACATCTCTGCAAAACTTTATCAAGGTTTTGCAAGCAGTTATCAAAAGAAGTTCCATAGACGGAAAAATCGTCCATGAATACTTCCACAATTTTTTCACAAAAACCATGAAAAATAGCAGACATGCATCTTTGAAATGTAGCAGGAGCATTACACAAACCAAAAGGCATACGCCTATAAGCATAAGTTCCATAAGGACAAGTAAAAGTAGTTTTCTCTTGATCTTTCGCTCTAACAGCAATTTGTGAAAATCCAGAATAACCATCAAGAAAGCAAAAATGAGTTTTCTTAGACAACCTTTCTAACATTTGATCAATAAAAGGTAAAGGATAGTGATCTTTCTTAGTAACTTTATTAACCTTTCGAAAATCAATGCACATCCTATATCCAACAACTACTCTTTGAGGAATAAGTTCATCATTTTCATTTGGCACAACAGTAACTCCTCCTTTCTTAGGAACACAATGCACAGGACTTACCCATTTACTATCAGCAATAGGATAAATTATACCAGCATCGAGGAGTTTTAATACCTCATTTCTTACCACTTCCTTCATTTTAGGGATTAGACGACGCTGGTGCTCCACAACAGGTTTTGCATCATCTTCCATGTTGATGGCGTGTTGACATATAGCAGGAGAAATCCCTTTTAAATCATCCAAAGTATATCCGATAGCCCCTCGGTGTTTCCTCAACACTTCCAATAACCTTGCCTCTTCAGTACCTGAAAGTTTAGAACTAATAATAACAGGATATGTTTTCTTATCATCAATGTGAGCATATTTAAGGTTATCAGGCAAAGGTTTTAAATCAAAAACAGGATCTTCTTTAGGAGGTGCAGGGGTACCCAAATCTTCCACCGGCAAATTATGCTTAAGTAATGGTGGTTGATGAAGAAAGATATTGTCAATTTCATTCCTTTCCTCCATAAAGACCTCACTTTCGTGTTCCTCCATAAATTGCTGCAAGGCATTGTTAGGAGCAATAGCAATAGCAGCAGTTGTTCAATTTTCGGTCCTCATTAGGCAAATCAGTTTCATAAAGTTTCTTACCAAACTTAGAGAAATTAAACTCATAAGATTCTCCATTAAATTTAGTGTAAATTTTCTCTTTCTTACAATCTATAATAGCACCACATGTATTCAAGAAAGGTCTACCGAAAATAATAGGACAAGTTTTACTAGCTTTAGAACCAAGTACTAGAAAATCAGTAGGATATTTAGTTTTACCGCATAAAACCTCGACATCTCTCACAATACCAATGGAGAGATAGTTTCCCTATTGGCAAGTTGAATAACCACATCAATATCCTCAAGTTCACAGGGACTAATTTCATGCATAATTTCTTTATAAAGTTCAAAAGGAATAGCACTAGAACTTGCACCAATATCACATAAACCATAATAGCAATGTTCTCCTATCTTCACTGAAAGCACAGGAACACTTGTTTTCCTAGATTTACCAGGATGCGAAACAATATTAGAAGCATCTTCACAAAAGATAATATGTTCTCCATCTACATTTTCAGTTACCAAATCCTTTATAATTGCTACTTCAGGTTCAACAGTTATTTGTTCATCAGGCTCTAAAGGTTTCTTGGCACTTTTATTAACCACACTAGCTATCAGAGAATGTTGCTTGACTTTAACAGGAAAAGGTATTTTTTCAATATAAGGTTCTGGCAAAATGTGATCAACAGTATGAACTTCAATACTTCTGCCAATGGCCGAATTGGTTTTATCTTTATAAGGTTCATGATATTTATTCAAATCCTTCTTAGGCACATCAAGATAAGAGGCAAAAGCTTTGTAATAATTTGCAACAACTTGAGAATCAAGACAGTAAACAGCACTAACATTACGGAAATCATCAGTCTCCATAAAAGATTTAATGCATTCATAATCATAATTTATACCTGACTTTCTACCTTTGTCGTTCTCCCATCCTTCAGTATTTTCCTGAATACGGTCAAGAAGGTCCCATTTAACTTCTTCTTCAGTACGTGTAAATGATCCAGAACAAGAGGCATCCAATAAATCCTTATCATGAAGAGAAAGCCTTGCATAAAAATTATTGATAACAATATTACTTGGGAGCTCATGAATGGGACATTTGAGCATTAGTGACTTCAATCTCCCCCACGCTTGGGCAATACTCTCTCCATCATGAGGCCAAAAATTATATATGCGATTTCGATCTTGATGAATCTCACTAGGAGGATAGAATTTAGAATAAAAGAGAGGTACAATTTCCTCCTAGCCAATCACTAGTACAGAAAAGGCTATCAGTGGCGCACCAAATTGGAATTCTGTGGCGCACCCGCCAAAATGCTGGGTGCGCCACAGAATTCTCGCCACAAAAATTTATTCTGTGGCGCATGGGCTCGGTGCGCCACAGAATTCTCACATTTCTGTGGCGCACGAAAACCCCGTGCGCCACAGAATTCTCAAAAATTCAAAAAATTCAAAAAAATTCAGAAAAATAAAAAAAAGAAATAATATGAAAAATCCTATTTATTTGAATTATTTTCGGATTTTTTGAATTATTTGAACTGATAACTTCCCGCTAGGTCACCTATCCTCAAATTGCTCCAACCCTAGCACGCTTAACTTCTAAGTTCCGCCCACTCCACCTACCCTTGTGCTACTCAAGTTCCTATTGATATATATATCATATGAACCCTCTTAAGTCTTGTATGTGTATATGTGTGGTATGTGTTATAAATGTGTGTTTTTAAATTTCAGACTTTTCAAAAACTTCTAAAGTTTCAAAAGGAGACTCAAAAGTTTCAAAAGATCCAAAAAAATCCAAAAAACTTAAAAAATTTCAAAAAATCCAAAAAATCCAAAAAATTCAAAAAAGTCAAAACACTTCAAAAAATTCAACAATCTTCTTTGTTATACATTTCTGTGACTTTTTTTTGGACTTTTTGAATTATTTAATTTTTAATTTTTAATTTTTTTTTGATTTTGCTGCGAAAAATCGTCTGTTTGAAATCTTTTTTCTTTTGGAATTTGAGGAATCTGTGAATTGCGGACCGGGTAAACCCGGGTGGATTCGAACTCGGATTTTTCTCACGTTTTTTTTGACATATTTTTTGCATTATTTCGACGTCGTATGCAAAAGTTATGGCCGTTACAAGTTTTTTTCCTGTTTGTTGCAGGAAAGGTCGAAATTCATATTTCAAAATTTCTATACCTACTAGACACTCAGACCTAACTACATGTCAAAGGATTCTATTTATTGAAATTTTTATCATTTTCTTTTACTTCCTGCAAGACTAAAAAGGCGATCCAAGGGGGGGGGTGGGATTTGAAAAAAAAAATCCACAAAATGTCACCTTTCTGTGGCGCACTTGCCAGGTGCGCCACAGAATGTCAGGTGCGCCACAGATTTTTTTTTTCAAATTTTAACCCGCCCCCCAGATAACATTCTGTGGCGCACCTGGCCATGTGCGCCACAGAAATGTGTCTTTCTGTGGCGCACCAGGCTTGGTGCGCCACAGAATGTCTAATTTCGCGGCGCATGTGGTTTAGTGCGCCACAGAAATGTGATTTCTGTGGCGCACCGGGCTTGGTGCACCACAAAAAATAATTCTGTGGCGCACCAATTAAGGGTGCGCCACAGAGTGCCAACCTACCTATATAGGGTTTCCCTACTAGTGAATAGATCGGCCATTCTTCAGCATCTTATACCATTCCACAGCTCGGCCCTTCAATGATATAGAGAATAACTTCCTCTTGACTTTTTTCATTGAAATAACTGCACACTTGAACAACTCGCATAATTCATGTATAAATAGTAAATGATCACCAGGATGGATGGTTCCATCTCCAACATAGCGGTTATCCATAACACGTTCAACAATTTTCATAGGTATTTTAAATGGATCTAATTCAGTAGGCGGCGGTTCATTTACTACCTTAGCAGTGGCAGTAGTATTCCCAAATAGGGATTCGAATGGAGATCTCTCCATAATAAAATAAAGCAGCAAGCAGAAATAAAAACAACACTTACAGTAAAGGTTTCCCTTACCAATTCCACTTACCAATAGCACTTCATTCCCCGGCAACGGCGCCAGAAAATAGTATTGATGACCCACAAGTATAGGGGGTGTATCGTAGTACTTTCAATAAATAAGAGTGTCGAACCCAACGAGGAGCAGAAGGTGTTGACAACTAGTTTTGATCAAGGAATCAATGTAAATACTAGCAGACAAGTTTTTAGGGTTTTTTGATATTGCAGATAAATAAAATACGTGTAAATAAAAGACAGTAATAATAATTGCAGCAAGTGGCCCAATCCTCTTTATAGCAAAGGATAAGCCGGTTGGTTTACTTATGATGGCAAAATGTTCTTGAGGACACACGGGAATTTCGTCAAGTGCTTTCGCTTCCTACAGCTGATTAATCTTTATTGTTTTGATAAGTGTTGTGTGGGTGAACCTATGCTAATGCACTGCCCTAACTTGGACTAATACAGACTTGTGATTAAACCCCTTGCAAGCATCCGCGTTACAAGGAAGTAATTAAGATAAATCTAACCACAGCCTTAAACTCTGAGATCCTACACTCCCTCATGCACCGGTTTACTAACGGGGGTTTAGGTTTCTGTCACTCCGGCAACCCCACAATTAGTAGCCGAATACACAATGCATTCCTCTAGGCCCATAAAGGTGAAGTGTCATGTAGTCGACGTTCACACGACACCACTAGAAGAATAACACCACAACTTAAATATCAAACCATTAAATATTACTCAACATAGTTCCACTACTAACAGCATGACTTCTCCCATGTCCTCAAGAACTGAACGAACTACTCACAAGACATCATATGGATCATGATCAGAGGTGATATAATGATGAATAACAATCTGGACATATACTTCAATTCACCGATAAAACTTAATAGCATCAACCACAAGTAGTAATCAACACCGGGAAAGTTTCCCCTATGAACTACGCAAAGTATAACCATTAGATGTTACAGCGAAACGAAGTGGAGCGGTGGAGATGATGGTGACGGCGGTGGAGATGATGATGATGATGATGATCCCGATGAAGTCCGACGTGATGACGATGACGATGGCGATGATTTCCCCCCTCCGGGAAGGAATTTCCCCGGCAGATTTTTGCCTGCCGGAGAACTTTTTCTCTCTCTGTGGTTTCCGCCTCGTGGAGGCGGCGGAATATTTCCTCGATGACTCCCCGCGTCTTAGGGTTTTTGGGGGATGAAATACGCGAAGGGGAGCGTCAGAAGTGGGCCAGGGTGGCCACACCATGCCACGGCGCGGCAGAGGGGGGCCCGCGCCGTGGGGTGGTGTGGGCCCCTCGTGGCCCATCTCAGCCTCCCCTTTTGGCTGGCTCCGACATCTGACAAAATAGGAACATCTGTATATTTTCCGTGAATTGTTGATCTTCAGAAATAGGGCGTCTTGACGATGCTTTTTCTAGCTGAATCCTGACTCCGGCAGTTAATTCTCCAATAATCATCAAACATGCAAAACAAGATAAAATAACATAAGTATATCATCCAAATATGAAATATATCAATGAATAGCAGTAAATTATGATATAAAATAGTGAAGCAAAATGGACGTATCAATCATAAACTTAATAAAAAAAAGTGTCAAAGGCATAATATTAACATGAAACAATAAAAAATTATAGAAACGTCCAAAACGTATCACCCATCTTAAGTCGGCCGCCTCGTACGCCGGGAACTGCGTCGAGCCGCTGATGCTCACCAGCGCCAGCGCGGCGTCCGGAGACGATGACGAAGCTGCCAAGTTGATCCAGTCCGACGTGGCGAGAGGGTCCTCCACCGCCTGTCGGACTTCCCCCTGCACCGCCGCCGCCGCGGCGGCGATCCCGTCCTCAAAGAGGAGGTCCCCGGCCTTGGCCTTGGCAAGGCACCGGTAACGCACGTCCCGAAGTAGCTCTTGCTCACCGGCGGGACGATGCCGCGGCGCCCACGGATGTCGAAAAAGAAGAAGAGGTGCACGTCTTGGTCGGCGGAGATGGCGGCAGGATGCTTGCACCGAATGTACGACACCTAGGCGAGGGCCGTGACGGCCACGAAGCTGGATGGCAGCCGGGCGGCCTCCGCGCTTGACTCGTCCGTTGGGCGAATCGATTGGGTGACGCGCTGCTTCAGGCGGCCGATGCGATCCTCGGCGACGGTGAAAGTACGGCGGGGGACGGTGGCAGTGGGGCCGACGGGGACCGGTGCCACCTGCATGGCGGGTAGGGGGTGTCTGCGGAACCCGCGCCACAGGAATGTTCAAATAAAAATTTCCTAGCTAGTTGGAGTAATCGATTAACGGCTGTGTTGTAATTACACGCACAGAGAGAGAGAGCATAAACTGTTCTTAGGTATGGTTAAGTTTCTTAGTCACGGCTTTTCTTAATTAGCATGGCAGTGACTCAATGACTAAAAAATCGTTGTAGAAAAACTTTACCTAGTTTACTCCCTTCCCTTGGTAGTAAACCGAGATAAGAAACACTCGAGTTTTCCTAGTTTTGAACCATAATTTTGACGATGACTGTCACTTACAAGTTATAACCTTCATGGAAACTTAGTATAAATACATATGAAGCAAAAATATTGGAACTGGAAAACCCCCCGCCCCCCGCGTCGCCCACCTGTGGCGACCCGGAGGGAAACCTTAGCTGCGCCGCCAGTCGGCCCTCCACCCACCATCCTCCCGCTTTGCCGCCGCCGGAGGGGGAGCCGGCAAAAGGCCATGCGCGCCCCCGGGGAAGGTGGCGGCGGGGCATCTTTTCTCCTGCTTCGCTGCCGGTGGGAAGGAAAAGCATGGCACGGCGGTTCTTTGGAGCGGCGATGGAGAGGATGGGCGCAGTGACGGCGATGCAGAGGAAGGTCCCGGAGGTGGCGGCGCGACTGCGGAGCGGAGGAGCAGTTCGGCGCGGCACTTGGGAGCTCGGGCTGCATCTGGGCCCGAGCGGGCCTGCTTTGGGATTCGCCGCGGCGGGCCAGAGGCGTTCGCCCTTGCGACGCAGGAGGCCTCTGGGAGCGGCGGAGGCGCTAGTGGAGGCAGGTTGCTGCCCGATGGATGTTGGGCGTCGGTGGTGCTCCCGAGAGCATGGTGGCCGGCCACGGCAAGCTCACAGGGAGGAGGAAGCCGGGGCGGCGGCCCCGGAACAGCGGCTGCGACAAGAGTGTGGCCGGCATGGCGCTTGTCGTGGCGTGAGGTGCTGCGGTGGCTGCGGCATGTGGAGGAGCTCGGAGGCCGACCACGGATGCGGTCTCCTATCGTGTGGCTCCCTAAGCTTCGTGGGCGGCTTGAACTCCGGGCGAAAGCCTTGCACCGACTCCGGTCGGTGCCGACGATGGCGGCGCCCTTGGGCGCCGTTCTCCTTCTTGATGGCATCGTCGTGGAGTTTCGACAACCGGCCCGACGGGAGTGATCCGATGGTCTCCGGTGAAAGCCTAAGCTCTGTCGGAAGTGGTCCGATGGTCTCCGATGTATTATGTTTTTATACTATAACTGCTATGGTCTATAAATATGTAACTTATAGGGAAGCACATACGCACATGTAGAAACATAATCAAACCCTTTTACCCTTTGTCATGTCTCTGACAAACTCGTTAATACTGGATGACCTTGCTTTCCGGTCATGGAGACATGTATGTGGCATTATTAATGAGAGCATATTGTTGTCTCAACAATATGACTGGGAAGACCCAAAATAAGATATACTACGAGATCAAGGTTTTGGTGTATATGGTATAGTCTTAGATTGTTCTACTTGTTTATTCCTTAGACCATGAGAATTTATGGTTATGTATATTAGAGAGATTGCTTTGGCACAGTCGAACGTCACGGCCATCACTGGGTGGCCATAACGGCTGTCGCTGGGTAATCTTGAAGATATGCATTTATCATAGTAGTTCAAGAATGAGAATTACTCCTCTAGATAATAGAGAGATACATCCTGGATCCACTCTAGTGGGAAGCTATCCATAGACAAGTCTGCGCAGACAAAGGTCATGATATTATTATATCATGGGGATACTGGAACATGGGTAAAGTGTAATGGCATCTCACCGGCAACGAGGATAAAGTGACATAGTGAATGAAAGGTATCATTCATGGTGATGTCATATATCTCGCCTCGGGTGATTGATGAGTATCGTGAAGTAATGAGAATATACTTGATAGTCAATAGGTTTAACATAGTGTCTTCGTTGACGATAGCAGTCATTCAGTTCATCCATGGATCTGACCCTAACCGGTGATTGGATAGGCACTTCCAATTATAGCTACCCGTCATCGAACCTTGGGGTCAGACACTTAAGTCGTCATAGTCTGTTGTGTACGTTGGAGGTCTAGAGTAGAGGAAAAGTATCATTCGGTATGTTCCGACATGATAGAATTATGTTCAGAGATTTGATCAAAAGAATATTGAGGTAGTGTTGGATTTATATATATAAGGAAATAATTATCCAATATATTTTGTCGGCGGGCACTGGGTGTCCCGGATCATGCAAATATGTTTTATATGATAAGTAATTAATTCTGGAAATTAATTAGGCAAAATATTAATTGATTAAATATTAATTTAATTAATTAATAAATAAATGGGAAAAATATTTCACTGCAAAGGCCAATAAAAGGAGGCTGCCACATGGGCCCGAGGGGCCCACATGGCAGCCGCACCACCACTTGGTGGTGGTGGGCCAAATCCGCATGGGGGGGGCTTCCCCCTTGTCCGAACCCTAGTGGGCCTTAGTGGCCCATGGGGAGGCGACCGAGGCGGAGGAGACCGAGGCTGGCCGGCCTAGGTGGGCCCCACCACCTAGGTCGATGCGGCAGGCGGGCCCCACCGGCCGTGCGGCGTAAGGAAGGGTGGGAGCGAGTTGGTGTTGGACTCCAACTCCCCCCCATGGCCGGTGGCTTAGGGTCGGGGTTCTACCCCTTCCCCAAGTCCCTCCACCCCTTTGGCCACCTATATAAACACCCCAACCCCTCTCTATTTGGACACACAATTTAGAGACGGATTTAGAGGCTCTTCTATCTAGAAGTTCTCTTCATCTAGATCTAATCTCTTTCTCCCTCTCCCATGTTGACGTGGGCCTACCTATCGGGTGCCCCACTATGAAGGTACCTGGTGCACGCAAAGACTAGGGCCCAGCCGGAGGCCTACTAGAAGACGATGCTCAAGGCCTATGAAGGAGCCCAAGAAAATAGAGTATGCCCCAAGGCAGACGAAACCTATGTCGGTAGAACCTACCTTACCTGTAAACCCAGTCGGTTGCGAACTCCCGAGACCCAGCCTCCTTTATAAAGGCTGGAAGGGCCACCGATGTAGGGTACGCTCACAATCATGCTACTACTCCACCATCCAAACCCTAGCGAGATCGACATCTCGCCGGGATCAACATTGTAACACCTCCCAAAATTTCAATAACAGATAAGCTGGAAGTAGGGTATTATCCTCCGGGAGCCTGAACCAGGTAAATCGCCTTGCTGTCAGCCGTCACAACTACCAGCACTCCAACTTCTCTCCCTTTCAATCAACCTGGGGTACTCGACCCTGAGATTTGCCGTGGCCACCCCACGTCAACTGGCGCCGTCTGTGGGAAAGAAGAGTGCTAGAATCATGGTTGCACCGGCTCCATCCGCAATGATCATCGACACGCCAACAATCACGGCGCCGATCCGCTTTGGCTCCTTCGAATTCGTTCCCCACCCACCAGACCATCGATCGGTGTACGCCGATCTCTATGGAGGTATGTGCCTTACTTTTGGTAGCATGAATTTCCATGTGAACAAGTGGGGGACGACTCGACTCTCCGATCGCGCACTTGCATCTTCGTCGACTGCGGAGATCGCGCCTGCTTTGACTACGTCGCCTGCATCTTCGTCGACTGCGGAGATCACGCCTGCTTCAACTACGTCACCTGCATCTTCATCGACTACGAAGATCGCGGCGGCTTCGACTACGTCACCTGTATCTTCGTCGACTACGGAGATCGCGCCTGCTTCAACGACGTCACCTGCATCTTCGTCGACTACGGAGATCACGCCTTCCCCGACCACGGGACCCAAGTCTTCATCCACAACGATTGCATCTGCCTCAACTACACCCGCGTCGTTTTCGACTCCGACGCCCGTGGAATCGCCGACTGCTATTTCGCCTGACGAGTTCTGCATCGACTGCGGCGTTTACCACGTCACTTCCATCTCCGGCTCTGAGGACAGCTCCGGCGGCGAAAGCAGCAGCAGCAACGCGTATTCGACTGCGTAATCTTACCCCACCCAAGTCTTCATGGTGGACGCAACAAACAACAGGACACCTGGCACCGGTCCCCATCGCGAGGAACCGACATTCCCCATGGAAGTCACCATGCCGGACAAAGTAACTACCTTGGTGATCACTCAAGAGATGGGAATCCGGGCCATGAAGCATGTACAAGAGCGCACCTTTCCTCCTGCGGAAGCGACTCGAGAGGACATGATGGCATACCAATACCTCGTGTGGAAAGAGAACGAGAAGCTGCTACTGGAGAAAGCTGAGCTGGCCTGGCATAAGGAACTCGCTGATGCGTCGAGTGCTCGCCGCGCAGCCTATTCCTTCTCTTCCTCGGGACCCACCGTCATGCAAGAGCATGGCCGTTATCGATCACGTGCCCGTGTAATGACGGATGCCGAAAGAGCCGCGACTACCCGCAATCTCGAGTCATCCTTCATGTCCGAAGATGCAGATGGGATACCCATGCCCAAAACAGCATCGGGTGCTCTCATGTCACTATCCACGTACCTGCGGGCAACACAACCTCCGGAGGGCGACCCTGCGCAGCCCTACATCAGCAACAAATCCAGCACTACGCTTAGCAGAGGAGGCGCTGATTCCAGGAGTCACACCTGCCGCAACGGCCCAACCATGCGGAGATCGCGATAGACGTGATCGCGAACGCGCAACATGCGGAGATCGACCCATCCGACACCTGCAGGAGGGCGAAGATGCGCGCAACGTCATCACGCAGCGAACAATCGACCGCAACCGCTCCAGGCGGTCCGTCAATTCTCCGACTGAGGAACTTTACTCAGATGAGGATAACGAGGCTTGCGGCCTTGCCTGCTTCAACTACCGCATCCGCGCCACAGGAATACCGCGAGGCTTCAAACTCACGTCCGAGTCGGTCAAGTTCGACGGCACGTAGGATCCCAAGCTTTGGCTCGACGATTACATCATCGCAGTCCATTGCCAAGGAGGTACCACAACAACAGCCATGCAGTACGTTCAGCTGATACTCGTAGGATCAGCACGTACCTGGCTCCAGAACTTGCCCCGGAACTCCTTCAGCTCCTGGGACCAGTTCGAAGATGCCTTCGTCAAGAACTTCCTTGGCACATACTCAAGGCCCGCAACGTTCGCAGAACTGCAAGCCTGCAGGCAGCGGAAGGATGCGCCACTACGATCATACATCCAGCGTTGGACACTCATGCGCAATTCCGTCGGAGTCGTCTCCGAGGACAGAGCAATCGACGCATTTACCCGAGGCGTCATTCGACACGACCTTCGAGAGGCTCTCGGTTGCCTCAAGCCTCAATCCATAGTCGAGCTCCTGAAGATCGCAAATGAGTGGGCCGATGGTGAGGACTCTGTACGCAACGAGTTCCTGGACGAAGGAGGCGAACCAAGCAGCTGGAACCGCAGAAACAACCGTGGCAGCGATCGCCGCCACAAGCGCATGACCCACTTCGATGAAGGCGAGCCAGCCAAATTAGTGGCGGCCGGATTCACCGACACCCGAGAAGATCGTAGCCACGACGACAATCGTCAGAACAGTCGAAGCAGGGAGGAGTACCGGAACGATAGAAGCCAAAGACGCGACTGGCGGCGCAAACCTCGCGACACCTCACGGCCCGAGCTTACACCTGAGCAGGAGCTCGAAGAACCATGCAAGTTCCATCTGTTCAGAAGCGAAGAAACCGGGAAGCTGGTCTCCACTCACCTGGTGAAGGACTGCCGGAAAATGCAGCGCATTAATGGAGCATTCGCCAAAATCCTGGCTCCAGCCCCAGTACCTCAACCAGCACCGCAGTTGACCCTCCCAGGATCACCCGCAGCAGCAGCAAACCCTGCGCACATCGCAGGAGCAATCCAGTACCAGCCGAGACAGGAAGCACCTCCTGCGTGTAACACCCCGACCCACCCCCGGGTCGGGCCTGTCACCCCTGGCAGCTCTCTAGGATCTCTAGACTGGCCCCACAGATCAACACTAGTCTTTTCTGCGCACTTTGTCCTCACTCGTGCGCACCTCCCGGTCGGTCACCCATCCTTGGAGTGCTCTGGGCCAAGCACGCTTAACCCCGGAGTTCTTTCCAGATGAGCTTCCAGAAAAGAAGTTGCAACTTGTTGACATGAGTATCCTATCAATCCTATTGAGCCCTGAGCCAGGATCTCACATCCTTCCCCCCTTAGAAGACCGACGCCCTCGTCGGTCAGCCCCCAGTCCAGGAACTTCCCCTCTTGGTACACGTCTGTGCGCCCAGTGCCGGCACATGCTCCACATGTCCGCGCCCCTGACCCGCACACGCCCGTGTTGCCGCGAGGGTCGGCTCTGATACCAAATGTAACACCCCGACCCACCCCCGGGCCGGACCTGTCACCCCTGGCAGTTCTCTAGGATCTCTAGACTGGCCCCACAGATCAACACTGGTCTTTTCTACGCACTTTGTCCTCACTCGTGCGCACCCGGGAACGAGTTCCCGGTCGGTCACCCATCCTTGGAGTGCTCCGGGCCAAGCACACTTAACCTCGGAGTTCTTTCCAGATGAGCTTCCGGAAAAGAAGTTGCAACTTGTTGACATGAGTATCCTATCAATCCTATTGAGCCCTGAGCCAGGATCTCACACTGCGCTGGAGAACAATACAATCAGGCTCGAGGGCAAATGAACATGATACAGAAGGGGCGCCCATCAAACAGGTGCCAGAAGTTGATCACCCGCCAAGTCTATCAGGCCGTGACAATGCCACCAGCCGCACCTGAGTACCTCAAAGGCTCGGAGACTTGCATTACATTCTCTCGAGAGGACCATCCTCCACGGGTACCGCGCCCAGGCCATGCTGCACTGGTACTAGAAGCTCAGATAGGTCAATTCCACATGACCAAAGTCTTCATGGATGGCGGCAGCGGCATCAACATTATCTTCGCCGACACTCTCCGGAAGATGGGCAGATCTCTGGAGAACCTAGCAAAATCAGACATCACCTTTCATGGCATCGTACCAGGGAAGGCAGTCTACCCTGAAGGAGTCATCACACTCGAAGTTATCTTCGGCACACCTGATCACTTCTGCAAGGAGACAATTGACTTTGAGGTGGTGGACTGGAAGTCGCAGTACCATGCTATACTTGGGTGCCCAATGTTCGCCCACTTCATGGCAGTTCCACACTACGCCTATCTCATGATCAAGATGCCAGGACCAAAGGGAGTCATAACTGTGCACGGTGACTTCCAGCGCTCAGATAACTGCGACCGCGAGTTCACCAGAATCTCCGAGTCCTTCGGCATGCAGCAGCAACTCGACGAACTCTCACTCACCAACGATAAAACCCTCTTCCCTGCAAGCAAGAAACCGGCACCTGACGCTTCGTTCAGCACAACCGACGACACAAGGGCACATCAAGTTCATCCGACTGACGCTTCCAAGACAGTGCTCGTGTCATCCAGCCTGTCTCCCGCATAGGAAAGCGCGCTCGTCGAGTTCCTCCGTGAGAACTGGGAAATCTTTGCCTGGTATCCAGCCGACATGCCAGGTATACCCAGGGAATTCGCCGAGCACGCCTTACAAATCTATCCAGACGCCAAACCTGTCAAGCAAACCATGCGCCGCTTTTTCGAGCCGAAGCGCGTTGCTATAGGGCAGGAAGTCGACAGATTACTTCACGCCCAGTTCATCCGAGAAATCAAGAAGTCCGACTGGGTCGCCAACCCAGTCCTGGTAGAGAAGAAGAAAACAAAAATCCTCTGTATGTGTGTCGACTTCACTTCCCTCAACAAGTGCTGCCCAAAGGATCACTTCCCGTTGCCACGAATCGACTAGATCGTCGACTCCACGGCTGGTTGCGCGCGACTATCTTTCCTGGATGCCTACTCAGGTTACAACCAGATAAGGATGCGAGAGGAGGATGAGGAGAAGACAGCTTTCATCACACCCCATGGTGTATACTGCTACAAAACTATGCCCTTCTTGCTCAAGAACGCTGGAGCCACCTACCAACGCATGATGCAGTCCTGCCTCAAGGACCAGATATGACGCAACGTCCAAGTTTATGTCGACGACATAGTCATCAAGACCAAGCAAGAGGACACACTCCTCGACGACCTACGAGGGACATTCGCCACGCTCAACGCGTACAAGATCAAGCTCAACCCAACTAAGTGCGTCTTCGGCGTACCAGCTGGGCAACTAATCGGGTACCTCGTATCTGCCAGAGGCATCGAGGCAAACCCCGAAAAGATAGAAGCAATCCTCATGATGCCACCCCCGACCAAGCTTCGAGAGGTCCAGCACCTAGCCGGCCGAGTCGCAGCGCTCAACCGGTTCATTAGTAAGTTGGGTGAAAAGACACTCCCTTTCTACCAACTGATGAAGAAATCTGACAAATTCGAGTGGACACCAGAATCCCAAGCAGCATTCGTGGACCTCGAGAGGGTCCTGGCGACTCCACTAGTGCTCGTCGCACCACGCGAGAAGGAACCCCTTTATCTTTACGTCGCAGCCACCAACAGGGTGGTTAGCACCGTACTCGTCGTCGAGCGCCAAGAAGAAGGCCACGCCCATCGAGTGCAACGGCCCATATACTACCTCGGCGAGGTGCTCTCCATATCAAAGCAGCAGTACCCGCACTACCAGAAGCTAGCCTACAGCGTCTTCATGAGTTCACGCAAGGTCGTCCATTACTTCGCCGAGCACCCGATCACAGTGGTGAGTGCCTCGGGCCTCTCAGACATCCTTACCAATCCCGACGCGACAGGACGAGTCGCTAAGTGGGTCATCGAGCTCGGCCCGTGGGACCTAAAGTATACACACTCTAACGCGATCAAGGCACAAGTACTTCCGGATTTCACAACCGAGTGGATCGAAGCCCAGCTGCCCAACTTACCCGACTTGTCCAACGCATGGACTATGTACTTTGACGGATCCAAGAAATTCGAGGGTGCGGGCGCAGGCATCATCCTGACATCACCGAAAGGCGACAAACTCCGCTACGTGCTACAGATGGACTTCCACAAGCCCTCCAACAATGAAGCTGAGTATGAAGCTCTAATACACGGCATGCGGATGGCCAAGAACTGCGGAGCCACTCGCCTCATGATCTACGGGGACTCGAACCTCGTGGTACAGCAAACGATGAAGGAGTGCGACGGCACGGCAGAAAACATGATTGCATATCGGGACCTTTACAACACCATGGAGGGCAGTTTCGACGGCTGCGAGCTGCGGCACATAGGCCGTGAAAGTAATGAGGAAGCAGACATGCTAGCTAACCTAGGCTCGACCAAGGCAAAAGTTCCACCCAGAGTCTTCGTCGAGTGCATCAAACAGCGGTCCCATCAAACAGTGGTCCATCAAGCTCAAGCAGCCAATCGAGCCCTCTACAATAGCAACAACCAAGGATCACTCGACAAAGGAGCCAGTGGTGCCCGAGGAGGGAGAAGCACACGTCGAAGTTTTCCTAGTTGAGCCAACATGGACGCGCCCTTTCCTCGCATACTTGCTACGCCAGGAGCTGCCAGAAGATATAACTGAAGCCCGACGCATCACTCGCCGCGCGAAGGCCTTTACGATCATCAACAGAGAACTATACAAGCGAAGCATATCTGGAGTCCTGCAGCACTGCATCGACCCAGAGGACGGCAGAGCAATACTCTATGACATCCATGCAGGAACATGTGGGCATCACGCCAGCAGTCGAGCCCTGGTGGCCAAAGCCTTTCGAGCAGGATTTTACTGACCCACGACAATGCGGGAAGCCGAAGAGATAGTCAGAAAATGCTACGGGTGCCAAAAGTTCGCCACCAAGCCACACGCACCCGCATGGGAGCTGAAAACGATACCACTAGCCTGGTCCTTTGCCCAGTGGGGACTCGACATGGTAGGACCACTGAAGAAATCATCTCGCGGTGGACACACGCATCTTTTGGTGGCAGTCGACAAGTTCACGAAGTGGATCGAAGCTGTACCTATAACAAGCTCGACTGCTACATCTGCCGTCAACTTCATCAGGTCCATCATCTTCAGATTTGGGATACCACATAGCATCATCACGGACAACGGCACAAATTTCACAGTCGACGAGTTCAAGGACTTCTGCGTGGAGCAAGGCATCAAACTGAACTACGCCTCAGTCGCACACCCTCAATCCAATGGACAAGTCGAAAAAGCCAACGGCCTAGTCTGTAGCGGCCTCAAGAAACGTCTACTGGTGCCGCTCAAGCGCGCCGCGGGTGGCTGGGTCGAGGAGCTACCCTCTGTCCTCTGGAGTCTCAGAACTACACCCAACAGATCAACGCAATACACTCCGTTCTTCATGGTCTATGGCGCTGAAGCAGTTCTTCCATATGATCTACGATTCGACGCACCTCGCGTGGTTGCATACGATGAGTCAGACGCAGAAGAAGCACTCGAAGATGCCGTCGACACGCTAGATGAGGCTAGAGACATTGCACTCTCCCGAACAACCGTTTATCAGCAAAGTCTCCGCTACTACCATGGCCGATGATTGCGCACGGGATCCTTCGTCCCTGGCGACTTGGTGTTGCGGCTCAAGCAGAAGAAGGTGCACAAGCTCGCCTCCCCATGGGAGGGACCCTTCATCATTACGGAAGCCATCGACGGCGGAGCATACCGCCTGAAGCATGCGAAGACAGGGGAACTTTCCCTCAATCCGTGGAACGTCGCACAACTGCGCCGTTTCTACGCATAGCATACACATCCATGTAATCGTGCTTACACGCCAAACAGGCAGCAAGCTTCAGACGCAGTCTTTTCCTTACCAGGGTACCTAAGGGGACTGGAAGGTTTTTAATGAGGCGGCTTGCTAGCTTCATATACAATGATTGAGATACAAAAGCTTTCTCCCTTTACTTTTTTAGTCAAAAAGCAAACAAAACCTTGGCCGCACTCGAACACTCGGGGGCTGCGCCGTACAGGTTCAAACATAAAAGGCCTTGGCCGCACTCGAACACTCGGGGGCTGCACCGTACAGGTTCAAACAGAAAAGGCCTTGGCCGCACTCGAACACTCGGGGGCTGCGCCGTACAGGTTCAAACAAAAAAGGCCTTGGCCGCACTCGAACACTCGGGGGCTGCGCCGTACAGGTTCAAACAAAAAAGGCCTTGGCCGCACTCGAACACTCGGGGGCTGCGCCGTACAGGTTCAAACAAAAAAGGCCTTGGCCGCACTCGAACCCTCGGGGGCTGCGCCGTACAGGTTGAAACAAAAAAGGGCTTGGCCGCACTCGAACACTCGGTGGCTGCGCCGTACAGGTTAAAAAAAAACCTTGGCCGCACTCGATCACTTGAGGGCTGCGCCAAACAGGTTACCTCACCAAACAAAACAATCTTGACCACACCCGAACGCTCGGGGGCTGCGTCCAAGTTTTCTCTACAACTTATTGTCTTCGACAAACACATCACACATATATACTCGGGGGCTGCCCCCACAGAATCACATCGTTCATTTACAAAGCTCAGCAAATATACAACTTGTTGCCTACTCATCTACAGGCTCATCCTTGGGACCACCGTCCAGCGGACCTACAAGCTCCCCCGTCTGCTTCTGCACCTGATAGATGACCTTACGTGCCCAGCCAAGGGTGACTTCGTAATGACTCCGCTCAGGCAGACCTTCGGTGGCACCCTCGAAGTTGAAGTTCGACCAGTGGAGTCGCAAATATGCAAAGGCAATATTCGCTCCACCCACAAGTTCAGCACGGAGCATCTTCTGGATAGCCTTGCCCTCGCGGAACCTCGCCAGCAGAGCGGGTATGCCTTGCGGCTGCTCGTTATGTGGGAATATTATGCTCGCGGAGGCGCTCCGAATCCCGCCCGAGAAGGCGGCGTTCGTGGTGACACTCTTGCTGCATTCCTCCCCACCAGTGACCTAGCGCTTGGCAGCGGCAGTGGAGCTGGTGGACACCTTGTGAGATTTTCTTCCTTTGTTGTCTCTTATCTGTTGTCTTGTGTAATTTGCTTGTGTACGAGATGCTGATTTGGTGATACTATGTGGTTTGTGTAATATGTAAATATGTTTCTGAAATTTGTGTGCAGCGATGAGACATTATGTAATATGTAAATATGTTCTCAGAATTTTGTACATTGTTGAATCATTTATTGAATTCTGTGTAATATGTCTATTGAGTTTTGAGGCATTTTCCATAAGTACTAATATGTTTTGGGGGCAGTTTCTCGAAATGCCTCAAATATTATTTGGGGCAGTTTTAGAAAATGGCTCTAATTGAATTAAGGGCAGTTTCTCAAAGTGCCCCTAAATGTATTTGGGGGCATTTTGAGATAGTGCCCCGAATTAAATTAGGGGCAGTTTTAAAAGTGCCCCTTATTCTTACTTTTAGGGGCACTTCTTGGGACACATTTGAAAGTTCCCCTTATACTTTTAGAGACACAAGCAAAGGGAGCTCTTAAAACAAGTGCCCCAAATATATAAGGGCACAAAATTGACATATAAGGGCACCTTGAAATGCCCCAAAATGTCAACCATGATGTAGTGAAGGACGCCAGCTCCGCCCACGGCGGTATTCGGTTCATGCCCACATCGATATTCGGTTCATGTCACTTGCATTTTGACCACTCGCTTTTTGACTACATAGGGCACGGGAGGAGCTCATATTTTGTGGTAAGGTGGAGGACGTCCGTGGACGCCCACGCTGACCACCACTTGAGCCCACGGGAGCATCATCCCGGTGCCTACCCCGTCTTCCACCATCGCCCAGACGACGCGTCTGCCTCCGTGACGATGGTGCCGTCCCCGGACGCTTACTACGCGTGGATACCGCGGTACGCGCGGGGTTGCCCTCCCGTGAGCTAGCGTTACCCTTCCGCCTCTACAGCCTCGTCAGCAAAGGCGCCAGCCACCGATCTCACAACCACGGCAAGGAGAAGTTCCTCTTCCACATCCAATGCCCAAGCCCAAGACGATAGCGCCATCAGCGGCGTCCTCACCATGAAGCCCAAGTTTAACACAAGCGGCGTCGATCTCCGGGGGCAGCACCACCTCCGAGCCGCCGGCGAAGCCAAAGTTTAACACCAGCAGCGGCTCTATGCTGCTGACGGCATTGCGCGCCACGGTAATCTACAGTGATCCAATTTAATTAAAACGAGTTTAGGGATTGATTAATGACAAAAGACGCAACTACCCTTTAAAATTTGGAGAGGGATACACTGAAGCACAGCCGAAAATACAATTAAAACCACCAAATTTTAATTATCTCTGCTAGACTGCCCAACAACTGCCAGACTGCCCAACAACTATCTTTAGGTAAAATGCGTAATAACGAAATTTTGACTTTGACATATGATAACTCTAGATATCCATGCACAAGCATGTGCATGGGGAATTCTCATGCATGGTAATTTCATACTGTGCGCGGGGGTCAACATGTGCGCTGCACGCTTACACATTAATCAAAAGAAATTCAGAAAGTGTGAACTGAACGCATCCATGTGATCTGGTTCCATACACACAGACGCCTGAACGGCGCCGCCGCCCCCCTTGGCGGCGACGAGCACCACCTGACCGCTGTTGTTCATGGTCACTAGTTCAGTCCTGGCCGGCGCGCCCCACCCAAAGTCAGCCGCCTCGTAGGCAGGGAACCGATTCGATCCGGTGACGTTAACAAACCGGTCCATTGGCACCCAGGATAGAAGGTCCAACCAGTCCCACAAGGCGAGCGGGTCCTCCTCCGCCCGCCGGATCTCACCGTGCACCGCCGCCGCCGCCACGGCGAGCCCGTCCTCCGTGAGTAAGTCCCGCGCCGTACCCTTGGCGAGACACCCGGTGACGCACGTACCGAAGTAGTTGTCGCTCACCGGCGGGTCTATGCCGCGCCGCCCACGGCAGTCATAGAAGAAGAAGAGGTAGACGTCGTCGTCGCGGGAGATGGCGTCCGGGTGCTTGGACTGGACGAAGGACACCCAGGTGAGCGCCGCGATGGCCACGAAGCTGGACGGCGAGGTCGTGGCAGCCTGCATTGACGGAGGCCAGGTTGTGATGTCGGAGATGCGTTGCTTCAGGCGATGGATGTTCTGTGCGCTGACGGTGAAAGTCCGGCGGGGCAGGTTTGGGCCGGGGGAAACATCATGGGAGCCTGCAACACGGTGAGTGTCCTACAATGTTAGTACGCTCACATTAAAAGTAACGGAGGGAGTTTAACAGAGGTTGCAGCTATTTTGAGAGGAAACTCTTCCCTCACATCAAAACTCGGGAGGAAAAAAAATGGTTCAGAACATCCATTTGGAAAAAAAATGGTTTAGAACAGAAAATAAAAATGACTCTGTATAGTATGCTCTTGCCTCTCGGAAATAAAGCTATTTTTGCGAAACACAGTACAACGCAGACGCTCATATAACGCGTACACACTCACCCCTATGAACGCACGCACGCACACCCTACCCCTATGAGCACCTCCGAGAGACCGAGTTGGCGGTCGAGTCTTGAGATTGACGAAGTCACCACGGGCGCATCGCTGTCGACGGGAACGTCGCCTCCCACTGAAGAATATTCCACCTTAAATGAGAAACTCAGCGTTAAACCTGGGGTTTGAACTCTGGTGGGCTGGAGGTACAACCACCCTCCTAACCATCTTGCCACAGGCAAGTTCTCCGAAATAAATAAAGCTATTTTGAGAGCCATGAAAACCCTACTGTACATGTTTCTTTGGTGGCATATCATTGGCAATGAAGTGTACACATCGGTAGATTTTTTTTTGAAAAGCCAGGAGTATATTAAAAACAGTATAATATAACTGTATAAGAGGATTAATTACTAGAAGTGCAACGTTGCTATACTTACTAGTAGGTGAAATAGATATCGTAGCTTAGACCGTCATGAACCCAACAACACATTTCTGTGCCTTGAAGAAAAAAATGTGTAAAGAACAAGTGACATGTTGAGCACTATATTTATTGCTTTACCCCGGCATGAAAGCTAATCCTTTTCACCAAGAATTTACAGCCACACAAAAGATTTGAATATTTACATGCCTGATTATTTGTAAGTTCTGTGACATTTGGAATATTACTTGTGTTTGTTTTTCATCTGGGCCACATGCTTCTCATTGCATCTTTGAATTCCTCCATATCGCATTTTGTCCCTTTGGGAGTGATTAATATCACATTATATATCCTTAGATCTGATAGTGTCCAGTGTCTAGCTAGTTGATTGCTTATTTAAGTTCCGCTGCAATAGTCAGTTTACTCCTCCAACACTCTGTGTCAGTCACTGACCCCACTACGTTAAATCCTAGTTCTATATATACTCTGTTGGGTCGGTGTTGGGTCAGTGACTGGGATACACAATTGTTGGAGGAGTAAACGAGTGACCGCGGGAAAAAAATGCAGATCGAGGTATAAAAATCATTGCCGTCATTTTCCTAGATGTGTTTGTGTTATTACTGAGCACGTACATAAATCATCTTATGATTCTCTAAGAGGAGTTTTGCCATTTTGATTCTTTTTATATATAGCTTGTCATCAATGTCCAGTATCTCTATACTAGGTCCACCCCTGGAACTAAAATTTACAAGAATGTCAGTCTAATGAGCATTACAATTTCCGATTATTTGTAGAAGATAATTTTTTTGCTTTTGAAAAGTTGCACAGTCAAATGAGTAGAAATGTTCAACGTCGTGCGATACCATGATCGTGACATATGAATTGTGATAGAAGAATCGCGACAATGTTACCGTGATGGTGCAACGCCGTGTAGTGCATTTCCTTGCTAGGCGGCTATGCGCCGCCCCGATCCCCCTGCCCTCGTCACCTCTCAGTCTCAGACAACCGCATGCTTAGGTTGACACTTGGACTTTGACGGTTTGACCGCGCGCTAGCTAGCTTGCTTGCTCTCCGGTGGCCGACGGCTACCGAACAAACTGAAGTCCGGGAGGGAAGCTCGGCCGGGAGAAACATTACATACCAGTGGCAGATCGGGCGCGTACTTGCGCAGCGTGCTCCTCGCGACCTCCTTGCCACCGGGGACCTTGACGGCCGCGCGGTCGAACGTCGGCGCAACCGCGACAGCGACGTCGTCTCCCCGGCACGCCCCCGCCCACGCCTCCAGGAACCTAAACACCGACCGGCCGTCGACCACGGCGTGGTGCATCGCGACGCCGATCGCTACCCCGCCTTCCAGCCGCGTCACCTGCACAGCCAGCACCTCCGCGGGGAGCGCCTCGGTCTCGAGCTCCGGGACGAGCGCCTTGAACGCGTCCACGTCGTGGTGCGCGTCCCCGGCGAGCCTCGCAGCCTCCTTGTCGTCCATCTCCGCGACGACGAACCGCACGCCTCCAGGGCTCTCCTCGGATTCGGAGGCGGAGCAGTGGATGGCGGCGTCGCCGGTGGACGGCTGGAGGACGATCTTCCCTGCGAGCGGCGGGAACCGCGCGAGCGTTGCCGTGAGAGACTCGCGGAGGGAGCGGACGAGGGACGCGAAGGGCGGGAGCTGGCCGTGGGCGTCGTCGAAGAGGAGCACCCGCTTGAGGAGCGGGACCACGACCCACGGAGCGTCCAGCGGGGACAGCCTGAGCACCATGTCCTCGGGCGGCGGGGCGACGCGGGCGACCTCGACGATCTTCACCGTTGGCATAGCTGGCGACGAGAGAAACGAGCGAGCTTGGTGGTGGCTGCGCGCTGACTTGGTGGGACAAGGGAGGGAATGGTAGTGTGTGGAGAGGAAAGGAAAACAATGTCTGCCTCCGGTGGAGGGCACGGTACGTCGTGTTTTATCGGTGTTTTTTTTTCCAGAAACTAGCAAGTGTCTCTTGCGTATTGAATTTGTTCATGAACTAATTTTTTTTGTTTCATAGACAATGCAAAGACAGAAACTGAAATCATAGCAGACTATAGTAAATATTATGCTAGATAAAATATTACATGCCTGGAATCTTTTAATTTATTGGAAAGTAGTAATCCAGACATTTTGAAGAAATACAATGTCACATATTCTAGAAGTTCATTTATTTTTAACCGTAGGCGAAATTTTACATATATTTTACTCTCTAGCCATCATCACCCATTCATCAGTGTAGACTCTCACTGACACATATTTGTTTTGTCTTGTGACAAGTAATCTTTTTAGTTGCACCACAAAACTCTAGCGAACATGTTATTCTCGCTCCTTGAAACATCCTCATACTACCCCATACTATATGTCGATTACTTAGTCGCATGATTTAACCCTCTTCCTACTAAGCCTACTCTTCAGCCCAATAATTATATGTTGTTGCTCACTTGTGTTTGGTGTGTCATGAAACATGACTATGCTACTATGGACAACATTGTTTTGGCATTTTCACCAGTCTTAATTTTTTCTACATGCATGGAAATTCCAATGATGTCTCCTATTAAATTTTAAGTATAAGAAACCAAATTAAGTTCCTCACCAAAATCAAAAGAAACCGGCATAAAGTTATCCTTAATCATATCATAGGAAACCCATAGAAACTCATTAGACATGATTTATTCCAAATTGCATACTCAAAGCATTTATTTTGATTTATAATTATGTTTTTAGATATATAATTTTGGAAAGTAAAAAATCCGGATTTATTGGAAATTTGTAAGAATACTTTATTTATAGTAATCATGGAATTAGTTTCAACCAAAATTGTAGCAAATATTTCTAATAGAATATCAAATATTATAGGCGGGCGACCTATGAACAACCAATATTGTTGGTGTTCACAGTTCAGTTTAATCCTATCAACAATATATTGGGTTGAGGTGGTGTCATACTGAAGAAAACCCTATTGCTCCGTCTAGTTCTTCGTGTTCTTCGAATGGACCAACGCTTGTCAGGCAGTGACCCATGGACCCAATGGTTCCTTTGGCTTGTGTTTTTATTGTTTTAATCAAATGACGATCATTGTACCATATGTGTATAGCTAAATAGGATTACTCTTTTGAATATGAGCCGATGTTATTCACGATAGTAAGCCAATAGTGGTAACTTTATCAACCTTGAAGCTTCTTGACTCAAGTCATCCATGGACGATATAGTGTATGCATGTGTATGTATGTATGTATATGTATATATATATATATATTTATATGCTGGTAGTGTCCTAATGAATATATTAACATCATACTCAGATGTTTCAAAAAATTATAGTTATCTTGTGAATTAAAATTTTATTCTCAGTCATGCAAACACATATATATGAGTACGCTTTTATCACCATGTTGTAGCTAGTGTAAGTAGTTCCATCTTTTAAACGGGAGCAGCTTGAGTGAGGCTATGGAACTCGGGTTCCACGTAGCCGTCGAAGTTGTCAGAAAATATAAATAAAGTTTTGAAAAATCAAAAAAGTATGAGGATGTTGTCAATGATTTATTCTACCTTTGTGTAAATCTTCAATGAGAAAAACCATATAATTTAGCCTTAGAAAAAAAGACAAATGTGAAGATATGGGAACGTGAACAATGCAAATTTCGAATCTTCCAAAAATTTGCCTGATTTTGTCTTTTCCGAGCTAAAATATGAGGTATTTCCCATTGAAGTTTTGCATGCTTGTAGTGTACTACATGCTTGATTACATCTAGGTAATTTTTTGGAATTTTGTGAAACTTAAGAATCAAGTTTTCAAAAATTTCAAAATAGCGTCCTCCCCATAGCTCGGGCTTCATTTGGCTTATTTACAGATACTTTTTAATATTAACAAAAAAAAGGAAAAGAGTCATGTCTAGGTTTTTACACAATAAATAACCTAAATACGATCAGTTTTGTCCGATCGCTTTTCCTTTGTACCCTCAAATACGGGAGTGTACAGATCTATTTTTATTTTCAAAGGGCAAAAAAGGAAGGAAATTAAAGAGTCATGCCTACGATAGGCTAAGGTGATTACGATCAGTTTTCTTTTTAAAATTGTCTTAACGCGTGGGCCATCATTATATCCTTTGCATGTGTCCTCATATACGAGAGTGCAGAATCTAATCCTACGGGACAATGAGTCAATTCTATGGCTATTAATTTACGGTAGGCTATTCCACGTTGAGTTAATTAGGAAAACTGGACAGATTAAATTAAACGTGTCAAACGAAACCTTCATGGTTACGCAATTAATAATCTTCATTAAATCTGAGCCGCAGATTTTATATCTAACTGTTAAAATAATCTAAATGATGTGGCTTAACGTAGTAACTCTATTTTACATCCCTATATTGCTTTTAGTTTTCAAAAGGCAAAAAAGGAAGGAAATTAAAGAGTCATGCCTTTACACGATAGGCTAAGGTGAGTACGATCAGTTTTCTTGTTAAAATTGTCTTAACGCGTGGGCCATCCTTATATCCTTTGCATGTGTCCTCATATAAGAGAGTGCAGAATCTAATCCTACGGGCAATGAGTCAATTCTATGGTTATTAATTTACGGTAGGCTTTCCACGTTGAGTTAATTAGAAAAACTGGACAGATTAAATTAAACGTGTCAAACGAAACCTTCAAGGTTACGCAATTATAATCTTCATTAAATCTGAGCCGCAGATTTTATATCTAACTGTTAAAATAATCTAAATGATGTGGCTTAACGTAGTAACTCTATTTTATATCCGTATATTGCTTTTAGTATATACTAGACTAGATAGATTATAAATAATTCTTTTATATTCAACAACCACTTAGATATGTAGAGTACTCACCCCACAAGTTTCGTAAAAAACATGCAGCATTTTGGCTGTACACAAACATACCAATTTCAAAACAAAATAAGAGTTTGTATTCATTTATACAGCCACAAATATGTTTTTTCTGCAGGCTAAAATAACGAATCTTTGTATAAATAGACATAACATATACACATATTGACAGATTTTTTTTGAAATTTCAAACTACTATATTTTTATTAAGTTAAACGGAGAGCACTAGAATCCGGATGACCCAAATCCTCACTCGAGGAAAATGTATTTACAAGGATTACCCAAACCAAAAAGGAGGGAAAAGGGAGAAAGATTGAAATGTAGAAACTAGCTCATTCAACCGTAAGTATGAATAAGAGCATTTCCAATAGATGATGTAAAACATTTTCTACATCATGTATTGAGTTTAATTCAGTGTCCTCTTGCAGGCAAGCATAGAAGCGCTGTCGAAGTAGAATATAGTTATAGATTATGTCGGATGGCGGTCTATATATGTTTGACGTGATGACTAGATAAATATTTGATTTGAACATACTGTCATAAATGCATGATCATAATTCTATCAATTTCCCATTTTCACCAAACAATATTTATTATTTATGGAGAGACACCACTAGTGAAACTATGACTCCGGTCCACTCTGTTACATTGTTTACAACCTCTTTTACTTGCTTTTCATTATTGCTAACTCGCTGGTCCATTTTTAATTTTGTGTTTATTACAATTATCTTACACATTATACAATTAATACTTTGGTTTTAGCCAGATGGGAAGCTTGACAGTTGAATGTTGGGGACAAAGAACTTTGTGTTTTGTGTGTAAGTTCCACTCCAAACTTTGCTAAGCTTTGCACTCCTACTAGTTTGATAAATTTTGGTTCTTCACTGAATTTTTTTGTTGCCGCACTACATCATACCTTTCACATGGGGTTCCCAACAGTCATCATATACTCACTTGGGTGCACCGTCTTGGGCTCGGCTGGGCAGCTGGTGAGTGGAGCCATGGTTGGTGGGGTCTAGTGTCGCCACGGTTGGGCGGTTGTGGTAGTGGAAGGTTGGTGGTGGCCCCTTGACCGTGAATTGATTGGGGTCCACCCTTGTTGTTTGTGCGGTTGCGTCGACAGGTCGACTGCTTTGTCCTAGACATGAGGGGTTAGGGTATCCCTCACAGCGACAACACCATGGCAGCGGGGAAGACTACCGGGCTCTTCAGTGCGGTATTGCCCTGGTCGTTGCTCCAGCTCGGCATCTCCATATCTTTGAGTTCAGCGGCTACTCCAAGTATCTTGGGCGACTCCGGCTTCGAAGCTATAGCTATGGTGGTCTGTATCTTTTGGCCTTGTTGGTGGCATCCCTCCTTAGTTTACGGTGAACGTCACCGGCCTTCGTCTGAATGTGCGGCACCCTTCGATCCGAGCGAGGTTGTAGGGACCCTCTTCGGAGATGGAGGAGGATTGTGGATTCCGTCTACCACCTGATGCCGGCACAGAGTGCTTCTCTCAGATTGGCTGCTATTCTGCCCATTCTTGTTGTGCTTCTGCTTTGCCGTTTGAGCGTGGAGGACACATCGTCTCAAGGAGCGATCATTTTACTTTTTTATTTGTGCTCGTGTTGTGACCTGTGTTAAGCAACCCTGTATTTTCTCGCCGTTGGCGTTATTAATTCTAAATCGGGATTCTGTCTATTTTGTAAAATAACTTGACAAGGGGAGTTGGAAAGTACTAGTCATGCAATACAACAGTTAAGTCGTCCAAGACATATCACAAGAGGCGAAATGTTGGACTACTATCTGCCGATCGCTTATATCATCTATGTCCAATGTGCCGTGTTAGGCACCCATAATCGGCGTCAGTCGATCTCTAAGGACATATCACAAGAGGCAAAATGTTGGATTACTCTGCCGATCGGCTATATTATCTATGACCAATGCGCCGTGTTAGTAACCCATCACCAGCGTCACTGGATCTCCAAGGATGTATCATAAGAGGCGAAATGTTATACACTCTCTGTCGATCAGATACATCATGTGTGACCAATGTGCCGCGTTAGGCATCCATCACCGGCGTCACTGGATCTCCAAGGACATATCACAGGAGGCAAAATCTTGGACTACTCTTGGTCGATCGGTTACATCATCTGTGATCGAAACGCTGTGTTAGGCATTTATCAACAATGTCACTGGATCTCCAACGATATATCATAAGAGGCGAAATGTTGGACTACTATCTGTCGATCGCTTACATCATCTGTGAACAATGTGTCGTGTTAGGCACTCATCAACAGCGTCACTCGATCTCCAAAGACATATCACAAGAGGCGAAATGTTGGATTACTCTCTGCCAATCGGTCACATCATATATGACCAATGTGTTGTGTTAGCCATCACCGTCGCCACTGGATCTCCAAGGACGTATGACAAGAGGCGAAATGTTGTACTACTCTCTCTGCCGATCGGTTACATCATCTGTGACCAATGCACCGTGTTAAGCACCCATCACCGGCGTCACTCGATCTCCAAGGACATATCACAAGAGTCGAAATCTTGGACTACATTGTGTCGATCGATTACATCACCTGTGAACAATGCACCGT
This sequence comes from Poa pratensis, assembly GCA_947311845.1. Classification (NCBI taxonomy): domain Eukaryota; kingdom Viridiplantae; phylum Streptophyta; class Magnoliopsida; order Poales; family Poaceae; genus Poa; species Poa pratensis. The sequence goes on from CAMZMU010000070.1 coordinate 42,112,390, forward strand.
GTTAGTCACCCATCAACGGATTCACTGGATCTCCAAAAACATATCACAAGAGGCGAAATGTTGTACTAACTCTTCCAGATCGGTTATATCATTGTGACTAATGCGTTGTGTTAGGCACCCATCGCTGACGTCACTGGATCTATAAGGACATACCACAAGAGGCAAAATGTTGGACTACTCTCTCCCGATCGGTTACATTATATGTGACCAATGCGCTGTGTTAGGCACCCATCACCGGCATCTCCAAGGACATATCACAAGAGGCAAAATCTTGGACTACTCTCGGTCGATCGGTTACATCATCTGTGACCGAAATGCTGTGTTAGACACCCATCAACGATGTTGCTGGATATCCAAGGATATATCACAAGAGGCGAAATGTTGGACTACTCTCTGTCATTGATGACATCATCTGTGACCAATGCGTCGTGTTAGGTACCCATCAACGGCTTCATTTCATTGGATCTCCAAGGACATATCACAAGAGCCAAAATGATGTACTACTCTGCCCGATCGGCTACTACACCATCTGTGACCAATGCGTTGTGTTAGGCACCCAGCCCATCGCTGACGTCACTCAATTTGTAAGGACATTTCACAAGAGGCGAAATGTTGAACTACTCTCTGGATCGGTTACATCATATGTGACCAATAAGTTGTGTTACGCACCCATCGGCATCACTGGATCTGGAAGCACGCAGAGGCACACACACATTTGTCCACCGCAGGTAGGATAGGAACCACGCTGTCGCTATTGTGGTCAGAGAAACAACATCCGCTGTCCTTTTCCATCAAGTGAGATCTAGCTTGTTCTCTCCGGCGATGAAGATGAACCAGCTCGTAGCTTCCAAATAAACCGAGCTGGATCCATGCGCACTCGTGCGTAGCTGTAACGTCTGCCGCCTAGGTACGAACTCAGCCCGAAGATTGGGCATCGTACGCTTCTTCCTCTTCTTGCGCAAGAAGACGTACGTCCACCGCTGCATATAACTCGGATGCGGTTGCAGATCATCCCGGCGCATAACCAAGTCAGTTTTGTTTTGGATCGAACGCATTGTGCCCCTTTGAAAACGCCATAGTCTTAAACGTTTTGAAAATCTCAGAAAACGTCATATATTTAAGCGCAATATACTTAATCGTACCCCAAGCCTGAGTAACGCAAAAATTTCAAAGTCATTTGGGATAAGACATTTGATATGGCGTTTTCAGTCTCAAAATCTTTGAGAACATATCAGAGCACTAGTCTGAGATTCTCAGAGATTCTGAGACTGAAAAACGCCATATCAAATATCTTATCCCAAATGACTTAGAAATTTTTACGTTTATCCGGATTAGGATAAGCCAAAATGTATGGCGTTTTCTGAGATTTTTAGAGGCTCTGAGATTTCAAAACGCCTAAGCCCATGACGCTTTAGCCCAGGGCCATATCTGACTAAAAGTTATTTGAAGGGTCACAATTAGCTGAAAGTTAGCAAAAGGGCCATTTAATAAAAAAGGGAAGGGTCACAATTAGCTCTTTATTTTGAAGTTTTAAATAATCTTCAAAAAAGATATATGTAGACAATGTTGTATTCTATCGACGTGTAAACTATGTTATGTTTTATACTGCACAAAAATGACAAAAGTGGATATTTGAAAGTAGTAAACGGTGCAAAATTTCAACTATTAAAAATCCATTTAAGTATGAATTATTTTGATTTGAGCTCTTACACGTTGGTAGAATAAAACATTGTTTACGTCTAAGTTTTATCTCCAATTTTTTTTGAAACTTTAAATATAATTTTCACTAAAATTAAAATAAAGGTTCCAAGCTTTGCCTCAAAATGGTTTCCGCGCTCGTTACTTCCTATTTCAATCAGCCAGTCGTGCAATGTTTTTTTCTAGCATTCGTGGCCATTTTTGGATCTCACGTGGGCATCCCTTGAAGAACAAGTAAGAAAAAAAATAGAGGTGGAGATCGACTACACGTTGGAGCATGAGAGTGGGCAGAAAAATCATTGGAGAATCGGATGGGAGAATATTCGGAGAGGAGTAATTCTAACTAGGGTAACCTTGCAAAATGTAGACGTAAAGTATAAGGATGACTCCAACGGGGCGATCCAAACGGACGCGCGTTTGGTCCGCGTTTTGTCCGTTTGGGTCGGGGAACGGACGCGCGTCCGGCCCATGTCCGCCCTTTTCTGGCCAGTGCCCCCAACGGGGCCGACGCATCGAGTCCGCCTGGCCAGGGTTTTTGATCATTTTCGGCCATGGTGATCACATTGCAAACACATGAATCTAAAACAAACACTACTGGGAAAACCCTTATAGGTAGGTTACATTCTGTGGCGCACCCTTAATTGGTGTGCCACAGAAATATATTTCTGTGGCGCACCTGGCTTGGTGCGCCACAGAAAGTCACATTTCTGTGCCGCACATGGCCAGGTGCGCCATAGAAAGTTATCCAGGGGGCAGGCTAAAATTTGAAAAAAATAATTCTGTGGCGCACCTGGCACATGCGCCACAGAAAGTTGACATTCTGCAGGTGCGCCACAGAAAGGTGACATTCTGTGGCGCACCAAGCTCAGAATTATTTTTTTCAAATCCCACCCCCCCCCCCCCCCCGGATCGCCTTTTTTGTCTTGCAGGAAGTAAAAAAATGATAGAAAATTTAATAAATAAAATCTTTTGACATGTAGTTAGGTATGAGTGTCTAGTAGGTATAGAAATTTTGAAATATGAATTTTGACCTTTTCTGCAACAAATGAAAAAGAAATCTTGTAACGGCCATAACTTTTGCATACGACGTCGAAATAACGCAAAAAATATGTCAAAAAAAACGTGAGAAAAATCTGAGTTCGAATCCACCCGGGTTTACCCGGTCAACAATTCACAGATTACTCAAATTCCAAAAGAAAAAAAGTTATTTCAAACAGACGATTTTTCGCAGCAAAATCAGAAAAAAATTCAAAAAATTCAAAAAAATTCAAAAATTCCAAAAAAGACACAGAAATGTATAACAAAGAAGATTGTTGACTTTTTATTTTTATTTTTTTGGTTTTTTAGATTTTTTTTGAATTTTTTGGATTTTTTGAATTTTTTTAAGTTTTTTGGATTTTTTTTGGATATTTTGAAACTTTTGAATCTCCTTTTGAAAGTTTAGAAGTTTTTGAATAATCTGAAATTTAAAAATACACGTTTATAACATATACATAACATATACACATACAAGACTTAAGAGGATACATATGATATATATATATCAATAAGAACTTGAGTAGCACAAGGGTAGGTGAAGTGGGTGGAACTTAGAAGTTAAGCGTGCTAGGGTTGGAGCAATTTGATGATGGGTGACCTAGCGGGAGGGTATCAGTGATACGTTTCAAACGTATCTATAATTTTTGATGTTCCATGCTGTTATTATATCAATTGCTACATGTTTTGGCTACACTTCATATCATTTTTATGCATTTTCTAGGACTAACCTATTAACAAGATGGCACAGTGCCAGTTCCCTGTTTTCTGCTGTTTTTGGTTTCAGAAAATCTATTAAGTAAATATTCTCGGAATTGGACGAAACAAAAGACATCGTCAATAATATCACGAGGAGATCACGGAGTCCAAAGGGGAGTCGGACCAGACCCACCAGGGGGCCACGCCACACTAGGGCGCGGCCCAGGGTGGGCCCGCGCCCCCCTATGGCGTGGTGGCCCCCCTCGGCCACCGACGCCGCCTCTTCGCCTATATATACTCCACGACGCGAAAACCCTATTACGGTCGATCATATTCCACGAAAAGTTCCGTCGCGACCGTCATCGTCAATCTCAGATCGGAGGAGTTCTGAAGCTCTTCCTGGCACCCTGCCGGAGGGGAGATCATCACCGGAGGGCTCTACATCACCATGTCTGCCTCCGGAGTGATGCGTGAGTAGTCCACCCCAGGACTACGGGTCCATAGCAGTAGTTAGATGGTTGTCTCTCTACCTTGTGCTTCCATGTTTAGATCTTGTGAGCTGCCTAACATGATCAAGATCATCTTATTGTAATGCTAGATGTTGTGTTTGCTGGGATCCGATGAATATTGATACCATGTTTATTCAAGTTGGTTATCTATGTGCTCTTGATCTTGCATGCTCTCCGTTGCTAGTAGATGCTTTGGCCAATTAGATGCTTGTGACTCCAAGAGGGGGTATTTATGCTAGATAGTGGGTTCAGTCTCTAGATATCTGGATCAGTGACAGAAAGGTCTAAGATGGTAGATGTGCTGTTGCTACTAGGGATAAAACATTGGTGCAGTGTCCAAGGGCACTTGTATTGATTACATTACACACTTTACTTCATGCAATAATCTGTTGTTAGCAACTTAATACTGAATAGGATGCAGATGCTGCCTTGAAGGTGGATTATTTAGGCATAGATGCGGTTGGAATAACGGTCTATGTACTTTGTTGTAATGCCCAACTAGATTTCATAGTAGACATTTTGGCATGTATTGCATTGTTATGCCCTCTCTATTTGTCAATTGCCCAGCTGTAATTTGTTTACCCAACATGCTAGTTATCTGTTCTGAGAGAGACACCACTAGTGAACTGTGGACGCTGGTCCAATTTCCTCATACTGTTTACACAACCTGCTACAATCATCTGTTTCCTGTTACTTGCTGTGTTTCCTGCTGTTTTCCACACCATACGTTTAACCCTTTGTTTCTGCAAGACCGGAGAGATTGACAACCTCTCTGTTTCGTGTTGGGCAAAGTTCTGGTTTGTGTCTGTGCAGATTCCACGTTGGTGCAATCTCCCTAGCGCCAGGGGGAGTCAACATCAGCAACCTTCCAATTGATCGTCAAGTCCTACTGGTCCGATTAAACCTTGGATAGATTATTCAAGGGAAAACTTCTGCTGTCTACATCATAACCTTCCTCTTGGGGTTCACCAACACGTAGCCATCAATCAGTTCAAAAAATTCAAAAAATCTGAAAATAATTCCAATAATTAGGATTTTTCATATTTTGATTTTTCTGATTTTTTTTGAAACTTTTTAATTTTTTTTTGCAGTTTTTGAATTTTTTGAATTTTTTCAGAATTCTGTGGCGCACCAGGCAGGTGCGCCACAGAAATGTAGATTTCTGTGGCGCACCTGGCCATTTCTGTGGCGCACCATGCCAGGTGCGCCATAGAAAGTGGATTTCTGTGGCGCACGCCCATGGTGCGCCACAGAAAAAAAATTAGTGGCGAGGATTCTGTGGCGCACCCAGCAATTCTGGGGGTGCGCCACAGAATTCTAATTTTGTGCGCCACTGATAGCTGTTTTCCCAGTAGTGAAAACATAATCCTGGCCTCATAGGGCCATGTCTGCATACATATCCAAAATATTACAAATTCCGGCCATCGGCCATGTTTTTCCGGCCATATCGGCCATAGTTCACCATAAATAAAACGACCGAGATTTGAGCAATCTCGGTCCATGTAGTACCTTTGCTTCTTGAGGTAGTAGGCCTTCTTCGTAGGGGTGAAGGCCGAGAGATCCATGTCCATGATCCTGGCCTCCTCTTGGCGTAGGGCGAGCTCAATGTCCTTTGATTTTGCCTCGGCCTCCATGGCCCTTGCATCGGCTTCCCTTGCTCTTGTTCGGGCCGCCGAGGCGTTGGAGCTGGCCGCCGCAGTCGCGACACCGACCGCGGCCGCCGTCGGGGTAATTCCAATCAGGAGGAGGGAAGCGGTCGCGGCCCTGGACACGAGGTCAGAGTCCTCCGGCACGGCGGCGGCCTGCTTGGCGGCGTTGAGCTTCTCCTGCTTCATCCTCCTCCTCCGGTCGCCCCGCTTCTGGGTCTCTGCGGCCCTCTGCTCTTCGGTGAGTTCCTTCTTTGGTTTGTTTGCAGCTTTGGACGCACATCCAGCGGCGGGGCCGGCGGCGGAGGCGGTGCCGGCGGCGGCAGGTCCAGCGTCGGAGGCGGCGGCGGCGGCTGCACCGGCCATGGCTAGGGTTGGAGTGTGGACTGGGGTTTTGGGAGAGGCCGAGGCGGCGAGGCCGAAGTGCGGACCAGAGGAGGACACAATTGCGCTCCGCCGCGCGTCCGCGCCCGACGCATCCGTGGCCCAAATTTGGTCCAGGAATGCGTCGCGGCGGACAGAAAAACGGACCGCGGTCCGTTTGCGTCACCCCGTTGGGCCGTGTTTTTGGCTCGCGCGGACAGGGACGGACGCGCGCGGACTCGATGCGTCGGCCCGTTGGAGTCATCCTAAGGTGTAGGCGCTGTGCGTCGGCCTAGGGAGCGCTCAGGCGCCAGATGGATATGTGGAGCACTCACTTTTTATTGGAATTGTCGGACGCTCGACGGGCAGCACGGGCGCAGCGCGCACCCTCGTCACCTCCCCGACTCTTCTTTACACTTCCCCAACCGTCTGACTTGCTCGTTCTCCCCGGAAATCAATGCATCCCCGCGCCGCCGCCGGTTACCACCGACAGCGTCGGCCCCGGAAACCAACCCACAACGCCGGCACCGGCCACACACTGCGCAGCACCACCAGGAGCGGCTACATCCACTACGCGCCGCTACCGGCCAGCTCCTATGCGGTAGGGAATCGCCGCTAATAGAGGAGCAGGGGCGGCTAAAAGCGGAGGAGTGCGGCGCGGACGCGACGCCGGCGAGCCGGTGCGCGGGAGCGGGCGAGGCGTCGGTTGGAGGGCCGGCGGCGGCGCTATCTACCTCAACTGAACGGGGCGCGCTCTCGTCTGGTTCCTCGCTCGCAGTTCTCTGCTCCTCGCTCACGTTACAGAGGAAACAAGGAGCTAATGGGCTTCCTTTTGGGCTGAATCTGGGCTTCACTTGGGCCAGTCGTGAGAAGGAGAGAGATGAGAAGAGATTGGCCCAAATTCGATCCAACACGTTTTTTACCGAGTAGTTTTTTATCAGATAGTTGCCTAACAACACATACTAGTTGCTCATTTTTTTGATTTTGTTGCCGAACATATTATAGCAGGTTTCTAGTTACGCCAGTTCATAATAGGTTCAATTGTATCACTTTGTTGTCTATCAATGAGGGACGCAACATTGTATCAATAGCATGCAACTTAACAACAGTTAGATACGAGGCGAAGCAACTTTTGTGTGTGTTGAGACAACTTCACAATAGTGATAAGCAACTTGGGTGTGTGATGAGGCAACTTCACACAAGAACGGTAGAAACTCTACAAAAATTAAAGCAACTTTGATACGAGGAGAAACAACTTTGGTGTGCACTGAGACAACTTCACACTAGCGGTAAGCAACTTTGGTGTGTGATGAGGCAACTCTACAACAACGGTAGCAACTCTACAATATCGGTAGAAAACTTCAATGCACCAGTAGGCAACTTCAAAACACTAGTAGGAAACTTCACTACGTCGGTAGACAACTTCAAAGCACGGGTAGCCAACTTCACAAAACCTGTAGGCAACTCAAAAACACAACTCTGATGTGCAATGACGCAACTCTGACATGGAACAAAGCAATTATGATGTACAATGACGCAACTTTGGTGAGGCGAAAAAGATAGATACACAAGAACAGTAGACAACTTCACGGAACCGGAAGGCAAGTTCAAAACACTATAGGCAACTTCACACAACACGGTAGGAAACTTCACAACATCGTGGGCGCCGAAGCAACACCTGTGAGCGACGTAATAACTGTCGTGGGCATCGAAACAACTTTTGTGGGTGACGAATCAACATTCGTGGGCGACGAAGCAAGGGCTTCGAAGCAACTTTCATGGGTGATGAAGCAACTTTTGTGGGCACCGAAGCAACTTTTGTGGTGCCGAAGCTACTTTCGTGTGCGACGAAGCAACATTATTGGGCACAGAAGCCACTTTTCTGTGTGAGGAAGCAACATTTGTGGGCGACGAAGCAACTTTTGTGGGCGCAAAAGCAAGGGCATCGAAGCAACTTTCGTGGGCGATGAAGCAACTTTTGTGGGCCCGCTACTTTCGTGTGTGACGAAGCAACATTGGTGGGCACAGAAGCAACTTTTATATGGGAGGAAGCAACATTTGTGGGTGCCGAAGCAACTTTTCTGTGTGAGGAAGCAACATTTGTGGGCGCCGAAGCAACTTTTGTGGGCGCCGAAACTACTTTCGTGTGCGACGAAGCAGCATTGTTGGGCACATAAGCAACTTTTGTGTGCGACGAAGCAACATTTATGGGCGACGAAGCAACTTTTGTGGGCGCCAAAACAACTTTTGTGTGCAATGAAACAGCATTGTTGGGCATAGAAGCAACTTTTTGTGTGTGAGGAAGCAACATTTGTGGACGAAGAAAAAACTTTCGTGGGCGTCAAAGCAACTTTCGTGGGTGATGAATCAACTTTCGTGGGCGATGAAGCAACATTTGTAAGCAACAAATTTGGTACGAGGCGAAGCAACTTTGATGTGCGTTGAAGCAATTTTAAAACAACGGCTAGCAACTTTGGTATGTCACAACATCGGCAATCAACTCCCCAGCAAATTTGGTACGAGGCAAAGCAACTTTGATGTGCGTTGAAGCAACTTTAAAACAACGGCTAGCAACTTTGGTGTGTAAGCAACTACAACATCGGTAATCAACACCGCAACAAATTTGGTACGAGGCGAAGCAACTTTGATGTGTGTTGAAGCAACTTTAAACAACGGCTAGCAAATTTGATGTGCATTGCGACAACTTTATAACAACGGTAAGCAATTTTGGTGCGCGATGAAGCAACTTCAGAACAATGATAAACAACTACACAACAATTAAAAGCAACTTTGATGTCCTGCCTACGATGGAGGATTCATCGTTGACACAAAAATGTTGTAGGCAACTTAATCAAGGTGGAAGGCAAATTAAATGTGTTATATGCAACTTAGCTACAGTGACAGGCAAGTTCATCGTACAAAGATGATCATGTACTACGTATTTATTAGGAATTGATCTGAGCAACAGTTCAGAGAGCACGCACAACTACACTAAGAGCAAGTCCAACAGCTACCCGATACCCTCCCCGATACACAAAATAGGGGAGAGAGAAGAGAAAACAGGCCTCCAGCAGATCCCCTACCGACCTCCCCAACAATCGGCGTCCCCGACCCAGTCCCTCGTTTTCCCTAAACCTCGGGGAGGTGGCGGCGTCCCGGATCTGTCGACGGGAGCAACCGCTCGCTCCCGGATTCTTCCTCCCGCCACCACGCGCGTAGGAGCAAGTTCATCCCCACCCTTTTTTCTCTTCGATTTCAACCGAATCGAGCTCAAATCGAGCTCTAGAGTGGACGGATCCAGGGAGAGGAAGTAGAGCAGAGGGGAGAGGAAGTATAGCAGAGGGGAGAGGAAGGTTGGGGGGCGCAGCCATGGTTGGACAGGAGAGGAAGTAGAGTAGAGCGGAGGGGAAGGTTGGGGAGGGGCGCAGCCATGGTCGCGAGTGGAGGGGAAGGTCGACGGGAGAGTGCGGGAAGGGAAGGCTGGAGCTCACGGCTGGGAGAGGAGAGGAGGGATGGGAGGGGCGCACCTCGCGGCGGTCGGGAGAGGGACTCACGGCCGGGAGAGGAGAGAGCACCACGCGGATGGAGCACCGCTGCTTGTTCTGATTCTGCTAGCTTTGATTCTTCTGATTCTTCCGATTCTTTGTAGCTGCTGCCTGCTACTGCTTGCCTGCTTCTTCCGATTCATGTACTGCTTGCTGTCAAAAAAAGTAGCTGCTTGCGTGCTTCTTCCGATTCATGTATTGCTACTGCTTGCTCTGCTTCCGATTCATGTACTGCTACTGCTTGCTCTGCTTCCGATTCATGTTGTGCAAGGAGTATATTTCTGTTAAATTGCTGCCAAATTGTGCAAGGAGTAGATGAAATTGATGTCAAATTTCTTTTCAGTTTGGTGTTAAATTCTACCTTGTTTGTATATTATTGCAGGTTGATTTTATGGCGGATCAATCTAATGTTGATGTGAGTTCGAGCTCGAAGAAAGGAAAATATTGCAGTGTGCATGAGGACGAGGTGTTGACGGACGCATACCTTGAGACTACTCAGAAAAAATAGAAAACGATCTCTAGTTCTACCCCTGATTCGTCTACTCCTAGTGCCAACGCAAGTAGGTTCGAGGATGAAGATGCAGATCTGAACATAGAAATCGTTAATTCAGAGACAAGACCAATTGGTAGGAAGGAGGCGAAAGCGCTACGAGTTAAATTGATGCACAGATGGCCAACGGTACTACGTAAGCGTAAATGATTGAACAAGCTTCATCATATTTTCTCGGATTTGCCATTGGGGCTCAACTAGGTCTGCTTGAATCTTGAGACTGAACTTGTTTGTCGTGCTGAACATGAGACCATGTATCGTATGAATTATTTCATGTCTGATACTACTTTTATTTTGTCACATTTATGAACTATTTCCTGCGTTATATGAACTAGTTCCTGTGTTGTATGATCTATTTCGTATCAAATAACTGTTTATTAGTTGGTGATAATCCCAAAGAGCAAGGAATCACTGTAGCACAAGTCGATAAGTATTTGAGTGTCGAACCCACGAGGAGCTGAAGGTAAACTATCTATTCTCTAAAGCCCTATAACCCTCTTATATGGCCTTTTATGCAAAGCAATAAATTTAAATATGAAAGGAACTAACTAATGGAAGCAAGTGATGTGGAATGGGTTTATCTAGTAACAAGTTTCTCAATCAAGTTTCAAACGAAAGTTTCTTAGAGCAAGTTTCTCTCAGCAGTTTTCTCAAGCAAGTTTCTCAAAGTAGCAAGTATCAAATATCTCAAGTAGCAAATATCTCAAGGGAGCAAATGTTCTAGCAATTATTATTTCATTCGTGTGGTTGTAACAATTAGTGAAGCACATGTTTCAGTCTTAATTGTTTCTTCTAGGAAGGAGCCATAAATAGGTGTAGCCAAGTAAATGAGCAAATTACACAACTCTTATGATGGATCTCATGGCCAAGTAAATGTGCAGCACAAGAATTATTAAGACATAATTGTCCCACCATAGCCTTAAGTTCTAGGGTCCCCCATATATATCCCCCATAATGTAACTTCAAGTCTCAGACCACGGTTTCTGTCTTAGTACTCTGACCCGTCATACTCAATCCATTACACTACGGTGATCACCTTACATGCAATCCCAATATATGAGCGCACTCATACATTGTACATCAAGACAATCATAAAAGATAACAAAACTTGTATGCAACCAATCAACGAACTATTTCACTATTGCCATGAACAAATCACTTCTCAAACATAGATGGGGAGACACAATAGATCAAGGGAATAGTATATTGCATCATATATCATGTTTGCCAAGAGTTTACAGTGGAGAGATGGAGATGATCTTGTTGTAGATGTTGATGATGAACACGCCGGAGGGGGGTGGAGCCCTCCGGAGGTGATTCCGGCGGCGTTTCCCCCCTCCGATCTTCTCCGGCGGCAGCCTTCTGACTCTCTGTTTCATGGTTTTGTGTTTCTCCGCCGCCTCCTCGCGAAACTCCTCGGGAGACTATTTTTATAATCGGTTTTAGGTCAAGACGAAGTCACGGAGACAAAAACGGACGGCATCGGAGCCACGAAGGGGAAAAGGAGGTGCCTCACGCGGCCAGGGACCCACCAAAATCCTTCTCGGACTTCCTTTCGTGCGCTTCCTTGGCTCCTACGCTTTCTTCCTTCCAAATATTGATGCTCGTAAAATATTAGGTCATTTGGATGTCGTTTGGGTCCCTGAAACATCAAAATATAGAAAATAGGGTTTTCTGCCTGTGCAGGGTTAATTCCATAAAAATAGGAAAACTATGAAATATTTCCAAAATCATTATAAAACATTGATATAACCCTTATATGATGCAAATATGATTGGAATATAAGTAATTATAATGCAAAGTTCATGTATGCATTTTACATGCATCAGTTGGTTACAAATATTGTTAAAAAATTGTTGAACGTGATATAGATGAGACGATACAGGGAGCTGCTGGAGATGAACAAAATTTAGGGAAGAATCTTTTTAGGGGAGTCCCCTACATGCATACATAGGGAGAAGAAATAGGGGAACCGCTGGACTTGCTCTAATTAGCAAACGAAGAGCAACATACCACAATTCTCTCTTTCCTGGAAAGAACTAGACCATGGCGCATCTTTGTAGAGCTACAGTACAACACAAGCAAGCCAAAATCAGAGAAAAAAGATCGAGAAAAGCCGGCCAGATTTGGTGGCTGTCTAGGAGGAGCTCCTTGGACGAGTGGCCTATGGGCATTGGGTACAGATGCCCAAACAGTGGAGGAGCACGGCTGGGACCAATCACCAACGGACTGTGGTCGTGGACTTGCTCAGATGGGAGGGAGCTCAGGGATGCGAGCACGGTGTCCATCTCGTTGCACAGAGAAAAGTGGAGGAGGGCGGTGACGACACAGAGCTCGTGGCGCCCGAAGTTGGGTGCGGGGCGGAGATCCATGCGGCAGCGCAGGAGCAGGAAGTAGGAGGTCCGGTCGGCCGCGGCAACGCAGGGCTGGAGATCGACGATTTGGGTCTAGTCTCGGCCGGCGCTCTCCTGTGCGTGGGGATTTGGGTCCAGGTCAGCTGGGTTCGCCGCCCTGATGTGCGTGGGGATGGAGTGGGACGGCGCGGCGCGGGGGCAGGAGCCGGGCCGGCGGCAAGAGGAAGGCAGGGGATCGTGGTCTCGTATGATTTGGGAAGAAGGTAGGAGGTAGGGGACGAAGTGAAGACGCGACACACATGTGGTCGAGTGAGCGCTCGAATCAACGAAATAGCGCAGCTGCGCTAATAAGCATTTACCATTATGTTATTGTGTCGACATGAGCAAATACTTATTTTTCTAATGCAAAATTGTCCATTCAATATGGTTAATCATACACATAGTTTCTAACTTGTATGGAAAATAGAGATATTTTTTTATATAGGTGTCTACACGATTGAAAAACATGTAAAGGGATGTTTTTATCCAACATGTATGGCCACGTACTGTTCGAATTGTCCCTCCAGTGGCATAGGCGATTTACAGTCTTTAATGATTTACTAGTAATGTTGCATGTGCACGCACGTGTTCACCAACATAAAATAAAACAATAGTAACCGTTGTTGATGTTATGTAGGTAATTCAATTTCATAACAGCAGTCGTATTCATATAGAGAAGATATTTTACATACAAATGTTTGTCCTAGCTTTATACATGTAATACATACATAAGCCATGCAAAAAAAAAACATCCATACATATAGGTAGGAGGCAATTCCACAATATTTATTTTTAGATAAAGAGCATATATTAATATCGCGGAGATACCAATTACACTCAGCCTCTGCAACAACGCAATAACCGAAAGTATTACGGATGCACACAGCCGAAAGACAATAAGAAAAAAAACTAAAAAAAGAAAAGTCCCGCTACAGAGTTACAGTCCTTACAGCAGCAGCACAACCACCACCAAGCCAACACCTGATGTCCAATTCTTCAAAAGCAACGCCTTCAAGAAGGAAACAGTGCCAGGCACAACCAATTAAGGTCAGACCTTAGGTTTTCACCCTGAAGATAGTCCCGCTCTCAAAACAATGTCTTCAGTAAGACCATTGCCAGGTACAACCAATTAAGGACAGAGCTTGGATTTTCACCCTGAAAGGTAGAACTTTGAACTTCACCTGTGTTGTCGCCCCTGCTTCCATACAGCTACAAACGAGTCCTGAAACCTCAAGCCAGTTCCTCATATGGCAGGTGTTTTCAGTCAATACCTAGCATGCCATACAATATTTGCTTCTTCATATTGTAACAGACTTGTCTTGTGTTCCCTGGAGTTATTTGCAGCATCAGGCACCCCATTTACTTCTTTGTAACATCGTCACTTCTTATATTCTATTTATTCCTCCAACAATACATGGTCCTCGACGTGTACACCGCTCAATATTAGAATAAAAAATAGTAGTGTTAGACAAATCAAGTGTTAGACATCCGTCGCTTCTTATTCTCTTTACTCCTCCAACAATACATGCTCCTAAAAGAGCAGTATAATCTAATCATTCTTCTGTATCTGAACACAGCTTTGAGCCTTTAAAATAGTAGTAACAAATGGATGACTCGTATTACTGCTGTCCTATATAAGTAACAAAATACTTAGACAAATCAAGTGTTAGACATGGTTATGCAATTACAAATGCGTGAATGCAAATTTTTCTACTGGAGGCAATGACCTGAATATTATGCAAATGCAAAATACAAATTATGTTTACACTGAAACTGGACAATAATATATCATGGATCTGAATCTAGAGGCAATGGACTGAATATATGTTTATCTGAAGAAAGTACCGTCAGGTTTGTGGACATGAATACAGTAGCATCCAAAGAAGTCAAGAGGCAGGGGAAGATCACAAACCTGAAGATGATGTCGAGCTTCCGGCAAACAGTGGCGGCTGCAGCATGCAGGGCAGCGCGTAGGTCGTGTCGTGCAGGCTCGGCGATGGTTGCGGGGCAGCAGCCGCTGAATGCAGGGTGGCGTGGAGTACCATGTCCAAGACGATTCAAATTATAACACCACTCAAATTTCAACATGACACAAATTATGCAAATGGTTCAAATCATAGCTAAACAATCAAAATTGAGAGACGACTTACACATTAATGTACTGACCTACAATTTTTAAACCTAGTTTTGCAAACGCAAGCCAATCTTATTCAGACAATATCTGACATTTTACATGATTATTGCATCATTGGTTTACACATTGATGGATATGCAAAATAAATTTTAAACCTAAATTGTAAGCCTCCAATCGATTCACTCTAAGTGATTGACCTGAATCTAGGATCCTAAAGAATTAAAGAAATATGAAATTCTCATTCGCGGGCGACCTCAAGCATCGAGCATCGATTCCGGGCGACCTCGTGTCGGCGTGGAGGGCGGCGCGACTGTCCCGTGCAGGCCGTCGCGGGCCTCGAGCGGATCCCGCGCTGGACACCGCAGGGGACGTTCAGACTGGCCTCGTCTAGCCAGCGTAGAGGACGGAACTCGAGTGGGTCGTCGGCGGTGGGAGGCTAGGAGGGCGCTTCAGGTAGGCGTCGTCTCGGCGAGGCACCGTCGGGCGGCGTCCCTATTGTGGTTGAACCACCTGATGAGCGGCGGCGGCGAGTAGGACGACGGAGGAGGCAGCGGCGGCGAGGCGCCGTCGGGTACCGGCGGGCGGCGTACAGAGCATAGCAGAGCTGGGCGGTCGCATGCTTAGGTGCGGGCGTGCATATCGGCGCAGCTGACTCGTGGGTATTCGGTAGAAACAAAAATAACGATTCGGGATAGGACGTGTTGAGTTGCTCAACATCAACCCGACAATCTGAATCGTTCTTCGGAAATTGAACGCGTCGTCACATGTTTGCTCTTTTAATAATAGTATAAATTTTCTCCTTTTAGTGAAACTTTCCGGGTTGTGTGCATCTTTGCTGGTGTAATACATATTGAGTAATAAAGGGCCTTTATCGAAAAATATCGAGAGGCCAAATGTTGGAGTACTCTCTGCGCGGCGATCGGTGACATCATCTGTGACCAATGCACCGTATTAGCCACCCCATCACCGGCGTCACTGGATCCAGAAGCACGCAGAGGCGCACACACATTTGTCCACCGCAGGTAGGAACCAAGCTCAAGCCATTGTCGTCGGAGAAACAACATACCACGCTGTCCTTTTCCAGCAAGTGATCTTGCTTGTTCTCTCCGGCGATGAAGATGAACCAGCTCGTAGCTTCCAAATAAACAGAGCTGGATCGATGCGACGTCTGCTTGTTCTCTCCGGCGATGACAAT